>JAHWDX010000002.1:1200000-2400000 GCA_022702645.1 Microbotryum intermedium
GGGCGTCGTCGTCGTGTTGGACATCTTCCGATCGATGCTCAAGAATGATCCGTCGCTCGGGACGACGCTGGTCGAACATCTCACCGTTCCGCACGTGAACACCGCGATGTCGGATGAAGAAAACGACGTGCCGAGGTACGACTTGGTCGAGGTTTTGTTCCGGATCCTAGATCGAGTCATGTCGACTCCTTCGCGATCGGATCTCTCGACACGGCTGGTCAGCTCGTTGCTCGGCTTGATCGCTGCGCTCTTACCTTCCTACCCGGGGGTATGCTGGACGCTTCTGCGAGGGTCCGATTTACTTTTCCCTTCGACTTCGAAGTCAACCTCCTCGACGGGAGGGACGTGGAATCGCGATGGGTCCGGAGCAGGGCGGCAGTCGGTCTTGGCGAACGAGAAGTTGGCCGGAACCTACCCTATCACCTTGGCCCTGCTTTCACTCGTTCGAGCGCTCGTCCTCGAGGAACAGGTCACATCAGCCGCCATTAGCGCTGACTTTCAGCAGATCAAACTCGGCGTCTTGGTTCGAGCACTGGCTTGGATCCGCGACGAGGTGTGGCCCTCGTATTCGAGTTGGAGGTTCGTCAACCTCGGTGAGAAGTACGAGATCGCTCGAAGGATCGTGCAGCTCTATTCACTCATATTGGAAGAAGGCGAATTGGCTCCTGGGGCAAGTAAAGGACAGTTCCCACCCGTCGCGACGATCGTCTTGGATGCGTTGCTGCTTCGAGCCGCGGTCGGGCAGTTGATGCCTCTGATCTCGACGATCTCGAATGGTCCGGACCACATCATCAACCTGCGCAAAGCAATTCGTTTCCACGAGGCTCAAGGCTCGGAGGACCTCATTGCTGCGTCGCTATCCCTCATTCGCAAACTGTTGAGGATCCGGCAACGGATCCAAGGCATGTCAACCTCTTTGTTCGAGAAACTTGTGCTATCGCCTTCCAATACAGACGGCCTCTCCTTGGCAGCTGCTTCGAATCTCGCTTTCGGTGGTGGAAGCAACAGTACGAACAGGCCAACACGAGTCGAATGGGTCGAGAGTCTAGCCCAATTCATCGTCTCGCCTCTGGACCACAAAGTCGCCATCGAAGCGGCCAAAGTCATGACGTTGTTGTGCTTGGGTTCGGCGAATTCGGCACCGCGGCCACCGAGCTTGACGGCGCTTCTGGGTGGGGCGACGAGGAGCCAGGATTGGGTCAACAAGGTGTTGCAGATCGCTGCGAACCCGACGGGGGCGGAGACGTTGCAAGTAGCTGTTTGGGACTTGGTGAGTCAAGGAACTTAATCACGTGGTGTCGTTCTCGATGCTGAGCCGGGTTTGGGCCATGTGTTTATCTTGCAGATTTCGTCGTTTGTCGAGACTCAACCTAGCTTGGCGATCCTAATCGTCACGGGTCGACATTTCCCTTTTTCCATCGAGGGCGATCAGGCCAAATTGCTAGAACCGGTGGACGAGGGCAAGGAAAACAAGGCCCTGACCGCGACTGAGGAATCGGCTCAAGCATTGTACAAGTCCTTGGCTCCACCGGCGATGAAGCCTCTACCGCGCACGGCTCTCGGGGTCGGACTCGAGACGATCGGGATCTGGAACGAGACTTGGACCGAACAACCTGATCTCCTCGCCAGTGTTTTGCGCTTCTTCGATTTTGTTTTCCAGCATCTCGTCGATTACGGGGATGCATTGGACGAGTTCCGAGGACGACCGGCACCGTGGGACGCTTTCGTCAAGATTGCGTTCAAGAGTCTTGGCGATTCGGAACCGGATGACGACCAAGGGGTCAGGGACTACTGTCATCGAGTCATGGCCAAGGCCCATGCTGTTCGAGTGCTCGCTCTCGATATTGGCGTTGTCCTCGATCGACCTTCACCCGCTTCGGCAACGAGCTCCACTGCCTTGATCAAGGCCTTATCGAACAAGACACAGTTGTCAAACGCTCTGCAGACGGCGATGGACTCGTCGTGCGCTTCGCAACTGCAGAGCGGGGTTTTCGACTTGTTGCACGAGTCGTTCCCCGAGATCGACATTGAGACGCTCCGGTTGCCAGCTCAGACGCACCCGCTCGAAGGGTCTCGTGAGTACGGTGCGGCCTACCTCTACTCGCTCTCGATCTTGCGACGTCGCCTTGATGGGCTCATGTCGGACGCCAATGCCGCCAACTTGGGCCCTGAGGCGTTCAGTGACGTTATTGAGCAGACGGGGAAGCTCAATCTCAACTTCTCCCTCGTCGACGCTCAAATCTCACATACTCGATCCTGGCGACAATTGCTCGAACTGGCCTTACCGCTGATCCGAAACGACCGAGCCGCATCGATGACTTTGCTCGACGTCGCGGCCGAGCTCGTCGCCAGCTCGATCGCCGAAGAGGACCGAGGTGGACAAATCATCTTGACAGTGCAGAACGAGCGCTTGTTGATCCTCTTGATCATGATCGAGGTCTTGCAAGGGCTGGACCTGGACCAAATTCGAGGACAGCTCGTCAAGCTCATCGACGGAATCGGTCAGATCTTCTCGAGCGAGACGCTCGAACCGCTCGAATCCGTCCACCGTCGAAGCGCGCCCATGTTCCATCAGACCTTGTTCCGCATCGCCTTTTTCGCATTCCGCAAACTCTTTGGAGCGGATCGAGCGAGCTTTTCGACGGAGCAACAGTCGATGATCGCGGGTGCGACCGAGATTGTGCTGAGATCGATGATCACGGCGGCGCACGATCTGTTCGTCATCGCGCGAGCTTCTCAAGATCCCGATGTCGAGCAAGACGTCGCGCTCGCGAGTGCCGTGCTTTCGCAACTCGTCCATTCGTCCTTCATTCCATACGCTGGAGTGTGGCTCGCGCACTGCCAGGAGGTCGACTTCTTCCGCGCCGCATTCGATGTCTTTGTCCACATGGATCAGATTGATGGTCGACCGCTGTATGCGCAACATGTCCTCGACCTATGCCTGGCCATCGCCACCTCGTCGCCTCGAGCGGCGGAACAGATGGCCCTCGAGGGTTTGATGACGGCGTTGACGAACAATGCCCTCAGCGCCGCCGCCGAAGCAGGGACGATTTCCATCACTGCTCGCGATGGTTCGTCGCAGCGATCTTACGAGCACGAGATGTGGACCTCGATGCTCAAACTCGTCGTCGCTCTCATCGCTGCTCTCGGTGACTCGACCCAATTCGTCGAACTCGAAGTCATAGGTTTCGTTCGCTTGCACGGACAACAGATCGCACGCGCGATGAGCTGGAACGCCGACTCGGTCATCACCCTTCCCGGACTGGAAGAGCTCGCGAGCGCAACGGCGTTGATGCATGGCGTCATTCGACGTGCCGCTTTCCTTTTCAGTTCTAGAGGCTCGAGAAGTCCCGTATCACTTCGCGAAGGATCGATAGGCATCGAAGCAGTGGCGACGATCTTTGCCGAACAATCACTTCATTTCCTCCAGCACATCGTTTATGCAATCCTGCACCCGAACCATCTCTCGAACCTCATCGAGCCGACCAATCCCGAGGAACGAAGTTGGATCGAGAAGGACTCGTTGACGCCGCATGACTCGAACGGGGATATCAGCAAACGTCCCGTCGTCGCGGCCGTGACGCTCGCTTTGGTGCAGTTGGCCCGTGGGATCATCGATGCTTTGGTCGCACATACGAATGCGTTCAAGGTCCTTTCGACGGATCCGACAGAGTGGAGAACAGATCGAGCGATTGTCATTCCCGTGAGTTGGGCTCTTTCATCAATATTCGATGTGCGCTTAGCAATGCAAGACTAATCGATCTTGTTAATCTACCCAAGACCGCTACTGTGAGTTCGAACGAGAAGGCGTCGATCGGCACACTCTTCGACCTAGCATCGTTCTGCCTCGACTCATTGCGACAGTCACCACCTACCGCGTCGACGACTCCCACCCGTGCAATCACCTCTGCGATCACGCCTTTGATCCCTTTTTCATGGCGAGCGATGCAAAGTTCAACCTCACAAGCGCTCGAAGGTGTTTTGCTGCTCTCGACATCGCAGTTGGCATTGTGGTTGAGCAAACCGGATCCTTCACCTACACGAGCATCGATCGCGATGCGAAGGGAGATCTCGGGCGAGTTGGCGACCGACCTCGGGGGTATCTTGGATCGAGCAGGTGCCAAATCCACGTCTGCACTGGGAGGAGTCAAGGGAGCGAAAGAAGGTGCGGCGACGAGCGCCGAGATGATGAAGGTGTTGAAGATGTTTGTCATTGGGAGACTTGCTGAGAGGTAGAGAGGAAGTGGTGTATAGAACAAGGGTATTGCTATTTAAGCCGTATGGACTACGCTGTCTCGCGCTCAGATTAGTTGTGCGACATGAGAGTGGCGCAATGATGGTTCATTAGCCAGAGTCAAGATGTGTACCATAAAGCTCTTTCGCGGACCCCTGATCACTCCCTCTCCAATGTTACACTCGCCATCCGGCCAACAAGAAGATCGATGTGTCGGAATTGATCGTCCCCGTCCGTGTCCGTTGGCGTACGTGCTATTCTTTGTTGGCTTTGAGCCGTTCTGATGTGTCGCGTGCCATTGTTGTTCGAGCTTCGACACGGCTTGAGCGCTTGCAGTGACGTCGTCACTCCTCGAATGACTTTCGATCGACACACCAACATAAGCATCGTTGCGCCGACAGAACTGATAGAACGCGGCCCAATCAGAATCGACGAGCAGCGCATTTGGGTTCCCAACGACGATGAGCAACTCCTTTGCTCGAGTCATGGCGACGTTGAACCGCTTCGGCTCGTGGATCAGACCACGGGCGTGTGCGCGATCGGCTGCCATCCATCTTCGATCCGACCGTACGCTCGAGATGATGACGATCCTATTCTCCGCACCTTGCAGGGCCTCGACATTGCCGACGTCGACGTCGTGCAGTCCGAGCGAACGAAGCGCGAGACGAATCTTCCACACCTGTCCACGGTAGGGCGAGATGACTGAAATCTCACGCGCATGGATGGGACCGTGTTCAGAGCCTGAGGTGGAGGATACGAGCGAGGTGATGTATCGAACGACTTGATCAACTTCTTCTTGGTTGTAGAATGAGGCCCCTTCATCGATCGGTTCGTCACGGCCCGTGATGCCATGGAAGATGATGGGCCATCCGCGACGAGGCAGGCCCGACCAATTGTGGAGTGGGCTGTTCTGCACCGTGGGAGCTGCACAGGGCTCAAGGGTTTCGTTGTAGTAGAGCGTCGAGGGAAGCATCAAGATCGGGACCGCGGATCGGTAATTCTTAACCAAGTCGACGAAGGGAGTCCCCAAGGTCCACACCGCATGTGGGTTCTCTTGCTTCCGATTCCGAGCACAAGGATGTTGGGCATACAGATTTCGCTGCGCCAGCCGCTCCAAGAGACTGACGTCCAAGCCTTGGAATCTTGCTTCTTGGGATACGATGACTGGACCAAGCTGCTTGGGGTCACCGCAGATCGTCACGTGCGGTCTTCCACTGGACCGCAGAGGATCGACCGCGACAACGGACAGCGCGCATGCGAGATCCGGTTCACTCGCTTGTGCCGCTTCATCAACCAAGAGGAAGCCAAAATGGGGGGAAGGGTTCTCAACCGGGTGGAGAGGATGAACAGCCTTGTGGGTGTACAGTAGAAGCTCGTTCAGGTCATGGTTCGAGCAGCGTGCGTACAGCAACATGGCCGCATCGACGAGTGAGCAGACAATGACCCGCTTCGATAGGAGTTCGGGGAGGGATGGGAGGGCGAAGTTGCCGTCTTCGACGTGGCAAAAAGGTAGGAGTTCGCCGCGGACTTCGGCGAAAGGCCGGCTTGGAGCATTCATTCGAAAAAGCTGAACGAAAAGGATTTTTAGCTTTCGAAAGCCCTTGCTTCCGAGGAGTGAAAAGGTCCCTCACCTCTGTCGGTTTTAGACTCCTCAGGCGCATACACAGTGTGTCGGCGGAAGGACCAGAAGCACCACAGACAAGGATGTGCGTTGTTGGATGTTCTGTAGGGATAAACGGGGAAGTTGAGTCCCTGTCTTTACAAGGAAATCTCGCGGCGGTGAACAGGGCCTTTCGCTTACTCCGCAGCAGCTGTAGAACGGCTTCCACCAGCGTTTTTGTTTTTCCGGTACCGGGTGGGCCGCTGATGAGGAACGGAACCTTGTGTTTCGCCCACAGTATTGAAGTGACGGCGTCCTGAATTGTGAAGACGCCAGCGTCAGTGCAGGAACAGCACACAGACCACGATCATGCGGGTACATCTTACCCTCTGCTCTTTGTTCAGACTCCCATCGATGCCCCGGTACGTGACGAATATGCCATCTTCATCCTCTTGCCTGCAATCGTCCTTTTCGGGGAACAACCAACTTTGTGCGACCGACCGGGTCGTCGCCTCAGACTCTCTCCCAGCACCGATAGCCATGGAGATCCTCTCGGTCGCTCGACGCCAATGCTCAAAGACTCGAGCTGGCCAGCTCCATCACACCTCGGTCAGCTTTCAAATCGTTTCGGACCATGGACGTGAATGTTGGAACTGACCCTGGACCTCCAAATCACGTTAAAGATCATCGACTCTTCATGGTTGGCGAGTCCATCGCACCGCAACAAAACCTCGCCTTTGGCTCGATTCACACTCGCGATCGTCGCTTCGAATACGAAACCTTGCCAGGTTCCACTCGAGGTATTCTGGCCATTGACGAACCGTTGTTGAAGTCGTAGTTGCCTCAGTTCGAGCGAGTCGCCGAGTTCTACCGGTGGCCAGCCTTCGCGAACTGACAGGGCCTGAAGAACGTAGAGTCGTGGTGTTTGAGGAGAGACGGGACCGGACGAAGGGAGTGGCACCCTAGAAATAGGAACAGCGTACATCCGAGCGTCGTAGAGCTGCTTTACACGAGCTAGAGTAATGAAGCCAAAGGTGACGCTCAGCAACTCTAGAACCCGATCGCGTCGGCGCTTTGATTCTGCTGAACGACTGACCTTCGACCTCGGCATGTTGCAGTGGTATCCAATGCTGCGCATACGTATCGGGTGTGAGTTTAGATATCTTATTCCTCAGTTCGTCTTCCAGGGATACGGCCGGTACTGGGAGTGTAATCGGAGGGGGAGGGGCGACAGGTTGGGGTGGGTCGCCAGGTCGCACGGGTATGATACGGGACGACGGTATCACGGGCGCCGAGTCGAGGTGCGAAGGGGGTTGTGGAGTCCCTCCGAAGTTGATCGGAGGTAAGGAGCTGACGATCAAGGCACGGTGGGTTGCTTCGACCGCGTCCAAGTCGGCGAGAAGTTTTCTCGGAAAAAGTTCATCCCAGTTGTACAGGTTTTGGTGGCCATTGGGGGGTAGCTGGGGTATAAAATAAAGTTGAGTGGCTTGGTTGACGTCCTGTTGCCACTGTGGGACGTAGCACTGGGCGTATCGATCAAGGCCCGGGGGGAATAGGGGCGCTTTCAACGGGGGTCGGGGCTGAGTTACGGCGGCCGGGGGCGAGGTCGCGTAAAGCATAGTCGTTGCCGCCGTCGTGGCGGTGTAAGGCCGAGAAAACGTCGAGGTGGCTGGACTGAGCACATACGGGCTTTGGTGGTGGGGTGGTGGCATAGGGTGTGCGCCGGGAAACGAGCTCACAAGCGGGTTGTACGACGTCGGCACGGGCGGAGGTGGAGGTGGAGGTCGCACGGCGTGCATCGACATGGCCGTGGGCATGGGCATATTGGAAGGAAGATACGGCGTATTGCTGTAGTGATTGTCGATAATGTTGTCAGGTGAAACATGGTACGAAGCTGGGGGGTTTGGAGGCGATGGTAGCGCCCAAAGTGGGGTCGCCGTTCGCAGGCTTCCATTGCTGCCGGCTGCTGGAGATGGATGATGAGGCTGCAGCTTGACGATCCCTGGCGGGGACTGCGGAGGAGGAGGTGTCGTTACCGGAGCCATTGCTGCTCCCACTTGTTGCTGGGTCCCATCTTGCCGAGCCTGGGCTTGCACCTGGGCTTGGTGTCGATTGTTGGGCACCCCCTTCCTCCGAGACATGACTGCCAGCACCCCAGTGAGGGCCGGACAATGAGCCGCGCACTCACCTTTTTGTACCTCGTTCACGCGACTGAGCGACGGTCAAATAGGCCCACGCTCTTGGGCCGGTGTCTCAGTTTAGTAACTCAAACGGTCCGTGCGCGATACCCCCGTTACCAGTCGCGTAGCTTGATTCAACCTTGACCCTCAGCCTCGTACTATTCTCCCACACCTCGACCTAGTGCGCTGGGCTTGACTGTCCCAACTGAAACCATGTCCAATCCACCCCCCGTAGCTAAAGTAGTGCTCCTCAACGCGCTGCCCGAGCTCGCTGAGCCACCTCGACGCGTGCGGCTCGTTGCGAGGTGAGTACTCGAGCATTTCAACCCCCCTAAGCCTGGATATACTCATCTCTCTCTCTCCATCCTCCCAGGGTCGCATCTTTGGATATCAAGAGCCGCGTCGCGCTCGTTGTCGATGACGGACATGGTCTGCTCGTCGACTACTCCGAGGCCGTCGGCGACAAAGTGGCTTCGTACTCACCGGCGGTCAAGGACCTGATCCAAGTGATAGGGATACTCGTCGCGCCTCAGGTCAGACGCTCGCCCCTACTCCCCTTCGTTGTAATGTAGACCAATCTGACCCGATCGTTTTCGTCGTGCACGAAATTCAGCCCGATCAACTTGCTCCACCCGTTCCTCGGCAACCGTTTCCGTCTCCGAAACATTTGATCAAGGCACAGATCCTCCAGGCCTACCTCATTAGTCATGTCGAAAACCTCGACTTGGAACAGTGGAAACGAATGGCTTCAATCATGTACACTTGATCAGCACATCGACATCTCCCCGAGCCGAATCGGGGAACTTGATGCTTGTGATCTCCCGGGGGTGCTTCCGTCCGGCTATAACCCCTGATATTCTAGGCAAGCGTGGTCAAACTACGCGAAGCGAGCTCCTTCCCAAGGGCTCGAATGGCCTCCGGTCCAGCTTTGCAACATCCTCCGGCAATCACTCCGCCCCACAACGCGTCGTCGTCCTGAATCCCCGTCCTCTTCAATTGGATTGCGAGGGACGCCTCGACATTCTCGGCCAGGTGTGAGGCCCACCGCTCGACGGTAAGGCCAAGAGGATTCGACCACGCTTTCGTAAAGACTGTACCAAGGCGCGGGATGTCAACTCAGGTCGTCGAATAAGCTTTAGGGGGCTTCAGATTGCTTACCATCGTAGACTGCTCCACCATCGGGATCTGCGAATGAAAATGACACTTCTTCAGCTGTTGCTTCAAGAGCGACACAACAGCCAGGTACTCACAAAGCACCAGCCACGGCTTTCTAGTCCTTTTCGCGACGTCGCCCGAGGCGGTCATCGCCTTGTGCAAGCTTTCTATCACCTGGCCTATCCTCGTCGGGTTCGAGCAGTTGATTCCGAACCCGTCTACTTCTTCCTCCCCTTCCCTTGCACCAAACACGGCTTCGACCAGTTCTCCCATCTGTTCGTCCAGCGGCAACCCCGTCATGCTTGCGTCGGGGTATCGTATCCGTCCGTGTCCGTCCAGAGGGAATACGAAAGAGATGTAGAACGGCAATCGGGTCTTTCCCTTCCCATCCCTTCCCTGAAGTTGACCATTGAATACCTTCATCGCTCTCCGAATCGCCCTGGCTTCTTTCACCACGGGGATCGTCTCGAATGCGATCAATTTCATTCGGTTCCATTCCTCGGCCTCGACGAAATCGGTCATTCGCTGAAGGTGGAACGCCATCAGGTTGTCTTCCTCGAGATCACTTGTGACCGGTACCGAGGGGAGGGTGATGGCTTCGACGTCGAAGGCGATCTTGGTTGGCGTCTCTCTGGATCCGAAGGGGGCAGGGTACAAGCCGGCGTACTCTTGACCTGGGTAGCAGACCGCACCGAAAGGACCGAGCGAAAGGACGGGAAAATATCCTCGGCTCGTCGACGAGATTGATGAAGATGATGTGACCTCGGGGGAGGCCAACGTGATGCATGTCAAAGCCGAAAGCATCTTTTCTCGCGCCTCTTGGGTGCAGTTGTGACTCGACGTATTGGGCAAGAAGAGGGGCAGGAACGATTGGTAGCTGGGGAATCGAAGCGATTGAATCAGCGATCGAATCGATGCGCCAGTCCAGTCAATCACGTGAACGGCGCTTGCGCAGTGAGAAGCGCTTGCGAAAGGATCGGAACGTCGATCCCCAACTCGGCCGAAAGCGCATGACCTTATACAACGACGACGCCAGGTAGCTCCCAAGGCCAAGAGAGGGTTATTGTTTCGACTCACCTGTTGGACCCAATGCACTCGGCACCGGCATCAACCCATGTTGCATGCAGCCGAACGAGCGTTTCTCTGCCTTCGCTCGTCGCGAGCAACTCGGACGACCACAATGCAGAGTCGATGTTCTGAGAAAATGGTGGCGCCTGAAGCGTCGTCCCCATTCCACCGTCCATCACGACGACAGGTCTAGGTCCGAACTTGCTGCTGGGAAAGACGTCGGCGAAGCCTGGCCAGTCGTCACGACTGCTCGTGCTCGAATCGCCTATGGCATCATCATCATGGCGTAAATTTTGGACCTATGGGTGCGTAGGGACGGCGAAAAGCGCGTTCAGCATACACCGAACCGAGTAGATCGTGTAGATTGATAGACACAGACCATTTCTTTACAGAAGGCCTTGGTCGTCGGATCGACTTCGAGACCACAGACGGATTCACAGCGCGAAGTCCGTTTTGGTCTTGCGCAGCGGTAGGCAGGAAGTCAACGGGTGTTGCTCAAACTTTACAAGGCCTGCCTAGAGACTGAGTATGAGACAACATGCATCATGTCTAAGGTGTCCGCCTCTGATATGCAATCATTACAAGCTGTCTCTCTTTTTTTTATTTTCAGTTTATCTTGACCGCTAGACTAAAAACAAGTCGTAAGTAGTATTCGACATTTCCAGCTCCTCAATATGAGAATGAGAAATTTTTGATTCCAGCTAGTCTACAAAAAGAGAGGACCCTTACAGGGCGCTGGACGTCGTATTGAGCAAAAAAAGCCTATAGGGCTGTTCTGTAATGCATTCCCTTGCATCTTGGGTGTCGGAGATAGATCAAGCCCGACGCTGAACGTTCGACTTGCGAGTCCCAAATCATGTGCCTACCTCAGGCCTATCCACTACTGCTCTTAATTGCATCATAGTACCGGCCTAGGTAGACAATGCCTGGTACCTACCTTGAAAATCCGAGCTATTCTCAGAGCTTGCATGCTGCACCAGGCCCAGGAAATCAGGAGCCAACAAGTTGCAAAACCTCCGAGCGCCATCCGACAGTCGACGATCACCCTCTTGCCCTGTCACCCTCTTGCCTTGTCCAGCTTCGTGAATCGAATGACCTACGTCTACATTCGACGACTCGGGATCGCTTCGAGTTGAAGCTTCAGAGCTTGAGTTTATCAAAGTGCATTTCGCCGTCAGGAACCACTTATGTGAGAAGAGCCTCGCCCGACCCCTAGCGCCGAGCCTGTAAGGCTCCAAATTTCGCCAGGCTCCCGCGATCGATCGTCTCGAGCGGCTGCGCGGGAGAATCGACGCGCAAGAGAGAGCCCTCAGTGTTCAGGCTCAGCGAGTCGCAAGTACACTCTACTAGTACTACTACGTAGTATCCTTCTTCGCCTCTCTTCTGTTTGTTCCCTTGCTTGCTTGGGGACTGACGCGCAGCAACCGCGGTCCCAATCGAAAGAAAGGGCACTTGCCGCAGCACAAACTGCCAGAACTAGTACACTCGCAAAAGTCCAACAAATCACTGCCACCTCCCGCCGCCCTGCAGGCGCGGTCGAGCCCTTTCACGTGTGAACGAGGTGGCGAGCAGCAGCCATGGCGTCGCCGGCGGGCAGTGGATCGTCACATGTGACGCCGTATGCTCTGATCATCGGTTTCACCAAAACAGAAGTATATCGGGTGCCTTCAAAAGGGTTCAGGGCCAGGATGATCACCCTGGCTGTGCTCAATGTCATGTCAGTTTGGCTGGCAGATTTTGGCCCCGTTCCCCTCAGGCTGTTCTCGGAGACGGACACGCGGCCTGACCTTACTAATATCTTCTTCTTCCTACGGTATACCTTCTGCGGTAGTCTTATTATTGGAAGTCTTGTGTACCTTGCCATTGCCCATCGAGAGCGACAAAGAAATACGAGGCGAGGGTCGGACGCCTCCTGTCAGCAGAAGCGCCAGCGCGCGTTTTGGTTGTTCCGTAGGGTACGTTTCAAGGGGGCGCATACACTACAGTTCCAAGGTAGAATCGGAAATCTAACGCGTTGTGCTACACAGGTCGATCGGAGCTCTGGCAAGCTCATCATCCCAAATCATCGGATACTTGGCGCAGTGTTCGGCATCGCGGTGGCTGTGACGTGGATCGGACTCACGCTTGACTCGATCAATGTATTCATCAATCAAGGCTCGATGCGAGACAGCTTTGGGTGGAGAGCATTTCTACTAATGCCGATGTTGTACGTGATTTGAAATACACGATCTCCCCCTAGCGCAAAGCTGACCAGCAGGTCCTTGTACACGCTTCAGCGGACACGGGTGGATCACCGTGTGGACAAGCTTGACTACCTTCTTGATGACGACCGACCGGCACTCGACATTCACGGTCTCGTCAACGCTCGTGAACCTCTTCTTCGTAGCCGTGTTTGTGGGTGGCTTGAGCATGGCCATTATCTGCAGCTGCGTCAACTTTTCCAAAGGCCTCAAGTTCTGGAGTGCCTATGTTTCGTTCATGGCCACCCTCGAGCGGAATGATGCTGCGTATCCGAACCTGCCCGCGGACGCGTACAATCTAACGTTGCAGCAAGGAGCGCAAGTTCGGGCAGCGGGTGTGGGCTATTTCCGCTCAGGAGCTTTTACGTTTGGACCTTGCATCATCCTTCCTCTCGCCATCATCGTTGTCGTATGTCCACTTCCCAACTCGCTGGCCGTGAATCTTCGGGCTACTGTAAACCTGACCATTCAAATGCATTGCGCGCCGGAAGAACATGGCTGGCCTGTTCCTTTGTCGCGTGCTACAGAGGCAGATCGACTACAACAAGGAGCAGCTCATGTCGGCCATGACGAACGGACACCAGCTGACGACTTCGCTGATGCAAGAGGTGGGCATCCCGCGACCACCGTCTACGGAAGCGCTAAAGCGATCAAGTTTATCGAAGGGGTTGAATTTTTTCGAATCGGCGGGGAGCATCGATGAACACAACGGCAAGAGATTATCGGCCTCTCAGGTCAGGCGCGTTTCTACGGACGACACAAGGAATCATTGCAAGGACAGAGCAAGAACCATCATCGTCCTGACACGAGCTCGGTGGGAGTTGTTGCTCGTAAGCCAACAATGCCGAAGGGATCGCTTGTCATCTATCAGAGGAGCTGACTGAGTTCATAATCATCCCAACGACACGTTTCAGTTCTCTATCAATGCTGCAGCCATCTCGGCGTTCATTGTCGGGATCCTCATCTATCTGACCATCATCTGTCACAACCTTACGATCGTGACGGGGACGTTCAGTCGATTCGAATCGGCTGTCTACATGAGCGGGTGGTTCTACACCACGCTCTCCCTCGTGGCCCTAACCCTTCTCTTCTTTCAAGCGTTTCAATATAAAGAAAGAACACCCACTTCGTTCCCGACCCTAGGGGCGAGCGCTGGAAGCGGCACGAGCTTCAATTCAGTTGGAGCGGCAGTTCCCGCTCCGCATGTTATGTCGGGCACATGCGCTAAGTCCATCGTTCGGCCAAGCCATTCCCGATCCTGCTCTTTTGCGCTACCACCGCCCACACTCGATAGAAGAGACAGCGAAGGGTCAGGCGTCACCGGTAGGTGGAGCAGTGCAACACAACTGTTCGGTCGGTTCGCAAACCCAAGGGCGAGGAGGAACTCGTCGATTGATTCGGCCAACATGAAGACGGCTTTGGAGGTCAACATGATGGCGGTGGACAGGGTGGTCAAGGAAGTGATGGGGAAGGAGGAGGTTGGCCCGACAACTTCAAATGCAGAACAAGCGATGCAAGAGAAGTTGGCGCCGGGCGGCGCCAGCCAGCCATGAGGCTTTTGAACTCCGAAGGCTTGGCTCCTCGACTATGTCGACGGGTCGCTCTTGAAAAAAAAGAAAAAAAAGTATCGGAAAGGCAAGGGGTATAGAGAGTGTTCCGTCTCAGTATATGATTCGCATACCTTTCCAATGCTCCCCTCGAAATGTGGGCCCCCTGTGACTCCCGGTACATCTTGAATCTCGAAAAGAGGTTAAAAAAGTAGACCCCCGAAAAACCTTGAAAGGGGTATCTGTCGCCCACTGCATGGTAGGTCGACGACTCGACGTCCTTAAAGTGGCAAGGAGAGGAGACTGGCGCAGTCACAGTGTAAAAGAGCGACAATTCGGTTTAAGTAGACCACGCCCTAGGGGCTCGCAGCCGATGCAGACGTCTGCTAGGTACCTACATGTGCTGCCCAAAGTCGCTATGAGCTGCCAGTCGAAGAGGCGGAGGCGCGGAGTTATCGGTGCTCCGCGGCAGTACCACCACGTGACCGTCCGGGACCTCCCACCCTGGCGGCCGATCGGAGACCCGATCGAGCCCAAAGTGTGGAAGTTTGAAAAAGGGTATAAGTTGTCGATCATGAGGCCTGAGAAATCGCTAGTACCTTGTGCCAAAATGGTCGACATAGTAGGTATCTGGATCTTGTCTCTTAGGATTCCAGTGAGAAAAGCCAATTATGTTCTGCTTCTAGAATTTACGTACTCGCCTTCGCAGCAAGCACACCAACTGTTGTGGACATAATGGAGTTGGGCAGCTCGTCTGGGCCCGTCTTGCTACCGTGCGAGCATGTCGATGAGAGCGAGATTTTTGGCCGCTCCGCGGGGCGATCAAGACCGGTTACTTTAGTAGCTGCCCGAGGTGCTATTTGTGATGTTTTCCCGATGTGCGAACGATTGACTGTGAGTTCGGATTGCCCACCGGCACCATCAGGATGTAACTGACGGTACCTAGGTACCTCAATAGCTGGTAGGTACCTAGGTACCTTCCTACCTATAGTAGGCAGATGCTACGTCGCAGTTTGCGGCTACCCCGATCAATCACCGCTGAAGCGCTCATCATAATTTCAAGCTCAATTCCTTGTGATCGGCGTATGGCGCGTGGGCCTCGAACCTTTGAAGTTTCCGGAATCCGAAGTCCGAACTGCGCGGTGGGTGTTTCCGGTGCGCAAGAGGCCAGGCCAGGCCAAGCTCACTTGACGGCGCGCTTAAATAACACGGCGTTGCTATCCAGACTCGGAGGTGTGTGTAGGCGTGACGCGTGACGCCTGCCGCCAACACTTTCGCCTTTCGCCTGCCCCACGAACGCCATCACTTTCGCGATCACTGCGTATCCGTCCCCAGCGTCCTCCTTTCGATCCCTCGTGCGCCCACTTTCGACTTCTCCCAGGGCTGAAACGACGGGCCTCAGTCCAACGAGAAAGCCATCGTGACAAGGCCTGGCGACGCCGAAAGAGTGCAAGAAGTCGGTGATCCTCTGGCATTGGCGACTTTTTCAGTCGCGTAGCCCGCCCCTCTGTCCCTGTGTCCGATGATGGTCGACCGGATATCGGGAGTTCGGGGGGTAACAATGGACAGGACAATAGCGAGGGCTATTACAGCGTCACCAACAGCTACAGCAGCCTCGTCGACGAGTAACCCTTACACGACGATGATTGAGTCTCTCCACGCCCAAGTCTATCGCACCCCAAGTCCAGGCTTCGAGGCTCGCATGATTGTGTTGACGGTCGTCAATGTGCTGTGAGTGGTATTTCAAGACGGTCTATGTGCTTCCCGCTCGCGCCTTGGCTAGTCTACAGAAGACGCAGTGTTCTAATGCTCTTCCATCCTATAGGCTAATTATCAGCAGCTTTGTGTACGTTGTGCTCACACAATACGAGCGGACTAAGGCCGTGAATGCTGGCGACGGGTTGTACCGGATGAAGCAGCGAACCTTTTGGGTCTTTCGAAGGGTGGGTCCTGTACGGCAGGTAAAGTGACTTGCTCGCAAACTTAAAGAAGAAAAGTTTGGTGTACCATTCTCGTTAAAAGGTTGATCGGTTGTCCGACAAGGTTAGGCTCGTCATCCCGAATCATAGGACGGTCGGAATTTTCTTCCTAGTCATGGTCGGTATTTCTTCGATCGGTCTATGCATCGACTCGATTCGAGTCTGGATACATCAGCACAGCATGAGGAGCAGTTTTGCATGGAGAGCGTTTAGTATGACGCCGATGTTGTGAGTGTGCACACCTGTCGCAGCCTGTGCCTCCCCAGTACAAGGCGTCGGAACAAGCTCGTGCTCTACTTCTTCGCATCAACCTGACCCAATGTCTTCCGGATGTGAATCGGGCAGTGAGCACGGATGGATCCTTGTATGGGCCAATCTTACGACATTCCTCATGACGACGGATCAAGAACTAAGCGTGACTGTTCCGTCCTGGCTCGTCAACGCCTTCTTCATCTCGGTCTTTATCGTTGGCGGTGCGATGGGCATAACCGCAAATGCCTACTATGCAAACAAGGGCAAACAATTTTGGACCGCTTACGTCGCACTGATCGCTCAGCTCGAGTCCAACGCCACAGCTTATCCCAACCTGCCCTCGACTGCTTACGACTCGGCCGTGCAGCACATCACCGCGGTCCAAGCGGCTTACATCGCATATTGGAAGTCGGGCGCCTATACCTATGGACCTTGCGTTATCATGGCCGTTGCCATTCTTGTTGCGGTATGTCGGAGCTTGTCTCGACATCTTTACGAAGGCTTTGGCCCATGGCCTAGAATTGACCCCTGTCCTCGCTGTCTCTCCCGACAGAATGTGGCCGGCCTTTCTCTCTGCCGCGTCATGCAAAGGCAGATTGATTTCAACAAGGACCAGCTCTTGGCTTCAATCTCTCCAGGCTCTCGAATCGATAGGTCACTGAATACTGCAGCATATGCCGACGCGGCAATGGACCCGCACGCCGATGCAGAGGAGACGCGCCCGCGGATTCTGGACAAGATGATGAGATGGGTTGATATGGCTGCGTTCAATTCCAGCAAAAGCACTCTGAAGGCTTCCGACATCCGCAAGATGTCGATCGGTCGTGCCAACACCCATCAGCGAGAAAAAGCCCTCATAATCATCACTCTGGCCAGAGCGCGTCTGGAGCTGATGCTGGTAAGTACCTCGCATACCGAAGATGCTCTCACCGAGAAGCGGGTGTTCTGGGTATGCTTGGCTCTGATGGCCTGTGCTTGCTGGTCCACAGTTCTCGATGTGTGCAGGCTCGCTTTCCTTTGGAGTTGTCGGGACATTGATGTACCTGGCGATCGTCTCGAACACCCTGGCGATCGTGAACGGCCCTTGGGGTATCTTCGAATCATCGGTCTACTTCGGAACGTGGTCTTATCCGCCTCTGCTCCTGCTCGCCCTAAGCATCTTTATCTATCAGGCGTACTGGTACCGCCAGCCCCGGGGGGCGGTTTTGACTCGAGCTGCTGCGGGCCAGATCAGCACCGCCGGCGTCATCTCGACGGGCAGTGGCCGTGGCGGCAGAGAGACGGACGACCGCCACTCTTTCTTCCTCACTGCGACTCACATATCAGCTACGACTGCCTCGCAGTCGGCGTGCGGCAGGGATCATCGTCCACGAACCGACAGCGCCGGTCCCAGAAGGAACGGATCCGTGATTCCGAGGCCTCTGAGGAACCTATGGCTAAAACCAAAGGCGCCGACAAGTTCCAACAAACCGAGAGTTCTGGAGGTGAATCTCGTCGTGGATCGAGTAGTCAAGGAAGAGCGCGAGAATGGCGCCCTCGAATCGTCGCAGTCGGCCGAACAATCTTTCCAGCATTAAAATCCGACGCGACTGAACAGATTCATGACGCTCAGTCAGGAGTCCTGACTTCGCATAACATATTATTTGTCGTATCATATGGCTTCACCCTTCGTCTTCTCCCTTTTGTATGAATCAAAATTATGCCTCTCAAACTCTGAGAAAGCCACCTGCGAGCGACCGAGCGGCCGGCGGAGTGGCACCGACCCCTGTCCGGAGCGCGGCGAACGACTTGTGACGCTGTGACATAATTTTCTCGCTTCGCATCGCTCCTGCAAGCGCTTTCTCTGATGTTGGATAACCATTTCCTTTCAGGATATTTTGGTTCTATCACAGGCTCTCTGAAGATGGGCTGCAGTGAGAGAGCGCGTCAGCGCCGGCACGGCCAGCGCCCGGACCTTCTCAGTTCCGCATGTACTAATTGCACTCGAACTTCCACCGTGCCTTCCATTGCGACGAGGGTATGAATCCAGCTCACTACCTGGTACGTATGTGTGCATGCATGCCTGCGGGCCGCATTCGCCTGAAGGTATGCCTATCTGCTACCTAATAGGCACGACGGCCTGGGACTGGCACCAGCACTACGTTGGTTATGGGTACGAACAAAGTTTTAGAGTCTGCAGCCACAAATCTCATCTCCCCGGGGGGGGGGGGGGGGGGGGGGGCGTGGGGATGCAGCTCCGACCGGCGACATCATCCGTCTCTGTAAGGCCGCCGTCTCTTCCCGAACTCACTGATGAACGTCAACCTTCCAGATTCGGATCCGCGCGCAAGAGGGCCTTACGCCCGGATAGCTCTCGGTTTCTCTCTCATAGCTTTTGGACATCGTTGACTGCACTCAACCCTTTCGCCTAGTTACCAATTCTTCGTTACACCTCTCTAATGTCGAACTTAATTGCTTTGCCCACTTCAACCAAACTCAAGCGTTTCGCCGTCTTTCTCTCGTCGTTATTCGACTCGCCCTGTGATCGCCGCTTCGCAATTATCGAATTGCGTTGGAACCTCGAGGTCCAGCGCCCATTCCAAGCGTCCTCTGTTTTTGTATACTAGCTGGAATTGTGATTCTCATTCTCATTCACATCTCCGACTACTCTCCGGTCGAAAACCGCGTCCCGAATCAATGACTACCTGCCCCGATCACCTTCCTCCTGAGTGAGCGCTAGTGAGCGCTGATCAGGTCGATCAGGCACGCTGAACTGCACCCAGTGCTTATTCCAGTACCTAGTGGCGATTCACTGCCAGACGAAGTAGAAAAATACACCTCTCCTCGTGTGGTATATATTTGTACACCAGTCGCCTGTTCCTTCAACGGCATCGGCTGAATCACAGCAGTACGACAATCGCATCGACCCGCCCGTCGGGCCTCGTTGAGGGGCAGTCAGGGGCAGCAATTGCCCTCTAATTACTCGCCCTAGGGTGTTCAAATAACAAAAAGGAGGATTGAATATTACAATGATTGAATTGTACCCAGGACGCTAGAGACATCTCATTCGGGCCCCTCCCTCGGATTTTCGATTTGCTGCGAAACCGCCTGACGTCCCCGCCGCGCCAGGCCTCGATAAAGCTTGGACTGCTCCACGTTTCATCAACTCCCTGGGACATCTTGGGCACTCTCCTCATCAGGTGCAACGTATTGCTGCACAGAGTCGACCACCCAAATCCTATGGGGGGCGGCCTTGCATTAGCGATAGCCTGGCGACGCTGCTGTACGTATATATGTCGGTGTCGCGACTCGTGCTCCCCGCCGCTGGTCGGTTCGACGGAGTTGAGCAGAGTGGCTACCACAGACGACTTCGGCACACAACCAATGTCGACCATATTCAATTCGACAGGAAAATTTTGCAGGTTGATGATGGAATTGCTGGACGCTTAAGAAGTTAGTGTATCGCAGGCCGACCCCGGGCTTCAAGCTTCAAGCTTCAAGGCTCGCATGATCGTTATGGTCGTCATCAACGTTCTGTGAATTTGAAATGCCGCATCAGTTGAGATACCGTCGCTAAGAATATTCGCTCATCCAAGTGATTGATGGCTGCTACAGGTTCATGATCAGCCGCTTCAAGTACCTCGGGGTGACTCACTACGAGCGGCGGGCAAAAAGTCCAGAGGTGCGGCTGGCCCCTATCGGTCCAAGGAGCAAGCCTTCTGGCTCTTTCGCAGAGTAAGCGCCCAATCGTGCGTACCGTGAGGTCCGACGCACTCCTGCTGACGTATTCTCTTGAAATGGTGATACATAGATGGATCGTCCTCCCGGCAAGGTGTTCATTCCGAACCACCGAACCGTCGGTGTATTCTACATTATCCTCGCCGGAATTTTCTCGATGGGGTTCGATCTCGACGCGCTCGAAGTGTATGTCTACCACCTCTCGATGTCGCAGATTCCGGGTCGGATCTCAGGCATTCTAGCCACCCCTGTTGTGAGTTGTGTGCCATCTTTCCCGAATCTTCTCATCGACTTAGCCAGCTCACGCCGTATTCCCGCGCGGTTTGACCCGGCTTTGAAGCGAGCACGGGTGGACTCCTCCGGTTCAGCTTCACAACGTTCCTCCTGACAACAAACAAATATTCGGGCATCACAGCATCAGCCTACCTCGTCAAGTTTTCCTTCACTTCTGTCTTCGTTTTCGGCAGAGTGATGGGCATCGCCGCCGGCAGCTTCCACATGTGCAAATGGTGGTGGGCGTGCCCTCAACAGTATTCGTAAGTAGCTAGATTTTTCGCCATTGTCGTTGGGCCCACATTGATCTACTTGGCCGTCACTTTCAACACTTTGACCATCGTGCATGGACCTTGGTGGATCTTTGAGACGGCAGAATTCATCGGTCTATGGAGTTACGCAGCTCTGCTTCTCCTTATCCTCAACGCGTCTCACGTGCCAAGCCCATCAAGACCGGGGATCTGTCACAGACTCACAGTGTAGGTAGCTCGGCTTCGGAAGTTCTATAGCCTTGGCGCCGGAAAAGATGTCGAGACTGATTCTGGCGCTGCCGACGTCGAGCGAGCAAAACGAGCCGGGAATTGCACCTGCCTCGCACCTGAATCGAATCAAGATGACAAGCAAAAACATTCCGCTGCGCAAGACACACACCGAGGAGCTGAGGGGAAACTTGGGGGCATGGTTCGTCCGGCTCTGCGGCGCGAGGAAGAAAGACCCCAGGCTGCATAGCACGAACGGGGCAAGTCGGCCGAAGGTATTGGAGGTGAATCTGGTCGTACAAAGGGTCGTGCCGGAGGAGATGGAGGAGGGGGGGCGGAGTAGTACCTGAACATGAGCGACTAGCGGAAAACGTTGAGCTCGATATGATTTTTCTTGCACGTCCTCTAACTTAACTTATTGAAGGCATTGTGAGACCTTATTGTTGTAGCTTAGGGTTTTCCAGCGGAAGTAGTTTCTCAATAGCATTTGTCTGTATGACGATAGATCAGAAATCGATGGGCCGCGCTGTACCTCCGAGCTGAGAGCGACCGAGACATATAGGGAACCTCCACTGAAACTCGTCATTAGAAACCTGAGTGAAACGGGGTGCAAGCGCCAATTGGCTTGAAAGACGCGCGCCTTTGCGAGCCCACAAGTTCCGCGGCTCCGGCCCTGCCCAGAGCACCCTCTCCCGCCTCTTGAGTCCTACATCCAACCCACTTGCGTCACCCCACCACGAGCCTCGACCATGTTCTCGACCTTGTTTGAATCGCTCAAGGACTCATTCACGCTGCACGCCGAGGAGGCCAAGGACGTCGCCGAGGTGTCATCCTCCGCCGAGGCCGGTGCTGAGGCCGACGACGACAAGACTGAAGCAGCAGAGGAGGAGGAGGAGGAAGAGGAAGAGGAGCCCGAGGATGTGAGTTTAACTTGCTTGGTTCTGGTGTAGAGCGGCGATGGGGAGGGGGAGGTGTCATGGCGGAGGAGGTTGAGGACGGGGGGATCGGATCGGGACGATTCGCAAGACATCTGATTGGGCGCCATCGAGCTTTGGGGTCGTGTACCTCACACACATACACCACGCATCCATCAACCGCAGTTGCAGCCGGGACGTAGTGCTGACAATGGTTTCTCATCCCTTCCCTTTCGCAGGAAGCACCGGCAATCCGAGAAGGTGCGTAGAAACAGCCCACCTCGCTCGCTCACCCCATCGGCCATCGCCGGCGCATCGTCCATCACGGCTCCCATCGACCAGGTCTGACCATGTACCTTTGCTTTCCTCCTTGATCAGCATGCGCCGAACAAAAGTGCGCGACCTACAAGCACCATTTCGACCATTGCCAGAAGCGAGTGCAGGACGGCCAAACCTTGATCGAGGGTGAGAACTGCGTCGAGGAGATGTGTAAGTACTTTCAGGTCGGAAGGTCTGAAATGGATGATGAAGCGATTGGCGACTAATTGCTCTCTATCTCTGTGTTCGATGCAGTCCACCTGAGTAAGTCCTCCACACTGCCCGACAGACACGGTTCCGCGCAGATCGGACGCGATCCCTGGCGGTGTTCAAGCACGACACTTTCATCTTTGCTGACACATTTCTGAACATCTTATAGTGCACTGCGTTGAGGACTGCGCCGCACCCAAAATCTTCGCCAAGCTGAAGTAAAACGCATTGGACGAAGAGTGGAGGGAGGAGGAGATCTGACGGAGGGCTAAGAAGGATACCGATAGATATTGGAGGAGGAGGGAAGGTGCTGGTGCTGGGTGTGGAGTCTTTGGTGGATGGTCAGGATGGTCAGGCGTTTTGGGTTTCTGAAATGGCATAAAGAATGATCTTTACTCGGCTCGGAGCTGTCGGAATGAGGAGGGGTTTCTAGGGTCTCACCCATCTTCCGCGATGCGAGGTCGTTGAGCGTGTTTTATAATCTGCTGTGCTTTGGTCGAGTTGCAGTGCTGTCGATGTGCGACCCGGCCGTCGAGTCACGGCACGTGAAGTGCTCAGAACGCAGACGCGTTCCGGCCATTACTAACAGGTAGTACCTTGAGAGCGGTTATTAGTAATTCGGTGCAGTTCCTCCTCCGCGACCGGATTGCTTCGCAGCCCAGCTCTGGTTGAGCTCGCCAGCGTCACTCGCCGACCTCTCGCGCTCATACTCTCTCGACGTTACTGTACCTTCTCGCACACCCACACCCTCCCGACGGACCCATCCACACGCAACTATGGCCGCTGCCGCTGCTGGTACCTCCAAGACGAACAAGCGGAAACGTCTGCGCCGTCGTCGTCAACAGGATTCGTCCGATTCAGACTCGTCCTCGTCCTCGTCCTCGTCCTCGTCCTCGTCCGATGATTCGTCGTCCGAGGGGGGATCCGATGACGCTGACGATACCAAAGCCAAAAGTGGTGCTACCAACAAGGATGCGGAAGCCAGTCCTTCCGGAGCTTCGTCTTCATCATCATCGTCGTCTTCCTCTTCGTCCGATTCCGATTCCGATTCCGACTCGGACTCTGACCTCGACCTGGACCCTTCCTCACGTCGTCGTCGAGCCCGAGAACGCAAAAAGCAAGCCAAACAAGCCTCCAACCCGCCACCCAACGCCTCGACCTCTACAACGACCGCCACGGGTGCGCATACCTCCCGTCCTCGACCGTACCCTTCTCGATCCCCTTCCCCGGATCCTCTCAATGTCCCATTAGGCATGTCCTTGTTCCCCGCCATCAAACCATTACCTCAAGGCGATGATCTGTTGAAAGCTTTCATCTGGGGGGATGTTCAAGAGGAAGAGGCCAAGAGGGAGAAGGAGAGGAAGGAGATGGAAGCTGCGTTCGACGAACGAGAGCAAAAGTTTGGCGCGCATTGGAGGGATCAATTCGTGAAGGAGTTTGGGAGCGAGTTGGGCATGTTGGCCGAGGTGAGTCAGCAGAGAGAGAGAGAGAGAGAGCATGCCAAGGGGAAATAAGTGTCTCGTGATAGGTCACGATCACCGAAAGTATCATCCTTCGTGTCCCCCATAGGAACCGGGTCTGACCCAACCTCGTCTCAAGCTGCTGCTCGATTCCATCAACTCGCTCTCGGCACTGCACACGACTTCGTCCGAAGCGGCCAAAGCTTCCCGTTCGATCTGGTACCACGATCCGGAAGAGACCGTCGATCCTTTGGCTAGATTGCCTTCCACCTCGAAGACGGAAGCGGATGAGGAATGGGCCAAGGAGAAGGTCGGGGGTTTAGGGGACGTCGAGTCGGGGTTGGAGGGGTTGGAGGATGAGCAGAAGGAGGAGACGGTCGTCGTCAAGGGGAGTAAGGAGGAGGCGATGGAGGTTGATCAGAAGTAGGATTTTGCTCCCCGGAGCTGTAATTTCGGTTGTAGTACCACCTCTGCTGGCATCATCGCTTCTCGGAGAAACACTTTTCGCGAGCGGGGAAGGCCGTTATGAAGAGTCGACAGAGGGTCTTTACATGAAAATCTTCCTCTCGTTGCACCTGAAGAGCGTGATCAAATGTACAAAAACATTGAGCGAACCAAACCCCTTCTTCCTCGTCATTGATCAAATCAAGCCTGGATCTTGTCGACGACCTGATCCTTGAGTTTGACAGCCTCGTCCTTGGCCTCTTTTGCTGCTCGTTCGGCGCGCACCTTCATCTGTTCCTCTGGTGTCATGTACTTCCACCTAGATCCAAAGTTGACGAGAGAGAAAAAAAAGATTCAGCACATCCCCAGGGGGTTTTCCCAGCAGACGAGTTTTTGTTTTGGGGGGAAACTGACGAAAGGGCACGAGTCAAACTTGCGATACCGGTCGCTCCGACGAAGGCGTTGACGGCCGCCAACGAGTAATTGACGGGCGTGATGACGAACGAGTAACGGACCCAGATCAAACCCGTCGCAGTTAGAGCTGAAGAAAATGTACAAGAAAGGGGCAGGGGGGGGGTTAAGTCGTCGGTTCTGAGCAAAGTGGGGTTCAAATGGGAGAGGGGGGAAACTTTGGACTTTGGTGCGCACCCAAGTTTTGAGGAATCGAGATCTTGTCGGCTGGCCTGGACAGGTCCTTCAATCCGGCGGCTACCAAACCCCTGTAAATCAAAGTACGCCAAGTGGTGCAGAGATGGTCAGGATTTGCGGTAAAGCGAGGTGCGATGGCTCTCTCCGCGAGGTCCTTTGGGGAACGGACCACTTGAACATGGGCGCCCAGAAGAAGACGGTTCTAAAGAGGGGGTTGGGCACAGTGGGCACAGTGGGCACAGTGGGGTCAGTCCATGTCGTCATAGGTATTCATATCGAAACGCATACTTGGGACCTGTGAAGCCCAAACCAGACGTAGACGACGACGACGATGATAACGAGAGGAGGAGCGCGGTCACAAGGGCACGCGTTGGGGAGACAAGACCAGCGGACATCCCCACGTCAGTTACGCAGTTCGTCTTTGCACCTTATCGACCGTACCTGCGGGGTGGTTCCATAAGGCTTGGAGTTTGGATGCAGCTGGGGCGGTAGCGGGGGCAGCCATCTTTGGAGTTGAGAGTGTCCAGACCGAGCGGCGAGCGGCGAGCGGAGCGTGTGGTGCGGAGCAGACGGTCCGAACCATCTCCTCGGCCATACGACGAGACTGCGATGACACGAGACTGCGATGACCGGCGATGACGATATCGCATGTCGCTAACGTAAATCCCACACGTTGACACCACAATCTCAACATCTCCGCACCTCCATTTGTTCTACATTCTCATCAAGCATCCGAGGTAGGTACTACTGCTATTACTAATGCAATTTGCCCTCGTTCAATTTATGCTCCATTTTTTCGCCTCGGGCCTTCAGTGCGGTCCAGATCGGGAACCCACCAATGAAGGTGAGAATCGTCTGTTGTGACAAATCGCCCAAGTTACATTCAGGTTCAGTGATGCTTCGTGGTGATGGTGCTGCCGAGCTTCGGGTGGAGATTTGACTCACGTAGAGAGCTCGAGCGGTCGGGTTCTGGACGTTGTATCGCTTGAGCAAGGGGTTGAGCGAGAAGACGATCTCGAGCGTGTGAGCCTGTGCGTTTGAGAGAGAACATCCACCAAGCGTTGGGCTTTAGTTCTTGTTCAGCTGCGCAAGCCATGTCACGTGCAACTGACGCCGAACAAAGCACCGAGCAAGGCGAGTTTGATGCCCAAGCCGACACGGTCGGTCGTCGGCAAGTAGCCGAGTAGGTTCAACCCACGAACGACAAGAGGCTTGAGCCAGGGCACAAAGTTGATGACGGTCGCGTTGGGGATCAAGAGGACGACGATTAAGACCAAAGTGAAGAGGAGCGTGAACACGACTGTCCAGTCGGACCGACAGGGGGGGGGGGGGGGAGGGGGGGGGGGGGGCGCAGAAAAGTGGGGGAATGGGTCAGATCAGAGACTTCTGCTGGCCCTGCTTCAGAGTTCGTGCACTGACGAGTGAGTGTGGGTAGTTGAAAGTCGTCGATGGTCACGTCACTCTGTTGTTCATGGAGAAATGGGGTCAGCGGGCTCGAGTCTGATGACGAGCTGGAGAAGGTGCCCGAGTCCGACATGGCTTCCGTCTTCGGCGATTCGTTTCGGCGATTCGTTTCGGCGACTTGGGCGGTGGTGTGTGGAAACTCACCAGTCCGAGCTGCTTGCGCGCTTCCGAGTGCATGGCCTCGAGCCGCTTCCTCGCCTGACCGGCGTACATGGGAGGGTCGAACGTGTAGTGCCATGTGCTCCTCCTCCCTGCGGGTCCGTACTCGATGGCCATTTCGTCGGTCGAGAACTCGGTGATGCGCGGGGCCATCGCCGCGAGCTTGGACGGCGCGTGGGCAAAGTACTCGAGGTAGTGGCTCAACGACGGCGCGTGGTCGGCGTTCATGTGCGAGATGATCCGGCTCGCTTCTTGCGGGGTGACTTGAGCCATGGTCGGGGCAGAACTTGGGGCCAGTCTTGTGGGAAGCCGTGTGAGAGCGAGCGTGAGGGCTGAAGGGTACAGAAGCTGTCAGAAGGGCAAGGTGGAGCGCCGTCCAGAGCAGCCGCCTTGCGTGTGAAATCACGGCGCGGAGTAAGGAGATGGAACCGGCTCTGCTGAGCTCGACTCCGTCTACGATACTCGGCGATTAAAAAGTCTACACCTGGACTTTTGGACCCGCGCACTCGGTCACCAGTCACACACACACACACAGATACACACACCATGCCCAAGTCCACCCCTACAACACCGTCCACAACAGCGGCCGTCGTACGGGCATCGTCACCATCCCCGGATCGGTCGCTGCCACCTCCCTCGCGAGCATTGATCTCGGGCAACCTCGTTGACTGGGCGCTCAACAAGGTCATTTTCGTCTCCTCCTCGATCCTGCTCGGTTCCTTCTTCACCCACTGGATCGTCGACTACTACATCATATGGCAAGGCCCCGCCGTCTCGCAAGCCTCGGTCGACCGCGCTCTGGCGTACTACTCGCACCTCGCACTGCAGAGCTCGGCCGTGTACCCTCTGGGATTGGCCGCCTTGGCTGGATCGGCACTGTTGAGTTGCTTGATCAAGCTCAGTACGAACCCGCTCAAGGGGATGCTCTTTGATGGCGCTTCGTTCCGTGAGTCAGCTCGTCATCGACGTCATCGGTCGAAAGCTCACCCCTTTGCCTCTCGCTTCTGAACAGTCCTCTTGGCATCCGGACTATCAGTCTATGCTTCGAATGTACGCACCGCTCTAGCTTACTTGCCCGGTTTGGGTGGGACCACCACAACCACGAGCCAGTTCCGGACGACCGAAGCCTTGCAGTCCATCGCCGCGAGCAACCTCATCATCTGTGTGAGTGTCCTCATCGTGATCGGAGGAGTGAGAGACAGGGGACTGGATCAATGTTGATGCATCTTGTTATCTTCAGGTCTCATTGACGGGTATCCTGGCGTTGCAAGCCGCTCAAGGGCATTCGGACCGAAGAGCTAAACCCATCACCGTCGTGCGAGGGTGAAGGACAGGAATCGAATGGCATCTACTATACAACATCGAAGCTCCCTTGTGTAATACTCATAATTGTGTAAGGACATTTACTACCTTGGCGAGGAGGATGGATTCATGGCTCTGAGATCGTCATTGTCGATTCCCCACTATGGTCTATTGACCCCACATCAAACCATCGGGAAATCGACTTCCACGACCATGACGGTACATTTAGGAATTGTACTTCAGCGCAGTTCGAGGGGTCACTCTGCGAACCGTCCTCCGACTCCTCTCTTTACGAGTTGTTCGCACGCCCCTGTGAGAAGTGAGCACCGAGAATTGAGGAGTGTAAGGAGCCCAGATTACTCAGCGGAAAGCGTAAGTAAAGGCGAGTTCCTCGGTTGTTCTCTCGAAGGTGCTTGACGAAGAGACAGTCCCAAAACCAGTCGATTGTCAAGAGTCAAGAGTGAGGGTCCAGAGAAGGATAAGGAAAAAGAAGAAGAGAGAAGAGAGTTATGGATCGTTATTTAAGGAGATCTGGAGATAAGAAAGGGAGACATGTAGACAATGAGGTTCTTTGTGAGAAACCAGGACAATAGAGAACAAATAGGAAGGGTGACAAAGGGATGCACAATGGTTGTCAGTCAAAGGCAGGTAAGTGGAAGGGAGGTCAGGCAAGTCGTTCCGAAGTTGAGCTTGGACCTACTGAGTGGCTGCCGAACCTTACATCCTCCCCCACTGTGCAAGTGGTACTGCACCTACATGCGGGGAACGGATTGTTCGATCGCCATGCGCTCGAAATTGTCGGTCGCTCCGCTTTCAGATTGATCATCTGACCAGACGGACTTAAACTGCTTGACGACGTGATGACCGCCAACCAGGCGAGTCTCTCGCTTGCCTTTGTGGAGGAGAGTGCCGAGTCCGGTCTGGTTGGCCAAACCGGTAAAGTCGATTAATTCCCCGGTCGTGCGGAGAATGGAAGCTTTGTAGTCTGCCAGTTCGGCCAGTTGTTGCAGTTTCTCTCTGGTGGCCTTCATGGCGACTTGCTCGCGGAATGCGCGGCGCACCTTGTGAGCCTTCCGTTGGGAGGCGCTGCGTGCCTTGACCTGTGGGGTATTCGGCGCGCATGACTTTGAGTTCGTGCCTTAATTTCTTCGCAATAAAGGCAGGTAGTTCACTTACGATGGGCAGTTCGCGAACTTTGTTGACGTGGCGCTTCCTGAGGTACGTTTGGACGGCCGGCAAGTCTTCGTTGAAGTCATCATGTGTTTCTTCGATGAACCACTTGGACTTCGTGGCGCTGTCCTCGACGAGGAACTTGTGGATCGGCGCCTGCGGGTCGGTAACCACGGTGATGTGCGAAATGACTTTGGTGATGGACATCTCAAGGCTGTCGATGGGAAAAATAGGCACTGTGTTAACAATGCGCATGGGCCATAGAGCTTCATCAGACTCACGGTGTTGTTGGAGCTGGGAGGCGTGGAAGCGCGGTGAGATGCGTCGGGAGAGCAGACGAGTTGGAATGTCAAGAACGTAAGTCGAAGAGTTCGAGTTGTAGGTCAGGCATTTATAGGGCCCCATGAACAAAGGGCACCATTTTCTGGCTCTGAAGGGAGCAGTTATCAAGTTCTTTGTGGAGACCCAGAAGTATTTGCCAATGGGTGACACATCTTTGTCACCGGCAGTGCCTTGGGGCTCGTTGTCAGCTCGTCGCTTTTTGTTTGCTGTGATTGTTTGGTACACCTTTGTTCTGGCAATTACATCACGGGCTTGTTGTACCCTGAGGTTTGTCTCCTGAACGAAGGATGCCAAGTTCTTCGTGTTTCCTTTGTATCTGAGGTTGGAAGGCATGGCTTGTGGCGTTCGGAACCGAGAGAGCTCAAAAGGCGAGAATCCCGAAGCCGAGCTTCGGCCCGAATTGATCGCGAATTCCACAAAAGGTACCACTTGTGGCCAATTTGTTTGTTCTTCAGTGACAAGCTGTCGCATTGCTGCGTTCATGTCACGATGGACTCGTTCGATTTTTCCATTCGTTTGGGGGTGGTACGATGTGGAGAAGGATAATGTAGTTCCTAGGAGTTGCCACATGTTTTGCCAGAATGCTGCGCGGAAAACTTTATCGTTGTCCATCGTGATTTCCTGCGGAATCCCCCATCGCGGGTAGACAAAGGCAATGAACAACTTTGCTGTCTTTTCTGCAGTTAGTGCGGTCTGGTTGCACGGGATCATTATGACTTCGCCGGTCAGGCGATCAATTGCATTGAGAAGGTAGTCTACTCTGGCGCCATTGACGTCACGAGCTGAGGGAAACGGACCCTGAAAATCCAGATGAATATTCTCATACGGGGTGTCAGGGACTGGGAGTGAGTGTAGTAAACCCATTGGAGTATTGTGCGGAGGTTTGCACGCTTGGCATGACGGACAAGTCATTCCAAATTTCTTTGCCTCAACTGCCATTCCAGGCCAGTAGAACTTGTCTTGGAGCCATCCGACAAGGCGGTATGCCCCTGCATGGCCTAGCACCGTGTGCCCATGCTGGAGGACAAGTTCTCGCATGCTACGCTTTTGTACATGTCCGAAGGGGACACAAAGTCGCATTCTTCCTTTGTCGTTGAGATACAATAAGTCGTCTTCCATCACAAAATTGCGGAATTGTTCGCGTGATGTGATGATCTTTTTGAAGAATGGATCTAAGACATATGAGCGGGCGATGCTCTCTAGCAGGCGCGATTGATGCTCAATGTCCAGCGTGGCGTCCTGTGAGTCGGGCACGGCCCAAGCATCGTCCTTTCGCATGCGAGCGATCTTGTCGAACCTGTTCCTGGCTGCATTGGCTTTCGGTGGCGCGGCTTTGCGCTCGGTCGGATGTGTCCGCTTCTGCTTTTCACCGTTCTGCCTTGATTTCTTCTCGGCCTGCGGTGGTGCATAGCGGTCAGTCTGCTGGCGAGTCCTTTGGGGTCGCATCGTCATCTGGCGAGACTCGACCAGTACATCGCCAAACTCGTCGTCGTTCGTTTCGAAGACGGGTGCTGTGCCGTTCTCTGCAGGGAAACGGGATAAGTAATCTGCCAGGACATTGTAAGTGCCCCTGATGAACTTAATCTCAAAATTGAAACGGGCCAGTTCAACAACGATTCTGACTTGTTTCCTTGTCAACAGATTGGCGTTCTTCGTGAGAAGGGATGCCAGCGTTGAGTTGTCCGTGAGGACAATGACTTTACGCCCCAGGATTCGGGGTTCGAAATGTCGAAACGCTTCGTAGAACGCCTGTAGTTCTTGATCGGGTGTGGTGTAGTTGAATTCAGCGGGGCTAAATTTCCGTGAGTGGAAACCCACTGGTTTGGCGTTCCACCAGTTTTCTCCAATGAGGAGCGCTGATCCTACACCTTCGACGGATGCATCTGTTTGTAGGAAAAGGTACTTTCCATCCACAGTATTCTTTGGTACGTTGTCTTGCTGTGGTGGCTGCGTGAGGTGGGCAGGCGAGCTACTGTACGGCGCTAAGTCTTGCGCGTTGATCGTTGTTAGCTCGACTTCCCGAGCAAGTTTCTGCTTGATTGCTTCGAAAGCAGCATTACAAGCTCCTCCCCATCGCCAAGGCACATTTCCCGTCAAGGTTGCCAACGGTGCCGTGTCATCAACCAGCATGGGAATGAAACGGGCGTTGTATTCAACCATTCCTAGGAAACTTTGCAGTTCCTTCTTGTTAGTTGGCACCGGCAATGCAAGGATCGCATTACGCTTGTCCGACTCAATGCTGATCACACCTTTGCGGATTTTTCTTCCCAGAGTATCCCTTGCTACTGGTGCAATCAAGGACTTTTCTTTCGAAAAGCGAAGGTCGTGCTTTCGTGCAGTCTCGGCAATTTCGATCGTGTCACGAATGTGTTGTCCCCAGGAAGGTGAGACAATCTTGGTATCGTCCGCGTAAGCGTACATGGTACGTCCGAGCTGGTCGCGGAAAACGTGCTCGATCAGCCGCGCTAGGGAGACTGTCGAGTTTCGATCGCCTTGTTGGGCCACCCGCGTGTAGCAGGCGCCGTAGGGCGTCATAAAGGGGGTCTTGCTTTCGTCATCAGGGTTGATGCGAATCTGTTGGAACGCCCCTTTCAAATCGAATGTGGAGGCAAACTGGGCGTTCGCTACTTCGTTGATCATGCGATCTGCATCTTGCATCGGCATATCTTGTTGTATGGTGTTCAGATTCCGTTTGCGCAGGTCGACAAGCGGGTGAAATTCGCCGTCTTTCTTCAAGCTGGGAATCATCGGGTCCGCTCGCTCAGCAGCGCACGGCACCCAAATGCCTGCTTCGACATGCTTCTTGTAACAGCGGTTGAAAGCCGACATGCATTCATCTGGGAATCGGTACGAAATGCGCTGTTTCTTGTCTGCGCGTTCCGGGTTGATGTATGGAATCGTGTGTTGGACTTCGCGCAACGGCGGCAATGAGAGTGGTGCCTTATCGTCGACGAAGACGTCGTCGTATTCTTCAAAAAGGTACGCTTGGAATTCGTCGATCTCGGCTTGAGTTGGGACGTATTCGGGGTCAAATTTCTCACGTCCAATTTCTCTCATCTCAGTTTCCGAGTTCAAAGGCATCGCCTCGAGAGGTTGGAGATGTTCAGGCACGACTGCTTCCGCCTTACTATGGCGGATGTTTCGGCCCATCACATTTCGGATGATAATTTTGTCCGGGTTCAATTCCACTACGGCGTCATGTTTGCGGAGGAAATCTCTTCCTACAAGTACGTCATCATCGATGTTCGCAATCTCGAACCGCTGACGTGTTGTGAGGTCGGCAATGGTCCAGTTTAGATAGCAAAAACCGACAATTTTGGACCTCGAGCCTTTCGTTCCGAGCTTCAAGTTGCGGGGGGTCGGGTATCGTACCATCTTCACCTTCAAGCGTTTAGGCAGCGAAGGATGGATGAACGTGTGCGAAGCGCCTGTGTCAATGGTTGCGTTAAAGCCTGATTGGTCCTCAAGTTTCACAGGCACACTGACGTACTTTGTGAATGGCGCAATTGGGGCTTCATTGGCTGGTTGCACCTCGTCGCCTACGTAATTGCTGGACGACATGACTTTGATCTCGGCGTCGTTGTTGTTCATCGCCATCAACTTGGATTCGACGCGGTTTCTGCAGTTACGAGCGTAATGGCCAGTCTTTTTGCAGTTGTGGCAAGTGATCTTGCTCATGTCTCGGGTAGGATTTCGGGTGCTGCCGTTGGCCGGGGTACTCGAGTCGCGGGGACGTTGCTCATTGCTGTGCCCCTGTTTTTGGTAGTCTCGAGGTGAGTGGTCCCCCTTGTCGGAGGCGCGCCACTGTTGCTGATACGGGCGAATAGACTGTTCATTATTCGCAGCGTATTTTCCTGGTTTCGCAATCAAAGCAGTGTAATTGCTGAACTTCTTTCCTTGCTGGAATGCCATGCGGGCACCTCGTTCCGCCAACAAGGATTGTTCCTCGCGAGCGGCGACGGTGACGAGGTGGTCGAGCAGGACGCTGTCGCGTTCCCAGGTCATGACGCGATTGATCGCCGCTGCAATTTTGTAATCGACCGCATCGATGAAGTATCGTTTCATCTGCCATTCGCTTTGTTCGTTCGTGCTTTTACACAAGTCTTCAATCTTATCAGCAATGTCTCGAACTCGTACGTAGTTTCCTCGATTGTCTCGTTGTCTGAGACTTTCGAGTTCGCTGATCGCACGACGCTTGTACTCAGGATCGACGAACTTTTTCTCAAAGGTTTCGATGAGTTCGTCGAACGTGATAGGAGAGGGGTTGGTTCCTCCCGCTTTCACATCGAATTCGCGCATGACTTCAGGCACAATGCGCTTGGCCATGAAATCATTCGCACGTTTCTCCGTGAGGTTCAAGATGTGCGTGAACGCGAGGCACGAATCGGGGTTCAAAGCGTTTCCCAGAAGGTAAGCTTGAGCGGCATACTTCCAGGCGCGTAAGTGCTCTGGCTGATCGCTAGTCCCTGAATACTTTGCAGGAGTAGGTACATTGGGGAGCTTTCGGCCCGATGATACTTTGCGGATTTGAGCCATCGCATTATCGAAGAGCGCTCGCGGAGGCCTCATCGCCGGCCCGCGTTTGTCATTCGCATTCGATCGTTCGGATCCGTCATCGGATCCGTCGTCATCGGGTTCATCCGGGCCAGGTTGTTCGGCCCGGTTTGCAAGGATCGTGTCTAGGTGCGTTTGTTCACCTTGAGTTTCGCGGGTATTGTAAATTCCGCGTCGCCAGGCCGAATCGGTTGGAATCGGTCCAGCGAGGTTTGAGATCCCTGCATGGACACCGGGAGCGGTCGTCGTTTCAACAATGGGCTTTGTCACCCTCGTTGGAGTTTGGAGAGGTGAGCTGTCCTCATCACTCTCTTTCGTATCGTCGCTGATTAGCGTGTTATACGTCTCTGGATGTTTCTGCATGAGGACTTGCAGCAGGTTCTGCATCCTCATCTCGAGTCGGGCGACCTGGTCGTCGCGCTCTCGCTCCTTGCTAGGACCAGCTTTCAGGCTCATAGCGTTCTTGGCGGCGTCATGCTTTGCCAAGATCTCAGCGACCCTTGCCATGCGTTCTTTTTCTTTCGCAAGGATTTGGTCTTTCGTGAGTAGTTCAGACAGGCGGTCTTGTTCTACTACGACTTGCTGATCTTTTTCAGCAACTTCGACGGGAGGTACTTTGCCTTTGTCGTCGGTATCGGGCGTCTCGTAGCCCCTTGCGCGTAAATCTTCGTTGTCCTCGGGACTCATCTCGATTGCAATCTTCAGGACTTTCTGGCGACCAGCGCTTCAAGTTCTCGGGTGCACGAGGTAGCTAAGCTCGTCACAAATAAAGGGATAGGGAGGGTGGGTCTGTCCCTCTCCTAAAATTTACAGAATCTGAATCCGAAGATTGCAGGCTCTGAGGAAGGCAATACAGGAATGTATGCACTGGAACGGCTGACACTAAACGTGTTGGCACGGAAAAGCAAACACACAAGGTGATGCTTCGAATACGAGATTTGGCAATCCAAAGGTTTGTCAGTTTGGATGTCAAAAAAAAGATGTAAGGAGCCCAGATTACTCAGCGGAAAGCGTAAGTAAAGGCGAGTTCCTCGGTTGTTCTCTCGAAGGTGCTTGACGAATAGACAGTCCCAAAACCAGTCGATTGTCAAGAGTCAAGAGTGAGGGTCCAGAGAAGGATAAGGAAAAAGAAGAAGAGAGAAGAGAGTTATGGATCGTTATTTAAGGAGATCTGGAGATAAGAAAGGGAGACATGTAGACAATGAGGTTCTTTGTGAGAAACCAGGACAATAGAGAACAAATAGGAAGGGTGACAAAGGGATGCACAATGGTTGTCAGTCAAAGGCAGGTAAGTGGAAGGGAGGTCAGGCAAGTCGTTCCGAAGTTGAGCTTGGACCTACTGAGTGGCTGCCGAACCTTACAAGGAGTTCTTGAAGAGGGAAAGGAGCTGGTATCACCTGGGCTTACCGAGTGACCGAGCGGAAACAAGGACTTGAGCAACGTGCGCTGATCGATTCTCCCACGAGTAACAAAGACACGCGTAGCCAACAGGCAACAGTGAAAGCCCTCGTAGTGGCCGAGACAGTCTTGCGGACCTCCACGGCCCCGGACCGAGCCACAATTCGCTAGACTGTACCGACCAAAGGTAACTATCAAAGTCGACAGTGACATTTCGTGGAATTGTTGCCCATCAACGGGCGTCCAGGAGCCTTTGAGTGGCGAGCGCACGATCACCAGATGTGTGTCAGATCAGTCGACTCAGGAGCATTCAGGAGCTTGTTTTGGTGAGCGTCGCTCGCGAACGGCTGTGAAGTCCTGAACTGCCTCTCTTTCTCTCTTTCTATCTTTCTCTCCTTCCCCATCCTTCCCTCTTGAACATCGTCCTAGACTTCATTCCAATACCCCTACCCTACTTTTTACACTCACTTTTCCCATCACCTTCAAAATGCGTTCCGTTCTCGCCCTCGTTGCCATGGCGCTCGCCGTCGCTTCCCCTATTTTCGCCGCGAAGAGCCACCCTGCGCCTCACCCTGCGCCTCACCCTGCGCCTCACCCCGCCCCCCCTCCCGCCTCTGGGTCTACCGGTGACCTCAATCACCACCATCGTATCGCCAAGGTCCCCAAGGGCAAAGATTTGCGCCTCAAGGAGAATGACATCAAGATCATGAACTTTGGTGAGTTGGCGATAGGCCGCGCGGTGGGATGGGGAACTTGTCCCAGTCCTCGGACGGTCAAACGGCCGGACACGCCCCTGTGCGGGTCTCTCGCGCCTATGCGCAGGGCTTTCAGGCCTTCGGGATTTCCTTCTGCCTTTGCAGGGACGCTACATCTGCTCTCCGCGCGCCCTACGACACCGGTCGTGCCATCCTACTTTGTACCATGAATTTCAACTGACGCGAAACGAATCTCGATTCCCAGCTCTTACGCTCGAGGTGAGTGGCTCCTATCATCTGGCTCGAAATTGGGCACGGTGCTAACGACTCTTTCACCTATGTGTTTGCTTGTGGCCGACTAGTTCATGGAAAGCGAATTCTTGTCAGTCTTCTTGCTTCGCATCTACTTGCACATGTCCCCTTGAAGCGCACACTGACCTTGCAACGCCGACCCCTGCCTTCGCAAACCTTCGTCACCTTTCCGCTCGTCTCCTGAACTCGCACTACCTTGAACACCCACCGCCACACCCGCTTCCAAATCTTCTCTCAACATTACCTCCCACAGCAAGCGGGGTGCCGGAAAGTTCAAACGTAAACACTATAGGTTGGCACAATATTCGTCCGAGTTGTACGACCGCTTCCAGACGATCGCCGCTCAGGAGACCGACCACGTCAACGCGTTGAAGCAGGCGCTCGGCAACAACGCCGTCTCACCGTGCGAATACGAATTTGGCAAAAGCTTGGATACGGTCGAGGATTTTGTTGCGACCGCTCGCGTCTTGGAGACCGTTGGTACTTCGATTTACCTCGCGGCGACCCCTCTCCTTTCGAGGCCTGAGTTGATCGGTGCCTCGGCTTCGATCCTCACGGTCGAGGCGCGCCATTCGTCCCTTTTGAACGAGCAAGAACACGCCAGTGGGTTCTCCAATTCGTTCGAGACCGCGCTCAACTTCAACCAGACTTGGACGTAAGTTTGCAGTTGTCATATAGGGGTTCTCGGCATCGCGCTGACCCTGCCAGGCCGCTTCCCCTGTACTTGTAGTCTCGCCCACAACATGTTCAAGCCCGGCACGTGCGGTCCCGAGAAGCTTCTTCCCGATGGTCTCGCCCCCTTCCCCGAATTAACCGTACTCCTCCCCAACGGCAAAGAGGGCAAGCATCACGCCAAGAACCCAACAACCATCTACCTCAAATCGTCCGCCATCGCGGCCCCAACCAAGTCGAAGAAGGGCCGCGGGCCCGCTCTTCGCAAGCTCTACGCCGCTTTCCTCAACAACGGCAAGACCGCCTATGCTCCTGTCGTGTATGGTTCCGACCCTACGATTGTTATCGTCCAGCCCCCTCAGAATCTCCAAGGCGCGACGTACATCCTGCTCACGAGTTCGGCTAACGATCTTAATGATGCAAACACCGTGGCGGGTCCCACCCTCAAGTTCTTCTAAACTATGACCAATACCGAGAGGCGTTCTACTTTGCTTGAAACGTCTTTTCATACCATATGTGGGGCTTCATAACAGCCCCTTGATTCCATTAGTACTCATCTTGCACGCAAATTCATCGAGCCACTTCCTCGGTGCTGCTCAATTGTCGCGCACACCTCACCTCACACGGATCGAGGCAAAAGGTCCATTCGGTTTAGGAAGAGGTCATATTTCAAGGCCATAGCTGCCCTCCATCAGTTCTTGGGATCCCTAAACAGCGGGAAAGCGAAAGATGACTGTTGACCCTTCCTCTCCACTCCACTCCGGGGGGGCAACTTCTTCTCGGGCTTGACCCCACTTTCCCTCTTCGCTAGATCCTCGATCGCTCGCTTCATGCTATCCATCTCGTCCCCTTCCGGAATTCGTCCTTTCCCATCCCTTTCATTCGAAACGACTTTGGTCCACCATCGTTCGGACAAGGTCTTGGCCTCGTCGTACCTCTCCAACTGGGCCAACAAACCCATCAAATCCGCCAATTGATGCCCACGAACCAGCAGACCTTTCTCAAACGCCGATGCGACGGTCTTCCATCCCGCTTCGACCCCATGCAGTTTCTGACCTTCGAAATGGTTCGCCATCCTGATGAAGCCCAAAAGGACCAAGGAGAACGTCGCTGAATCAGGTCTACGACGCGCTTGTCGAACGATAACGTCGTACGTCTTTCCAGCGGCCTCAAGATCGTCGGGCGTGAAATAAGGGCGGAAGACGTGCGAGGCCAAGATGGTGTTCCACGTCGTGATGCGAGGTTTCCAACCCTCCTCCTCCGTCAGTTGTCGGAACAAGCGCAGGACGTCGGGGCGAAGATCCGATGCGGACGAAGCGAGTTGCCACATGATGTGTTCGTACGCACGTCGAGGTACGAGGTATTCGATCGCTGTTGTAGCCACAGGGGTCCGGTTGCGGAAGTACCCCAACAAGGGAAGCGTCTTGAGCGCATCTTCTCGTTCGGCACTTGCGAGGAGGACGAAGGAGATGATGCGCGCTTCGACGCGACCTCGACCGGACGTTTCGTAGTCGTCAATTACGCGAGCCAGATCTTCGACGGTTCCCTTCCGACCGAGTGCACGCCACAAAGGGGAATAAAGTGAGACGGGGAACGTCATGCCGCATGCGGTCCAGTCGAGATAGAGTTGCAAGACAAAGTCCGGGTCGGGCGCAGTCGGTGACGAGGCGAGGACCAATTGAACGAGCGTAGGTCGAAGGGACGCTGTCCAGCGAAAGGGGTAATTGCTGTCAAGGGGCGCTTTCTCGCGAAGCGTCATGTAGGCTTTGCGAGCCAAGGCCCGATCTAGGCTCGAGACGGTGATGGCTTGGAGCAGGCGGTGCGAGCGAGTGACGAGCTGGAAAACGCTCAGGTGATCGAGGGCAAGTCGAACAGCTTCGGACACGGCACGTGAGGGTCCGGAAAGTCCATGGGGGTTGCTTGAGAAGTAAGAAGGTGCGGGTGGTGTAGCTGCGGGAGGGTCGTATTGCCGTTCGGGCAAGGTTCGTCGTATAAGATCGTCGAGCAGCTCTCTGCTCCGGTATCGTAAAGGGGACAGTCCATGATCGACATAGACGACCTTCCATAGCCTCAGCGACACCAGTAACCACTGCTCCATCATATCCCCCGTTTCCTCATTCTCTGCCGAAAGCCACCGCAGAAACGCGAACCATGGGTTCTGCTCAAACTCTTCGGTCCGATCGAGCTGTGCGAGGCGCTCCTCAAGCAGCGCATCGAGATGCCGTTTGCCAGATCGTGGTCCCGCACCACAAGCCGCGTCGAGAACCTGCCGATAGTGCATGTATACATCCTCCTCCCCCCTCGATGACTCCTCCGAGTTGAACATGATGCCTCTCAACGCTTCGAAGGACGGCAACTGGCCGCGGTCGATCATGATCCCAAGGTGCCGAAGCGCGAGTTGTGAGTCCTTCTGAAATAATTTAAGCAGAATCGTCGAAGCCGCCGGCGTAACCATTGGAGGATTTGCAACGAACGATGACGACGGTTTCAATCCTCCCATGGCAGAGGAGTCGCAGCGTAGTCGACCGGCTCTGGCGTATACCTCGGCGGCTGCGAGATAAGCGTTCACATCTCGATCGATCATGGTCGCGGCATATCGTTCGACAAACGACCTATCCCCTTCAAACTCGACGCTCGAGCGTGATCGTATGGCCATGAATTCGTCCTTAAGTTGATCGAGGTAAATCCTCCTTGCGCGTTCGCGTTCGACCGTATCCCATTCTTTCGAGAACGGATTCGCGGGATCACGAGAATTCGCCGCGAGCTTCCTGCGAATCTCTTCCCATCTGACCATCACTTGGAAAGCGATTCGCGTTTGTTGATCGGTCAATTTCCATCCTCTTTCGTCCTTGGCGTACGCACTCAACGACTTGATCGCGCTCGCTACACGCCGTGTCCGTCGTTGAGGCGAATCGAGTTCGGCGACGAGGAGGAAGAGCGCGTCGAACGTCGATCGAGGCAAGGAGGCGCGATCCTGTAGTGTGAGATTGTTGAAGACGGTTCGAGCTTCGACTGGAGGACTGGATACGATTGCGGTGTCCAAATCGGCCAAGGATGTCGCAGCGTGTGAGCCGAGGTGGGCCGTGGTTCGCTCAGGGGTCCAAGTCAAGGTTGAGCTCGAAGCTGTCTGTAAGGTCGTGGCATGGCTTGAGCTGAATGATGCGGCGAAGAGCTGCGGCATGGTTTTCCAATGAACATTAGCTTGTTATAACGTGAGATGGAAGAGAACATGCCATGACGCACTGCTGCCGGTCGTCTAGCCAGTCTCGTGACCTCGGATCGATTGCGAAGTAGCCCGGCTCGATCCAACACGATCTGTGGAATCATGGTGCACCTGTTTCAGCTTGCCGACCCAAGGAATAGTTAGAAAGAGCACACTCCAAGACCCACCTCTTTTCCCTTGCCTTTGCTATTCCTCCATTCGCTCGACGGGAGCGACGACGACGAGATCAAGCGAGTGCCAGCACTACAACAGCTCACTATCGGTAGTGGTATCGATGGGGACGACCGCAACGGCTGCAGCGCACGAGCCAACATCCAACCCAGACCGACCTACCGACCTAACCCGTGGCGTGTCGTGGGGGGAGCGTGGCTTTGAGGTGCTGGCTGAGCTCCGTTCGTTGGTTGCGAGAGGACGAGGTGGGAGGGGAGGGGGATGTGGGTTGAACCCGATCACCGCCCTCCGCGGTTAGAATCGATCTCCATATCACACCTTGATATTTCAGCATCAATGTTTGCGAAGGCCTAGTAATCTTGTTGGGCTAATATAGTACTCACTCACAGACCCGACTAATATTATTTTTCGAATCATACCCTTTGCACATTTCAGATCTCGCTGACGCGACGCCCCTGTCCCCTCTGAAAATGCCCATGGTTGAAGGGGAGCTCACCATACTCGTGACTTTGCTTCGCGGTAGCCCCGTCTCAATCATCTTAATAGCAATATACAACACTCTTTAATTGCAAGAACGACCATTCCCACAAATCTATTCCTCCCTCTTCTATTTTTGCCCCTCCTTCTGCCCCTCCCGCACCTTCTTCCAACACCCCGTCCTCCCCGGCCTCACCACCTCGAACCGCCCTTCTTCCAACCCATACTTCTTGCTCGCGATTTCCAACATCTTGGGTGGTTCCAAATAATGTTCGTCGCTCAAGATCCACGTACCCCAGTGTTGCGCCCATGCGTGTTTGGCCCCTAGGTCCAAGCATATTTTGACCGCGTCTTCGGGGTTGCAATGTTGTGAGATCATGTGCCATCTCGGGGTGTAAGAACCGATGGGGAGGAGAGCAAGGTCGAAAGGGCCGAACACTTTACCGATCGCTTTGAACAAGGTCGCGTTGTACCCTGTATCACCGGCGTGGAAGACGGTCTCATCCTTGCCTTCAACAACGTACGAACACCACAGCGATTGATTCGTATCGAGGGGACCACGCGACGACCAATGTTGTGCCGGGGTCGCGGTGATGTTCAACTTGTGCGCTTCGGTTCGACCACCTCGAAGGGGTACGGTGAAGTCGAGCACGGTCGTTTGCCACCAGGTCAACTCAGTGAAGCGGGTCACCCCGAGCGAGCGTAGGAAACGACCCATCCCCGTTGGGACGACCCAATGCACCGAGTCGCCGAGGTAGCGCACGTCGTCGGGGTGGACATGGTCGAAGTGATCGTGCGAGACGAGGACGAGTTGGATGGACAGGAGCGCGGAGAGTGGGCAAGGGGGAGGGCATAACCGTGGAGGGGCAAGGACGGTGTCGACTGTCCGGTGGGCAAAGACGGGATCGGTCAAGACCGAGACACCGTCGAGTTGGAAGAAGGTCGTCGATTGGCCGATCCATGTCGCCGTTAAATCCTCGCCTACTTCGACTCTGGGTGGTGTGTTACTGTTGGACCGAAAGACTCGTTGCGAGGTTGCTGAAGAGATGGAAGCTGGGGTTGAGGACGAGAGCCGATCCCAACTGGCCGAAAGGTCCTCGGTACTGCTCGTCAGTGGGGCGTCCGGGGAGTCTTTGGATGTCGGATCAGGTGGAGCAGTATTGACAGAGGCTTGCTCTGGATCGAAGCCAAAAAGGAGTTCAAAGTTAGGCCTTTCGAGTGGAAGCGACTCGGCGAGTTTGATCGGGTCGGTCGGTACGCCGGCGTTCCAAAACAGGGTCCCACGCAACGGTGACCAAATACATTTCCATGCGATCCATTCCCATGCTGTGGGGGAAACATTGCATCAGTATCGCACCCGCCCTTTTCTCGAGTGACGCAGTGAAATGAAGAAAAAGGACGGACCTCCTTGTTCTCTCCATTCGGGTCCGAGCGCATTGCAATACCTCCCTCCCAACACATACGGCGCATACATCTCGGCGATCTCTTGGTATTCGTCTTCACTAACACCTCTCCTCTCCTTTTCAATCGCCAATAGATCGGATCCCTCCTGTCCATCCTTGTCAAGCTTGTTCACCGTCTCGGCAGATGCTGCTTCTACGCCGACGTCGTCGTCGTCCTCCCCGACTGTTCGTTGCTGCTCTGCCAGAAGTTGGAGACGTCGTTGTTGCCGGCTAAGGTATTGCAATCTCCTTCTCCGTATCTCACGCCCTCGGAATACTTCGACGTAGGTGTAGTAAATCACGGGGACACCGAGGATGACCAAGCTGATCGTCTTGGCCCAACCTGGGGTGAAAGGTCAAAAGAACGATGCGCCGCATACGTCAGAGGTCGGTTTGCTGCGACGCGAAACAGCACCCCAGCGGCCAAGGGGGGAGAGGTCGACGAAGAAGCCAGTTGGTGTGCTTACCATTGCTCGAGGTGGTTGATGTAGACGGGTGTATTGTTGGGTGACCTCGACCAAACATGGTGGGGGTTAGGTCGTCGCTCCGGTCGGCCGAACAAGGAGCCCAAGAGGAGAGACAGGAGGGAGAAGAGGAAGACCGTGTTCGACCAAGTTACGAGCGAACGTGACCGGCGGACCCGCCCGAGACAGACAGACACGCACGCGCTCGCACGCGAACCCCACCGCGTAGCGGTGACGACATCAGGCGCAGTCCGGTCGAGACATAGCTCATTCAGCAATGCTTGTTAATGATCGTATACTTTCATGGGCGAGGCAATTCATGGTGGATCCATCACAACCTTATAGCATTGCCGGCTAGCAACGGCTAGAACCCCGATCCGCCGAAAGTTCACTCGTCAAGATGGTCAGTCAATTTCAAAGAGAACAAGATGGACCATTTCAAAAGCCGTGATTCTCCTTCATCAAAATAATACCCTTTTTCGTGATCTTCAACATCACCCGCCGTATCTTTCAGTTCACAACTGTGCTTTAGACTGCCTGTTCAACGAGAGAGGACGAAAGCCACACAACACACTCAGACGTCAGCTGGCGTATCTTGCAAGGGGAATGCTGGGAAAAGTACACTCACGTGGCCTGTCAAAACCCGAAGCCGACCAGATTAAAAGTTGTATAGGCTGTCAGCTCCCTCCTCTATACTACTCGAACTCGATCTACGCGCGGACTAACCAGAGATGAAGAAGGTCTTGTTGATCGAGGGATCAATGGGAGCGGGCGCGGCCCTCGAGTCGGCGGGGAGCGAGGTGTAGGTCGCATCCGAGGTCGAGACCTTGCCGGGCGTACCATCTTGGGTCAAGTTGGTACTGTGCCATAGCACGCACACACCACAAAACCGGTCAGTCAGGACCCGTGGGGGCGAGGCGCCCGGAGTTGCGGCTTACATGGCGATGTCGGACTTGGTCTGGCCCGAAATGAGGCGCTTCCACGCCTCGTGGCACTCGTGGATGATCTCGGTCGCGTAGCGCTTGTTCTTGGCCTCGCCGGAGAAGGCGAACTGGTTCTCGGGCTTTCCGTCGGGGATTTTGTAGATGCTGAAATCGAGTTGCAAGGCAGGGGCCGCAGCTCTTGAGTCATCTCGAGAGCAAGTGAGTCTACGAGAAGGCATGCGCAGCCCAAGACTCACCGGAACCATTCGTTGGTGGCGCGGATCAAGCCGGGCAAGTGCCTCTCGACGTCCTCAATATCGTTAAGCTTGCCGGCGAGCGGGTCGTTGACGTCGACGACGATGACCTTCCAGTCGGTCTCGCCCTCGTCGAGCAAGGCCATGATGCCGAGCACCTTGACCTGCTTGACCTGACCGGTGTATCCGATGGCCTCGCCAATCTCGCAGACATCGACGGGGTCGTTGTCGCCGTTGGCCTTGGTCTCGGAATGCATCTGGTTGGGGTCCTCCCAGGTTTGAGGGAAAGCACTGTGCAAGAGTTCGAGACGATGATCAGCTAACGGATCAAGCGAATGAATACATCGAGCGACTTACCCATAGTTGTGGATGTAACCTGTCCGTGATCAACGAGCAGAGTGGGCAGCGGTCAGCACGAGAGAGAGAGAGTGAGTGTGCGCTGCACGTGCAGATTGGGGGACTGACTGACCCTTGTGGGGGAAGCAGTTGCGCACAAAGCGCAGCTTGCCCTTCTTGGTGTCCTGGAGGATGGGGTTGAAGGTCTCCTCCTTGCTGACTTCCTGTTGGTAGGTAACGACATGTGAGGGATCAGCAAGCGCTTCTCGTCGTGTAACCATCCCGCGTACATGTCGGTCGGAAGCGGGAGAGAGGGCACTAACGAGCTTGGCGTTGGTCCAGCGGGGGATCTCGACGATCATGTGGAGGACCTGCATGATGAAAGAGCGGCAGAGCATTAGATGGTGAAGAGCAAAAATAAAAGATGGTGGGTGGGTCGTGCATACCGTCTTGGCCTCGTCGGCGAAAAGAGGGATGTCGTGGAAGGGCGAGATGACCTTGCCATCTTTCTCCGTAAAGACGCGGTACTCTGTAAAGGAATGGGTGAGGCCGTTAGACTTCATAGTGGCCACTGTATATACGGGGACAAATGGGAAACTCACCGAGGGTGTTGGCAGAGCCGACTTGGCCTAAGGTGAGGAGGGACCCAGGAGACGCAGCAGGCGGGTTAGTGGAATGGCGCGCAACTCTGTTGCAGGATCGAGAACAGATCAGCAAGGGGTACTGACGAATGTTGTATTCACTCATGGTGGCGAAATGTCGAACGTGCTGGGATAGACGTCGAAGCGTAGTAGAGCTAGCCAGGGTGGATGGACTCGAGGGCGGAGGCAATTTGAAGCCAAGACACGATGACCGCAGAGGGTTAAAATCGCGTCACCGAGGGCGGCAAAATGCGCACGGACCATCTCCACTCGGTCGTCTTCGGAGTTTAGACCATTTCCCAAGTGCAGCATTTCATCACCAGAGAGAGACCAGCAAAATAGACATGATTGTATAGCAACAATTTCCACTCATCGGATACCCACGGCCAAGCCGTCAGCGTGGATTTTGGGTGGGATTGGCAAGTCCGCATTAGCTCGTACTGGCGTCGATTAGCTTTAGCTTCGGAGCGTTTTTGAACAACCCCATTCCGAGCGGGCGCTCACGTGCTCTCATTTCCGTTCGACTCGCTCGCGGCGAACGGCCTGGCCTCAACATACGGGCAAACAAAGTCGGTCCAAGTCGTGAACCCCGATGACAGTGCACCTTGATCCATGAATCTGAACATGTTATGCTCTACCTCTCCCCACCACAGTGTCGCGCTCACCGGGTGTTTCGTACGAGCGGCGCAAGGTGTTGAACCACAGCACCCCCTCGACCTCCACCTCGACCGTCAACGGCGGCACCGCGTCGCCAACGATGCGCGCAACGACGCCGACGAACAAGCCCTTGCGTGCCAAGGTCGATCTGTCCCAATTCGCATCGCCCTCCGTGTCGAATGCCAGCGTCAACACGCCGTCGCCGCGAATCCGAACCCACAACATTCGCGAAGGCGGCGTGGGCGTGGGCGCACCGTCATCGGCGACGGCTACAACGAAGACGGCCAAGCGAGCAGCCGTCACTCATGCCAACAGCTCCTCCTCACCCCAGCTTTCTCCCTTGATACGTGCTCAGAGCTCAACCTCATCTCTCTCGACGCGAGCGAACTCGACCTGGAGTCCCAACTTTGCCGCCTCGACCAGCACCAGGAGCTCCAGTCCGACGCGGCCGCCCCACTCACCTCCTCAGCGCTACGGCACCCCGACGATGGCGACTGTCGCCAAGGATCTCAAGGGGCAGAACGACCCTTTCCCTAAAACGATCGACTATCTGCCTTTGTCCGTCTCGGTTCGCAAAGTTCATTCCCCGCCTTTGCGTTCCTCGCCCTCTCATTTCTCCCAGAGCTCGGGTCACGGTCCTCTCGCGTCTTCCTCATCTTCCTACTTCCCTCCCGGCCTCTCCACCTCGCCCGGGTCGACCAGCACAACGTCTTCCCCTCTCACCTCTCCAAGCATCTCATCTCCATCTTTCGACTCTCACGTCAATATCAATGCTGCGAATCCGGTCAACGCCGGTCCTCGCCGTGTCAAGAGCGCCATCAGCTCAGGGGTTCAGTGCGGCCCAGGAGCCGACCCCCCGACCCCTGTCTCGGTCTTGCTACCGGCCTTCTCTGTCGGCGCATCGACGACGACACCCGCTCCCTTGTCTCGAACCACGGCGGGGATGAGAACTCGATCACCCCAGCGCGAATCGGTTCATGCAACAATGGCTTCGAGAACGTCGTCGACTCGACCGGTGCTTTCACCCCGACCCGCATCGACGACGAGCACGGCTTCGCCTCGACATGCTCGCTCGCATTCGGCCACCTCAACGACGTCGTCCATCTTTTCTTTGACAGGAAGTGACACAATCGCCTCGCCATCGCTGTATACCTCCCGACCGATCGCCGTTGAGACGAATCCCCTGCACGTCGTCGCTTCGACTTCATCATGGGGCCGTAAAGATTCGACGACGAGTACGGGGACTCGATCGAGTGGGATGAGTGACCAGGGGTTAATGTGTATTGACTGGAGTCGCCCGCAGCATTTCGAAGAGGAGGATGAGGACGATGAGAGTGATCGAGACTTCTCTTTCGACGGCGGGGGTCACGAGAGTCAGGACGGCACGTCGGATTCAAATCGACGGAGGAGGGCTTTGGCCGATCAGACGGTCATGATGCCCTCACCGTCTTTGGCCGGTGAATATCCCTCTCAAAGGCCTGGACTGGTCAATCAGATCAGCGTTGACGAGTTGAGTGAGGAGAAGGAAGCTAGGATACAACGCAAGGTCAGTCCCCGAACACGTGGGGAACGAAGACCCGTCCACTGACCTTGCTATTACCTCTCCCCTCAGATCTTGGATCTAGAAATCACCAACAAGTCCCTGCTCAGCATTAACGCCTCTCTCGAGCAACTCAAGATCAAACATACGGCCGAACTGCGCGACATGCGACGAAGGATGCGCGAATCGAACGCTGGACTGGCTCTAGCGCCTTTTCGTACGCCTCAATCGCCGCGCAAGACCAAGGCCGTTTCGACGAACGGCTCCGTCTCACCTTTCGAGGGGATATCGAGTGACGATGAAGAAGATGGGGATGATGAGGGTGGGGACGAGAGCGAGGTGTCGTGGGAACGGATCTTGGATAAGGATCCGCACTATGCTGCTGTGTGTCAGACGATCGAGGCGTTGATGAGGAGGGGGAAGCAAGCGATTGCTTCTAAAGTGGAAGAGAAGAATTTGGGAGGGAGGGTATTGAATGCGATGGAGATTCAGCAGGAAGGTGATTCGTCGGATGACTTGGTTCGATGGGTCGATGCTGAGGTGCAGACAGATGGGCATGTTAGAACCATGTCTTCGACTTCGGCAGGCGCCTCGTCGACGTCGGCGGGGAGGAAGATGGTGAATGGTTGGCAGCGATGAAGTGTCATAGGATCTGTCTCTTTTTCCATGGGTTTCTAGGTTTTTCGCTCATGTTGTTGTGTATGCTCCCCACTTTGCTTTCTGTAACCACTAATCAGTCGCAGTAGCAATCACACTCTTGCAACGTTCTCGGAGAAATAGGTCTTGTATTTCCACAGCAGAACAAGACGTAAGAGGGTCCGGGAGATTCAAATACAAAAACATCGGACTCATCACACCACCAAATCAACAATCTTAGATCTTCGATCAAGCCTCTGCCATCTTGACATCCCCATCGGGCACTACCGTCGCCGTCCTCGCCTCCACGCCAGCTGCGGCCGGGTCGGGTTCCTTCGGGATTTCACCAGGGGAGACGACGTCAGTCTCTGTCTTGAGTGGTGTCTCACCAACTTTCGCCGTCGCAGCAGCAGCGGTCGCCGCAGCAGCTGCCTCAGCTTGGGAAGCTCGCTTAGCCAAGACCTGAGCCCTCTCCTCGTCCTTCAACTTGGCCTTTTCCCCCAACACCTCCTTCTTCTTCTGGAGCCAACTATCGAACGCCGCGCTGCGACTTGCGCGTAGTTTTGTTGAGTCGAGGTTGGTTGAGTGATGGTGAATGAGCAAGTCCTCGGTGTGGGCGACGTAGAAGATGCGATACGAGCGCATGCAGATCTTGTTCTGCAGGCCTGAGTGGGCCGAAACACTAGCGGGGATGGCGTCCGAGCCGGGCGTGGCAGTCTTGCGCAAGTTTCTGCGAAGGTGAAGAACCAAGTCAGCGAGTCTGCACAAACGAAGTACAGAACAAATGACGCTCTGCGGCTCACCTTGTCAAAAACGGCGTTTCTGGCTCCGTGATCAGTCTCGGGGTTCGATCGGCGAGAACGTATTGTTCCATGTACGTCTTCCACTCTTGGTCAGCGACGGCCATATCCTCGGTCGTCAGCACATCCTTGCCTAGAAGCTGGAACCGCAGTCGTCGCAAGGAAGGAACCCATTCGATGCGGTACAGGTTCTCGTCATTCCCGAGCGCGCTCTCGGCTTGAGCACGATAAAAGGTCTGCTGCTGCGGCGTCGACCGATCCGAGTGCGAGCGGTCTTGCTCGAGCAATTCTATCAGGTCTTGCGTCTTGCCAACACCGAGCGATGCCGTTGTGAGTCGGACCAGGTTGTGAATGAGACGATCGATCGTAGCAAGCATGTACCCTTGCGTCGCGAACATGTGACGAAGCCTCTCCTCAAACGCCATCTGATCGATTTGACCATCAAACATGGCCTCACACAGAGCAAGCGCTCGCTGGTAGTATGCGGATCCAGTGGGCGAGGGCGTCGCAAACTGCTCCGGGGGCGCCATCGTCAAAGAGAGCGACAACGAAGGAACGTTTTTCTCCGTGATGGGTTCACGAGGTGGGGGAACAGCGACGATCGTCGACGACGTTTTGAGCAGAACCAAGCGGCTGTAGATGACCTGGAAAACGCGAACGAGGGCGTACAGGTTTGAATTGGCAAAAAAAATCCACTGTTTTCGCACATCGACGCCTCGAGACTTGTCCTCGACCGGAATGACGAGCTCGGGCGAATCAGTCGTTTCGGGCAACGTGTTGCTCGCCGAGGGTTCGCGTGACATATCGGCCGAGACGGTTTCCCCGACGGTCATGACATCGTCGCCACCTAACTGAGGAGATGCGACATCGACGGACTGCTCGCGAGAGCTGTCGATGACGTTCATCTCGGGAATGCTCGCTTCAGCCTCGACTTCGGGTGTCACCATCGAGGCCAAGCCCAAGACTGTGGGCAGAGCGTCCGACATGACCTGATCCGTTTCACCCGCAGCGGGTGTGGGGGCGGGCGAAGCACCACGCGAACTGGGCGCCGGCGACGAGACCTTGCTTCGACGGCCCGGTTCGCGACCCGATGTGCGCGCGGGGCCGACCGCGTTCTTGAGCGCCTTCTTGCGTAGATCGCTGCCCATTTTGCGACCAGCTCGCCTCGAATGCCCCGTCACGCTGCCACCGATCGACGAAATCACCTCTGTCACGTCGTCGATGCCGCTCGTGCCCGCCTCACTTGCGCCTTCCAGTGACTCCGAGTCATCATCGCCCGCGCCTGTACCAACGGGCATCGTCATCAACGAGAACTCTGAGGGTGAGAGTGCGAAGAGCAAAGGCAGCATCTGGCGCATGAACGTCTCGACCTTGTCCTTCTCAGAGTTGGAGATTGTACTCGTGCGGTCGAGGTAGGAGAAGACGAGTCGCATCGTGTCGAACATGGCACCGCGGTCGACGAGCTCGTACTGAAGCTGGTAACTCGGCAATGTCCAAGGTCGACTAGAGCCCGAAGCACGTTGCCGTTGTTGTCGCTTGAGCGTCTCGATCTCGGTGACGAGGTGTCGCAGCGTCAGCAGGCGCTTATCGTTGGCCTTGAGCGAGATCGACTGATGGTCGAGCGAGCGCCAGTAGTTCTTGGCGTCGTTTTCGCGCCACACACGGTTCCACTCCCGCAGAGTTCGCTTCCATTCCTCATCCTTTTGCTTCAGTCGCGCCAACACGATCGGCACCGCCACGCAAGGGTTCTCATGCAGTGCCTGGATGACCTCGCTGCCCGCGACCTTACCGTACACCTTTTTGATGACGCGCTGGTAAATGCTCTTGCTCTGGTTCCCGAGCCCTGGCTTAAGGCGGAAAGTCGCCCGCTCGTCGGCCTCCATTATGGCGATCCGAGTCGCGATCGGTTCGAGCAAGGCGATCGTGCGCAGATTCGCTTCTATGTAGTAGTCGTACTCGTGTCGCTCCTCTTCAGACTTGTGCATCGCTTCCTCATACGGGTTCTGGCGCTTGACGGCGAATCCTTCGTCGCTCGCCCAAGACGGTTGCGAGACCCACTCATCGTTAAGAACCTCCCAGCACAGCGCATCCCGACCGGAGCAGTTGAGCGAGATCTCAGTCGGCGGCAGCTTGCGGTAGCTCGGGCCGTAGGAGTCCCACAGCTTGCCATCGTCCGACCTCGTCCTCTTCGGCCCATCGACAGTGGCGACATTCTCAATCACGCGGATGCCGTCGACGACCTCGATTCGTCCGCCCGTATCGCCGATGGGCTTGCCGTCCGTCCAGCCTACAATGTCGCGGAACTCGCGCCAAAGGAGCGCGTCCTGGCCAATGAATAAAAAGGCGCGAGACACGAGCGCGGTCAAGTCGATAATGTCTTGCGTGTACAGGTTGAGCAGCTTGAGGAACTCGTGATAGGTTGGCTGGTCGTTCGTGTGGACCTTGACGCGGGAGAAGAAGGCGATGTCGTTGACGCTCGCTTGGGGTTTGGGGGCTAGCAGGGGTTGAGCCGGAGGAGGGGGTAGAGGTGCCTCGTAAGCATAGGCCACAGGGAGGGCCGGCGGTTGAGCCCCGTAGCCCGCGACAAGGTACGATTGCCCATACGGAGCAAGGTGCGAAAAGTGCGTATAGGTCCCCATCGAAGGATCGGTTTCGGTGTATGTCGTCCCATCGGCACCCAAACCTTTGCGAGTCGGATCCTTGAGCTCGGCTTTCCGTTTGCCCACTTTCTCTTGGGCAGCCTTGTTCTTGCCCGTCTTGGCCTTTTTGGCGCTCGTAGGCTCGACAGCGCCTTTGGACGCGTTTGTCGCCGGCCGTTTCTGGCCAGCGACGGCAGTGGGGCCTCGCGGGCCAGGTGCAGACTGTCCAACAGCAGCCGGTGCTCCAGCTTCAGCCGAGGTGTCGGGCAAGAACTGTTTGAACTCATCGAGCAGATCCGGTGCTGAGCGGAACAGAATGGTGACTTGGGCGTAAACCTTTCGTGAATGTGGTTAGGACCGATTGTCAGTATGCTCTCAATGCATTTGCGCAACCAGGAGACTAAACACTCACATCCTGGATCGCTCGTCCTTCCTTTTGATAAGTTTGCAAGATCTCGAGAAACGCTTTGTAAGTGTCAGGCTCTCTCACGAATCGGTTCTTGATCTTGTTGACGTAGTTGATGGCATGGTTGAACTCCATTGGTGGTTTGGCAGCGGCATCGGGCGGCGCAGCAGCAGTCGCAGCGGGGGGAGCAGCCACAGCAGAAGCGGCATTCGAGGCCGGGGGGCCGCTCATGGCAGAACCGGATGGCCCACTCGCTGCTTGCACCTCGGACTTTACGTCGTTTCGACCCATGGAGGATGATTGACCGGTGACAGCAGATTGTGCTTGCAAAGGGTGGGTAACATCCTTGGGGGCGGTCGTCGAAGTCGCCAACGGGGAACGAGCCAGTGGCGAAGTCGATCGCGACGTCGCAGCGCCCGCGGTCGAGGAGCTCGCTACCGCAGAGGCCGAAGCATTCGTGGGCACTTGAGTACGCGTCGTCGAACCCATCGGGGTGGTGACGGTAATGGTCATGCCACCTTCGGCTTCGTTCTGAGACGAGACGGAGCATTCGATCCGGTAGCCAGGCGGGAGAAAGGTGTTGAACCCCTGAATGAGCGCCGGGTGCCCGCGGAACAAGGTGCTGACTCGTTCGATGACTCCGGGGGTATCAATGCCTTGACTCTTGAACTCTTTCATGATCCTGCACGCGACCATACATTGGGTATCAGTGTCACCTGTGTCATAGCCCGAGGAGATGCGATGCTAGTCATCCACTCACGTCAAGAAGCGATCGTACACTGGTGAGATTGAGCGATGCGACCGCCCAAGTCGAGCGATGCATCACCGTCAGCTGCTGTTCGTCAAGATGATACCAGGGAAGGGAGTATGACGGAGATTGGGAACTGCACCTTCAGCCTGATCATTGAAAGTGACTTTGACCCGGTCGAGGTAGCTGTGGTTGGCAATGACACACACACGGACCAAAAGGGAACAAGGTCAGCCAAGCGTGCCTTGTCGCCTCGAGCCCGGGTCTCTGCCGCAACCCGCATGGCTCGTCTCGGCATGCCACTCTCGCACTTGCCTGAGCGCATCCTTGACGTTGAGCGGTCGAAACGGTGGTGCATTGGGGCCCGCTGCAGAGTTGGAGGCCGCATTCGCAGTTGGTGCAGCATTGTTGCTGAGACCAGCAGGGGCAGAGGCTCCGGCGGGCGGGCGCGATGTCGTCGTGGTCACTGAGGCTGTCGATGCACCGGCTCCTGCTCCAGCGCCGGGCGCGACAGCAGAAGGTGTGGTTCCAGCAGCCACACCAGCTGCGGGTGCAGCTGCTCCGGTTCCTCCTCCACCACCAGACGCGAGGTTCGACATGGCTGTGTGGTTGGAACCTGTGCCGGTGTCGTGAGGTGCGTTGGGCGCGGGCAGGATGATCGAGTGAGCGAAAGAAGTCAAAGGCCCTGCGCGGCTCAATATGTTGGGCAGCGCTTGGGTGAGCCTGGCCGGCGAGGGCCGGCCGGGGTCCCCTCTGCGCCGCCAGCAGCTGAGCACCTCGCCCGAGTCGCCACGGCCCACGGCCCACAGCCTGCGCCAGCCCCCAGCCATGCATACATTGTCCTCCGGCAGAGCGCGGTCGGCCGGTGACGCGTGATGGTCTCCAGTGTAATGGTCTCCTGTCCATATTTTACTTGGGACGTGACATCATCCTGGTAGGAAGATTTCAGGTCCACCACGCCACTCCGATGCATCGTTTCGTCGGCCGAGAAGTTTCGGCTCCGTCGTCGGGTTCAGCCGCGTCGAGGCGACAGGAGCTGGCGCGCGGGGCGGATATGTAGATGACGGCGTGACTTTTCCAGAGCATAATCGTGAGAAAGGCCAACTCCCTCAGGAAATAGAAGAGTCCTACGCAGCTGCAGAGCGCTTTTAAAGTGGAGCGATCTGCCCGGCGCCCTTCCGAAATTTGCTTGACAGCATCACCGACCAGTAATCAGACGCGGTCGGGACTCGGCTTGCACCTCCATCACGCCTTGGGCAAACAAACTAGGTATCCGAGGCCTCAGGCCAGCTTCCACGATGGAGGAGCGCTGTAGGCTGCAAACTGAGTGCGGGCTGCCCAGTGCCCAGACTAGGTAGCCGTGAGATGTAACAACAAAAAACATCCGCTTTGAAAAAGAGAAGGAAAGAAAGAAAGAAAAACCCACAATAAAGCCAACACTCTGAGACACAGCCCTTGAGGAGAATCAGAAGGCACTGACGTAGGTACTCTGGGCCAAGCTCACCTAGAGGATACCTAGCGTCCCCTCGGAGGATCCGAGCGTAGCCCTGGGCAGGTCGAACCGACTTACAAAACATCGAAGATCAGCGCTGGGTTTTTGGCCGTGTTTTGGGATTCGGACTTTGCCCTTTTGGCTCGCCCCCCCGCGCCGGATAATGCCCAGGCCGAGGTAGCCTAGAGTCAGCAGCCCCGAGTCCGCTTCCTTCCCACCTTCTTCCAACGCGAACTTCCACCCCCCTCCCTCCTCCCCAGCAATCAAGTCAGGCGCCGCTGAGCTAAGGTGAGATGTTGTGACAGGACTGACAGGACCCATCATCACGATACGCGTTGGCCCTCCGAACGGTCGCCGGCTGCGGCGTGCGCCGCCGCCACCGCTGCCCGTGCTGGCGTGATCAGTGTCAGCTGGTTCGCAAGTCGGGACTCAAAGGCGCATTCCACCGCCGCCCCCGTGGACCCGGGCCGACCACCATCTCGAGGGCTCAGGGACTACTGCAGAGTGGGGACGGTATGCTGATCCCACCAATGTGTCATCTTCCCTTGACAGCTCGCGAACCTCGACATAGCTATCCTCCCTCCCCCCTTTGCCGCCATCGTCACCGCCGCCTTCTTATCCCAGCGGTATCCCCCTGCCTTCCCCCTCCCCGCCTACAGCGACAACGACCAGCGATCAGGCGACCGAGCCCACAGGCTACTCCCCACCTTCTACATCGCTTTGCACGACATTCGCGCGCGTCTTTCTTTGTGAACCACAGCTGCTGCCTTGCCGTACCATCCCTTCTCTTCCTGCTCTTTTGGTACGTTGTTCGTTTGGCGCTCATGGGCGGACAGTGGGTTTCTCGAATTTAGGGCGGCCAATATTGGTTTTGGCCGGTAATTCGCCCGCCCAGCACCTCCTTTCCTCTCCGTTGCTACCTGCCCTCCTCGGATATCATTTTTTTTCAAGAGCTCCTAGACCTGACGTCAATCCCCAATGTTGCAGATCCTCACCCAGATCTCCGTTCCCGACCACCCCACCTCAGTCCCTACGAACTTGAGGTATCCTGCCCCCATTCCTATCGGCTCCCCCTCCCTTCCTATCGGCCCGCCAACCCCCCGCACTTCCGCCTTTTTTTTTTTTATAGTCGCGCCCGACTGCCAATCTCCGGCGCGCTAGTCTCACAACCGACGTTTAGCCGAGAAAGCATAAATTAAACGACATGGGCATCGCTAGCGATATCACGACCTACGGCAACTCACCTGATGAGGACGATGTCAACGCTTCTCTGTACGACGACGGTGATTGCGACGGAGACGACGATCTCGGCCACTTCGTCGCGCCTCCGACCAAGCGCAAATCGTCGTCGGCCGCGAGCCGCAAAGGCCCCCAGGGCGCTGATAAGCGCGCGTCGCACAATGCGATTGAGCGTGCGCGTCGTGAATCTCTCAACGGCCGATTCATGGTACGTTCAGCATTGGCTCACGCTCGCCCTTCACGACGCCGTTGGAAATGGTACATAAGTCCCGAGCGCTGACGTGAATCGTCCATGCGTGCACGCGCCTCTCGCCTTCTCCCTCAGACTCTCGCCGAAGCTTTGCCTTCAATGGCCAAAGTCAAGCGACCTTCCAAAAGCGTGATCGTCAACAAGGCGCTCGACTTTGTCTTTGAAGCTCAGGTACGTATCGACGGAAGCACCCATCACTTTGAACGGTTGCAGCAGCTGATCTTCTCTTCAACCCGGATCGAACAGGTCAAAGAGTCCGCCCTGACCAAGGAGAACGTCGAGCTTCGACGAGAAGTAAATGAGCTCCGCCAACAACTCGGTCTACCCCCTCTCCCTCCCTCCAACTCGTCCGTCAATAAGAAGCCTGGCGTGCTCTCGCGCCATAGCTCGTCCGCTTCTGCTACGTTCGGATCGCCTCTCGACCTCCCCAACTCGACGAGCCAGTTCGACCACCGCGCCGGTTCATCGACGGGTGGATCGCCCACGACCTCATCCTCCCGTCCCGATTCGCCCGCGATCAAAAGCGAACAATCCTTGGGCGCTCTCCAATCGTCGTCGCTTGTCTACCCCGTGGCGATGCCGATAACGACTTCGATGGTCGCCAACAAAGGTTCGCCCACGAACTCGCTCGTCGATCCTTCGGACTCGTTCTCTGCTTCGTCGCTCTCGGCCTCGTCGCAGATGTCGTCGTCGGCTCCCGCCCATGCCGTCGCATCGTCGCCGTTTGCCTTGCACCAACACCAGATGGCCGCGATGAGCAACATGCACGTGCAGAACCTACTGCCCACATCTTTCGCCTACCTCAGCCCCGAGATGCTCCAAGCCCAACAGCAGCAACATCAGCATGCACACGCACAGCAACAGCAACAGCTCCTCTTTGCCGCTGCATTGCAACAACAGCAGCAGCAGTTACAGCAGCAACACCCGCACGCCGGCTCGTTCGATCTCTACGGCATCAACTCGGCGCTGCTGAACAACGCCTGGGCCGCTGGGTACGCCGGGCATGCTTGATCGATGATTGAATCTTGTTGAGGACTGGGGTTCTGTTGATGCGTGGAAAGAAGGAAGGAAGGCGGATGGAAGAGCATGCTTGTTTTCTGTTTTGTGTTTGTTGTGTCGACCTTTAATTGCCGTTACTCTCCTCACGCTTTGCCTCCCCACGCGCTCCCCCTCGTTATTTGTGTTCCTCTCCCTCGCTCCGATTTCGTCGCTCATCTCCCACCCAACGCCGCCTTCTCATTCGTTATCCTGATTGAATTGTTCCCCCATCCATTCTTGTCTTATCTTCGCTTGCTGTTCAAATCACTCTCGTTTAACTCGATCGAAGGGTTCGGAGCATAACCATTCAGGATATCCGTTTGAGGAACGTGCGTGTCCACCCACGCTTGTCCACCCATTTCGTCTCCATCTCCGCGCTGTATCTTGATCAATCCTCCCCCATCATTTTAGGCATAGTTTTCTTTGATTGCTCTTCTCTCTTAGCATGCAAGAAATCGACTTTGCCCACCAATTTTTCGTTTGAGAATGCAGTGAGAAAAGCAGGTAGAGAAAGCTGCTCGATCACGAGTTGATCAAACCATCACTTAAGGGGTTGAATTATTGGCAAAATTCGTGGCGTGATCTATCAAAGGGTGACGATCTGCTCTTCTACTTCAATCATTTGCTTCACGAGCTTAGCATCTCTGTTGTCAATCCAGACGAGTCGTCGGCATGAGCTTCTTCGTCGAAACGCTCGAATGCGCCTCGGACGAGCTGAGGTCGAAAGTGGATCGTGAGGAACTCACCTCCCCGCCCTTTCTTGAGTTTCATCCTTCAACTCCCATGCCGGTCTCCAACCCCCTTTGACGGATGAATCCCCAATCGCTTTCAACATCGGATTCGGGAACGTGTTGTGTGTCGAGCCCAGCGAGGTATATCTATGCCAAGCGAGTCGGGGCGCAGAAAAAAAAAAAAGGGGGGGGTGGGGGGGTTCAGCCATGGTTCCCATCGATGCCAGCAGAGGAAAGCGCTTCGGTGCTCACCCATAATCATACAATTCGCACCACTCGATCAAGCCCGCTTCTTTCGATCCTCCCAACGTCAGTTCGGGGTGTCGTAAGAAATCCCAGATCTCTGTATAGGACCAATCGAGGATCGGGTGTACGCGCATAAAGTCGGGCCATCCTCCATCCGTCCGAGCAAAGGGCGTTAGATGTTCTGCAGCAAACCCAAACACCCCCCAAGTGTGGAAAAAAAATCAGTAATGACGATTGAAAAGCTTGCTTCACATTGCCGTACTGACCACCATGGGGATCATGTCTCCTCGTTCCGACCAAGACGGCCTGGATCGGCACCTCTTGCTTCTTCTGATCCAAATAAATCTGCAGCGCTTCCTTCATCCCACCATCGACGGCGCGGAGGTTGATGTGGTACCGCTGGGTACATGTCTCGACGAAGGTCTCGACTTGGGGGAAGGGGACGCGCAGCGCACGAAGACGCATTCGAGGCGAGGGGTGGAGGTGGGAGAGGTGGAGGGTGACGAGGATGAGGTCAAGGTGGAGTGCGAGTTGGTGTTGGTGCCGGGTCGCTGAGATCGGAATGCCGAGGCAGCCAGGAGATGGACGAGGACGGTACCTGAATTATTCGGTTGTTCCCATGTTTGATCAAAGATGATGTGCCGCGTGGTTGGAAGCATGTGCGATAATGGTCGGAGTCAATTTGTCAGCTCGAGCTCAGCACCCGATCCTTCTCGAGCTCCGGCTTCGCGTGAAGTCGACCCCAGCCGAGCATCTTGCAGAGTCACTCACAATCTTTGCCACCATTGAAGCTGAGTGCAACATGTTGAAGCCTGCGTTATTACCCGATCGCACAAAGGAGGAAGCATTAGATCAGCTCTTCACCTCATGATCGACCTTGAGGTAATGGTGACCTCACTGACCCGTATTCCTCTATGGCCCGGTCGATGATGCTCAGAGCATCCTTGACTTTGAGTCCCAAGGGCGAATCCTCCTGTGCCAGTGTATAGACGGCATCTGCGTCGGCTTGATCAAAGTCCCGACTCCGCGAGGTCGAAGTCGAGGTCGATGTCGACGGCGAAGTCGCGTTGGATGTGGAGCCGGCGGTCCGAATCGAGCCAGAGTGCGGCGATGATTCGGTTGTCCGTCTGGAGGAGGCCATGTTAAGTTGGCTAGGGAGGACCGTAGCTAGTTAGAACAAGAAGTGTCGAGCCCAAGAAGCGAACGAATCAAATGGGAGGCGGGGTCGGCGTTGCGCGATTAGCGGTGACGGTGACGCGGTGATCGACCGGGCCGTGGTTGACATTGGCCCCCGGTGGGTCATGCTCACGTCACATTTCGCCATTACAAATTGTCGCCCTCGATCGCTAAAGAGGAACGCGCGCGCGGGCTCACACGCTCACGTCAAGTCGCGTCGCACTCTTGCAGACTTGAAGCTTCAAGACTGCACCACCTGAACCCTACAGCATCGGGTCAACTTTGGCAAAGCACTGCCACCTCTGACAGGTGTTGGAACGCCATCACCGCTGACTTTCCGATGGAATACCCACCACCACCAGCGCCGGCGTTGTTAGCTTCGACCGCCAATTCCGAGACACGCGTCCATCACGATTCGACCCCCAGCAGTTCCAGCGCCGTGCAAGGAGGGGCAGGACAGACCGTTCAGTCAGAAGAATCAACAACCCACGGCGATGACGGTGAGCAAGCTACCGAGTCGACGCAAGCCAACGCGGGGACGAGCACTCCTCCCACCGCCACGGCTGGTGCAACTGGTGGTCCGGAGCCTGGATCGGCAGCTGCCCCTGTCGCTGCGACCGAGCTCTCGGCGGAGGGAGTCGCTCTCATCTTCCGCCTTGGCTTGATCGACGACCCCGTCGGGAACTTTGCAACCACCCATTACGATCCCGCACGTTGGGTCAAGCGCCTCAGGGATCACGATCACACCGGCGACCCCATGCCCGCGATGAGCACGATCGACCTCCTCCTCCTGCGCCAAAAGTTTGACATGTGGCATTCGGCACCGCCCAAGTACACGTACCTGGAACCGTCGACCCAGGAGGAGAGAAGATTGGATCATGTAAAGGCTCATCGTCGCATGGCCAACGAATTGATGGTGTATCATTCCTTGTCCGGCACTGCGTCGAGTCGAAAGCGCAGGCGTGTAGCACCTCCGAGCGATGAACAGCCTCAGGTCCGTCTCTTCACACTGGTCGGAATCACGTACAGTCGTCGCACAGCTTACACATTTGATGATCACAAAACACCGCAGAATGATTCGAATGATCCTGTGGTCACTCCGACGCCCGTCGCATCATCGTCAACGCCCGCTGCCTCGACGGGGTTGGTAGTGAGCGTCGGACCACCGAGACCGCCTCCGCTCACCGCTCGGGACTACAACCAAGCGACGTACACCTACCTGCGGCCACAGCTCACTCCAAACTACATCAAAAGTGAACCATCATCACACGTCCTCACTCCCCGCATTGAGCATCTTCTGACTGAGCGCGCATCATCATCTCGATACGCACAGTCACCACTTGGCTTCGAAGATACACCCTCGTCGTACTTGAAAAGTATCCGACGCTGCTTACTGGACTGGGCAATTCGTCCCCAGCACAGAACATTGCCGATCTTCGCCTCTTTGACCTTGGTCTATGGAAGCTAGATCTCACCTCGCACTATCGAGACATCAACGACGACGAAAAGGAAGGTGCCGCGATAGCGAAAAGTCAATGGGGGCTGACACTGGCGCCAGAATCGAAGCAGGGGGGTGCTTCCGACGCCGAGGTTCGTCTCTTAAGAGCACATGCTTCGTTTCAGGAGGTTCGCGAAATTTCTGGAACAAACCACATTTTGCGTGTTCATTTTTGCAGCTGGTGAAAAGCGCGAAGAAGTTCTTACCGCACAAGTAGGCTGGATGCTGCCCTATCGGCACTGTCGCCATCTGGCTCCACTGGCTATACGATCGCGACGCTGGGCGCGCCTATAACAATAAGGCCAAGCCGACTCTATTCACTTGGGCGAGGTCGCAAGCTATGGAAGGCAAAGACATGTTTGGTCCGGGGTGGATCATTGACCCCATCGATTGGTACGATGACGAGTCGACGAGTGAGGTGAGCGATCATCCTCGGTTTTCCTGGGAGAAATGCTGCCTTGAGCTCATCAAGCATTTGACTTGTCGTACGTATCAGATCCGTCTATTCGGTATCAAGACCGACTCGGTCACCGAGGCCGTCCCCTCTAAGGTAATCGGTGAAAGCTGGTCCTCGTTCAAGACGGGTGGAAAGATTGACAATGAACGGGTGCAGAAGAAGAAGCCACGGCCTAAGCCACTTCAAAATGAGTTCGTCGATCATTTCAGTAGAGTAGAGCCAAATGGAGAGGATTTTAACTTATATATGCGCACTGTTTCCTACTCGCGCAGGGCCCAAGAAAAGGATGGAGGAATCGGAGGTGCCGACGAGGCTCTTCAAAAGGTGAGGAACGGCAGTGTATGGACTGAGATTCTTGGAGCCAAGCGGTCAGTCACTGATCTCCTAAGTTATCGAGTCGTTTCGCAGACCGTTCTGGAGCTCAGTGGCTTCGACGGAACCAACCCTTATCTCATTCCGCGCCTACTCATCAAGCCACCACCAGAGTTCGTCTCGCCGATGCAATTGACAATGTCGCCCCTTCGACCTCGACGGGTGGTCAACGACTTTCACCGAAAATGAGGTCCCATCTCTTGCTTCTGCGCCAGTTGCGACTGTACCTCATTGTGGTAAGCTATTTTGGGCCTACAGGGAACCGATTTCTTCCATTGTGTTGACCAGCTAACGGCTGGTTCTTCCTGGCTGGTTGGCTCTTTTATTTTTTTTTTTTTTTTTTTTTGGCAGCATCTTGCCGAGCTCTATCAAAGGCCCCAACGAGTGCTCTGTTCAAGTACTTGCCCGTTTTCCAAGACGGCACGTACGCCCAAGAACTGCAAGTCCGGCGCTACATGGATTGGATCAAGCAAGATTACCCCAAGCTCCTCGAACAAGCCGTCGCCCAGGTCCGACCCGACTTCACGCCCATCACGGAGATCAAACTGAATCTCGAGGCGACGTACCGAGAATTCTCGCAACTCGCGGAAGAGATGCGGGAGCGCCTCAGGCAGAAGAGAGAGTTGGCGAGGGTGGAACAGGAACGCGCCGACCGGGATGCGGAAGCTTCGAAGCAGATTCGAAAGGAGCTCGAAGACAAGCTCGCCGAGATGACGAGGGCTGAGCAACTTCGGACGGCTGCGATTGAGGCGGACGAGCGGGCAAGATGTTCGGCGGTTGCGCAGCCGGCGCCTTTGGAGGGTGCAGGAGCGGCCCCGGTCGCTGCTGTTGCAGCAGTTGCACCTCCAAATCTGGCCCAGACGATCCCTCTCACTCCTTTATCGTCGACATGCGACTGCCGCCCAATGTCATGGCCTAATGCGCCGCATCGGGGGGTTTCAGTGCCTTCAGGCTCGACATCGATTCGACTTCCACCTCGAGAAGCGTTCAAGCTTTGCCTGTGCGAGACCAAGTTGTTCCAACTCGCAACCGACTGTTTAGGGGTTTTTGGCTGGCGAAGGATGCTGAAACATGTCGATAACCCTCGCATGCTGTGGGATAGCTATGGTCCGCAAGCGCTCGGTCGGTACAAGGATCCCCAACAGATCATGGACGACTGGACGAGCGAACGGGTGGTCGTGACGGGGTCAAAGAAGGAGCTCTCGCCCCCTTTATCGCTGCTCGACGAGTTGTTCTCGCACGGTCACGACGAGAAAAGCGTCGCAAGGGCTAGTTACGCCGAAAAGTATGGGATGCACCCGTTGCTGCTCTTCAAGAAGACCTCCCTGATTGACAGTCCTGGACTCGGTTGGAGATATGTCAGTACAGGTCGTGTTTTCGCGTTCGAGTCCCTGACCTTCAAGGCTCATCGCTGATCTGAAGCATGTCTTATTTTTATTCGTAACTCGTCATCCTTCCTGCAGCTAAGCGGCGGTGCAGCATCGAGATTATGGGCCAGGATCGCCACCGTCGTCCGTACAACGCACTTGTCATCGCCCAACGCAACAAAGGTCGACCCGAGGTCGACATCGAGCGAGCCCAAGCGACCCAAGACCTCACCAAGGCGCACAAAGAGTCGAAAATGACGCTCAATGCGTACGTTGAGCAACTTTCGAGCCATGAGCACACGCCCAAGCGACCGGGTGGGAATAAGAGGAGACGATCGGACGAGGCGGGGTCGGAACTTAGGTCCAATGGTGTTGTTCTGGTGTGAAGCTTGTTAGAATGATGAGATACTCATTTGCTGTAATATACGTAGCTCATCCCGAGGCTTTGCTTTGTCTCTCTCTATGTTGCGTCGAATGGATGCTTCAAAGTTCATGCGTCGGATTGCAACAAATGTGGTTCTGTGGTCTTGTGCCCATCTAGTACTCATCATCTCCTCCACCAGACGTGATCTGGAGTAAAAGATCAGAGCGCGACGTCAGCAACACTTCTCCGAATGCGAGGCGAAATAATGACAAGGCACGGTCACACTCACGACATCATCAATTTTGAGGATCGCCCGAACGAGCTGAGTCGCCAACAAGTACTGCTGTCGCTTCGAGATGAGAGGGTCGAACACGAACTGCGCCTTCATGTCGTTGCTTCCCTTGTTAGCGCAATCGATACCCAACCTCGAATTCCCTTCCGTCACTTGTCGACTCTTGACATCGGCCAACGTCTCAATCGGCGATAGACCCGAGTTCTCGGCCAAGGCCAAGGGGATCGCATCAAGTGCGGTCGTGAAGGCTCGCATCGCGTATTGCTCGATCGAAGCGATGTCATCCGCGGCTTTTGCGACGGCGATCGAGCATGCAATCTCGGCCGCTCCTCCACCGTAGACGACTCGGTTGTCCTTGACGAGGTTGCGAACGACGCACAGCGCATCGTGCAACGCTCGCTTGGACTCGTCAATGATCTGTGTGGTCAAGTCGTATGCCCATCAGCCTCGAAAGGCTTGCGATGCACGCGCGACTGACGCGCCGGACTTCACCGACGCACCATTTTGTTACTTCCTCGGACAAAGACGGTCACCGCTCGCGAGTTGTCGCAATCCTCGATCACAAGCATCTTGTCGCGCGTTGTGCCGAACGCGAGCTCTCGCACCAGACCGGCCTTGCCCAACTTCTCGGCCGTCAAGTCCTCAAACCTGGGTACGATTCGACCGTTCGTGGCGATGGCGATCAACTGGATAGGAGTACAGGGGTTATTGTTGTTCTCTGGGATCGCTTGAAGGACTACCAATTTGACTCGCCTCAATCTCTGGCCCACCGACCCATCGAACGGAAGGCAAGTCGTTCTGCATCAACAAGTGGTTCGCCTCGTCGTCAAAGCCCCACTGGCAGATAACGAGGTTCGCACCCGTGTCCTTGACCCGCTTGATCATCTCTTGGAACTTGTCCGTCTCGTACGTCTGCAGCTTCTTGTACTCCTCGACGCTGGTGATGTCGAGCTTGTGCTTGGTCTTGGGGCGTGGGGGCTCAAAGGGGCAGGTCAGGATCGCGATGCGCGCGTCGTTGAGCGATCGGGGCATTTGAGGGTGTGACATGTCCTTGTCGAGCAAAACGCCTTTGATCAAGGTCGTGTCCTCAATCGAACCACCGACTTTGCCGACGACCTTGATGAGGTCGAAGGAGACGTCCTTGCGGTCGAGGTCGGCCACGGCGAGAACGGCATCGACGGCGATTTGAGCGAACAAGCCCTGCGCTTTCGAGACACTGCGAGGGAAGATCCAGAATCAGATATAGTGCAATGGAATACGCTTGTAAGAAAGCCGCTGCTCACATCTTGCTCCCCATACTGGTCTGGGCGACCTTGAGCAACTCGGTCTGGTTGTCCTTGGAGTACTCGATCACATCACCGACTCGTTCTAGCTCGGCAACGGCGACGGCACAAGCTCGTTCGAATCCATCAGCAATCTTGATCGGGTGGATACCTCGGTCAAGGAGACTGGATGCAGATTCGAGCAGAGCGCCAGCGAGGACTGCAGGGGCAAAGGGAGAGGAGAGGAGGGGAGGGTCAGAGTGCGAACGGAGCATTCGCGTCTGGAAGCTACGACGACTGACCAACGACACCAGTTGTCCCATCACCGATTTCGTCATCCTGTGATTTGGACAACTGAACCAGAAGCTTTGCAATCTCGTGTTCGACCTGTGACCACATAGAGAGAGGGAGGTATCCGTCAGCATCAAGGCGCGCTAAGGGGCTAGGGTAGCCGGCCATCTTCTGCCAAGACTGACCTGCATCTGACCTAGAATGGTGGCGCCATCGTTGGTGACGGTGATGTCGCCATCCTGGGAGATGAGGATCTTGTCGAGTCCCCTCGGTCCAAGACTTGTCCGTACGATGCCTGCGACCGTGCGCGCGGCGAGGATGTGGCCCTTGATCGCCTCCAAGCCGTGGGTGCGGGTCTTTCTCCCTTGATCCCTGATGACGATGAACGGTCTTCCGTACTGTTGTTGGGTAAGTGCAATAGGCAAAGGTCAGTGCGGGATCCGTGGCTACGACCGACGCCTGCCGAGCATCCCCCTCTGCGCTTTCACACGCGTCGTCGTCTTCTTCGTCGTCGTCGTCGTCGTGTTCCCTCCCCCTTTAACTTGGCAGCGATAAGACTGCCCAGCAGGGACAACATAAGGAATGAGATTGGACTGACCTCGTCGACCGCGTAGGTCGCATTGCTCGGTAACCCGCCTTGCTGCATCTCGTTTCTGTCGTACGGGGTGCGACCAACCGTAAGTCGTGCTCAACCATCCAAATCCCGCCCGCGCGCTGCGCCCAATTCGCACACGATTCGAGCTCGGACCCATTGTCGCCGGATTCAATTGCCGAGTGATTTGGACCCGAGCGACTCGTTTGAGCCAACTACGTGCACGGGCAGTGTCGGAGATGATTGGCACCAATCTATGCCTTCCCATCCCCACTAACTCCTGTCGATGAAGTGACATGCACCACATGGAATCGTACGCGCGCGAAAACCCAGCACGTCTACTAGGAGTGAGTACGTGCTGACTACCATGACAATATCATGCCACAGGGTCTTTTTAGCCGTATTCACGATACACGTTTCTTTGACTGCGATGTCACCACCCGGGACTGATGCACTGATGTACGGACCGAGTTCGTAGCCCAATTTTAACCCTGGAAGCCCCCGGCCAGATCTTTGGTCAGTGCCACCAGTGACGTCGACGGCGCAGCTCGATGCGACCGAACTGCACCTCCGAGTCGACCGCCGTCTGCGATCGCTTTCTCGCTTCTCGCTACCCATCCCTGAGTCCTTCTCCATCACAATCAACTCCACCCAACCCAACCCAACCCAGCCCAGCTCTCACAATGGCCTCCCCACAAAAGCTCGACCAGGGCAAGATGTACCTCGGCTCGTACCTGCTCGAGCGCTTGGCCCAACTCGACGTGCGCACAATCCAAGGCGTGCCGGGCGACTTCAACCTCGCTTTCCTCGATCTGGTCGAGGACCACACCAAGCTCGAGTGGATTGGGTGCTGCAACGAACTCAACTCGGCTTATGCTGCCGATGGGTATGCTCGTGTCAAGCAAGTACGTTCACCGTCGAGATGATCGCCCCCCGGATCGGACTCCCGACTGACGCGTGCTCCGAGGGCGAAGGATCGCGGCATCAAAAGCTGACCTCGCACCGCATCACTGGGCACGCTACTATTCGTTCTCATCTCGCAGAGCCAAGCAGTTTACTCTGGAAAGGGGACTTCACGCAAGACGACCGGCGGTGTCAAAGGCTTTGCCGCTCTGATCACCACCTTCGGCGTGAGTTCTCCAGCCCGTTGGCAGATGCTGATTCTGCAAGCGAGTCTTTAGCATGCCAAGTTCTAAACCCTCCTTCTTTCCACGCATCGTATAGGTCGGTGAGCTCAGTGCGATGAATGGAATCGCTGGAGCCTACAGCGAGCGAGTGCCTTTGCTCCACATTGTCGGTCAGTTTGGTCGCACGGAAAACCTTGCTCTCACTACAGATCTCGGCCCTAATGAGCTTTTGATTCACATGACATCAGGCGTACCTTCGACCAAAGCGCAAAAGGACAAGTTCCTGTTGCACCACACCCTCGGAGATGGTCGCTACAACGCCTTTGAGCGGGCTGCCGAGAGCATCACCGCGGCGCAAGCTTTCCTGCAATCCGTCGAGGGAGCATGCGACGAGATTGACCGAGTGATCCGTGTCGCTTTCGAGACGGCGCGCCCCGCCTACCTGACCCTTCCGACCGACCTTGTCTTCAGGTACGAATAAAACTAACATAGTTAGGTCGAGCTGCAAGCTGATATCCATCCTGCTCCGATCGCTCGCACAGCCCCGTCGACGCTTCCAGGCTCGACACGCCCGTCATCCCCGACGGCTTCTCGGCCGATGACAAAACGATGCTTCCCTCGGGTGAAAAGATTGACGAGTCCAAGATGAAGGTCGTCGATTTTGTCACCAAGGAAATCACGCGCCTGTGGGACGCGGCCAAGAACCCGACCATCCTTATCGACGCCTGTGCGATCCGATACGGTGTCACCCACCTCGTCCGCGATCTCGTCGAGGCGACCCAAGTGAAGTACTACACCACCCCCATGGGCAAGTCCGCACTTGATGAGGACCCTTCCAAAGGTTTTGCTGGTGTCTACATCGGAGATGTGACTTGTGAGAGTGTGAAGAAATCGTTCGAGAAGACCGACCTCAAGATTTTTGTTGGCGCGCTCCAAAGTGATTTCAACTCGGGCGAGTTCAGTCAAGTCATTGGTGATGAGGAAAAGATTGAACTGTGAGTGTGCTCTTGCTATTCGAAATAAAGATTCTTCCTTGAAGATTGACGGATGTCCATTGCGTATCCCGGTTGCGCAGTCATTCTGATCGGGTCACTGTTCAATACGCCAACTATCCTACTGGTAAGCCGTGATCGTACCCCTCTGTCATCGCACCTTTGATCGCGACTAAATTAATTATCGACAATTGCTACAAATAGTGTCGTTCCACACCATCCTACCTGCTCTCGCCAAGAGCCTCAAGCCGAAGAAGGTCGAGGAGACCGACGTTTCGGCCGATCAAGCCCATGAGATCCCACACAGTCCTGCCAACGAAATGGTCACCCAAGCCGCGTTCTGGCCCATGTGGGGCGAGTTTTTACAAGAGAACGACATCATCCTCACCGAGACCGGCACCTCTTCGTTCGGTTTCCTCGATGTGCCCTTGCCCAAAGGAGCGACCTACATCTCACAGACCCTTTATGGGGTAAGTTCAGGTTCAAGGTTCGCGTTTGAATAAAAGGCTGAGTCATGTCTTCTTACTCGTACGGTGCAGTCGATCGGGTGGGCTGGTGGAGCATTGCTCGGTGCTTGCTTGGCCGCCAGGGAGGCCGGGTTCCCTCGCCGGACCCTTCTCTTCATTGGCGATGGCTCGCTGCAACTCACGGTCCAGGACATCTCGACCATGTTGCGCCATGGCCTCAAGCCCATCCTTGTCCTGCTCGATAACGATGGCTACGTCATTGAACGTAAGATTCACGGAGAGAACAGGGTCTAGTGAGTTCTCTTCTAGCACGTGGCCTATTCAAGCTCCTTTTCTTGATCAGCGCTCGCCGAACCACTTCCCCCTTGACCAGCAACGACATCGCGACCTGGAAATGGCAAGAGATGCTCTCCTTCTTCAACGGCAACAACATCCCTACGCGAACATACCTCGCCAAGACGCGTGGCGAACTCGAGTCGATCCTCGCCGACGACCAATTCGCGAAGGCCGACGTCTTCCAGTTGTTGCAAGTCAAGCTAGATCATCAGGATGCGCCCGCGGCTCTGATCCGTCAGGGAAAGTTGAGTGAGAAGCTCAACAGTTCGTAGAGCGAGCTGGCATGACTGTCATCCGCTCGTCCTGTCCAAGTTGAGCGTTTGGGAGGCGAAGGATTTTTCGGAAATGCGGTTCGTACAAATTCTAGACTAGATGTATCCTTTTCTGTTTGCTTGTGTCCAGTATCGTACTGAGTGGCTTTGATCATGGTAAACGTTACCAATCGCATCATGAGCTCTGCGGGCTTGCGTAGAGTAGGGTAGCGTGGTCTTCGGACCCATGCCTCGCGTCGGTCACTTAGAAGAGGCCCAAGCGCGAGCGACACACCGTGACGCGAAGTCTCCCTCGTCTCTCTCCTTGCCACCCCCACTAGCCTTCTTCACGACCCAGGGCCACTACCACCATGTAAGCACCTCGAAGCAATCACCCATCTCGAGAGGTTTCTTCTCACCATTTCACCCCCTACGTGCTCTCCCCCGCCCCACCTTCTCGTCTCATGTCACACCAGGTCCCCGATCTCGGACACGTTCCTCACCTCGTTGTCCAACACGCTCGGCATCGTTGCCGTCCTGTTGATCGTCGTGTTCCAATTCGTCGAGGTCAATGCCAAACGACAGAATGAGAGGGAATCTACCTCTGCTATGGAGCTTTAAATTTCAGTGACCAGGAAGGATGAGGGGGGGGGGTTACGTACGTGGCACTTTTTGCCCTGGCTGGGGATCATATGTGTGTGTGTGTGTGTTCGTCGTGTTTCATGAGCTGATACTGGATGTTGAGATGGTGAACAGAGGTTTGAAAAGGATCGAATATCTTAGGAAGAGGGAACAACGGGGGCAGTCCTCAGAAACACACGTGTACGACCATTTCGTTTCCCACCACCCACATTTGTAATCACCAGTTTCTATTTCGCATTTAGAGGAAGACTTTGGAGTGGGGATTGGGAGGGGTGGCGTATGGGAGGGGTGAGGTTGAGCATTGATTTGGGGTTGACACTGGGAAATATTGCTTGAGCAATGTGACCGCCCCGTTCCTCGCATAATGCTCGGTTCGCCAGGAGTGCCAGTGCGTTCGGCATCTCAGGTTCAGGAGCCCTGATTCACAAGACTCTACAGCGTTGGACGACAAACAACAAAATCAAAGCTACAGGAAGAAAAACAAAACTCTATTTATGCACAACGCCAACGCCGAACCATGGTCCATGCCTGCTCACCTCGGCCAACTCCATCCTTTGACCTTGGCCTCGACCTGTCCGGTACTCTTCAACCGACTCCCCATCGTCACCCCTTCTTTCCCCTTCCCTTTCCCTTTCGCAGCAGCCTCGAGCTGACTCTTTTCCCATGCCTCGTCCTTTTTCCAAGCCTTGATAGCTTGTTCCAACTCCCCACCTCGGATAAGCGTATCATCATCTTCCAACTCGATTTCTCCTCGAGCTCTTCGATTCGAATTGATCATCTCGAGTTCTTGAGCACGTCTTTGGTACACTTGGTCGACGTAGACTTTAGCTAAGGCCCAGTCGGAACAACGTGTGTGCATTTGGAAACGACGAATGATGAGTCGACGTCGTTCTTCGGCCGGGGGAAGGATCGGAGCCGAGGAAGAGGATGAGGTTACCGAAGGGGGTAGGAGTAGGAAAGGTAAGGTATGTAAGAGGTGTGGTGTAGTGGATAAGGTTGAAATGGGTAGCTTGTTCATCTTGGCTAGGCTGGGGGGCTGTCAGAGGCTCGCGAAAGGATCGGCAAGCGGGGTCAGTCAGGGAGCCGAGGATTGAAGAAGGTGAACGATCCATCGAGTAAGCTACTCACATCGACTTTGTAATGCAATGCGAGGCCCAACAAGGTGTCGTCCGGTTTGAGATAGTGCATTGAGCATTGTTCGCGGGGTTGTTGTGCCTCCTTCTCGTGGTGCTGTTTCCCATTCGCGCTTGTCGCGTTGCTAATGGCATCATCGCCGATGACCTGCGCCACTTGGTGATAACTGGGGGGAAAGTACGCCGAATCGTCGTCGATCGGTGGTGGTGGTGACGACGAGTCTCGTTCGGCTTCATCATCACCGAGGATAAAACCGTTCCCTTGTTCGTCATACGAAGGAGGTGCTCGATCATCAGTCATAGGCTTGTGTAATGTCGACGTCGTCGGATTCATCGAGTGGGTTCTCCGATGATGCGCAAGGGCGCCTCCACTTGAGTTGCCTGCAGCTGCGCCGGTCAAGACGTCATGTGTCGTTTCGCACAGGATACAAGCCTGTTGGGGATGAAACCGATCCAAGCATCAGCTCATGCAGCGGGGTCACTCAAAACCACACACACCACCGCCCCACCATGATGCCCGCCCGACTGACCCTAGCCAACGATCTTCGCTGCGCCACACAAGCACCACACACCGCATGAGCGCACTCGACGAAATGATGCGGCGCCAACACCTTCTCAGAATGAAGAGGGCCCTCGTACGTCGAGTCGTCGACCGTGGCTGAACACGCGACGCAAAGTAGCATCTTTTGTCCTCGTGAGGGAAGGAGGGAGTGCGCGGTCTACAGTGGGCCACTTGCGAGATGAGCAGGGATGTCGATGAAAGAACTCTCGAGCAGGGCGGTCACCGACGGTCCCGATGTCCGACCGCGAAACGGGTCTCGGTGCCGCTGTTATCGCCGGCTCAATTTCCTCCTGCGGTCAAGCACCATCTTCATTGACGCGAGATGCTCCTTGTTCTGTTCAGCGAATGAGTATACCATCCGACACTCGACCAGATTCAACATCGTTTGATATGCGGTGTAGAATTTCTGACGTTTCAAATCGTTCACCCGGCTCGCTCCTATCAGTATTCATCAAAGCCCCTAAAAAAAACCCCTTTAGACTCCATTTTCAATCCTTGGAACTATAATCCTGCTCGACCGCACCGGTCAAGCTCGTCAAGGGGGGTCGCTTCACCTCGTCGCTTCCTTCGGAATTCTTGACCACTTCGCCGACCAAAATCGCCAACTGGATCATCAGTCGAGACAAGGAGGTCATCAGCCTTCTTGGACCTTGTCATGTGGGTCCGTTCGTACTCACAGCAGCTTCAATAGCGTCCAATCGTTTCGTAATCTCTCCCCCATCCGTCACACCGCCGTGACCTCCACCAACAACGCCCTTCCCTTCTTCCCCTTTCTTTATCTTCACTGTCTCCCTCTCTTCCTCCTTCGTAGACAAGGCTTTACTCCCCGCAGCTTGAGTGACGTCGAACATCCTCGCCAAAGGGGACTGCAAACTCCCGATTCTCGAATTCCTTTTCGAAGGTCCGACTTGTCGTGATCGAGGACTTTCGGAACGACGACCTGGTCCTGTACCCATTTCCGTTCCCGTTGACGAGGTCGTTGGTGTTGGTGTCTTGCCCTGTGTCGAAGGACTCGCTTTCATCGTCGTCGGCGTCGTCGTCGTCGTAGGACCCCTTCCTCTCCCCTTTCCCACTTCTTCTTCTTCCTCTTCCCCTTCTTCATCAACTCTATCAATCGATTCGACCCTCAAAGCCAACGAAGTCACCTCCCTTTCAAAAATATTCCCCACCCCATCCACGGTCGATTCCCAACCGACCCAAGAACCACTCAAGGGTAAGGCTTGCCATACTTTTTTGGACGTTGAGGCGAAGGAGAAGAAGAAACCTCGTTGATGGTGTTTCGCTCGGGTGAGGATGGCGAGAGCTCTGTCTCAGTAATAGGTAGAATGGTGGGGAACGGGGGAGTTCAGTAAAGAAATGGCGGTCGTCGATCGACTCCTTTTATTTTTTTCCTCGTCGGGTGAGAAGAAAAAAAACCTCACAACAACACGGGCAAGTTCAACAACTTGGTCAAAGCGACATGCCCTTTATGCAAATACCTCGGCGTCGCGATTTTCCTCAAAGGGTATAAAATCACGAACGCGACCAGATTCAACGGAGCGACGTAAGACGTCAACGCATCGGATTTGACCCTTTCGATCGTACGTAGTGCCATTTGGTTCAAGAGTTCGGTTTCGGCGTTGCCTTGTACGGCCGCGAAGGTGTTGGAAAGGAGAGAGATGAGTATGGTGAGGAGGAGCGTTTGCGAAAGCACGGCGAAGGCGACGACGAGGGCGGGTCCGTAGTAGGGGTCGAATTGTTGGGCTGCTTCGAAGCCGAGGAAGGAATTGCCTATTCCATTCGTCATGTAGGAGTAGTTCGTTAACTACTGATCATGCGGCGCTCATGGGGTGGGGTGGGCGGAACATACCCAACCAAATCTTGAGCAACAACCAAGAGATATGTCCGACATCCCACTGATCGGCTCCTCTCGCCTTGGCCAAGACGTAAAAAGTCGCGACGAACCCACTGGCCGTGAAAGCGACGAGGATCATGAACTGCAAGAACTGTTGCACCATAGCCGACAGAGCCAAAAGGACGACGTTGTCCCGCAACAACGAGATCGTCAACCTAGGGAAGAGGATGCATCCACCCAAGGACAAGGTCGCGAATGCAAATTCACTTTTTGCTTCATCCCCGATCCAAAGTCCGTGTAAACGCATGCCGAGAAACAGGAAGAAGATGGCGCAAAACACGGCGTCCATGACGTTGTAAGCGCCTAGGGAATAGGTCGTCAGACCATTTTCGGTCACGGACGCGAATTCGTCGAGGGCGAATCCGAGGGCGAAAAAGATAAAGAGCGCTTCGACCGTTTTGATGTGGTTGTCCGAGTGGGTCAAGAGCGTGACGAGGAAGAGGATCATGAGGCACCCAAAGGAGAAGAATTCGAGGCGGTTGCGGATTTGAGGCACTCGGAGGAGCGCATGGTCGAGGAAGCTATAGAGGAGAGGATAGACCATATGAGCATTCTGTGGATAAAAGCCTGCCCTTGACATCTATCGACTTACGGCTGAGTCCGCCAGTCGTAGATGGTGACGACGGGTTTGGCCTTGTAGTCATCCTTGATGATGGACCTCGAAGCTGGTGGGGCGTAGAGCACTTCACCCTTGTAGATGGCTCGAACAACCTGCACGAGTGAGAGGTTTGATGTTGGACTCAGTTTGCGTTGAAAGAAAGTATACCTACACCGCGCCCAGTTGTCCTCACCTGCTGCACCAACGGACTCCTGACGAATCGTTTGGCCTCTGAAAAAATGCCCAACTCGAGCGCATTCTCCCTCTGTCTCTGGCCCCATTCGTACAATCTCTTGAGCTCTTCCTCATCGAACCCTTCACTCTGTTCGAACATGCTTTGCGTCGCGCCTTGGTAAGGATTGGAAGTAGCGGTGAGGACGTGCAAAAGATCGTGCGAGGTCGGTTGGTTCGCATAGACGGACAGCATCTTGACCGCGAGCAGTTCGCACAGATCGGCTCGGGTCGTGTTGAGGGCCAAGAAGGCGAGGTCGTCCGATGCAACGGCGAGGAAGTGGACGCGACAGACGAGGAGGGCGTATATCAAGGGTGAGGGGGGCGGATCCCCCCGCGAGAGTTTGAGCGTCAGGGGTCGCACGAGGGAGAAGTTGATGGTCGGGCTTTTGAGTTGGTCGTAGCTGAGGACCGTGTCCTGTCGGAATGCACCGATCTAGCTTAGGGCTTGCTTCGAAAACTTCTGCAATTATCTCTTTAGACCTTACTATTACGTCTACGATTTCTGAAGCGACCCGATGCACGAGCGGAAACACGGGTTCTTCGGCTGATCCAGTCGCCAGATGTCCAAAGGGGGGGGGGGTTATCGTTGCGCAGCAAAGGGGAAGCAGAAGCGACCATACAAAGTAAAAGAATCAGCCTGATGCCACGTGCGCACTGATACAAATAAGTGGGATCTTACCAATCTCTTCCAACGTCCTCGAGTTGCCCAGCAAAGGCATCCTTTCATCATGCTGAATCGCCGCGGCGGACTGCGGATGCGGGTGATGCGGCGAATGGTCGACCGGACTATTGACGAGGCTGCTCGTCATGCCAGTAGCATGAGCTTGGGAATCGGTCGAGTAGGCAAAGGAGGTCGTTGAGGCGTTGGCTGTGGAGAGTGCGTAGCCGGCTGATTTGACCGTCACCATTGAGCACGAGGTGATGCGCTACGGTCCCGAGGAGTGGGCCACGTGACGCGACGTGATGCGCTGCGAAATCGATGCGGAGGAGCGGAGATACGACTGCGGCCTATGTGGGAAGCCCTTCTTTCAGACTGTGACAGGGATCAATCACCGGGGATAGACAAAGACGAGTGTCGTTCCTCGAAACAAGTGACAAGAGGAGACTCGTGGCGGGGCTGGCACGTGGATCATCCCACCAACACCCAAAGTCAACGCGGCATTACTCATCGACATCGCCCGCGCGCGCGGAGGCTGGCTTACCTTCGCAAGTCACCGTGGTCTGTCCCGGCGCTCTCCGCTCTGTGTTTCCTCCGCAACTCGATCCCGAACCCACCCATGTCACTGAGCAACATCTGGACCGCCGCTTCCGAAGGCGACCTCGACCGGGTCAAGCATCTCATCGAGAATGAAGGTCCGTCTTACGCTCATGCACTCCCCTCTCTCTCTCTCTCTCACACACACACACACACACACACCTCGATACCGTCCCACGTCGGCTCACTAACCCCCCACAACCCCACTCACACCTTACGTCACAACCCTACATTTTTACAACACCCCCAGGCCTCTCTCCCAACGCCTTTGACGACAACTCGTATTCTCCCCTCCACGCCGCCGCTTCCTGGTCCCACCTCGAGATCCTACGCTACCTCATCCAAAAAGGGGGCGACATCAACCTCGCGGATGAAGATGGCGAAACGTGCCTCTTTGTCGTCGAGGACGTCGATATGGCTCGCATCATCGTTCGGGAATTGGGAGGCGATTTCAACAAGAGGAATAACGAGGGGTTGAACGTGCGTTATTCGTAGTTCCTGGAGCGCGAAGAAGGGTTTCTTTCGGAGCTGATCGATCGGAGGAATAATTCTTCAGGCCGCCGAACATCTCCAAGAGGCTTACCCTCACATCTCACTCTACCTCCGATCCCTCACCGATCCTTCCATCGCTTACCCTCCAACAAATGTCACCACAACAACCGCAACAGCTACAAGTCAAGACGGTGATGATTTGCCCATGTCAACTGGCACCGAAGGAGGAGGAGGAGGAGGAGGAGGAGGAGAACCCGATCTGGACACGCCGACGGATACTCTCCTCCTTCGAGTAAGGGAGATCATGCAAGCTTCCGAACGGGGCGAACTGACCGCTCAACAAACCGACGACCAACTACGAGGCGTAGTCGAACAAGCCGTTACGGGGCAAGTCCAAGTGGGGAGAGTGTTGGGCCAGAATCGGGTGGGGGCGTCGGAAGATTTGACGGGTTCGGTGAGGTCAAGGGTGGAGGCTGAGGTCGATGCGAATGGGGAAGAGGTGGAACCGGAGGCTAAGAGGACAAGAGCTGAAGCGGAGGGGAGGTAGGTGGAGTGGGTTGGATTGGATGCAATGTAGGATGCAGACCAGGACACCATATTCAAAGGTGTGGAGAGCCGAGAGGCAACCGTCTTGGTCTGAACGGCCAGTGCGCATTCCTGATCATGAAATTATGCATTATCCTATGTTGGAAAACAACGGTCTTGCTTAGAAATACTGGGTGAATACGATGTCAAGGCGAGCCTTTTCGATGCGGTCCATCTCGACTCTTCAGTAAACTCGATTCGCGACCAGTTCAAGTCACGAGGGTCCAGGCCAGTCACGGCGCTCGTCTCTCGTCGTCATTCTATCGCTTTCTCTCTCTCCCTCTCGCTTCTACTCACCCTATCCCAACCAGCACCCCCTTCAAGCAAAACGACGACATTCACCCAATCAGGCCTAATACCCACCTTTTCGCTCAAGTCTTGGACTATCTCGAATCTGTCTCCTAACCTCCACCTGCTCGTGGCCGTCCTCTCCGTCCCCCGTAACTGTAAACCCCGGTAGTCCACCTCCACCTTTTCGACCATGTCATATTTCCTGCCCAAACTCGAATCGGGCTGGCACGTCGACCAAGCCATCATGGCCGAGGACAACCGCGTCGTCATCATTCGCTTTGGTCACGATTGGGTGAATGACTGGGCCTTTTGAGTTTGCGAGCATCAATTGTCGGGGATCCCTCGCATTACATGGATGCTGATTTCCCCAAGAGTTGATCCACCCTGTGGCGATTTTTAGGACCCGGCGTGTATGACCATGGACGAAACACTGCTTGGCGTTTCGGAAAAAGTCAAGAACTTTGCCGTCATCTGTAGGGCCGACTCTGGCTTAGACACGAGAGGGATGAGCAACAAGTGTCTCTTCGATCGAGCTGATATTTTTTTTGGTTGGTTTTCTCCACTCGTAGATACATGCGACATCACCAAAGTACCCGACTTTACAAAAGTACGTTTGAGGGACACAGTCTGCCACGAACTTTGACAGCGCTGTCCAGGCTGTTTTCGGGCCCCACCCTGGAGGAAAACGTTCGACTGATGAGTCATTCTTTGCCGCCTTTTTTTTGCTTGCAGATGTACGAGTTGTACGACCCTTGTACAACGATGCAAGTCCAACCTCACCAACCTCTCTCACCACAAAAAAACAGACCGTCCTCTACCCTCGAGGTAAAAACTCCCTACCGCTTACTGACCTTCCCCTTTCCCTGTGCCCCCCTCCCCCATTTCCACCTCATTAGGTTCTTCTTCCGGAATAAACACATCATGATCGATTTGGGCACGGGTAATAACAACAAGATCAATTGGGCGATGGAGAACAAGCAGGAAGTAAGTCGCACCAAAAAAAGTTCCTCTTTTGAAATGATCGGAAGAAGGACGAGGAAGGGAGCAAAGACCTGATTCATTGCCTGTCTTTTTCCCTCTTTCCATTGCCGTGGGCCGTCGACAGTTGATCGATATCATTGAGACCGTCTATCGAGGCGCTTCGAAAGGAAGGGGTTTGGTCGTATCACCCAAAGGTTCGTCTAGCATTCAAAGATCGTGTACCTTGAGGGCTCTGTTTTTTGTTGCGCTGCATTTTTTGTTGCGCTGCATTTTTTGTTGCGCTGCATTTTTTGTTGTTGTTGTTGTTGCTCCGAGCTGATCATTTCTCTCGATCATGATGCGCGGGATGTTTTAGATTATTCGACAAGATACAAGTATTAAACCCGGGCAGCGGGAGATTGTTGTAGATGTGTTGTGTGCGCAATGAAGATCAATCAATCCACAAAGGCCTCAACTTCGTTCGACTCGCCGCTTCTTGGGAAGTGCACGCAAGAGGTCTGAGACGAGAGAGCTTGGAGTTCTTTTTGCAAAAGATGGCTTGGATATGAGATAGGGAGAGAGAGAGAGTCGTTACGAAAAGGGTACCAAGGAAAGAAAAGAGTCGTGCTCGAAAAACAAAGGCAACCAACACCAGCCAGAAGAAAGAAGGAAGAAGAAGAGAAAAAGAACTAGGCAGACACACCCTCGCTTGATCAAAGAAGGGGGAAATGGGGCATGTTGGGGGGCGTTTTCAGAATGAGAAGAGGGGAATGTGAGACGGACGGCAAGGATTGTCATAGGGGTCGGAGATAAGGCATTACACTTCGAGGAGGAGATGATTACCCCCCGTCGGTCGAAGGCAAAGGCCGTTTGTTTTTTCTTTCGCCTAGGCAATCGAAGCACGAACGGTCGAATACCCTCTCGAAGGCGGCAACTGTAACGAACCTTTTGAAATCAAGCGTGGAGCTCCACCATGCGCCCCAGCCGCAGCACCACTCGCCCCGATCGTACTCGAGACAGTGATGCTTGAATGTGTACGGGTACGTTGAACGGGTGCCGTGTTGTTGCTGCTCGAGGGTATGGTGCCGACCTTCTTTCGGGGGGTTGAGATCGAGGATGTATTCGTCGTCGTGCTCGTTGATGCTGGGACGGAGGAATTACTCAACATGGAGGATCCGGTCGTAGTCGATGATCGAGAGGTACGAGGGGGAGCAGTCGGTGATGTAGCTCGAGCTCGAGCGGCCAGGATCCAGGGATCTAGTAGCGGGGAAAGCACAAGTGCAGTTGGGTCAGTATATTGCTCGACTGTGGCCGAGGTAGTCGTCTGAAACGTACGCCGCAATGCAGGATCTGGTTTGAGACGACGATCAGGGTCCCACGCCAAACACTTGGTGATGAAATCGAGGAAGAGCTCGTCATCGGTCTTGAGCACCTGGGCGAGTGTCTTTGTTCCCGCCCGGCGGCGTCGGCCTTTCGAGTTGACGACCGGACGAGGGGCACCAGTCGAGTCTGTGCAACAGAGATAGACCTCTTGCGATGAGCACAAGATGCTATGTCGCGCCGAGGGAGAAATCGAGCTGACTCACCAAAGAAGAGACGCTTCCTCGAGCTACGGTCGATGAGGTACTTGTCCGGCAAGCCCATCACCTCCATGATGCATGCCAATTGCTCCTGTTCGTTCTCGCCCGGGAAGATGGGGTAACCGGTGTACATCTCGGCGATGATGCAGCCCAGACTCCACATCTACGAGAGGCCAAGATCGAATCTCTTCAGTAAGCTAAAATCAAACACGACGTGCTGTCTACAGGACTCACGTCAATGGCCATGTGGTAGTTCATGCCCAAGATCACTTCAGGAGAGCGATAGAAGCGGGACTGGATGTAAGTGTACACTGTAACATGAGACCAGCACGCGTCAGAAATAACGCTCGATGAGGATCCATACACGTCGACTGCGGCGAGCGCTCACCCTTCTCGTTCTCGAAGCAACTGCTCCCAAAGTCGATGACCTTTATGCCACTTCGCGCGGGGTGCTTGAGCAAAATGTTCTCGGGCTTGAGATCGCAATGCACGACACGATGATGACGCAAGAGCGATAAGGAGCCGAGAATCTGGATCGTGAACCTTCGGATCAAGGTCGTCGAGAACCCGTTGAAGCTGTTCGCCTTGACGAGCTCGTACAAGTTGATGCTGAGCAACTCGGTGACGATGCAGAGATGGCCGCGGAAAGTGAACGAGTCGACCATGCGGATGACGAAGTGCTTTTCCTCGGGATCCCATTCGACGAGGTTCTCCAACACCTTGATTTCGACCAGGGCTTGGTGGTGGAAGCGCTTCTTGTTGCGAATGATTTTGATCGCAACCATCTCCCCCGTCTTGTGGTCACGGCACTGCAGTACCTGCCCGAACGATCCTTTGCCAAGCACGTCGATGACCTCGTAACGATAGCGGATATGATCGTGGCTGACGAGCAGGTAGTCGCCGCGTTCGTCATCGTAGCCGTGGTTATTGGTCGTATTGTCCATCGTGGCCGGCTTCTTGTCGCAGTTTGGTCCGACAAAGTAAACATGCTCGTACTCACGAATCTCTTGTCGCTCGTATTGCGAAAGGTAGCGGGAGTACAGCGACAGGGCATCGCGATGGCTCAAGGGAGGCAATGGCTGAGTCGGCTCCGGGAACTCGAACATCTTGCGGATCGCGTCGTTCGTCATCCCGGCTGCAAGTCGCTTCGCTTGCTGTCGTCGCACGTAGGCCGACATTTCCTCGTCACCGCGCACCTCATTTTCGGTCATGGACGTCGATTGCGAGCTGGCGGTGGAGGACCGGCCAGAGTCGTTCGAGTGCTCGGCATACAGCGATGGCGAGGTCGAAGAGCGAGACATGCGAGAAGGCAACGCGAGTTTCTGCGCCAAAGTCCGCGTTGATCGAGAGCTCGAAAGGGTCGATGCGGACGCAGACTTGGGCTCGGCGACCGAAGCCGTTGAGGACGCCAAGGACCCATGGACCGAGCGTTTGGTGACACTGCCAGTAGCAAGCTCCGATGTCCTGGGCAGCGTTTTGCGCGACGACGTGCTCGAGGTCAGGGTCGACGCGTCGAGAGAGCCGCTCGGCTTGCTCGCCGATGAGTATAGCGAGGTCGTACGGGGATGGACTCGAGCTGGGGTGGCAGCTATCTTGCTATCGTCGACGCTGATGATCGAGTGTCGACGAGTCATTCGCAGCAGTGGCGCAGCAGCGGCAGTGGTCGAAGTCGACGCCTGAGACGTCGTCGGTTCCTCTCTCACTGCGCGACCTGTGCTCGTCGATGCGGCCAGAGCCGTGCTTCGACTCCGAGGAATGTGCGACCCCGAGTCAAGCCGACGACGAGTGGACAGCGTCTTCTCGCCAGCAGCAAGCCCGGGTTCGCGCTTCGTTGCAGCGCCGAATTCGCTCGCACCAATCGAGGGGGGTCGCACGTCCGAGGCAGTCGAGTGGGACAGGTCGGGCGTGACGGTCTTTGAAAGGTATTCATGGCGCGACACGAATTGCGATCCACTAAGGCCCATGTCGACGACCGGGGATGTGTCGCGGGAGATCGGTCCTCGAGGGGTAGCGCGGTCGGTCGAGGCGGTGGAAACTCGGGTCCCGAAGCGAGGAATTTTTGTTGGCGTTTGCGATTTGGGCACAGGCGAGCGACTGGGGGAACGACTGCGCAGCTCGTGCTGCTGATACTTTTGTGAGCTTGACGAGGTGCGGGAGGCGGACGTCACAGCATGGTAAGACGGAGAACCCATGATGGATGGCAGATTGGCCTTGACCGAGTCCTGCAGCTTACTAACCCGGTTCGTGGGTACGGGCACACGAGCGATTGATCCCGTCTTGGAGGCCGAGGAGACCGACGAAACCGAACTCAGAGAATCGATCCGTCGAGCGGTTGTGGCAGACAGGGCCGGGACGTGAAGGGGCGGCAAATGCGCCGTTGTCCTCGAAACATATTCGACGGGCTTGTTGTTGTTGACGATGCTCAGCGTCTGCTTTGAAAAGAATGTCGAAAAGGATTAGCTAAATGAGAAGCAGAAGCAGGCCCTAACTGGTAATGAGGAAGGGTTCCACTCACGTTGCCTCGCTTTCGTGGGCCCGTGCTGATCGGCTTCGCCAAAGTCGAGGCGATACTGGTCCGACGGCCAAACTCGTCCATCACCCTCGGCTCGTCGAACGCCGGGACATACGCCGAAGATGCCGTGCTGTCGCGTTTGCTCGTGCTAATCGACGCTGTTGACGACGTTGGGCTCTTGCTATCCTTCTTGACGTCACGATCCTTGTCCTTGCGCAGGAAGTGGAGACCCAGGATGGATTTGCGACCGGCACTCTTGCTCGAAGGAGGCGTACTCGTGCGCGGCGACTGCTCCGAGTTGGGAGAAGGCGTCGTGGCCGAACCAGGCGCCTTGTCGGAGCTTTTGGAGAAGAAGGGGATCCCGGAAGGTGTCCGCCGAGGGCTGAGCAGACTGGACCGTGATCGACCAGGACTGGTTGCGATGACCAATGGGTTGGCCAAGGTCACACTCGATTGAGTCGTTCGTTCAGTCGAGCTGCTGCTTTGGCTGACCGTCCTTTGGCGAGACGTGACGATCGCAGCCAGGTGCTTGCTCGAGCGACCAAACGAACCTTGGCTAGGAGCAGGTGAGGGCTGTGCCGAGTTGGATCCGCCAGTGCGGGCTGCCAGCCCGACGATATCGTTCGACGATGCAGCCATCCGTCGGGGCAAGCCCGATTCAGACATACGACTCGTTGCCGACGTCCTGCGGCTACGGATGCTTGCTGCGGCCAGATCAGTGAATGAGCTCGACTCCTTGATTCCCGACGTCTTCGAACCTTTCATCGTGGCTTTGCTGAACGCATTTGAAAGGCTCCACTTGCGGGGCTGCGGGGGAGCTGGCATCTTGGGGCTCGTCGGACTCGTCGTCGTGCTTGTCCTCGCGCTCGAAGGGAACTCGAATTGTCCCGAGCCCGGGCTCAGCAGATGCATGCGTTCGGGTTTCGACCCTGATTCCAATGGTCGCGCCGAGCTCGGAGGAGGCGCCACATTGGCTCGCGGCGAGTTTTGCGCGCTCGAAGGCGTGGTCAAAGCGTTGGGAGAGCGATGGTACAGCTCAAAGTCCTTCGGCAATGGCGGCACGGGGGGTATATATCGCATCGTGTCATTGTCGCCAGCATTCTCGCGCGGCTCGCCACCTTCTCCAGTGACGCTGGCGACTGAGGAAACGTCGCTGCTCATGCTGCTGCGTCGATTCTTGGACGAGCTCGAGCGAGGCGCCGTGGTCGCGAGCGAGTAGCTCGACAGCGAGGCCGCCGACGTCGACTCGTGCGATGTGAAGGTGCCGCCTGTGGCCAAGCTTGTCGATGACGAGGAGCCACGGTTGACAGGGCTCGAACACGGGAAGGGAACGTCGTAATGGGTCGACCCGTGCGAGGAAGTCCGTAACGGGGCCGAAGAGGGCCAAGATTGTATCGCTACAGCCACCGACGAGGCATTGGCGCCTGCCGTAGCACTTGAGGTCCCTTGGGTATCCGAGCTGGCGACCAAAGGCGATCGAAGTGCCTCAGAGGCGGTCGAAGAAGTGGGAGCGAGGGTCGATGGCGACGATACTGCCGGTGTAGGAGTCGTCCCCGCCTCGCTGCTTGGATGCGTCGTGAGCAGCTCTGCATCGACGGCCGGGAGCGGCTCAGTCTCGGCTTCTTTTGCCAGCGCCCCTGCGACGCTGTTCCGTGTCCTTCGCTTGACCCTAAGCTCTTCAGAGTTCCGCCGACTCAAGCTATTTTGTCGGCTGCGCTGACCACTCGAACTCGTTCCCGATGCTGCGCCCTTGCCGAAGTCTTTGGCCGACAATACGCGCGATAGTCTCGGCGATGAGAGCCCGTCGAGCTTGCGCAGAGCTTCGGCTGTGCCCTCGTCGGCCGCGGCGGCTTCGTCCATGTCGAACCGGCCCAGATCTGCTTTCTGCGTTTGTCGGAGGATCGAGGCAGCAACCATCGAGGGGGACGAGTGGTGAGAGCTAAGCGACTGGTGCGAGAGGCGATCCGTCGGTCGTCCTGGCGTGGTGTGAGGGGCGGTCTGGTGGTTCGACGTCGTCGAACCAGAGCCGGTTGTGTTGGAAGACGTAGAAGCGAATGGAGGCGCTGGAGGAGGGGCGGAAGAAGTGGTCGAAGCGGCCAACGCGTGAGCGGCCGTCGACGCCGCGGGTGAAGGCGGCAGATGCGAGAAGGCGCCACTCTTTCCAGTCAAGGACCGTCGGTGCGTGGTGTTTGACCGAGGCGTGGACGAAAGAGATGCCGATTTGCATTCAGTGGACGATGACGACGTCTTGGTCCCAATACTGCTAGTCCGTCGCCCACTCGACGAGGTTCTTCGACGCAACATACCCTGTTCATCGACCTCGCCCACGCCCCGACTCTGTGCTCTAGCAGATTCATAGTCGAGCCCGAGACCTACGGTGGGCTCACTCCTGGGCCAGGATATGCCAGAGGCTGCCGTCCCAGTAGAAGTTGACCCTAGCGCCTCCGAGTCGTTCAGTCGTGCAGCGCCAGGTGCTTCTTGGCGCGTGATGGAGGGCGTAGTAGGGCTACTACGCACACGAGGTGACGAAGCGGCGCCCCTCAAGGACAAGTCGGCCAACGCTTTGCTCAGCCTCGCATCGTCGACTGCTCTGGTGTCGACGAGTGTCGCTGGCTCCGAGTTGGAACTTGCGGCGGTGGTTGGGAAAAGCGCAGTCGGATGCATCGGCTGGGCTGGGTACGTGATAGAGCGTGCACCTGCAGCCACAGAGGGTTGTGGGCTTGCGAGCGGTTGCCATTCCGATACTGGCGAGTCCACCGAGAGCTGCCGAGGGAATGCGGGCTGCTGAGAGGCAAATTTAGCTGAAAGCATCTTTCATCGCTCGGGATGCGCACACAGTCAACTCACTACTGGCTCTCTAGGTACACTCGTCGCCAGGTGATCTCTGTCTTTCATGATTTGATCGTCATCTATCGAGCCCCACCTCCTCTCTGAGGCTCCGCTGGTCCATCGCGGCGTGGCCAACTCGCCCAGGCCTATCAATTGCCTCCGATCCGTGACGGGGCTTTCGGGTCCGCTGGTGCTGCTCGGGCTCCTCGACGCATCGAGCGCCAAGGTCGAAGACGAGGAATCCCGGCGTCGCGATAGCGTCGAAGATGAGGGCGTCGCCTCAAACGATGTACTTGTGTACGACGTCGAGTGACCGGTCGAGGAATCAGCATCAAGACGAGACGAGATGCCCACTGCAGATGTTGAATACGGGTTCGAAAGACCGAGGCTGGGATCAACACCGGCTGTCGAGGAGGAATTCGCGAGTGGAGAGGTTGAAGAGAGCGGAAGGCCCGAAGTTGACGCTTCGGCCCTATTATCGCCAAAATAGCTCAGTCCCGACAGTGTATCCCTTTCCTCGGCGCGCGTTCCTGGGCTCGCTATCGAATGTGATTCAAGCGGCGGTCGGGGCCGAGCGGCACCCGTTGCCGGTTGGTGTCGCACGGGTGTCGAATTGGAGGAGCCACGTACTCCGGTTGCAGGGGGCATCGACCAGTTCGCGTAATCATCGATCCCGATCGAGTCCTCGCGTACCCTCCTCGTCGTCGGCCCTGGCCCCGCCGAAGCCGAGGTCGAGGCATCCATGTCGGAGCTGTCGGATGAGTCGGCGCCGGTCATCACTTGAGTTTTGGTCCGCAGTGATCTTGGCGAGCCCGATTCGAGCGTCAACGGTGGGGGCTTGCGGCGAACGGAGGTCAAGCTCCCGGATGGGCTCGAATGCACGGAAGGCGGTGAAGTTTCCTTCCTCGACGTGGTGCTGGACCCGAGACTAGCTCGTGATCGCGCATGCTGAACGGCGGTCGTCGATGCCGAGGGCGACATCTTGGATGTGGTACGAGTCCGCGGGCTTGATCGTGGCGACGAACCACTGCCCAGCGTCGGGGAAGCTTTGCTCACCCCCGTGGGCGGACTCGTCGTGACGAGCGAAGGAAAGCCGTACTGTTGGTGGTGCCCGTTCGGCGGTGTGCCTGCCGAGGTCGGATTCGCCGACGACCTCGAGTTGGCTGTCGCAGATCTCGACGGGGATGGTGTGTGGCTCACCGCCGAGGTTGACGTAGCAACGTAGTCACTAATCCTTGCTCCTCTGCTCCCTGCACCTGTGTTTGTACCCGGGCTAGTGGACGAGGATGCGCGCCGCCGTCGTGTCGTCGATTCGGTGAGAGGCAAAGCTCGCTCGGCGCCCTGAGAGGTTGACGTGTTGAAGCTCGACGAGTGGGTATGAGCTAGTGAGGCTCTTGCCCTGTGGGTTCGTGGCGAGGTCGAGGCTGAAGCTGTAGGTGAGCTATGGAAAGCACTCGATAAACCTGGGCTGCTGAGTGTCGTGGTCGTCGCCGTCGCCGTAGTCGGGGTCGTGTCGCCGCCGCCGCATCGACGCGGGGTCCCACTGGCGCTGCTGGCACTGGTGGTGCTGCTGGTGGTTGAACCGGCGCGATCGTCGATGTAGGACGGTCGTGACGAGAGGGACGATCTCGGATAACGCGAAGGGTATGAGGACGAGGAAGACGACGGTGGGTCGTCGCCCATCTCGTCAGGGCGCCTTCGCACGAGGCCGTCGTCGTCTGCACCCATTCGGATTCGAAAGGAGACACGGGGGAGTGCAGTTGAGCAGGAGGGCGACACGAGACAGCAGCGCGGCCGCAAGCGGATGCGGAGGAGCAGACACACGGCATCAGTGATCGACTTTGACGTTGGAGGGAGAAGCACTGGGACTCACAGGTGGGACGACTACACACTCGTGGTGCCTTTGATGGCTTTGGGTGGGAGCGAACAGCCTCGGCGCAGCTCGAGAGTCGCCTCGCTCCTTCGAAGGGAAGGCGACGGGGTTCCTCGCGCACGGTCCTTTCGAGGCTTTTGATCGAGGATCTTCCTTCCGAGTCCTTACTTCTTTTTCTTTGTGCCAACTTCTTTAACCTCCGTGGCTTGACTCCAACGATCACAACAACTAGTAGTAGCTCCTCTCACAATGTAATTCCTAACCATGTCGGGCCTACGGCTGATCTGATGCCCGGCCAGAGAACGTGCACGGCAGTGGACGACGACGACCAGCCCAGTACGATTCGGGAGCCCCACCTGCCAGGCGATCGCACCACATGTGGCCGCCGCCGAGAACATCATCGCAAGCGTCTCGTTTTATTAAAGACCTCTAATTGCATCACTACGATCGCGAAAGTAGGGAAGAGAACAAGCTCTACCTGCCCATCCATCCACCATCGACGGTGATGCATTCACCGCAAACGTAATCACTCGCACGACTGGCCAAGAAAACGACCGCTCCTTCAAAGTCGGTCGGCGCGCCCCACCTTTCTGCGGGTATCCTTTCCATGATCTGGCGTGATCGAGTCGGGTTCGCGATCAAGGCTTCGTTCATCTATTTCGGGATTCGCAACAATCGTTCGAGGTCAGTCACTGAGGCCCGGCTCACGCGAATGAACGAGACCATAACACGACTGGTGGGGTGGGAGAGAAAGTGGGGAAGAGGGAAGGACGAACATCGGTAGCAATGTAGCCGGGCGCGATCGAATTGACGTTGATACCCTTGGATGACCATTCATTGGCCAAGGCTTTGCCCTGTGAACCCTCAACAATTGCCTAGATCAGCTCTGCCCATCCGTCACAGACCTTCACGGGGTGTAACTCACGAGGCCGAGAACACCGTGCTTGGCCGCGGCGTAAGCAGGAACGGTCAAACCACCTGTCAAGCGATGTCATGGCTTTGGGCACGTCAGTATCCGGATAACGCATCTGTCCCAGAATGCGACATCTTTTGTACGCACCTTGGAAGGATAAAAGACTGGCGATGTTGATGATTTTGCCCCGTCCTCGGGGGTTCTCCGACTTGGGGGCCTCTTGACCCGAAACACCTCCTCGGCTCTCCAACATGTGACGTCCGACATCCCTGGCCAAAGTCCAGACTGCGTTGAGGTTGACTTGCAAAACGTCGTTCCAGTCGCCGTCCGAGAAGTTCTCGGCCGGTGTTCTGTTCAAAGTAGGTGCGCATCCGAAAAGTCAATCAGGCTGAAGTTTCGAGAAAGGGAAGAACGGGTCCCATTTGAACTCCAAATGAGTACCACTGTGGTGGAATGCAAACACACCTTCGCTGAATACCACCGCAGTTGACCAAGATGTCGAGCTCCTTTCCCAATCCGCCTTCGGACGTGGGTCCGACGACTTGCTTGACGAGACCCTTGACCTCGACGTCGTTGTTAAGATCGCACACGGCGATTTCGACTTGTCGACCAAGCGCCTTGATCTTGTTGTACGTTTCGAGGTTCTCCTTGTTTCTCTAAGGAACGATGCGGATATAGCGGATCAGTGGCAAGCCTTCGCGACGTCGAAAAGAGTGGGGTGGGGAAATCTTGGTGGGGGCCAGGCCCGTCCCTTGTCGCCCCATGCCTTTTACGCCTCGAGACAGCTTTTACTCACTTGAACGAGGACGATGTCAGCTCCAGCTTGAGCCAAGGCAAGCGCCATGGTTTGGCCGCTTTGTAAGATCATCGTCGCGGTTTGCAGGAAACCGTACAAGTGTCCAATCAGTTTCTGGGAGGAGCTCTTTTGGAGCAGTGAGGTGAAGCACGGTTGCACTCACATGCCCCTAGTCGCACCAGTGCAAAGGGCCGTCTTGCCCGAGAGACCAAAGAGAGAATCGACGTAGGACATATTTGAGAGTGTGTGAAATGAAAAGTTGAGATTGACGGAAGGGAGGAGGGAGAGGGAGAAACAATTGAAGTTCAAGAGTACGGAAGTCGTTCTGTTCCCCGCGGGCGGAAGCGAGCGGCATCTCGCCGCCGCTCCGCTTGGTGGGGTGGGTGCCGAGGTCGAGTCGTCCCCCCCTCCTCGTGGCCTTCGATCTCGGACCACGGAGCCAGCGTCGAGTGCCATCACTGTCTGGCTTGATATAGACACTGCCTAGGCATCACTTCACAAGTGGTAGCATGGAAACCCATTACTACCTCAATTTGACCTATTACAGACCAGCTATACATGCCTTTCCGACTCGTAAGCGGATCCGCGGACACACACAACTGCTGGTCGACCGACCGGGCCGCCGGTTCCGCAGCACGTGACCCAGTGACCGCCCGGTCGAGGTGGGCTCAACTCGCTACGGCGCCTTCATCGTTCGATGTCCAGGGCAGAAGGGAAAACAGTAGTTTGGCACTGAGCCATACCTATGAGGTAGTCATATACTCTACAGGGTGGCATATGTTGGAGTAATCAACACGTGGAACCGTGAGAAACCCCGCGACTCGAAGTAGGCTGTTCTGCTGCGCAATCGACTGAAGCTCTACTGTTGCACTCACTCTGACTCGAGTGGTCATTCCAGGATACGCTCTACTATGGGAAATCTCTAGCCTGATTGGCATGATTTATTTTGGAGGTCAACGTCTCCAGTCCAGCCCTTGGCATCAGGTGGTCTCGTGAAGTCAGGTTTTCCTTCGTCATGGCCGGCACAGGTTGCATCGACGACAGCCTGCTTCCACTCTGGATCAAAGTCATCTCTATTTTGACCATAAAGATTGAACAGGTGCATCTCTTTCGTAAAGTGGCAGAATAAGAGTCGGGCAAGAAGATGGGCTACCACCTAGCCATCGCCATCCGATTCTCGATCGAAGCCAATCGGCCCCAATATGCCGAGCGATACGGCATTGCCCTTCTCATGTCTTGTTTCGGTGTCTTCGGGTGGATCCCATTCATGGAAACAAAACTTGAACAGGTCGGTCGGGCGATCTCGTCTCATGTTCTTCTCCGCGAGCATTTGGCCGGAGCGGCTTATGAGTGGGTCCGTGCCCATTCCCCCGCCGGCTTTGACCCACCAGCGTGCGACTCACACATTCGGCCTGGACTGTCTCGAAACCTACACCCATCCTCCCTGCTCTAACCGGTGGTCCGATCTCGTCGCGCTCGAGACTTTGGATCCGACTCTAGACTCGTTGCGCCCTTGCACCCACCTCGAGGTTGCTGTACGAGCTTTGAACGACTCGCGCAGAGGTCCCTTTGGCTCACACCAAGAGGTCCCGGCCACGTAGCTTGCTGCTAGTTGCTCTTCGCCCCAGCTCAGCGTTGGTGCCTTCTCAGACGGCGCTGTTCTGAACAAAGTGTCGGCTTATCTTGCGAGTGGTGAGTCCAGGCGCTACCCTTGAGTTCACTTATGCTTTCAGCATGAAAAAGGCATGGCTGGGGTGGAGCTGCAGATGCGCGAGTTCATGGGCTGGTGTGGCACGGTGTGGTATGGTGGGACACGTCGGTCGTCTACGGGGAACGCCGACTGCTTGCGGTCTGTGCTGCGCCAGTGACAGCTTGTGCCAGCTCAAGCGAGCTGGAAGGAACGGACTGCATGCTTCATCTTGGTGTTGTTTGTCGCCAGTGCATCAGGCGACGATGCTGACTCTGCTCTCTGCATGTGCATCCGCCTCCCCCGGCCTTGCCTCAGCTGCGCTCCACATTTATCCTCTCCTCTCCTGAGCAGCCCGCCTACGCCCCTCACGCCCCTCGAGCTTCTAGTTCGTCTTAAGACCAGGGATATCATGCCTTCCTACGCCTACCCGCCGCCAAGGCTCGACAAGGACACCTCGACGACCATCTCGTCGTTCCTACGCACCGTCATCCTCATCTGCATCGCTGGTGCCGCAGTCGCTTCTCGAGAGTTTGCCGTCGTCCGGTTCGAGTCCATCATCCACGAGTGAGCACCGCCTTTTCTTGTTACAACACCCTTCTGATAGCTTGCGCTGACCGCAAATACTTCCTCCCTTTTGCCCAGATTCGATCCATGGTTCAATTACCGCGCGACCATGACCTTGACCAAGGATGGCTTTTACGTGAGTGTGGAAGATGGGCACCAGCGAAAGCTTTCAATATGCAGGAAGTTGACCGTTGACGTCCACGTCCTCGATCCCCCAGGAATTTTGGAACTGGTTCGACCCAACGGCATGGTACCCGCTCGGTCGAGTCGTCGGTGGGACGCTCTACCCCGGTTTGATGATCACCTCGGGTCTCATCTGGAAGGCGCTGCACTCGCTTTCGATCCCCGTCGACATTCGAGAGGTCTGCGTACAGCTCGCTCCCGTGTTCTCGGGCCTGACCGCCTTCGCGACCTACCTCTTCGCTCGAGAGGTCGGCAAGGACGGATCGCGCGAGTCAACCGGTCTTTGGGCCGCGCTCTTCATCGGTATCGCCCCTGGTTACATTTCGCGTTCGGTCGCGGGTAGTTACGACAACGAGGCCATCGCCATCTTCATTCTCATGTTCACCTTCTACCTCTGGATCAAAACCGTCAAGACAGGGTCCATCACCTGGGCCGCCGTGACAGCGCTCTTCTACTACTACATGGTCGCCGCGTGGGGTGGCTACGCCTTCATCACCAACATGCTCCCATTGCACGTCTTCGTGCTGCTGCTCATGGGTCGTTACACCTCGCGCCTTTACGTCGCCTACTCGTCCTTCTACGCGATCGGTACCTTGTCGTCGATGACGGTCCCCTTTGTCGGCTTCTTGCCCTTGCTCACGTCCGAGCACATGGCCCCTCTCGGTGTCTTCGGTCTGCTCCAGCTGATCGCCTTCGTCCAGCTGGTGCGATCGCACGTGCCCGAGGCCCAGTTCAAGGTCCTGTTCCGTGCCGCGCTCGGTGTCGGCTTGACGATGATCTTTGGTGGCGTGTGGTTCATGACTCGCTCGGGTAAGATCCAACCTTGGACCGGTCGTTTCTACTCGCTCTGGGACACGGGTTACGCTCGCATCCATTTGCCCTTGGTCTCGTCCGTCTCGGAACACCAGCCGACGGCATGGCCCTCGTTCTTCTTCGACCTCAATTTCCTCATCTACTTCTTCCCCGCCGGTGTCTTCATCTGCTTCCGCGAGCTGAGGGACGAGCACGTCTTCGTCATCATCTATTCGGTGCTCGCGTCCTACTTCGCCGGCGTCATGGTTCGTCTCATGTTGACCCTGACCCCCGTCGTCTGCGTCTCGGCCGCCGTCGCGATTTCGTCCATCTTTGAGACCTACCTCGACCCCGTCCAACCCGACACGACCGAGGATGCCGTCGCGGCTTTGACCGAAGACGATAAAACCAAATCTTCCAAGGAGTCCAAGGCGTCGAAGCGATCGAACCGCAAGCTTTCGTCGACCAAGTCCGGTGTCTGGGGTATCGACGTCCGAGCGATGCCCATCATCGCCTTTACCTTCTTGGCGAGCTTGTTCGTCCTGCATTGCACCTGGGTCACTTCGACGGCTTACTCTTCTCCCTCGGTCGTCTTGTCGAGTCGAAACGCCGACGGATCGAACAACATCATCGACGATTTCCGAGAGGCTTACTACTGGCTACGCCAAAACACCAAGGAAGATGCCAAGATCATGTCCTGGTGGGATTACGGCTACCAAATCGCCGGATTTTCGAACCGCACGACGTTGGTCGACAACAACACATGGAACAATACCCACATCGCCACGGTTGGCAAGATGATGTCGTTGAACGAAGAAGCCGCTTACCCCTTGTTGAGGCAACACGACGTCGATTACGTCCTCATCATCTTTGGTGGTTTGCTCGGTTTCGGTGGGGATGATATTAACAAGTTCTTGTGGATGGTGAGGATTTCGGAAGGTATTTGGCCGCAGGAGATCAATGAGCAAAAGTACTTTACGAATCGGGGCGAGTACAAGGTCGATGCCGAGGCGAGTGAGGTAATGAAGAATTGCTTGATGTACAAGATGTCGTACTACCGGTGAGCTTTTGTCTTTGAACCTGGACTTTTTTGACCGCATACCTCGGGACGTTGTAAGAAAAAAAACTGATCCTTTTTCCCTCCATGGCTCTCCCCTCCTCCCTAGTTTCGCCGAAGTCTTTGGTGGCGGTCAAGCCCATGACCGAGTTCGTGGCCAAGTGATCCCCAACACCCCGATCCAACTCGACACGTTAGAAGAAGCCTTCACCTCTGAGAATTGGATCGTTCGTATTTACGCCGTCAAAAAGGAAGATTCATTGGGGAGGGATCTCAAGTCGGCTAATGCTTTCGCGAATGGGAAGAGGAAGAAGAGGGTCAAGGCCGCGAAGAAGAATTCGCTTCGAAGGGGGGCGTAGAAAGGATAAAGGTGAAAGAAGAAAAACTGAGGACGGGAAATGGGGTCGTTGAACGCCTCGATGTTTATTTTTTTGAACCCACCCCTTTGTTTTTGGGAGGTAACCGAGAGCAAGAGGGGGGAGAAGAAGAGGATAGATTGGATCCCTACTTGGGTTCGCTTGCTTTGGAATTGAGAGTCAAAAGGGCCATTTTCTCGTACGATCCTAGGCACGAAAGAGGTCTTTCATTGCAGTGACAACTTGCTCAGATCGAGTTGCTCAACCCCGTTATCCGATCCGACGATCTTCCTCTCCACCTTTTTGAAATATCTCGGAGCGACGATGCCTTCTTTGCCCGATGTCAGGAGTACGTTGTTGGAGGATGCGTATATGGGGATGTTGTCTAGATGCAAGTGGGGTCCGAGGTCAGTGAAAGCGAGATAGGAAGGAGGTTAAGAACAGGGGTTGATGGCCTTACCGGCGATAAGTTTGGGTACGTCGAGGTAGATGAAGAGGTCGCATTTCGCTCGCATACCTGAGGAGATAGAGGTTCATCCGATGGGATGTCGACTAAGTTTGAAAGTTCTGCGAGAACGTTGCGGGTGCTCACCACTCTTGACCCCAGCCTCGCCGAACAATCCCGTCGCGCAATGGATGTGATTCCTCGACATTTTCGATAGACCTTGTTGGGCTGAACAAAGACACATGAAGGTATGACCATCAGTATTCAAAGACATGCTAATGTACACTCTCGGTGGTTCCCCGCCAGCTTTGATGACCCCACCTATCGTCGGCCACAACTTGTAAGTCGTTCCATGAACCATGACGGGGACTTGGTCGGCGTTTTGGATCGATTTCAATTCCAGGGAGTCGACCTGTTGCGATTCATAGATCGCACATTAGCGCTCATGCGTGAACTTACTCGGTCTCTCTCTCTCCACAATAGCACATGTAGTCCCAATCACCTGCACCGAATGCCCCTGATTGGCCCTAATCCACCACTCGAACTCTTCCTCCTCCGTGGTTGGTGCCGCCCCCCCACTTTTGGGTTCTTTTTGCAACATAAAGCGTTGTTTCTCATTCTCGGCGACGATCCTTTGCAAGGTCGCGAACGTGACGCCTTTCAATTTGGGTCTCTTGAGCTAATTTGGACAACGTATGCCAACAGAAATGTATCAGCTAAAAAATTCGCTCGAGAGAGAGAAAAACCGAGTCGAGAGTGTGTGTTTGTTTTTACCAAGTCGTCAACTCGGACGAAGCCATCCGCTCTCAAGACGAGATGTTCCTTGGCTGCACCATGCCTTAGGATGTAGGAGAGCGTTTTGGAATGGCGCACATCGTCGGAATCGGTGGCTCGACCTCGTGCTGTTGGAGCGACCGTTGAAGAGGTGGTGGAGGTGCGAGCGGTCTTGGGCTTGGGTTTGGAGGGTTTTGTTCTCGGTGGGGAGGCGGAGGCGGAGGTGGAGGTGCAAGTGGAGGTGGAAGCTACGGTTTCGAGTGAGGGTTGAGAAGTAGGAGTGGGAGTGGGTTCAGTCATGGTGGGGGAGCGTTGAGCTGATCTTGAAAGGGCAGAATTGAGAAGGAGAACAGAAAGAAAGGACGAGGAGCGTTGAGGAGCGAGAACCGTGATAATACCCCAAGGCCGAACGAACCCACAGTGACTTTGCTCTCTCTCCCTTCTCTCCCCACACATCGATGCACCGCACCCACCATGTTCGCCTCTACACTAGGCCGATCAACTCGAGCTCTTGTCTACGTTTCAACACGCCCAGCCATCGCGTCTTCGAGCTCCTGCGCTCCTAGCTGTTCCTTCTCGACCACGTTCGTTTCCTCCTCGTCTTCCACACCTCCATCCTCCACCAACTCCCCATCGACCGCCACCTCAACTCGTCCCTCCACCACTCCCTCCATTTCCCCCGATTCGCACCTAACCGACTCCGAAGCCGAGTTGAAAAAAGTCGAACAACGCAACACCGCTCCCCCACCTTACCTATCCCGTGCCTTAGGTCTGATGAACAAACCCTCTACGGATCCGGTGACAAGGGAAGAGTGGAAACGGAATTTGTTGAGCAAGGAGAGGAGGTTGAGTGAGAGGAAGCACTTGTACGTTGTCTTGATCGTCGCATAGGTCGGATGAACTGCTGTTGGCTCAATTTGGCGATGGGTTTCACATTGATCAGGGTCAAACAAATTTCAAAGGGGTATTTCAACGACTATAACGAACTTCGGCATCAAGGCGGAAAGAAATGGATCGCACCCAATACGCTCATCAGAGAAGATGTGCGTTCAACACACTGAACAGAGCAAGAGAGATGAAGGGGCAAGGCTGATCCCCTCGGTGGAAAACCCTGCCCCTACCCCCGTGTTTGCACCCAGTTATCGCTCTACTTCCCCGACATTGAAGGCGTCGCGTTGGCGAACAAGGCCAAGACCCATACCACCGATTTATTCAAGGGCAAAGTCTCGCTTGTCGCGATTGCAACTTTCAAGAGTTCAGAGGTGGGGTTCCTCGAAACGAGCCACGTCGGTGAGCCAAAATCAGGTCGAAAGCTGACCGCTCGTGAATGGCAGGAACACGTCAATTCGTTTGTGAGACCGGCCTTGTCGGATATGAAGCATGAACCACTCTTCCAATACGTCTATGTAGGTTCAAGCTACAAGGGGGATCATTGGCCAGCTCGAGTTGTTGATCAGCTTCTCGCTGGACCCCCCCCCCCCAGATCAACGCCCAAGAAAACCCATTGAAATCGTTCCTCGTAACCATGTTCCTCTCCTCCTTGCGCCGCCAAATCCCGGCTCAACACCAAGCCACTTATCTGCTTTCCCACCAATCGCTCGAATACGTGCGCGAACCGTTGGGAATGACGAACAAGCACGTCGGGTACGTTTACCTCGTCGATTGGACTGGGAAAGTGAGGTGGGCCGGTTGCGATTGGGCGACGTTGAATGAGGAAGAGGCGTTGAGGAAATGTTGTCATGTTTTGGTCGAGAGGTGTAGGAAGGATCAGGGAGGGGAGTAGGAGCGTGTGGGGGGATGAGCCTGAGCGAGCGAGTCGTTCGAGATAACTTGTGCGAGGAGAGGCTGGGTGAAGAGTGATGCGGTCGTACAGAGCACATAGGAGCAGTGCAAAACATTCTTTTTGAGCCTATCAAAGACGAATGAAACGTCCCGAGTGGTGCCGTGTTGCTCGTCTCGGCCGCTATTTGAGTCATTAGACGTTTTTTGATTATCGGATTAGCGCGAATGGGAAATCGCGCCGAGGCTGGCGCGCTGGCCGCCTTGCTCCCCTCCGACCCATCGTCCACTTTCCTTTCTTGAAAGCGCCGCACGCACGCACACCCACACTGCTCGAACTGCATCACCAACACGACACCGACCGTCCACTGCCTTTTCGCGGTGCGCTGCCATCTGTCCTTTATGAGCCCGGTCGCACCACCGACCGTCCTTCACCACTTCCACCACCTCGTACCCTACACCCTCCTCGATCCCCATCCCCATCCCGATCGCGATCTCTATTCCCTTCTTGCCTGAGCAGCGGTCACACCGTTTTTACATGTTCTCCAACACATCGGGCTACAGTCCATCACCTTCGCCTGCGCCTGCCTCACCACCGCATGGGGCCAACTCTTCTGGCGTAGGCGCAGGAGCAGGAGCAGGAGCAGGCGGCGGAGCTGGAGTTGGAGCAGCAGCGGGAGCCACAGCAGGAGCAGGAGCAGGAGCAGGAGCAGGAGCAGGAACGACGACGGTCTCGGGTGGCTCACCTGCAGCGAACGCGAACGCGAATGGGAATGGGAATGGGAATACAGTGGGGGGCTCACAGTACAACAACAACAACAACGGCAATGGCCAGCGATACTCGTTGATCAATCGACTGCAGCATGGTCATTATGGCCAGCCACCACCCCATCATGTGAGTCGTGCAATGAGTTGCGTGCGGCTTGCGTCCTCGAGCAGATTCGCTGCTGCCAGGGGAACTCGTGCATGACGAGTCGTTACCTGATGCGATTGACGCTGACCCTCTGCATCCCTTTACATTCGCTCCCCCTCTCGCTGGTGTCGACTCGGCGATGGTGGTCACGCTCCACCCACCACCGATCACGGACCGCCGCATCCCTTCCTGGTTCCATCCAACTCCATAGCAACCCCACCACTCCTTCTCGTACCCAGGACCACCAGGGTCACCCGCAGCCTATTCGGGCGCGCCATCGCACTCGCAGCACCACACTTCGCTGCCACCGCACTCGCACTCGCCCCATCCTGCCCAAGGACCGGGCACACCCCTCTCCCACTCGTCCCACCACCCCCACCAACCTGTGCCGCATCACCAAAAGAATGGCGCAGGCAACAACAACCTCAACAGCCAGACCAACAACAACAACCTCAACAACACCCCGTCCTCCCACCACCACCCGCAGCAGAGCTCGGGCGCCCAACCCAACGGAGCCCAGGGCCCGCTCAGCTCGCATTGGCAGCAACAACTGTCCCTCGCGCACATCTCGCGGCAATCCAACTCACCCCACCACAACGCTCGCGCCGCCCATCTCGCCGCACGAGGGCATACCAACTCGTCCGCCGCGGTCGTCATCTCGGACCCGAGCCAGCGCCCCTCGAGCACGATCGGCGCAAAGCTCAGCTACGGCGCGAACCTCGCCAACGGCCCCGGCAAGAACGCCAGCACCGCGTCCAAACTATTCGACGACGAACGCACTGCTTCCGTAGGCACGATGCGCACCGAAAACACCCGCGAGTCCGGCTCGTCCCCGACAACTGCCGCGACGGAACTCGCGCTTGGCGGGCCCGCATCGCTTATCGACACCGTGGCGACGAACAAGGCCGACCAGCCGACATGGTCGACGATCGATATGGGTGGAATGAACCTCAAAAACCTCGCACCCGAGCTGTTCCGGTACACGTTCCTGACGACGCTCTACATCCCGCACAACTCGCTGTCGGTGCTGCCGCCCTCGATCTCGCGGCTGTCGAACCTTGTCCTCCTCGACGCCTCGTCGAACAAACTCACCTCCTTGCCCGTCGAGATCGGGCTCTTGACTCGGTTGCGCGAGCTGTTCTTATTCGACAACCACCTCCAGTCCCTGCCGCCAGAACTCGGCACCTTGCACCAGCTCGACACGCTCGGGATCGAAGGGAACCCGCTGCCCGACACATTGCGGTCACTGCTCGAAAAGGACGGCACATCCGCCCTCATCGCCTATCTGCGCGACTCGTGCCCCGTACCGCTGCCACCACCCGAACGCGATTGGGTCACCGTCGAACCGGACTCGTTCCCGACCGCGCCAGCGCTTAACGCCGACGGCTCCAAGCGGCCGCCGGAGGAAACCTTTTCGGCGTTGTGCTACAACATCCTGTGCGAGAAGTACGCGACGTCGCAGATGTACGGCTACACGCCGAGCTGGGCGCTGAATTGGGAGTACCGCAAAGAGTTGATCCTGCAAGAGATCATGACGTACGGCGCCGATCTGATCTGCTTGCAAGAGGTCGACGTCGAGCAGTACGAGTCGTACTTTTTGGAACACCTCTCGGGCCAGGACTATGACGGTGTTTACTACCCCAAGTCGAGGGCACGGACGATGCACGGCGAGGAACGCAAGCGCGTCGATGGATGCGCGACCTTTTTCAAGAACACGACCTTTGCGCTCGTCGAACAGGTCTTGATCGAGTTTCAACAGATCGCGATGCGTCGACCGGACTTCAAGAAGACCGAGGACATGTTCAACCGCGTCATGACCAAGGACAACATCGCCGTCGTGACGTGCCTCGAACACCGCGCCTCGGGCGCTCGCCTCGTCGTCGCGAACACGCACGTGCACTCGAACCCGGACTTTAGGGACGTCAAGCTCGTCCAAGTCGCGATGATGATGGACGAAGTGCACAAGATCGCCAACGACTTTGCCAAATTGCCTTCCCGACTCAATCTAGGGGAAGGGTACGACGCCGCACCCAAATACGCGAACGGGTCCAAGATCCCGACGCTCATCTGTGGCGATTTCAACTCGGTCCCCGATTCGGGCGTGTACGAGTTCATGACCAAAGGTCAAGTCGAGAAGGACCATGACGACTTTATGGGGCATACGTACGGCAATTACACTTCGGAAGGGTTGACCCATCGCTTGTCGCTCAAATCGGCCTACGGTCATGTTGGCGAGTTGGATTTCACGAATTATACACCCGGCTTCGAGGGCGTGTTGGATTATTTGTTTTACACGTGAGTTCGACGAGGGGGAATGTCGGTGTTGTTTCTGTTGAAGGGCAGCCGATCTGATTTTTTTTTTTTTTTTTGTGCTTTCGTTCCAGTACGAATTCCCTTTCGGTCACGGGTTTGCTCGGTCATGTAGATTCCGAGTATACGGACCGAGTTGTCGGGTTCCCGAACGCTCATTTCCCAAGGTGGGTTTGTCGCAACCGGACTTTTTGCATCGTGGAGTGGACCTTTTGTCTGATCGTTTCGAGAGGCTTCGAGTTCCACAGTGATCATATTTCGGTGCTCGCCGAATTCAAACTCAAGAATACTTAGGTTTCAACGACTAGGGGTCACCACCACCACCACACCTCTTCTCTTCACCTCCCTTTTTTCCTTTTGGAAAACCGCTTTTCTATGTCCGTCGTCGTCGTCCTTTGGTGACCCCCCAGCGTGTTTTTAATTGTACGAGCGTGTACGAATGTCGGGCTGTGTGTGTGTGTGTGTGTGTGTGTGTGTGTGCCTCGTGTGCCAGTGCTGTGCACATTGTGTGTGTGTGGTGTGCTTTTCTTCCCCACTTTTTCTTTTTGTGTGTGATTATGATTTCCCTTTCTGAGAGATTCTTCTCTGCTCCCCAATCCCCGTGTGTTTGGCAATGTCGTCGTCGTTCGATTCCCTCCGTCGCGTTATGCTTTTATCCAAGTTGGCGCTACGACGACCGCTGGTTCTTTCTTTCTTTCTTCCTTTTTTTCTTTTTCTTTTTTGTACCAGTATACGATCGAAACGACCTTCATTTCTCTTCTCTCTTCTTTTGACTTCTTTTGCTCTGCCAGCTCTACCGCGAGGGGTTGTTTTTTGGGATCGAAACGAAATATCAATGGATTGACGTTCTTGCCGAATGACAGCTTGGACGCGTAATAGCGAGGTGTTAAGTAGAGTGGGGGGGGGAACGAAGTGCGAATTCAATGAGTCGCGCACCTGCAGCTGGGAGTTCCTTCGGGATCTCTCTCTCCTCTTTCTCTCTCTCTCTCTCTTGCACACAGTTCGTCGGTATCAACACCCCGAGTCCATCATGACATCCAGTACTTTGACCCCACCTGGTCCAGCCAATTTGGTGGTTGATGCTGTTTTAGGACAGCATGGGAACGCGAACGGGTTGAACGAAATCGATGCGACGTCGTCGTCGTCGTCGGATGAACAAGATCGTGGTGCGAGGATGGGTGATGTCACGAAGCGGAATGGTGAGAATGGGGAAGGGAAAGGACGGATGGGGTTGAAGGGGAAAGACGTTGGGGAAGATGGTTCTGAAGACGATGTCGCGTGAGTTATTGCTGGTGGTCGATTAGGCTTTGGGGTCCTGGAGGGTGTATGGGATCTGTTGCAGGGATGGCTGCGATGACGGCACCGCTCCTCACTTCGAGTGGGGGAGGCGCGAGACCGAACCCCGATCTTGGCGTGTGGAAAGCTGACCTGTGTGGGCGTGTGTGTGTTGACAGACCGCTCCCGACGACCAAGACGACCATCACGACGATCGTACACCCCGCAGAGGTCGACGGCGTTCCATCACTGCCTAGTCAGCTTTCGACTGTTTCGTACGTCCCTCAACAGCGCTGTCCTGTCGGCGTTGATCTCGACAGTCCTCCCTCCCATCACAACTGAGCCATGACTGAACCCGCCTCGGTTGATCCCTCCCATCAGCTACACCCATTCCAACACGCACAAGCTCACTTCGTCCATATCCCCCTCGGACGGCTCCCTCACCCTCAAACCGATCGCACCGACGAGTTCGAGATCGTCGCATTCCATGACCCAGAGAACGGGCTCGTCCAGACCCATCAGTTTCCAACCTAGGACCTCGGCTTTCGATCGCAACAATTCGGAATCGGCGGTCAACTCGTTCAGAGGATTCTTTACTCTGTTCTGGATCATGTGCGTCACCAGAGGGGAGTAGGGGTCTTGACAGCTCAAGCGAGACTCGAGGACTGACCCCAGAGAAACGTTCTCTCGGCGTGCCGGCACAGAATCTTTGTTGGAGCGCTCAGGGTCGGCATCAAGCACTATTCAGAACATGGAACCTTGTTCAGGTGGACGTTCGCCAAGTTCATCTCCCAGGATGGATTAGCGCTTGCGACTAGTGATGCGGCCATGTTGGCGAGCACGTTCGCTTGTGTGCCATTTGCAAAGGTCAGTCAGTTGACGGGGAGGGGACTCGGGGTGGGAGAGAGGTTCAACACGGTGCTGATCCGTCTATGGAACGTTCTCACAGGCACTCAAGAATGGGTGGATAAGGTACCGAGGGGTGGGGATGATCGTGCAGCACACCTACCAAGTCATCTTCCTCGGTGCTGCCGTTCGGTGGACCTTCCACAAGGAATGGCCCTGGGTCCAGTCCGGCTTCCTCGTCCTGCACACCCTAACGATGTTGATGAAGATCCATTCATACTGCGCTTACAATGGCGAACTATCCGAGAAGCGGAGGGAACTCGACATCAAACGAGCCGAATTGGATCGGGTCATCCAGGAGAAGGGAGGCGAAGAGGCATGTCAGCAAGAGGCCAAACGGGTGTGGCTCAAGGAGATCAAAGAGGGCGTATTGGTCAATGATACGCCTTCGAATGAGCTCGTTGCTTCTGCTACGAGTTCGGGGAGCTGGGACGTCAAGGCTTCGGATTACGCACCGACGGGGATGAGGCAACGCGTCGCGAGGAGGAAATCGTCGACATCGATCGTCGGGATCACCAGACCCAACTCGATGTCCAACAAGGGCAAGCCTGTACCTCTTGTAGGGATCGAGGCTCTGACGTGGCATTCGCATGATCAGTTGAGGGAACTCGCGATCGACGTGATGGATCTCGACGAGTTGCTCGTTTCGACCGGGGTCAAGAAGGTCCGATGGCCTGAGAACACGACCTATTTCAACTTTGTCGATTACCTCCTGGTCCCTACCCTCGTCTATCATCTTGAATACCCGAGGACGAACAAGATCCGTCCTTTGTACCTTGTCGAGAAGGTGGGCGCGACGTTCGGGACGTTCATGGTTCTGCTCTTGATCGTCGAGCATGTCATCATCCCTGCCTACCCCAAGGATACCGATCCTTTCTACATCAGTTTGCTCGACTTGGCCATCCCCTTCATGGTCAACTATCTCTTGATCTTCTTCATCGTGAGTTGTCCACTACATCAACCATCCAAAGGATGCGACAGAGTTGAACTCTTGTTTCGACATCGCTCGCCAGATCTTTGAATGCATCCTCAACGGCTTTGCCGAGCTAACCTCTTTCGCCGACCGGGGCTTTTACTCGGATTGGTGGAACTCGCAATCGTTCGACGAATTCTCGCGCAAGTGGAACATCCCCGTCCACACCTTCTTGTTGAGGCATGTGTACGCCTCGACCATCTCGACCTACCATGTCTCCAAGTTCCAGGCCGCTTTCGTCACGTTCCTTCTTAGTGCGGTGAGTTTACGTCTGAAAGAAGGGATGGGAGTAAATGTTGGGTTACTGATCTGGTCGATTGAGTTCACGTGTGGGATGCAGTGCGTGCATGAGTTGGTGATGGCGGTGGTGATGAAGAAGCTTAGACTGTATCTCTTCCTTATGCAAGTAAGTACAGGTCCGACAGCGCCGTTCTCACTCGTTCGCCTCGGTTCGCATCCGTGTCGCTGACTTGTCGAGGGTTCACTCGCAGATGTGTCAACTCCCTTTGATCGTCGCCGGTCGTCTTCCGATACTACGACGATACCCCGCACTTGGCAATGTGAGTCGGATAATGATTCCCAGTATGCAAATAGGTTGACCCTCTTTCCCTTGCGCGAACGCTGAACCCGACCCTGATGCCCTTCCATGCCCTCACAGCTCTTCTTTTGGATCGGCTTGTTGTCCGGATTCCCCCTTCTCGCAGTATGCTACATTCGTTATTGAACGTTCCCATCATCAAAGAACGCTTTTGTTCGTCTATACACTACTTGTTTTTTTGTCAATTTTCCTGTACCCACTCTCACGCACACACGATCATCCCTCTTCAGTTGTCTTGTATCTTTGCTCCGCTTTCGCTTTCGCTTTTGAATGTGAAAGGTATGACGACGAGTCCATCGAATGAAAGAGAGCTCTAGCGAGGCTGGCCCAAGACGTCCGTTCTACGACACTTCATCTCCTTTGTTTTCAGGAATCGTCGAGATCTTTTCCAATTATTGAAGTTGCTCCCTCCTCTCCAACCAATATCTAACCCCTTCCTCCCGCTTGGTCGCATCCAAACCCTCCCCCAACGTCGCGAACAAAACCTTGATCAAAGCTTGTCGACCCGTACCTACAAAACTCTCTCCTTTCTTCTCATTCCCCCTCCCCTTCCCTTTTTCCTTGAACCCCTCCACGTCCTCCACCACGCCACTTTCATCTTTAGGTTCCTCCCTGATCAACTCCCAAATCTCATCCAACACTTGCCTCAACAAGACCAAATTCACCGACGTCGTTTGATCGATCAACGTCAGAAGCAAGTGCCCTCTGGGTAATGAAAGGGCTTTGACTTCAACGGGGGAAAGGGAAAAAGTTTCATCGAGTCGGGTCGAGGTGAGGTCGTCTTCGAAAGTGCGTAAAGCGGCGCTCGAAGAAGAGGGGGGAACGTTCGCGGAGGGGGATGTGGTAGGTGAGAGATCGTGCGTTGCGGGTGGTGATGAGGTGGTGGTGGTGGTGATTGGATTTGATGCTTGGGTAGGGGTGGAGAGGGGTATGCTCCGGATCGAAGAGAGTAGTTCTTCGATGCAGTACCATGCCAACGCGTCGGACGTGGTTGAGGCGCAGCGAACGATCGTCGTGTAGGCGAGTCGCAGTTGGGCAGCCGACATAAGGTTCGGGTAGGCCTTGAAATGGTAAGAGCGCGAACAACACCCAACTCAGCTATGTCTTTTGAGCATAAGCACAAAAGAGGGTCAGGTTGCTAACAGCTTTCGCCAAACTCACCTGCAGCAGTACCTTGGTATACCAAATCGCGAGATCGCTTGAAACCTTCTTCTGCGTCGCAAACACGGCGAGCAAGACCGAATGCGCCGATTCGAACGTATCCCTATACTTTGCATCCTCCAAATAAGGATAACAACACGGCAAGACTTTGTCCTCGAGGTAATCATCGCCGATCCTCTTGATCAACACCTCCGCGGCGTTGAGGTAAAAAGTCGCTTCACTCCTTTCGACCAAACGTTCGTGCGCATGCCCCAATCGATTCGGTTCCATGTGTCGCATCAAGTCCTCGACTTGGACTCTTGTATCCTGTCCAACGACCTCCATCAACCCAGCCCATACACCACGCCAAGCACTGAACCCATCGGACCCAAAACGAAGGGTGATAAAGTAAGACCGGTGCAAGACCCTTACGGCCTGCGCAGCCAAATCCAATTGTAACCGAGTTGGCAACACTTCAGGTTTAGGTTCGACGATGATGAGCAAGGACGAATCGATCAATGTCAAAGCGAACAAGAGGGACTTGAGCAACGTCCAAGGTTCTTTACGTTCGCGCGTGTCGGGAGCAAGCGCTTGATCGTCTTCGAGGTCCGACCAGGGAGTCGAGGCCCATCCTTTTTGGACTCGGTTGACGACGCGTTCAAGGGTCGATCCTAAGGAGATCACGGAGACGAGAGGGGACGAACTGGCGGGGATGGTGGAAGCCGTCGTACGAGCTGCCAATGCGGCGGCTTGGACGAGACGACTGATGGCTCTGGACAAGGGACCGAGGGCTTGGAATAGAGGTGCTTGGGTCAAAGTCGATAGTTGGTCGTGAGAGGCGGATGGAACGGTCCAGGAGAGACCTTGCGGGGTTTGGATGAGATCGCAGGGTAGTGACTTGAAGAGGGTTCCGCCGGCGAAACAGTCGGACCATGATTTGGTGAGGAGGTTGAGCAGCGACTGTCGGCAGTATGACGTCAGTGGAGGAAAAGATAGTCTGGTAATCTAATGGGTCCCCCGTTTTCACTTACTGATACGGGACCGACGGCGAGGAGGTCGACGGGGAACATGGGAAAAGTCTGAGCGGCGAACCAGCTCGGTAAATCGTTCGAGACTTGGTCTGTGGGTTGGGAAAGTAATGGCCATCAGATCTTAGCTAGCCGATTCACTTCACCCTTGCTTCCAACTGACCCGTTCTTGTGGTGCCATTCCATTCCATGGCCGTCGCACCGAGCCTGGCGTCCTGCTCCTCCTCTCGGAAATACTCGTCCCAGGCGGCGAGGACTTGGTCGTGCGCTCGACCCATTAATGCACGGCCGCCGACGTAGAGCTTGTCCTGTCGTTGCTTGATCGACTGCAACGCTACCAACAGAGCCGAAGTGATCAACAGCCTCACGACGGGGTGCACTCGCGTCGTCGTCGTCGGCTTGGACTGAGCGAGCTCGCCGACTTCATCGTCCTGGACGCCTTGGAGGTACAGGTCGACGAATTGGGCATAGGTGCGTCTCGCCTTCCACCCCGTTCCATGCTCCTTGGTGATCTCGGAAGCGCGGTACAAACACCCCTGTACCAAACTGGTGTAGACCTCATTCGCGCGAGTCCAATTCAACCGTCGCCAAGTCGCCGAGCTCGACGCCGAACTCGAGGCCGTCGCCTGACCCCTCCACAACGAAGGTGAACTGGCAATGCACGAGATGATGGTCGGGATCAAGGCGCTCGTCGCTGGGTCGAGTAGGGATAGGGTCGAGAGGTGTAATGTGATGAGTTGGGGGGTCGAGGAGGAGAGCACGGTCCAGGGAGGTGAGAGAAGGTCTTGGATCAGCAGCGACGCGTCGGGCAGTCCGCCACTGGCTGAAGTACCCAACGACATGGTCGTGGATGTCGGAAGGTTGGATGAGCCCAGCTGTTGGTACGCCTGCAGCCTAATATGCGGGGGGGCGGATCAGATCAGAGGGGAGGAGCAGGCGCCGGTTCATTCATTCCCGGCCCGGCATTCCTGCGAGCCAACTTTTATTTTATTTTATTTGATAGATTTCAATTACAGCACAATTATAATAGTACCTAGAAATCTTCGGAAAAGTCGGAGGAAATGCATTAAGCACACTGGCTATGCCAGTGGTGTGGGACTCATCGACCTTTTAGCCAGAGTCGACCATACCCACTAAAACCCCCTTTGGGAACGTTATAGAGAAGCGAGGCGACCCGTGCACCCCTGGATAGACCCCCGAAGCTCCTCGAGCTCCGCCTCGGTGATCGGCTCCAGAGGTTGCGAGGAGAATCGACGGCGACGAGAGGGCTTCCAGATCGAATGGAAGAAGAGGATGCGGAGCTCGACAATTCGGCGCTCCGAGCGAGAGACGAGAGGACACACGAAGTCGGCGAAGATGGGGTGTGGGGACGGAGAGAGTGCGGCCCAGAGGCGGCGAGCGAACGGGCAGCCGACGGCCAGATGGGGAAGAGACTCAGGTGCTTCCGCAAGGCACATCACACAGGAAGCGGAGCGATTGTTGAGCTGGCTGTGTGTTGCAGACGAAAGTTGTACGCCCGGGTGGAGGGAGCCAAGGGAGAGGAGATGGGCGGTGTCTTCAGCATCCGAGTGAACCCTACGAATCTTGCGTAAAGCCTTCCACCATGACTTCCAGCGCTGCTCGGTGAGGGAGAAGATCTTTTGATGGCCTTCCGGGATGATCGGAGGGAAGACGAAAGCGTGACGGCGTTTTGAGGCGTCAATGAAAGAAGTCGGAGTCATCACCTCGCCATCAGGACCTCGAAAAAGCGTCGGGTTCACCGAGAGCTGGATCCCGTGCCCTGCCGGGAAGAAGAGGACGTGGTTCGCCCAGCGCTCGAGGTTCTGGTTGCTCGAGAATTCGGGGGGGGGGGGTTGAGCGTTGTGACCGACGCCCAAGCTTCGAAATAGCGGGCCCAGCGTGGAGGGAGAAGACGCCTCGTTTCTCTCACCGCGTGATACCACTTTGGCGGCGGATGGCAGAAATATGCCCACCAAATCCAGATCCAAGGGCGACGGTGTTGGTTGGGGGGTGGCTTGCGCAAGGTGAAGGGTGCGGCTGGTTCGCCGCCAGGAGCCGAATGCGAACGTCGAAAAGGTGCCGCGTGAAACAGCCATCCGGATCGCGCAGTTGGAAGACCCACTTGGCGTGGTCGATGACCAGACGCATGGGAAGGTCAATCAAGCCAAAACCGCCATGATCGAGGGGGGCGCAGAGGCGTGACTGGGATACCATCGGGCGCCTTCGAGTTCCATCCGAGTCTCGACCATGGATTGCGAGCATGGCGGCATCCTCGATCTCCTTGACGACACTCTTTGGGGCTGGGAGGAAACGATTGTAGAAGAGGACCTTCGCGTAACAGTAGGTGTTGATGATCGAGCACCTGGCTGCGTAAGGAAGGTCGTACATCGGGATAGACCGTATACGAGCAATGGTGGACGACTTGACCTCCTCCCAACCCGCATCCTCGGCAATGTCCACCCCAACCTGGATACCGAGGTAGCGGAATTGAGAGTCGCTGAGACGCCAGGTTCCAAGTCGTGGAACGATCGGATGGTTCCTGAACGATCCGAGAGGGTAGAGGAACGATTTGGCATTACTGAGCTTGCTGGCGCTTGCCCGCTCGTACAATCCGATCGCCCGATTGAGATCTTGGAGGTCCGAGAGGTGGTGAAGCGCGCAGCATGCGTCGTCGGCGAAGAGGAGTTCGCGAATCGTTTGTAGGCCCGGACTCTCTATGCCCTTGACTCTTGAACGGATTTGACACGCAAAACCTTCGATCGCCAGGACGAAGAGAGACGGAGCGAGAGGATCGCCTTGTCTAACACCCGATAGGACGTCGAAAGCGGCAGAGAGCCACCCATTGAGGAAGACGGGCTTTGGGACCAAGGCCAACGGCGCGGAGGACTGCATCAAGGTAAGTTTGGGATAGCCGATCGTAAGCCTTCTCGAAGCCCATCACCGCTAGAAGACCCGACACAGGAGGCGAGCCCGGAATTTCTGGATCCATGACGCACTGGACCTCCACAATGTTCGTGCCGATCCAACGATTCGGCACGAAGCCGCGCTGGGTCGGGCCGATCAGAGACTCGAGCAAGGGAGCCAGGCGCTGGTTGTGAGCTTGCGAGATGATTCGCTCATCGGCATTGATGAGTGAGATTGGGCGTTTGTTCACCAACTGGTCCCTGTCGCCACGTTTATGGATGAGGTGGATGTGGGCGATGTTCCGCGGAGAAGGCTCGGCGCTAAGGCCCTCGGTAGGTATCGAGTTGATGACGTCTCGAAGGATTGGACCCGTGACTGTCCACGTCGCACGGTAGAACTCAACGGGAAGGCCGTCAGGTCCAGGCGATGAGTTCGACTTGCACGACTCTTGAGCCTTGGTCATCTCCTCCAATGGGTACGCTCTCTCGAGCTTGTGGGAGTCCGCAGGAGAGAAGCGAGTCGAGGCGAGTCCGTCGATGATCTCCTCCAATGCGGCGTCGTCGATGGGGCGGTCCTGATAGACACTCTCAAAGTAGTCGCTGGCCGCACCAAGCATCGAATCGGGATCCGATAGGACGACATCGTTGACCGCAAGCGAGGGGATGAGGTCGGAAGCCCGCACTTTGCGAAGGCGGCTGAAGATGGAAGATGGGCCAGCTAGCGAAGGGTCGATTCGAGAGCGCAGAGCCGCGCCGTAGCGCGAATGGTCCGCCCTCTCCTGCTCCGATCCTCCGTCGGAACCGTGCGAGTGTCCGAGCCAGAGCCTGGAGCTGGGGCAATAGGCGGTGCTTGGTCGTCGTCCACGCTGCTTTCGGGTCGTCGGGCGTCTGAAGTAGGGCTTCGTTGTAGAGAGTCTGGACAGTGGAAGACAGGTACTCGCAGGTCGCGTCGCCTTCAATCACGTGCAAACCAAGTTTGAATTTGCCCGGACCGATATCGATTGCGCCTGGAACTTGGAACCTTGCCACCACCATGGAGTGCGTCGATTTGAGGACAGGAGCCCAAATCTTATGATCGTGGAAGAGGTCAACCCTGTCGGGTGAGACATAGATGCGGTCAAGGCGTCGGCAAGTGCCTGGCGCTGAGCGGTTCGTGGTGTGTCGTCCTTTGGGGTGATGGAGTCGATAGACGTCGGAGAGATTGTTGGCCGTGACGAAGTCGCGCATTTCCTGACCTCCATAATTCGTACCATTTGGGTTTTCCGAATCGAGGAGTTGGGACTCAACACAGTTCCAGTCGCCCCCAATGAGGAGCGCAGGCGGCGAGGGGTCGTCGCTCATGGCTCGCCGGAGGGTGGTGCTGATGTGAGAAAGGAAGCGTTTTTTGTCCAGCTTATCGGAGGATGGGGCGTAGATTGATACAACCCGGACTTTCGAGTCACCCACACGGAATGTTGCATCGGAGATTCGGTCCGGGAAAGAGAAGGAAGCACGAAGAAAGTTGGAAGGCGACTCGGAGTCAATAGTAACGACCGGCGAGTCGCTTTTCCAGAGTATGGCAGTATTGTTGAAAGGAGTGAAAAGAGCAGATAGCTTCGAGTCTTGGCACTCCTGAGTCCACTGGGCAACCCGTTCAGGGTGAGGTCAGCCAGTCTCGCTCAGGAGGAAGATATCGGCATTGTGAGCTCGGAGGTTGGAGAAAAGGGAGGCACGCTTACGGTCTTCATTTATCGACTGCACATTTGCAGTGACAAAGGACACGTTTGGGATTTTAGTTGTGCTCATCATCTTGCTCCATAGCGACATCCGTATCCTTGAGGGGTGCTCCTTGATCTTTGGCTCCTTCGTCGGCATCGTCGTCGGCGTCGGCGTCATCGGGTCGGGCTTTGGGCGCGGCTGAGGGCATCGGCTTGGGCGAGGAAGGCTTCGAGGTCGGCTCGGTGGCTTGGAGGGCAGCAGGAGGGGCTTCCGGGGCGTTGGCTGGGGCAAGGATCGACTTTGATCGGGTCATGATCGTCTTTGGCGTGGCCGGAGGGGGGCTCGGGGAGGGAGACGTGGTCTCTGAGCTGGAGGACTCGGAGGACTTTTCAACCAGGGAAGCTGTTCCCTGGATGGGGGCGAGCTGGGGGGCAGCTTGCGGGGTGAAGGTAAAAGTACGGCTAATGGGCATGGGACTAGCGTCGTTTGATTGAAAATCAGGCTGGGGAGTCAGAATATTCTCGGTTCGACGTCGTTTGGTTTTGCGGTCGGAGGCGACGGTCGCGGAAGCGGTGTTGGATCCGGCAGCGGCGGCGGCGGGAGCTTGCGAGGCACGTGACGTTGAGGCGGCCTGGGGGCTCGACCCGTGGCGGCCGGGGCAATGTTGGGTAGCATGTGAGGTCTTCGTGCAGATTTTGCACGGAGGAGCGACTGTACAATCCTTTCGGACATGAGCCCCAGAGCGACAGAAGACGCAGTGGCGCATGCCACCGGTGATCCTGAGTGGGATGCGCTCGGTGACCCCGTCACGTTCGAGGGGAAGAGATGCGGGGGGGAGGACGTTTAGATCTTTAAGAGCGAGGACGAAGTCGTAGATGCCCGAGATGTGTTTGGTCTTGCCGACGTACTGACTACGTCTCATAAGAACGGTCCCGAACTCTTTGATCTTCTCGTCGAAGAGCCGGACATCCTCGGGGTCGGAGAAGAAGCCCACAAGGGTGCATTGGATTACACTCTTTTGGGCAATGTGGAAAAGGTCATCGACCTTGCAAAGAGTCTTACCAACAGTAGGACCCCTAGCGACCAGCTCTCGCAAGTCGGCCTCCTTCGGGAAACGAAGGCCGCGTTGTCCCTTAATGAGGCATGGCATGGCGCCGGTTAGGGACGGGAACTGCTTGTCGAGAGCCGTCAGTACTTGTTCCGGTGTCGACCCAGGAGGAGTCTTCACGATGACGCAGTTTACGATGTCGTGCATCAGGGGGTGCGAGCGGGGGGCGGCGACGGCGGGGGAACCGGTGGCGATGACGGTGGCGGCCTTCGCAGGTGGCGTAGCACCAACGGCGGCCGAGTATGACTTGGTGGCGGTAAGACCGGGGGGGTCGGGGGGGGGTCGGGGGGGCGTTTGGGTGTTGGACCAGTGGGGCTGGTACTGTTGTTGTTGTTGTTGCTCATAACGGACGCACGATAGCTTGCCTATGACAAAGTGGCGCCCTTTCCGATTAGAGAAGATCTCACGGGACGACCAGTGGTGAGTGAAACGACGTATGCAATATTCCGCTGAGACGATTATTCTTTGGACAGGCGTTACGCCTGACTGGGTAAGTACATACCGGTGTTCCCTAGCCCAAATTTCTCCCTACTCTGAATCCTGTGGTTTTGTTCGACCAAAGCGACCAAGGCGATCATCTCGATCATATTCTCGAAGAACTACTGATCAGTCTGATCGATCGGCACAAAGATCATGTGACCCCTTTCCAGCTCCCATGTCAACTAGGCCCCGGCAATCGAGGGTTCACACCTCATCAAAATATTTTTGTCCCCAAGACGATAAGAACTACGAACGATGAAGCCTTTAAACTCTGGCAGCGTGCATGTTTTTCCGAGAGAGCTCGGTGGTTGATCTTGCCGTTGGGGCGGCCTACTACTACGAATTGGGAATGCGCGTTAGAGCGCGAGGAGTGATTCGTTAGCCAGCGGCCCTCCCAGAGATAGTCCGAATGGGAGCACTGCCGGCTGCCCTCCTCGCTCCCGTGTGCGCTCGCTCTTTGTGCTACATGCCTCCGTGACTGTGTGTACGCAGTATACCCCAGCCTCGCCCTCAACCCCCGCACGAGCGCACAATACCATCCAAGGACCTGCAGCTAGGTGAGCTTTCGTAGCCCAAAAGAGTGTCGCACCGGCTGGCAACTATAAACTGCTTGGCACACGGGGTGCTGACCCACGTCGCACCAGGCACCGTTGACCCGGCGAAGTGCTGACAATCATCGTACCTCCTTTATCTGCTATTGTACTTGACATGGCCTGTGCTTGGAACGCATCCCCGATCTGGAACCAACTCGACTCTGCATCTAGATTATTCTCCCATTTGGACCGTTTGATCGCTTGCAGCAGTAGCCCTCCCTTGTGCACGCTTGCGGCAGATCGTCGCAACCAAGGCTCGCTCTCACGGGACCGACGCATTCTAGAGTGCACCACCACCAGTCACCAGCACCTGCTCACGACCGTTCGTTCTGTTGAAAGCACCTCCCTCGACTCGAGACGCTGTAGTCCTCGCCCTCTGCCACCTGTCGGCCCACTCGAGACACGTCCTTACAAGCGCCTGCTTAGCCGACCGCTGGATCCCGCGGGCACCCGCGCCCTCTCCCGCTCCAACTCGCCTAACTCGTCTCCGTTATCGAACGCATGTCGTTCCATGCCTCGTCGACCGTAGCCTCACCAACGTGCCTCGACTCCTCCAACTTAGGCAACCTCGCATCGCCCCATCCCGAGCTGTTCGCGTTCACGTCGCTCCAACACCCGCACCAACACCAGCACCAGCACCACAGCAACTTCGCGATCAACGCGCTCGCCCAGTCCTCGCCCGTCGCTAACCAACAGGGCTCCATGAACCCGTCCAACCTCAACATGACCAGCCCCGGCGCCGACTTTGCCGACCTGCTTGCAGAGTTCACCCTCCCTGCGAATGCGCTGTCCCCCGCCGACGCGAATGCGATGCTCGGTAACTCGCCGGGCGTGCCGCCTTCCTATGTCGATCACCACGAAGCGCTCGTCGAGGCCAGCCCGTCGCGGGGAGGTGGGGGTGGTGGGCACCAGCTTCAACAGCCACGTCAGCATCGCCGTGAACGAAGTGCGCAAGAGCTTGTCCTGCATCACATTGGGTTCTCGCTTGCGCCTTCGACGTCAACCCCAGCGGCGCATCCATCCTCGCCAAATCCGAATCACTCTGGCGGCAACGCAATGTCGAACTCGTCGACAGAAGCTGCGAATGCACCTAGCCAGATCACGAATGTGATCGCAACGATGGATCCCGCGGCGCGCTCACAGCTGCTGAATGCCCTGTTGGCGTTGAAGCAACAGCACCCACAGACCAATACGACCTCTGCGAGCAACAGCCCTGCTGCCGCTTCCCCGGTGGCTTCAGCTGGTGTAGCCCCCTCTCCTCGGCATCGAAGCCCGTCACGTATGGGTTCCAGTCTTCCCTCTACGCACGAGAACCCATACTCGAGCCAGAGAGGTCGAAGCAGCGCGCCTACCTACACCAACTCGCCGCTGATGACGGCCCGCAACCCTTCGAGGAGCGGTTCCTCGTCCGCCCAGGCGTCCCCGATGGCCTACTACGGCACAGGTGCTGATTCCAACGTTTCGACACCTCATGCCTACCAATCGCATCACCGCTCGGGCTCTGCCTCGAAAACGACGGGAAACTTGGCCGCGATGCTCCCGAACCCTCCCAACAACTATTTCCACCAGATCGCCACTTCACTGCCGCCCTCGAGCATGCCCTCGCCTCTGGCATCCCCGCACACTTCGATGCAGCAACAACCTTCGCAGCAATTGTTTGACGCGTCGGCGATGCAGCAGCAGCACCAACACGTCTCGGCCCAACTGCAAGCCCACAGCGCCTATCTAGCCGCAGCGAGCCAGTCGTCCCAGCAGCAGATGCAGATGCAGAACGCTTTCGGGATACCCGGGTTTGAGATGGAGCAGAATCCGCTTTCTCGCAATGCGTCGACGAGTGAAGTGCAGGCAGCCATCGACATGTTGACCAGGGTCGCAGGCAGCGGAGGCGTCGGTGGCGGCTCGATCAATGGCGATATGAATCTGAGAGGTGGATCTAGCACGACCGGTGGGAGCTACGCCACCCATCCCGAAGGAGACGACTGGGCCGGCTCAAACGATGTGAGTGTGCTACCAGAGGTCCGATCTCTTACGTTTGCGCGACTGGTAGACTAACTCAGGGTTATCCTCGACCTGTGCGATGTGCAGTTCATGTTCTCACCGCTCATGTCCCCGGCTATGACGCCTCAATCGGTCTTCACCACTGCTTCTTCGTTGCCACCTTCGGGTTCCTTCCCTCCTTCGAAGAACGCTCTCGTTACACCCGCCGAATTCTTCTCCCCGCTTGGCTCGCCTGCGATCATGCCACAGCAGTTCAACGACGATCCCGCAGCGGCCGCGATCTGGCAAGCACAACAACTACAACACCGAGCTTCGCTCCAGGGCCTTGTCGATCAGACCCGCGCGCTCGGATTCGACACTAGCAATCTCGCCGCAATTCAAGCCGTCTACTCGCCCTATCTCGGCGCGACAGTGCCCGGAAACGCGACGTCTACGACAGGTTCTCCGGCCAACGCCGGGCCCGCAACCGCTTCCCCGCGCTTGGACTCGAACGATGCCGGCTCGAGCACGGCCGCTGGAGCAGGTCGACGTGGTGCTGGATTCAAGAAGGCTCGACCGAGCCCGCTGCTCAAGCCTACCCCAGACGGTCAGTTGGTGCGCAGGGCCACGGGCAAGAAGGCCGCTGCGAGTGCCGCCGGCGATCGTCGATCCGCCAGCATCAGCAATGGTGCGCGCAGTACGACGACCAGTCCATTCCTCGGGCCATCGCCGACGAGCAGAGGCGGCGTTGTGACCCCTGCTAGCAATGGAGGCAGAGGCGCGGCGGGAGGGGGGTTTACGGGTTCGCAGCGAAGCTCCCCGCTGGACGACGGGACGACGAATGCCATCTCGGCCGATACCCCCAGTCCTGTCGATCTGAGCTTGTCCAGCGCCGTCGCCGAGACTTCGACCGAGGCTTCTCCTGCTTTCGCCATGAACGGCTCGCAGCTGATGGGGCCGCCACCGTTGCCGTCTTCGGCCGCGCCGTTGAGAAGGTCCAGCATTGTGCAAAGTGCCACTCCGGTTCCGCAACAAGATGCAATAATCGCTGCCGCAGATTGGCTTCACCAAGCGGCAACGCCTGCGACTTTCATGAACTTGCCCAACAACATCGCCGGTGTGTCATCCCTGTCGCACAGATCCACCGCGTCGACTTTGGGTGAAACACAGCAGCCACATGACAGCAATGCGCTGCTTACACCGCCCGACCAAGGAGCGGCGGGCCTGGCCAATGCGGCTCGGGACAGCACGTCGCCTTCGACGAACAGCACTGGTAGCAGTGGCTCGGGACCGACGACTTCGACGTCGTCAAAGGGCAAGTCGACCAAGTCGACCCTCACGTCTTCGCGCAAGATTGCCGCTCGACCTATCAAGGCCAGCAGGATCGCTCCTGCCCCGCTCAAGCCGAAGACGGCCTTGACACCTTCGGCGACCCAAATAGCCAAAGTGAAGGACCTGGAGAGGGACCTGGAGAAAGAGAAGCCGGCGGAGAAGAGAAAGTACAAAGGCAAGGAGAAGGAGAAGGAGCTCGGTGTCGTCAAAACGTCCGAGATGGACGACGACTTGGATGCCTGCCAGACGTCGACCGCGATGAAGGATGATACATCGGGAGACTTCAACGGGTCCACCTCGGGCCCTGGCGTTGGGGGTGAACTGCGTCGGACTTCCCACAAAGCCGCCGAGCAGAAACGTCGCGACTCGCTCAAGCAATGCTTCGAATCCCTTCGACGCATCCTCCCGCCGATTGCGATGAATGCTACTCCGGACGAAGAGAAGCGACCTGGTGAAGGCAACGTCGGCGGGCAACGCAGCGGTAGCGTCGATCCCGAGAACCCGAACCGCGGCGTGAGCAAAGTCGCGCTCCTGCGCCGTAGCAACGAATATGTCGGGATGTTGCACGATCGGATAGACCGACGTGATGGGGCGATCGATGCGCTGCGTCGGCGCGTCGCCGAGTTGAGGGAACGGCTCGGGGAAGAGGTCGAAGAGGACGACGATTACATCGACGGGTTCGAACTCGACGCGCTCGATAAGGACGAGAAGAAGGCGGGCAATGTTTTCTTTTGTGAGTGTCGTCACTCTTTCCGCGGCGCATTGGTCCTGTACAGTGTATTGACTGACATCTCAATCCGCTCTTGCATAGACGAAAACCTTGATGACGACGATGAGGAGGAAGATGAGCTCAGACCGAAAGGAAAAAGCTCGGCCGCGCCAAAACGATCAGGCTCGTTGCTACGCCGCAAGTCGAATGCTGCGTCTCAAGCCGACGAGACGTCGTGTGTAGGAAAGGACGCGAAAGGCCGGCCGGGAGCTGGGCGTCGCTCGACGCGCAACTCGCAAGGTGCTTCTGAGCACAAGAGCATGAAGATGGATGTCGAGGCCGAGGTCTGAGCGAGGAGGTGTCTTCTGGGTAATCCCCTGCGCTTTACACTTTTTGGTTGTTCTTTGTCGTTTCGTCGTTTTCTCTTGATGTGCATGATATCGCATGGTACCCGATACAACTTGCTCCGGGGCCGATGGAGCCGTGGCCCCTCGGCATATTCCCGAGTGCTCGGCTCACCGCCCGGATAAATTGATGCCCTTCTGTCGGGATTGCCGTATGAACATCAACCGAAACCTGCATCTCGCATCAGATTGAACTCATCAGGACCGATTCATCCATAAACGTGTCGAGTACCTATCATTGAGGGATCGCCATGACACCCGGCCCCATCGGCATATTCCCGAGTGCTCGGCTCACCGCCCGGATAAATTGATGCCCTTCTGTCGGGATTGCCGTATGAACATCAACCGAAACCTGCATCTCGCATCAGATTGAACTCATCAGGACCGATTCATCCATAAACGTGTCGAGTACCTATCATTGAGGGATCGCCATGACACCCGGCCGAGACGTCGGGGATATCTCACTTTCTCGCATAGGGGCGCATGTTTCGTCCACGCGCATCATCACGGATTCCCGGGCAAGGTGACCGGGCGAATTGACCGAATCGGAGTGCTTCCGAATTCGCTCTCTTCTCCGTATCCATCTCCTACGAGATGCCGTGTAGATCCTTCTTGGCGCGCGGTGGTTGGAAGAACCAGCGGGAGGCCGTGTGGACGCCAGTCGCTAAACAATTGCTTGAGCAAGCTCATTCAAGACGTGTGAGGGATCTCGGGACCTATTGGGAGGATACTTGATTAACCACTTCAGAAAACAACACATTTTAGACCAGGTTTCCGAATTTCGGCTCCGTTTGTGCTCCGGGGACGGGGAAGGGTCAACTTTCATGTGATCGGTAGCGGTGGGACGGACCCTAAAACCAGGAACTCAACCATTCCCCGAGCCACGGCGGCCTGGTATACGTAATTCTTAGATGTTGTGTGTTGATTTCTTATTCCAACACCTAGTCGTCGGGGCGCTTCCTCCTTCTTATATTCACCTATGAGCGAAATGAACAAGCTCCCCACTCGTTCACCGCAAAGGTTCTGGACTCGAACCTCTCGATCCACTCTAGTGCTCTCCGTTCCCATGTGTCGGCCGACCATCTCCTTTTCCAGCCGATCATGGATCTGCTGAAACATTTTAGTTTCGGGTTTCGTGATATTTTTGGCCAGGCCGATACCTTAGATTTCGGGTTTTGGGACAAGCAAGGCTACCTTCGGAAGGTCTATCCCCTCGTATCCTCCCTTCTTTCTACCTCATCCTCGCCCATCACTCGCCAGTAGAATCATCATGCTCGCTTGGGCTCTATTGCTGCCATGCGCCGCCTTCGGAGAACTCGTTGGCGCTTTTCCCGTCGTGCCCGGCGTTGATGTGTGAGTGCATGCAGTGGATCTCCCAAGGTGTGACGTTGAACTCGCTTGAAGAGAAGGTGTCTGTGATTGGTGTATGTATCACTCGGCTCTGCCCTAATGTTGACCCTTTTCTTTGCCCCTGTGAACAGGACGGCCACCAAACTACATCGGCAAAAAGGCTTGGCCGGGAAGCGTGTCTTTCATTCCGCGTACAAGCCCCTCTGGGAGGCGCATGGTCGGGGACAGGAACTCGAAACACTCAAGAAGGTCAGCTACGAGCATGATGACTATACCCTCTCCCCTGACTTCAAGGTCACCCACAAACCGACGATCCGCAACTACTACTTCGACGTCTCGGAGGTAACCGCAGCCCCTGATGGGGTCTCACGCCAGATGTTTCTTGTGAACGGGCGTATCAATGGAGAACTCATTGAGGTGAACCAGGGTGAGGCTCAACGTCATCAATAATCCTACACCACTCAATGAGGTTCGGCTCACTTACATTGGCCTTATGCACGAAAATCAGGTGACACGATCAACCTGCACGTCAGGAACTGGCTCAGCGTGGGTACGGGGATCCACTTCCACGGCCTCCCACAGCGCGAAGTCAATTATTTCGATGGCCCCGTCGGTGTCGTCACATGTCCGATCGCATCCAATAGCGAGTTCACCTTTTCCTTTAAGGTCGAGTTCGCTTGCGGCACTTTCTTCTGGCATGGGCATCGCGCTGCTCAATTAGCGGATGGATTGCACGGGCCAGTTGTTGTGCATTGCCCAGGTGATCCTCTCAAGATCGGCGCCGATTTTGATCGCGAGCAGATCGTCATGGTCACCGACAACTATCACGAGCTCTCGGCATCAATTATGGACCGATTGCGCTCACCTAGGGGAGTCTACGGAGCAAGTACAGCGTTTTTCTGGTCTCTCCGGTGTTGTGATCATGTTCCGCCACTGCTGACAGGAGTAAGGGCTTCGTTGGAGACAGTCATCCTCGGCGCCGACCCCCAAATCAGGTCTCCTCCTGGGACGAGGTGATTTCGACTGCAGCAACAGAACCAACACTTTGAAAGGTCACTCGTGCACAAAACAAAGCGTGTATGGCGAGATTGTCGTCCCTGCTGGTTCGCGCACACGATTGAGGGTCATCAATGCCGGATCGCACGGTGGGCACATCCATGAGACATGTTCGTGTTAGAAGTGCGCGGAAAAACTGACGAACTTCAACACACACACACCACACACACACACCACACACACCACACACACACACCACACACACCACACACACACACACACACACGCGCGCGCGCGCGCGCGAAATGTACAGCTTTCTTCCGCATGTCAGTTGACGAACATGTGATGGAACTTATCGGTAAGTTCGGAATGCGTTGGCTGCCACATCTTCCCAGTATGCCTTAGCTGATGCTCAGGCTTGGGCCGTTCCCCGCTTCCAGAGGTCGACGCCACACCCATCGACTCCGTTCGTATGGCCCGAATTCCTATCAATGCTGGCCAACGCTTCTCGGCTGTTCTCGACACCCGAGCCGACGAGCCGGGATCCAGCTTCTGGATGAGATCCTTTGCCGCGACACAGTGTCTCCGAGCACCCCTGAACGGACTCAACCCCGAGACGCTGGCCATCGTTCGTGTCATCGATCCTGCTCAAGACGCGACTTCAGCCTCGGCTTCCCCGACACCTCAGAGATTGCCTACATCTGCCGCGTTCCCGCACGAGTTGGTGGAGCTGTGCGAGGACCCTCCTTCTGGTGAGTACATCCTAAGCACGTCCTGAACGCATTCCGTGCTTCGGTTGAAAAATGCGTGCCGGAATGCTGAAGCAACACCTACTCACTTCAGACATCCTGAGGCCGCGAATTCGACAAGACACCGCCGAAGTTGCCGATCAAGTGGACTACTTCAATGCGACGTACGTGCTCGCGCCAGAGGGAGGTCGGTTCCGCATGAATGGAATAAGCTAGTGAGTTCTATGCGGCTCTGTACCAGTCGGGCGTTGGCTGACAGCCTTGCTTACCACCCCTCTGCTCAGCGAGGCCTATGCTTACGAGTAATTGTTGTTGAATCTAGTATCACTGACACAGTAAAGTACTAACACTGACGGAACAAGTTGCGTATCACAGCCCTTTGCTATTCCGAGCCGTACGAGGCGAATCCATTGTCAATCGCTCTGCCACCATAATCCTCTCCGAAACGCCGGGTGAAGGTGGTCGAGATCGAATCCACGAAGTCATCCTCAATAACCTTGGAGCCGGATCGCATCCTTTTCATCTCCATGGTCCCATATCCTTTATCGTAGGATCTGGAAACGGTTCACTCTCCAAGGAGAGGTGGGCAAAGATGACGCCCACGTCACAAAACCCCCTGCGCCGTGATGTCTTCACCGTCCCGCCCTTCTCGTATACCGTAATCCGTATCGTCGCGGACCTGGTTGGCGTACATGCGTTTCATTGTCATGCAAGTCCCGTGAGTATCGTGTACCGCGTTTCGTACCGCACGCAGAAACGTGGATTCTTTTGGTAGATTACTGACACGCCGCTCATTGCGCAGCACACGAGCGTGGGAATGGCGGGAGCGTTGGTCGTCCGACCCGATCTCATTCGCAACATCCGAATCCCCCAAGAGAGTCTTGATGTGAGTCGAAAGGATTGGAAAATCTAACAAGCCTTTCAAGCCCGGCATCCTGACGACGACCCCATTCTCTCACGTCCTCCGACACTTTCCAGATGTGTAAACCGTCTCACTTCGACCCCGGATTGTCTGCCTCCACACCCGAGCCCGGGCGTCGCCTCTAATTGCATCCGAGCACATACCATATTCAGCATCCATGAAAATCATACTCCATCTTACTTTTGTGAAGAATGGCTATCCCCTAGATACTCACCATCGACGTACTCTCTGTCTCCCGCGGGACTTCTCGGACGGGCCGAAACGCTTATCCAGTGTTCGGCATCTACCTTAGGTGACATGAATGTGAACTCCTGATAGACTTGAACTCGAAGTGATAGGTTCACCCTATCATCTCTATGCACCTCGGGGGATAGACTGACGGCTTGAACTTGGATCCAGGACTCAGAGATGGTGACGTCACGTGACTATGAGAGGTGCGGCTCACGCGCGGCGGTTCGCGCTCGTGCTCTCGTGCTCCCACCTCCTCACGCCGACGAGACTCGGACGTGGCACGACACCCATCTCGACACGAGGATTCCCACTCTGCGCACCGGCTAGGATAGATGCGCTCGCCAGCTAGGGCGGGTCCGAGCCCTGCACCGTCGGTTCGAAGATGGGACCAACCTTCGCCAACGCGACGGAAACGGGTTCGGGACAGGCCGCTGAACATTGCGTCAGTGCAGCGAATCTACCATCCCAACCCGGGGATTGATACTGACGATGTACCCTCTTGTGTGCAGAATGATCTGCGATTACTTCTTTCCCAAGGTTGGCGGCGTCGAATCACATATTTATAGGTCAGTCGCCACGTATTCCGCTCGTGCAGGGGACTGAGCTCAGGGCGAGCTCTTTCTTATTGACATGCTTTGTCATCTCACGCCCCAAATCACTCAACAACAGTCTCGCTGAAGCCCTTGCCCAACTGGATCACAAGGTACCTCATCCTTCTTATCTTACCTCGGCTGACCTCGTGCTGGTGGGGTGGCCAAAAGCTGCGCACGAACCGAACTACAGTTATCATCTCTTGAACCGCCTCCTCGTGCAGGTCATCGTCATCACACATGCGTACCCACCGCGTTCGGGGATCCGCTACCTCCCGTACGGGCTCAAGGTGTATCACATCCCCGTACAACCCTTGCCGCCGACCCACGTCCACGCGACTCTGCCCGGCTTCTTCACCGCCTTTCCGTACATCCGCAACATTCTTATACGCGAGCAGATCGATGTGCTCCACGCCCACGCGAGTTTGAGCGCTGAAGGGATGGAGGGCATATTCCACGCCCGCACGCTCGGCGTGAAAGCCGTCTTCACCGATCATTCGCTCTTCGGACTGGGCAATATGGCCGAGATCTGGGGCAACAAGATGCTGAAAGGCTGTCTGAGCGATGTTGAAGCTGTCATTTGCGTCTCACATACAGGGTGAGTCCGCTTACGCCGCTGACATGTCGTACCAGTGACCTGGGTGTCGAAATTTGGACCGAGCTGACCGTCCGAATTGACTGGTCGTGTCCGCCTTGGCATCAACAGCAAGGAAAACACCGTTCTCAGGGGCGCACTGAATCCATCGATCGTCCATGTCATACCAAATGCTGTCGTTGCATCCCACTTCAAACCAGCCGAACCACCTGCACCCGTGCCAGAAACCTGTGCGTGAAGACCTGATCACTCGTCTCCGCAATCGCTCACTGACACGAGCCGAACCGTTGAACAGTGACGATCGTCTGCCTCAATCGATTGGTGTACCGAAAAGGAATCGATCTGCTGATCGCAGCTTTACCGAGAGTATGCGCAATGCATCCCGATGTGAGGGTACTCATCGGTCAGTTTTCGTCCAGCTCACCAACCCGCCTTCCACCAGAACTGACCCGAGAACGTATCAATGCATCATTCGGGATCTTGAGCATAGGTGGAGATGGGCCAAAGATCGTCGAACTCGACCAGATGCTCGATAAACATCAAGCGCTGTTGAGGGATCGGGTCGAACTGCTAGGAGCTGTCCGAAACGGCAAGGACGTCCGAGATGTGAGTCGGCTTCGCTGCTGCATACGACAAGCAACTAGCGCTTTGTGCTGATTGATTATGATTTATCGCAGCTATTGGGTCGAGCACAAATATTTCTCAACCCTTCATTGACGGAAGCGTTTGGAATCGGCATTCTCGAGGCTGCCTGCGCAGGACTCTTCGTCGTCTCTACACGAGTCGGGGGTGTGCCAGAAGTCTTGCCGCCAGGGCTCGTCGAATTCGCTGAACCCGACGTCGAAGGTGAGTCCATCGTCTCGACCAGAAGTCCTGCAAAACGATCGGCTTGCTCAACCCCTCGAGCTCTCACAGATCTGATTCGGGCCATCTCGAGAGCGATCCATCACGTACGAAGTGGGAAACATGATCCTCTCGCGGCGCATGCTCAACTCGAAGAAATATATTCTTGGCCTGACGTGGCCGAGCGGACCGAGAAAGTCTACTATGATGCCTTGGAGGTACCCGAGGTGCCAGTTGTGGAACGCTTACGAAGGTTAGTCTAAGAACCCCCAACCTGTGAAGCACAACGCGAAACTGACAGAAATATAGTGATTTTCAGATATTACGGCACTGGGTTAATCTTTGGAAAGATGCTCTGCATCCTCATCTGCGTCGACTACATCCTGCTCGCCTTCCTCGACTTCTTCTTTCCTCGGGAGGACATTGACTTGGCACCCAAGTTCGAGTTATCGAAATGGCAAGAAGTGAGTTGGACGACGGTGCAGCTATGATATACGACATATTATTAACCTGTTTTGCTTGATCGTATGCAGATATGTGAGGCAGAACTGGAGCGGACCGAAGCAATGCGGGGAGCGTCGTGATCGTGGAGGGGCTGCTTTCAAGTCCATCGTAAATATATGTTGTAACACCCGCAAGCAAAGCATTAATAGTATCGCAAAATATCGCATGTACGAGGAGAACAAGCATGTATCCCGCTCACTAAGACCATGCGTCCTAGAGATCGCCGGGCCCCTTGGGCGATCATTGCGTGGAAGAAGAACGGCTTGATAAGGTTTTCATTATGCCTGCTCCTTCATCCGCCCACTCTAGTGGCCGCGGCAGTTAGTTCCTGATCCCGTAGATTGGGATGTCCTCGAGGACTTTCTGTTTGGAGTGCCTAGAGCGGTCAGTGGTAATCTCATCTGCATTGATACAATTCCGAGTGAAAGAAGGGTTTTACCGAAAGAGTAACAACTTGCGCGTGACGAGATACAAAAGTCGGAGTATGGGCCCCGTCGTTCGACGTCGCTCGGCGAAGTCCACGTGAACGACAACGAGTCCTCAAGAGTGATTCCTGATCGAACAGACGATATACTTTGCAAGCTCCGTTATCCCATCTGCATGTTTCATTTCTCAAACGGTCACCGGCGACGTTGCGGAGGCCGTTGAGCGCGGGGTGTGCGTGCACGTCGGCAACTTGCAGGGAACTTGAAGCCGACCAAGCGAGCGTTAGCCAATATTTCCGCATCCCCAGCGCCGAGTGCCCCCCGCGTCTCTCACGGCCCGCCCGGCCGGACCATCAATTAAGGCCGTAGCGGCATGTGCTCGGACAACTTGATGGCGAGTATGATCAACTCATTTTCAACGTCGTACCGCAGTGTCTTCGTCGTTAGACTTACTACTTTAAAAAAGGCAGGTCTAAATGAACAAGCCTCAACTGTAATCTGAGACAACAGTGCGCGGCGCGAGGAGCACCATATTCTCACGGCCTGCTGCCAGCGGAGAGAGAGAGCGAGCGAGATCATCATTTCAAGACCATTTCGCGCTAAAGCACATGTAGTCCGTCAGATGATAATGATCAAAAAGTAGAAGGAAATATTTGAGGAGTGGCGTAAAAATTGAGGATGTTATCCAGGGTATGTCGGTGTTTGGCTGAATTTCTGAGCAAGCACCGGGGGCATTGTGAGACAAGGTGAGTGCTCCAGGTGCCCGCGTCATTGACGAGGTTCCCAATTAGTGCAGGTTGAAAGAGGACGTGGGTAACTTCTTTGTCTTTTCACAACTGGAAGTGATGAATCGGTGAAGTGTACCTGGCCGGTAGGTACGTACACACGAGTTCAGAACTGTCAGAGGTCCGAGTCGTACGGCTTGGAGTATGCTGGCCGTAGCGACATGAGAGAGCCTGGATCTATTTGCAGTACTCCGAGGGGCGACCGATTGCAGAGTAGGTGCCTACGGCCAGCACATCCGCTTCAAGAGAATGCAGAGTCTCAACATCCAGAGGTGATGTGCATCGTAGAGGTATGAACACGCTACTCAGCGCAGAAGACCATCACCATGCGAGCCTTTGCATAATTCGCCAAACTCACCGACGAGTTTCTCCTTGCGGTCGGGAAATTCTGCTCTCCCGTATGACGAGCAATCATCCAGAACATTGGATAAGAGCTCTGCTTAGGCTCCGAAAGTGGCTCTCGGAATTCCATCGACCCCATTGAAGGCGTAGCTAAGTAGGTCGGGTGTCGGTCTCTGCGGACGAGCTGAACAGGGGTCATTTCGGGAAGCAATAGTTGATCACCGGGCGACTATTTATTAAAAAGGTGCGACTAATCCACACCACTCTAAGTCTCAAAGTCCCATTTTGTACGGATGGGTCGCGGATTGTCGAAGAGTCGGCGATCGTCAAGCGTGACGTCTCGCGGGATAGGAGGCGAGGCTACGCACCGCCGGGTGCTGCGCGTGCTCCCGACCACCACCTTCGGACTTCTGTCAAAGTTGGGCCCAAATCATTCTACAAGCAGTACACCAATGAGTTCCATTGATGAGTAAGCTTCTGCATGTTCGCATGTTAGACTGATCTGTACATCGTTGACAAGGTGCCGTGCGCCGGCGTATGTGCCGCGCGCGCGGCGACGGAGCAACAGGCGTGCACGACAAGGCACACGAGCAGGTACCATCACGCATAGGCACTAGACGTTGACCCGTCCCTTACAAAAATCTGCACCCCAGTATTGTTGACATGAGATGCGATGACGTCTACCTCCCTCTTGGCCCCTCGCTATAGGCTTGGGTGCGGGCTGTAGATCCCTCCGTGCCAATTCCGGGTATACTTTCGTCGACGCCCGGTTTTGGCAAATGTCGTCGCCCACATGCGCCCGAGCACGAAAGAACTGCTCCTCAACGTCCAACAACTTGGCAGGAGGGAGTATGAGCAGGTGCGTCTTCTTGCGCTGTGCTCGCGATACGGAGATCTACAGAATGTTTATGCCCAGGCTGCATTGACTGTACGACTGCTTGCCGCTGGAGCCCCTCAGGCTCTTAACGGTGTGCGCCCACAGCCAAAGATCAGCCCTACGGTACTCCAGCCCCTGATGCACTGGCAGGTTACCTCTGGTCATTCCAGTCAAACTTCCCGCTCCGGGATGCTAGTCTTCCCATTACAAATGATGAGGTATCACTTGCGTGCGCATTTCAAGATAGCGATCGCTGTTCAAAGTCATCAGAATCTGCATGAATCTCGGCGATGAGCACACAGCTTTCGGACTTCGACCCGCTGCGAGCTTCACGCCCGGGAAGGCGTCCACCAGAGATGCTAAAGCAGGACACGGCTCAATTGCGTGATTGATGATATTTTATCGCAATACTGCAGATGTGACGTGGCAGATGCAGGTACTTACTTAGGTAGGTAGTTGGTGCAGCTCTTGAGTATTGTTCCATAGCCAACTTCAAGATGGAGCCTTCGGGCCTATGAACTTTCTTCGACGAACTCGGTCGATCGAATCTGATCCGCGCTTCGCGTGGCTTCGCATCCGCGGACTTCTTCCCTGCAGGCTGGCTCACCCACAAGTACCAGTCTCACCAGACCATGACTGAGCCCAGACCACACCGAGTCCGTAGCTGCCTGCTCGGATGGATGATTCGACCGTCGTTGCGCTGTTCGGGCAGGACCCGATGTCCGGCGGGCCTGACCGCACACAAAGTTGTGTGAAAACCTGTGTCCTTACCCAAGAATCAACCGAAGTACGGTACCTACCTGATTTGCGTGAGACCGGCAAGTCTCTGGAGTCGAAGTGTTGAGTAGGCAGAAGTCGCGGGTCTGAGACAGCAGTTCTGGATCTGAGCGCTCTGAGAGCAACGGCGCCTTCCGAGCGCAGTCCCTGAGCAACCAATTTCTCGAACGCCGCGGCCGTCCCTGCTCGCGAGAGTGGAATCCCTTCAGAAGTCGCATGAACATCCGCGCAAGTCTTCGCTTGCCGAGTGCTGTGCCGTGCCTACTGTGATTACAGGTGCCTAGGGGTGCCTTACTTCGGCGGGTCGCATCGAGAGACCGCTCGCCAGCTGATGATCCAAAAGATCCTGCTCTGGACCGTGGCACAATTCTGCTTCCGCTTCTTCCTCTCTCTCGCCCCTCATCTTCCCACATTCTATTCCTCACTTCAACAGAGATGTTGCAGGCTTCAGCACTCATCACGCTCATCGCATTTATCTCTTCAGGGGCACTGGGCGCCCCCATCGAACCCCGAGATGCCAGCAGTAGCAGCCCCACTACTTCCTTACCGCAGACTTTGACCGCCGATGCAGCTTTCAGCCAAGCGACGCCATCCGGGGCGGCCGCGATGCCGCCTCTTCCAAAACTGCTCCCACTCTCAGCTCTCGAGAGTATATTCGGACCTGCACATGTCAACGATCTCTCGCCAACTGTCAACTTGATGGCTCGCGACGTCTTGCCTGGCCACGCGCTTGAGCGACGCGCTGCGGATGAGATGCAAGTCCCGAGCGAGATGCACCTCTTGCGACAGCGAGCGTTGGCAACCAGCTGCGTCGAATCTTCTGCCAATGACACCTACATCTCTTCGGTGAGTCTTCTGCTGCCAAGCTTCTTTTTTCCACCCTGTCCTTGCTTCAAAGGGCCTGCGAGAGCTACCGTGATGATGCGTATTTTCGTATCAGAGAGCTCGGACTCGATCGCTCGTCGTCTCTGATGGAGGCCGCCCTGACCTGACCGAGCGACGGACCGTGCCCCGCCCCTTGCGGCCCTCCCTCCCCCACCTTGGCCGTGATAGCCAAATTTTGCTACTGGCCAGTGGCCACTTCCCCCAAGTCTCAAACAAAGCGGCACATTCATCCTGTTGTAAGGAGTTGCCACTGACAGGTTGTGACATCCGCGTCTTCCACCTACACTAGCTCTTCTACTAAGGTGGACCAGGGGCTACAGTTTGTGAGTGCATTTTCCTTCTCCTGGCCGATCAAAGTCGAAGGTCTGGGTTCTGGCTGTCCTTAGCCCGAGTTCGGAACGAGCGCCGCAATGGAATTGAGCTTCCGACTGTGGCGCCTGCTCAAAAGCCTTCGGGACCCATTCCTTTCCCTTCATTTGCTGACGGGTCATTCTCATTTGCCCATTGTCTTCGTTGCCTATCCGCGTCCCGCCCGCCGTCTCCTCCGCCGATGCCACTACCTGCCCGCAACCCGCAGCACTCTGCCCTGGAGCCCGGATTCTCACGACGTATGCCGTGTTATTGTACGCGGCCAATCAGACCCTTACCACACTGGGTGCGTTTCGCTTCTTTCCAATTATTCATTTGTCATACTTGGGGACTTCCACAGCGTTGGCTGCTACCGTGCTCCGTCGACGTTGGCCCAAAAATTTTCAGCGCGCTAACTCGGTTCCTCGTTGCCTGGCCCGCACAGGCAATCCGACCGGTGACACACGAGCCACTTTGGTCGTTACCGGTGCAACGCAAACTTGTGCCATCTATGCATCAGGATAGAACTTCATGAACAGCGTCTCGATACAGCACATCCAAGTCGACGACGCCCGACCCGCACTCGGCATCTACCCAGGCGGCGCGGCCCTGATCGAGATGGGAGGCAACAGTCGTGGCCAGCTCATCCACCATGTTCACGCCTATGAGCCGAGAGCCTGGAGCGTCTTCCACTCACAAGAGGGCTTGTATTGGCCGCAGGACGGCTACACGTTCTATTGCGAAGGGATGCAAGTCCATGACAACCAGTTCGGCCCCTCGGGTCATGCCCCATCGGGAGCCTCGCAGTTCAAGCGCGACAACACGGGGACATATACTCCTGGACAATGGGCCGACGGCAGCTCGATGGCTTGCGGTGTCTCGAACATTTACAACAATGTCGTCACGGATGCGACCGACGGCGCCATCGTCCTCTTTGGCGCGCAAGGCTCGGTCGTCCAGAACAACCAAATCATCTCGAATCAGCGACAACTGCTCGGAAGGATCAACATGGTCGACTACACTTCGCTCGGCAACTTCTCGGGCGTCGTCGTGCGCAACAACATCATCACCTCCAAGGCCTCGTTGATCAAGGTCGGTATCGCGATGGGCACAATGGTCTGGGGTACCGACAACCGCACCGTTGCGCGCACCTTTGGCGGCACGGTCGAGAACAACGTCTTCCTCTCGGGTGCATCGGGCTACTTTGGGTATGCCATCGCCGTTGCTGGCCACGCCAACGCCGTTGTCTCGGGCAACGTCGCCAAGCTCGCTAACTTTGGTGGGGTGGAATCGCCTCAATGCTTCACGAGTTGGTTCCCGATGCCGAAACCGCAAGCGTTCGTCGCGGACCCCTACACGACCCCTGGAATGATCTTGCAGGCCGGGTTTTCTCGCTTGGTCGCTCTCGTTTTATTGATCTGTCGAGGGCCAGGCGCCATCACCACTCGAAACTCCTACTTTGGATAACCGATCCAGAACACCGTCCACCGCGGTTCATCCCTCGCCCGCGGTATGTACATACACTCTCTTTTGGCTCCGACACGGTACAAGTTCATGATGGCGCCGGGCGCGCCTCTGCTGTGGGAATTATGTAAAGGGTCTGCGGTCCAGAGGGACTTGTGGAATTGGGGAGATGGCGCGCGCAAGGCGCGGCGCTGAATGGAGGCAGATGGCTGGCGCGAGTGTGGTTCTCGGGATTTGACTCAGACTGATAGATGGCTTGCAGGCGGATCCTATCTAAGGCTCTGGTCACGTTCTCTCTCTCTTTCTCTCTTCTTTAACACACACTCGATATCCATCTCGCCCATTCGCCTCGCTGCAAGTTGATTGACCTAGACGATATTTTATCTCACAATAGGTCATCTATCAACATCACGTAGCGAACGACATTTCATCTTATCGAAACAGGAAATTACAACAGGCTGGTAGCTCGTAGCTCGTTGAGGGTAGCTCGTAGCTCGTTGGGCTCATAACCTGTTGTAATTTCCTGTTTCGATAAGATGGAATGTCGTTCGCTACGTGATGTTGATAGATGACCTATTGTGAGATAGAATATCGTCTAGGTCAATCAACTTGCAGCGAGGCGAATGGGCGAGATGGATATCGAGTGTGTGTTAATGTATTACAACTAACCTATTGTGAGATAGAATATCGTCTAGGTCAATCAACTTGTAGCGAGGCGAATGGGCGAGATGGATATCGAGTGTGGGTTAAAGAAGAGAGAAAGAGAGAGAGAACGTGACCAGAGCCTTAGATAGGATCCGCCTGCAAGCCATCTATCAGTCTGAGTCAAATCCCGAGAACCACACTCGCGCCAGCCATCTGCCTCCATTCAGCGCCGCGCCTTGCGCGCGCCATCTCCCCAATTCCACAAGTCCCTCTGGACCGCAGACCCTTTACATAATTCCCACAACAGCCTCAATTATACATTCCTCACGATCGATCTCGGTACATACTCGCATTGTCTGCACTCTATTCGCATCTTTAAGCACACACTATACGTAGTCGTTTTTGTTTGCATTGCATTGGAAGGAGCCCTGGTGGCTGCCACGATTTTTTCACCACAAATCAAGCCGAACCGGGACTTCACAACTAATTTGTCAAAAGAATCGTCTAGAGAATTGACTAGCTTGACTCTTGGTGCTATGGCAGTCGTGTGATGACGCGATGACGCTCAAGGCACGCAGAGAAGCTCGCGCGAAGCCCATGGGGACTCTGAGCGCGGAGTCGGCCCAGCGCGCGGCCTGCCGCTTGGATGGCCGTTCACCCCACACGACCTGCGCGGCCGGATGCCGAGTCCCACTGCCCTTTCTCGCTATCTCTCGTCCAGATTGAAGGGCAACGATGGCGATGGACCTAATGGTATCTAAACGCGTCTCCATCCGATGGCCGCCCCACCCAGCTGGCGAAGATTGCCATGTCTTGGTCATTCAGGTGAGGCGAGGATGACCACTACGACGGTCGACCCCACACCCCAAAGAATGTGTTAAAAGTTCCTAAAATATTGTTTTATTTATCTCTTTGAAGGGTTAACTAGAATCCAATAGAAGTAATCAGAATTTCAAAAGTAGCGCTGATATGCTTTGATATTTGAAGGACTACCAATGGCGAAGGCAGATTACTAATTAGGGATTGACATTGAGGTTACCGTTGGGTCCGCTACTTCGAGGCCTGGGCGTCGGTGACAACGCTCAATCCACCCGAACTTTTCAAGAATCAGAACCTCGAGCGATGGGCGAACCACGTACTCTTCTTCCCGGCGGGCCACGGGATTCAACTCTCGGTAAACCCGACGCTCTTTCGAGGCCCCGATGGCGAGGTAATGACTCCGTCCTCGTTTGTGAACGCGTCCAAACGCTACCACGCTTTTGTCTACCCTCCCATCGTCCCCGAAGGCCACCAGAAGATCTTCTCTCTTCCCGAGCAACGCTGGAACTCATGGTGGAAGGCTTTGCGAAAGGTTCGTAGGGTTCACTCGGATGCCGAAGACACCGCCCACCTCCTCTCCCTGGGATCCCTCCATCCAGGTGCACAACTTGCGTCCCCAGTCCACACCCAACTCAACAATCGGTCTACTTTCTGCGTGATGTGCCTCTCGGAAGCAACCGAGTCTCTGGCACACCTTGCAGTCGGCTGCCCGTTCGCCCGCCGTCTCTGGGGTGCTCTTTCCCCGGCCCCACACCCCACCTTTCTTGACTTCGTATGTCCGGTCGTCTCTCGCTCGGAGCGTCGACTGGTCGAGCTACGTATTCTCTTCTTCCATTCGATGTGGAAGCTCTCTCGCCGCCGCCGATTTTCGTCAGATCCTTTGGAGCCGATCGCCGAAACGGCTTTCGAGGATCTTCGGGCGTCCATTCAGGAGTCCAAGGATCGCCTTGTGTCTCTTTGATACCACCCAAGGGGTTTTTAGTGGGTATGGTCGATCCTGATGCAGGATCGATGAGTCCTACACTATTGGCCTAGCCAGTGTGCTTCAAGCATTTCCTCCGACTTTTCCGAAGATTTTTAGGTACTAAGATAATTGTGCTGTTATTAAAATATATTCATTAAAAAAAAAAATGCGATAGTGTCTAGCCTCGAGGCTGAACCCCGACTTCTCGGCTTGGCGTCGTGGGAAAGACAGGGCAGAACAGGGTTCTTCCTAGATTTGAGGACGTTCGTTTCGGGCCATGAACGAGAACGGGAGATCGATTGGGCTACAGCGGGATGGAAGAGACTCTTGACCGCCTCGGTCGACGGTGAGTAAGACCCGAGCAGCGGGAACGGTTCGACGACAGGCTGATATTTTTGGGTGTTTGAGCATATTTTGCAGGGGATCAAAGGGCATCCTTCACCCCGCTTATTGATTCAAGACAACAACCACCGAACTATACCCCTTCACCTCCAACGGACGGGGATCCCAGCTCGGCCCCTCCTTCAGCGGACGAAGGGACCTTCACCCCTCTACCCAATAGCGACGTTTTGGAAAGAGGCTCGATGCCGAACGCAGATCTCCCTGGATCCCCAACCCAGGATTACGAAGAAGTTTGGAGAAGGTTGCCTTTAGCTACGGTGGTGAATTGTATGATCTTGGCGAGGGAGGATGGCAAGGTTTTTTGGGGGAGGGTTGCGGGGTGGGAAATTGGGATGGGGTTCGATGACGAGGGCACGTTTTGGGCGACGAGCAGGGATTGGGACGGGGATGGAGTGTGGAAGGAGGTGGTGGGAGATGGTAGGGTTGAGGGCAAGCGGTGGCCACTAGGCGAGGCTGAAGCCGGCAACGATAATCCGCTAGAAGAAGGTGATGTGATCACAGTACAGGATGCCAGAAAGTGGCAAGTCATTGAAAATTCTTGATGTAATGATATTCAAGCTGTACCGGGTGATGGAGCAACCTTCTGGGAATGGACGAGGAAGTGACGCTACTCGATTGGCGGAAAGAGTAAACCCCCTGTCTTTGCAAGTGAATGGGCCGGGCCAGGCCGAAAAGAGAGAAAAAAGAGAGGCGCGAAAATGGGGCCGAAATTGAATATTGGCCGGCGCCTGTCGCACGCGGAGCGATGCAAGCGGTGGCCTTGTTGCGACCCCTTCTGCCCTGTCGACGCCCTCTCCATCGCCCACGTTCATCTAAAATGGTACATCCTTCCTGTCTTTGCCGCTGTGTTTCTATATGACCTCTCGTTCTACACAACGCCCATCTTGGCCACCCGAATGCCTCGGTCGAGTCGAGTGCTGAATGGAGTCGAGCCCGGGTGCCTTACGAGGCCAAAGGCGAAATGGCGGCCTGGCAAAACTCGATGCGACGTCGCACCGACACCCGTACGACGACTACATCGACCTACGCGCCTCCCGACCACGACCACTGGAGCGAGTCAAGGATGAATGTACATGGGCAACGGGGAAGGGGTGCTCTGGCATAGAAAGGGGGCTGGCTGCAGAGCAAATGGGGGATGGGATCGTCAGGCCCCCCGTGGGCCGCTGTGGCTCTCTCGTGTGGGCGTGTCTGGCTCTGGCTGGGTGCGACGCATTCGCCTCGAGGGCCACACGCGATAGTGGGCGCGGGCCATTCACCACAAGCCGCAGCCACGTCTACCTTGTCCCTGGCCAGCACGAAGTAACGAGATCAAAGAGATCGTTGGGATAAATAATCGCGGTGGATTAGGATGGGCTCTAGGGTGTTGTACGAAGGTGCAACTCGCCAGCGACCGTCCAGAGGCCGCGCCGCCCTGCACGCCTCGCCTCGCCCGTCCGTCCGGCCAATCTCGCGCCCAGGGCCATGACAACATTTGACTGGCACGACAACTCGACAGCGGCACTAGATTGTGGCACAGGTTCATCACAGGTTCAAAAGTGGCAGATGATGCTGACCATGCCAACTCCCGCTCTTCTCTTCACAGGCCAAGTACGCCTCGTCTCATCTCATCAAGGACCGAAAGGCCGTCGGGATCTCGAAGGGAACATACCTCCGAGTTCACTTCAAGAACACTCGGTGCGTTGCTCAATGAGCCCCACCCAAGTCCAAGGCGTGAATGGGGTGCTAACCAGCTGCCCCTGTCGCATCCATTAGTGAGACCGCAGCTGCCGTCACCGGCCGTGAGCTCGCAAACGCCATCACCTACCTCGAGGATGTCCAGGCCCACAAGCAATGCGTTCCTTTCCGCCGCCACAACGGTGCCGTCGGCCGAACGGCCCAGGCCAAGCAATTCGGTCTCGTCCAGGGTCGCTGGCCCGTCAAGTCGGCCAAGTTCTTGCTCGGTCTCCTCAAGAACGCCCAATCCAACGCCGAGGTCAACGGACTCGACGTCAACGAGCTCAAGGTACAGAACATCATCGTCCAACAGGCACCCAAGACCCACCGAAGGACCTACCGCGCCCACGGCCGAATGAACCCCTACAAGGGCCACCCCACTCACCTCGAAATCATCCTCTCACCCATCGCCGCCGAGATCCCCGCCGCTTCCGAAGAGATCGTTGGCGGTGCCAAAGAGGACAAGATCGCCGCCATTGAGGACATTGATGCTTAAATTCTCTCCCATGGTTTTTTAAAGCGTCTCTAACTCCAAAAAAGGGGAAGGGAGCAGCAGCAGTAGCAACGAGGCTCGGGCGCTTCTTTCCCTGTGCGTGCCAAATGCATTTGTGAGGGAAGGTGAATGGGAAAGACTATGAGAGGACCGAACAGGATGCGCATCTTTCTTTTTACTCCTCTCGCCACCCCTCATTGTCATTTTCCTTGTGCTGTAACGACGGCAGTCTTTTCTCTATACGTTGGGATGCATGGTCTTTTAAGACTGTGAGAGAGAGAGGGTCTGAACGCACGTAGGGAGTAGTGCCCGGTTCGACGAGGACATTGCACTTCGATAATCCAACAGAAGTCCCACAGCCTACGGTGCCTGCTCGGCCCTCGTTCGAGGGAGGGCAATGATGCAAAAATCCTCAGTGCCGTCCCTGCGTCGGCTTTCTCTCTCTTCCCGAATCTGCATTTTTTTTCTTTCTTTCAACCGAAACTAACTTTCTAATTGCACTGAGAAGATTTCTACTTTACACTACCGGGACACAGAACAAGCAGCTCTTTTGTTGACTAGACCAGTCCACAACGAACGGCGTCTACATCTTTTAAGCGGTCGGATCCAATCGACGATGGGTCCTCATCGCACGATCGACGTTGAAGCAGGTCGAAATCAACGAGACGTGCGAGAAAGCCTGGGGGAAGTTGCCCAGCGGTTCTCCACCCTTGGATACTTCCTCGGACAGAAGCATGACGTGGTTGCTATAGCCGATGAAGTCCTCGAGCGCCGTGACGGCTTGGGCGAGGTAAGTGGGCTCGAATTCGCCGGCTCGACTGAGCGCCTCGATCAACCACAACGTCACCATCGTAAAGGCACCTTCTTCACCGCCTCCCGTACCGTCGTCGACTTTGTCCGTGTCGTAGCGATAAACGAGGTTGTTCTCGGTCAATCCGCCGCGATCTCGACTCTTCATGATGGCATCCAACGTGTTGAGGAAACGCGGATCGTTGGCGTTGCAGAAGAAGCACAACGGCATGATCAAGACGGCACTGTCGAGGACATCTATCGACTGATAGCTCTGCGCGTAGAACTTGGCCTGTTGATTATAGCCTCGGGTTTGAACTTCTTCGTAAATTTTGTCGCGCGTCTCGAGCCACTTGTTGCGGTTCGGCGCGGGCAAGGAACGCTTGTCGGCTAGACGGAGGCCTCGGTCGATGGCGACCCAGCACATAACCTTAGAGTAGAGGAAGTCCTGCGGTTCTCCGCGCACCTCCCAAATCGACAGATCAGGCTGGTCCCAGTGGTCGCACGTCCAGTCGACCAGCCCTCGGACCTCGACCCAGGTGTCGTACGAGACTAGCAGGATTGGCGGATCAGTCAGCGCCGCGCTTCTCGAAAGGCGTCGACTCGGAACCAGACCTACGAGGCTTGGACAGCTTTTGTGCGAGGTAGATGGCGTCCATCAATTCGCCCATAATGTCCAGCTGAAGATGGTCGGCAGCACCGTTACCAATGCGGACGGGCTTCTGTCCTTTGTGGCCGTCGAGGTGCTCCAGCTCAATCTCTTCCATACCGTCAGTTCCGGCACGGATATTGTACATAATCTGTGATGAATGATCCAATGCTTAGTCACAACTGTCCGCACAGACTACCCCCGGTCAACGGCGATGAACGCACGTAAAGTCCACCGTCGGGTTTCTTGTTCCTCATCGCCTTGGAGAGCCATTCGATGTAACCTGCAAAGATCATGGGTTAAACTCGTTGCTGTTGTGTGGGTGAAATCTGATCCAGAACACGCACGATCCGCTTCTTCCGTAAAACCTGCAGCAAGAAGAAACGACGGGTCAGAGGTCACGTCGTCCGCAGCATAATCAGATTGGACCGACCGAGTCGAAGTAGGGCGTAGACCGAGAACGCCTGCGGCACCCAATCCAAACCAGCCATGAGCAGTCGATGCATCACCCAGATTGCACCGCACTCACCGAGTCACGCAACCAAGAGTAACGGTAATCCCAGTTACGCCCCGCACCTCCGAGATCTTCGGGAAGCGAGAATGTCGGTGCGGCGACGATCGCGCCGGTCGGGGCGAAGCAGAGTAACTACATCCCCAAAAAGCCACCGTGGTCAGAATTAATAGCCAAGAGCAAGACCTTGTAGGCAAAATGGGTGCAGATGGGACCGACCTTGAGTGCCAAGGCCGAACGAAGGCAGACTTCTCGCCATCGCCCTTCGTACGTGCATTTACTCGACCACTTGATCCAATAGGTCGTCGTGTCGTGATAAAGCTTCCACAAGAGATCCATTGACAAGGGAGGATCGAGGGGGGTTACGGCACCGGACGAAGAGCTTGCTGACCCCTGATCGACCGACGAGCCCGCAGCATCTGGATGGTGAGGTTTGGGGAACACGCGGTCAACATACGAGTACAGGTTGTGCAGATGGGGCAACGACTCGGCGCCGTCGTCGCCTTCAAGCATGAACTCGTACGAGCGAGGGTTCGTCAGAGTCACTTGGGGAGCGCTAGTCGCTTGGGTCTCGGACGGCGACGAGGGGGAGGAGACTGAAGTAGAAAAAGACTCGCTTGAACTCGAGACCGACTTTCCCGACGGGGCCTGACCCAACGTGGCCACCTTGGGGCATTCGCGCAGTACGAATGTGATGCTCTCGCCTTCTTTGAGCGCGAACGTCGAGGTGACGCCTAGACCTTTGTGCCCGCGTTCGGATAGATCGAGCAGCTCGAGCGAGACCATCGGCAGAGGTGCTCCGGGCCCAGCGAACTCGCCGGCAGAAGCAACAGCTCGCATGTCGAGGTTGAGATGATCAGGGCATTCAAACTTGACCGATTGACCATCATCGGCGATCGTGGTGGTGTGGGTCGATCGCGCGTAGTTGAAAGCCGGTGCGTTTTCCTGCGGGTGAGAAACCATGGACTCGGATTAGAAGGCTCATGGCGCAAGCCCTCGCTATGTACGAGTACCTGACGGTAGCCTGAATGTCAGAGCTAGCATCTATACGGACCATGGTAAAGGTCAATTCGCCTCGGATGACGGTGACGTATCGAACGAGCCAGGGCAAGAAGTTCCTGTCGTCCTTCTTCGAGCTCATGGGGAAGAAGTCTGTCACTTGACCGACTCCGGCATCGGACAAGAACTTGGTCGCGAGGATGTTGGTCGAAGGGAGGTACTACATAAGATGCAAAGCAATAGATAATATGGGCGAGTCGTGTAAGTGACACGAGGGGCATCTTCCGCCGAGACGACCTGTACGGCCGACGAACCTGTTGCTTGGATTGGGTAGGAGTATTGGTACGGATGCTCCAGTGACCACCATGGTTCTTGTCGAGGATGCGAGCATACACGGAGGGGGAATCAAAGTGAGGTAGACACAAAGAGGCGACTGCATAATTGTTATCGCAGCACCGAGACCCACAACACGAAAAAGGAAGAAGAAAAAAGGATCGTCAGCAGGTTCTCGTGGCAAGACCGCCGGCCGTGCACTCCCCCGAGCGGCGGTGACCTCATGGCCTCAGTCAACCATCTGGCAGCGCCGGCGCACTCACCCGTTCCAGAAATGGACACCAAAGCAGCTACATGGAAGATACGATGTAGAAGAACACAAAATATTCAGTGAACGACGTTGCGGCATCCCAGCATCCGGCAAGCAGCAGAGTCGGACTCAGCGTCCGGATCCGTGTCTGCTTGGACCTGGGGCGAGCTCAAACTGACCGGTCCTGCAGTTTCCAATCAAGCCATGATCTTGCACGTCCGTGTAGCCCGATGGGTAATTGGCCCCACCTGAGCGATTCGGTTTGACGACCATGGTACTGTATCAACAGCACAGGCAAGGTTGATGAGGGTGAGATGCAGCGTTCTGAAATTGGCAACACCCCCACAGCCTGAATCCCCGCCGAGCAGGCATTCAGAGCATGACGTCGACGAATGGCTACGACAGGCGCTCGGGCAGGGTCGCCGTCTCGGGCTGACAAAGCTCGCAGGAAGGTGTCAAACTTAGGACCTACCAGAGTCAGACGAGAAGCAGTTAGGGTTCAACAAGGGGGGTCAGGTGACAGGGGAGAGGAGCGCGAAGCGGGGGCTGACGCACGCTGATACACGTCGGGGACTCTCAACGGTCAGCTACCAGCTGGTCGGGCATTTGGCGCGTCACCTGGCACCCACAGGGACCCCGCCAGCCCGGGGCCAGCGAGTCAGAGCGGCTGGACGCCACCAGTTTCACAGTCCCGCGCATGTAGCCTTGGGGCCGATCCAGCCCAGCCCCACATTGGCTCAACTCTGGCAGTGCTCACGGGGAACAGAGCATTTCCTAGAAGGCTGGCCACCAACAATACAACCAGTACTATTTAATTCCATTGGGCACGGGTCTCAGCTCTCTGTCAACAATGAATAGCTATGCAGAACAAGTGGCGAAGCGAAATTCGAGAAGGGCCGATCAAGCCGGGGGCGACCCTGCACTCGTAGTCGACCTACAGCGACTCGATGTTGGGCAACGGTCCGACGGGAACGACGCGCGTAGGGTTAATTTGATGGTGCGACATGTAGTAGTGCCTCTTGATGTGGTCAAAGTCGGTCGTGTCCTTGAACGCGGGCGACTTCCAATACAGGTTCTGCGCCCAGCGGTTGATGTTGGGGTAGTCGTGTCGGATTGAGCCGAGGTTGCACTTGAAGTGGCCATGGTACACGGGATCGAAACGCACGATAGTCGTGTAGAGTCTCACGTCGGCCTCGGTCAGCCGGTCTCCGATGAGGTACGCCTTGCCGTTGCTCAAGATCTTTTCGAGGCGATCCAAGCTGCCAAACAGCTTCTTGACCGCATCCTCGTAGGCCTTCTGCGATGTCGCGAAGCCGGAGCGGTACACCCCATTGTTGACGTCCGAGTAAACCCACTCGTTGAGCGCATCAATCTCTTGCCTCTGCGATTCAGGGTACAGATCGAGCGAAGCATACTCCGAGGGAAGCTCCGAGTTGAACTCGGTGTTGAGCATGCAGATGATCTCGGACGACTCGTTGTTGACGATCGTCGCTTCCTAAGGGGGCCCAAGCGACGATGTTAGGAAACACCAACGTGGAAGCAGGTACTCGACTGGGACCAACCTTGTTGTCCCACAGAATGGGCACCGTGAACCTAAACGCGAGCCGACGTTCAGATTGTGAGCTAAATTCTAGGAGTGGTGTCGCACTTTGTGGCAAGCCATCGCAGACTCACCTTCCGCTGTACTCCTTGTCGGCCTTGAAGTAGAGCTCTCGCACAAACTTGGAGTCGTAGAGAGGGTCGCGAATCACGCCTTCAACTCCGTCATCAGGACCCGTCTCGCCCTGGGTCGCAGGGTAGGCGCCATCCTCGTCGCGAATGGGCGGGTAGAAGCTCCAACCGAGCGCACCCATGAAGGGGTGAACGACGGAAACATCGATGAAATTTTCGAGGCCCTTGAGCTTGCGGACGATCAAGGTGCGGTGGGCCCAGGGGCAAGCGAGCGAGACGTAGAGTGTGTAGCGTCCCTTCTCGGGAGGGTGCTTGCCGCCTTGCTCGATGTGGTTGCGGAAGACGGATCTGGTTGATCAATACAATATCGAGACTCAGTTCGTCGCCCAACTGAGTGGGTGCTGACGTGTCACGAGTCAGATTGAATCACGCACGGGAGTCGCTTGAATTCGCCGTTCCTGTCAGCCCAACTGTTGATGTTCTGTCAGGTCGAGGTGGGTAAGTACAGCGAAGTCGAGGTCAGCCCCGGCAGCAACTGAGCCACAGTGAACTTCTCGAGACTTGAACCTACCTTTTGCGCGTTGGCGCCTTTCTGCTTGTCGTCGGACATGGTGCGGGTCGAACTGGCAAGTCCGCGGGGGTAGTGCGTCGATCGGAGCTGGTGGAGCTGATGGTTCTGGACCCGGATGTGGGGGAGCGCTAGGGCGAACGAAGCTGCTGTGCTGCGGGTGTGGGTGCCGACGATGGGTCGGGAGAGCAAAGGAAACACTTGGCGTGCTAGATGCTGCGAGGGATATGCCAGCTTTGGATCCGGAGAGATATTCGAGTGTGGGGTGGAAGGAAGAGAAGGGCGGATGGGAAGTGGGACCGAGGAGCATTCGCGCCTCTGACCTCATCTTGCACTATCCTGCGATCACTTGACAGTGCGCGGGTCATTGGCTTAGGTATTTGTTACGCAATTGGCAAATCCGGATGACCGTTTTCCGGAGCAATTGGCAAATCCGATATAGGTAAGCGTTTTCCAATCCAAGGCTACACGAAGTAGGATGCCTCCTGCTTGGGAAACGGCTGATTCAATCTCCGCTTAGTAATTAACCTACGCACGGGCGAGCTCGGTCAGAAAGAGGTCAGAAAAGGCAAGAAGACCCGTCATCCGAGCTCTTTCGGAGCTGCAGCCTGTCAGCAGCAAGGTGCCAAACCAGTTCATGTCCCCAAAGCGTCATGCCAAATGTCTGGTAAACCATCCCAGTCTGAAAGTCACCCATGGCCAATGAGGCGTCATGCTAGGGACAGTAGTATGAACGACCGCCGGATCCGCCGAGCATCGAATTTGTCCAAGATCGACGGTCCAAGCTCAAATCGCAGGCACGTTTCTCCCGATCGTTGGCGTCGCGGCCGCGCTCTTGAGAGATCTCGAGCCCATCCGACCTGATCCCGCTTCGCGCCGCACCACATCTCCCGTACACGCTTCCATTCCAAGCCCAGCATGAGCTCAGCGACAAGGATCGCAGCTGCTCGAGCATTGACGACGCGATCGACTCGACCCCTTTCCGCGCAACCCTGGTACGCCGCCGCTACCGCGCTACGACCCTATTCCTCAACCCCGTCATCGTCCTCTTCCCCCTCCTCATCGGTGTCGGCCCCATCAACCAGCACCAGTACGAGTGCCCCTTCACCCTCCGTCGATCGACCGACAGCTCAACCGCAACCCACGAACCTGCCCGGATCGAACTTGCCCGGAGCAGGCAAGTACTCGCCATTGACGGTGTCGATCGTCACCAAGGTCGCCAAGCTGTTTGGCTACCACTCGCAAACATCGACGGCGATCCGTACCACCTCGGATTACTATGATCGATGTGCCGAACGAGGAGAGATCGAGGCACCTTTCTTCTATGAAGGTCAGTCGAATGAGCACCGGTGTCGCACGGACGATCGGTGCGACCAAAGCGATGTTCTAGTCCACGATCACTCACACGCCGTTCCACTGCTCTTGCTTCAGAGTGCTCTCTTCCGCCTTCGTTCCAGACCTGGTTCTCCGTCACGACCCTGCACGTATGGTTGCTATCGGTGCGATTCCGTTCGCTGCCGCCGCCGCTCGGTCGCGTCTACGTGCAGGAACTCATCAACCACTTCTTCATCGACGTCGAGCTGCGTATCCGTGGACCCTACGCCGTCACGCAGAGCAAGCTGATCAAGGGATACATGAAGGACATGCTCGAGCAGTATCATGGCTCGTGCGCCGCGTACGACGAGGGGCTCATCTCGAACGATGCCGTGCTCGCCGCGGCGTTGTGGCGCAACGTCTTTGGTGCAGGATGGGGTGGTGTCGGGGGTGTCAAGGGCAAGCGAGCACCCAAAACGGGTGAAGTGCCCAAGTTGGGCCCGAATCCGAACCCTTTCGCTGTCGATCCGGTGCAGATCAAAGTGCTCAAGAAGGACCAGTCCCCCTCCGAGGTCTTCACCACCGATTCGCCCATCGTCGATCCCAAGCGAGTCGAGCAAACGCCGCTCTACCCCGATGACCCCGACCTCGAATTTGCGATCAGCTTGGAGAAGATGGTGCGTTACATCAGGAGGGAGGTGATGAGGATGGAGAGATTGCCGGACCAGACGGTCATACTCGCGAGACCACCTCAGGGGCCGGGTAGCTTGGTCGAGTTCACGCGGTTTTGAACGTGGTGGTATCTCTTTGCCACACTGTGTTGTCGGAATATTATCCCTTGTGCGACAGCAACCTATTGTAGGCCTAACTTCAGGTCAAGCAGTAAGCCCCTCGGGGAAAAGGCTGAGGAACCGCAGCTATGCTGTGCCAGAGCAGAGCTACGGACGCTACCACTCTTTATACACCTTGGGCTGAGAGGAACTATACATAGTATCGAAGATCTTCCTCACCTACCTACAACATTGTGGGAAAAGGAAAGAGCTTACGCGTCGTCAGTGCCAGTTCAAAAGTGCGAGTAAGTCCATCGGACGGTGCTGCGCGGAACCCGGGGCTTGGGGCATCGGAGCAAAGCGCCGAGGGACGTCGACCTTGCCGAATCGCTTCGTCGTCGTCTGTCGGCCCCGGCCGCACATGCTGAGTCTTGTCCATGCGCCGCCGAGGGGTGATCATATAACCTCGCATAGCAGACCCTTGCATCTCTTTCTCCTTCTCATACCTTCACATTCAACTCAAACCAATCCATTCTTACACCACACGAACACACACTTGACATCCCTACCATGTACTGGTACCGATTCACCTCTTACCCTGGCGCGATGCCTCCCATGCCCGCCGGTAGCCCCTGGATCGGTGCTGCCGCCGCCGCCGCGGGTGCCCCATCTTCAGCTGGCACGGCCGCCGAAGCGCTTGCGAACAACGTAGCTAATGCTGCAGCAGCGTGACTCCACCTGTTCTAACCTCCATCCGAGATATCTCTAGCATACTGACCCGATCTTCCTCTTTTCCCTCCTGCCAATCATCAGCCATCATCTACCCCCTCAAGTCCCCCTCCCTTCCTTCCATCCGCATCATCACCAAACCGTTCACCCCTCTTCACACCCTCACCAACCTTACACCGTCGACATGTATCGATCCTGTCGTCGTGCCGGTTCTCGCATGCTCCCGTTACTCGTCGTCGGCGGATTGGGTTTTTGGGCGTTTTCCAAGATCTCGAAATTGAGGGAGGAGAATTATGACTTGCGAGATCGGATTCGAAGTGACGAAAAAGCTTCACTTGCTACGACGGCCACTACACCGGTGGCCATGTCTATCGACGAGGGCAAGGACGCGAAGGACGCGAATAAAAATACCGCTTCGAGTAGCGGGGAGTGGAGGAGGGACTGGCGAGGTAGGAGGTACGGTAGACCCCGGGGCGAGGAAGAGGCTCATAGGATTTGACAATCCTGGTCTTTGTAGATCATCATTTCACTACTTCGGAATCGAGAAGATGAGCTAGTAAAGCTGAAAATCAATGATAACGGGTTTGGCTTTTGCAATACGTAGCATAAGGGGTGTCTTTGTTGAGTCATGTAAATATATTATACGATTCTGTCACGAAAACGAAAGAGAATGCGTATAAGAGGATAAAGGGGGTGAACCTCCTATCTTTTCCGTCCAGAGTGGGACTCGCTCCCTAACTATCTTTTTCGCTTTAACTCGGGTGTATAATTTTTAACCAGTGACCGAAAATGCAAACATGCAATACTTGTTGGATTCAATGACCTACGAAGAAGAAGTACAAAATTAAAGTACAAGAACATACGATAGCAATCACAAACTCTGTCACAAGAAGCTAGCCTCGATCCGTGCATTCAGCCCTTCATCATTCCCTCCCAAACTTTAGCCACCACACCTTTGTTCATCAAATCGATCAATGGTTCTTTATCGAATCGATGGAGACCTTCACCCTCGAAATCTTTGATGAATTGAACTTGACGTTCCAATGGTTTGCTCATGAGTTTGGACAAGGGAACTCCGGTCGCTGGAGAAGCCAAGAGTCGAGCGTAAGGGTCAAGATCTTGATCGAGAGTAGAGAGCACGGGAATCCAGCTTGAGAGTTGAGAAGCTGCATCACCGTCTTCTTGTTTGACAGTCTTTGAACTAGTCGTTGAGTTGACGTAAGTCGTACCGGTCGAATGAGCAGTCGTGCTCGGATCCGCCTTGATCCTAGGCATCGACGAGAAGGTGGACAGGGCATTAATCGCCTTGGATTTGATCGCCATGATCTTTTGACGTTTCGAATCTTGTTCGTTCTGTTGTTCGACTTGCTGGGGAACTCGAAATTTTGGTTTGATGTCCTTGGGTTCGACGATGACGATCGAATCAGAAGAGCTTTCGCACGTGAGACGACCTTCCACTGCAGATTGAAGCGGAGGGGAAGTTGAGCCAGAGGTCCTTCTGTAGACATGTTCGATGTTTCGGGCCCCATCAGCTCGAGTTCAGCCGCTGGAAGCTAGCTACACTTGCTGGTCGGCGCGGCAACTAGAGGAGCTTGAACTGGACTTTGAGCTTTCGGCTGATCATTTGAAACACGAATTGACGATGGCCGCTGGAGCACAGAAACATGGACCGGAACGCTCGTTGTGGTCGAAGCTGGCGTTCTAGCTGACATCACTTCGACTGGAGGAGCGGGGACAGTTGGATCAGGCTTCCAAGCCTTCTTGAGCGAGAATTGATCGAAGAGTAAAAGGGCCGAGGTAGCACCAGAAGATGCGCTTAATCTATGTGAACACTCGAATGAAGAAGGTGGACTCGGTGATGGGCGGGCCTCTGTACGAATGTGACGGTAACAATGTCATGAGATGAAATGCTCACAAGGATCTTCTATCAAGATAGTCACTGCTTACTCACTGGCAGGAGAGCGAACAATCCAGTCTGTCTGGTCACCGTCCTTCAGCACATTCAATCGCCGCAGTACAAACGGACAACAGTCATGATAATTGAAAGCGCCGAGAATAATACCTTTTGCGCAGAATAGATGGCAATATGCTATTACTCTGCAGTTCTTGAGATCTGAATCACTGTAGAAGGTTTGGGAATAACCAAGGCAGAGCGCTGAGCAACAGACCAGAGAACTCGAAGGAAACTGAAGGTGTGTCGGCGCGGCTGCAAGGGTCACATGTCAGGGGCTGTTTTTTCTTGTATCTAGCCTGATTAGATTTCACATATTCGGTTTATCTACGCAAATCACTGTTTCTTGAAAAGGGAAGTTGGACTTTTACAAAGTCAAAGCCACTAGCTCCATGCAGCCCTCACCTTCACAGAACCACCAACGATGTGGGTCCAAGAGGCAAGTATCAACTACCCTTCCTATTCCTAAGTAGTAGAATAGGCAAAGAGAGAGAGAGAGAGAGAGAGAGAGAGAGAGATTTGTGGGGACAGGAGAAGAAAGGAAGGGGAGAAATGGGGAAAAGAGGAGAAGTCCAGAAAGAAAACTCCGATGTGAAGACAAACTTGCGAGAAAGGTCACATCAACTGTTCCAGAAGCTCGCCGTCTGGCAGACGTCGAAGTCGGAATTTGAGATGCGAGTAGACCTCGCGAGCAAGCAAGTAGGGAGTCGGTAGAGGAATCTGATCCTTGTGCCGATGCCAGCGCACAAGGTAGAGCTTGTTGAAAGCGATTGGAGGCGCGAGACTGGGCAGAGGTCCGTGCGTGCGGAGGCTGATTCGTGACCAAGAGAGAAGAAGAAAAAGGGCGACAATGACTTTTGCAGAAACTCCGACAGCTCTTGGTAGGCGAAACGTGACGACGAATTTCTGATCATGTCTCCGTGACACCAGGGTACAAACGAGACGTTTCCTTTCATCTTGACATCGTTTGGTAGAGCAGTCTTCCGAGCGAGTCGCCTTTTTTGGTGTAGATACCTCACCAACTTCCCCTTTTTCCCCTTGTCGATCAAATAGACTTTCGAACGGATTCTTTTTGCCAATACATGCAACATGGTCAGCTAATCTTGCTCTACGAATGATGATCGGCCGCTCCGACCACTTGCGAGCAGTCTTTTCCGTATCTCCGAACGCTTCGACAACGAGCGAGTGATCTTGAACCTCAGATCGACAAAGTGGGATGCAGGGGTCACATTCAGGCAGCAAGACGAAGTAGATAACAGGACCAGAGATATTTCCGGAAGCAATATCAGACCAATACATTTCAAAATGGATAAATCGATCCACCATTGGAGATCACAGCAACTCCAACCACTTGGGATTCGCACGATTCTCAATCGACGATCGTGAATCGGAATCGACGGGCTTGACCTCGCCGTCTTTACAAGTTCGATTCGCAATGGATCGGCGATAGTTCTTGACGGCTTCCTCGTACGGGAACTTGGCATCGATGATTTGAGAGAATGATGAGCGTTCATTCAGAGGGATGACACTTGAGCTCGTCGATCCATCTTGCCAGATGTACGCGTCCGGGTCGAGCGATGTGTGCGGGAAGCTTTGATCGCTGAAGCAAGACTGGAGGGCTGAAATGGAGGTACCAAGTGCTACAACCGTTCCACCTCAGGATTGACTCATTGCGACGCTGACGAGTGCTTGACCGTTGATTGTCGCAAAGATCTGTCGGGTCGGACAGTCGACCCGCCAAATTGGAAGTGTCGAAGCGCTCGAAGAAACGAAGTACACGTTCGGACAATTGGGATTTACGGCTCCCCAATTGATCGTTCCCAAGATGGCAGAAGCTGGAGAGAGCTGGATCTGGAACATGGTAGACGCGGTGTTTCGAGCAAGAGTCAAGGTGGCGCGCTGCGACGATCCGGCAGAAGCTTTATAGCCGTGGCAACCACTTCCGCTGTGCAAGCAAGCACCTCCCGTTGTACCAAAGTACGCGTTGGCGCAGGTCTCTGCAGGCGAGAACGGGCCGGATGGGACGATTGTAGGCAGATTGGCATATGCCGCGATATCCGCCCAGCTCGCCGCCGAGATCGTGTTTTCGAGGACCGCTGCGACATTGGCGTCGTTGGTCGGATTGTCGCTATCTCGGTATTGCAGAAGAGCAGATGCTGCATAGTCGGCTGCTGCGGCAACCGCTTGAACTTGACTGTTGTGATCAGAGCGAGCTGATCAGCGGCGAGGACTGATCTGACAAGGGTTCAGGGTACTCACGCAGCGGTCGCTTTCATTAGCTGCAAATTGACAATGGCCGCGGCAGCAGCAGCAGCAGCATCCGCTGCAGCTTGAGCAGCAGTAATATCTGTTTAAATCGCAGCGCACATCAGCCTCAGAGTGGCGATCGATCAAGATGAAGAGAGAAGAAACGTACCGGCGGCGGCGACAGCGGCGGCTTTTAATGCGGCGACAGCGGCAGATGCAGCAGCTGCTGCCGTAGTGGCAATACCGCTAGCGCTGCTGATAACGGATGAAGGAGGCACTGTGGCATCTCTTGTGCACGTTTGACTCGCTGATGCAGATTGTCGCTTCTCCAAATGTGCGATTGGTTGAGGGGTGGGTACCGCTAGCGAGGGGGGAGGCGTTTGCGAGCACCCGACGCCCGAGTCGGAGAAGGACGATCCGCCGCGATGATAGGCCAATGTCCACGCGATGACTCGGCTTGCGAATCGCTGCCAAGATCGAGCTGAGGGTCGTTGTCGTCGTCTTGTCCCCAGCGCCACCAACGAGAGCGAAGTCAGCGTCGCGAGCAAACCGATCCTCGACAAATGAAGACCTGGCCGGGAATGTTCAAATACGGCCCATTATGATTGTAGATTGAAGCCGTGTTGGTGGGCCCTTGGGCGACAGAGGTGACACTTCTCGTCGCACCACCGATTCCTCCGAGTGACGCTCCGTTTGCTCGAAGTTCTCCGTAGACCGTCGCGGCAGCGGCGTTGTAGTTAAGGGATAAGGTGTAGCGATAGATACGATTATCCTTTGCGGACCAAGCAACTCCATCCGAGCCTTGAGAGCAGTTGTCGGTTCGAAAGAACATCAGCTGAAAGCACAAGAATAGGTTAAGTTGAGGCCGTCGAACTGACTTTCAAATTTCCGAGTTTACGATTGAGCGCTCCTTGTATGGTCTGCTGATGGGCAGATGCACACATCTCTCTTGCTCCTGCACCACCCTTTTGAAATACAATAATGAAGCTCGTCAGTCGCATGTCGGATTTGCTCGGAAGAGAAAGCCGAGTACCTCAAACGAAGATGCAAATGGGAATTCCTGATCGGCGTCATTCTCGTCAGAGCGATCGTCTCGTTAAGAAGTGGATTTCAGGTGCTCACATCGCATGTCAAGCGCCAATCATTTGGATCCATAATCATCTGCGAAGCAGGACACCGGCACGAGCATCAGTGATTGAAACGGCGATTCGGGTTGCGAGGCTGCCCCTGGGCTCACCCCTGAGCAACCATTCGCGAGGAAGCAAGTATTGGTGAAAGTGGATCCGCACACTCCGTTGCGACGTAAAGCATTGGTCGCGATCGTGTTGTTACCAAGCTGAACGACATTGCCATCGTAGTGTTGTTCGATCGTCATGCCGTTGATGCGCGCTCGGATGTTCGAGCAAATCTGATCCAAGTTGGCACAATTGTATACAAGGACCGGCACGATCGATTCTGATGCACGAGTCGCTGTCTGAGTCACGGTGTAGGGTGTACCACTGATCGTGGTCGCTCCGAGATTCTTGGTCGTGGTTCCCAACGTCGTGATGAGGGCCGACGAGCTGGGCGAAAGGAGGACGAGGCGGAGAGCGGCGCGGGCTAACCACGCCGAAAAGCTGTAACTGCTCATGACCGCAAATCAGAAATGAGGTATGAGAAGGAAGCAAAGAGAGAGAGAAATATATGGCACAGGAGCAAAGTCATTCATCACATTCTGATCTGCTGCATCGAATGGAGATGCTAGCGCAGGCATGGCTGCCAAAAGCCCAACTGGCAATAAAGGAGACGCCTTCGTCAATACTAAAAATAAAAAAACTGGCAACCCCTTTGGATCCGACGCTTTGGCCGTTTTCAAGCACTTGGCGAAAGACGAGCGCGCAATCTGATTCGTCAAGCAAGGATGCTACTGTAATAAGTATCAGGCAAACGAGCGCAATTTGTGATCGACGAGACCGAACCTTGAACTAGCCTGAACTCGCGGGCGCGAGCTACACGGCACGCGCCAACTGGAATCCAGGGGGGCGGCTATTGCTCGTGATCGCTTGATCCCGCGTGGTTGCGCACTCTTGACTCTGATTCTGCCGCCCACTTCTCTTCTCTTGTACCGACGACATACCGTCATGTCCTCAGAATTGACTGAGGAGCCAGTCACTGCGAGTGTATGGTCTTGGTCCGAGTTTCACGAGTTGTATGATCGATTACAAACCGATTCGAACTATGCGAACTCGATCACAACTCTCGAGCTAAACATGGCCGCCGGCGCACCTGATACTCGCTTAATTCAAGACGATGGAGACCTGGATTTCTTATTCGACGAGGATATGGTCTATGAACATCAATTTCATTCGCTCGACGAGATTCGCTCGGCGCTCAAAACCGTTGTCGAGAGCACTGTGAAAGTGACAACATTACGATGGTGCGTCGAAATGCTCCCACCAGAGTCGATGATGAGAGTATTACGACGAAAAGGCACGCTCGAATCGCTTTCGATTGACTTTCTTCGATCGGATACAAGTGAGTCTTTGTGAGTTTTTGTCGACTGATGCGGAGCCCCACATGCTCCTCGCTCGCTCGCTAGACCTCGAATGCAGCGCATCAGCTCGAGTTGACATCCAAATATGATCTCATCTGGCAGTGTGGGAACCTCATTGGGGTATCCCATCCCTGTTGTCGCTGAAATTCACCTTTCTCCACCATTCGACCGGCCCAATCGCCCAAGTCCTCGACTCTCTCCCCCGCCTCACCGAATTCAGCATGTCACATTCGGACCCCTCGCCCATCTTCGACAATCAATCTGTCTTTCCCAAATGGGCAGGAGTAGCAAGAGTGCATTGCGGTCTTGCGGACGAGTACGAAGGCGAGGAAGAGCTGGTTCGCGATATGTCGCTCACAATAGGTCCCAATGGCGAAAACGTCGGCGTCTTGAGGGCTTGCAAGTTCATGCGTAGGAGGATCGCTCATCAAGCGGGCGGAGCAGGAGCGGAATGTACACGAGAACATGTACGAGCTCTTGCTGAGGAAGAGGTATTTGCGCCGGTCAAAGAATGGCTCGAGAATGAAGAGACCAGCAGAAAGATCGTCGAGGTTTATAACGCTTCGTTAAGGACGAGCAGAGGCATTTGATATGGGTAATGTTTCGAGTACTGCAATGAGTGACTCTATTTTGACTGTATGGGATGCTTTACCCGAAGCCAAACCGCGCACTCTTGCTTGGCCTTTTTTTGGGTGACTTCTGGGCGGCTCACCACAAGTTTTTTGCGAGCAAAAACTTGTTCCCAGCGGGTGGAGCTGTGGAGCACACATTAAAAGCCCCCGGAATCAACCAGGTCTAATTCAAGAGACTTTCTTGCAAATCTAGGCAAGAAGATCAGAGAGAAATAGCCGAACTGTTTTTACAATGGGGTATGATACAAGGATGATCTGAGGAAATGTGCATCAACCCCCGAGAAGAAAGGACCGAGCTTTGGCCGTGAATTGAGTAGTAAGCAAAACACGTTGGATGGGTTGGTGCAACGGAAGACGATCTCCTCTGTGAGCGAAGGGACTGTCAACCCAGAACGAGGCAAGGGCCCCATCCGCTTCTCAATGTGCTCTCGCTGATCAGGGAGTCAATTTCCTCAACGTCTCTAAGTTCCCTACAGAACACAGTGAGCCTCTTTGATGCTGCGTCTGTTACCATTTCTTCATACATCAAGAATCGCTGAACATGCGATCTCGATTAACGTGCGGACAGTGCTACAAGCCTTGCGAGGGTACGTGAGGAGAGGAACAAAGGATTGGGTCTTGGCAGATGCATTCCTACGCCCGAATTCACAAATAAAACGGGAATGAGGTACTCACCCTTCTTGGCGATAGCCGCCGCAATTTTGACTAGGTAGTTTGAAGATATTGTCGCCCCTGGATCGGTACTGCCGCCGCCGCCGCGGATGCCCCATCTTCAGCTGGCACGGCCGCCGAAGCGCTTGCGAACAACGTAGCTAATGCTGCAGCAGCGTGACTCCACCTGTTCTAACCTCCATCCGAGATATCTCTAGCATACTGACCCGATCTTCCTCTTTTCCCTCCTGCCAATCATCAGCCATCATCTACCCCCTCAAGTCCCGCACCCTTCCTTCCATCCGCATCATCACCAAACCGTTCACCCCTCTTCACACCCTCACCAACCTTACACCGTCGACATGTATCGATCCTGTCGTCGTGCCGGTTCTCGCATGCTCCCGTTACTCGTCGTCGGCGGATTGGGTTTTTGGGCGTTTTCCAAGATCTCGAAATTGAGGGAGGAGAATTATGACTTGCGAGATCGGATTCGAAGTGACGAAAAAGCTTCACTTGCTACGACGGCCACTACACCGGTGGCCATGTCTATCGACGAGGGTAAGGACGCGAAGGACGCGAATAAAAATACCGCTTCGAGTAGCGGGGAGTGGAGAAGGGACTGGCGAGGTAGGAGGTACGGTAGACCCCGGGGCGAGGAAGAGGCTCATAGGATTTGACAATCCTGGTCTTTGTAGATCATGGCTTCCGTGACTTGGTTGTTAGGCAAAGTTTGGCAATTTCACATACGAATGGTATATGTATCTCCGAAGGACGGCGTTGCTTATGTTCATAGCTCGTCCTTCTTGCCCTTCTTGATAGCAAAGGGCTTGAGCCATGCGTTGAGCGCGTCGTACTTGAGGGGACCTGGTCCAGAGTATTCCGGCAATCACAACCCCCAGTCAGCCATACGTCCAGAGCATTTGGGCGTTGAGATCAAAGGGTCAAGCCTCTCAACACTCACCATCGTATTTAGTCACCTTGTCACCGTCGAGAACCAACACTGCCGGCACCTTGTCTACACCGAAAAGAGCCATCGCCTCTTTACCGACCTTGGCCTCTCGCGCTGCATAGAAATCGAGCGTCTTGTGGAAGTCAGCCGAAAGAGCTTTGTACATGGGGGTGACCGATGCCGCAGCCGTGAACAGCAACGAGATGGGCTTGTCCTGTGCCTGTAGAGAGGGGCTCAAATATCGGGCTCGGCGCGGTCAGCTTTCGCCTTGCTCAGCGGGGTCGTGGTGACTCTGAAGAACAAGATCATACCTTTGCCTTCAATGCCTCGACTTCGTCGAGCGTTGTGGCTCGCTTGACGAACGTGGGCATCCTCGAGGTGAGGTAATCGACCATCGGCTTTGCCTCTCTGGCCCCGTCGTAAGCTACGCGAGCGATGACGTGATCAGCGAAAGGCGTCGACATCGCAGCCAATGCGAAACCCTCTCGGCGATCGATGAGCAGGACTAACAAGAAGGGGGTGACGAACCTCCAGGGTAGACTTTCAGGGTGGGGAACCCTGTTCATGGTCTCGAGAGAAGATCTCGTCAGCTCGGAAGGACAACGGGTTTTCAGCGATCTGCGTGGGGAAAGCACGGACCTTGTACGCCTTCGGCCCCGCAGAACGACTTGTTCTCTTCCGCATCACAGTCAACAGCAACTAATTGAGGCGCGTAAGTAAAGCTGCTTCAGTCGAGGTTTGCATCAACGAGTACGAGGGCTCGGCTTGTAGGAGAGAGAAACGGACCGAGATTGACGAGTCCTTTGAGGTTCTCGGCCGCCCGGTCGTATTCGGGTGCCAGTTTCTTGCAGTAACCACACCTACGGAATTAGTTTGGAGGTCTAGATCTCAGGTTCATGTTTGTGTGGAATGGCTCGACAGGGGTCGTTGGGCACTGACCATGGGGCAACGAACGCGGCGAGCGTAAGTTTCTGAGAGGTTCCATGCCCGCAGTGGTCGGGGGGTGTTCGAGTCGACAAGTCAGTCCTCTGAGGTCATCACTACGCCAGCTCAGCACTCTAGAGCAGATAAACCTCACTGGTGATCCTTGCACGAGACGCTTAAAGTTTTTGCCGTTGAGCTGCTTGACCTGCTTCGAGTTGAAGATGGCGGCGTTCGCCACGTCAACTCCGGTCGCGAGCGCCAGCGCGGTCGCCAACACGTGTGTGACTTTCATTGATGACGAGTTTAAGTTTTGGCAGATTCCAAGAAGGTGTTCAAGGGGTCTGCGACGAGTTGTGCGCCGGTCGTAGGGTGAGCAGGCTGCTGAATGTGGGGGAAAAGCTGATTGAGAAGCGAAGTGAGGCGCCTCGGCGATGCCAAGCCGTTCCGGGCCTTTCCTTACTCGAGATTGCGCTCATTAGTAAAGGTCAAGCCCATTTGGACCAGTCAAATCATCCGCGACCGCACCGGCGAAGTTCTAGAGAGTAGAGACTATAGGTCCACACCCTGAAAGCAACCTTTGCCGAAATGCGACAATGTACTGAGGTCCATGCGAGCTTCGTCAGGACGCCTATGAGCTGCTCATCGTTCACAGTTTGAGCTGCGAAGACCTGAAACTCACGTCACTGTCGATTACAAACCGGCGGTCCAATTGCCGATCCGATTCATTAGAGGCCTTAGTTCAATTCAGTCCACCGCGGCGGTCGACACTGACGACCCCTACCTTGCGCCTCTCCTCCATCCTCCGCACTCTCCATATCGACCCATCCTCCCTCCCACACACCAAGGCGCCGTCCAAGCATTCGAGAGGTGCTCTCACCGTCATCATGCTGCGCATACCGACACTTTCGGTGATGCGAGCCAAGCCACCAACGCCGCGCTTCTTCAATCCGTCTTATCGCTCGCTGTCGAGACCTCAACTAGCCGCCTCGGAACTGCTCGCATCCCAGTCGACCAAGTCAGCCGCACAGAGGAGGTGTTCGTTCAGCTCGAAAGCGAACGGTAGCAACTCGTCATCGAGAGGCAGGAACAGTGCCAGGGGCGCAACAGCGGTCAAACAGCCGAGGGGAGCCGGTGCGACCACCGCTGCCACCACCACCACCACTACCACTACCTCCACCAATAACAACAACACCGTCCGTGCCAACGCATCATCATCTGCTTCCACGCTGAACCCCGCCTCCGCCTCGGCAGCACCCAATGCCCAGCAGCTTGCGGCCACACCTCGACCCGCCGTCGCCACCCTCCCGCACGTCACCCCGTCGCTCGTCAGCCTCGATAGCTTCTTTGCTGCCGGTCGCCCTCTGTTAGAGCTCCCGATACCTCTCGATCTGCGCAAATCCACCTCTCCGACCTCCACCTCTTACCCGACGCTCGAGGCCCTGATTAAGGCGAGTGAGACGGAGGACGGTCAGGAAGAGATCAGCGTCGCCGACTTTGACGGTGACAGCGAGCTGGCAGAGGTCGTCGACCTCGGACCAGATGGCAAGCCCATTGGAGCACCCTATTTTACCATGGTCGGCGAACGCAAGCCCATCGAACCCCTGCGCACGGTCGAGGAAGAACGCGAGATCGAGCTCAAGCAGGCCGACGAGGCCGCGCAGGAGCACGAGCAGACGATGCGCGTCCTCGAAGAGAACCAAGTCGACCCCTATGACGCTTGGTTGATTGGCGAACGCGAAGGGACCGAGCATGCCACCTTGGTCGCACGATATCTCGCAGCGCAGTCTCCGTTCGTGGCCCCTCCTCCGCCGGCGCCCAAGGCCGAGCCGACATTTTCGACCGAAGCGAGCCCGCACTCGCTTCAGACCCAATCCAACATCTCCTACTTGCGACCATTCGAAGTCAAGAGCGCAAAGGCCGCTCCGCAAGCGTCGACGTCGTCTGCACCTCCTTCGTCATCCTCGACCTCGCTCTTCGCAGCCCAGCTTGCGAATCCCCTCAGCCCCGTCGAAGCTCAAAAACACACCGAGCGATTCCTCTCCTCCGCCTCGCTCACACATCGCTGGCATGCCGAACACGACTTTGACTCGCTCGTTTCGAACAAGCTTGAACGAGCGGCTCGATCGTACGCCGGCTCCAGTGGGCGCAAGCCGCGCTCTCGGTCCCAGGTTTCGTCTTCGCCTTTCAAGAATAGCCGATTACGACTGTGGACCGAGTCGGAAGGATGGCAAGTCGCTGACTTCAAGGCCGATGGCCCCAACGCCGTCTTTCTGTCGGCCGAGATGGTCGATCTGGACTGGGTCGACGAGGACACCGCTGCGAACGCTCACGATGAGGTCCAGCTCGATTCAACGAGGCGGAAGAGAAAGAAGAAGATCACCAAGCATAAGTACAAGAAGAGGAGGTACGTTCTCTATGTTTTTGGTTTGGGTGCTCGCACAGTTTCCTGCATCTAGAGGGCTGATCATGACTTCTTTGGCCGGTGCTCATCTGACTTCATAGAAAGGCTCAGCGAGCTTTGAGGCAGAGGTTAGGCAAGTAATCGTAGCAATTGCAATTCAGAACATTTACACACAAGCAAAAACTTGGGCACGAGTGAGGCATCATGTGCTGTGAACGTGACGAAGGCCGGAGACAGATTTGGTCGGCGTCCTCGGCACGCGATTTCTTCTCATTTTGATGCGTGATGCCGCCGCATCGCGTGCTCATCATCTGTGGGCGGTGGGCTTCAGTTGTCTAGAATTCATTTGTAGAGACGACGTTTGTGCGTTGGTAGAGTACCCTGGCAGCGGCTAGTGAGGCAAGACCTGATCCCGGCAGAGCCGTGACGGTGACAAAGACTGTGTCGACGCTTGGCTCGCAAACTCGTGCCACAGCAGGGACTATTCCAATCATGTGATAACATGAGTTGGGGTGTGTTGTTTAGTCACCTCCGCTATAGGTGCTCTTATCACACTCGCGGAGGATTGGCCAAGGGACGATTTGCAGGCGAACCCGAGAGCCTGAGGGCAAAAGTGGGGAGGCGCGACCGGATTCAAAAGGGGCTCACACATGCGAGGCGATGTCCGACCATGAACTCCGACGCATGAGGAAGTGAACTTTCGGAGGGAGCGAATGTCTTTTTCCTTTGATTGGTCTCGAACACCCACGTGCCTTGGAAGAGACTTTCGATCTTGCGGTCGCGCTTCTACGCGAAGTCATTAGATCGCGTCCGAAATGTTGAGGGACGATCGACTGATCGCGCTCGGAATGTCTGCGCTCCTTCACCAACCCTATTGTCACCTGTGGCTTTCGCGTCGATTCACAAGGGGTCACATTCGGCTCTGCTGTTTGTCGGTCCTTGGACGACGCCGGAGAAGCGCACAAATTGCTCGGTTCCGGTAAGGTTCATTTCCGCTCAGGTGCATAGCTTCAGACTTCGTGCACTTGCTTTGAGCTGTCGCCATAAATCGGTTTTTGACCAAGAGTCTAGCTGGAGCGAAGGGGACCTTTTCTACGAGCCAACAAAGAGGAATTCCGACGAAGAGCCGGTAGGTTTAGGCTGCCGGTAGGTCTAGGCTAGGTACCTAGGCGAGGTAAGGATCTAGGTAGGTGTTGATACCATTTGCATTTCACATTACAAAACTTGAAAGAGACTTTTATCTGTTTGCCCGCCAATCATGAACGCGGGGCAACGTCACGCGCTCCGACGCGTAAAGTGGATCGGCTAGCGCCCATCTTTTGTAGCGCATTTGCCTCACTCTGGCGCTGTTCCCTCGCTGTAACAAAACTCAAAGCAGCAGCTGATCCCTTTCGTGGGACGCTACACCAGCTGTTGAGGCTTGAAGCCATCGTCTTCTGATGGGTGATGTCAGATGTGACAGCAATTATTCTGAGCGTGTAAACGAGCGAATCTGCAACTCGACGTCGCTGGCCAACTTCTTGTGCAAATTCTGCCAGTAGGTACCCAGCAGCGCAGTCACCACAATTACCCACATATAGTAAACAGTTGGAACACCTAGGTACCTGGTCGTTGTAGCAGATATCTCTTCCATTACTCCGAACCTGTAGCGCTTCCTAGAGCTAGGTAGGCACAAAAAGCTGCCCACGCAAGGCAACGGTTATCAATCAGAAGCTCGGAAGTAATTGTGCGGAACCGAGGCGTGTTGATCCACTCGGCTCGGAGCCCGAAATCCGTGCCAGCAGGTCAGAGAGCGGCTTTCGAACTTTCTTCTTTCAGCTGTTCGTCCATCTCTTCTCTCTCTCTTCTACCATCTCCTCTTCAGCACTTTCGACTGTCATCCGGCTCGCTTTCAGCACCACCCACACTCGTTTTTCAACACCCACCCACACTCGTTTTCATCGTCAATATGCGCTCCGTTCTCGCCCTCGCTGTCCTGGCCCTCGCCGCCGTTTCTCCCGCCGCCGCAGGCACCATCGACTCGAAGGAGCGCATGATCCAGCTCACCAAGCGTTCGATAAAGGTTACTGATGTCGAGATCATGAACTTTGGTAAGTACAAGATGTCCTGTCCTTTTACTACAATTGGGACACTGTGGGCAGGCGTTCTTGGCCGTAGCACGCCAACCCCGATGGCAGCCGATCTTGTGACTCGGTCAGGCCCTGTCTTCGTTAGGCGCGCACGCGCGCCTAGCACGGAAACTCGACCCCTGTGTCTACTTGCCGCCGGCGATCGCATAGCACACACACCAACGCGGCCACTTCGCTTCATTTTGTCACTTTACTGACCAAAATCGTTTCTGGATCGCGCACAGCTCTCACGCTTGAGGTCGGTCTCTCCTAACAGCGTTCACTTTATGCTTCCGCCTCGGCTTTAGGCGGCGCATTTGTTGAGCGATCAACGGTCTCTTAGATCGGCGCTGACCCTTTCTTTGGTCTCCCTCTTCTACCATTTATGTGTGTTTAGCACCTTGAGAAGCACTTCTTGTACGTCATTCACTATACGTGCGCCTATGATTACCACAAGTGTTCAGCTGTGACTGACTCTGCACCCCTTTCTCCTCTCCCTTCCCTCCGCTCGCACTTACCTGAACGCTTGTAAAACCTCAAACACTCGTGTTCTCTGCGTCTGGCACCTTCAGCTTCGAAGGGCTTGCCAAGTTCAAGGCTGATGACTTCGTCAAAGCCGGCCACTCCAAGAAGCTGCACAACCGCATTCAAACCATCGGCATTCAAGAGAAGGACCACGTCGCTGCCCTCAAGAGTGGCCTCGACAAGAACGCCGTCTCGCCTTGCCAGTATGACTTTGGTGCCGCCCTCGCATCCGTGGACTCTTTTGTCAAGACGTCTCGTGTCCTGGAGACCGTGGGTACTGCTGCCTACCTCGGCGCGACCCCCCACTTCTCGACTCCCGCCGCCGTTGGTGCATCCGGATCGATCCTCACCATCGAGGCGCGCCACTCCTCCTTGTTGAACGAGGTCGAGGGCCAGAGTGGCTTTCCCGCTCCTTTTGAGACCGCCCTCAACTTCAACCAGGTTTGGTCGTAAGTCATACTGTGCATTCATATCGACCGGCTGCATCATTTCGGAGATGCTGATTTGGACCATGCGCCCCTTCCGTTGATCCACTACAGACTCGCCTCCCCCATGATCAAGCCCGGCACCTGCGGGGCCAAGAAGCCCCTTCCCCCTGGCCTCAAGGCGTTCCCTGCTTTGACCGTCGTCACCAAGGAGCCTCGCGCTGGCCACAAGATCGCCGTCAAGTTCGCGCACAAGGCTGGCGCCAAGCACTACGCCATCTTCCTCTTCAGCGGTGTTGCCACCGAGGTGCCGATCCAGCACGGATCCGATGGCATCGACCGCATCAATGTTCCCTCGAACTTCCAAGGCGCTACCTATCTCTTCATCTCTTCGTCCGATGCTGGTCTCACGGATTCCAGCACCGTCGCCGGCCCCGCCCTCCTCTTCCTCTGATCGGTCGAACGCGAATTTCACTGGAAGATCCGCCGGCGTCACGGACGGACCATCTTTCATTAGGAAATGTCGAGGTCATGTGCTGCATCTCGGACCTTCGTATTTCGTCGTGTGTAGCACAATATTCTGGGGGAACTTTTTCTCTTGTCATTTCATCTCAGTACTGGGGCTTGCTCCATGCATCTTTTCAAAGTCTTCTGACGCAATCGCTCAGTAGCACCCTTTGAGCACTCTGTCAATTCTTCCCTCCGAGTGATTGATCTGTCAAACGGTCTGGACCTTTTCTGCTGCCAAATCAAGGATGCATTAGCTCAGAATCGTCTGGGGTGTGTTGACGTTACACGTGATTCTGAGACATCAAGTGAATTACTAAGTTAGAGGTCCGTTCTCGTGCCGCCCTTGAAGCTCGAAATTTTCGAAGACCAGTTTTGGGAGAAAGAGGCACCATGGCCTGCGCGCGAGGGACCTCGTCCGCTCCTGAGAAAGTAACAGAAGAAGCCGGTTTTGTTCAAGGCGGATGTTTGGTCTTAACTGGATGCAAAGGCCCATGCTCATTGCTCACTACGTCTCACTTTTACTGCTCACTTCTCATGCTCAATCCAGTAAGTACCTACCTAGTAGTGCCTAGAAACTCTGTACGCCGGGGGCCCCACAGCCCGGACGATTTCAATTAAAGTCGCTCGCGCGTCAGCCGGCGATTAGCTTTTAGCGCGAATCCGCGTCAAAATGTTGAATTACAAAGTTGCAAGGGCGACCGCGTCGCGTGCGGACTCCGGACGCTGCACGTCGATCCAGCTGAAGGAGCCGGCGGCCTAAATTCGATTGTCTGCATATGCCATGCACGTTCGAAGGATCGTACGATGGGAAACCGCTCTAGATTCAGTTCTTAAGTTAGGTCATAGGTGATCCGTGATTCGTGATCAAGCTATAAGCAAATGGCGATTCGACCACAACAACAACATGTGATCGGTCAGAGAGCTTCAGAAGGCGTCAGTGAGCGGACTCCGTGTCCCGACCACCGAGGACATCCTCTCCTCTTGTCTTCTTCCCCATATCATTTTCGACTTGACCCCCGTTTCGCTTTAAGCACCACCCACGCTCGTTTTTCCAAACACCCACACTCCTTTAATCAACATGCGTTCCGTTCTCGCCCTCGCTGTCATGGCCCTTGCCGCCGTTGCCCCTGTCACTGCCTCGCACGAGCGCATGACCAAGGTCACCAAGCGTGCCAGTGGGCCTACGGATGTGGAGATCCTCAACTACGGTTAGTCTTCACCACCACTTGGGTCTATTGTTCTTGGGTCTGCATTTGTGCCGGCATGAGCAGCCATCTCCGACTCGCCTCCGACTCGAGCAGGGACCCCTAGGGCGCTTGGTGCTTGCTTGGTGGCCCCACCTCGTGCTCGCTGTGGGCCCGAGCGTTCAACGAGTTTCGACACGCGAGCCATCACGCTCAAGCATCACGCGAGACCAAATACCATCAAAACTTTTGCGTCTGTTCAATCTTACAGGGATGATGGCTAACAGTTCCTCGTCTTCGTCAACTCATAGCTCTCACTTTGGAGGTAAGCTCTTAGTAGCGTGCGACCAACGCCCTCCGCAGTCAATTGATCAACCTTCTCTCGGCTTTGCCCATCCCACCGCTGTCTCTCTATTTTGTGTATCTTGTCTTTTCCATTACAACAGCACCTCGAGAAGAACTTTTACTTCCAAGGTCTCGACAAGTTCCGCCGCGATGACTTCAAGAAGGCCGGCTTCGGCCCCGAAGTTTTCAGCCGCATTCAGCAGATCGCCATCCAAGAGAAGGACCATGTCAAGTTCCTCGCCGGCGCCCTCGGCAGTGCCGGTGTGTCGCAATGCAAGTACGACTTTAGTGTCGCCTTCACCAACGTCTACTCTTTCGTTGCCACCGCGCGCATCCTTGAGTCCGTCGGCACGGCCGCCTACCTCGGTGCGGCCCCCGACATTTCGTCCAAGGCTTACCTCGCCGCCGCTGGCTCGATCCTCACCATCGAGGCGCGTCACACCGCGCTCTTGAACGAGTTCTCCGGCCAGACCGGTTTCCCCGTTCCGTTCGAAACCTCGCTGGACTACGCCCAAGTGTTCTCGTGAGTGACCACACCCTCTTGCGCGCACGGCGGTTGATCGCCCTGCCCGGTGCTGAAGTGGCTGTTCCGCCCCATCGCCAAATAGACTCGCTGCCGGCTTCATCAAGCCCAACACCTGCGGCAAGAGCGGTGCTCTCCCCTCTTCGATTCAGCGGTTCCCCAGCCTCTCCCTCATCACCACCAATCCTCGCTCGGGCCACACCTCCGCAATCAAGTTCGCATACAAGGCGGACCAGAAGACGGGCTACCATGCTGCCTTCCTCAACGGCGGGGCCACCATCTACAGGGCTGTTGAGCACGGCAAGGATGGCGTCGACCGCGTCGATATCCCGGCTGGCCTCGATGGTATCACCTACATTGTCATCACGACCTCCTCGAAGGCGCTTTCGGACTCCAACACGGTCGCTGGCCCCGCCATCGCCTTCCTTTGAGCACAGACTCCTCATTCTGGCTAGTTTCGCTTATCTTCTCAATCCCGGCCACATTTCCTCTACCTAGTTACTTCTGCTGTGCCGATCTCGCTCCTAAAGAACGCGCCGGCCCTTGCACATATCTCTTGCTCCTTCCGAACTTGTGTTCCTTACAGCGATCCAGCTCGCTGCCGCCCGCCCCGCAGCCGTCTTCGGTAATCTGTAGTTCTCGAGTTCTCCGAATGTTGCTATTATCATATGCACTTTCTCTCATCATTTCTTCCTCTAGAAGTTTTGCATCATTGTGTTTCCCCGTTCAGAACGACGGATTACGCGTCCCAACAACTTTCCACAGCCCTGCGTGAGCTTGCGCCAGCTTGCGGGCTCTTGCCGGCAGACGCGCCGAGACGCGTGGACGCGTGTGCTCATCCAATCCCCTCCTCATTTGCCTGCACTCGCCGCTTTGCAACATCCTCTCAGCCACCCTTATTTTTGTGGACACCCACTTATAGACAACACCCACTAAAAGGACATCGTTCTTACCAAGTCGGCTCCGTACACCGACTGCAGATTCTTAGACGTGCGACTGGGCGCTTTGAGCCGAGCGTGTCATCGCCAGAGCACCGACCTCAACTTCGACCCTGCCCATCGTCTGGTCTCATATCGAAGCGATCGAAACCGTCAATTCAACATGTCTACGAGAAGTCGCCTCTTCTACGATGCCAACAACCCAGTCATGCTTCGCCCCGAGGACATCGTGCGACTGACGCTCTCGGACGTGCAGGCCGCGAGCGACCAGATCGACCAAAACATGGTCCTGCTTCTGCAGCGCATCGAGGAGAACTTTGACAAGTGCAACCAGGTCGTGACCGAACGTATTCTCCCCGCCGTTCAGCAACACGGCGAGAACAGTCGTCGCATCTACGAGTCCGTGAAGGTGAGAGCCCCCTCCTACCTCCACCCCACCCCCGCCCCCCCGCGACGCGTTGCTTCTTGCAGCAGTGCGAGCCACATTGCTGACTGATATCAACCACTCCATACAGTTCTGGCGCCCGTTCTTTGAGAAGGCGGCCAGGATCAAGCTCACCGATCCTTTCCTGTATGGCGACGAATCGGCGAGCCAGGATGAAGGTCTGACAGCACGAGCGGCGGATCAATCGCTTTCATTCGACGAAGGCGCATCGGCAGAATCGTCGAACCATGCTACGCCCCGAGCACCTCAGGCAACGATCTCCACAACGAAAGCATCGGCGCCGGCCAATCTCAAGAAGGACAAGCTAGTCTTTGCCGACGACTTGTCACCGTTTCAGTCACTGCAGGCCGATCTCCACAAAGTGCGACCGACAACTTCCGCGACGGGGGTTGACCACGCTTCGAGCGGCGTCCGGCGATTGCGGCTAGGTGATTTGCCCCCCGATTCTCCCGATGTGCCGACACCAGAGTGGGAGACGGCGACTGTGGGATTCAAGACCGTTGCCGAGACGGCTCTGGAAGCCCCTTCACCCTCAATGTCGTCGATCCACTTTGAAACAACCTCACCGGAAACGCTGCGCAAGATGAAGCAACCTGTGCAGCACCACTCAGCGTCACCGATCCGGGCCAACTCGGCTGCCGCTTCACAACACGACCCTGCCTTGTTGGAGAAGATCTTGAGAAAGAATGCAGCTTCGCCTGGGCCGTCATCGTCGACGCCCGGACGCGGCAAAGCACGATTGGTGAGACCGACCGACGTGCCGCGGGATTGGGACGGCTTGGTCGACCTCTCCAACTCGTCACTCGCCGCGTTCGCTTCCCCGATCAAGCGACAGGGCGACATGGCCAATGAGTCTGGTTGGGATGCCCCTGTCGATCGTGTCGCGGCCAGCAAGACCTCGTCCTCGGCACACCTCGCCAATCGATCCCTGGCTTCTCTGAATCTGTTGTCGCCGGCCCCGTCCCGAGTACCGGCGAAGCAAGCGGCGCAGCGAATGACGAACGACGTCTACTCGGCCCTGCACGATTCGCCACTGGAGCCACCTTTGATCATGAAAGAGTACACCGCGCGACTCATGCTGGGCGAGGAGGTACCCGCGCCGAGCCCGAGTGAAGGGCTACGCCGAGGATTCGAAGAGGAGGCGCTCGAAGAGGAGGGCGATAGCATGGATCTGTCCAAGCCGTTCGGAACGACCCGACTGGGCAAGGGAACACTGCTCGCCGAGTTTGGAGGCGGTACGACGGCGCGCATCGATGATTTGCTCAACGAGACCAGTTTCGCGCGTATCGTCGATGATGGCGATGACTTTGGGACGCAGCGAGTCAGCCTTCAGGACGACTCGTTTACCGACGATCTGCCGACGGGTGAGCCAGGGCCATCACTTTCGAAAGCTGCACCCGCAGCCGCAGCTCCTTTTGCTCTCCACGGGCAACACAAGGATGCGGGGCGCAACGCCATCCAAGGCCTCGATGGACGAGAGGACACGCTGTTCGCGATGCGGCCGGCGGCGGCCGAAGCGGACCTGTCCATGGGCGAGGACGATAGCTTCGCGGCGGGGATGGGAGCGACCAAGAATTTCCGCGTACTCGGTCCGGACAACCTGGACACGCTGCATGGCGGGGTCCTGCTCGAGAGCGAGCCGTTCGAATTGAGTCCGTTGGCGAATCGGGACCGCAATTATTGATCTCGTGTGGGGATGCGGGGGGCCACTCTCTCTGTGTTTTGGGGGGTATTGGTTTTAGTACTTTGTGGTCGCTCGGCCTGTTTAACACTATTATTGAACTGTACGGCCTATTTGGAATGTTGCCAGCCTTGAAGCTCTGCACTCGCCTTCGGGGCGTCCAAAAATCACTCGCGGCCCGGACCAGCTCGACTGCAAGCGCATGCAGTCCCGCTCCCGATCGGATCGCTCTCCGTCGCGTGCTCCTGCTCTCCTTCCTGCCTTTGCCTGCCACTCTTCGCCGCCGGGCGATGTCCCATAATTTTCCGACCGATCCAATTACCTTGATTTGATTTATTCGTTGCTCAGCCCGGACCCTCTGCACCACCCTGCGGGACCCACGCGACGTCGAGCGCAGGATACATCACCGGTCATCAGGATGGAACCGATACCTTGCTCGAACGTCAACGACGAGCGCGACTCTGACACTTCGGACGACAACGAAGACGGATCCAATACGACTAGGCCCGATGGAGTTGTTACGTTCGGTGGTACGACTGCTGCAACAGCTGCCAAGAAGAAAAAGAAGAAGCGCAAGACGGCGGCGCAGAAGAAGGCTGCCGCTGCAGCTCGGGGACAGGAGCACGAACAGGACAAGGCCGGGGCACCCGCACCCCACGTACTCAAGATATCGAGGAACAAGCACATGAAGGTGAGCTTGCATTGCCGGAGAAGCCGTGGCCACCCTGTATCGAGCTGTGGCTCGGGTCGTGGCCCTGATCGTGGCCCTGATCGTGGCCCTGATCGTGCTCGTGGTCGAGGTCGTGTTCGGATCGCCTTCTGGAGATCAATCGAGACTGACGCTTTGTTTTGCGGGATCTTGACTCTATGTCCACAGTACATCTCCTCTTACCATGTGAGTTATCCACTTCTGGATCGTGTTTCTTCCCAGACGAAGAACCCGATGGACTGAGACACGAATCGGGAACCCCCACGTCATTTTCGTTTTCAGGGGCCTTGGCTACAACTTCCACACGAGGTCCTCGACACCCTCTTGACCGTCAACTGCGACCCATCGGCACTCCCAACTGTTCGTGGCCTCGTCGAACCTCCTTCGTCAACCCCAACGATGGACCGAGCTCGCTTCCATGCCGTCGCAGCCGGACCTCACGAACGTCGCTCCCCCTCTCCGTCGCCTTTACCCCAGATGACCCGAGGCGGCGATAAAGACGCGGGCGGTTCACATCTACCTTCACCGATAGATCCTGCCGTCTTCCGTGGCGTGTCACAGATACGCAAGCTCGTCGACGACGCTTCGGACCTCGCTGTCCGCGCCGCCGTCGGCATGGCGCCTGCTGCGCTCGGCTCGGGCGGTGGTGCACCACCTTTATCAGCCGGTCCAGAAGGGGGTCGGAATATTGTCATGTCACCTGTCCGGCAGCATCGACTGCGAGCCTTAGCCGTCTCCAAGTTAGCCGAGGCGTATCGGATCGACGAAATCGCTGCTTCCGTCGCGGTCATGCAAAGCGCGACCGGACTCGACGATTTGGCCCAACGAGTGCTCAAGCAAGAACCCAGCCACCTTGATGCGCTCTACGTCCATTTCCACCACGAGAAGATCCCCTCGCGCACGTTCGCGAGTTCGACCGATACCACTCAGTTGGATCATCTCATTGCGTGTGAGCGCCATCGCCTAGAATACTATCGCACGCGAGGGGTCGTGCATGGTTTCAAGCAGGATTACGTCTCTGCCGTACGCAACTTTACCCAAGCTCTAACACAAGCCAAGGCGCTTCGAAAGGAGAAGGAACATCGCGCCGAGGTTCAGGTCGGAGGAGCGAACATGAAGAAGAAGAAGGGAGGCAAGAATGGCAAAACGGCGGGCAAGAAAACCAAAGCTTCGCCTGCGGCGGCGGGGGACGGAAACGACTCGGATACGGCTCCAATACTGGGTTCGAATGGAAATTCTGCACCAGTAACACCAACCGATCCCTCATCGAGGGTGGGGAAAGAACCAGGCGACGACTTCGAACGGCAGATGTACTTTCACCGAGGCATGGCCCACTTCCACCACGCGTGTCAATTGATGGAGGACGCCGCCTTGGATGTCGAAGGCGTGCAAAAACCCAAAGGAGGGCTCTCGAACGAAGGTGGTGAATTAACACTGCGCAACGTTGGGATCGTGCTCGCGGACGAGATTGGAGGGTTGTACGGCAATGCCTCGCCAGAGAAGCAGGCGCGCTATCGTGCTGTGATGGGCGAAGCGTCATTGCGCGAACGAGTGACGACCTTGTTGCGCAAGAGTGTACGAGACCACGAGCGATTCTTGGCTTACTTCAAAGTGTGGGAAGCGCCGCCGGGCAATGCCTTGGAGGAGGAGGATCGCCAGCGACCCACGCTGGGGGCCAAGCAGACCGATCGACCTCTGACATTCCGTGGTCGAAGGTTGATCCATCATCGCGCATTGGCTCAACGCACACGGGATGCCGATCCTCGCCGACTCGAACGTCAACGACGCCACCAGGACGCTCCCATGCCTGCCCCAGCCCTGTTGACGACGTACCACCCCTTGCTCATCGAATCGCACTTCACCGTCCTCCTGCTCCACCTCCTCTTGGGCGATTTTACGACGCTCGTACAAGCCCATGCCCGCACGGTCCGTTTGATGGACCACCTCGAAGGGTGCCCGATCTTCCTCCCCGCGCGCTCGTTGACCATGTCTGAATACGCCGAAGTACTCGAACGCCTCGCCGCGACATGGCGCATCGCACGCGAAGCCTCGGGGACGCCCGCACCCGATCTCGACACGACCGAACAAGAACTCGCAGCCGGGGACGACGAACTGGAGTGCTTGCATCAGTTGTGTGGTTTCTTCTCGAGTGAGTTCGTCGAGGCGTTGATTCGACAAGCTGAGAGGGAACGTCAGGCGTTCTCGAATCAGGAACAGGTTTTGTTGGACAAGAGGAGGTGGATGGTGGAGAATGGTGAGTCGAATGGTGGGGGAAAGGCTAGGAAGATTACGAATGGGATGCAGGGGGAGGAAGGGAAATATGGTGGGAGTGGGAATAAGGCCGCGGCTGCGGGAAGTTGGAAGGAGGAAAGGGACAAGGCTGATGCCGAGCGTAGGAAGATTGATCCTTCTTGTGAGTTTGGTGGTTCCTATACGAGCTTGAACCGCGTCGTTGGGGTGCTGATCGCTCATTTTGAGGGACTTTGTTTTGACCAGATGCTACTTACAACACCGCCCGAGCCGAAGTCGCTCTGGCCTGGTTACAAGCCGTTATCCTACCGGAGAAGGAAGCCGAGCAAGCAGCCGCGGCGCCAAACCCTCCAACCCAACCCAACCTTCCCCAAGAGACGTATCCTCAACCCCAATCCCAACCCAACAGCAAAGGCAAAGGAAAAGGTCAATTCATTTCGGCCTCATCCTCATCCTCGACCTTCCAACCCCCTCAAGAGGAAATTTTGGGATCGGGTTCGGGATCGTTTTCGACTTCGGCTTTTTTCGCTACTAGTTCGACGGGGGTTTCGTTGGGTCGTGGTGGTGGATCGGCTTCGACTTCAATATGACTTGGGAAGGGGATTTTGAAAGGGGTGGATTGGATGTTTTTTTTTTTTGGATTTGGTGGAGAGTACACCCTTGGGATAAGGCTAAGAGAGTGCTTTACACCTTTTGGGGAAAGGAGGAATTTATTCTTTACGTGTTTCTTGCGATCTTCTCCTTAACGAGGCGTGAGATATATAGAAAAAAAATAAGAGTCTGGTGAGATCCCTCAAAGCGACAACAGAGGAAGGAGAGAGAAGAATAGATGGGTTGCAAGTTCGCGAGGGTGTTACAAATGACACAGGATGGGGAAAAGAAAGACTCGAGAGGGGGGGCGGGGGCGGGGGCGGGGGTTGACCAACAAAAAGGAGGCAAAGAAAGGTCGAAGGAGAGCATATCGTAAAACCCCCGGTGCGGCGAAAAAGTAAAAGCGGACAACGTCATGCACCGATCAATCGATCGTGATGACCTCGATGGGTTGCTTGTTCTTGGGCTTGGTCTTGGTGTCGTCGTCGAGCTCGATCGTTTCGATCGGTTTAGGGCGAGCGTGTTTCTCTGCGGTGCGGAGAGAGATTTTATTCGTTCGTGTGAGTCAGGGTGGTCCGTACACTCTCACTTTCGTTCTGGTCAAATGCGGGACTCAACTCGTCCATTCCCGAGCGGTCTTGTCGTGCCCTTTCCGGTCTTTGAGGAAGCGTTGCGCGATCTAAAGGTACGAATATCGTCCGCGTCAGAATCTCTGGAGACTTTTATTTGTTTCGGTGATCGGAATGAGTAGGAGGCTGAAGTGCGTTGGCCCTACCTCGGGCATCAAAGGATCATCTACGAGAGGATAGACAATGAAATCGAGGTCAAAGCAAAGATGCGTCAAGGCCGGGGTGTTGGACTGACGTGGATTCGGGTCGGCGAGCAGGGACGACACGGAGAGGAGCACCTTGATGATGGATCTGCGACAAGATTTGACCCGTGTGGTGTGAGTGTCTGCGCAAACGACGCAAACGACTGCGGAGCTCTCAATCTCACAATGCTGGTGACCATTGGTTCTTGAGGATATCGACTGTGCAGAAAATAAAGTTGGACCGTTCAGTCCTCGGGGCAAGAAGGGGGGAATACTCGGGGGCAAAGATGCACTGACGGCACTGTGTGTGAATCAAGTCAAATGCGTCAGTTGTTGTTCCGCCAAAGCCACCCGAATTTGCGCGCGCTTTTGTGACTGACGATTCCCCCCTGGGTGTTGATGTTGGCATGGTAGACCTTGGTGAGGAAGGTGACCCTGGGTGGACGGAACGGATAGTCCGGCGGTAGGACGATGGACAAGTCAAAGATGCCTCCTTCGTAGGCCTATGGTTTTATCTCGTTTCAACAAGACGTGAGTAGGTCTGAATTGTGGATCGGCTGGGTTCGACGTACGGATCCAGGCTAGATGCGACGGGAAGGAGCGATGCGTCAGTCGTCGATGCCGATCGCAAGGGCGGAGTAGTTCAAGTCAACTCACAGGTCCTTCTGAGAAGAGTTGTACGCGCAGGTGCAAAAGAGTGGGGTCGGTCATCAGTGCTTGCCTTCCGGCGGTTAGGGATCGCTGGCCTGTGCTGACCAATCGTGGCTTTCCACTCGTACACGGATCGATCGGACACGGGTCCAGCACTGTAAGAGGCATGGTAGGTGTGGTTCAGTCAAGTGTCGCAGGAGGTCTACCCGTGCCTACGGCCTCATGAGTGCGCCAAGCGGAGGGCAACTGACGTGCAACCCTGAGGGAGGTCCGACTGGTTGGCGACGTCGTGCAGTTCGCGCGCGATGCGCTTCTGCGACATGGCTGACGACTTGGACATGGTGGTGAGGGAAGCGTGCGGCGTCGACTTGCTGAGCGTTGAGTCAAAGGTGTCGCGTGAGGTGGTTGAGGTGGTTGAGGTGGTTGAGGTCGTGCACCGTGCACCGTGCACCTTGCAGTGAGTGGGTGAGCTTGCACAAAGGGACGTGTCTGTGTCGTCACTCGTGTCGATCGAGGAAGGGGGTGGGTAGGAGGTAGGAGCGCAACGAGCGAAGAGCGGATCAACCTCAGAAGCTCGGTCGTAACCGTCGTCAGCTGCTCAGCGAGCCTTTCCTAGCCGCGCCACAGCAGCAGCGCGTGTCCTCAATCGTCCCAGCTCGCCCCCCACATCGACTTTGCCTCAGATTGCACATCATCGCGCGATCCACAATTTCGTCATAATCCTCATAACCAACTCGACTAGCCAGCGAATCAGGCCCTCCAGTCACACTCTTTATCGACCACCGCATCGGCACGTCCACCCCGCGTCGCGTGCTGCCCCTCGGACTAGGCCGATCCTCGCGTCCCGACCTCACTTCATTTCATCTTCATACCGGCGATTGAACCCACACTCGTCGTCCTGCACACATCGATCAACCTTGGGAGAGCGTTGGTCCGAGGCAGCCAGGGCCATTGCTGGGACGTGTGACTGGCGCACACTCATAGCAAGCACCACCATGGCCCAATGGCACGACTTGGACGACGATGACTGGCAGGACATGCCCGTCATCCATTCGACAGCGATCGACCTATCACCGCGACACCACCGCGACGACGACGATGACGACCTTGTCCGTTCACGCAACCGCCGCACCGGCGCATGGAGTCACCACCACATCTCACCGACGACCGTCCAACGCCACGACTCGTGGATCGCCCCGTCCTCCCATCCTTCCAATGGCGCAGGTCCATCGTCGGCTTCGACCGCATCCATGATCGCAGGTGCGGCAGCCGGTGGCAATGCGACGGGCAAGCTGATCGACGTCGACAGCGGTGGACAGGCGTGGAAGGAGAAGGAGCAACTCGACGAAATGGACTACACCCGCCTCGAACTCGACGACGACCCGGACGAGGACGACATCTCGATGCGCACCCAGTACCTCTTCAACCAGGACAAGGGCATGACCCCGCTTTCGCAGATGCAGACCACCAAAACTTTGCTCACAGAGGGGCAGAGGATCGCCTACGTCGGCCTGTGTCGCCTCGTCGCGCGCGAGATCGTGCAGACCCTCGTGCTCGCTTCCAAAGGCGCACCTGAACTCGCACCCGCACGAGAGAGCTGCAAGACATGGTCCAACAAGATCATGGGGAGGCTGTATCGCCATATGGAGGTGGATGGAGCTGGTCAGTTCCCCCAAGGTGGTGCAATCGCCGCTGTTCCCGATCTCGTTTGAGCCAACACCTTTGCTTCTCCCCGACAGAGCAACGCATGATTGAACAACTCGCCGAACACGGCGTCACCGCTCAGGATCTCACACCATCACTCATGTCGACCTACACCGTCAGCAACCCAGAGTATGATCCAGAAGCCGCTCAAGCCGAGGAGGAGAAGCTGAACGAGGAACGGCGAGCACGCGAACAGGCCGAGGAGGAGCAACAAAGAGAGACACGGCGCAAAGAAGAGGAAGAGGCAAGACGGAAAGCCAAAGAAGAGCAAGCGAAGCAAAACGCAGAAGCCGAACGGATACAGAGCGAAGCCGACGCGACGCGACAGGAGCATCTCCGCGTCGAGCGCGAGGGCAAGGTCGCGCGGGAGGTGGCCAAACTTGAACGGCGCGCCAGTCTCGCTCGACAGGATCCGCTTGCGTTCGCCGAGGAGTTTGGATCGCCTGCCACTTCGCCCAAACGTGTTTTGCGGTCATCCTCAGCCCACTCACTTCGATCCGTCGGTTCACCCAAGGCGTTCTCGCCTCCAGTCTCGCCTCCAACATCGCCGTCAAGTCGGCAGCAACCCTTTGATGGCGCCGGAGGTGACATTGGAGCGGCTTTGGACAGTCCGACAACACGGAGTCGCACGACAACAGCAGATGGAGAAGTGAATGATGCTCCTCCCACGTCATCACCGCCGCCGCTGCCGAATCTCTCATCTCAAACTGTCGCCGCCACTGCTCCCGCCATCGCCCTCGTCGCGCCCGATGAGAACGAGGCAGTTCCGATAGAAGAACCTTCCTCGCCAACACCGTCGATGCATCAACTCGACAACTTCCTACAGCCGATGCCTTCCTCTCTCCCTGGTGTGACGACCAAGCTTTCGACCGCGGACAAGGAAATCACCCTTGATGTCCGATGGACGATCTTGTGCGACCTCTTCCTATCCTTGATCGCCGATTCGGTCTATGATGCCCGCTCGCGTGTCCTGTTGTGTATGATCGCAGACAAGCTCGGGTTGGAATGGATCGACGTCGTTCGATTCGAACGTCGACTGACGGAAGCGCTCGAGATCCAGGAAAACGTCAAGCAGAAGGAGCATCTTGAAGTGTTGGAGGAGCGAAGGGTCAAAGGGCAGAACAAGCGATACGTCATGATGGGACTGGCGACGCTCGGGGGTGGACTCGTGATTGGGTTATCGGCCGGTCTGCTCGCGCCTGTCATTGGTGCTGGTCTAGGAGCAGCTTTGACGACGGTCGGAGTGTCGGGAACGACTGGGTTCCTCGCGGGAGCGGGTGGAGCAGCGATCATTTCCTCTGGTGCGACATTGACGGGTGCGACGATCGGAGGGAAAGCCATGGCCAAGCGCACACGACACGTCAAGACGTTCGAGTTCCTACCCTTGCACAACAACAAGCGCGTCAACTTCCTCATCACCATCCCCGGCTTCATGAACGGCCCTCTCGATGACGTCCGGTTGCCGTTCAGTCCCCTCGATCCGCTGATGGGGGATGTGTTCTCGGTGCTGTGGGAGCCTGAAATGATGGGTGATACGGGGAATGCGTTGAAGATCTTGTCGACTGAGGTCTTGACTCAGGCTGGTCAGCAAGTACTCGCCTTGACCGTCATGACGGCTCTGATGAGTGCGCTTCAATGGCCAATGAGTGCGTTTTCCGGACCTACTTGAATTGTTGCGCGCTCCTGCTTATCTTTTTTGATTTTTTTTTGCCACTCCTGCATCAGTGCTCACCAAGCTGAGTTATTTGATCGACAACCCTTGGTCGAACGCCCTCGACCGTGCTCGTCAAGCCGGTGCTGTCCTGGCCGACATTCTCATCAACCGGCAACTTGGCGTACGCCCCGTGACCCTCGTCGGGTTCTCGCTCGGCGCGCGAGTCATCTTCTACGCCCTCGTCGAACTCGCGAAAGCGAATGCGTTCGGTGTGGTCCAAGAGGTGTACCTCTTTGGTGCGACCGTGACGGCCTCGATGAAGGTCTGGAGACAGGTGCGAGGTATCGTCGCCGGTCGATTCGTCAACGCCTTCGCCATGAACGATTGGGTGCTCGGTTACTTGTTCCGCGCGACCTCGGGAGGATTACAAACCGTTGCTGGACTGCGACCGATCGAACACGTCCCCGATCTCGAGAACGTCGACATCACCAACATCCTCGTGGGTCACATGAGTTATCGCACGTTGATGCCGACCTTGCTCAAATTCGTTGGGTTCAAAGTCACGGCCGATCACTTTGACGAACCCGAAGAGATGGAACCCGATGCGCCCGAACGTGAGGTCTTGACCGCTGCGGAGGAACAGGAACGTCTCGAGCGCAAGTCACGCAAAAAAGTACTGGGGTTGTTCTCCAGGAGCAAAAAAACGACCGCGACCCCTTCGGCACCCATGTCGCGTACACCGTCGAGGGACGAGTACGACGATTTACCCCCACGGATGTCGTCCTCGTCCTCGACTTCGGTCGATCGCGTTTCGTCCGATACCGGAGATGCGAACGTCGATGAGTCGAACCGATCTTCCTCGTCGATCTCGACGGTCGAGGGTAGCGAAGTGACGAACGACGAGGATTCCCCGGCCCCTTCTGACCCCTCGACGTCGAACGCCGCACCCGTTGCCACCGTTGCGTCGGGCTTCGATCTGAACAAGATTCGAGCCGAGGTCGCACAACTACCGACCCGATCACCCTCATCGCCTTCATCAATCGCCTTGCCTTTATCCTCTCACGTCCGAAGTCGCACGAATGAAAGTGACGATCCCGAAGTCCCACCTGTCCCCCAACCCACCGTTGAAATCGGCTTAGCACGTCCCCAAACGGATCTGACGAACCTCGATACGACTTTGGATCCTCGTGAATTGCTAAGACGACAATGGGCAGGTGAAGTGACCCCTTCTTCTTCTACATCTGCTCCTACAACAGTGCTGGAAGAGTATGGTTGGCATTCTCCAACGACTCCGATTGCGAGATCACGAATTGGCGAGGTATACGACCCTGATACACTTCCTCCTTCCGAGCCGACGTTTGCGTTCAGCAACGACACGATTGGGAGGGATAGTACCCCTTCTTGGGCGATGCCGACGCCCAAACTCGTCGCGACTCACGTTCGAGATGATGACGAGGTTCCCCCCGAACGGGCAGGGGCTCCTTTCGTTTGGGGTACCGCGAATGCTAGTACGGTCAGCTTGAGGGAGAACCCTTGGTAGGAACGGAGTTGAGCGATTCTTCTGCTGGGTGTTTTATTTTTCTTTCTTTCTTTCGTCCCTCTAGTTCATCGCCTTTTGTAAACTTGTCACTTGCAAGCAATCATCAACTCATGCTCTCAACCAGCCTCGAAGTTTTAGCGAAGCCATCGCCATGGCAAGAGGCTATTTGCAATCGCGAAAGTGGATGACATCAAGTGAGCCGAATAGGTGTCGAGTGTTTACAGTTGAAACAAAACAAGTGTGTTCGAGCTACGCAGTTTTTATACAGTAACGACGATGGTGATGGACAGGTGATGCGAGGAAAACGAGGGACGAACGAAGACCAAAGATAGGTAGAAAAAGGAAATGCAGGGGGGAGAGGGGAACTTCTTGGTGATAGGTATGCGCTCGGCAGGCGAGACGCGATGAAATCTAGTCCTCGTCGTTACCGTCGACGTCGTGAATACCCGTCGCGGTGATTTGGAACTTGCCATCGCATTCGGGCAAGCAAGGCGAGTCGACGATCTTGGCGATACGCTCGGGCCCACGACCCTTGCGCAACGACAGGCGCGTCGTACTCGCGTGGGCCATGATGTTGCCTCCAATGGGCTTCTTTTGATCACCTTGCACACCCGGAGCATTGTCGACCGAGGCGACGACTTGGTTCGTCACTACAACCGCAATACCAAACTGTAGTACCGAAGCGAGGTGCAGAGTGTGGATGTCAGCCGTCAGGCCGTCGCTTCTCGAACAAAGCCTTCCTGAACGTGGTAATCTCACCTCATCGGCGAGCCTAAGAAGGGACCGCAAGAACTTGGCGAGATGCATCTGACGAGCACTCAGTTCGCCTCGACCACTGAAATCGGTACGGTACAGGGCCGTGACCGAGTCGACGATCATGAGCGAGAAGCTGCGCACAGGTGGGCGGATGAGCCTGGTTAGCGGTCACGTGATCTTACCGAGGCACTGTTAGGATCAACCGACAATCAGCTTGACTGACCGAGATTGAGCCATCATGCCACCTGCTTGAATGAGCAGGTTTGCTTGATGATCGGCATTGTACGCACGGGCGTAGGCAACATTGTCGAGCACATCCTCTCCGTTCATGCCATAGCGCTCGGCGATGGCGAGCAGACGCGCCGGTCGGAACGTACCCTCGGTGTCGATGTACAGGCATTTGCCTTCACCGCCTTTCATGTCGCAAGGGAGCTGCGTAAATCGAAAACGGTAAGCCCGATGATTAGTAGGAAGTCAAGGCGGTGGCCTTGCTCGCAAGACGGCGACGAGCAGCGCACCTGGCACGTGACTGCGAGTTGATGACAGATCTGACTCTTTCCCGTTCTGAACTCGCCATAGAGCTCGGTGATGGAGCCCGTCTCGATTCCGCCTATTTGCATTGGGAGGATGATCAGTATGTTGAGTAAAGGTGGTGAAAACTGGTCACCGCGATGGTTCGGGGTGCGCGGGCTTACCTCCCAGAACATTGTCGAGCGCGGTCGAGCCCGTCGTGATCGTCACCATGTCAGCGCGTCGGGCATGGCTGTTGCCGTCGCCACGCAAAGCACGCAACAAGGTCAAGTGTTGGGAGTCAATCAAATATCACCAGTAAAGTCACACTCGACCGGTAGGAAAGACTTACAATTCGGTCGCTGTGGTGAAGCCCATGGGAATTTGGTCGCACGCTGTCGATGCCGAATGTTTGGAGTAGGTCAAGGCACACACAAGGTGAGGACGTCAGCACCCAACTCAAACTGCCACACTCCTGGCGGCCTGCTTGAGGGGCGCTGAGGGACCACATACCTAGTTTGAGCATCTTCTCGGCCTTGGCCTCTGATATGCCCTTGACGAGTTGTAGCATCTTCTTGGGCGTGTAGGCAATCGACTCGAGCGTGTTGTAGCCAGCTTCCATCAACTTCTCACAGTCTTTGGCCGAGATGCCATGCGCCTAAAGGCGGTTTTGAGACAGCACGCGTTGAGCTATATTAGTAGACTCGACACTGGGGAGGGTGCCCTGCGCTCTGCCCGCTGCAGGTCTTTACAACTGACGATGAGAGCGGTGACGGGTGTCGGCAGGCCACGCGCAGCTTGATCGTCTTCCTCCGGAACCTGAGACTGTTGCGACGACATGACGAGATAGTCGGGTATATGGGGCGGGAGATAATTCAGGGCGTGGAACGGCAGGTTTAGGTCGCAGCTAGATGTGAGCGATACGAGAGGCAAGAGGCAAGAGGCAAGAGGCCAGAGACCGAACGCGAAGCACGCGATGTGGCGAGATGTCAAAAGCCGTCCAGGCGCGTCGTCTCACTCAACGAGAGTCCACGCGGGCGAGACCTCGCGCGACCCCGCTGCCTCGACCTAGGTTGTGCTGAAAGCACTGCCGAGGGCCGACATTACGACAGTGAGGTCTCGTAGGTACTACTATCAGCCCAATCATGACCATTTGCTACAATACTGGTGCGTGAAATGGGGAATCGTTTTCTTCCACAAGCGCATACTATCGTTGCAGCCCTCTTCAAATCGACTTTTCGAAATTACAGCGCTCTCCCGCCTTCACCAGCTTCAACGTTCGACAGGCGCGATGAAGGCTAGGTCACATACTGTCAGATATGAGCCAGCTGGGCCACCGAATCTCCCCAGCGGCTCTGTTACCTAGGTACTTACAAGCTACGAGGCACCTACCGATGCAGTTGACGAATTCCCGCCGCCGCCTGGGTGATCGGAAATGTGAATCTATTTTACCCCTGTTTGTTGAACCAGCGCGCACGGGCCTCCTCTCTCTCTTAGCCGACTCGGGCATGCCTGCCGTTGCATTTCCGAAGTGTGTGCCAGGATGATATGAATTACATGATCCAAAATCAAAGCCTTCCTCGGGGAAGCGATCATGAGTCATGACCAAAGGCTGCCCAGGGGCTGCTTTTGCAGCGCTTGATCGCTCCTTTGTTCCTCGGCCATGCGAGACCCCGAGCGGCGAGCTCACGGTGGTCTCCTGACTTGCAACGGGCGGCTCTTCGACCGCAGGCCAAGAAAGAAGAAAGAGCGGAGATTGCTGGAGAGCAACTCGCATCCACCCTCCTGATTGGCTAGTGTACCTGCGCCTGAAGTAATAACCGAGGCGCCGTTTCCGGTGTCTTGTGCGAATTCTTCTTTCGGCCCGACGCTCCATTGCGCTTTTGCTCGCTTGTGCTCCTCTGTTCAGCCAACCCTCAGCTCACTTCAGCCCCTTCGACCGGCCCTAGATATCCTCTGGTGCCTTCTTCCCCTTCACGGTCTCCTCTCATCTTTGCTGGGCGCCGGTGAGCATCACGCGTCGCTTCAACCACCGCCCGGTACTTCGCCCAACTCGGCGAAAGGGGATCAAAACGCAATGTCGTTGAGCCCCGGAAACGATCCCAATGCCGGACCCATTGCAATTCAGAGCATAGCGACAGCAAATCTAGGTCCTGTGTTTGTCGGTACGTCAGACATCCTCGCCCTCCTGGAGCAGAGCGCGCTTCAGACGACCGTCCGACCCGCCGTTCGTGACGGTGGTGCCACGTCTGAGTACCAATTGACGTTGATGGATGTTCTCGACAGGGTGGATGCTGCAACTCATCTTCTATGGGTTCGGACTATCATTGCTGGTCCGATACGTCACCGGGCGCCAGTACAAGGCGGACTCGCGAAGGATCAAGCTGTGGCTGTGGGCCGTCGTGTTCGCCGCCACGGGTCAAGCTGTGTACGTTTCAATCGGTGCTTCTTCCTGGTCCGATCCGGGCGGTCGGCCAGTCTGACTTCGACCCCTGTCACCACTCTGTTGGCGCACATTCCCACAGTATCAGTTTTTACTCGGTGTTCCATTATGGTACTTCCCAGCGTCGCGACGTCGACACCCTGTATGCACAAGTGAGTGACACCTCGCATCTCAAAACGCTCAGGAGCTGGGTCCGCGGAGTTTCCGACGTGTATCGGCAACATTTGGGACAGCATCACTTGCTACGGGCCCCGAAATACCTAGACATGATAACTCACTTCCTGGCTTCCCCTTTTCTCAGACGCTCGCAGATTGCTTCGCTACTATGCCCGCGGGAATAGTCGGCGTCCTCGTTCAGAGTTTTCTGAGTCTTCGTGTGGTCTCGGTGAGCTCCGCCCTGTCACTGGTCTCGAACAAGTAACTAACTCAGTTCCTAATCCTTTTCTGCAGCTCTTCAGCAACAACCTTTATCGCGGCCTATTCGTCACAGCGGCATCGCTGTTGATCGCCGGTGGCGTAGTCGGGAGTTGGCTGTTCGTTGCGGCATCTTTCATGCTACGTAACGACGTGACTCCACCACCGGGCATATCATTCTCTCTAGCGAGCGGGTATGTCCATCCAAGGAACAACTATTTCTTAATGCTTGTACAGGAGCTGACTGAGATCTGGGGGAACGCTAGTTTATGGTTGTGGGGCTGCTGTATCATTGACGTCCTCATCACCGTCACTCTCTCGGTCCTGCTGTACAAGCGAATTGTCGGGTTCAACTCGGGCACCGACTCGATGCTCCGGAGCGTCATCATCCTCTCGATCGAGACGGCTTCCTACACTGCGACCTTCGCGTTGATCGCGGCCATCCTTTCGAACTCGTTCTCGGACGATTCGCTCCTCACCAATTCGACTGGCGCCTTTTTCCAGCCCCTATCTTCGTTCTACCTCATCTCCTTCCTCGTCACCCTCACCTCGCGCCAGGGCTTGCGGGAGAAAACCAATGGCTATAGCAACAACGATGTCGAGTCCCGCGGTGTGTATGCGGCACGCTACCCAAGCAACGGCGTGGGTATGTCGAAAGCGAACCCCTCGACGGCGTCCGCCTCCGCCGGACGGGTTCGCCCTTCCACGCCTCAGCTCGTACGGATGCAAACGCTTGGAGAGCCACGTTCCGATGAAGACGAAGAGATGGACTTGAAGCACCCCAACCCCGAAAAGGAGGTTCGCATCGAGATGTGAGACCCAAGTTCGCATCCGAGTGTCTTCCGCTTCGGCACCATTGGCTTTGTCGAACCAGTCTTAGCTCAGTAGATCCGCTTTTTGTTCGTGCTGCCAACAACCCGATTTAGATGTACTTCCCCTTGGCGCTTAACACGAGGTTTTATCAGTAGTGGTGGGCTCCTTGAATTTCTATTTTTTTCCTCTTTCACTTTCCAAGGGCTTGAACCGTCTTGACCTCTCCACACATGCAATGCAGCGACGATCCCTTTCCGATCGTACGTACCCACCTTTACCGGCCACCCCACTCGACCCCACCATAACAGACAATGAATGATACTGGCACACGTACCTTATCGCAAATATACACCTATTCAAGCAAACGAGCGTATGACAGACTCGGCTAAACAGCCTGGTGAAACTTGCCTTCGCTGCAACTAAGTCACGCCGCCCTCCGGCTTTCAATCTCATACCTATCAACCCCAGAATCGCTTTCAGTCCCCTTGGCCTATCGAACTTCTCCATCCAAAGCCCCTACACCTTGCTTCACAGTAACTACATGAGGTAGGTCGAGTCTGTATTCGGCAGATGTGCAAGCTCGCGCGCTTCCGAGAGCTAGTGACCAAGGAGCCCAAGCTCTAATCGTCGAATGAGCGGTCTCGGCCGGGAAGTTCCAGATCGGGCAAGCCGAATCCTATGCCACAAGGAATCTGGATGCACGAACCCCGCCAGACTTCCTTTCTATGGTCGCCGAACCGTCATTCCATACTACCGTGCACTTCATACACATCCGTGTACATTCATACCAACCATTCGTGAGACATAAACAGCATTCCGGCATCAACTCGGTCGGATTAATACTTCGCTGCCTTCGCTATTGCAAGAACTGACTGGGGTGTTAGTACGCCAGATGGGGCTTCGTACCATGGACCCTTCAATGAATGGGACGGAGGAGCCCTCGGGAACGGATGTTCCACAGTATCTCGCTGATCAAGCCGTCGTAACCAGGGTTTAGGGTCCTTTCGCTCTCGGAATGCTGCTCGACATCTACCTAGGGGGATTCGCGATGAGCTTGTTTCTTCGACATGTCCGGTCGGTCGCTTGGAAGTCGGACGGGTGGCGTCTCCGACTGTTACTCCTCGCCTCAATGGGGGTCAGCTTGGTGGACATTGGGTGCACGTGCTGAAGTACATGGTTCTACACGATACGTCAAAGTCGATCGACCGCTGACGTGTACGGTCAGGCACTTCCCCATTTCTCACGATTCTTCACAAGACTCCCGAATTCGGCAGCGAGCGCTTGCGCTGATCAAACGAAGCATCACGCCGTCTTGTGGAAGAGCAGAGCTTGGTCGATGCGTTGGCACTGGTTCCCGTCGGCCTGTTGATGGGACCTATGATACAGATCTACTTAGCGCGCAGGGCCAGCTCGGTCAGTCGCGCTACTCAAGCAAAGGCTTCCGAGATGGCGTGTAGGGGATGGGCTGACTGTCGCGCTCTCGAATGCTTTTTTCGAGAAGCTCTTCACAATCCAAGTGGGCAAAGTAGGGTACTTTGTGTTCCTTGGCCTCTGTATGGGGCTCAACTGTGCCGCCGCGCTACTCTACACGGTGCTGTCATTCGAATCTCGGACGACCGGGAGGACACACTTTGGGCCTTTCGACTTCAACAAAAGTTTGGGCATTTACTGCGGCGCTACTTGTGTTATCGACATGACCATCACGGCCGCACTCGTCATCCCGTACCGAGCAAGGATGGTTGGCGACCCGCAGTCGAGGACCGATTCAGCTATGCGCCGTCTCATCAAACTTGCGATCCACAGCGCCATGTACACGAGTACCTTCGCCCTGATCGGCGCCGTGCTCGAGTTTTCGTTCTCGATCGACGATACGCGCAAGTTCAGCATGTATGCATTCCAATGCACACTCGGGTCGATGTAGCTGAAATCCTTGCTTGTCAACCTCAATTCGTGGTCCGATATCCGGAATCTGTTCGTCAACACACCGACTCTGCCAGACGATCCCATGCATGAGTTCGAAAGTCGCCAATGTAGGGAGCAGACCATCCAACCAGGTTTCGGCTCGGCTCAGCCTTCATCAGTGCATCGTAGAGGAAACTTAGAGACGTCGAGGAAATTGACTCCCTGATCAGCGAAAGCTGTTGTAGTTTTGTTCTTTCGATGAGATAGAATGTCGTTCGCTACGTTATGTTGATAGATGACCTATTGTGAGATATAATATCGTCTAGGTCAATCAACTTGTAGCGAGGCGAATGGGCGAGATGGATATCGAGTGTGTGTTAATGTATTACAACTAACCTATTGATAGATGACCTATTGTGAGATAGAATATCGTCTAGGTCAATCAACTTGCAGCGAGGCGAATAGGCGAGATGGATATCGAGTGTGTGTTAAAGAAGAGAGAAAGAGAGAGAGAACGTGACCAGAGCCTTAGATAGGATCCGCCTGCAAGCCATCTATCAGTCTGAGTCAAATCCCGAGAACCACACTCGCGCCAGCCATCTGCCTCCATTCAGCGCCGCGCCTTGCGCGCGCCATCTCCCCAATTCCACAAGTCCCTCTGGACCGCAGACCTTTTACATAATTCCCACAACAAAAGCACATTGAGAAGCGGATGGAGAGAAACTAAGCCGCTTCTGCGCGCGGAGTCTAACAACGTCTAAACAATGCCCAATTGAACACTTTCTAATGCGTGTTGCACCCAAGAATCCCTTGCCTCGTTCTCACACGAGAACACCATGTCAACCCAGTTGACAGTCCCTTCGCTCACAGACGAGATCGTCTTCTGTTGCACCAAACCCTTCCAACACATCGAAGTCGTCGACGTCCACGCACATCTACGGGGTCTAGTGACGACAACCGCAAGAACGAGGTGGTTGCCCATGGCCCACCGCAAAGGCTGTTCCTGCATCGCTCCACGTCGCCTCACTTCAACACGCATGGCCTCTTTTGACTGCACTGTCTTCAGGGCACCTTGGGTTAGGCTACTTCTCAAGTTCGCTCTGCTGGTGTAGCTTGTTTGGATCTGGTGTATCTGTTTCCTCTGTTCGTCCGTGCGAGGGGTCGAATAGGAGCTGCGTCAGGCCGGGGAAGCACTACCCCGCGATGGGCGAGATTGCTGGGAATGGGCTATCGAAATAATTTTATGCGGTTCATTCGCGTTCGCCTCAGCCTAGGGCTCAAGATGAAGGTCAAAAGACGGTCGCAGTGGCCACGCGGCGACATGTTTACTTGCACTCAACGTGCACTTCGGGATCCCAGATGCGCAGCAGTCCGGTCGTTAATGCAACGTCCAGCTTTTACGTTGTGGCAACAGGCTTGATATAAATCACTTCAGTCAATGCGATGACTGGGAAGAGTTGATTTGATCCCAGTCTTGTGCACTCCAATACCTGAAAGATACTAATGCATACCTGTCTGACCCCGACGCCCTCCCTTCCAGAACCGTTTCAGACGGATCTGCAACTGAAGTTTGACAGAGCAGTCTGTCCGAAATCTTTTCACCAGGACACCAACGACTCCGGACAATGCCATCATGAAATCGAAGGGCCGCACTACGACAGAGGTAGGGTTGCTTTCATTCTTTCAGCGCCCCCAGGCGCGCTGCCTCAAACTGTGTGACTACACGGAAGCGAGGACAGCGGTATGATCAACGCAGGATCAGGCTTGGAACGGTGCCGCTCAGTTTCCCCTCATTCAATACCCACAACCTGCTACGACGCATCATACAAAAGCAAGCGTCTGTACTTTCTCATGTTGTCACAGTTTCAGAATTCAGTAATATGTAATATGCACGCAATGTATGACTTGCGGAGACTGGGATGCGGCTCGGTCACATAAGATTACATTTATCTCTGTTCTTTGCATTTTGTAATAAGTTTTACGGACGCAATGTCTATGGCAGACACCCCGAGGCTTCCGGATAATGTGATGCACTCTTGGGGTTTGCTCAAAGTTGTGGACCATTAGCCAATGCGATGAATCGACGAGTGTCGACGTCCGCACGCCAGCCCCTGTCGAGCGCGAGGCACCGGCAGTAGTATCTAATGGCGCACACCTGTTAATCAACACGGCCCTCAGCTTGGCGCCGATCTCAGCGGCATCGTCTTTAGCAGTTGCAACCGGATCCGCTTAACGACATCATACGAACCGGACCATATCAGAAGCTTCTAGTACTGTACAACCTCCTGCGTTGAATCAGCATTTTATGGCAATATATCTGGATTCTGTGATCATGTCCGAGTCCTTGACTTAGCCAAACTGCAACGCGCAGCTAGGATAGGCTCTTGCCTCAAACGGCGAACGGACCTAAAACATGGGAGAACCCCTGGGAGATCTCACACATGGCTACGGCATTACACAAGAAGCAAAGAACCTTCGCCCCACCGCACGCGCTGGACGCAGCGTTCCGACCTCTCGTCGCGAGTCGTCGTCGGTCACCATTTGCACCATTTGCAAGGGCGATTGGAGGGTTTCGAGATCAGGCTGCAGGCGCCAGGCGCTCGTCGCGAGCTCGCCGCTGCAGGCGCGGCCGAACTCGAGAGTCAAGACTCAAGAGGCGCGTCAATTCAGGGACGGGCTCGTTCGTGTGCGAACGAGAACCCTCTCGAACCGCCACGGACATCACTTTTGTTCTTTAATTTGATCAACTCGATCACTTTGAGACTACCTCTCGGTCTTTCTATCTTGCTCTCTCACTCTCTGCCACACTAGGTACATTCAATCCTATATTGCGACTTTCAAGTTGCACGTGCTTCGAAGCCAACACCTTGCTCTTGGTCCAAGGGGTGCCACCGACTCCACAGATCACAGCCGATTGCCAATCGCCAAGCCCTTCCAGCGCCGCGGCGCGCATCATGTCGTCGCCGACGTCCAGCAACGGTTCGGTTCCAATCGCGTCCACGGCGGATGATTCGGGACCATCCGATACGGATGTGTTGCAGTATGCCGCGACCCAGGTCGTCGCTACTGGGTCGCTGGGCCCGTTCGTGCTCGGGATGCTGCTCGACATTTACCTCGGCGGGTTCGCGTTGAGCCTGTTCCTCCGATATGTCCGGTCGTCGGCTTGGAGGAGCGACGGGTGGCGGCTCCGGCTGTTGCTCCGGAGCGCAATGGCGCTCAGCTTGATCGACATTGGATGCAACTACTGGAGCACATGGCATTACATGACGAGTCAACAAAGGACTACTGATGCCCTGTACAGTCAGGTAGGTTCGCTTAACTCCGTTTGCGGGTATTGTTCCCGTTTTCGAAGCCGATTTGCCTGGCCGACCTCCCGAGTTCGGCAAGTTCGGCGAGCACGAACAGCATACCCCTGTTTTCCTGGCCGAGGAGTGCGTTCGGCTGACAAATTCCGTTCCCCACTTTTGTTCCTATACGGGAGACAGACAATCGTCGATGCATTTTCTCTTGTTCCGGTTGGCTTGATGGGGTCCATGATCCAATTGTATCTCGCACGGAGGGCTAGCTCGGTCAGTCTCAAATTGCCACCCGAGTTCAGCTCAGTTTGAGCTTTCCGAGAGACCGTTCTTTTCTGCTTACTAAAATCCTTTTTTCTCTTTCGCAATCCTACTTCCACTTTCACAGCTCTTCGCCAACCGTTTGGCGAGGATTGCGTACCTGACCTTCATTGGCCTCTGCGTCGCAATGAACTTCGTCGCCGTTCTGCTGTACACCATCTTGTCGTTGGAGTCTCGCAGCAATGGGAGAGAATCGATCGGGCCATTCGACTTCAACAAGAGCATGGGGACCTACTGTTGGGCAACGTGTGCTGTCGATATCACCATCACGCTCGCGCTCGTCTTCCAGTATCGAACGCGGATGGTCGGTGACAAGGAATCCAAGACCAACTCGGTGATGCGCAGCCTCATCAAGCTCGCGATCCACAGTGCGATGTACACAAGTGTCTTTGCTCTGATCGGTGCCATCCTCGACTTTGCGTTCGCGATATCCGACGCACGCAGGAACAGCACCCTCGCGTTCCAGATCCCGTTGTGTTCGATGTACTTGATCTCCCTGCTCGTCAATCTCGACTCGCGGACCCATCTTCGAGAGTTGTTCGCCGCCATCCCGGCGCTCCAATTCCCCATCAAGAGCGGGTTCGATACCCGCGATACGAAGGAATTAGGGCTACCTTCGTTCGTATCGGGCCAGCCTAGCCCGCTCATGCGTGGACCACCGACCTCTTATACTAGTCACGATAGTGGCAAGATCGACGTAGGCCCGGACGAAATCCTGCCGATGGGGCTCAATTTGGTCCGTTCGACCTCACCGCAACTCAACACCCACGGTCTCGTATGATCAAAAGCCTTGCGACATCGTCGTCTGTTCATACCACTTCCCACCTGTGAGCACTGTATCCACTACCACCGCAGCCTTCAACAAAGAACATCCACCACTGTGGCACGCATCGACACATCCTCTTTTCCCCCTTGCGTCGGATCGACCAAGCTGTTGTATATGACTTCTCCGCGCTCTGTATAGCTTAGTAGTATTAACGTATCTCATGTGCCTTCTTCATATCACGCAAATTTAGTCTTAATAGTGAAGTGCATCTTCCACTTATGAAATACTGCAATCTCAAAGTACATCTGCAAAAATAAACCCTGATTCTTTAGCAAAAGAAGCGTTTTTCATCGTTGCATTGCAACATTTGGCCTTTTTGAGTCTTGGGCTTCCAAGCCATGTTCATCAAACCCTCTCCAGAACGATAGCAATACCCTGACCACCTCCGATGCAAGCTCCCCCAACGGCGTACTTCTTATCGAGGCGATGCAAGTTGTGCACGAGGTTGTTGACGATCCTCGCGCCCGAAGCGGCGAGCGGGTGACCGAGTGCGATCGCGCCACCAAAGACGTTGGACTTGTCGTTGGGCAAGTCGAGTTCGCGTTGGACCGAAAGCCATTGCGCGGCGAACGCCTCGTTGATGTCGAACAAGTCAATGTCCTCGATCTTCAAACCGGCCTTGGCCAAAGCGCCTCGCACTGCCTCGACGGGTCCGATACCCATGATGGTCGGTTCGACGGCGACGACGTGGGTCGCCAAGACGCGTGCCAAAGGTTTGATCCCGTATTTGCCCAACGCGGCTTCGGAAACGACGACGTTCGCAGCCGCACCGTCGCAGATCCCCGAGGCGTTACCGGCCGTCACCGTGCCTTGTTTCTTGAAGACCGAAGGCAATTTGGCGAGCGATTCGAGCGTCGATTGCGGGCGCGGGTGCTCGTCCTGTGCGAATTCCTCCGATGGCCCACCCTTCTTTCGCGAAGGGAGCGAGATGGGCGTGATTTCGTTCTTGAACGCGCCCGCCTCGAGTGCGGCCTTCCATCGTTGTTGCGACTGGAGCGCGTAGGCGTCACATTCTTCGCGCGTGATGCCGAACTTGTCGGACAAGTTCTCGGCGGTGATGCCCATCGGGGTCGGGTTTGGTACGCGATCGGTCAACGCCGCGGCCAACGAGTCCTCGAGTTTGAGGTCGACGCCGTAACGCGTACCCCACCGGGAAGCGCCGGAGAGGTTGTAAGGGGCGAGTGACATGGACTCGGCACCACCGGTCAGCACGACGTCGGCTTCACCGAGCCTGATCTCTTGTGCGGCGTTGATGATGACCTGGAAGCCCGAGCCACAGAGACTGTGATTGGATGCAGAAGTAGACAATGAATCAACCCAGAAGCTCAGTAGCTTCTTCGGTCCCGTCGGAGCGTTCACGTGGGGAGGGACCGGGTGAAATGCGGGACCGCTTGAAGCCGACTTACCGGTTGATGGTGCATGCGGGGACATCGACGGGGAGACCTGAAAGGTGACCGACATGTCGCGCGAGGTAAGGTCCCGAAGGGTCGGAATGGAGCACGGCACTGCAGACAGAAAGAAGGACGCCGGGAGGAAGCGCAATGTGGTGGGTGTTCCGTCAGCGCCGCACGGACCATGACAGGGGATTTACTTCGACGGTGTCGTACCCTGTTTTTACACAGGACACCATGACCCGGACAAAATCCCAGCAAATGAGTGCGTGAGACTGACCCGAAATGGACCGAATCGACCTTTGTGCCTTCGGGCAAATCAGCCAAGGCGGCCTTGCCGGCGATCCCACCCAACTGCGCGGCTGTGTACGACTTGAGCTTGCCACCGAACGCACCAAACGCGGTACGACGACCAGCTGCGATGTAGACAGCAGGGGATGACATTCTTCTATATCCGGAGTGTGAGGGAGAGGGTGCAGGGTGAAGGCAGCGGCAGCGAACGCGTTGACTTGAGGTGCGAGTCGGGTAGGTCCGTGATCCGTGGTAGCCGGTGGAGCGTGCGAGGTGGAGCTCGAACTGGCTGTGGCAGGGAAGGACTGAAAGGATGTCGAGGCTACGGAAGCGAGATTGCTGAAGTTGGCTGTTCAAGGTGAAAACCGAAGGTGGGTGAATAAGCGAGAAAGAATGATGACACTGTGATGCGCGGCCCGCGGACTCTGGCTTGCCCGCATAGCGACGGAGAGCGTCGGAGCTCTCGAGGGAGACGGCTTTCATGTGCAACCGGGCAACCCGCCCCAGAGGGCAGCCGGCGCTACAAACGGTCTTGGCCGCTGAACTCGACGCCGATTGGCACCAGTGGGCAAATTTTGCACTTACAGCAGCAGCAGCGGCTCGTGTCACAAGTATCTCAAATGCATGCAGTACTGACTTCTCCAAACCTAAAAGGAATCATCATGCACGGTTCGGATGCTCGTCCCGTACCTTCTTCAACAACTCAACATTCTCAGCGACGTCCGGATCGTAGCTGGCCTTCGTCGAAGAGCCCAACAGGACGAGTGAGTCGAGCCGCTGATCCAACACGGCCCATTCTTTCGCCTCCACAACATCGTTTTCAAGCTCGCCGGCATCCCTCTTCTTCCACCTCAACACGTGCATCTCAATCTCGTTGCGACAACGCTCAAGCGCGAGATCTTTCTTCAAGACGACATCTTCGAGCTGACGCAGCCGTCGTTCGAGATCGGCTTCGCGTCTCGCAGCCGCATCAATCACGACCGTCAAAGCCTCGAGTTCGAGCGTGTGTTGCCCTTCCTTGTTCGCTGCGATCCCAGGGTATCGAGCCAGTTCGAGGTCTTTGGCCTGCGAGGACGCCTTGATCTTCTCGATCTCGCGTTCGAGTTGCGCATTACGTTCCTCGGCTTGCTCGGCTCGCCTGATCGCTTTTGCAAGTTGTGCTTCGTGGTGTTGGTCCTTTTCCAACGCTGATGAGCCCTTGGACGTACGACTGGGTGGACGATGACTATTCGAGAAGAACGCGAACGAGTCGGGGTCGAACGTCGACGTCCGGGGTGGTCGACCTCGGCTCGGCTGCGGTCTCGAAGGCTCCGATCCCGCGTCGGTGGCATCATCGTTACTAGCACTTCTCGAAGGCGAGCTCGTAAAGAGAGGTTTCCGCAGTACCTGAACCGGCGAGTTCGAACCACGGGTTGTCACCGATCGCCTCACGACGACGACCTCAAAAGGCGAGGCCGACAGTCTTGGCCTCTTCGAGGTTGATGGGTCGACGTACAGATCATCGTCGTCATAATCGGAGTCATCCTCAAATTTAGGGGCTTCCTTAACTACGGCTTTGCCCTTGCCTTTGCTACTGTACTTGCGCTTGTTGACCTTGGGCTTGGGCACCACCAAAGAGTCGGGCCTGACCGTTCGCTGCTTTCTCGGTGACGGGGCCTTGGCGATCGTCACTTGTGCCGACTCTTCATCTTGCACCATCTTGTTCTGCTTCTTCATGACTAGCTTCCACTCGTCTGAATCGAGAGGTGGGAAGGAGTGGGTCCATGTGCACATGTCGTCTTGGTTGTACCAAGGTGGGGGCGTGATCGAGTAAAGCGACGTTCCGGGTGGAGGGATGGCCCAAGCTCCCCGTGGGCTGTGAAAAGATAGGTATACCGGGGTGGATGAACATTCTCACTCCCAGAAGTGTGGAATGAACAGACAACGAGGCTTTCAATCGAGGAAGATGACGAACCTGATCGTGGCTGGGAAAGGGACGTTGTCGGACCACCTCTTGAGCCGTCTCTTGATGCGGGTCTCAAAGTAATGCCACTCGTGACGCATCCCTGTCCTCGTATCCACTTCACAAGGAATCCATATGGTGCTGCCTGTGCAAAGCCGTCCAGCCCGGTGTTTCGACACCGTCAGCTTCTTGGTGATGGCCGTGTCTGAGGGGAGGAGGTCCTACTAGCAGCTCACCGTTTTGATGTAGCTGGAACGAAATGACCACTTGAGAGCCCTCGATGGGGTTTCCCTCCTTGTCAACTGAATGTTCAATGTCGAGCTGAGCGTTCAAGATCCAAGATCGAGTTAGTCCCTTGAGAAAAAAATGATCAGAAGCGACGAACCCCCACATCGAGCTCGAGCTTGTAAAGAGACGAACGTTGAGGCGCTGGATCCAGCTGGCGTCGAACCAGGCATGAGTCGGAACAGCATGACGCGTCCTTTCTTCCTCCAGGTCGTAGTGCAAGTCAACGATGGCGATTTCGCATCGATGCTGATGCAACGTCATCCTCAGCGCTTGAGCCGACGTCAGCTCCGGCGAGGGGAGCGATTGACCGTTGGGGAGTCGCACACTTTTGAGGTAGGTATGGAGAGGTGGCGATTGCTTGAAGGGCTGATTTTGGCCAATACTCGACAGGAGGCAAGGTTGTGAGCTTGGGCCCGGACTTGATGACCCGAACGGAGTCGATGAAGCCATCGGGGGCAGTTGAACTGACAAAGTCGATGCGATCATTGGTGGTGAGGGAGGGGTAGCAGCAAGAGAAGAGGGCACCATGTCGTCTTTGCTCGTTGTGGGTGCGATACCGACATCCGGGTTCGGTGGCTTGGCGAGCAAGAATAAAAGGTACGGTCGTCGCCAAGGCTCGAGCACAGCTGAAGGAGAGGAGGAGCTGGAGCGGGCCAACAGTGGCCAACCAGCTGGCAGTTCGAAAGGAGAGCCACCCACTCGAGCCCACTCATTCCTTAGCGGAGGCGCAGTTTGTAGTGAGCAATTTCAAAATGAACCCTCGCGGCGCCCAACCTCCAGTCTCGCTCGTTCCCACCTTTGCAACAACACGAATCCAAGGCGACAGAGCGACCAGCTCATCTCGTTGTACATTCATTACAGTAGCGTCCAACGAGATGAACGGTCGCTCTCGCAACCCATACGTCAGTAGCCACCAGCGTATGTTGTCGTCTTCGTCGTCGACTTGCCCTCTCAGACCACTCGTGACCCTTTCGCCTATGATGATGCAACAAGATATGGCAACAGACGAGCTCATCCTCCTTATTGCCTTGCTCCTACTCGTACCTTGTCGCGACACCGTCCTTCGTATGCCATCGCGGTGACGAGCTCGAACAAGAAACCCCTTTTTGGTCGGCGATTGATCGTCCGCGTGAGCGTTCTCATGAACCTCACTCACCGTCCCCGTCAGATCCCTGTACCATTTTGTGTCCGAATCAATTGTATGGACCCGCTGGACCCGACCTCGTTGGAGAAGGCCGTGGTCCCGGCATACCAAACTCGGTTAAGGGACTCTGACGGCACGTGACTTCCGCTTCGGCTCGGGTGTCGTTTGTTCGTCTGATCAAATTCGTCATCTGACATTTCAAACGGCGGGCTCGTTGGGTTCGAGCATGAGCAAGGTGGAGCGATTCGTAGCTTGAATGATCGCAACCCAATAGATTAGTTTGCAATCTGAGGCGAGGTCACTTTGGATCTTTCGGAGCAAGGTGCTCAGCGGCCGTGGGGTGAGATGTGTCGCACTCGATGCGAGAAGGCTGTGGTAGCATCCGAAGGTCGCTACAAGTTGCTTTTGATAGGGACTTACTGTGGAATGAAAGTTTTCATCGGTACTCACCAAACCCGGTCTTTATGTCTGCGAAGTTCATGGCAAACCCAAGAGCTGCTGCCCCGGCGCACGGACCGCCGGACGTGCCACTGCCTCGTACTATTAGCGCGCGCTCACACGACGCGGCGTGTTTCACCTCCCCCTTATCCAGCTTCGCCCCTCCCTCCCCCTCCTCCAGGCTCAAAATGGTCAGTACCTCACACCCTCCATTCTCAACTCAATTCAACCCAACCCTGTCCTAATCCCACCTCTCCTCTCCCACCTGAAATACCACCAGGCTCGTCCCGCGTCGCACACCGAACTGCGTCAACGTTCCCAAGCGTTCGCCAACAAGGCGGGCAAGTCGAACCCACTCAAGAAGGCGCCCAAGCTCGAAACGCAAAAGAACTCGATCTCGCGGCGGTTGTTCATCGTCTTTTTCCTCTTGTTGGCGGGAGGGTGTGAGTTGATCGAATTCGTGGTTCAAACGCTTCCCATGGGAGGAGGAATGCAACCCCCCCCCCCTTTTGAGGTCTCGCGGGTTTGTTTGCTGGGTTGGCTCATTCAATCTTCTCCCCCTCTATACAGTGTTCTTCGAGATCGGGCAATTGGTCCTCGACCAAATCTGGCCACCGGTCACGAAATTCAACCAACCGCGTCGGCCGTAAATTACCTACCTGCTCAAGCATCTCAGATCAGGGAGAAAGGGGATCGGAAGCGCAGTCTCGAAAACGTCACTGAGCAAACGCGTGACGTGGCTTTCCCATCGATACAACACCCACCCTGATCGCCAGAATGGGTTCGAGGCGGGTTTGTCAAGAGTGATACCCGAAAGAAAAACGAAGCAATGTGTCATGGAAGCACTTAGCTTGAAGGGACGGAGGGAGGAATTGAGGTGGATGTACGTCGTGTGTTTCTTTCGAATGTATCAAGGCTTTTTTAACACCTACTGTCTCGCCGCCGGTCGCTGGGTTTTTCACGACTTCTCGGCACCGAGGACTTGGCCTCGTGTGATCCCCAAAACGACGGATCCTCCAGGAGTATTGTGGACGGAAAAGCGGACAACTTGTGTGAACCGAAGGCTCCTCTACCTGACTACAACACACTCCGCGAAAAAGACCATTTCAACGCACGCCCTCCACTCTCAGTTAAGAGCTCATGGAATTGGAAAGGCGGATAGATTACAAGCAAAAGGACTCACAACGCACATCGGAACCCGGAAGGAAAAATCAAGTTGTTAGAGAGAATGGGAGTGACAGAAAATCGAAAGAAGGAGAGAGCGGGTATACAGAATGAACAAGTACGTAGTCGAGGCGCCAGCAAAGAACCAGGAGTCACAAATCAACAAATACAGGGTGTTCAGGCCGTTGCGGGAACCATTTGGATCTGAGCGAGCTCTTTGTTGTCTGGAGAGATAAAGTGAAAGATGAGTGCCTGGACCGGGTAAGTGAGTAGACGTGTATAGGCGCTTACCGATCGCGACGCTTCGAGTCTGATTAGCGACCTTGTAGATACCGATGAGTCGAGACGAGAGCTCAAACATGTTCTGTCGACGTCGGCAGCACTATGTGATCAGTACATATGAACGACCAGATTTAACCCGACAGTCGAGATCGTCTTACATTACGGAGCGAGATAATGATGAATTGCGCGTTCCTATTGACGACGCGCAGACTAGTCAGCGAGAAGGCTTGTAGAAGGAAAGGGTTTTGGGCTGAGGACTCACTTTGTCCGATCCTTGATATAGTTCGCGACGATGGAGACGTTCCGGAAATCGAGAGCGGCATCGATCTCATCCATGAAGTAGAGGGGCGTCGGCTGCACGCGTTATCATACAATGTAGGGTCAGTTGTGCCTCAGAGCTACCGTTTCTTCACGGATCTGGCGAACGCACCTTGAAGACGTGCAGCGCAAAGACGAGCGCAAGCGAACTCAGCGTCTTCTCACCACCCGACAAGTTGGAGATGTTCTTCCAACTCTTCTTGGGCGGCATGACGGAGAAAATGATACCCTCGGAGAAGGGGTCGAGCGAGTCGACCAACTCGAGCTCAGCGTTACCCCCAAGGGTGATCATCTAGAGCGAGGCCTCAGAGACATTAGTACAAATTCATCGACCCTGCTTCCGATGATCCGGTCTCGACGCACCTGGTACATCTCCTTGAGCTTCATCGAGATGATGCCAAAGCCGCCCATGAACTCGCGCAAGCGCTGACTGCGCAAGTCGTCGGCCAACTGCTTCGCCGCGTCGCGCTCCTTCGTGACCGCTTCCAGATCCGCAGCTCGCTGCATGAACTCCTTCTCTCGTCGCGCATACTCCTTGAGGACCGAGAGGTCAAGTGTCGACCGCGAGATCCGTTCTGTCAGCTCAAGTGTGAGGTGTCTGCGTTAGTACCCGCCAGCTATGATCACCTTTGCGATGATCACCTTTGCGATGATCACCTTTGCGATGATGCGCACCTTCGAGAGCAGAAATCTTGGCTTTGAGGACCTTGACATCGAGCTCTGCAATCTCTTCGTCCGAGTATTGGTGGAGTTCAGTTTCAGGTCTAGGCGGCTTTTCACGCCCAGATCCCTGGCCAGCTTCTTCTTCGTCATCCTCGTCGTCCTCATTAATCTCGTTGAGCACGAGGTTCGCCACCTTCTCGGACCAGTACTCGATCGCGTTGTTCGCGTCCTTGAGTAGCTTGGAGTGCTGATCGACCTGTTGCTTCAGCTCCATCTGCAAGGGTACGCGCGTGTCGCGTCAGACAATTGCCCAAATATGAATCAAAGGAATATAGAAAACCACCCACCTCGCGCTTGCGGAACTGCGTCATGATCTCGAGCTGGGCGTCGAGCGTGCGCTTCATCTCGGCAAGTTCATCCGTCTTGCTCTCCAGAACCGCCTGAACCTTCTCGACTGCATCGCGAACGGCCGAAACCTCTGCGTCACCACCTTGCATCTGCTGCATCAGCTCTTCAAGCTCGTGCTGCGCCGATTCCAACGCCTTCTGGTTTGCGCCCATCGATTTCGTCAGCTTAGCTGCGTCCTTCTCCGACTTGGCCTTGCCGACCTCGGCCTTGGTCAATCGCTCGTTCGCGAGGTCGATCTGCGACTTGAGGTCTTGCACCTTGGTCTGCTGACCGCGCAGTCGCACACCACCGACTTCGAGGATCTTGTTCTGAAGAGCGGTGATCTGGCCTTCGATACCCTTGGTCTCGGATCGAAGGTTGTCGAGGTCCTTCGAAAGCGAAGCGATCTCCTTGTCGAGTTGCTCGATCTTCTTGAGGTCTCCCGCTTCGGGCTTGCTCTGAGTCTTGAGATCCCTCAGCCGAGCCGTCGCCTCCGCAATGCGCTTGTCGCTCGCCTTGACGTCCATCTTGATCTTGTCGATGGCCATGTCGACCTCGGGCAAGCGTTTGCGCAGCGTCGCTAGTTCGCGCTCGGCCTTGGACCGGTCCTCCGTGAAGACGCGCAGCGCTTCCGAAGAGGCTTCACGCTCCTTCTCACACCGAGCAACGACCTCGGGAGTGAACTCGTCTGCTACAATCTTGGAGCTCATCTTGCCCCGCGCGGGTCGACCACCACCACCGGACATGGTACCGGTCGTTTCGAAGAGCTGGCCATCGAGAGTCACGACGCGCCAGCGTTGCTTTCCGTATGCAATGCGCTTGCCCTGCTCGAGGTCGTTGGCGACGAGAGTGTTTTGCAAGAGCTGGAAGAAGCATGGAGCGAATCGCTCTTCCTTGGGTGTGATGAGGTCGAACAAGCGCGGCACGTTCTCCGGAGTGGCAATCTTGTCCATCTGGCGGGCCTTGATCTTCTCTAACGCCATGACGTTCACCCGCCCGAGCTGATTCTTGCGAACGACGTCGATGCATTGCTGTGCAACCACGACCGTGTCGGTGATGATGTTGTCCAGACCTCCGCAAGCGGTGGAAACGGCGACGTCGAACTTGTCATCGATTCGACCCAGATTGCCAAGTCGACCCTGATTTGAAGGAATGGCTCACGTGTCAGCTGTGCCTAGTGACTGGTCCACGGCTAAAGCACTCACATGGAAACCGGGAAGCCGGCCTTGGTCCTTGAGCTTGGTCAACGTTGCTAGGGTGTCCCCTTGGGATCGACTCGCCGACTGAGATGCCTTGGCCTCGTCCGACTTTTGCCTGGCCGCGGTCGCTCGCTCGCGCAGCTTGGCGTCTTGAGATTGCATCGCCTGCATTGAATGTTGGCGTCAATATGGGAGGCTCCACACCCTCCACACCCTCCACACACACACACACACACACACACACACACACACACAAACAACCGAACTCACATTGATATCGCTCTGGGCTTTGGCAATCTGCGCCTCAACCTCGGCTTTCTCGGCGGTCAGTTCCGCCAGTCGTCCGCTCTTGGTCTCGTCATTGCTTCGCAACATGTGGATCGCCGCTTCGGCTTCCTCGATAGCGATTCGCACGGTGTCACCTTTCTCGACGAGCATGTCACGTTCATTCTGTGCGAGGTTGATGGCGGCTTGTTTCGCACCGATGTGCTCGGCCCATGGCTGGAGTTCCGTCTGCAGAGTCTCGATCTGCGCCGAAAAGACTTCCGTCTTGCCCTTGAGTGAGTCGCGAACCTTCTCCAGCTCGAGCTCCTCCTTTTCGAGCAAGGCCTCCATCTTCTCCATCTCGCCTCCAACCCGGGCAATCGTGTCGGTGTGGTTCTTGACCCAGGTTTCGGCTTCGGATCGCGAGTGTCCTTCCTCCTCAAGCGCTTTCTTCAGTTTCTTGACCTTGGTCACCATAGACTTCTTCTTCTCTTGCCGTTGCACGTCGGCGCGATCGAGCACGGCCAAATGCTTGACGATTTCAGCCGTGGCTTTCTCGGTATCCTGTGAGAGAAAGGGTATGGCCCGAGGTCAGGCCCACGCATTCACAGTAACACTGAGAAAGAAAAAACCCGAGACTTGCTTTGCAGTCCTTGACCATCTCATTGTACTCGCGCTGCAGCGCCTCGACCTCCTCCTTCGTCCCAGTCTGATCTTCGAGCTCGACCTCCAAACCCGACTGCGCCTCCTGAAGCTCCGCAGCATGAATCTGCGCGTTGTAACTGGCCTGGTGGATGTTGACCTGGAACAGGGCCGAGTTGTTGTGCACGAGTTCGTTCTGATCGCGCAAGTAGGACTCGCACTCCTTTCTCCTGCTTTCGAGCGCGCCCTTCTCTCGTTCGACGAGCTTGACGCGGTTGAGTTGGATGCCTCGAGCATCGTTCAATCGCTCGACTTCAACGTTCGCGGCCTCGATCTCAGGCTTGTACTTCGACGTGCCGATGATGTCTTCAAGGTACTCCAGCAAGCCCTCGTCGTGCTCGGTCGCACCTTTGGGCTTCATTTGCGCGATCGATTCGACTTCACCCTACAGCGTCGCAATACACATCGGGTTAGTGTAAAGTCGGATGGTACAAGGTGCTGGTGTCTTCTGGACTTGCCTGGAGAATCAGGAAGCGTTTGTGGTCGAGATCAATGCCACGAGCTTTCAAAAGTGTTTGCACTTCCGTGAAGCTCGAGACTTTGCCGTTGATGCTGCACGGGATAAGGATATTGTGTAAGTTAACGAAGCAGCAAACAAGAATCTGACCTTGGCGGGTTCCCACCCACGTGTAGCGACTCGAGTTGTTGCGATAGGCCGTGCGGGCAACAATGAGTTGTGAATTGGGCACCACCGTAAAGTCATCACGACCAGGCTGAGACCATCGAAAAGTTATCAGCACGCAGGGCGTCGAATCTGAGGCACTGTGCGCTCGCTCACCAGATCAATGATTTCTCGGAACCAGATCTCGACGGTGCAGCTCCCGATCAAGCCCTCTTGCGCGGCCGCATTGTTCGCATCCTTCTTCTTGCCCTTGCCCTTCTTTCCGCCCTTCTTCTTGCCAAAGCTACCATCATCATTGCTCTCATCGTCTTCGTACTCGACCCCGTCAGCCTCTTCCTGCGTTGGTGCCAGCGGATTCGCAGACGATTCTTCCGGCACGACCACACCCGAGTTGTGGATCAGCTCGGACAGTTTTCCCTGACGCATCTTGGTGGCACGATAACCAAAGACGAAGAGCAGAGCATCGATGGTGTTGGATTTGCCCGAGCCGTTGGGTCCGACAATCGACGAAAAAGACTGGAGAGATATGCAGAGCCCATGTTAGCGATCAGAATCAGCACGCGAAATTTGACCAGGTTTGGTCCTACCTTGTGGAAAGGCCCAATAACGCCCCGACCTCGGTACGACTTGAAGTCCTCAAGGACGAGCTGGTGAATGACCAATCTCGGCTTACCCTCGCGCTCCTTCTCACGCTGTTTCTCGAGCGCGGCATGGTTGAGTGCGGCGGCACGAGCTTGAGCCGCAAGATCGTAAGCGGTAGGTGCCGGTGTAGCAGACAATCGAGACGCTTGGGAGGGCGGTGGTCGCTGCGTCTCTTCCTCGCCATTCTCGTCGGCATCTGGAGTCGCTTCTTCGACGACGGGCTCATCACGAGCTTGAGACTGAGCGGCCGCCGGGAGTTGGGCCTCGTCGGCTTCGGTCTCATTCCCAGACGCCACTTCTTCTAGCTCTGCCTCGGTGTCTTCCGCGGGTTCGACTTGCTCCGCTTCACTGCCCTCATCAGAGTTGATGACGGGCGCGGCCTTCTTGCCCCGACCCCAAGACGGGACGGCCGCGGCGCGCTTCTTGGTGGGTATCGTCGGTTTGACGTCTTCCTCCTCGACATCGAACGGATTGTCGGCGGTCTCGTCTTCATCTGGTGTTTTGTTGGCCTTGGCTGATTGCCTCGAAGTGCGACTCTTTGTCGCGGCGGTGGCCTTGGGGCCAGAGGTGGAAGTGGCCGAGTTGGTTGATCGACGCGTCTCAGCGCGGTGGTCCCCAGTCGGCGCCTTCTTCGCAACAGATCGTGCGCCCACCTTGTCATCGTCTTCCTCCTCGTCATCTTTTTCTTCCTGGCCTAGTTCTTCCTCCTCCTCCTCCTCCTCGGACTCGACGACATTCCTCTTGCCCCGGGCGGTCCGAGCCGAGCGAGCTCCGGACGACGCGCCTTGTTTATTGCCCGCTGCTGACGATGTTGAAGCGGTAGTGCGAGTCGCTCGACCACCACGAGATGTCGGCTGTGGCATTGATTCGTCTGACGACTGTTCCTCTTGCTTGACGGCGGCCGCAGCCTTGCGACGGGGTGGCATCGTCGACGCGACTTGGTTGGAAGCCAGAGTAGTGGAGGGGAGTCAAGAAACCTCGCCATGCGCGCCAGCGGGTTACAAAAACCGTCAGGTTTTGTGCAATTCTCAAATAGAGCAACTCTAATCGACTGTCATATCCCATCGAGGGTTCCCCACTAGTCAGATACATTGCATCGGTCTAGATTTCTTATATACGGATATTATAGACCAACAGCGAGCGTGATTAAACTTGCAAAGTAACAAAAGTAGAGCGGGTAGTCATTGGCGTCAGGGGAGGGGAGAATCTAGTGTCCCGAGCGAGTGTCAACCGAAGGGGTTGCGGAAGCCGGTCGTTCCTATCTGAGGAGCAGTCCTCCACTGCGGCGGACCGGCCATCTGAGACGTCGTATTGTAAGAGGTCTCGTGGGTGAAGGGAGCCTTGAAGCTCACTTCTGACGGTGCTCGAGCATCAAAGGGAGGGCGGGAGGGGCCGTGATCCATCGCTTGCGCAGGCGAGTCGGTCCGCTTGACGAACTTGAGCGGTGCGATGGGCACGATCGGTACCGCGGGGATCTCGACCGGGACCTGGTCGTAGTACGATCCATAGCTGTAACCACTGTACCCGCCGGCTCGGTTATTCGCATCGATTCCGTTTCCATCTCCGTCGGTCGAATAGACCGAGCACTCGGAATCGCGGTGGTTCATCCTGTCCGCATTCCACGTTGGAGGAGGAGGAGGAGTCGACTCGAAGCTTCCGATCGAGGCTTGAGGGGTAGAAAAGTACTGGTTGCCCGGCGCGCTCGCCTGCGATGGCGACGAGAAGGTGCGTTGGTGCGTTGCGGATCCGGCTCCCCAAGGGTTACGGAAAGCATTGACATCGGCCCTGGCGTTCATGATTGGAGTCGGCGCCTGCGACGTGTCCACGACGGGGTGGAAGGTGCTATTGAAGGCGATGGTGGTGTTGGTGTTCGCCGACACCTCCTCATGCGTGTTGCGACGCAGTCCGTCAAAGTCAGCACGACGAGCTCGTTCGGCCTCTTCCATCGACGACGACTTTGAAGGCGTGTACGACAACTCGGAGTTGCGCGATAGACGATGGAACGCGTCCGATAGTTCGGCACTCACGTCGGATTGACGCATAGGCCCGATGCTCGGTCGACCATTGACGACAGGGATGAGCGTCGGGGGCACAGGAGCCTCTGCGAGACCGACTGGGGAGACTGGTGTCGGCGAGACGGGTAGAGGTGACGTCGGAAGTCGAGCGGCCGTGTCCTCGGTCGATACGCCTTCAAAGGACGAGAACTGTAAGTTCGGTGACCCGACACGGACCGGCCCTTGCGATTGCCCTGGGACCTTGCGAGGTCGTGGTGCTGGGCCTTTGTTCGCCTTCGAGCTCGGTAGAGGCACAAAGGAGGATAACAATGGCTTTTCCAGGCTTAAGGATGTGTTACCGGCACCGATTACAACGCCGTTGACTCGATGATCAGGTGCAGCACAACCAGGGGTCAGCTCGAACGTCTCCATCCCGAGCGATTCAACGAAGCCGTCAGGGAGGATCGGGTTGGAGATGACAGGAGCCTTCTTGGATCGAATGCCCCATCGAAACGACGACTTGCCACTTTTGACTGCACCACTCGACTTGGACTCCGATGCCAAAGGTCGCGAGATTTTGGGCGGCATGTGAATCTCTGGGATTTTGGCGATCGGGACCTTGCGTTTCTCCTCGGTGGCGGGACGAATGACCTTTGCGGACCTGGGCTCCGACAAGTCGAGCTTTTTGAGAGAGTTCGCATTTAAACCGGGCGACATGGCACACACGACATGATTTGACAGAGGAGAAGGTTGTCTAAACGCCTCTGTTGGGGCCAATTTGTCGTGCTGAGACATTTGTCGGCGACGGGATGCGCTGATGGACTCGCTAATTGAGCTGGACTGACGATAGTCGATGTGGCCGCCAGAATCGGCATCGACCTCACTCGGATGCCTGACCGACCTGCTCGACTTGTTGGACGCCCTTCGGTTTGAGCTGACCGACGCCTGACGCAGCGAGTTCTTGCCCATCGAAGACAACGAGGCGTGGCGGCCGCTCGGGGTCGACAGCGAAGAACGAGGGCCATCACGGGGCGTCGCTGAAGTAGTATGGTTGACGTACTCGTCGTAGTCCTCGTCGTCGTCATCATCATCATCGTAGTGCGCGTGATCACTGTAGTCTTCGTCCTCGTCTTCCTCGTCGTCGTAGCGAAGGTCTTCTTCGAGGGCGCTGTGTGGAGCAACGACTGCGGTCGCCGCAACAGGAGCGCCGACCCAGCCGGTCTCGTGGTCGTCGGCGCCTCTGCCTCCCCCACCGTAGAGTCCAGTCTTGCCGCGCTCATCCCAAGGTCGCGTCTGAGTGTTGTCGATGGGCTGATAGTCCTCGAGCGGCATACGGTCGACGGGGGCTGTCGGCCGAACCGAGGAAGCTGGCGATGAGATGACTTGGCTCGTGCGCTGAATGGGCCGATCGCGAGCGATCTCGGGGGTGCGCATCGCAGCTTCGGCGTCGAGGTCGATCGTCGGGGTGCGGGCCGTGTAGTGCTCGTAGACGTCCACATGATGCGAAGGATCGTCCTCATCGGCCTCCTCGTCGTCGAACTCGCCATACATCTCGGCGTAAACGTCGAGCACACTATCGATGCGACTCGATAGGCTCGTTGCGCTGTCGAAAGCGGGCACAAAGTCTTCGGGTTTCTTGCGCAGTCGGACGGGCGATGCGTTGTCCTGCTGTCGCCAAAGCACGAAGAAAGGGGCGCGGCGCAGCAGCATAGCCGAAAGCGGTTTAAAAGATCAGTTCCAACTCCACTACCAAGTCGAGGCCAGAGCGCAATCACCACAGGACATGCAGTCGGGATCGGCCCGTGTGGCAGGAATGACGCAGCCGGACCCCGAGCGCCTCCCCAGCTATCTCCACTCGCACGGACCACGCCCGAGAGGAAGCTCACCTTATCCCAGCCCACAATCGAAGCAGCATCAGGTTGACTGGTATCCCCAGTCATGGGCCGGTACGAGGCACCGTCATAGTCAATGTTGCATGATATCGCGAGCCCGCCTTCGCTCGAGAGAGTCGGTTCGCGGCGCTTTGTCGGGGTCTTCACCGACGTCGGGATCCGCGGCGACCATTGGGTGCTGGCGAACGTGGGGGAGTGATGCGAGATACTCAAGTCGGATGCCGGCATGATATGGAGAGAGAGGTCGCACCGAGCAACGAAGGAAATGATGCTATGGAAATAGAACTGCTGCAGCGACTTGACAGGGAAATAGAGAAGGGGACGGAAGGAGCAGGTGACGGCGGGCCGACTGAAGGAGGCAGCAGCACGATGGGGGCGTGATGTGACGGAGAAGAGTCAGACGCAAGAGAAGTGTTCCAGACGCTGGGTTAGATCGTCATCCTAGAAGGCCGACCCACTCTGCCGTGAATGCAGCTAAATGCTAGCATGCAGGATTATTACGGCCAGCCATCGTGCCGCGTAAGACTGGGCCAAATGGGCCTGAGACAGACCGTAATAGGCAGGTTCGGCCTTGACCGGACGCGCCGCGCGCGCGTCTCCGTGGGACGGACGGGCCAAAGCTGGGCTGGGCTGACTGCCGATCTCGACTCTTGCGCCCGCGATTAGGCTTTCTCCGCGGAACTGGGTGACAAGTTGACGTGGAGGACATCATCATTTACTAAATTGTGCCATTATGGTTGTCGGATCATTTACTACCACTTTGCAAGACCCACGTAGAGCTCAGCATGTTTAATGGGGTTTGTACTGTCTCCTGAACCTTCGACGAGCACTTCATCCGACCCCGCCCGGCCCGTGGCCAGCGCACCAGCGCTTGAAGCATGAAGCTTGTCAAGTTTGAAAAGCTTGCCCCGGGGTCTCCCCGACTCACGGATCACTAGATCACTCGATCACCCGAAGCCGGGCTGATCCTCGTTGTGTTCTGTCTGGCAACTCGGGTAGATGTACTTCATGTTGTCTCTCTCTCCAGTTCCTATGTGTCACGAAATGCGTGCATGTGCCTAGTCATCTTACTATCTCATAACATTGAAATGCTAAAACAGAGATTGCAGACGCAATGAGCCTTTGCGCGCATTCCTCCCTGGCCGGCAAGTGTTACAACACCCAGTCGAATTTGAACTGCCCCTGAGCTCGCTAAGGCTCGTCCCGTTTCTCGAGCGAACGGACAAGAAATCTTCAATAATTGCGAAGAGGAGAGTGCTACAAAATAGAGTTTACGAAACACGAGAAATGGCCCAGGAAAGTTGAAAACAGACAAGCAACGACGATAAGAGGGCGATCTGCGAGCACAGTACTCGGGTGACGGGTTAGGGATGATGTTCAATCGGTGGTTTCCGTGGGGCAGAGGTTGTGGCGTGACTGACAACTGCAAACGAAGGTGCGTATCTTGTTCATTAGGTGCGAATGCTGCGATAAGTGTCCGTTCGGCGAAGCGCGCTTATATGACGAAAACCGCCAAGCCACCGAGGCCGAAGAGGGCGGCGATAGGGGCGGCGTGGCGGTGAGCAGGCGAGGCCGGGCGAGTCGTCGCGGCGGCGGAAGCGGCACTGGCAGCAGTGGCGGCAGAGGTGGGGCGACTGGTGATCATGACTGTACCGGATGTTGCGGTCCCGGTCCCGGTCACAGAAGCGGAAACGGACGCGTTGGCCGCCGAGCTCGAGGCAGACACCGAGGTATTGGCCGCGGCGCTGGCGCTCGCCGTCACGGAGCCACCGAACAAGGCCGCGGACTGGAAGGTCGAGCACGACGATGTAGCGGGGGTGAAGACGGAGTACGGGAGGTTGCCGAGGTCGGTTCCCTCGCCGGGCTGGTACCAAGTGCTCCTACCGCCGTTGCTGCCGATGTAGACACCGGGGGGGAGCTGGTCGTCGCCGAGGCATGAGAGGAACGTGCCGTTCATTCGGGTCACGGGGGCATTGACGTCGCAGCCAGCTCGGTCGTAGACGTGCTCGCACATGCGTGCTCCTCCATCCCAGCTCGGGTCGCACGCCTTCAAGCAAAAGTAGTTGGCGCCCATAAAATTGTGCCATTGGATGACTTGGCGGAAAGAGGCTCCGCCGGGGGTCGACGCGCTCGAAGTCGAGTTGCCGTTGAACGATTGACTGAACAACAAGCCACCGAGAGGGTTACCTCGCTGTTAAAGGGAGGGAGGTAGCGAGTCAGAAAAATGCTTGCTAGAGTACAACAACAGGACAGGAACAAGAGTCTTACGCGATCGGCACCGTGAGGATCCATCTCTCCACCCTCTGTTAAGATTTGACATGGGTTGGTCAGGCTATGCTCGGGTCCATCTCACACTGACGATGTGCCCACAAACTCACGATCATTGGCCTCAATGTTGACCATGGCTTGGTTGATGTAACCAGTGACTTGAAGCTGTGCGTCATCATGGGGGCCAGCAGCACGTCAGTACGTTGAGCGATCCGGAAAGGGGTTTCGTTGGACTACTATCTGCTAAAACTCGAAGGACTAACGTAATGAGGAGTCTGTCAAGGTTGTGAGAGAAACAAGTTAGCACGACAGAAATCACCTGAACATGGAAATGAGAGAAATGAGACTTGGGTCACGTTCTCACCTTGATGAACTGGACCGACTGCAGAGCCCCTGGAGGGATGACGCGAGTACCCCGACCGGCTTTGGTGCACCAAGCGACCATGCCGCCCTCTACATCGCCGACGATGCTGTTGGGCAAAGGTGGGGCCCTGTTGTTGGAGAGGAGAGCATGAAAAGCAGAATACAAGGAGTGAAAGAAGATGAATGAAGCAGATATGAGTAGACGTCCCAAAAGCGCACCAGCGTGCAGGGCGCGCGCTATCCAATTGAGAAATCGCATGGGCCCGAGGGCGATCGCCCCCCGGGCCATCGTTCTCAAAGTTGAAACGTACCACAAGCAGAAGTCATCGATAGTGTTGATGTAAGCGGTTTGGCACATAGAGGATTGGCCTTCGGTTGTCGAGTTGCATCGGTTGTAACTGTGTTGATTGGTACACGTGGAGTACAGAGCGGGTGATTTATTAGCACACCAGATCAGAGGCAGCAGCGGTGGCGAACGCGGATCCGAGGAAAATGCTTGGCGCGCGCCGCTGGCAACCATGCCTCAACATCGCCTCAAGAGACGAGCTAGCCTTGCGCGAAAAAGAGTCGCTGCAAACTCACCCCAACTGCCTTCCTCGATCGCCATTGTTGGGATCGGCTTGGTAAGGCTATGAGTTTGTGTCAGAACAATAAGAAGATGCATTCAGTTAGCGATGGAACAAGAAAACGCGATGCGATGAGCGAGCGCCAACACGATCGAAAGACTGACGAGGTTCGTGTAATTGAAGCGCTGCTCCGCGAGCGGAGTTTGAGCGACGGCCCCAGCGGCGAAAGCGACAACAGCGACGGCAACGGCTTTGTGCATGTCGAACAGAGAGGGTGGGTTGGAAGTAAAAAAGAAGGAAAAGGTGAAAGAGGTGGCGGGGAAGAAGGAGGAGGAAGCAGACGGACATGACGAACGGCTACGAACCGGATGTGCTTGTAGACTCTGGCCGACGGATTCATCGACCCCAGCCAAGAGCGCTTCGAAAGGCTTGGCTTGGCATTCTGAGCCCTCGAGCGAGAATGCTCGATCGTCGAGATTTTTCGCGCTCATTGTGAAGCAAAAAAGCCACAAGTGCAAGGTCATCATCAGTCATGAATCAAAGCCAATCAAAAACTCCGAGCCTCGACTCGGGGCATTTTTTGGACATGTCGGGGCATTTGTATTTGACCAGATCGGCGTTTAGGGGCCGCGATTTTCGATCTGCTCGAGCTTTGTCGAAGCGAGTGCGGCCCACGCCGATCCGCTCCCCGTGGTCCATGAGGCCGTGAGGTCTCATGATTGGTCCCCGGTGCCGTAGGTATATCCATGGCAACAAGTGCACGTTTCTGCTTGGTTTGCCACGCAAGAGCTTCATCTAATTGCTCGTTACTAACTATAGCCGAGGTATCTATGTACTTACTTACTCAATGCTCAACCTGTGTGGTACTCAACTCGGTTCCTTGGGCGACCAAAATGGTACTCAGCATCAAACAATCACAAGGTTAAAGCTTTTGCTAATGTAGTGAACCTGATACCTACAATAGGTACCTACACCGTCTACCACTTCCGCCAAGCTTGTAGGCAATCGGGCTGCCACTGGCGGCAGTTGGGGCGAGCAAGGCACCCACCCTGGCTCGTCGCTGGAGCACTCTCGTTGATTCCCGCGCCCACGCGCCTTGCTCCCGATCGACCGAGGGCCGCGCTCCCTCCATGGAACAACAGATTCGACAGCAAAAGGCTGACGGGTGCTGCGCATGAGCAGCGTTCGATCCAACCTTTCATTGAAGGCGATCCTCCAGCCAACGACTCCACAACGTGAATAATTCTGTTGTCTACATTTTGATGCTAGGTACAAACCTCTTCTTCTCTCATTGTCTTCTCCATGAAACATCATCCCTGACTACCCACAAATCACGCAGTACCAGCTCTACACAGCTCGTCAGTTCTAGAGTTACCGTCTCCGAACGAAGCCTCTGTTTTGTGTGCCGGCGGCGAGACTCGGTATGAAGCAATTCAAGCCGAGCTGAGCTGGTGATAGAGCGATCTGTGAATCGGGATAGTCAACGTTTACCGTACTCACCGAACGAGCTGGGAATGGAACAGAACAATCAGGCAAGGTAGGGTCATTATGCCTGCCCCATCATCTTGCTCGTGGGACCGGGGTCTCACCGAGGCCAATTCTGCGAGTCGACACGTTTGACGATGGTATATATAGACTCTTTACAACTCCATATTATAGAGATCCTTCCTACAGAACAATATAAAGAAGACAGGCATACAAGCTCCTGTCTCCTTCCAACCTCAAACCAATCCAAATTCATCTATGATCGCTTACTTCCCGTACGACCACCTCGATGACAATCGTTCAAAGGTCGCGAGTCTATATCCCAAAGCAAAGGAGTAACCTTGTCAGTCCTCTAAAAAACGTAAGGCATCCACGAGTGACAGTTACTCACGCGTTGGGGTCGGTGCAATCAGGCATAGGAGCGCTGTGGGTGACCTTCTTAGCCAGCTCGACAGTTCGTCCCTCGCGTCCCTTCTCGAAGACGGCTAGTGGGATGCGTATAAAGTGGTAAGACAATAGGAAGTAGCCGGAGCAAGAGCCCGAGAGTGTCCATCAGCCAAGGGCGCTACGAAACGCGTCGCTTTGTGGTATCCCCAGCTCAGCTCAAGGGACTCACGCAGCTTTCCAAAGCCAGAATCGTAGGTCACGATTTGATAATCTGTCTCTGCAAGAATGTAAGAACGATCAGGCCAGCATCAGCGCCTCGATCCATTCGCCATTGTTGAGTAGAAGGTCAAATGACTCACTGCTTAGCAGCCAACTGCTAATCATAGCCTGAGTCGTACCATCGAGCAAATGCTTCTGCCGGTGCCACTGGGTCTGATCGGCCTCCATGAATTCGGGGTGGGTGGCCGTGAAACCCGTGGTGACGACGCGGTCGGGGAACTTCTCCATCGCGTCGTGCTTGAGGTGCTCGGAATCCGAAACGAGGTAGTAGACGACCTTCTGACCCGGTCGAGCGAATTTAGCCGCGAGTTGCTCGGCGCAGACGAAGAAGCGTCGGTGCGACTCGACCGAGATGTGCGAATCGGCATCGGCGGATTGCTGGAGGGCCATAGGGAATACGACATGATGCCTTCTCTGTCAGCGTTCAATCCACGTCGTCCTCGGTTGGCCGACTAGAGCCTCCTGGCTCACCATGTTGGCATCCCCTGTCCGGATCTGCAGCGCAATCGAAAAGACGGAAGGAAGCACGAAAAGCGACGAGTATTGAACCATGTAACGCTGCGCGTTCGCCTTGGGTGTAAAGAGGTAGTCGGTCATGCACGCGTACACCGAGGCGTACTCAAATCCCTTTTCCTTCAAAATGGGTGCAATCTCGGAATAGTTGAACGACCGCAACGCGCCTCCTCGGTTCGTGTTGATCTGTGCAGATATTCCGGCGGAGTCAGAAAGAGCTGCTCTCCCGGCGGAGGACGAGCACGAGGAAAGATGCTCGGACTAACCTCAACCCAGCTGGGTTCGTCACGATGCTGGCCCCAAACCGTGTCGAGCAGGAACTCATCGAGTTTTTCGATCGGTCGGTGGAAGTTCCTCAAGTTGATCTGCGAAGTCGCAACGCCGAGGTTGGGGTGCAATGCCTCCTCGGTGCTGAGGGTCAGGGGCCGGCTCCAATCGACGTTCACCGCGTCGGCGAATAGCTCGAACGGCCAGTCGGCCCAGTCGACGAAGAAGGCCCGGTCGGTCAGAATGGCATAGAGGAAGCTCGTGAATAGACCAAAGAATCTGAGAAGGTCAAGACGAACAGTGTTGCACCTATGATCAGTCTCGACTGAACTGAAGTTGGTACGGAACGGTGAGAATCTGAGTTGGGACTGACCGATCCGCTGTGCCACCGCAAACCTGTCCCTTTTTGCAAGACGCGATCATGACCTTGGGTGACCGGACCCCATTGATGATGTCGCGGTGCATGGCCCCATAGGCCTCGCCCCAAGGTGTGCCTTTACACTCGTGCGACGGACGACCCGTTTCCCACTCCTGTACAAGAGCTTGATGCCTTCAGAGGAACGCAAAAGTTCAGTCAAAGCATGCTTCAGCGAGGTACGACCTCCTCAGAGCAGCTCACTTTTCCTTCGACCCGATTCTGTACTCTCCCGGCCCACTTCCAACCTTGATCATCGCCGGACCCCTGAAGATGGTCGGCTCGGTTCTGCTCGATTTCGAGGCGAGACCTATCGGTGTGCCTGCTTGGGACCGTGGCCTGGTTTCGATAATCCAGTTTCGTATCCGTTGTTCCTCCTGTAGTTCGACAGATACATTTGTTCGCCCAGACCCATGTCAGTATCAACGAAGGACGCGTCGCTCACATGGAAGTTGAGCCAATCGAGCGCCTGCCTGCCTGAATGCCGACCGACCTTGTCAAGTGTCTGAACCACGTTCAGCAGGCTCTGGTGCGGAGGGTGCTCTTTCCACAGGTACTGTGCGTAAAACTCTTCTTCCGATGCGAAACCCCCAACCACATCCGATTCCTCCGCGACCAGTGCGTCCATCGTATCCGAGGTCAGAGACGAGCGCTCGAGCGAAGTCCGCGCCGCGACGAGCAAAGCGGCGACGACGACCAAGGCGACCGCGACGAGTGTAACGATCTTGCACTTGTTGGACCGGCGTGGTTCTTGATCGTCATTTATGAGCTGGTACTCCTTCTTGCTCGGCCCTGCGGAGATGAGACCCTCGCCATCAGAGTACCGCGGCTTCTCGTCGAGGCGTTCATAGTCGCTGCCGCTACCACTGCCGCTGTCGACGTCGCTTTCATCATCACTGTCGGCGTCCGAACCAAAGTCGAGCGACTGTCTTTGTCCGTTGTCGTCGGCTTCCTCGTGGGTGGGCACGAGCTGTGCTCGATGATGGTTGTCGGTAATGGGATCAAGCGGCATCGTGCCGATATGCTTTGGGTGCGGGTGGGGTGCACAGGGATGGGTGAGGTGTTCAAGGAGCCGACGAGTGGCACGTACACGTCGAGGCGTGCTGCTTACTTTCGCGCCGGCCACTCGTCGCGTTGCTTCTTGGGGCGCGTCGAGCGTCTGTAAGGTTCGGCAGCCACTCAGTAGGTCCAAGCTCAACTTCGGACCGACTTGCCTGACCTCCCTTCCACTTACCTGCCTTTGACTGACAACCATTGTGCATCCCTTTGTCACCCTTCCTATTTGTTCTCTATTGTCCTGGTTTCTCACAAAGAACCTCATTGTCTACATGTCTCCCTTTCTTATCTCCAGATCTCCTTAAATAACGATCCATAACTCTCTTCTCTCTTCTTCTTTTTCCTCATCCTTCTCTGGACCCTCACTCTTGACTCTTGACAATCGACTGGTTTTGGGACTGTCTATTCGTCAAGCACCTTCGAGAGAACAACCGAGGAACTCGCCTTTACTTACGCTTTCCGCTGAGTAATCTGGGCTCCTTACATCTTTTTTTTGACATCCAAACTGACAAACCTTTGGATTGCCAAATCTCGTATTCGAAGCATCACCTTGTGTGTTTGCTTTTCCGTGCCAACACGTTTAGTGTCAGCCGTTCCAGTGCATACATTCCTGTATTGCCTTCCTCAGAGCCTGCAATCTTCGGATTCAGATTCTGTAAATTTTAGGAGAGGGACAGACCCACCCTCCCTATCCCTTTATTTGTGACGAGCTTAGCTACCTCGTGCACCCGAGAACTTGAAGCGCTGGTCGCCAGAAAGTCCTGAAGATTGCAATCGAGATGAGTCCCGAGGACAACGAAGATTTACGCGCAAGGGGCTACGAGACGCCCGATACCGACGACAAAGGCAAAGTACCTCCCGTCGAAGTTGCTGAAAAAGACCAGCAAGTCGTAGTAGAACAAGACCGCCTGTCTGAACTACTCACGAAAGACCAAATCCTTGCGAAAGAAAAAGAACGCATAGCAAGGGTCGCTGAGATCTTGGCAAAGCATGACGCCGCCAAGAACGCTATGAGCCTGAAAGCTGGTCCTAGCAAGGAGCGAGAGCGCGACGACCAGGTCGCCCGACTCGAGATGAGGATGCAGAACCTGCTGCAAGTCCTCATGCAGAAACATCCAGAGACGTACAACACGCTAATCAGCGACGATACGAAAGAGAGTGATGAGGACAGCTCACCTCTCCAAACTCCAACGAGGGTGACAAAGCCCATTGTTGAAACGACGACCGCTCCCGGTGTCCATGCAGGGATCTCAAACCTCGCTGGACCGATTCCAACCGATTCGGCCTGGCGACGCGGAATTTACAATACCCGCGAAACTCAAGGTGAACAAACGCACCTAGACACGATCCTTGCAAACCGGGCCGAACAACCTGGCTCGAATGAACCCGATGACGACGGATCCGATGACGGATCCGAACGATCGAATGCGAATGACAAACGCGGACCGGCGATGAGGCCTCCGCGAGCGCTCTTCGATAATGCGATGGCTCAAATCCGCAAAGTATCATCGGGCCGGAAGCTCCCCAATGTACCTACTCCTGCAAAGTATTCAGGCACTAGCGATCAGCCAGAGCACTTACGCGCCTGGAAGTATGCCGCTCAAGCTTACCTTCTGGGAAACGCTTTGAACCCCGATTCGTGCCTCGCGTTCACGCACATCTTGAACCTCACGGAGAAACGTGCGAATGATTTCATGGCCAAGCGCATTGTGCCTGAAGTCATGCGCGAATTCGATGTGAAAGCGGGAGGAACCAACCCCTCTCCTATCACGTTCGACGAACTCATCGAAACCTTTGAGACAAAGTTCGTCGATCCTGAGTACAAGCGTCGTGCGATCAGCGAACTCGAAAGTCTCAGACAACGAGACAATCGAGGAAACTACGTACGAGTTCGAGACATTGCTGATAAGATTGAAGACTTGTGTAAAAGCACGAACGAACAAAGCGAATGGCAGATGAAACGATACTTCATCGATGCGGTCGATTACAAAATTGCAGCGGCGATCAATCGCGTCATGACCTGGGAACGCGACAGCGTCCTGCTCGACCACCTCGTCACCGTCGCCGCTCGCGAGGAACAATCCTTGTTGGCGGAACGAGGTGCCCGCATGGCATTCCAGCAAGGAAAGAAGTCCAGCAATTACACTGCTTTGATTGCGAAACCAGGAAAATACGCTGCGAATAATGAACAGTCTATTCGCCCGTATCAGCAACAGTGGCGCGCCTCCGACAAGGGGGACCACTCACCTCGAGACTACCAAAAACAGGGGCACAGCAATGAGCAACGTCCCCGCGACTCGAGTACCCCGGCCAACGGCAGCACCCGAAATCCTACCCGAGACATGAGCAAGATCACTTGCCACAACTGCAAAAAGACTGGCCATTACGCTCGTAACTGCAGAAACCGCGTCGAATCCAAGTTGATGGCGATGAACAACAACGACGCCGAGACCAAAGTCATGTCGTCCAGCAATTACGTAGGCGACGACGTGCAACCAGCCAATGAAGCCCCAATTGCGCCATTCACAAAGTACGTCAGTGTGCCTGTGAAACTTGAGGACCAATCAGGCTTTAACGCAACCATTGACACAGGCGCTTCGCACACGTTCATCCATCCTTCGCTGCCTAAACGCTTGAAGGTGAAGATGGTACGATACCCGACCCCCCGCAACTTGAAGCTCGGAACGAAAGGCTCGAGGTCCAAAATTGTCGGTTTTTGCTATCTAAACTGGACCATTGCCGACCTCACAACACGTCAGCGGTTCGAGATTGCGAACATCGATGATGACGTACTTGTAGGAAGAGATTTCCTCCGCAAACATGACGCCGTAGTGGAATTGAACCCGGACAAAATTATCATCCGAAATGTGATGGGCCGAAACATCCGCCATAGTAAGGCGGAAGCAGTCGTGCCTGAACATCTCCAACCTCTCGAGGCGATGCCTTTGAACTCGGAAACTGAGATGAGAGAAATTGGACGTGAGAAATTTGACCCCGAATACGTCCCAACTCAAGCCGAGATCGACGAATTCCAAGCGTACCTTTTTGAAGAATACGACGACGTCTTCGTCGATGATAAGGCACCACTCTCATTGCCGCCGTTGCGCGAAGTCCAACACACGATTCCATACATCAACCCGGAACGCGCAGACAAGAAACAGCGCATTTCGTACCGATTCCCAGATGAATGCATGTCGGCTTTCAACCGCTGTTACAAGAAGCATGTCGAAGCAGGCATTTGGGTGCCGTGCGCTGCTGAGCGAGCGGACCCGATGATTCCCAGCTTGAAGAAAGACGGCGAATTTCGCCCGCTTGTCGACCTGCGCAAACGGAATCTGAACACCATACAACAAGATATGCCGATGCAAGATGCAGATCGCATGATCAACGAAGTAGCGAACGCCCAGTTTGCCTCCACATTCGATTTGAAAGGGGCGTTCCAACAGATTCGCATCAACCCTGATGACGAAAGCAAGACCCCCTTTATGACGCCCTACGGCGCCTGCTACACGCGGGTGGCCCAACAAGGCGATCGAAACTCGACAGTCTCCCTAGCGCGGCTGATCGAGCACGTTTTCCGCGACCAGCTCGGACGTACCATGTACGCTTACGCGGACGATACCAAGATTGTCTCACCTTCCTGGGGACAACACATTCGTGACACGATCGAAATTTCCGAGACTGCACGAAAGCACGACCTTCGCTTTTCGAAAGAAAAGTCCTTGATTGCACCAGTAGCAAGGGATACTCTGGGAAGAAAAATCCGCAAAGGTGTGATCAGCATTGAGTCGGACAAGCGTAATGCGATCCTTGCATTGCCGGTGCCAACTAACAAGAAGGAACTGCAAAGTTTCCTAGGAATGGTTGAATACAACGCCCGTTTCATTCCCATGCTGGTTGATGACACGGCACCGTTGGCAACCTTGACGGGAAATGTGCCTTGGCGATGGGGAGGAGCTTGTAATGCTGCTTTCGAAGCAATCAAGCAGAAACTTGCTCGGGAAGTCGAGCTAACAACGATCAACGCGCAAGACTTAGCGCCGTACAGTAGCTCGCCTGCCCACCTCACGCAGCCACCACAGCAAGACAACGTACCAAAAGAATACTGTGGATGGAAAGTACCTTTTCCTACAAACAGATGCATCCGTCGAAGGTGTAGGATCAGCGCTCATTGGAGAAAACTGGTGGAACGCCAAACCAGTGGGTTTCCACTCACGGAAATTTAGCCCCGCTGAATTCAACTACACCACACCCGATCAAGAACTACAGGCGTTCTACGAAGCGTTTCGACATTTCGAACCCCGACTCCTGGGGCGTAAAGTCATTGTCCTCACGGACAACTCAACGCTGGCATCCCTTCTCACAAAGAACGCCAATCTGTTGACAAGGAAACAAGTCAGAATCGTTGTTGAACTGGCCCGTTTCAATTTTGAGATTAAGTTCATCAGGGGCACTTACAATGTCCTGGCAGATTACTTATCCCGTTTCCCTGCAGAGAACGGCACAGCACCCGTCTTCGAAACGAACGACGACGAGTTTGGCGATGTACTGGTCGAGTCTCGCCAGATGACGATGCGACCCCAAAGGACTCGCCAGCAGACTGACCGCTATGCACCACCGCAGGCCGAGAAGAAATCAAGGCAGAACGGTGGAGAGCAGAAGCGGACACATCCGACCGAGCGCAAAGCCGCGCCACCGAAAGCCAATGCAGCCAGGAACAGGTTCGACAAGATCGCTCGCATGCGAAAGGACGATGCTTGGGCCGTGCCCGACTCACAGGACGCCACGCTGGACATTGAGCATCAATCGCGCCTGCTAGAGAGCATCGCCCGCTCATATGTCTTAGATCCATTCTTCAAAAAGATCATCACATCACGCGAACAATTCCGCAATTTTGTGATGGAAGACGACTTATTGTATCTCAACGACAAAGGAAGAATGCGACTTTGTGTCCCCTTCGGACATGTACAAAAGCGTAGCATGCGAGAACTTGTCCTCCAGCATGGGCACACGGTGCTAGGCCATGCAGGGGCATACCGCCTTGTCGGATGGCTCCAAGACAAGTTCTACTGGCCTGGAATGGCAGTTGAGGCAAAGAAATTTGGAATGACTTGTCCGTCATGCCAAGCGTGCAAACCTCCGCACAATACTCCAATGGGTTTACTACACTCACTCCCAGTCCCTGACACCCCGTATGAGAATATTCATCTGGATTTTCAGGGTCCGTTTCCCTCAGCTCGTGACGTCAATGGCGCCAGAGTAGACTACCTTCTCAATGCAATTGATCGCCTGACCGGCGAAGTCATAATGATCCCGTGCAACCAGACCGCACTAACTGCAGAAAAGACAGCAAAGTTGTTCATTGCCTTTGTCTACCCGCGATGGGGGATTCCGCAGGAAATCACGATGGACAACGATAAAGTTTTCCGCGCAGCATTCTGGCAAAACATGTGGCAACTCCTAGGAACTACATTATCCTTCTCCACATCGTACCACCCCCAAACGAATGGAAAAATCGAACGAGTCCATCGTGACATGAACGCAGCAATGCGACAGCTTGTCACTGAAGAACAAACAAATTGGCCACAAGTGGTACCTTTTGTGGAATTCGCGATCAATTCGGGCCGAAGCTCGGCTTCGGGATTCTCGCCTTTTGAGCTCTCTCGGTTCCGAACGCCACAAGCCATGCCTTCCAACCTCAGATACAAAGGAAACACGAAGAACTTGGCATCCTTCGTTCAGGAGACAAACCTCAGGGTACAACAAGCCCGTGATGTAATTGCCAGAACAAAGGTGTACCAAACAATCACAGCAAACAAAAAGCGACGAGCTGACAACGAGCCCCAAGCCACTGCCGATGACAAAGATGTGTCACCCATTGGCAAATACTTCTGGGTCTCCACAAAGAACTTGATAACTGCTCCCTTCAGAGCCAGAAAATGGTGCCCTTTGTTCATGGGGCCCTATAAATGCCTGACCTACAACTCGAACTCTTCGACTTACGTTCTTGACATTCCAACTCGTCTGCTCTCCCGACGCATCTCACCGCGCTTCCACGCCTCCCAGCTCCAACAACACCGTGAGTCTGATGAAGCTCTATGGCCCATGCGCATTGTTAACACAGTGCCTATTTTTCCCATCGACAGCCTTGAGATGTCCATCACCAAAGTCATTTCGCACATCACCGTGGTTACCGACCCGCAGGCGCCGATCCACAAGTTCCTCGTCGAGGACAGCGCCACGAAGTCCAAGTGGTTCATCGAAGAAACACATGATGACTTCAACGAAGACTTGCCGGCCGTCCAAACGTACCTCAGGAAGCGCCACGTCAACAAAGTTCGCGAACTGCCCATCGTAAGTGAACTACCTGCCTTTATTGCGAAGAAATTAAGGCACGAACTCAAAGTCATGCGCGCCGAATACCCCACAGGTCAAGGCACGCAGCGCCTCCCAACGGAAGGCTCACAAGGTGCGCCGCGCATTCCGCGAGCAAGTCGCCATGAAGGCCACCAGAGAGAAACTGCAACAACTGGCCGAACTGGCAGACTACAAAGCTTCCATTCTCCGCACGACCGGGGAATTAATCGACTTTACCGGTTTGGCCAACCAGACCGGACTCGGCACTCTCCTCCACAAAGGCAAGCGAGAGACTCGCCTGATTGGCGGTCATCACGTCGTCAAGCAGTTTAAGTCCGTCTGGTCAGATGATCAATCTGAAAGCGGAGCGACCGACAATTTCGAGCGCATGGCGATCGACCAATCCGTTCCCCGCATGTAGGTGCAGTACCACTTGCACAGTGGGGGAGGATGTAAGGTTCGGCAGCCACTCAGTAGGTCCAAGCTCAACTTCGGACCGACTTGCCTGACCTCCCTTCCACTTACCTGCCTTTGACTGACAACCATTGTGCATCCCTTTGTCACCCTTCCTATTTGTTCTCTATTGTCCTAGTTTCTCACAAAGAACCTCATTGTCTACATGTCTCCCTTTCTTATCTCCAGATCTCCTTAAATAACGATCCATAACTCTCTTCTCTCTTCTTCTTTTTCCTCATCCTTCTCTGGACCCTCACTCTTGACTCTTGACAATCGACTGGTTTTGGGACTGTCTATTCGTCAAGCACCTTCGAGAGAACAACCGAGGAACTCGCCTTTACTTACGCTTTCCGCTGAGTAATCTGGGCTCCTTACAGCGTCGAGGCTCGCCGAGGCGGCGGCTCAAATTGCCGACGCGTGAGTACGTGAGTCAACCAGGATGTCGACGTGCAGCTGCTGTCCAGGGGTCCTTGCCCTCGACTTAATTATAGGCTCGTCGGCGGGGAGCAGCTTACCCCCCCAAAGAGCCGGGTACCTATGATGAATTTTCAGAACACGAGCTTTGAAAGCAAGACAACTACAGTATAGGCACCGCAAACTGTTCGCCCTATCGCCGAGTCATCGACTTGTCGACTTTTCTCCAGCAATGGCCATCAGCATCGAATTATCGCCCGCCTATCATCGCTCCGCGCTCCGCCCTCGGGCTTTCGACTCGGACTTGCAGCGCTCAGGCTCTCACAAGCTCTTGCCGTCTTGACCCCCACACGTGCGAATCGAAAGCCAGGCTGCTCTGAGCGATGGCTTCGAATACGACCGGCGACGAGTCACCAACGCTGGCGCCTTCGTTGAACCGTTTCGACTCGCCGCGTACGGCTGCAGGTGATGTTACACCGACTGCATCGCCGCCGGCCTCGCCCCAATCCGAATTGATCCACCCTTACTTTGACTATCGCGCCGAGCGGGCTCACCTCAATGTACGTCTCGGCTTTGAGCGGCCAGCCAGATCGTATCTGAATTGACATACTTGTTCTGTACATTACAATAGGACCAAGGTGCCTTCACCGCCGAACTGCATACGGCCGGAGCGGCACCCGTGCTCACTTCGCAGGCCTCGCTCGAAGTACTCAACGCCGCCGCACCCTCGGCGACCGTCTTGTCGCCATCCGCATCATCGTCGCATTCCCGCACACGCTCTCGCTCGATACCTTACGACGACCTAACCTCTCCAAGGATAGCCAGTCTCGGGCTAGGACTGACCTCGGCCACGCCCTCGAGTCCGACCGCTTCGTCCTCGGGCGCGAGCCAGGCTGGGTCCGCCTCGACAAGCGCTACCCGAGGCAGGAAAAACAGGGACAGTTTCGTCGTCGACCATGGCCCTCCCTTGCTCAACCAAGCGTTGGAGAATGCCGAGCAAATCGACGAAGGATTCACAGCTGGTGCGTAACCCAAATCCTTGTTGGCGCTTGCTCTCCCTTTGGTGGTCCCTTTGGTGGGCCCCACTCCTCCTCGGCAGGTTCTGCAAAGCTGACTGCGCAGCATCCATGTCGATGTCGACGCAATCTACATAGCCGATCCAACGGATCACATTACTGCCGAACTTCAGTCCCTTTACAAAGGCTTCCAGCGAGCCATCTACCTGCGCGAAAAGTACATGACCTTATCTCGCCAGCGCCTCTCGGACAATCCTGCCAACTACGATGGCCTGTACCAGCCCGACGATGAGATCCCCTCCAACGAGAGTCCTCAGTTCAAGCCTTGGAAGATCCATCCTCCCCCTCCGACGCCCCATTGGAAGGAACGGGACCCGTACTCGGAATCGACCGAAACGACCGAGGAGATTGCCGAGCGCGAGGCCGAACGGCGCAAGTTCCGATGGGACGAGATCAAGATCCCGTCTCTGGAACCTGAGCGTCAGCGAAAGAGGTACAAGATGGATGAAACTGGGATTTACCAAGTGTACAACGAGACGAGTGGTACGTGAGCCGCCACAGTTGTGGAGTATTTTAGGTCCTCACCGGGTTGACGTCATTTCCGTGCAGCCTCGGAAACCACCGCGGAGGATGAACCGAAGAAGGTGAAGCCGCTCTACGTCGTGCCGACGATCAAAGAGTACTTCCAAGACCTTGACGAGATCCTGGCCATCATCTCGGATGGACCGGCCAAGTCATTTGCCTGGCGTCGCCTGCGCTACCTCCAATCCAAGTGGAACCTCTACGTCCTGATCAACGAGTACAGAGAGTTGGCTGAGCTCAAGGTTTGTCCCGACGCAGCACTTGTAACGTGCTCAGCACTTGACTAATCTCGCTTTCGCGGGCTACGTGCAGCGAGTGTCGCATCGGGACTTTTACAACGTGCGCAAGGTCGATACCCACGTGCACCACTCGGCATCGATGAATCAGAAGCACATGTTGCGTTTCATCAAGAGCAAGATGAAGCGTTGCCCGAATGTCAGATCGCTTTCTTGCCCGTTTTGGCTCTGCTCGATCACTTACACTTTCGTCAATTGAACAGGAGGTCGTCATCTATCGAGACGACAAGTACCTCACGCTACGACAAGTATTTGAATCGCTCAACCTGACGGCTTATGACCTCTCGATCGACACTCTCGATATGCATGCTCATCAAGATTCGTTCCACCGCTTCGATAAGTTCAACCTCAAGTATAATCCGCTTGGAGAGTCTCGGTTACGTGAAATATTCCTCAAGACCGACAAGTGAGTGTGCTCGTGTCATCGTACCAAGCCGGATGAAACGCTAAATTCTGTGACCATTATCAGCTTTGTCGAGGGTCGATATCTCGCCGAGATCACACAAGGTTGGTGATGCCTCGATTGTCGGCTCTGAATAAGCGGTGACCTAATATGTGCTTGTTCCTCATACCTGCAGAAATTATCAACGATCTGCAACACAGCAAGTACCAGATGGCGGAGTACCGCATCAGTATCTACGGTCGGTGAGTATGGACGTACGTGGGAGCCCACGTTGAGGGCTGTTTTTTATGCTAACGATTTGTCCTGCTCGCATATAGAGACGTTAATGAGTGGGATAAACTTGCGAAATGGGTGGTCAAGAACGAGCTCTTTTCGGACAACGTACGCTGGTTGATCCAGATCCCTCGTCTCTACGACGTGTTCAAGAAGTCTGGAGGCGTAACGTCGTTCGAGGAGGTCGTCCGAAGTCAGTCACGAATACGATCGAGTGTTCTGAGACTGTGCTGACAAATTCGTCTGCGTGCATTTGCTACTGCAGACATTTTTGAGCCGTTGTTCGAAGTTACCCAAGATCCGACGTCTCATCCCGAACTGCACGTCTTTTTGCAACGAGTTGTTGGCTTCGACAGCGTGGACGACGAGTCCAAGGTCGAGCGGCGGCTGTATCGGAAGTTCCCCTTACCCAAGGACTGGAACACGGCCCAGAATCGTCAGTCGATTCCTCTCGCATCTTCTTGGAGCCGTACTGACATTCCAGTGACACCCTTTGTTCGGCAGCTCCCTACGCGTACTGGCTCTACTACCTCTACGCCAATATCACCTCCCTGAACAATTGGCGCCACGATCGAGGCTTTAGTAAGCGCTCTTGGCCAATGCGTTGTTACGTGGAATTCCCCAACTAAACACAGCTTCCTTCCCGTAGACACGTTCTGGCTCCGACCTCATGCTGGAGAAGCCGGCGACACCGATCATCTCACCTCGGCGTTCCTCACATCCCACTCAATCTCGCACGGCATCCTTTTGCGCAAAGTTCCTGCCTTGCAGTACCTGTTCTATTTGCAGCAGATCGGGGTCAGTCTTGGGCTCGGTCCATTTCAGTCGAATGTCCAAGTTGATCCTTCTGTCCGAAACCATGCACCTACGATAGATCGCCATGTCGCCTCTGTCCAACAATGCCTTGTTCCTGACTTACGAACGCAACCCGTTCCCTGATTTCTTTCGCACCGGTCTCAACGTTTCGCTTTCGACCGATGATCCGCTTCAGTTCCACTTCACCAAGGTACGACCTCCTCAGCCACCCTGCATGTTTTCAGTCGAGATGACTGACCCCTCCGATCACCTAACTCTCCCAGGAACCGCTCTTGGAAGAATACTCCGTCGCCGCTCAAATCTACAAGCTTTCCCCCGCAGACATGTGCGAACTCGCGCGCAACTCAGTCTTGCAATCCGGCTTCGAGATGCAGGTCAAACGTCATTGGTTGGGAGACGATTGGTACTGCCCTGGACCAGAGGGTAATTACATTCACAAGACAAACGTTCCTAGTCTGAGGGTGGAGTATCGTTATGCGACTTTGTTGGAGGAACGTGGGATGGTCAGTAATCGGATTTACATTTGAGCGTCTTAGGGGGGTGCGAGGCTGATGGGTCCGCTTCTAATTGCGAGTGGTTCTACAGATTGCTCAATCGAGGGCATTCAATGCCGATCCTAAGAAGCCATCTGGAGCACACCCTGAGCAAAACCCTTTACCGACGCACGAGGCCTTGGGTGCCGCAGCGATGATTGGTGGGCCAAAGAGCATGTGAGTGACCGCCGCTTTACAAGAATCATCAAGGGAGGTAGGCTGATGTGCTCGTTCCTCCTTTTACTCAGTAACATGCCTGGCCTCAAGAACGGGGTCTCGGCGGGGGTGGGAGGCACTTGATAAATATGGACCAGAAGATCCATAGATATGCAATAGACGCTGCACCACGACTACGACTTATCACTTGGGATTGGACCATATCCATCATTCCGCAAAGGAGACAATCACTCCAACAAGAAAAATGAATTGCCAAATTCAGAAGAGAGATATCCGTCTACAAATCAAACTCGACCTGAGCCATCCCATTCGTCGGTCCCCTCTCTTTCTTCTTCGCCTCCCTCTGCGCCATCTTCTTCCTCGCCAACTCCTCCTTCCAATCCCCATCTCCTTCCTCCAAATCAGCCCCTCCTCCATCATTCCCATTCGTAGGTCTCCCCACTTCTTGTTTGGCATGCAAAGCCTTCAACTTGCGCAACTTCTTCTCCCTTCGGAGTTTGGCTCGTGCTTCGGCATCATCCTTGTTCGACCAGGCTTTCGTGGCGATCGTCTTTCTTGACTTTTTGAACTTGTTCGTGGAAGGGTCAACATCGACATCCTCGAGATTTGTACCGCCTTCAGAATCTTGTTCGTCAGCGCGTCGTTTTGTTCGTTTTCGAGATTCGATTTGAGCGGCGAGTTGACTTCGACGTTGCTTCTCTCGAACCTTGTCGAGGTACCCATAAGCATCCCACTTTGGGCAAAAAAAGAAAACCCAGCGTCTTTGTCAGCCTTTCTCATTCGGCAAAACAAGTTCCTTGCGATACGAACCCTCAAGTATAACTCACATCCACCTCAACCTTTTCCCACCCTTCCTCCTTCCCTTTAATCTCCGGCATCTTGGGCAACTGCAAAAGGCCATACATCCTCGCGATCGCCACCAGATCCAAATCCTTGATCCTGAAAATGAACGACGCCTCATGTTTCGAATAACTCTTGACGAAACTGACAAAGGCCTTTGTACCCCTTTCATGAAGATCCCGATCCTTCAAGACGACGTGGCGGAACTGGTCGAAGAGAAGGTGTTCGTCTTGGGCTTCTTGTTTCGACGAGGGTTCGGAGTAACGCATTCGAATCAAAGGGACTTTACGGACGCGGAGGAATTCAACGTATTCTTCTTCCCTGCCTTGGGTCAAGAGCACGATCGCTTTCCCTTCCCGACCTGCTCGAGCCGTCCTCCCAGCTCGATGACTAAACACCTTTGGATCCTGCGGCGGATCGAATTGAACGACGACGTCGACATCGGGCAGGTCCAAGCCTCGCGCAGCGACGTCCGTACACAGCAGGATCCCCGTCGTTTCGCAAGGTAAGGACGAGAACGCCTCGAACGTCGCCGATCGTCGCGTAGGGGACATTTGGCCGTGCAAGGAATGGGTCGAGTAAGGGAACGCTTCGGGCAGGGCCGAGAGGAGCTTGTAAAAGTAGTCGACGCAGGCGCAGGTCGAGAAGTAAATGATGAATTTCCGAGCAGTCGAGGTGGCGGTCGTTTCGGAGGCGAGGATACGGGAGAGTGTGACGAATTTGAAAGAAGGCAAACAAACGACGTAGCCGTTTTGTAGGCTAGAAAGGAGACAATACCGATGCAAGCTTGAGAATATCATCCTAACGGAATGCCCTCGGAAAGCCCAGAGACTAGCACTCACGATGCTGGCGTCTTGCGATCCACGCCTTTGACCTCGGCACCTTTGTGATCGTAATGTTTCTTGGCTTCGACCTTGACGACGACCTTGACGGGGTTGCGCAGTCCGACGCGAACGAGTTGCGAGAGCCCATCCGACATGGTCGCCGAGAACAGACCCGTGCGACGTTGTTTCGGCAGATGCGAGAGGAGTCGATTCAAGGTTGGTGTGAAGCCGAGATCGAGCAGACTGCAAAGTGAAGAAGGACAGATTGAGCTCTAGTGATCAAAGACCATTGGCACGAGATCTCGTCGACTGACCGGTCGGCTTCGTCCATGACGAGCACCTCGAGTTCCTTGGTACTGCCGACGCCCAACGAGTTGCCACTCGAGGTCTTGCGCTTGCCATGTTGTGCACCATTCGAGACGCTCGAGTTGCCCAAGAGGAATTCCTCCAACCTGCCCGGTGTGCCGACGATGATGTCGGCGCCGGACTCGTAGAAGGATTTGACGTCGCTCGCGAGAGGGTTGCCGCCGATGAGGAGCAAGGGAGGGGGGAGAGGCGTCGAGGATGTCGGGGGTTGCGCCGAGATGAAGGAGGAAAACACCGAGTGAATCTGCGTCGCCAATTCGCTGAGAGAGCGTGGGGGAGCAAGGTGTCGTCAGCAAGGGCACGGTCAGAGAGAGTGAGTAAGCTCGGGAGGACCCACCGAGTCGGGGAAATGATGATGGCGCCAATCTCCCTCTTGCCCAACGGTTTCTCTCGCCGTAAGATTTTCTCCAACACGGGGATGACGAAAGCCAGGGTCTTGCCCGATCCGGTGACGGCTTCGACGACGGTGTCCTTGTGCTGCATGAAGAGCGGGATCGTCGCGGCCTGCACAGGGGTCATGTTGCTGAAGCCCATGTCACGCAGTACATCCGCGCTTTTGTCGAGTTGAGCATACAGCGGTGTCAGCTGATTCTGCCCCATGGTCTGTGCATTGTTTCTCCCCTCTCCTTCCCGGAGCGTCCATCCACACCCGTGATCGTTCACGTTCATTCACCACCGTGCGAAGCTCCACCCGCTCGGACCTTTCGCAGCCAATTCGAGAAGACGGGTGACTCACATCCACGGCGTCAGACTCGGCTGTAGTGTCGACCATGATCCTGCGAACGAGGGCGCAGATGCCAGTCGATCGATCGTCGTCATCTTGTGCGCCGGTAGTGATGAGAGGGATGGGAAGCAACGTCCAGCAAGTCACGAGGTAGTAGCTGCCGCCGCGCTTGAAATGGCATGCGCTGGCCTTATTCGAAAGCTCGGACCTCCGCCAGGAAACGATCGCGGGGATCGCAGTGATCGGTGATCGGCGAATCGTGCGGGGTATTCTCCTGTCACTGCAGTCGGTCCCAGAATCTAGTAGGTAGTTATGTTTCCTCACCTTTCAACCACTAGAGCACACCTGTGGAATCCCTCGAACCTATGATTGGTTATTGATCCGACGTAGAATTTACAGCTCACGTGACGTGCCCTTCGGAACTCGCCCGTGGTTCGGCCGACGTGCGCAAGCGATTCGCTACTCGGCTTCCGAGCTAGTATCTCCTCTGTTCCTCACCCTCTCCCTCACCACCGCACCCCTCTTCCACCACCAGATGGCGCCCACTCTGAAACGCCAAGTCTGGTACGGCGATGCGGTGCACTCCCAGTCCTTGACCGAGATCGAGTACCTGACTTCGGTCCTGATTGGCGTCGACGAAGCCGGGGTTATCGCTTTCGTTGAACGCCCGTCGTCGGCGGATACGATCGAGCGGATACTTGAGACCAAGGGATGGGCAGGTGTTGAGGTTGTAAGGTTGAGTAAAGGAGAGTTTTTGTGCCCTGGGTAAGTCATCAATCTCAGAGTCAACCTCATCCCCGAGCCTACCAGAGCTGACCCCCCACCGGATACTCCGCCGACCTGCCATGTCTTATCTCGGTAGATGTGAGTACTTTCTGGGCGAATCAAGCGTCGAGCATACGAATCCTTTCTGATGTTCCCCCGTTCTTCCTTTCCAGTCATCGACACGCACACCCACGCACCTCAATACGTCAACCTCGCCTTTGGCCAACAGTTCGAGCTGCTCGATTGGCTCTCCAACGTCACCTTCCCCGCCGAGGCAAAGTTCAAGAATGCCGCTTATGCTCGACGAGCGTACGAAGACGTCGTGCAGAGGACTCTCAATGTCGGGACAACGAGTGCGTATGGAGAATCATTCCGTGTATCTGCAATAGGGGCTCGCTGACGAAACAATTTCCTCTCCTCCTATGCCCTCCCCCTGGAGCACCACAGCCGTTTGCTATTACGGCACTCTGCACCTGACGACCCAGATCCTCGCCGCAATATGCCGTCGCAAAGGCCAACGAGCCTTTGTCGGGAAATGCAACATGGACCGCAACAGTTCGGACGAATACGTCGAAGCCTCGGCCTCGCAATCCTTGCTCGATACCGAGAAATACGTCGACTTCGTTCGAACCCACTGTGCTTCTCCGACCAAGATGACATCCGAGGACGGGGTCACAAAGCAAGAAAGTTTGGGATCGACCAAGAAGGGGTATCGACCTGATTTGGTGCATCCGATCATTACGCCTCGGTTCGCGATCTCGTGTTCGGACGAGTTGTTGAAAGGGTTGGGGGAGATGGTCGTTCGCGACCCGAGTTTGCCGATCCAGACGCATCTGTCGGAAAATCCAACCGAGGTCGAATTTACCAAATGTCAGTCACTTTTCAATCGCGCACTTGACCCCGTCTGTCCCTATGGTTCTCAAAAAGACTCACTCGCACCATTCGAGGCTTGAACAGCTCTGTTTCCATTCGCCTCATCGTACACCGAGGTGTATGATCACTTCAAGTTGCTTCGGGAGAACACCGTCTTGGCTCATTGCGTGCACTTGGAGGACTCGGAAATGAGTCTCATCAAGCAACGTCATGCAGGTATCTCACATTGTCCAGAGTGAGTCCGAATCAAGTGAGATAGGGGTTGACCGAGTGAGGAAGCGGAAGCTCGGTGGGCTGACGTCTGGTCAGCCTGGTCTTTCCCTTCCTCTCACAGTTCAAACTTCAACCTCCGATCAGGCATCACGCCCGTCACGACGCTCCTAGACCGAGGCATCAAAGTATCCCTCGGGACCGACATAGCCGGTGGAACCTCGCTCGGGATCCTCAGCGCGATCCGTACCGCCTCCTTCGCATCCAAAACCCTCATCTTCAACTCTCGCGACGCGCAAAAAGTGAAGGGACAAGCTCCGCCACCGAACGGTACGAATGGTGTGGGTGGGGCCCGAGCTTCTTTCGCCAGTCGTCATTTGAGCATCGAGACGTTGTTCTACCTCGCTACGATGGGGGGTGCTCAAGTGTGTTGCATCGACGATCGAGTCGGCAATTTTCGAATTGGTAAAGAGTTCGATGCCTTGTTGATTCGAACGGGACAAAAGGAGGGACAGGAACGCATGGCTCGACGAGCGGAGGGGGAAGAAGATGCTGATACGCAAGCATTACAAGCTCTCAACGAAGCGATCGAAAGTGATTTCCCCGATTCGTCTCACTTCGGCCCTCATCTCTTCGTCGAACCGGAGGATGGGTTGGAGAAGGTGGTTGAGAAGTTCTTGTTCTCCGGTGATGATCGGAATATCGCCAAAGTGTTTGTAAGGGGGAGGATCGTTGGGGGGAGGGATGTACTTTGAATAAATAGGTTCATGTAAGGGGATTTTTGGAACGTGGAGCTTTAGAAGATCCAAGGACTCATTTAGACGCCAACATTTTGTTTTTATCGACTATGTCTCTATAATGCTTTTGCGATCACACGAAAAAGAGTCCATCTACAAATCTAGGCAAGAACCGATGAAGAAATAAACCCCACCCCACGACTCTCTTAACAATGAAACCCCATCCGAACGAAAAAAACCCCTCGGGATCAATCCGACTCGGACTCCGACCCACTCCCCGGTCCTTCATCCTCGTCATCATCCTCCGCGATATCAGCATCATCGACGAGCGTCGCATCTACGATACTCTCGTCGATCATGGCGATGATTTGCTTGTCCTCTTCACATTCATCGGGGTGGAGATAATCGGCTGGAAGGGAACCGTGTTTGTCCTTGATTCTAATCTCGGAGGAGGAGCACGTTCTTTGAATCAGTTTTGGAATGATCGGATGAAAACACGAGGGAGAGATGAGAGGTAAGAGGTGGGGTTATGTTCACTTTGGATCTGCACCCGCATCCAACAACATCTCCATCACGCCTTGTCGAGCTGCAGGATGATCGAGTTGGGCCGCGAGATGGAGGGGTGTCGCTTTGTCGAGTCGGTTTTGCAAATCAACGTCGGTGCCTGATCCACATCAAGGAACAGGACCGAGGGTTCGTGTTATTGAAGGATTGGGACGAGTGGAGAAACGAAAAGAGGTTATAACCCGTTTGTTTCAAGAGCGATGTCAGGACAAGACAACGAACCTTCAGTTTCGAGCAGAATTTCCAACACTTCCGGTGATGGTGTCGAGGCGCTAGGAACCAATGGAACGGAAGGATTGCGCCAGGTCAATTTGATCGTCTAAACATGCCATAGAAGAAGAGATTTTACCTACGCGTAATGTAATGCTGTGTGCCGAGATCGCATGCGACGATTTGTCCGAGATCATTCCGACGGAAGCGATGACGAACACGTCCACGATTGGGGTGCGAGTGGGGAAAGGGGTGGGCGAAAAGGCGAGCGAAAAGTTCATAGTCAGTGTCTACTGCTCGTAGAGTCTTGTTGTATCCATGAAGCTCCGTCTCGGGTTCGGATCCCGATCATCCTCATCATCATCGCTGTCAGCACAGCCCACCCCACTTCACTCCACTCCACTCAATCGACCGACTCCAACCACCAAACCTTCTCCACAGGCTGCCACACGTCCAAAAAAAAACCCTCTTTCACGTACGCACCCGTATTCCCCAACCCATCCTGGTAGTTCACATCGAACGCGTCCTCCCCTTCTAGAACGCCTTGCAACAAGTCGACGGCATCCTGTTTGGCCGCGTACAGTATCCGTTCGTCTTTGGGGGGACACGAAGGGCGCGTGAGGAGAGTAAGAGGGTTCGTTAATTTAGGATCAGGCCTGGTTCTCTTGGGTGAGTACTTACTGGGTGTGGCCATCGTAGGGAGTGGGCTGAAGGACTGGTGTAGGGAGGAACGCGGTTTGAGGACAAAGAAGGATCGAAAGAGGTTCGAGCGCAGTGGATGCGCGCCTCACGTTCATTACTGAACCTCGGACCGAAATTGAACTTACCCGGGAGTTGTTCAAGCCGATGTGCAATTTGGACTTTATACCTATACTGAAACAAAGGACTACACACACACTCACACGCACACACATACACACAAAAGAGAGACTGTTGTAGAAGAAGAATGTACCCCTGGACCAACACCCGACAGCCATACTCGTGTCAACATCGGGGCCTCCCCCAAAAAACGAATTCACAAACGCGTCGAGCGAGAACAAGTCTGTTGACGATTCGAGCCCTACTCTTGTGGAAAGTCGACCATGGCAATCATATTGACGGCTTGTTCGAACGATCTCCTACGTTCGGCCGAGCTCGACTCTTGCGCCCGAGCCAATTCGGCCCATCCTTGTCCCAACCCTCGTTGTTCATGTGCTTCCGGCTCACTCGACAAAGCCCTGGTCGTAACGGCCCTGGGTCGAGGTCGCATCGCGGGCACAGGCTGTGCGACTCGTTCGAAAATGGTCCAGCCTCCTTCTTCTCGAGCACCGCTCCATGCCGTCTCTTCGCGAGAGCTGGACGACGGCGTCAATTCTTGATCGACGAGTTCGATCTCGTTCGTCGCCAATGTCGTCGCCGGTTGGTTCGGTTCTCGTTCTTCTTCTTCCTCTTCCTCTTCATCCTCTTCATCCTCTTCCTCTTCTTCAATCGAGTAGTTGAACCCATCCTCGTCTTCATCCCCATTCTCATCGTCCATCTCGCTATCCTCGTCGTCGTCGTCGTCCTCAGGCTCCTGCTCCTCACAGTCCTCATAGTCCCTCAAATCGACCACGGCCGAATGCAGCATCTTGTCCTTGTTGCCAAAGACCTCCAACATGACATAGGGGCCATCGACGACGCTCTCTCGGGTCCTGGTGATCTGTCGTTTGATCGCATGCGACAGGCAATACACGATCACGCGAAGAGGGGGGGATAGGTTCGCGGTCAAGCCTCGGAGAGTGATCGCGCGCGCTTCGGACGAGGAAGGGTCGAGGAAGATCTCTTGGATTAGCAGGGGTGAACTAGACGAAGAGCTGTTGATTTGGTCGTCGTTTGGGGTCGCTTCTTGCTCGTCAATGTCGTCGTCGTCGTTGTCACCTTGATTGGGGTAGATGTCGTCCAACAGGGACATGCGCGAGTCTTGTTCACGGTCCAAGACGCGTTTGCTCGTGGCCTGTTTTGTTGCGGACGTCTTTGTCAGCTATGAGGATTTCGTACATGGAACGAACATACGCACATTCCAATCCGTCTCAAAGAGCTGCGCAGGCAAATGTTGTGCCTCGAAAGCGGATTGCGCCGCGAGGAACGTGTCCGAGAACAAGGGGCGAGGCATGGTGTTTAGCTGGGTCGGTGTTGGGAGAGAGTTCGCCAAGGGCTACGGCACTAGAAGAGACCAAACAGTCTCTGGGTAGGTCAGCTTCGTTTCTTCGGTGTGAAGGCAGGATGGGTGTTGGAGGAGTATGCGAGCCTTCATCAAGAGGAAGTAGCACGAGCAGCGGGGGCGTTGTGACGTAGCTAGCACACGAGTGACAATGGCACGCCACCACAGCTGATGCAGCAACAACCCAGGCTGCCTTGAACAATCTACGTCGTTCAAACCCAACCCAAGCGCTAGGTGTGCATACTCACACAAGACTTCTGTCGAAGCGGTGTTGAAGCACGTGATCGGACACTTTGATGGGACGAGCTCAGAACAAGGGGTGGCGAAGCTGACGACGCCGACTGCACCAACGCCAACGCCAACGCGAACGCGCTCCGGACAAAAATAGGTGAATATTCGACCGACCCCAGTCTTCCACATCCGGGTGGACCGAAAGGCTCGGTATTTCAAGCTGTACCTCGACATGTGAATAGGGCAGCAATACACCTCCAGATTTCTCACCGGTGGTGAGCTGTATGTAACCACTCTAGCTGAGGTGAAACGCGCAAAGTCGAGTCTGCAGCAACCAAAAGTTTTGGTTCGAAGGCAAATTTCTGGCTTGTCTGCACGGAAGACATAGTTTGAATTATCCGAAGCCCAGTGGGCCGGTGCATTTTGTACAACAATAACATAAGGTTGCCGCGGTACCAGCCGGGCGCCGATCTTCGACGTGCACCCACTCGAACTGACATCGTCTGGATCCTTACGACTTCTGAGCCCCGCCTGACCTTGCCCAAGCATCACGTAGCCTTCACGTGGTCCCTTGGCAACCCCTTTGACGAAGAAGTTAACGATTAAAGCGACTATCGCAGCGAGACTCAACCCAGCCCCCGCCAAGACGACATAGGAGCTCGTGTCCCACGCCTGCCTTAATTTATCGCTTATCGCTTGTCGTGGTACGGCTTCCTCGTTCTTGAAGTCCGGATCGGAGTGAGTTACCCCCGCCAAGTCGTGTTGTGGTCTTATCGGATTCTCGATCCTTGCAGGCCCGACAGGCTTGAGTGTCTTGGGTTTCCCCTTCGAGCCCGTCGGTCGTTGATGCCCAATCTGGGTCGCCTCGGCTCGATCGTCGCACTTGTGCGAACTATGACTCAGTCGCACCTTTCTCGATTCACTCGAGTTCAACAGCGAAAGCGACAGATCCGTGAAGTTTTTGGTGAGTAGGAGTGTCGGGAACAATATCTCCGACTTGACTCTGAAGTGTCGGACCGAGCCACTCGAGCCTTTGACATCGTCAGGACGGCCTGCGAACGGAGGTCGATTGGCGATGACGGATTTGGTGATAGGGACGGGAGCGGCATGACTGCCGAACACGCGCACAACTGTTTCGACGCATTCGCGTTGGGTCATCTGCTCGCTCGTGATGATGGAACTTGAGTTGGAGCACACGCCAAAGTTGAGATCATAGCTGGCGTATCCGACCAACGTAACGTGCGTTGTGTCAAGGAGGTAAGCCCTTTTCACATGTTTGGTATCCTCATCAGCTCTGCGTTCGTCCATTGGCAGCGACTGCATGATCGGCGGAAAAACCCGCTGCCGCAGGAGCGCACCCGCAACTCACCATGGATCCAGAATATTTTTCGAGCGACTGCCCCACAGTCCGTATTCCCCCGCTATTGGTATCGTAAACGCCGGCGGAACGGTCACGCCGGGTGCAAGTCAGTCCCACGCGCCGAAGCGATCCATCACCTCCTTGAGCACCCGAGTCTGGGGCGGTGGATTGCGCGTCCGACAACGGTCTTCCCCGAACGAGTTCGCGAAAAGGATTGCGCTCGGTAGCATCCCTTGGGCCACCGTTTCCAGGTGAACGTGCAGCTGCTGCTCGGGATCAGGATATAGCATGAAGCCAGTTTCGACACTGAAGGACGAGGGTCGAGGTACCTGACGCGCCCATTGAAGGAAAGGTTCCATCGCGGCGATGGGGTCGGCAAAGCGTGACGGTGGGGACCAAGTCAACTTGTCCGATGGTTGCATCACGAGGTACTCGTCCCAATCGACGACAGCTGGGCGAGGACAAGAAAGGGCCTTTAGTGACAGTCCGCTCGATATGGGTCCCTCGAATGTCATAGTGACTCACCAACCCATCGTACACCATCGGCCATGGCACGCATCTGGCAGTCTTGCGCCGCCAGGTTCTGGCCCCAATACCACACGCTGCCAGTGTGTCGAAACGAGCTCATTATCAGCAGCCAATATCAGACCAGGGTTTTCCCGGCACCAGACAGAAGCTTACCCGACACTTTGAGGTTTCTCCGCCACTCCCAACAAAGCTTCCTTTGCTGGATGGAGAGCATCGACACCCGGTAGATCCCACTCGCTTGGGTCGACCTGAAAGTCGCGAATCATATGTGTAACATCGGTCTCGGGGGCGACGGACCAGTCGAGAGGCAAGCCCCATCGAATCGGAACAAACTCGGGATCCGTTGCCGCGAGCTCTCGCATGATCGAGAGAGTGATGGGGCCCGGATCCAGGATATAGGCGTAGATCCTCGTGAAGCCAAGCGATCGTTGGTACTGAGGCGATCGTAATCGAGGGATCAATACACATGATGGGACATGGGTACGAAGGATGTGGATATTTGTCTCACACTTATGTGATCTCTGATCGACGGTGCGCACATGTCTCCCCGCAATGGAGCGATGCACACGCCTCCCTGTCCTCGGCCGGTGCGGTGCTCGTCCAAATCCAGCGCAGCGATTGGCCGAACGCGGATGAACACATCATTGGGTGGTGGAGCACTGAGCGGATTGATGGTGGCATATCTGCGGAGGGCGAACGTCAGTTCCATTCCCCTTTCTGGACTGGATCAGATCCCCTGACTCACATCTCAGCATTTGCCCAGTCCATCGCGTCGTAAGTCGCCTCGGGCATCTTGGCCAGAGAGCAGATGAATTGCCCCAGCGAGAGCGTCATGTATCTGCAGGATTTCAATAATCTGGTCAGATATGTTACGCATTCGGACTGATCAGACTGCTTGTTCGCATATAAGCTCACCCAATCATGCGATCGTACGCTAGCAAGCTCTTGACGGACCCGCTCGTCGTCACAAGTGTCCCGTCGGTTTGCCGAATCAAGACGGTGCCATGGGTGCGACCATCGGGATAAGAAGGTTCTGATTGCTTTACATTCTTCCCACCATTCAACACGCCGTGCATCAGAATCTCGCGGCGCCCATTCGGTACGACCAGGGGTCTCGGGTCGAGGAACGCCGAAACGAGGTGCATTCGGTCGTACGGCTCGCTGACGTTGGCCTCGAGCAAGTGGTGCATGAAGATCGGTGCGATCGTGTTGAATAGGGGAAGTGCATTGGAAAAGATGGTCTCGTAATCGACCTCGTCAAGTCGCCGTCGATCTGATGTCGCCAAGGAATCGAGGCCCCCTTCCGCGGTGCAACGCGTCCTCAGGGGTGTCGATGTCGTCAGAGCGCTGCGATCGTCGAGAGTCGGCCCTCGCCATCTCGATGTTGAACGCGTTCGCAGGCGCCATGACGATGGGCCATCCCAGCCGGACAATAGACAGTAGACTGTAATTGCGCATGTCGAGCAGATAAGAAGTGTTGCGAAGTAGATGCGGTAGTTATGGTTCAACTCGCTGTGCCAACGCCGAGGTTGCTGCGGATGCTGCCGGCGGTGGCCGTCTTTGTCGCGCGCAGCACCTGCCGAGCCTCCAGTCATCGCCGGCCAGCTACTGGGACACCTCCGCTCGAGTAGTAAGCTGTACCCTTGGTGTTGTTGGGTCCATACCGGGGACTCTACTGTCATTGATGGATGCGTAAGCCGTAGCCAAGTTGTTCGACCGCGCGTGCGAAAGCTCTTTTATAAAGCTCTACCAGGATCTATCCGCGGCCTGGATACCACCTATCAATAGACTGCGACAGTTTGCGACTCGGACTCGCAGCGGGCCGTCCCTCTCAAGCCGGGCCTAGTAAGCGCCGCAGTGCGGACGCGTGTAAACTATGGACTGATCGACTGATCAATGGTCAGCAGTCGATTTTGGGGTCTTGGCACTGGAGAAGAGGTCGGAGAACCTTTATAGGTAGGTAATAGGTACCAAGCCTAATAAAGATTCCGGACGGCAAGCAAAGTCGTTGTTGAGCTCAACGGCGACGCCGGCAACGGGCAGCATGGCCCCCTGAGACGCGTGCCAGTGGCGCCAGTGCTCGATCGACCCAGCCGATCGAGGCCGAACTTTGTATATTTCACAGATTCGCCAAAGTGAATATGTAAGCGATCCTGCGCCTAGATATATAGGTCCTTGCGTGTTGAAAGTGTAGTCAAGGAGCTGTGACTAACTTTCAACTCCTGCGAACACAGGCGGGCTTCCGCCGACTCGAAATTCCGAGCGTGTCCATCAAAAGATTCGATAAATAATAGCTTCCGCTTCATATCTCTGCCGTGACATTAGGCTTGTTCGACCATCACGTATCCTTCAGGAGTGGGGTCGCTTCCTTCTGCTTGCGCAACAAGCAAGTAAATTAAGGCGGCTGCGACCGCAACCAGTAGCGCCCCTGTCGAAAACAGCAAGGGGCTTGAGCTCCACGCTTGCCGCAGTTTGAAACTCCCTCGTGTAGGTTGCCCCTCAATCTCCTCCATTTCTGAATCCTTCGATGAGCTTCCTGAGCTATGCTGGGTTGTGGTCACGACCCCGACTTTGGTCTTCACGGGCTTCTTGATCGTCGACGGTCGAGCAGGTCTCGATCCTTGCGTCGAAGTGACGACCACTTTCGGAGTCGGCCGTTGATGTACGGTCGTCCTTGCCTCGGCTCGATCCTCGAAGATCCACTTGAGTGATTGTTCCATCACGTGCACGACGCTCCACTCTTGTGGCAGGGAATGACAGTCGCGCGTGCTATGATCGGATCGCACCTCTCGCGATTCGTCCGAGCTCAACAAGGACGGCGACAAGTCCGTGAGGTTTTTGGTCAGTCGGAGCGTCGCCAGCACGACCAGCATTTTGACTCTGAAATGACGTAATGATCCGCTCGAACCAGTGATTTTAGAGGGTCGCCCCGCAAACTTGGGTCGATTATCGATCACGGCTTTGGTGACGGGCACGGGCACGCCGTGGCTGCCGAACGCACGGACGACCGTTTCGACGCACTCGCGCTGGGACATCTCCTTGTTCGTGATGATGGAACTCGATTTGGAGCAGGCGCCGAAATCGAGCGCATATGCGACGTATCCAACCTCTGTAAAGTGCGTCGAATCCAGAAAGTAGGCCCTAAGAGCGTAGGTGCGTGATCCAATCCCCTCGTCTTCGTCAGTTTGGCAGTCCACGCGCCCCTAGCGTTCGAAATCCACCCAAGAGCACTACTAGTACTCACCAAGGGTCCAGAATCTTCTTTGAGCGGGTGCCATAAGGGAAGTATGGGCTCGCCACAGGTGTTGAGAAAGCCTGGGGTACCGTTGCGCCTGGGTGGACCCAGTCCCAATGCCCAAAGCGATCCATCACCTCCTTGAGCACGGGCGTCTCGGGGGGTGGAGAGCGTGATTGACATTCGTATTCCCCGAACGATTGGGCAAACAGCAGCGAGGTCGGCAGCATTCCTTTAGCAACGGCCTCCACGTCCACTTGAACACCCTGTGCCGCAGAAGGGGAGAGCATGTATCCGGTGTGGCGATGAAATGTGAGAGGTCGAGGCACCTGGCGCGCCCACTGAAGGAAAGGTTCCATCGCGGCGATGGGGTCGGCAAAGCGTGACGGTGGGGACCAAGTCAACTTGTCCGATGGTTGCATCACGAGGTACTCGTCCCAATCGACGACAGCTGGGCGAGGACAAGAAAGGGCCTTTAGTGACAGTCCGCTCGATATGGGTCCCTCGAATGTCATAGTGACTCACCAACCCATCGTACACCATCGGCCATGGCACGCATCTGGCAGTCTTGCGCCGCCAGGTTCTGGCCCCAATACCACACGCTGCACCAGCAAGCACATGGAGGATCACATCAAACAATTTAGCTTACCAACGAGAATCTTATCATGGAGAGCAGCCGACTGACCCAACGCTCTCTTGACCCCAAGACGTTCCTAGCAATGCTTCTCTCGCGGGATCAAGGACCTCAATTCCGGGAAGACTCCACTTACTTGGGTCGACATCGAACTTGCGGTCCATAGGCATCCGACCCGGCCCCGCCGTGACGGACCAGTCTCGAGGAATCCCCCAGCGGATTAGGACAATATTGGAATTGGTTGAGGCGAGCTCTCGCAAGACTGACAGCGTGATCCGCCCCGGATCCATTAGGTAGATGTAGATTCGCGTGAAGCCCAGCGATTTCTGATACTGAAGGTGGCGCAGGGGACAATCAGGGATAAGGGCCATGCATAGGGTCGTAACTTGAAGCCACTCACGCTGATATGGTCTCTTAAAGACGATGCGTACAGCTCACTCCGTAGAGGCGCAAGGCACACACCTCCCTGCCCTCGACCGGTATGGTGTTCGTCCAAATCCAACGCAGCGATAGGGCGCACACGGATGAAGACATCATTCGGTGGTGGGGTATCGATCGGATTGAGGGTCACGTATCTACAATGATTTATCGTCAGTTTGATCCACCGTTGTTCGACCGAATGTCGACGCTCACATCTCGGCCTCGTCCCAGTCTACCGCGCTGTATGTCGTCTGCGGCATCCTCGCCAGTGAGCAGACGAACTGGCCCTGCGAGAGCGTCATATGGCTGCAGTATCCCGGGAACGAAACAATTGTTATGTTCTGACCACGTAACATTTTAGCAGACCAGAACGAAAGATGACGCTACAAGCTTACTGCCCCGTGAGATGATATGCGAGCAAGCTTTTGACGCCACCGCTCGTAGTCATGATGGTCCCGTCGGGCTGCCGAATCAGAACTGTGCATTCGATGAAACCGTCCGGATATTCGTGCGCAGAGTTTTTGACCCATTCGGTTCCATTCAATACACCATGCATGAGAATTTCGCGGCGCGCATTCGGCACAACCAGTGGTCTTGAGTCGACAAAGGCCGAGACGATGTGCACTCGGTTGTATGGCTGTTCGACCTTGGCCTCAAATAGATGGTGCATGTATACCGGTGCGATCGTGTTGGACAGCGGAAGAGTATTGGAGGAGATAGCGTTGTAGTCGGCCCAGGCCGGAATGGTGGTGCCTTCATCGTCGCGGTCCTGCCGTCGGCCCAAATGCTGCGAAGGGACACGATCGGTGAATAGGCCCGTTAGGGGCAATCGTGACTCGAGTGGACGAGTAGTAGTGACCGATTGCCGCAACCATGACAGCGGGTGGTCGCTGCCTTGGACATGAAACACAGTAAGCGCACATGTAGAGCAGACGAGAAGGGCCACAAACCAGATGCGATCCTCGTGGTACCACCTGTGCGGCCGCTGCCGCCGATCGCGGGAGCACCCGTTTACCCCTGTGGCATCGCCGACTGTCGGCCTCGAGGACCGATCTGTCAGATTGTCCCCAGGCGAGCAGTCAAAGGGCCGAGATTGCCGAGCAGACGAATCGAAGTGAAGAGGCATGGTGTGCACCGTTTGAGTCGTGATAACGCTTGTGAGGAGGAAGGAGAAGGGACTCAGGGGCATCACCATCATTCAGGGGTTAGCTTGTGCGACGGGCTGCCTTAGTTACTGCTGTGGCGGATGAGTCGGATGACCTTGGCAGAGCCGCAGCTGTCGCGCGCGCGCGCTTTTTGGCGAGGGACGGACACGCGTGCTCATCGCACCGTGTCTGCCTTATTTGTCGCACTTTGGTTTCTCCTCTCAGCGCGGCTAGGCGAATGGCTCGTTCAGACGACGCTGCGACGATATTGAGCGGCAGCGGTGGCCGCGCCAGTGGCAGTGGCAGTGGCAGTAGTACTAGCACCGCGGGGACGTCTACTGGATCAGCAAGCTCTAATCCGTCTGTGCCGAGTCGAAGCATCTTGTCCGTGCGCCGTTCGTCCTCCTTCAACAAGCACAGCAGCAAGACCAAGACACCGGCCGCGGCGTCCTCGACCTCGACAGTGGACCGCGCTGCGATTGCTGGCTTGCCTGGCTCGACTGACACGGCCTCGGGCACGTTAACGAGCACGAGCCCCGCCACTTTCGCATTCGGACGCAGCCTTCGTCGACGCTCGCCCATTGCATCATCACCCATCGATGCTATCTACAATATCGAGTCGCCTCATCGTCCAAAGACGAGCTCGTCGAACCCAGTAGCCACGTTCAACAGCTGGAACACGACCTTGGCCCACGGCCATCATCCAACAGGAGCCACCTTTGCGAACGCCCCTAGACATAGCAATAACGCGAAGAGCAGGAGCATGAGTTCTAACGAGCCCACTGGGCCTGCGGTGACGAACCACCGCATGCAGCAAGACCTCACGACGACATTCGCACCCTCCTTCTCGACGTCGTCATCATCGTCCTCGAACGGCCATGCCCATGCCCTCGTGAACCAACCCTCGTTCATTCGTCCCCACACCGCCTCAGCGCTCGTCCACAATGCCAAATCGTCCACGACAACCCTACCAAAAGCCGCAAGCAAACAGAACGCGCCATCACTCGTGAGTAGAGATCCCTTGGTTCTCAATCAACCACCCAAGGACAAGCACTGACGGGACTTGCTTGAATGATGCAGGACTCGGCCACATCGCCCGCTCCCCCTGCCTCGGCAACTCCCGAACCTTCAACTCCAACAGGCGCATTGTCTTCTTCCTTCTCCAATGCCATGTCGACTTCGGCAATATACAACAACACCAGCAACAAACCTTTGATCGCTCAGATCAACACATCCTCGCGGTCGGCTCTCCCATCAGCGAGTGGGCCCTCTCCACTTTCGGAGACGACGTCTTCGGCACTCGCTTCGACCACGACGATGAGGGCGGCGACTCGTTCGGCCCCCAATCCAACTACCAGCTCTCGTCGTGGAGAACCTATCCTACCTCACAACAAAGTCGTCAAAGCGCCTGCAACGTCCATGTAGTCAGTGAAGGTATCCCGTCACTTTACGTCCCAATCTGACCCTTTCCCCCATCCCTCAGCTGGTCGCGGACCCCCGTCTCGGGTCGACTTCCGCGTCCGATGCGAGCCCACACTGCGGTCGTTGTCGACACATCGATCTATTGCTTCGGAGGATGCGACCTGAAAGGCGTCTGTTTTCGCGACGTGTGGAAGTTGGACGGCGATTCGTTCCTCTGGTCCAAAGTCAAGGTTCTCGGGGACATCCCACCCGTCACGCGAGCGCATACATCGACAGTCGTTGGGAGTCGGATATGGGTCATTGCGGGGGGTGATGGACCCAACTATTCAAGTTCGGTATATTACTTTGAGACGAGTTCGTTTGAAAAGGATATGGGGCCCAGGCTTTGACGAAGATGGAGGAGAATCTGACCTTGTGCTGAATCTTCATCGACAGCTTCTCACGAGTGGGTCAAGCCCAAGGTTTATGGGTCGACTCCGACAAAACGGAGGGCGCACGCTGCGGTGTTGTACGGGAGTCGCATCATCATCTTTGGGGGGGGAAACGGTTCCGTGAGTGCGCACACAGGCTGCGATCTGTATTTGACGATCGCTGACCCTCCGAAGATACTTCCGCCCTCGACGGACGCAGAATGCCCTGCAAGACGTGCACAGCTTGGACGTATCGAACCACTATCGACCGACATGGTCCGACCTAGAAGTCAGGGGTCCTAAACCTGTTCGGAGAGGGTACCACTCGATGACGCTCGTCGGTTCGAAAGCCGTCGTCTTTGGTGGTTCGGATGGGACGGAGTGCTTTTCGGACATGTTTGTCCTCGACTTGGGTGCGTGGCAGATCGATGTTGCGCTCTCAGAGGCAATGTAATGATCCCTGACCGTTATCCCCCTTATGAATCCCAACAGAGGCTCTGACGTGGACTGAAGTCATCCCTGAACCTCCGGCACCCCTATCACCAACCAAAGCGACGGCGAACGTCGATCTGCCAAGTCGAACCGAGGCGTTCCCTCGTCTTTCGCACTCGGCGACCTTGCTGGGCTCGTACCTCGTCATCTTTGGTGGGCATGACGGGATTGATTTTTCGAACGAGTTGCTTTTCTTCAATCTAGGTTCGTGTTCAATGCTAGCGAATTGGCCGAGGGGTAGGATAGTACTGATCGTGCAAGATGTCGACGCATACCCGCAGTGTCGTTGCAGTGGGAACCGCGGAATGCGCATGGGCATGCACCGAGTCCAAGAGGGTACCATACTTGCGTTCTCCATGACTCGAGACTGCTTTGCATCGGAGGTCAGTCGAAAAATCCCTTGACCTCACCATTCAGTTCCCCTTCTGGACTGACTTTTCCACGCTCATCTTCTAGGCTTTGATGGCAAGCAAGTCTTTGACGAATGCTTCTCACTCGATTTGGGGGCCTTGGCATTCTTACCTCAAGTGACTCAGTTCAAGTTGGATGTCTACAACGATCAAAATGAGGAGGAAGCTGAAGGAAGAGAGGACAATGCTTGAAGAGAAGAACGGTTGACGACGTTTATGATCCCCGAGTGTCTTGTTGAGTCGCTCGAGAAGAAGTATATCAGGCTCGAAGTGGTTGTTTAGACACAAGATATGTCATATGGTCTTGCATCTCACTTTTAGACTGCATTTGCATTTTATTCGGTATTTGAAAAGTTTGAAGGATGGGTATATTGTTTGTCCGGCCCAAGCCCGTTTGCCTTTTGTTCCCAGACGTTCAAACTCAGAACAAAGTCAAGGGTCGAATGCGCTTGCCCCTCCTCCAGCACAAGGGAGCGAGTTGAGGTACTACCGGCTTTGTTTTGTTCTGATGATCACGAGGGCTGGGGATCGTTTCACGGAGGAAATGTTCGTAAGCTGCGGCGATGGAAGAGCGACGGTGAGGCTCGGTGCTTTGATGAGGAGGAACGCAGTGAGATTGTCGTGTGTGGGCGGTTGGGCCTGGGAAACGGAAGGTAGATGGGCTTTGAACGGGATTGGGTACGAGCCTCTACGACCGCAGGGAGTTGCGAATCGTGAGCTTGTACTGCAGTACCTGAGAGGTGCGCAGTATGAGATCTCTTTGTGCTGATGGTCCGAGCTCACCTTTTCGTCCCTCATCCCTGTCCTACGCTTCACCTCACACTCATCCTCGATCTTGACTTTGTTCTTGAATTCTACTTCTTTCGATCGCTCCATCTCGACACCCCCTTCCTGCTGCCTTCTCGGCAAAAGGTAAGGTTTCAAAACCTCCCATTCCCTCGTCCCCACAGGTGGCACACCAACGACCCTTCGAACGGTCGAAATGGTGACCTTGGTCGCTCGTTCAATCACGTACACCTGTCGACCGATATGGACGACACCTTCGACCGTTCGATTCGAAGTGGATTGCGTTCTGATCGGACCTAAGGAAGATGGGTTCGGTCGGGATTCGAGACACGACGGGTTCGAGAGTGGAACGATAGGTTTTCGATCGATTGACATCGTTTCCAACTTGGGGTTGGTTGTACCAGTCGTTCGAATGGGGCCAATCGATTCCCTTCGCTTCGTAAGTACTTTAACTTGAGCTCTATTTTCATCGGCACGAACGATCTCGCGTTCCCTGTCTTGCATTCGACGTTTGTTGCCTGCCCAGGTCGAAGCGAGCGCACAGGAGCGAGCGAACTTTAGCGCGCGGAGGGTACGAGCTGCTTGCAGGGCTTCGGCTGGGAGGGAGAGGATACACGAGGGTTCGAGGGACGGTGTCAGCCGAGCTAGGATGAATGTAAGAGAATATGTCGTATGTCGTTCGGCGTACCTTTTCGCGCTGCGGAAGAGGAGGTCGCCATTTGATAGGGGGAGTAATGGACAAATGAGGTACGATCGAACCAGTCCGGAAAAGTTGGACACCCACGTTCTCCAGGAACGAGACAGGGAGGGGGTGAAAACGAATACACAAAGAGAAGGACTGAAAGAAAGAGAAGGGGAGAATGTCGAAGAGACAAAGCTGAAGTGGTTCGGGAATGGGGCGCAGTGAGACTTGAGAGGGGTTCCCCGTCTGTTGACCGAGGAAAATGAACCTTGTTCTCGAAACAGGTTCAGGTTTCAAGCTCGGACGGCGGACTCGGCCCTTGTTCGAGAGTGTGAGAAATCAAAGACCACCTGGGTGACAAGGTCGTGGCCAACATTTACCGCATGCACGAGCCGACGGCGTTTCCCTTGCCTTCCACGGAAGAAGGGTCCAGACACAAAAGACTGGCAAAGAAGGCGGGGTCACCGCCGCACAGGGGTGAAGTACAAAGGGAGAGGCGTCGCAGCTCCTTCCGATCCGGCGCCGAGCTCACACGCATTGAAGGTTTGAGACTCAGGTCCCCTTGTTTGTTTCACCCCTCATGGAAGGTCCGTGCCTGTCATTTCAGTTTTTCATCAAAACAATATGAAGTGGCATTTGTCAGCAGATGACGTGGCGACCGGACACACAGGTCAAGAGGGGAGTCACGTGATCCGCCTCTTGACCTCAGTCGACATGTAGTGAGAACCGGCGACACTCCCGCCTGCTTCTGTTCACCCTTCCCCCTTGCCTCTCGAAGAGGTCCGCTTCCGACAAGGCCTCAATCCTCGCAATTTTACGGTGTCTGATCGGACGAGACGCATTATGGGATCCTCATCAAGGTGAGGCTTGGACGCAGATGCGAGAGGGACCTTGGAGCACCAACATCGTCCCCACTCCTCGTTCCAACAGACCCGCTGGCGAGCCTGCCGAGTCTACTGCACAGGTTCCCACAGATTTGATATCGTTACCTGATGAAGTGCTCCACCACATCGCATCCCGCTTACCCCGCCTGGGCGACGACAACCCACGCTTCCACACGGTGGAATGAGATCCCGTTCTCTTAATGCGGTTGCGAAGGCTGGTTTAACCGGGTACGAGACCTCAAGCATCTGCACATGATTAACCGTCGTTTCTCGACCATCGTCAAACCCCGATTGTTCCGTAGCGTCATCGTCGGTCGCTCAGATCGTAATTTCGAGAGGGACTTCGGCGCACTCGTTGAGCAAACCCACCTCTTACGCTCGAAACGGGACTTGGTCTCGCCCGGAAAATGATCGCTCATGGTCGACTTCTCAAAGCGTGCAAAGAGCTCGAAACGCGAGTCATCACTTCGCTCGAGGATCGACCCTTTTTGCAGGTGAATACGCTGAGGTCAGATCACGACATCGAGCACCGGTCATGACCTCGTGCAGTCCGAGGGCACGAGATCGACGTGCCGAGGGTAATCGCCGTGCTCACCATCGTCGATCCATGTACCCAGCAACTTGAACATGCTCAGCTTTTGGAAGACGAGAGCTGGGGACTTGGATCGGTGCTCCGATTGAAGGTGCCTCCATGTCTCGGTATTCTCACGCCTACGTGACCCAACTCGCCAATCAATTCCCGCTGTTGGAATTGCTCAAATCTGACGCACTTGCTCGACCTACGAAAACCTCTTCCGAGCCACGTTAGACCGTTTTTGAGTCCGGGATCGGGAGCAGACGCCATCGCCGTTCGATGTCTCGCGATGTTGCAATTCGAAGCTGAAGTGGAGGTGGGGGTGGGGTTGCAAGAGAGTAGTAGGGTTGTGAGGGAGCACGAGGGAAAGATCAAAGATTGTGTTGGGGAGTGGGTCGAGGGTTTGAGGGTCGAGAATCCGAAGTTGAGGGAGGTAAGGTTCGAGTCGATCGAGGCTAGCTTGGATGTGGTGTTGAGGAAAGGTGATGAGAGGGAGGGGATGTTGGAGGAGGTCAGCTCGAGGGCCAGAGAAGGAGGAGGAAAGGGATGGTAGCGGGTGGATGATGAGCTTTGATCAAGGGGATGAGGGTCGGAGGTATCTGTTCCCTGCGATTCATTGCGGTGTGTGTAGTAAGAAAGCGTGAATGGGAGTTGCGATATGTGGAATGCGCCAACGACGGGTTGACTGTTGTTGGGATCGAAACCGCTTGAGAACTCCGAGGTTGCTGATTCTGGGAGGAATGAAAATCCAGCTCGATCTGCGGGAAATACAATACACCCTGAGTCGGGGCATCTATCACATGGATTTAAAACCCCACGATCCTCAATCCCAATATTAGTCATCGATCCAAGTAACCTAGGGCCCTGTCGAACGCAGTCACCGCAAGTTCCGTCGCGCGCCACGAGCTGATGAACCGGGGGTGTCCGTGCGCGATTTTACCCGAAGCCGTGACCGTCATTTCGCAAGGGTCATTCAATCCCTTCCTTGCCGCCGTTCCTCCGCGCCCCCCCTCGAACCTCAAAACCATGTCCGAAACTACAACAGGCCCAATTGCGATGGATGAGGATGGGTCCGTTCGATCGGATAAGATCTACGCCGTAAGTGAACAAAGCCACTGCATCGCGATCGCTGTACGAAAGCGAGAGTGAGAGAGGTCCAACTTGACCCCCTTTCCCTCTTGCTTTCACAAGCTCCCTGGGTACACGGAAGGGTATACGGCTGCTACGTATTGCATCAATGATGAGGATCACACTTTGGGCAACTTGTTGAGGTGGATGTTGATGAAGAAGTGAGTTCGAGCGAACGTGTTGAGGGGGAGGGTTTAAAGCGGTCGCTGAGGCGTTGAATTGGATTTGGGGGTGTGTTATGTGACCCAGTCCGGATGTCGAGTTTTGTGGATACAGGTGGGTTTTTGCTATGCGCTATTCTGTACGCCGGCTCTTGCTGAATCCCCTTTTCCGACGTTCCCCCTCCCCTGCACTCGCAACAGCGCACCTCATCCTTCCGAAGCCAAGATCCACTTGCGCATCCAGATGTATGGTATGTTCAAGAAACATGCCTCCCTTCTCCTTCTCGTTCAAAAGTCAAAAGTAAACGAATCTAATCAAGCGTTTGCATTCCCCAACCCAGATCAAAAATCGTCGCTCACGGCGCTTCACACGGCTTTGGACAACCTTGAACAAATGACCGAAGCGATCCTATCCAAATACGCCGCCTCACTCGCTTCAGGTGATTTCGAACGATCGGTTGAACCTTCCTACGATTTCGAGAGTGTCAATGATCGATTATGGGCCGAGAAGGAAGCGAGGGGGATTTCGAGGGAGGAGTTTGAGAGAAAAAAGAAGGCGGAAGTGGAGGAAAAGGAGAGGATCGAGGGGAAAGGTAAGGTCAAGAAGGAGAAGGGGAAAGGGAAAACGATCAAGTGATGAGTGGCGAAGATGTACTGTAAATTTGAGCTTGTGTATTACGGGTGTGATTTGTATCTGTCGCATTTTTCTTTGCAGCAAAGTTTGTATCGGAGCAGGTCGATCGAGAGAGATAGAGAAAGCGTTGGCGCAAGAATTGGAGTCGGTCACGTGCTCTTTTTGTGTTGGGTCGAGCCCAAAGTTGGTGATTTCGGAGAGGTGGGACAAGACCATGAGTATTTGAGACAAGGTGCCCATGATTAGTGATCCACGACATAGATGGTTGTTCTCCCCAGTATGATTCGACTGGATCACCTGCACCATACCTGGACTGTCCAAAGGCGCCTCCAGTGTGCGTTTCGTTGTCGCTTTCGACTCGTCCGATCGCACTCACTGCATTCCGCCGTCCCACAACTTCACCAACCCACCAAATCCCCCCACCCTCCCCCCACCTACCCGCGCGCCACGACCACCTCCACCATGGGTCCACCCAAATCACGTTATCGAGGCTCCTCTTCCAAAGGAGGAACCACACACCATCGCTCTAATCGAGGAGGAGGGGGTAGTGGTAGCACTATGGGATCCCGCAACGATCGTAACGTCTATGGTGCAGTTAGTGCGATCAAAGCGCCTGCTTCTGCGGTCGATCAGGATTCAGGAAGCGAGCAGGGCGAGCAAGGGATTGGTCAGTTTCTGTAGTGATGGGTGATTGGATGATTGGGGGGGTGTGTGTGTTGGTGGTGCTGAGGGCGAGATATCGGTGAATGGACAGATGACGTCGATGCCAAGTTGACGATGGACAAGAGCTTACCCGTGGCTATGTGGGTCAGTACACACTTAAACCCACCTCTTTCAGAGAAACGAGCTTCATTCAAAAGACGAGCGATTACTTGCGAACCGATGTACGGAAAAACCGCTTCTTTTTCGTCGACAGGATTTCGACCACTGCGATCCTCGCAAATGCTCGGGCAAGAAACTCGCTCGACTAGGCCTGATGAAGGAATTGAGGGTAGGGCAGAAATTTCAAGGGGTCGTCATGAGGTATAGAAGAAAACATCATATACGACTTGGGGAGGACTTGGGTCTGTCCATCAAGCTGAAACGATGCATCTCATCTCGACGCACCTCCGTTATTTTTTTGTCTCCTCCAGTCCTAAAGGAACCCAAGTCGTCTCCCCTTCGGATCGAGAAATCGTCGCTTCTTCTGGAGTCGCCGTCGTTGAATGTTCGTGGGCGAGGTTGAAGGAAATTCCGTTCCACAAGATTAAATCACCTCATGAGAGGTTATGTGAGTGAAAATCACCGACATCAGAGGGGCACAAAAGGAGCTATGGTCACTGGGGTTTTTTTTTGGAGACTGATTTCTATACGATCTCTCGCTCGGCATGTCAAAAGTACCTTACATGATCGCAGCCAATCCGGTCAACTATGGCAAACGTGAGTGACCATCTTTGACAAAAAAACACAACCTATTTACGAACCCCTTGGCAAAGAACTAACCTTTCGACTTGCGACCCACAGCCTACAAACTGACCTGTCTCGAAGCCATCGCCGCGGCACTCTACATCTGTTCGTTTCCTTCCCAAGCCGAAGAACTGCTTTCCAAATTCAGCTGGGGACATTCCTTTTGGGAGATCAACGGACCCATCATCACTCGATACCAAACCTGCACGACCGCTGAATCGGTTTTGGAGATGCAAGAGGTGATTATTGAGGAGATGAAGAAGGAGGAAGAGGAGAGGAGGAGGGAGAAGGTCAGGGTCGAAGAGGAGGGGGATTTGTTGGTGGCGAACCCCAATCATGCTAGAGGGGCTTGGAGACCGCATCATTCTGATGAGGGGGAGGAGGAGAGTGATGAGGAGAGTGAGGTTGGAAGTGGGAATGAGCAAGGGACAAGAGGGGGAGAGGATGAGGTCGATACGGTCGCGACTGAGTTCAGGGGGACGAGACTTGATGGATCGCCATACTAGGGAAAGATGGGGTTGTTGGAAAACTGCAATCGTTTTTGCATAATTGTACATGGACAAACGACAGTGTGAAATATATGAAATCTCGGGGGGATTTGTGTACAGATCTGGTCGCTCTCGAACCAGAAAGGGGATCTAGGCGAGTAAGCCTGCGATCGCTCGTTCCATCTCTTCGTCCTTTTGTATCTCTTCGGGTGTTGGACCCGTCTTTTGCTGTAGGGAGCGAAAGGTATGGGTTCAGTACAACCCACAGTTCGCGCCCGCCCAAAGTGCGGAAGGAAGAAACGCACGGGTAACGCGCCGACTTTGCCATTCGCCTGCCCGAGTTTACCATCCGTGATTTGCCACAAGACCTTGTCGACCTCTTCCTGTGCCTCTTCTTCCAACTCGTCCTCGTCCTCGTCCATGGCGTCGAGGGTGTCGTCCATCATCTCGGCCATGATGCCGGCCTTGATCATCTCTTGCGACATGGCGCGCATCGTCGCTGAGAGTTGGGGTTGCGAGATGAGTTGGTTCGACAGTTTCATGATCTCGGTCGATTTTTGTAGAGTGCCCGTGATCTTGACCGTGGCTGGGAAGGGTCAACGTTCGGTTCAGTCCCCAGTGCAATAAGGGTCATAGTGTCAAGCTCGGACTAAGTGATGCGCTGTGTGATGGATGTGTTGACTGACCCAACTGATGCGTCAATTGCATATTGATCGAATTCAATCTCGCCTGACTGGTATGCAACCGATCCTTTTGCTTGTTACTCCTCACGACCTCCCTCGCCAACAATTTCGCATTCTTGAGATCCGCTTTGGTCGCCAGTTTGCGTACTTCTTGTTTGACCTTGTTGGAAGCGGTGTCGAGTTGACGTATCTCGCGGTCGAGCGCACGTGATTGTTGTTTCAGTTGTTGTTGCCACTTGCGAACTTTTTCTTCTGGAGTAGGACCAAAGATGAGGCGGTTCACGGCTTGCATGGTCAGTTCGAGTGTTGAGGGGTTTTGTTGGGGAGGGATGGCGGAGGGAGGTGCCAAGGGCGGGGTGGGGTGGGGGCAGGGCAGAGCCACAGCCGGTCTGCAGGGCCCTCACAGCCATGACGCTCTGCGTTCAACGGCGCGACTCGCACGGACCTCCCCCACTTTGGGGCACGCGCCGTTGACGCTCGGACCTGTTGGCCCGTGACGGTTTCTGGCCCTCTTGACGCGCCTCTTTCGCTCTCTTGCCTCGTTCTCATTCCCCTCGGCCAATGACGACATGACACGACCAACGACACGATCAAAGACGTCGTCTCCCTCCGTGGACAAGGACAGGGACAGGGACAAGGACAAGGGCGGGCGAGCTGCTCCTCCGCCAGTACCGGTGCCCGTACCTGCTCCGATCGCACCGCGTTCATCTTCATCTCGACCTTCATCACCGACCACTCGGACAATCAGTCCGCTCCCGTCTCGGCTCGTCATCATCGCTTGTTTCTGGGGCGTGATCGTGCTCGCACTTCCGTACTGGTGGAGAACGACGACGATCGAAAGGAGACCTTTACCCTTGGCGCAGATCCAGCGATGGGTCAACCGAGCCGTAAGTCCCGCCAAGCTACGACAGACCGAATACATCCCTTTGGAACTGACACGCTTACGTCTGGTTCCCCCTTCCAGCCGTGCTATCTCACCCCAAAAGTATCGTTCGCTTTCGAATCCCCCGCGACGAACAAGGACCGGCAAGTCGAGCAGGCGATCCATGCGACCCTGCAACGATTGAAGAAAGCTCAGGTTGCGCAATGTCTTGAGGTGCAATGGGCGCAGAGTGAGAAGAGGCTAAAAAAAAGGATGATAAAGGGAGTGTACTGATTAGGAATCGACCGTGGCACAGCTGGCGAGGAAGCGACGTATCGCATCTTGCTCACCGATGACGACGACGTGCTCAAGCGAAGGTTCGCTCCGAATACGATACCCGTATCCACCAAGCCAGGTAAAGATCCATCGCTTGGAAGAAAACACTCCCATGAAACCATTACACTGACTTATTAGATCCCCCCCCTCCTCAAAACAACAGGCCTCCAAGACCGCCTCTTTGCAAATGCATCGACCTTACTCGGTGGGCAACCGTCAGATGGGAGTCGACCACCCCCCTCACCGAGCATGGCCAAGTTCTCGCCGACGTACAAGCTCGTCTTTTCGCTCTTGAATGAGGACTCGTCTTCGGGCGACGCCTTACTCGAATGGGACATCCACCACTTGTTGAAACGTCCGTATTCTTGCATCGCATTTCGAATTGTTTTGGCAGGTCGGGCAAATGACTGATCGTTTCTTTATTTGTGAAAAAACAGGTCACATCCAACCCCTCTTATCGGCTCTTCAACCTTTGCACAATTTCACGATCGACACGAGCATTCAGTACTTTGCCCCTTTGGCCATACCCGTGCAGACCCTTCCGGGACAAGGCTCGTGGATCCTCGAGGATGAATTGAGAGCGTTCGTTAATAATGCGGATTGGAAATTACGTGAGTTCGGGAATTCCAAATCGCCAGGGGTGGATTCTAGTGGTCTTGGTGAGGGGAAAAAAGGGCTGATGTGCGTTGTGGGTTTCTTTTCGTGGCAGCGACGAGCTTGACTTTGGATCCAATCTTGCACTTCATCTTGTTCGTACCCAAGAAAGAACATCGACCGCTCAAGATTAAGACCCAGGGTGCGTGGCGGGTGGCGATGGTGTCGTCTTCCGAGAACTCTACGGATTATTGCTTCTCCAGCTGAACCCTGGGTTGTGTCTCATCCTCCTCCTCTCTTCTGTTATCAACAGATGGTCGAACCTCGCCAACAGGGTTCATCACCCCTCAACGAGGTGGTGTCGTCATTTACAACCCCCCTCCTCCGACCCAACCCCCAACGACATGGTCGAAACCGGCAGCACCACCACCCACTCATAAACCGCCTAATCTCATCCCCGCTTTCCGTCTCTTTGAATCCCAACTTCGCAAACTCCTCGGCGTACCCCCTACCCTCCCTGGACCGGATTTCGTCACCACTTGGCAAGTCGATGCTTTGATTAGACAGAGGTTGGAAGGGGTTTTAAAGGACTGCGTTGAAAGTTTACAAGGTATTGATCGATTGGTCAAGGAGGTGAAGAATATGAGGGTTGGGAGGGGGCTACAAAAAGGTGTGAAGAAGGCTTTGGACGAGTTGAGGTTGGTGAGTCGGGTTCACACTCTTTATTTATCGTATCCCCAACTCCCCAGAGAAGAAGGGACCATGAACACTCCCCCCCCCTCTTCTATCTTCCCCGCACTTCACAGGCCGACTTTTATCTCTCCCAATCCCCTTCCCTATCCCTTCATCATGCCTCCAAAGCGCTTTCCCTCGCCTCCAAGGCTTACTTCGATCCTTCCATGTTGGCCCTCTTGTACTTCCCCGACAATCACAAGTATGCGATTTATACACCCCTCTTTGGTCCAGTCGCGGTCCCGTTGTTGGTCGCGTTGATCAAGGAATGGAAAGGGAGGAGGAAAGGGAGGGAAAGAAAAGAGGAAGGAGAGGGGGAATTAGAGGAGGAGGGGAAAGATAAATAGAAGGAGGAAGCGGAGGGGATTTTATAGTTTCTATCTGTAGGATCAGAGGGGGGAGGGGGGTGGGGGGGGGAATAGGGCATTGATCGGCCTTGACGAAGAAGAACGTTCTCCGGCATCTATGCCGACTAGGTTGGAAAAAAGCTCCAATGATGAAGAGTTGCATTGTTATGAATGAGATGAACGACAAGAACTCTGCGGGGTAAGGCGGGAAGCACAAGGGACTGTGCTTGGTGGATCACTCGAACGATGACGACGACTGCGTATGCTCCTGATCCCTCTACGTTCAATTCGCTACAGACTTGGGACGAGTCAGAGTCCGAATCTTGTTTCGTCGACGAGTTCCGGTTCTGCCAACAACTCGTCCCAAGTCTGCAGCGAATTGAACGCAGAGGGAGCATACGCAGTCGTCCTCATCGTTCGAGTGATCCACCGAGCACAGTCCCGTGTGGCTTCCGCACTACCACATCTCCCCCTAAGCTCGTACAACAACAAGAAGAAAAAAAGAAGAAGAAGAAAAAAACCCTACCTAGTCGAATCCTCATCCAAAACCACCCTCCCATCTCATCCTTGCGGCCCTTTCCGTTTCTTAACGAACCCAACCACCTCCTTCATCAACTGCCCAAACCCCTCGACATTCCTTACGTCCTCACCTAACCAACGTGGGAGTTGACTTTGTTTAGAAGGGTGTTGGTAACGCGCGTCGAGGAGAATGATGGCGGCCCAATCGGTGGAATTACGAATCGCTCGACCTGAAGAAGAAGAGAGAGAGGGAGGGATTAGGCAGGGTTTTGAGATGGGGTTTTTGGGGTGGGGTGGGGTTTTTTTTTTGGGAAGAGGGGGTCTGAGCGTGCCTATTGATTGATTCACGGCTCGGAAAGCGAGGTTTTGGTCTGTTAAAAGTTCACAGTACATAGTGAAGATGAAAGGAGGGAGGGGGGGGGGGAAGAAGACGAAGAAGTAGAAGAAAAAGTCGAATGAGTCTTCCCATCCTATAGTTGATCGCATAACGCAGAAAGGGAGGGGTAAGTACTCACACAACACTTGGCCTGGATCCGTCTTGGCCTCCCGAGGAGCGGTCGCTTTGAGAAAGTTCATCCTTTCCTTCAATTCGGTCGACTGCGCATTCGGATAAGGGATACCTGTGAAGGACATGAACAGGGGGGGGGGGGGGGGACTAGTCAGTTCCCGATATCAAACAATCACCCTCCATTTCGGTTAGGTTTGAACCACTTACCACAAATGATGACCGCTCTAGCCATCTCGTTGGCGAAGTTGATCCCTTCGGACAACTTGGCCCCAACAACGGCGAACAGAATCGCTCCTTTGAATTGAGGCGTCGTGATCGCCGACGAGTATTCTCGAAGAATGAGGTCAACTTCGGAAGTGGCTTTGGGTTCCCAGAAGACCTGTTATGACAAGGATTGAAAGAAGGGATGCGTTTGAGATGGAGTTTTGGATGGGAGTCTGTATGAAGAATGTTTGGACTTTGGTGGAGGGACTTACCTTCTTGCGTTGCCCCAGTCGGGTGATGACGTTCGTCTTTTCCCATCTCGCTTGGACTTGGAAGAGGAAATCATACGAAGGTACGAAGACGACGATCCCATGAGGAATCACATTCGTCAGATTTGCGATCGATTGACCCAACTCGTCGAGCTGAGCAAGAGGGAGGCCACCTTCAGTTTTTTTCTTTGCGTATGCGCATGCGTGAAGGGAGACAAGCCCTTGCAATTTTTTTTGCTGACCAGTTTCTCGTCCTTTCTTCGATCGAATTTGAATTCGAGCGATCCACCTGAAGGTCCTTTACTGACGGCGAAAGAAGCGATATGATCGGGTGGAACGACGTGACCGCATGAAAACGTCGAGAAGCGCTCGATTGGGAGGTAAGGGAACAATTGGTCGCGGAAATCACTCATCTGAAGTGAAGAATCCAGAGTCAAATGTCGCATCAGCACCGTACTTCGAGGCACTGAGACTTCTCGAGCAAATCCGGCTCACAGGTGCCATCGTTCCACCCGCCAGGATGACCGATCTCGCTTCCTCCGCGACGTCCCTGAACGACTCGCTAGGAGCCAACAACATATACTTGAGCGTCACCTCGACCTTACCCCAACCCACTTGTCCAGCCTGTACCGCCTTGGGTTCAGTACTGAGCAAGATACGACCATCTTTCTCCGAGCTCGCGAGCGAGAGGATGAATTCTTGGATCCGTTGAAGGTTACGCGTCGCGTTCGTTTTTAAGGCCTGTCGTCCAGCAGCGGTCGTTTCTTCGCCCAAACTATCGACGTAGCCTCCGATCTGTTGGACAAAGTTCGGGATTAGTCATCTACATCAAAGCAGATAACAAAGAGCCGTCATAAAACTACCGACCTTTCGCGCGATCTTGGAGGTCTTGAGGTATTGATCCAATTTGAAGAGATTGATTTGATCGATCGCACCCGTCCCACCACCTCCTACCCTACCTCGACCTTGCAACAAAGCATTCACACCAACCATCTCCTCCTTCTTCTGTCCCTTTTCACCCTCGTTCGCCCAAGCCATCGCATATTCCGACAACCCTTTGAGAAGAAGCGCAAGTTGTCGCAAGTAGGCTGCGTTGGCCCCGTTGAGTCGGGTTTTGAATTTGGTCAAATAGGTCAAGAGGGCTGCTCGGATCGAAGTGATTTGTGAGGTCGTGATGGTGACGCTGTGCATTTGGAGGATCGAATCAATGAGGTTGTGCGCTTCGTCGATGATGATGATGTGGCTATAGAATTCGGTGGAAGAGGTCAGCTCCCCGTTCTCTCAACGACGACGCTTTTGAGAAAGTCTAGAACTGACTCTTTGACCGAGATCCCGAGCGCTTCTCGAGCTGCTTTGGACATGAGCATATTGTACGGCAGCTGTGAGGGACGAAGAACAAAAAATAGGGTGTTTAAATTCAAACCTCTCTAATTGATGCCCTCCGCACTCACTGTGACGAGTTGAGCCGACCTTACGGCCTTGCGAGAGCCGTAGTACGGACACGTCTTGGTCTTGCGCCCGAGGTCTTCAATATCTTCGATGTCTCCTACCAAGACCTGATATTACGGCCACAATAAGAATATGAGCACTGGTTAAAAACCTCATGCGGAGATGCGGAGAGAGAGACGCACCAGCGCTCGATCCCTGAAATCGTTGAGCTTGGTCGGTTCGCTCATCGGTGGCAGATAAGGACATCGCTTCTCCGGCGTCGACCCCTTTTGCAGTTCCAAGCAGAGATCCCCCATCGCCTCGTTGCTACCATTGCTCTTCTTTCTCACTTCGTCATTGATACACAAGTTCTGTCTCGACCCAAGTGGGATGACTCGTATCGGTAGGATCGTCGTGGGACTTCCCTCGGCGGCGTCAACGACCGGTGTTGAGCGAGAGAAGGGCGTCTTTCGAAGCTCAGCGATGAATTGCGAGAGTTGGGAATGGGTCCGGGAAGCGAAATAGATCTTTTGAATGTCGGGTTCTTCTTGCTCTGGTGCTGTCGAACCTCGTCCGCTCATCCTGCGAGTCCGGAAAGATCCCAAGGCTCAGTCGAGCAGAACTCCTGTGCTGAAGAACCTCGCTCCCGAGGTTGTATCAGAACTCACTTGGCCAACATGGCTCGTACGGCGGGGGAAAAGTTGTCGGGTCCGTTGTCGTCGACTTTGTGGGTGTCTTGGTCGTTCTCGTAGTAAGGCTCGGGCGCAAACTCGTCCTCATCTGGCTTCGAGTCCGAATCAGCTTGCCCATTGATTCGCTGTGAGATGCGTAGTTCAAGTCAGTTACCACAGTGATCATTTCGGACGCGTCGTCTACGTACGTTCCTCTTCCTCCTACCCATCTGAGCCCCTTGAGGAATCATCTTCCTCGCCTCCTCCTCCTTCCTCCGAATCTCCTCCAGTCGATCCTCCAATTCCCTCTCATCCCTGTCCCAAGCCTTGAGTCGACTCTCAATCTCATGCTGCAACACCCAATCGGGTTCATCCTTGGGCGCCGAATCGACTCGTACTTGAGCTTGAATGGATTCGATCAAGCTCGTTCGAGCATGTTGCTTCGCGTCTCGGAGGAAGGTCAAACTCGCCGAGATGAGCGACAGGGATTTACCCTGCATCGCATCAAGCAAGGGTTAGGTCAGTCAGCCTTGGACTCGGGATCTAGGGTACGATGAATGAACCGCACTGACCGTTCCAGTCGGTGATTCAATGACGGTGACTTGAGATCGAGCGAGCGAAGCGTAGAGGTGTTGCATCAGCTCTTGCTGGATCGAGTAGGCCGTGTAAGGGAACGAAAAACTGGGGTCCGAGGGGGCATATTTGATTGCCTTCGCTGTTCCTCCACCAAGGGGAGTAGTTGCGAGTGGTGTCATGGTCGGGTCATGGGGGTTGGGGGGTGGATGCAGTGTGCAAGCTGCCCGCTGCAAAGGGACAGTACACGTGAGTGAGCGTGGCGCGCCTCCCTGAACGATGACCGCCGTCATTTACACTGAGGACGTGTCGACGCGCCTCGACGCGTTCAGCCAATCAACTTTCAATGCACAGTTGACTTGCCGACGATGACTATGGGTCATGAATTTTGATATGGTCTTATCCCATGACATCCAATCTTCACATCAACACTCTTTTTGGAACCGAGGTGCGCGTTGACGTGGTCCGAGCGTTCCGATCGTCTCCGCTCAAAAAAAAAGTCCGAAATTGGACGAGTGTAAGCTCATGAAATCCCCTTCCAGAGGGAGGGGGATCGATCGAGCTTAGGCTGAGTGCGGTTCGGCCGAGTTGATCCGAGAGACTCGCGAGGTTCGACTCTTGTGTGCTCTGTGCGACAACTGGTTCAAACACCTCGAAATTTGACGACGACGACGATTGACGATCAAGGGAAGGACGCCATCGTCCGTTGCGATGACGAGTCTGACCAACTCGATCGTGCCGACGACTGAGCATGGACTGCATCTGCACCAGCTCGCTGTCAGTCGGCCACCACTGGCAGTCGCCGCGCAGTCGTCGGCTCTGTCCGAGTCGAATGGAAACATCATCGTCGGCAGTATCGCTCCCTCGTCATCCTCCTCAACCAAGGCAACCTCACCCACTGCGACTGCCACAGCTACAGCTACTTCCCAGCTCAAGAAAAAGTCGCAACGGCCCAGTTGGAGCTGCACCGAATGCACACGCCGCAAGATCAAGTGCGACCGCATCGTGCCGGGATGTTCGGCCTGTCGTCGTCGCAACGCCGTCGATCAATGCCGTCTCGACGAGTCCCTCTTGCTCGATTCGGTTGGAACATTAGCTGAGAACAAGCGTCGGAGGAGTAGCACCTCCCATTCTTCAAAGAGGAACGCGCTTAACAAGTCGGACGAGCATATGCAGCAGCAGCAGTCGACGCGGCGCTCCTCCGTTTCGTCTACGGCGACCTCACCCTCTCCGTCTTCGTTCTCGGACGTCACTCCGAACCATGGTCTACAGGCTCAGCTGCAACCTCCGACACTGTCGAAGATTCAAGACCAAAATCGCTCGATCTCCGCTTCGTTACCAAACGCAGCCACAATGGATTATCAAGCTCTCAACAATATCGTCAAGGGTCTTCGAGCTCAGCTATCCCAACTCGAGCAAGTCGTCAACCTATCAACGCACAAACCGGAGAAGTCAATTTTTTTGAATGGTTCAACACAGGGCTCTCATCTCACTACCGGTGCGAACTTCGACACCGCAGTCGCTGCGAGTCAACACGAGCGTGCCACTGCTTCGAACGAATCTTCAGGTGGCGGATCACCTCCCGAACCGGATGGCGAGTTGGAAGCAGCAGAGACGCTAGAGTTCCTGGTCAGTCTAGCTAGTACATAGACGTACTGAATATTAATGACTTAGGATGGTCCCGTATCACAGGCCATGGGACGAGATCGAAAGGCGCAACATCTTTCCCGGGCCGAGCTACGTCGACCTGCGGACGAGGACGAAGTCGACGATGCGATCGTCGTCGATTCGACCCCCAGTACTTCTTCCGGTGGCGCACTGAGCTGGCTCGGTGCTTCGTCCACGTCACTCGTCAAGTCGCCCATTGGTGCGTTGCTGCCGCTCGTTCCGCACCACCCTTCCGGTTTGTCAGCCGACGGCTCGAATGCGCTGCTCGATGAGAGGAGGAGTCGACTCGTCGTTCGTTGGGCCATGTCGCACATGCTCGCCCACAACGGCCTCCTACACCCCCCGACATTCCTCTCCGAGTGTATCGAGTTCGAGAACTGGCCCCTCAGTGATCGACATCGACTCGTCAACGCGGCATGGTTGGGACTATACTATGCCGTCCTCTGTGGCGCATTGCAGCAAATGTCGAGGCACGATGCAACACAGATCGGCCTCAGCATCGACGATTACCATCGATTGCCCAAGGCCTACTTCGACGCGTGTGTGCAAGCCCTTCATCGAGCCGACTTCTTGTCCAAGCATTCTCGGTTCAGCGTGCAGGCGATCTGCATCATCACGACGGCGGGGTACGAAGCCGGTCAATCCGATCTCATCAACACGTTGCTCGGATGTGCGATCCGGATCGCGCAGCACCTTCAATTCCATCGATTGGGATCGTCGGATACCGAATGGCAAGCTCGACAAGCTCGCAAAGGGGTTGTGCTAACGAGTGACATCGGGGCCAAGACGGCGATCAACAGAGAGATTTGCAAACGACTGTGGTGCACGCTTGGAGCGGATGACTGGTTCACTTGCACCGTTCGACATAGCTACGCCATACATTCGACCCATACCAATACACCACTCCCTCTCAACATTTCGGATGAAGATCTCTCCGTTGGAGCCTTAGCCAAGGCGCTGCCGTACGACGTTCCAACACCGGCTTCGAAGTTGATTCTTCTGCACGCCCTTGCGGATCGAGTACGAACTCTGTTCAACGTCATCAACGTTACCGACAAGCCGAGTCAGGAGTTGACGAATCAGATTGATCTCGGGATAGACGAAGTCATGAATCGTGCGCCGGCTTGGTTGCAGACTGGCTGGGTCGCACCGTCTGGGATGGCGGTTCCAGGTTGGGTAGCCGAGTTGAGGCAGCATTGGTTCATCAGTGTGAGGTTTGCCTTTCCATTCCTGGAATAGATACATCGACGGCTGACGTTTTCGGGATGATCGCAGTGTGAACATAAACGACTCGTCCTGCATCGCTTGTGCCCCACTCGAGGCTTATTCCGGGATACCGCGCACCCCTATGTTCGTCAAGCCGCGGTCAAGGCCGCTCGCAAAGTGCTGCATCATTTCACCGCGACGGACAAGTGGCCTCGGAATTGGACCATCAGGTAGGTCAGGGCATGGAAGCAAGTTTTAAACCTGCCAGTGGGCTCATTACCCGGTATTTCTACCTCCAGTTACCACGCTATCGTGGCTTGCACCACATTATTACTCGACCTGTCCCATCTGAGCCCCCCATCATCATCCGCTTCAAACTCACCCTGCGCTTCGACATCGACATCGACATCGACACCCCTCCCCCTCTCGAACCCTTACCTCGCCAAACGCAACGAAGTGCTCTCGGCACTCGAATCCCTCCGTCTCATCAGTGACGACTCGATCATCGCTTCTCGAGGGATTCGATTGATCGAAGCCATGTTGATCGAGGAGGCTAAATCGAATGCGCCTGAGGGGGGTTCACAGAGCAAGAGGAAGTTCCAAGATGGGGAGGATGTACGGATCCATGAAGCTCGAGGGAAGAAATTCGCTGGTTCGCAAAGATGTTCGAGTCGAGTTGACGTCGAGCTTGAGCTCGGATCGACCGGTTCGGTTCGAGTTCCGACTGCACAAGGACCCACATCGTTAAATCCTCATGGGCACATCATCGCCTGCCCTTCCTTAGGAGCGACTTTGTTCGATCCTTCCATCCCTACCCATACAACACCCCTCAATTTAGTCGATACGTTCGACCTCTCGATACCCTCTTCAAATTCCCTAGGAGCCCTTTTGCAAAACCTTCCCGATCCCACCATGACGACGACGAGTACGACTTCGATGTTCCCTGGTCCTCAACAAGACGAGATGGGTTTTCGATTGGGTTCATCGTCGTCCCCTTTGGGAAGGGATGATTTCGCCGTGGCTTTGGAATCGATCCTTTTGGATGGGTTTGCAAAGGATTGGTCTGCTTTGGATCAGCATGGAGGTGTGGTTGGGGTAGAAAAAGGTGGGACAGGGTTCGAAGGTGGGTGTGGGGGGGGGGGGGGGGGGGGGGAGGGGGGCTTTTGACGAGATTTTGAGTTATTTCAATTAAACTGCTTCAAAGGGTTTTTTTTTTTTTTTTTTTTTTTTTTTTTTTTTTTTTTGGCGCTTTGCGATAGCGAAGTTGGGCAAAAAGGGGGGTGAATACAAAACCAAAAGATTACTACGAAGAATGGAATGAAATGCGACGACGAGCCACGAGAACCCCCCAAAAGACCTCCACTCTAACGTCTACTCGTCCCTCTTGTCCCCCTCCTTTGAAGACCCAACATTAGCATTCGAACTCGCGACCGAACCAGGAGGGAAGATTTTGAGTTTATGGTACTTGACTAACGTCTCCCTGAGGTACATCAAGTGTTTGGCATGGAAAGCCTTGGCTTGACCTGAACCTTGGGTTGAACCTATTCGTCGTCGAGATTCGGAACCGAAGATTTCGGTCGAGTCGGGGAGATGGTGCAAGGGACGAGAGGGGGAGGAGGTTGGTAGTGGTATTTGTGGGTCACGTTTGGAGAGCTTGTCCTCTTCGGACATTGCTCGTGTTTGAGTAGGATTTGGACGGGGGATGAAGGTAGGGAAGGGGGAAGCCAAGACTACACAGCCTGCTCCAATGTGCGAGTTGGATCCGATCGTGACGGAATGAACGACGCGACATCGTGGGGAGAAGACGTTGTTGGAGCCAATGGAAGGGGATTCGATACCTATTGTTGTTTTCGGGAAGCAATCATCAATTGAGGGAGTTTCATGGATCAGCTTTTTGAGTTAGACGAGGCGAAGGGAATATTCCGACCGTCTTCTTTGATCGACAGGCCCCGCTGAGGGTTGAGCTTACGGGAAGCGACTTGAAAGTGGTTGTCGTTACCTATGATCATGGGTGATTTGGAGCGATTGATGACAATGACCATCTCTTCGAGGATGTTGTTATCCCCGATATGGATCGGACCGGAGAGGGCGAAGATGGTCGCTCTGGGGTGGATGACGCAGCCTTGAGGGATTACGAAGAGGGACATGGGGTAGATCAGTGAGAGGTTCAAGCACGCTAGGTTGTAGAATGGGCTTGCCTGATCCTATTGTGACGTGCCCTCTGAGATCACAGTCCTGCACGATGACGCATTTCGACCCAATCTTGAACGAGTCCTTGTCCTTGTCTTTGCTGCTGAAAAGGGTATTGGTCGAGGGAGACCGTCTGTGAGTTAGTGCTCAACAACAGCTGGACCATGAGTCATGAAACTCACGTGTCGACCATGGCATCAGAATCCGGCGTCGGCGAGGAGGACCGGTGGTCGTGGCCTTGCTCACTGCTCACGCCGACTTGGGACGCGCCGCGACGTAAACCCATGCAGTCGGCTGCGGTCGATCACGGGGCGGGGTAGGCTGAATATATGCGCAATTTTCCCAGGCCACTGGCTTGGGAGAACATGCACTTGAAACGACTCAAGTTATACCTCTTGGCAGTTTCTTGGGGCACGGTTCAAATTGATGCCCGTGCGCAGTTTTCTTCGTTTTCCGAATCCGCGAACCGGTGGCACACGCTGCCGACACGCCGATCGCCGTTACCGGCCTAAACTCTGACTTGCCGACTCGCGCTTGCTTCATAGTCTTACAGAGCGCTTCACCTGCCCACGCCTTCACAAGTTCTCAAAGCATTGCTGACTTTGAATCACAAGCTCACGCCCAACACAAGTCGTCTCACTTGCGAATCCAAGTCGAGTCGGTTTCCGAGCTCGAGTGTCGACTCGGACGCGGTGTCGACGCGTTCATTCTCCGGAGCACAGCACCGCAATCATTCGCCATCCACCATCCACCATCCACCATCCATCCACCTTGAAGCTTGAGACCAGCCACGTCTTTTCTTCCCTCTCCAGTCCCACTACCTAGTCTCTTCTGACTTCTGATTTGACGACCATGTCACAAGATCGACCCTTCAACGTTGGAGCCGACTATCAAATGTAAAGCCTACCTTGCCCACCCCACTCTCTCCACTCCGGAGCGTAGTAATCGCCGGTCGGCCTCCGCTCCAAAGACGTGTGTCGACGCGGCATGAGCCTCCCTCCGAGTTCGACACCCACACGGCGCACTTTGTGAATGCGATCAAGAACTAATCACGTTCGCTCTCACCTAATGCAACAGTGTCGATGTCGTAGGAGAAGGAGCGTACGGCGTCGTCTGTTCCGTCAGTCCCCATCCATGAACGAAAAACCCTTGGCGAGGTCGTCATCGCGAGCCTTCGCAGTACCAAGAGGGGCTTACCTCCGATATCCTCTTTCCACTGTATCCGTGTCGCAGGCCATTCATGTCGGCACACATTCAAAAGTCGCCATAAAGGTACGTTCAACTTGGGGGGCTTTTCGGAGAGGCCATGTCAATCTCGTACTGATCCTCGACTTCTCCGCATGGCATCTCCTTCAAGAAAATCACACCCTTTGACCATTCCAGTACGTCGTCGCGTCAATTCGACCGCGAGCTGCAGCAAATCACACAAAACTTACGCTCCTTCTCTTTCTCACACAGTGTTCTGCCTGCGAACATTACGCGAGATCAAGTTGCTCCGATGGTTCAACCACGAAAACATCATCTCCATCCTCGACATCGTCAGACCGCCGACGCTCGAGGCATTTTCAGAAGTCTATCTCATTCAAGTTCGTCGTACTCCACACATCAGGTAGACGAGTTTTTGCAGCAAGCTAATAAGACGTGGAGTTGGAACACAGGAATTGATGGAAACGGATTTACATCGAGTCATTCGGAGTCAGGAGCTGTCGGATGACCAGTCAGTTCTGAAAGCGTTCCTCGGGACCGCTTTGGGGGTCACACCTAGGAGCTGACAAGCTTGATCTCTTACGTCCTTCTTCCCAGCTGCCAATACTTTTTGTACCAGTAAGTTCTATCCAATGTATCCGACAAGACGGATGCTGTAACTTTGTTAACGCGGCCTGTGTCGGCAGAACTCTGAGAGGTTTGAAGGCCTTGCATTCCGCCGCCGTCCTGCACCGAGATCTCAAACCTTCCAACTTGCTCCTCAACGCCAACTGCGATCTCAAGATCTGCGATTTCGGTCTCGCTCGTTCGGCATTGTCGGCCGAAACGGAGGCGGTGGGGTTCATGACCGAGTGAGTGTGTTGAAAGGGATCTCGGGGGCAGAGAGCCGATGACTGACTGAGCTGCTGTGCTTTGGCATGGCAGATACGTCGCTACGAGGTGGTATCGAGCCCCCGAAATTATGTTAACGTTCAAGGAGTACAACCGAGCAATTGATGTATGGTCCGTTGGGTGCAGTCAGTCCATTCCAACCTTTCTCTCTCTCTCTCACTATCGAGCGAGAACGACCGCTCACCCTCGTCCTCCTCATGTTCCTCCGTCCAGTCCTCGGCGAAATGCTTTCCTCGAAACCCCTCTTCCCAGGCCGCGACTACCACCACCAACTGACCCTGATCCTCGACGTGCTCGGTACGCCTTCCCTCGACGACTTTTACGCCATCTCCTCCCACCGATCGAGGGACTACCTCCGAGCGCTCCCCTTTCGAAAAAAGCGTCCCTTCAACACCTTGTACCCCAATGCGAATCCGTTGGCTTTGGATTTGTTGGAAAGGTGTTTGACTTTTAATCCCAAGAAGAGGATCACGGTCGAAGAGGCGCTCGCGCACCCTTATTTGGAACCATACCATGATCCAGAGGATGAACCGACTGCTGAGATCTTGCGTGAGTTTTTTTTTTTTTTTTTTTTAAGCCGGGAGGTTGAAAAGGGATCGTGGGAGCACGGGCTGACGAATGATCCAATTTTTTTTTCTAAATCTCATGGCTTGATTGCAGCACCCGAGTTCTTCTCGTTCGATAAGGAACAACTCAGTCGGGAACAACTCAAGGTACTCATTTACGAAGAGATCACGTCCCCTCCCCCCGAATTGGGACCGTTTAATCTGATCTATGAATCGAGAGAAAAGTGTTTTGAAAAGAAAAAAAAAAAAAAAAAAAAAAAACCTTTTGCTTCCTCCTGTCAATGAGTGTTTTTGATCGCTAGGTCGCTTTTCGATGATTGAGGAATAGGGGGATTTTTTTTAATGAATTCTTACAACGAAGAAGAAGAATGTAACGACATTTGTGAGGACGAGTGTGGGGGAAGAAAATGGTTTCAAATTCCATGCAATCGAATCTGCTGTTGAATGTAAACCTTGACTTTGGTCGAACAATTCCAACCTGGATCCAAAGATGCTAGATCTAAGGCATGTTCATCGACATGGGAGGTCATTGACGATCCTAAAGATAAAGCGGCTAATGAGAGGTAGGTATGATAGACATCTGTAACGGAAGGCGAAAGGGAGGGGTTCTGACAAGGTCAGTTCATGATCATTCGGAATTTCCGAGGGGGGGGGAACCCTTGCCTGGCATCGCCGAAGGTTCCCTCGCGATCCCACCGTACACCCCATGTTGACATGCTAACAACCATTCCCTATCCAAAGACGCGTCGTACCACATCATTTTTGAGGTTGATTTTGCTCTGCGTTTGACGAAGACCACCATCTTGGGTTCTTGTTCTTGGAATAAAGGTGATAGCAAAAGCAGGGAAGCGATCGTCCAAAAGGAATAACATGCGTCAGGGGGTTTACCCAAGCGGCCTTGGAACCCTGCGCAACGCCTTGGGGTTGATTCTTCGGCCGAGGAGGAAGAGGAGGTGGAAGAAGAAGATGATGATGATGACGAAGATGTTGAAGCTGGTTCTGGAACGGGTACGACTTGTTTACCGACCAAAGAACGAAGGAGCTCATGAGGGTTTGGGAGGGAAGGTAATTTGGAAGCGAGGGAAAAACAAGCTATCGAGCAATAGGTCGTTCCTCCTGTTTTTTGGTCATGGCAAAAAAGAATGTTGAGTTTGGAACTCTCTGTTTGAAGATCTGTTCGGACTCACCCTGCGCTTCGGATCCGGGTCGAGTGGCGAAGCCTCCGTCAGGTCTCTGGTGAATCAGCAGACGACATCGAAAAAGAAACATCAGCAAAGTGATAGTCAATGGGAGAAAACACTGCGCAGTGCTCACCTGGCAGGTCATCAAGAACGTCAAAGCCCGATCGACATCGATCGCGGACCAATCGTTGAGGAGTGAAGCCAGGACGAAAGCGGCATACGTCGATCTCGGATCCCCGGCTTCGGGACAGGAAGGGAATTGTAAGAAGCTGTGGAAGCGTTTCATATCAGAGTTCCAAAAACATGATGTCAGCTTGGCGCTTGAGGAAGAAAAAGACGGGAACGGAAAGGCTCACGATCCATCCTCGAGTTGACACCTCGCCATGAACCTCAACAAAGCCTTGCGGTCCAATCGACTGAAATCGTCCTCAAGGATCCCAAGGATCAGGATTGCGGTATAGGTCTGGATCAAGTTGGCAGGAGCTAGTGGATGTTCAAATTGGGGTGCAGGAGCTTTCGAGATCGTGCCCCTAGATTCGAGGTGGGTTTCCGAGTCGGAATCAGAATCGAGATAGTCCATCAGACGATCAAAGTCGTCTTGGTCACGTTGAGAGGAGAGAGGAACCAGATTGATCGAGCTATCCCTATCGAAACGGAGACCGCTCGTCAGTTTGTCCTGCGAAAGATCAAAATCGTTTGAGGCTGGGCCCCACACGACCTCTTGTCCAACTCAACTGATGGATCTCGCTTTGTTGCGAACCAACAGCGGCCATGGAATCGCCTCCTCTGAACCCGCCACCCGGGGATTGTTGTTCGTAGACCCAATCGATGTACCCTTGACGTTGTTCAGACTTCAAAAGGACGTCCAAGGCCGAGAGGGAGGGATCGTTCGTAGGGGACAAGCATGTCGAGGGGAGTAACGACAGGGACGAGAGGCAGAAGTAGGCGAGCGTCATCCTGGTCATCACATGAAGCGACAAGAGTCAAGTTTTTCCAGTCTCTGGAAAGGAGGAGCGACGGTGAAAGCACTGACCTGGTCTGGTCCTCGGCTTGATACGGCGAAGGCAGGAACTTGAGCGAGCGGAAGCAGAAGAGCACATGCTTGGAGGCGTGGAAAGGGGCTTCACGTCCCGAGGAGCCCGTAGTCTGCTCCGTCATACCCTCGAACGAGCCGGAGCGCTTTTAATGAACCAAGGTGATGGTAGTCGTAAGAGCAACAACCTCTGGGCTCCCCTGCAAGACGGTCTCGTCATTCCGAATGTCGGTTGCTCGCGCGCGGGTTGTGCGCACGGACACCATTCTGGGCAAACTCCGCGCTTTGAGGCCACCGAAGGATCACAGGTCGACTCCCAACCTCACCCAACTGTATTCTTATCTCACCATGGCCAGTCTCTTGCGATCCTACAACGCCGCATTGTGAGTTGCTTTGATCTGTCCTGCCCACGAAGCCTCGTCCCTCGTGCTGGATTCGACCTTCGCAATCCGAGCGGAGCTATGAGCTCGGGAACTGAATGCCGGTTGCCCATGTCTCTCCTTCTCAGAGTGGCACGACCCTACTTGGCCGGATCAGCTACAGCAGGTGAACACCTTCTCGGACCTCTCTATCCGGAGTAACCCACACCAGGAACTCCTGCAGCTCCGCATGACCGCCAGATCCCCCCGGACTCTGGGATACAGCTACCTAGCTACCTCGAGAGCTGACCCAGGTTCTAATCGCGTACTACAGCCACTTTGTTTGGAGCAGGTGATGTGTTGGCTCAACAGGCCGTCGATAAAAAGGGGATGAACCATGACGTAAGCTTCCAGAACCCATGCGGATGTCGAACTTGCGCCTTGCCTTCCCACATAGCTCCAAGTCCAACTACGTCATCGACCGGAGCGTCCCACACTGGCAGCCTCGTTGCCCAAGATGACACTGACCCCTTTACATCTTCTTGTTCGCAGGTTGTACGAACAGCTCGTCTTGCTTTATACGGAGGTGAGTAGCCCATGATCAGGATCCCATCGGTTCCAACGAACAAGTCCTTCAACCAATTTTTTCTCTCGGCTAATCTCGTCGGCGACTCCGTTAGGTGTCATCTTTGCGCCGGTCGTAACGAGGTGGTACCAGATGCTCGAAGGGATCAAACTCAAGTCCAAGCCAGCTCGTATGTCCCAACTTCTTATCACCCACCAGTTCATCCCCGTTGTTCCCCATCCCCAACCTCCGCTCCCTCTCTCCGTTTGCACTCTCAGTCGTCGCCACCCGAGTCGGCCTCGACCAATTCGTTCTCACGCCCGTACTCGTTAGCGTATTCTATTCCTCCATGGCCATCGCCGAAGGTAAAGGTCTCCAAGGTGCCCAAGATCGCGTTCGATCGGCTTGGTGGCCGACGTTGCAAAAAAATTGGGGCTTGTTCATCCCCGTCCAGATCGCCAACTTTGCGATCGTGCCAGCTCATTTGAGGTTGGTCTTGGTCAATGTCGTTTCCTTATTCTGGAAGTGAGTGCACCTTTGTCTTTTTTTTTTTTTTTTTTTTTTTTAAGAACCGCTTCGTATCATTGTGGGCATAAATTAACGCCTGGCATTCCGCGATCTCGCAGCGCCTATTTGAGTTATGCCAATTCGAAATCTTCAACGACCGTGGGCAAGATTGAGGAAAAGACAAAGGCATTGCTCGAGTAGATGATCGAGATCAAAATCGAAAAGTATGAAGAAATATAGAACATCTTTTTGATACCTTAGGATGCTGCAAAAAGCGTCAGCTGTGCTGTATTGAGTTGTGAGCTGGTCCACTGGGCCATCAAGCTCGACGAGGTGATATTGGGGACATGCAGAGTAGGGAGCAGGCTTCGTCTGCAAAGGTGCGATAACGCTATAAATACAAGAACAAAACAAGCTACAAGTCACCCTACCTCAAATCCCTGCAATCAACGCCTCCCTCTCCTGCTCGATCCTCCTCTCTTCCTCCTCTTTCTCTTCCTTAGCCTTCTCCCTCTCCTTGCCAACGGTCTCGGACAACCTCTTGACCAATGTCCTCATGTTCTCCCTTTTCTTCGCCGAAACGGGAGTGACCCAAACAGACCCCTTCTCCACTCCAATCTCTTCCTCGAGCTCTTGAACCCATCTCGTGACCTCGTGCAATTTTCTCTGCCCATCCTCCACGGACGCCCTGGTCATTCCTTCATCTTCCACCACTTGGTTCGTCTCTCCTTCTTCCCCCATCGTACCAAACAAATCCGCCTTATTCACTACAACCCCTCTAATCTTCTTCCCCAATTCGGTCCCTTTGATCCGATCGTACTCATCCAATTCGACTTTCAAAGCCTTCAAAGCATCCCAAGGTTCGACCTGTCCCGCCAAATCGATGACGTAGACCAACGCTCGGCACCGTTCAAGATGACGGAGGAACGCATGTCCCAAACCAACGTTTTGAGCCGAACGTTGAACCAAACCGGGGTTGTCGGTGATCGTGAACCGCATGATTTCAATTCGTTCAGGGTCGTTTTGAGCGTCGTTGGAAGATACTTTGGATTTTGTCTTGATAATACGGGGTGAATGGGCGGAGAATTGCTCGGGGAGAGAACTGGTATCGCTGATCGTTCCGCGGGATCCGGAGAAGGTGTTGTCCGAATAGTAGACGCAGGTCCCATGGTGAGGGTTCAAGGTCGTAAAGGCGTAAGAAGCGACGCGAGGTGTTGACGAGGTCAAGGCTCGGAGCAGAGTTCTAGACAAGGGTGATGAGTTGGTTGGGCCAGCACGCCAAGGAGTAGAGTGCGAATAAGGGGGGGGTGGGTGTGACTCACGACTTGCCAGCGTTGGGCATCCCGACCAAGCCGACCTCTCCACCAGCCTTGACCTCCAACTCCAACCTCATCATCTCGCCGTCACCACCTCGAGTCGCATACTTGGGTGATCGATCATCAGCGGCTTGGAAACTAGGGTTCCCCAACCCAGGTTCCCCTCCCGCCAACAACAGGATCGGATCCGACAAGGGCGTCGCGGTCATTAGGTCGAGATACAAAGGGGGTGCCTCTTCTTCGATCGGACTTTCTCGCTTCCTGCGTCTCCTCAACTTGCGCCCCGGTATCCCCCCTTTCCTCGCGAGCAATTTGGTCAAGAGTTGATGTTCGGCCAACAAGAACGAAGGATGGCTTGCCAAATCCGCCATGGGGTAAAGCACGAACAGATCCTTCCTAACCCGTTCATGCGCTGCCTGGGTGAAAGGATCGAATTCGAACTCGTCCACTTCGGGAAAAACGGGCCAATCCTCGCCCAACTTGTCGGCTCGATCTTTGCCCTTTTTCCACTCGTCCCAACGTTGGGTCCTTTTTTGCGCTTCTTGCAAGCGCACCTCGTTGACGTTGTAAGCCAATTCCAATTCCTCGCGTTCCTCTTTCAACGAATCGATCTCGTTCTCACGCGGTCGGACCTCTCGAACGACGGTGCCGAGGGGAACGCGCAGGAAGACGTCTTGACCGTTCTTACCGGCTAACCACTTGCTTCCTCCTGAGCCTCCTCGACCTGCTCGCAGAGTCATGGGGAGGTGGGAAAGGGATGTGACTGTCGGGGTTGAGACGAGGTAGACGGATCCACCTCGCCCTCCTGGTCCTCCCGAAGGGGGTCCTCGAGCCTGTTATAAGCGGTTTTGGGGTGTCAGCGTTTGTCATTCTCGCAAGGGTGGGGGGGATCAAACAGCTTTGTATTTCTCACCATGAACTTTTCACGATGGAACGAGACGCCTCCTGCGCCGCCTTTGCCGGAGAACAAGGCGACGGAGAGGGTGTCGATAAAGTTGGATCCTTCCTACAGAGAGGGCGGTGGGGATATGGATCAGCCAAATCTTCGAATCGTCCATGAATGAACCCGTTTTGAGACACGCCCACCTGTCTTCGCTTCCAATCACTCTTGGGATTCGGTGTCTTGCTCGTACTGGTGCTAGCTTGTCGATCGTGTGGCTCTGGCTGCGATGGATCGCGATCGCCGTCCGGACGGGTGTTGGCGCTCGGTGTCGAGTAGGCTCGATACGGATGGCATCGGTGTTGACAAGTGCACGGCAAGTTGCTGTATATGCGTCCTAGGAGGAAGCGACTGGTGGTGGTGACCATTCTCACAGCTGGCCAAGAGGGATGAACAAAGCTGGGTCCGACGCGGTCAGCGGAACCAGCGTCAAGCACGACCGAGGTCACGGTCACGAGTGCGAGGCCAGCGAAAACTCGGCGTTAACTTCCCACCGGAAAATGCTTTTTGGGTTGCACATGTGGCCGAATTTAATACGATGTAGCTTGAGCCTCGATAAATGTGTCATCATTCTTCACAGTGCCATGACGTGGCTTACCAGTGTCCGCTCGTCTATCGGTGATCGCACCCCCCCCCCACCGTGGCGCCTCCCCCACATATCCGACGCCGCACTTGGCAAACGGATCGCTGAGGTTCTCTTACAAGCCCATCCCCCTCCTCCTCCGCCACCTACCCCAAGCACAACCCCCATCATGGGTGACAATGGAGCCCGAGCCGCCAAGCTAGTGACGGATTTCATCCTCGCTCGTCTGGCTCAACATCGCACGTCTTGGAAAAGTGCCAAGACGATCCCTCCGCTGTTCGTAGGGATACAAGGTCCACAGGGATCAGGTACGTTGTTTGTGCATTCGGGACTTTACCATGTCCTACGTCGTGTACTGGGATTGCAAGTTGTAGAAGAACGCTGACGCCCCTCCACCTGGTGAACGTTTGATCTCTCGGTCGTAGGCAAATCGCACCTCGCCTCCCAACTGCCGGCCACTTTAAGCCCCTTACGAACCGCCTCCCTCTCCCTGGACGATTTATACCTCCCTCACACTCAACTGCTTTCCCTCGCGTCTTCCCACCCCACCAACAGACTGATCCAAGGTCGTGGTCAACCAGGCACGCATGACCTACCCTTGGGCATTTCGGTCCTTTCCTCCCTCGCTCGAATCAACCACGACCAAAAAGGATCCGAAAGCGTCAAGTTGCCAACTTATGACAAGTCCTTACACGACGGACAAGGCGATCGATCGAACGAAACGATCGTCGTTCAAGCTCCGATCGATATCGTCCTCTTTGAAGGATGGTGTCTTGGATTCCAACCCCTTCCAACCGAAACTTTGACCCGGATCTACGAAACCACTTCCCATGATCCGAAAGCGTATACTCAACAACACTTGGACTACGAAGCACCTTTCTTTATCAAACACGCGCTCCAAGATTTGGAGTGGGTCAATGACAACTTGACGGATTATGAAAAGGCTTTGTGGACGACGTTGGATTGTTTCGTTCAGATTGAACCGGAAACGATGAGTTATATATGGCAGTGGAGGTTGGAGGTACGTGAACCCGAAGCTGAATTTTGGCCGCTCAAAAAGAACCACGAAGCTGACTTTCCCCCATCTTACAATAAACCCCAACTCTCCTCCTCCTTCTCACGAGAGCAGCAAGAACACAACATGAAAGCGAAGAACGGTGGGATCGGGATGACGGACCAACAGGTCCAACAATTCATAGCGAGGCAAGTTCCAAACTTTTCTCCCTGGCTTTTGGGACTAAAACCGAAAACTGACGCTCGGTTCTCCCCATTTTCATTGTTTCCCCTTGTGTAAAAGGTATATGCCTTCCTACGAACTCTTCCAAAAAGGAATTCAGTCAAAGAACAACAGGTGGTATGGGAAAGGTTTCAAGTTGGTTGTGGGGGCACAGAGGGAAGTCGTCGCGACAGAGGAGTTTTGAGTTGGACTCGGCTCCGAGCTAGAGACACGGATGGAATGTGCGCAACGAAGTTCTTCTCGCCGGAGGCTCGGAATCGAGTCTTGCACCATGACTCTCCATAGGAAACCTTGTATTAGGGGGTGAGAAACTGATGTTACAACAATACTGGAGTTATACATGCTGAAAGAGTGAGGAAGAGCTCCTAGTCCCATCTACTTGGATCCTGAAGAGAACTTGGTGACGGCTGTGATGAAAAGAGATGATCCGGTCAACACCAGATTCAAACAACATTAGATTTCTCGGTAAGACTCACCCTTGGTGCCTTCCGAGATGGCGTGCTTGGACAATTCTCCGGGGAGGATCAATCGAACCGAGGTTTGGATCTCACGCGACGAGATGGTCGACTTGCGGTTGTAGGAAGCGAGCTTGGACGCCTCGCCGGCGATGCGCTCAAAGATGTCGTTGACGAACGAGTTGAGGATGAGCATCGCCTTGTTGGAGATACCCGTGTCGGGGTGGACTTGCTTCAACACTTTGCTGTGAGGTGAGAGAGGGTAGAGGTGAGTCCCTTGTTCACAAAACACATGGCTTCAATGGAGCAGCCGAGCCAGAAGAAAAAAAAGACTGACTAGATGTAAGACGAATAAGTCTCCTTTCGGACCTTGCGCTTCTTCTTCTTGTCACCATCGGCGGCGGGGGCCTTTTTGACGGCCTTCTTGGCGGGAGCTTTGCCAGCCGGTGCTTTGGAAGCGGGGGCCTTGCCGGCCGTTGAGGCGGGCTTCTTTTCAGCGGCTTTGGAAGGAGGGGCCATTGTGGTGTCTAAAAAAAGTGTTGGTAGGTGATGGGTGGGCGTTGGGTTGAGTGTGGGTTCGAGCGTGTGATGGGGAGGAAAGAGAGAGTTGACAGAGAGCGCGAGGTGCAAGTCGTTCCCCAAAAGTGAGTTTTGCTGTGGCGCGCACGAGCGTGACTTGGTCGTTTTCGTGACGTGTGCCACGCTGGCATCCCACTGGCAAAGTCGACGTCAGCACACCTCAGCGCGTCAGCGCTTTTTCGCGCGCTTGCCTCGGTATGCGCGCGTGAGAGCCCGCCTTCGCCTAACTCGAGTCATGCTGGTCGACGGCCTCGTTGTCATTCCAACGTGCGCGATTTTGAACGATTCGATGTTCGGCATCGACATGGATCGTGTCTTGCCCGTCGTCCTCTCTTTGCTTCTTGCTACACACAACTGCTCTCCTCGCACGCACACACACTCTTTCACCACCCCATCTCCCTAACAACAACCTTTTACACAGCATGTCTTCCGGTGGCAAATCAGGTATGTTGTTGAACATGCTCCTCTCCCCTTCGTCGTCGTCGGCGGCGGCGCGGCATGTGCTCACCCATTATCCTCTCTTTGACCCACTCCTTTTTCAGGTGGAAAGGCCAAGACCGGAGCCGAGTCCAAGAACAGATCGCGATCGTCCAAGGCCGGTCTTCAGTTCCCCGTCGGTCGTATCAATCGTTTGTTGCGACAAGGCAACCTCGCCCAGCGAGTTGGTCAGTTGCTGCTTGATGCTCTTGGTCTCCCTCCGCGCTCGATCGGTGAACTAACCCCATGTTCTTCCGTCTTTCTCAGGTGCCGGTGCCCCCGTCTACCTCGCTGCCGTCCTCGAGTACCTCGCTGCCGAGATCCTCGAATTGGCTGGTAACGCCGCGCGTGACAACAAGAAGTCGCGTATCATCCCTCGTCACTTGCAACTCGCGATCCGAAACGACGAGGAGTTGAACCGTCTCCTCGGCGCTGTCGTCATCTCGCAAGGGGGTGTCTTGCCCAACATCCATTCCGAACTCTTACCGACGTGAGTCTACTTCTCTCTACCTTGAGAGAGCTGACTCGTTTCATCCTTGGGAAGCATGATGGCTGACATGTGCTTTCTGTGATCGTTCCTACAGTAAGAGCAAGAAGGGGGAAAAGGGCCCCCTTGATGCTTGATCGCTTCCTTGAGAAGTTTTGTATCACTCGAGTACTTTTTGTAAATCAATCCATCTGCCTTGGGGGCACCATATTCCATGACCCACCGGAAAGACAAGTTCCATGCCCTCCTTCCTGATGAGCCGTGCAGAGAGGTGGGGGCTTGGGGTGCTGCGGGCGCTTGGACCTCTCGTTAGTAAGCCCCTCTGTGCATGAAATCGTGAATGAAGACCTGAAAGGTATGGCACGGTGTGCGCTCACAAAAAAGCCTTGGGTTGGTTGATTTGGTTTTCGTACGGATGAAATTACAATTGTACCTACCTTCGTTTGTTCACGCACCCAACCCCCCGCTGGAGGGTTGAAATTGCGACGGCGGTGACGCAGTAATGTGCTCAAACGGACACGCGTCGCTCTTCGCTCGTCCAGCCCACGCTCCGCCTCATCCACACCTGATCCGACATGGTAAGCCATTGACGGGATATCACTTGTTGATCATGTTCAGACTATGAATTGACCCCATCCTGGTTCATCTTTCTCACAGGGAAACGCAGGCTCGACACCAGGAGGTGCGCCGGGCGGCGGCGGCGCAGGCCAAAATGACAAGGACAAGGTCAGTACATGAGCGCCCGATCATTCGGTTCGCGAGATGGCTTGGTTTTTTGACCTCTTTCTTTCGCTTGATTGCTTTGACAGAAACCGGAAAAGGTTAGAGAGAGAGAAAGTGGTGTGATGAGATGACTGAACCTCGGAAACGCTGACGCAAGCCTTCCTCTTTTGGCTTTCTTTTTTGGATGGGGTTTTGCCACTTCGTCCATCCACTTGCACCTCTTGTTCTGTTTGATGTACATCAACAATCGATGTTCCGTTCAATAGAAGAAGTGGGAACCACCTTTGCCCACACGGGTCGGCAAGAAGAAGAAGCGTGGTCCCGATCCGACTCAGAAGCGTCAGTCGCAGTCATCACCACATCCTCGGGACTCTATCGAATACTTTCTACCCATTCAAGTGCAACAACTGACATGGTTCCATCTCGTCTCCTCTCCACACACACACTTGCACAGTCCCCGCCGTGTTCCCCAATACGAGATGTCGACTCAAGCTGCTCAAGATGGAGCGCATCAAGGACTACCTCCTAATGGAGGAAGAGTTCGTCATGAACCAAGAGCGGCTCAAGCCTTCCCTTTCAGAGGACAAGAACCAAGAGGAACGAACACGCGTCGACGACTTGCGCGGTTCGCCCATGTCGGTCGGGAACCTCGAAGAGATCATTGACGACGACCACGCCATCGTCTCTTCCTCCTCCGGACCGGAATACTACGTCTCGATCATGAGTTTCGTCGACAAGGACTTGCTCGAACCGGGGTGTAGCGTCTTGTTGCACCACAAGGCGATGGCGATCGTTGGGGTCCTACAGGACGACACGGATCCGATGGTCAGCATGATGAAGGTCGACAAGGCCCCGACCGAAAGTTATGCCGATATCGGTGGATTGGAGCAGCAGATCCAGGAGATCAAAGAGTCCGTCGAACTCCCGTTGACCCATCCTGAATTGTACGAAGAGATGGGCATCAAACCCCCCAAAGGTGAAGCGAGAGACGAATGGATTGGGTCCTGCTCGTGTTGGTGAGCCACAACTGACGCTCGCGACTTTTGGCATTGCATCCACCAGGTGTTATTCTATACGGCGTTCCGGGAACAGGCAAGACACTGCTTGCCAAAGCGGTCGCGAACCAAACCTCGGCCACCTTCTTACGCATCGTCGGGTCCGAACTGATTCAAAAATACCTCGGGGACGGTCCCAAACTCGTGCGCGAGTTGTTTCGCGTCGCCGAGGAGTTGGCCCCGAGTATCGTCTTCATCGATGAGATTGATGCCGTCGGTACAAAGCGGTACGTCTCAATTTTTTTTGAGGCGTTGTCCGCCGAATCTTGGCTCTGAAGCACTACAGAAGACTGACCACCCCCCACCCTTCGCATCCCGCGATCGCCCTCCCCCCGAAATTCACCACAGATACGACTCCAACTCGGGTGGAGAGCGAGAGATCCAACGCACGATGTTGGAGTTGCTGAACCAGTTGGACGGGTTCGACACGCGCGGCGACGTCAAGATCATCATGGCGACGAACAAGATCGAGTCCCTCGACCCGGCCTTGATTCGACCGGGTCGTATCGATCGGAAGATCGAGTTCCCGTAAGTCCCCGACCCTTTTCGAAAAAACTTGATCGTCGAGGGAAAAATCGGACCATCGCTGACTTCCTCAGCCCACTTCATCAACCCTCCCCCCACCCCCCCCCCCCCCTTTTTTTTTTTCAACCAGTCTTCCGGATATCAAGACGAAGCGCTACATCTTCAAGATCCACACCTCACGTATGAACCTCGGCGACGACGTCGACCTCGAAGAATTCGTCCATACCAAGGATGACCTCTCCGGTGCCGACATCAAGGCCGTTTGTACCGAAGCTGGCTTGTTGGCGTTGAGAGAGAGAAGGATGAGGGTCACGATGGCCGATTTGAGGAGCGCGAGGGAGAAGGTGCTCTATCGAAAGAAGGACGATGGACCGGCGGGACTGTATCTGTAAATTTGCTGCTGCTCCCCCTTTTTTTTCTGGTTCATTTTTCGTTCACGACCTTTTTCTTTTGCATGCAATGCATCAACGTGCTAGTCTCTGACTGAGAAACGTGAAGACAAAAGAGAGAGAATACGAGGTCAAAACCGTATCAAACGAGACTTTGTTTTGAAGGGAGCCCCAAACACAAATCGCCACTTCTTCTCCCTCCCTTCGATCGGACGACCTTGCAAAGAACACGTCCACCTCGACCGCATCGCAGCCCAACTTTGTTGATCTGTAAAAAAAGAACGAGGATCAAGAAACTTTTTTAGGCTCGTGTCGCGCGAGTTCCTTCTCCGATTAGGGGTTCGAGGTACTTGCAACAGTTGAGGTCGAATGCAGGGTCCGACAGGATGAAATGGTCGGGAAGATGTTGGTCACGGAGTTGGAGATGTAAGATGGACGCAATAATGTCCTGAGAGACAAATCACGAAGTGGTGAGGTCCGACGTTCGGGAAGATGAGATCCTACCAGATCAAGACATAGGAGATGGGCTCCAGTCATTCACCGTGATCTGCGAGCGTCTTTGTTCATGAAGTTTCAGTAAGGGCTTAACATCTTGCTCGTGCGTCCTGTTATTGGCAGAATGGTTGGACCCCAATTATCAATATCGGATCGGGTCGCACGACGATCGTTTGGTGTCGCACGTCGGATCGCCTTCACAACGTAGCACCAAGACTCTTTGACTTACGCATCAAGGTCCAACGAGACTTGAACGATCTCCTCCCCAGCAGGATCAACCTCGTCTCATTCAAGTCGAAGGACCCTAGTTCATCATGCTCATGCTCGTCATCTTCGTTGTGGGAGAGGAGATCGAGGAGCTTCGGCTGGGGCTCTCCTGTCTCCTCTTCAGTCTTGATCGAGGAGGGGAGTGCGGTGGATCGATGAGGGAGGTTGGGAGGGGTGTGCACAGATGGTGAAGGGGGCCTCATGAGCTAGGTTCGTAGTTGATTCTTGCTCTTGGATGAGATTGGGGATAAGCGAAAGAGGGTGCCAGTCGGCGCTGGCTGGCAAAGCTCCGAGTGTGTCGAGCCGGCCGGCATCTTGTCAGCGAGCGACGATAGTTGACGGTGCGACGGCGTGGGTTTTTGGTGACATGTCCCTGTTCTCCATATTACCTAACATCCGAACCACTCCGGAAGGGCGATGCGGTTGGTACAGCCACTGGGGGTCGGGGGTCGGAGGGGGGGGGGTGGGCGGAGATCGCAACTCTCGGACCTACATCGTTATTCGGGTCGTTCTCGCAATCGCTTTCAACAAGCTCTACCTTGCGCGCTGGCATCGGCACAAGGATCAGACTCCACTACCAGCTCCCTACTTGCTTGCTCGCGAGGTCCGCTCGCATCTCAAATTCCGACTTCGACGTCTGCCAGACGGCGAGCTTCTGGAATAATTGATGTGACCTTTCTCCAGCCAAGTTTGCCTTAGCATTGGAGTCATCTTTCTTGACTTCCCCTCCTTTCCCCTTCTCTCCTCTACCTTTCTTCTCCCGTCCCAACAAATCTCTCTCTCACTCTTCCCTTTTTCTTTGCCTGTTCTTCTACTTAGGAATAGGAAAGGTAGTTGATACTTACCTTCTGGACCCACATCTTTGGTGGTTCTGTGAAGGTGAGGGTTGCATGGAGCTCGTGGCTTTGACTTTGTAGAAGTCCAACTTCCCTTTTCAAGAAACAGCGATTTTACATTCCCCTGAATGTGTCATTGCGACATCGTTTCCGCCACTGCTAAATTCATAGATTGTCCTATAAAAACCTTATAAAAACTATATCGGTGCTGCATTAGCGACCTAGAACGAGATAGTGATTAGGGCGGAATCCGGCATGGGAACCGAGCTAACCAATCTGCTCAGCCGGCGACATCTCGGAGTCAACGGCCGAAGCCGCCGAAACCCAGCGTTCTCGCTTCGGGGTGCTCTGGACGATAGTACCTACATCACTTGTTCTGACCTTAAACTTCACAATACCCTGATCGCGTAGTCGCTACCCCTTATCCGCACACTCCTACTGGATGGAGATTCTCCGGCGCCTCGACTCTGATCTCCGAGCCATGGGTTAAAATCTTGTTGCTCGGGCAACGCACATTTGACATTCCCATGACTCAAGAGCCCACTGTAAGGTGCGATCCATTGAATATGATTGTCTCTTTGAGGTGTTCGCGGTCCAGCAGGAGCTGCACCGAAGCGTCATACGTTCCTTAGGAGCCTGCCGTCTCCTCGATCATCGGGCACTCAATCGACGATCGAGCTTTCGCAAATACCGGCTGGTCTGACAAAACTGCGCATCGCTGAGTCATGGGCACAGAATATATGTTCTTTTCTAATTGAAGCATGTCTCATGTGCATCGAATTGGATAAGCATATGTCCCAGCTTCACCCGCGTATTAGTGCCACTGCACGGCTGCGCCTGTTATTTTTTGTATGTAGCCTGATTGGACTTCACATATTCGGATTATCTACGCAAAATCACTGTGTCTTGAAAAGAGAAGTTGGACTTTTATCAAGTCAAAATCACTAGCTCCATGCAACCCTCACCCTCACAGAACCACCAATGATGGGGTTTGCCTGCGCCAACTGCGCCGACTCGTCACGGTCCGAGCGGGTCCGAGCGTCGAGCATTGCGCCAACTTGCGCCAACTCCCAGGCGCGCGCGGCCGTTGGCGCAGGCACCCAGTGGAGTTGGCGCAAGTGCACCCCCCAGCACTGGTACCGGCCCGGAAATTCGCCTCTCGGGCGAAAATAGTTACCGAGTCTAAGCCCGAACTTTGAAAAGATGGAAGAGCTTTAACCTACCTACCTATCCGCGGTAGGCAAAGACTCGACTAGGCAGAGTACTTACCTAGGTAGGTACCTAGCTAGCTAGGGTGAGTTTCGGTAGGTAGCCAGGTACCATCTACATCCGTTTCGAAAGCCGCTTGATTTATTAGGTACGTGCCTCTTTTCAAAGCTATAAAATCTGCCACCGAGCTCCTCCATCAGAAGAAGAGCATGTCAAAGTCGACCTTCCATGGGGCAGGTACATACCTCTAGGGACTTCTCTGGCTCTGCAAGGAATGCACGACATGATGACAGTGGCGGCGCCGACTAATACTACAACTGCAGAGGCGCTGGCCCAATAAAGGGCCTTCTTCAAAATGGGTTGATCGTACGATTAATTTGATCGACCGGGGCCCCGCGCTCGACCCCGCGGTAGTAAGGCACGACGGCCGGTTCGGCAAACGGTGGCAAGCGGGTCTGCTAGGCGACTCGCAAGTGGGACGAGTCACGAGATGGCCAATGAAGAAGCCTCTAACTCAGTTCGCTAGGCAAACTTTTTCTTTGCTTGTTACCTACCGAAGAGACCCGGCCCGCGTACGGGGAACCTGGCTCTTTATGCGGCAATTGGCAGCCGCCGGGATCATCAATGATCTCCGAAATCAGTAGTGCACAGTAGTACCGAGGTAACTGCTGCCTCAGGTCTTCGAACGACTTGTTCGCACGCAGGTGTTCTTCATGCATAATCAACTCATGGTATAAAGGATCCTCTCATATCAGCCGCAGTCTGCAGCGACAACCCTTTGAATCGCAATCGTGATATTCGAACCAGTGCGAACGGAGCTCGCGCTCGACTGCACCAACAGAGGAATCGCTGAACGTGACCATTGTCGGCACAGGTTGCTTCTTCAGGTATGATTAATATGATTGGTCAACGCGCGGTCTATTACTTGTGGCACTAGAGGCGCGTAAAATTGAACTGTGTAGACCTCTGCGATGGTTGGTGCCTCGACGTGAACATCCGCAGCCTGCTGACCCACAACGCCGGCACGGGACACCTAGGTAGGTGCCTAGGTAAAAACATTAGATCGTTCATTGTCGTTCCTGTCTGTGTATTCATTTTACCAGATGTAGATTACCAATGTCAAAGGTTGACATCGTTGCCGTCGCAGTCCCCGCGTCATTGCAGCAATCGGCGCTAGCACAACTAATAATCGGCTTTTATGTAATAAAAAGTGATCGGCGGGTTCGCAGAGCGCGGCGGAAGGAAGCGTGAATGGGGTGGTGTCACTCGTGTGCAATTGGCGGGGCAACATACCTAATGGCGCCGAGCGAGGTGTCAACCATGCTTGAGGCTTAACCCAGCTAGGTCCCGGAGTAAAATCCCATCCGCGCAACGGGCCGACGACAATGGATGATGAGGCGACGGCCGCGGAGAAGAAAGGATTGACGGAGTCGGACGCTCCCCTTCATCACGCGCACGCTAACACTTAATGCACATCCCTTCATCCAACAGGTACCTCTAATCCCTAGTGTAGGTAGGTTTGAAGGTGGCAGCTTCAAAAGCTTCGGAGCTAGCCTGTGAGCCCCTCATTTTTTCTTCGAATGAGGCGACCTCCCCGTGAGGCCCCGCCAACCCCAACCGAAAAGGAAAAACCTGGTAGTTGATCGACAAAAATCCCAGCATTCCTGGCCGCCGCTTTCCTTTCTTGTTCACACATCTCCTCCCACTTCCAACTCTCCTTCTTCACCCTTCTTGCGTCCGACACTCCCTAGCAACATCAACTCCCGCTCATTCTTTTCTCCGTCGATATGAAGTTCACCTTCGCGGTGACGACGCTGTCGGCGGTCACAGCCCTCGCCGACGCATACCCACACATCGCAGAGTACCTTGCTGAACGAAACTGGCGTCGTCAAGCAATCCCTACGGTTCCCTTCCCCAAGGTCAGTGCAAATCATGAGGTGGTAACATGGCGAGGTTGGAGCGGCGCGTCCCGTGCTGGCTCATGCCGCGCTTAGGGGCCATGGGGGCCACAGCGCCACTGCGTTGGTCCGTGTGCCGTTGTCGCCTTGGTCTCATGCCGCGGAACAAGGCAGCTCCAACGGCGCCTGAACCAGAGCCTTCGATGAACTTGGTAGTGGCCAGCCCGCCTAGCACGGTGATTAACAGAGTAATTCGCTTGTATCCGTCCCCAGATCGGCGGTATCCCTCGTGTCCTCCCCATTGGCTTTAACGCCGACGCGCAACGCGTCAGCACCTCCGGCGATCACCAATTCATCGCACCTGGTCCCGATGATCGTCGAGGACCTTGTACTGGGTTGAACGCCGCTGCCAACCACGGCTACCTCCCTCGCGACGGTATCGCCACCTACGAGGCGGTCGAGACAGGTCTTTGGGAAGCGTTCGGCCTCGACCAGACTGCGACCCAAGTGCTGCAACAGACCACGACGTTCTTTGATGGAGACCCAATCACGCAGAAGTGGAGCATCGGAGGATACAGCCCGAAGACGGCCGCCCTTGCACCATTTCAAAACCTTCTCGGCCTTCCCATCCAGAACGTCCTCGGCAAGGAATCCGGCATCTGTGGATACGGCCATCTGAAGTCGGAGGGCGATGCTTCCATCACGCGCGGTGACTTCCTCGCACCTACCATGAACTCCAACTGCGCCAGTTACCCTCAGTTCTTCCAAGAGCTCCTCGATACCTCGTGCGAGGTCAACAAGGACTGCTCGATCACAATGGACTCACTCGCGCTGCACCAACATCGCCGCAAGCTCTACTCGATCAACACCAACCCCAACTACTTTTCCCCCGCCTTCGCCGGTGTTGCTTTCACCCCCGCGGCGCACCACTTCGTCTTCGCTTTGATGGCCAATCGTTCGTTTGAACACCCCGAGGGCTTGCTCACCCCCGAGGCGCTCATGCAATGGTTCTCGTACACCAAGGACGCCTCGGACAACTTGGTCTACAAGTACGGTAACGAGCGCATCCCCGACAACTTCTACAAGCGTGAGTTCCTCCTCGTTATTCCGGCGGTCGCACTATCCAATTTATTGACTTGATTCTTTGTTTCTTCGATGCGCTTCTCAGGTGGCCTCCAAGACCCCTGGACCATGCCCGACATCTTGACCGGTGTTGCGCAGCAATGTCTCGCTTACCCCACGACCTGCGCGATCGGAGGTAACACGGGAAAAGTCAACTCGTTCGCCGGTGTCGAGGTTGGCGATCTTTCTCGAGGCTTGTACGACGCGAGTGCCTACACCGATCCTGAGAAACTTGGCTGCTTTTTGTCGATGAACATCCAAGCCGAAGCCCCCTCGTTTCTATCCAACGTCTTCCAAGGTCCCGTTGCTCAGACCGTGTTGAGCTTGCTCACCTCGACCTTGATCCCGGCGCTCGCCAAGGGTTTCGGTGAATGCAACGGGATCAACGTCAAGGGCGGTAACGGAGCCGGTGTGCCTTTCAGCCAGTATGCGGGCGCTTCGCAGTTCCCGGGCGCCAAGTTGCAGAGCGACGGCCCTCGAGGCATGTCGCCCAGCCCATAAAATGTTTGTTCTCTGTTGGGCTTGTGGTGACTTCTCTTGTGTATTGCCTTTCTCACGATGACATGTATCGATACAAATATTGAACAGCTTCCACACGTCGTTCCTGTTATATTTGCACCTGGTGACTTCACATTGCGTGAGCGAGCGCTCCCCTGATGACTGCACGGGACAGTTCATCACGGGCTGGGCCTTTCCGCGCAAATCAAATTGACGGCCCTAACTCTGCTCCTTCTCTCGCCTTTCTTTCAACTCCCGATACCCTTGGATTGCCTTCTCCCTTTCCGCCTCCATCAACGCCTTCAATGCACCGCTGACGGGCATCCTGCTCGCCGGCAGAGGTTCGTTCATCCGTGTCACGTTCGTCTGTCCTCTCTTGCCCTTCTTCAACGTAGGTGGTGCATCGACGACATCGCCAACCCTTCGTATCTGCGATGCAACCTTGAACTCGGTCGCTCTCGCCGGAGCTTGTCGTTTGGCAAAAGGGTCGAACACCTCTTGAGAATCCTTCTTGGCCTTCTTGGACGGATTCGCCGTAGGCGCACCCGTGGCAGTTTCGCCATCTTCGCCTTTCGCCTCTTGATTCCGTTTCTGGTTCTCCTCTTCCATCTCTTGGATCTCGTCCTCTTCGTCGTCGATCGCTCGGCCTTTGCCTTTGGTCTTGGAGCGATCCTTCTTCTTTTGAGCCGTCGACTTGGCCCCTCGAATCGCCATGTCGATCGAGGAACGCATCGACATCTCGACTCGATGACTGAAGTCGCGCAATGACTCGTAAGGCATCGCGGTCAACTTTTCCTTCTATTCACAGTGGTCATATGGAAGAAAGAGTCAACGTCTGATCGGGTCGGGTGAAGACATCGAACTTGGGGGCACTGGTTGGCGGACCTTTTGGTTCGGGTTCAATTTGTCCTGCTCTTCTTGTCGCCGTCGTTTTTTGTTGGTGTTGTACTCTTCCCTCAATGCGACAGCGTTTAAGACGCTGTTCAATTTGAGCACAGCATTGAATTCGTCAGTACGCCCGGCCATGAACTCCAAAATTCGGGCCTCAAATCTGAAACGAACCGATAAGCATTCTTGGACATGCCCTTCATGTCCTTGCGACCTCCGAACGAATCCCTCTTGTTCTCGATGAGCATCTTGCGCTTCTTGTTCTTGTTCATCGACGACGACGTCGAAGCACTCGGGGCCAAGACACCCATGCCTTGACCGGGAGTTGCGACGCGAGGGATCGAGTTCTTGACGTGGTTCGGGTGAGGGATCGAGTCACCGACGTTGGGAGGGTTGTCATAGCCTCTGTTGGATGGGTTCAGGGAGTTTAGGATGGTATGTGAGGTATGCCTAGCTTGGGGTCAAACTTACGCCGCGACAGTATTTTGGTCCCGGATCGCTCGTTTCGCACGTTTGTGGGGCATGTTGGCAATTTTTAGATGGGTTGTAGCCGGACAACTTGAGGCGTAATTGTAGCTCGATGATGGATCTAGAAGTTATTTTGTAGAGGGTCTGCAAGGGCCAAACGGGATCACGTGAGGGAGAGCGGAGAGAAAGAGAGACGAGTGTCGCGCGCTTCATGAAGGTTGCGAAGCTCTCTTAACTTCGTCGATCGACTGAGCTCTACCCCAAGGGCGCAGATCCTACATCACATCCACAGACTAGCCCGGAAAGATGAATGGGAATCTGAGCCACTCGATGCGTACCAACTACAACACGCAAGTCTGCACTGTCTACCACAAGAGCTGCTCATTCTATGACGTTTCTCCAGCGGACCCCTGACCCCTATCTGATGGTTCTCCCAAACAGCCATGGTGTGGAAGGGTATTACAACAAGGTTTCAGAGTCATGTGAGATCCCGAAAACGCTATACTCCAGGGTCCGTGGTCCTAGATGCTGATCTATTCGGCTGCACACAGACCGCAACCCCCATTTCCTCGGCCTCAAGAAGGTCGGTCCGAGCTCACATGGGCCACAAGCTCAACCGATCCCACGACTGAATAGCCAATGCTCTATCTTTTAGGTCCTGAGCAAGTTCATGGATCGTTACATGGAGCACGAACGGCCGCACTGCTTGAACATCGTCGATCTCGCCGCGGGAAGTGGGGAGGCCACTGAAGTGAGCTGAGTGTATGCGCTTCGAATACTCCTTCTTTCCGAGATGCTGACTGTTGTCGGTGACAGGCGTTGTTGGCTTGGAGATCATCTCGGTGGCCAACGTCAGCACCGTCAATGAACGAAACCTCATCGAGGTCCCCATCAACACCCTCCACCTCAACCTCAGCCCCTCCTTCAAGTCGACCCCCTTTCATCCCAACCAGTCGACGGCCCGTCATCGCGAGACCGACAAAACCCTCCCCGGCTTCTTGTCTGCCCGTTCCAACGATCAATATCGTCGCTTCCGATCCTTTCACTGCCCCTGGATATCGGATACGAACGGGTTTTCCTTGCTTGGAACTGTCATTCACTGACGTCGCTGCGGGAAAGTTGCCCCAAATCTCCTTGACTTGCACCTCGGAAAACCTGGAAAACCTGGCTAATGACGAGCGGTCACGGACGGACGGAACGCATTTGGTAGAAAACCAGAAAGAGAATGGCGAGGAAGAAGGGGAAGCAAGGCGGTACGATCTGGTCATCATTTCGTTCGCGTTGCATCTCGTCGAATCGACGAGCGAGCTCTGGGCCTTGTTGACCGAGTTGTCAAAGAGGTGCCAATGGTTGGTCGTCATGGCGCCTCACAAGAAACCCGAGGCAAGTCATTCTCCCGAATTTTGAGTTCGTCGTGAAACAACGTTAGAGACTGATCTTTATGTGTACGCGTGTTGTTTTCATTGGATAGATCAAGTCGAGTTGGGGTTGGACGCGATGGGATCCTCGGACTTGGAACGCCGCAGAGGGCAAACCGAGTGGTGCTGGGACGGCCGAAGGTGATGGCTGGGAGATCGTACTCGATCGGACCAGGTTGAGGGTCTGGAAGAGTGATTATCTCGTACAATCAAGCGAATGATGCCTTGCTCCAGCTGCCCGATGTTGTCAGATCGTATCCGTCCAAAAGCCGTCCCCTCAGCAAGAGAGATGGATTTGAGCTCTCTTCATCGAAGTTATCTCTCGAATACGGAGAGTACAAGAAGAAGGTATGAGCGGGAAAGGGAGAACAGTGTCCGGGAAATTAAAAGAACTAAGCGAAAATGACGACGACGACGAATCCTCACAAAAACCAAGGTTGTCTACGAAACAAAGGGCCCGAAAACAAAAGGAAAAGTGAAGTAGTGAATCATCAAGTGCGCACGAGGGGTTAAGAACTGATCAGGTCGTACAAAAATGAAAGTGAAGAACCAGAGATGAGGCAAGTGAAGGGGAGGAAGAGGTCAGGATCGTGCAGAATCAAAGTATCGACAATTTTTGTTTCGGGGAACGGCTCAATAACGCGACGGCAAGACCAAACAATGCGTTCAAGAGTGTTACCAGTCGTGGTTGAGTGGAACGCGTTTCCTGATAAAGTCATGCGAGGGAAGTTGAGGGTAGAGACTGCGACGACTGCGACGACCGGGCTCGATATTGACTTGGGCGTTTTGATTCCTATTGCTGCCGCGTTGGCAGAGCTGTGGCAGGCCGAGCACGGGAGATATGGGGTCAGCGATCGCGAAGAGATAGTCACTCGTTCCCTCAGCAGGATCACTCACGTCTCGGGCGTGTTGAGGAATCTCCATCTTGCGAACCAAGTCAGGGCGGATCACGACCACACCCATCAGACCCACAACTTGGTGCTATTCGAAAGAGATGCAAGAGGATCAGCCTGGTCAGCACAATATCGGGGGATCCCCTGACACGCGCAGTAAAACTTACGTAGACGATGTGGCAATGGAAGGCCCAGACTCCAGGGTCATCCGCGATGACTCGAACAATCGCGAACGTGTTGCCCGTCACCGAGATTGTGTCCCTTCGAATAGGGTTGTTGAGGTTGAGTACGACAGAAGAGATGTTGTCCGCGTTGACCGTGCCCGCGCCACGCGCGATGAGGTGCATCTGCACGCCGTGCAAATGGAAAGGATGATCGACGGGGTTGACGTTGTTGATGACGATATCGTGGGCGAGACTCTTGTCGTCGAGAACGATCGAGGCAGAGAGACCGGAAGGGATGTCGTCACCTCGGTTGACCCGGAACAGAAAGGGGTCGTCGACGAAGGACTCGAAACTGACGTTGTTGGCCGCGAAGCCGCCCGCACCGGATGGCGTCGTGAGAATCGTGGCTTTGAACTCGTGGCTGATACTGGATGCAGGCGGGTTGAAAGGTATGCGAGGAACCAGTGTGCCTGATAAAGAGAGTGGAAGTGGAGGAGTCAGTCAAAGGTACCGCAGTCGACAAGCACGCGGGAGGAGAGAGAGGCAGCAGACACTCACTCTCGGCAAGATCATGGCAGCTCCCGTTGACCGCGTCCGACCAATCGGTAGAAGTGGGAAGACTTTGACCGTTATACGAATTGGACCCAGGGTTGTTGTTGTTGTTCCTCCTGCCCAGTCGGACTGTTCTTTGGCTGGAGCCCTGTGACCCCTGCGACCAGGAGTCGTCCGAGTCATCCGAGCCATCGCTACCGACGGAATCACTCTGAGCGCTCCTACCATCACCACTGCCATCAGGATTTTCGCCGTTGCCAGAGCCCTCAGAGTTGTCAGAGTTTTCAGGATTGTCGGATTGGTGAGAGCCGTCGTAGTTGTCCGTCGAAGAACCTGTATGACCGTCACCAAACATATCCGCGCCGTCGTCAGTCGATTTCCAGGAGTCGTCAGTTGATATATGACCACTATTCGAGTACCCAATCGACCATCCAGAATCACCCGTACCATTGTCAGTCGAAGGGGGTTGAGTAGACGAGTCACTACCGGCAGGTTGGCCGCCTGTAGAGTCACCGGTGGCGCCTGATGAAAGTGTGGGCTGCGACGAAGGGGAAGGATACGAACCGTTGTCCGATGACGAAGAGGAAATGCGAATGATGGCTTTGACTTCGGGGTCGAGATCAGTGAAGTTAGCACCGAAGCATTGTCTGCGAGCGTGAGCATACGAGACTTAAGTACATCAGTTTTTCAAGCGAACGAGAGGCGGAAGTGCAGAAGAGCAAGGACGCACGTGTTGATGTCGGCTCGCATCCAGAACAAATCGCCGACTTTGTCATTGCTGGTATTGATGATAGCTGAGTAGCGTTGACCAATGTTGATCGGGACGCGATGTACTGTTGTCTGCCACACGGGCGTATCGTCAGCCTCGGCGATGTCCAGTGGATGCGCGTCGACCGAGGCCAAGAACTGTGCGTGAGCGGAGGGGTTGATGAGGCGTAGACGAACGCGACTCCCCTGGGGGAAATTGAACTCGGTATACGGTGAATCGTCGGTGCATTTCGAGCCTCCTGGTGCGAACGAACAGTTGTAGCGACCACGACCGTTGATGAGACCCGAGTTCGGAGAAGGTGCCAAAGCGGATCCTTGGAAGCTGCCGTTCACGAGCAGAGAGTTGATGATCCTCGTCGACAAGGGATGATAGTGGTCGCGGATCATGACGACCTGGTCGATGTCGTACATATCACCCCTTTTCAGCGGATCGTCGGGGTGGTGAATGATCATCGGCGCAACCAAACCATCACCGTAATGCCCCAACCTGTGGGCATGGTACCCTGCACGTTCGAGGCAACGGTCGTCGTAATCAGTCCCATGTATTCGAAGGGAAACGCTCGGCATTGAAAAACGAACTTACAATATGTTCCATACTGGTCGGGTCGGCTAAGCGTGTACTTGTAAATGAACGTGGTTCCGGGTGGGATTGGACATTGAGTGACACCTGTTGTGAAGCAGGAGGCAGTAGATTAGGAAAAGCCTCCGACGGAGAAATGTGACGAGAGCTGGTCACTAACCGAGCGGACCGTCGGCCCAACCGGTGCCATTCTGCGCGAGCCCGTGCCAGTGCACTGTCGTACCGACATCGAGGTAATTGTGTACGTAGACGATGATCGTATCGCCTGCGAATGGAAGAGGTTCGAAAGAGTCAGCACCGCAAGACGAGACGAGAGAATGAAGAATTCGTTGACGCGAGCCGGGCAAACACCGACCTTGGTTCGCCTCGATCAGGGGTCCGTTGATGAGACCATTGAAAAGGAACATCTCCCTCTCGAATCCGTCGGGTGCAGCGAGCGTTTCATGAATGTCCAAGTAGTAGTACCGTGTTGTCTGGCAGTTGTTTATCCTGAAGTTGGGGTTGAGGAGGTACTCCGAGTCGTCGATCGAGCCCGGCAGTTTGAGTTCATCGAGGTTTTCGCCTCGCTCGTGCGCTTCGAACTTGGACCGGTACGGCGAAAACCATTCCCTTGAATCGGTACAGCTGGGATCGACAGAGGTAGTCGGGACAAGACCTCTGTGAAATAAGAGAACGATGTCAAAGAAGTAGTCAGCGGGTCGCGGACGCCAAGGCTCGGTCTCGAGGTCGCGATTAGGGGCTCAGGTCCATGTCGCAGGTGTGCCTAAGTTGGAGAACTCACCCGGTGTCACCGGCGGCGCCGTGCGCCCGAGCGAGGTCGGCCCAACCGGAAACAAGAACGACGCAAGAAAAGATCGAGTTCGAGAACTTCATGGCAAGTCGGCGGAACGACGAGTCGCCTGCCTTGTTCGTCGAGAGAGGGAGAGTGGGCACGAGGTGAGGGAAAGGAAGGAAGGGGAGGAGGGCGGGAGGAGCAAGGGCCGAGATTGGACTGGGCTAAGACATGATGGGGCGATTCAGACTGAGGATCGCCAGCATTATGATCGCTGCGTTACTTCAGCGAACAAAATCACCACCTTCTCGACCGCCACCCAGAAGAAGGTGCAGGTCCTTTTCGAATCCACAACCCCGTGCACGCACTAGAAGGGGCAGACGCGCCGATCAACACGCCGGCGCAGCGCCCCCCAGATTTTTGCTGCGCGGACGACCGTTCGAACACCCTCCGGCCGGAACAGCTTACCCGCCCCCCCCCCTCCGGTGCCGCGAGTGCCCCCGTTCGGGGCTCGAACTCCTCTTCTCGAGCCAATACTATCCGCGGATTGGCCTGCATTTTCCGAGCAAAATTTGGCCATGCTGACGCCTTCTCTAAAATATGGCCGTGTCGAGTCGATGAATGCACCGCTAGGCTCCCCGGCTCCCCTGGACTGACCATCATCCTCTAGCAGCGTGGATTGTCTTCTCGAGCTTGTTGCATGGACCAGAACGAATCTTCACCCAGAATGAAATATCGCTAGATTAGCATACTTTGAGGTAAGTGAAACACAAAGTTTTAGACTTGGACCACTTGGACCGACCATACGGACAGAGGTTTTAGTCTGGGGGACCAAGCCCCCTTCCAGCTCCCTTCCGAAAGGAGGCCACTCGAGTCGCCTCACCGGTGTCGGACGGGATATCCCCAGCCGTCGACGGCGGTTTTCTTCAATGGGGTGGAACGTGGAACGCGCAATGTTTCATGCCAAGAACAGCCATTTTCATCCGCCGGTCCTACACCGCACTACTGAAGACCAACCTGTCGCCGCCTGTCGCACCCGCCCAAGTCGCCGTGACTACCGGTTTTGCTGCATCTGCTCAGCCAGCGCCTCGCGTTCCTTTGCAAAGAAATCGTCAATCAATTCCTTTGTGACGGTCGCACCCGACTCGGAGTACGGTCGCAAGTAGTTCTTGAGCCTTTCCGAGAGACCCTGAAATGCAATCGCCCCTTCGATCGCTTGCTCGCGGGGCATGCGTGAGAGCGCGACCATCCCAAGTTCATGAGTCGATTTGTCTGCGAGCAACAGTGGACGGACGCGTCATCAATACGGTGCCCCTCTTATGCAGCCCGATGGAATTACTCACGCGCATCAGGATCGTCCGGTGGTTCATAGGCCTCTTCTTCCTCCAGAAAAAAGGGAAAGTCGTCGAAGAGAGGTGAGCACTGAGGGGTGGACGGCAGATTAGCGTTTGGCGAATGGCATCTCCACATACGCCGGCATCTCAGACGGAGAAAGCCTACCTCTTCGCATTGACACCACCTCATTCTCCACCCCTCTTCAAAAAAGACGTTCAGCTTGCCGCCGTCGAGCTCAAGTCGTTTGAGAGGGGTCACCTCCGATGCGGTCGGTCGCACAGTTGCTTTGCAAGTCTTGGCCGGCAGATCGGAGGCAGCCTCCCCCGCCACGACAGCGTGTGGCGCGGAGGACGATGACGAAGATCCCGCCTTTGGCGTCCCTTCGTCGAGCCGAGCTCGCTTCGCAGGTCGATCTTGGTCCGTGGGATCCCTGCCCTCCCCAGTCGCGGCGCTCGAAACGTCAGTTTTGGCTTCGGACAGGCCACCTTCTTCATTCATTTTGATTTTGCCATCGTCTTGACCTTCGTTCTCATCGTCGTCATCGTCGAACACCGCTCGTCCAATGATTGCCTTGGTTTGCATGTCAAGCAGCATGACCCCGCTCCCTTCGACTCCCGCATAGCGATCCAACAACTTGGTCCTGACCCCGTTGCGATCGGCGCGGACACATGCGTCGCAAACGACGGGATCAAAGTCGTCGGTGGCGAGGAGCGAGTCGGCCGAATCGACGTGAGAGCCGATGAGACAGGCATGGTGAAGCCAGTCTTCGCAGACGAGGCACTGATACATGGAGTCGCTGGGTTGGACCAAAAATGCGGAGTAACTGAAGGCTCAATCGGTGTGAAACGAGCCAGTGCTTCGTGAATCGCGTGATGTAAAGCGTGCACTCACGTCTCTGTGTGGGGATCATAGTCCTTGCCGCAAATGCAGAATTTGCCCTTGAAGTTCTTGTCGTAGCGGTTCTCGGTATTCCTCGGCGCATCCTTCCTGTTGGTGACCCCGCACACGCTCCCGGCACCCATAGCCTCGGTTCCGCAGTCGCAGCGAAAGTGTCTGCGGTTGAAGAGCTCGACGAGGTGGTGTTCGCCGTGGCACGAGATGGAGCACGCCGCGCAGACGGCGCGGTGGTTGAGGCAGGTCAGGCACGCGTACAGCGGCTGCTTGATGTAGCCCATCTCATAGGTGCATTCGTTGAAGGCGAAGGGGATCGTATCGCGTGCTTCAGCTTCGAGCGCATCTTGGGCTGGTTGGGGGGAGATGGGAGCCTGTTCTATGTCAGTGGCGCTGAGGAACTCTGGAGGCCGGAGCTGCCAACGCCGTAGCTCTTGACTTGGGTTTTCGTGAGCGCGCTCGCGGTGCGCTGTGGAGTTGTCGAGTGAGGAACTGAACTACTGACCCGCGACGAGATCCTGAGCACTAAACGCGTCATCGGAGGAGGGGATACCATCGCGTGTGGGAGAGAAGAGCAAGGCTTCTCTCGAAAGCATCGTGGTCGTGTTGGTCTGATGTGAAAGAAGGGAACGAGACCGATTGAGAGCCTGCAGAGCTGCCGAACGAGACGCGACGCGGGCCCTGGCGTGCTGCTCGCGCTGGCTGGCTCTCGACGTGTGCCCCGCCGACAAGTGGGGGGTTGCGGCGACCAGTCGTGTCCGACCGTTCCGACGCGGACGCGTGACCACTTGTTCCAATGCAGTAATTGCACTTTCGGGGGAAGCAGATTTACGAAAGGGTGAGCAAAGTGCTTCTTTTGTCCATTTACTAACTGTATTTGAGGTACTTACTGAGTCTTGGGTCTAGTTGGAATTTTCCCTTTCAAGAAATCAGGCCACCCCCACTCGCATAAGTTCTCGGCGATCAGCCGGCCCGCCGGCCTGCGGGAGACTCTTCTGCCCCCTGTCAGGCCGCGGGGGTTGTTCTCAGCCTTGTCCAGCGCTCGCAGTCCCTCCGCCGCAACTTGGACTGGCTCCAACATGGAAGACCGGTTCATACCCCAACCTGGCTCATCTCTATTTCTAGGCGCCCTTCTGTTCGATATCTTCAGCCGACGTCATCGAATCAAGCGTCGTCGACGGCCCAGGGCTCTGCAATTGACCTCACACCAGGGACGCAGCAGACGCAACTTAATTCGACCTACCCTTCTACTTTACCACCACCACCACCACTGAATCCGTTCACGTCGGGGAATACAGCCGACTCCGATGTAGCAGCACCCATTGACGCACGAGGCTCGACCTCGACGTCTAGACAAGCACCTCCCTCGGCGACTACAGACTCGGACAGCGATAATTCGGACAACGACATGCATGATAATGATCATGACGACGACGACGCACATGCCCAACAAGGTTTTGGTGTACCGTCTTCGAGTACGACGACGACGAGCGCGTTGAATGCGCCGATGCGAAAGAGGAAGCCCAAGCCGATGCTCCCGCCGGGGACCATTATCTGCGACAAGAGTTGTATCCGATGTCGAGAGCGTAAAGGTGACGTGTTACAATTTGAATATACGCTAGAGGTGTCCGGCTTGACGCTGACTCTGAGTCGTCTCCGGAAATTTTCAGTCAAATGTGATCGTCGCTTTCCGACTTGTCACCATTGCGCACAGCGAAAGGAGGAGTGTGACCTCATCAGGTGGACACCCAAAGTCAAAAAAGGGTAAATTTTACTGCAATTCACAAATCCAAAGCGTGACATGGGTGCTCAACCTCAGAAGTTTCCTCCCTCCGCAGAGCCTAGAATGATCCGAGCCGAATCGCTCATTTGGAGAAGCGACTGGGTAAGTTCTACTCGTGCGCTGCTGGTCAGCAGGGTCACTAACTTAGGAGGGGTCATGCCTACTGCTGACAGCCGAACTCGAGGATCAACTTGCGGCCAAGACCGAGAGCTTCATCAATCCCGTCGATGCATCTTTCGCCGTCGATGGCACACCATTTGATTCCTCGTTCCATGCCCTCTTCGGCTTGCCCGCTAGCTCGCCTTCAGCCTTAGCGGCCTTATCGACAGCCAATTCTTCAGGTATGCTGACAGGGTTGCCACTTGCTACGGATACGAGTAGTATCGGGGCATTTTCTCTCGACTGGAGGCTAGCGACGCCACAGATGGCCGCAGCGTTGTCGAGGCACTTGTGTGATGGTGAGTCCATAATTGCTTCTCCTTATGTATGCTCACAGCTGACTCGAACATCGGATGCTCAAGCCTTCTTCGAGTCGTGCTGCTTCCTGCTACCGACGTACACCTACTTTCGATCGCGTAAGGCCGAGCTGCAAATGGACGAACGGCTATTGAGTCCTTCTGCCAAAGTGAGCTTTCTCTTCCATTAATCGCCCCATCAACGATCAACATTAATCTTATGATAAACCCTCCAGGTCGCGGTTGCCGCCTTTCGAGCCGTAGGCGCTCGAACCTCACCCCATTCGGCACTCCTCGGCATCTTAATCGAAGCCAAAGACTCGCGAGACCACCCTGACGCTCCTCTCCTCAGTGCGGGGACTCGTCGCGAATCGGCGTGCACGAACTTCCTCAAGCAGGCGCATCAGTTGTGTTTCGATGAAGGCCTTGCCGAGGAGGCGTCGATCGAGAATGTGGGGTCGTTGATGACGCTCATGCAGATGGCGATGTTTGTGGAACTGTAAGCGTTCGGTCAAGTTACACCCAAAGCACAATGCGAGGACTGAATAAATTTATTTTCATGATTCTACCCACAGTAAACCGAAAAAGTCTCGTAGCTTGTTACGTAGCGCATTGGACCAGTACAAGCAATTGATCGACGCTGCCCCGACCGATGTCGACAAAAACGAAGTCAAGAAAACGTTTGGATTCGGCCTATATTCGGCCGACGCCCAAATCGCCGCCTTTGGACGACGACTACCTTGCATCGATGACCACGACTTACGAGCCTATTTTAGTCATATTGGCATCGTGATACCCGCTTTGCCAGAGGACGATAACCTCATACCGGTGCTCGAGAAGCTCTTGGCGAAAGCGAGGGAACGACCAGAGGCTCTCAAGACGATCAGGCATTTACTCCATTGCTGGATATGTGAGTGCACTGATTCTCTTTATCTCCATTTGGCGAAGTGGACTGATCTCGGAGTTTCACGCTTTTCGAAGGTACCTCTCAACGCGATTTCGCGCGCCTCGCCTCGCCCCCTTTTAAGCCTTTTAAGCCAGAGGCCCAAATTGAAATGATGGTGCGAAAGTTATGGCTTAGTATCGACAAGACCCGTTCGACCATCCAGCACGTCTTATCAGCTTTGACGACCCGGAACCTCGCTCCTCTACCGCACTCGCATTCCATGAATGCAGAGCATCGTCACCATCATCACGAGACCGATTATGGACCTCTCATCATCCGCCTCGACCGAGACCTGCTCGATCTGAACAACATGCTACGATCGACCTTGCTGGACTGGTCCGACTCGATACCCAACAGTCTTATCGCTGAATCCACGAGCAGGGTTCGCAAGGGACTTAAGATCCTCGCCTATTACGCCAAAGTGTATATGACGGGTGCCGATTTGCACATGGTCTACCATCAGTTCTATAACCTCGAGCTCGTGCAGGATTGGACTACGCTTGCTCAACAAAGGGTTGGCGACGCTTTGGGTCCGACTTCGAGTGATGAGGTCGTCACTGAGCAAGAGAAGGAATGGTGCGTCGGCCTTGTCGTTTGATGGCCTTGAAGTGCAGAATGGGCTGACTCGCCTCGAATGCGTTGCAAGGTTGATTGAGGGCCTGAAGATGACGTGCTACTACCATCCATTCGCCGAGCGAAGGCTCGCCGAAATCATGACATCTCGACTGGTGCCGATCGAAGGAAATCCGTCTCTATTGCTCGGGGAGATCCCTCTGGCAGGCCCCACAGGGCTACTAGGTGAGTTACTGCGAAGAGCATACGATGGCATATTGTACAAGTACGTTATGACTGATAACGATGTTTTTGATGCCACTTGTAGTCTCGTCAAATCAAGCCGACCTTGTGTTCTCAATCGATGCTCTCCTCAACGGCGACCCCTTCGCTGGTGGGACGTCCCTGTTCGATACGAACAACACGTTCAACACTGACGCCATCATCAATTTTGGTCCATGATGGGAACCTCTTCTCGATTACAAAACCCTCGAGCCCGAATCTTCATCCTGTAAGATTTGTTCCCCTGAGCGTTGCCACTTCGTATCGGATCTTTTTTTAATTTCAGTTCAGCACTTGTTGATTGTATTATCTGGAATGCATCTCTGCCCACCCGAGGCATGCCCCCCCCCCCCTCGTATACTAAGAGGAGGACATGCGCAGTGATGAAGCCTTTAGGCGATTATTAGGCAAACCTATGTTCGGTCCACGACTGCGCAAAATTCTTGGCCTGGGTTTGTCTTGCAAACCTGCCGCCACGCGACTCATGCCGCCTCAACCGACTGCACCAGGTGCGACTGCGCGAAATTGAAGAGTTTGATTATAAGCACGTTCATTAGCAAAAAACTCATCATCCACATTCCACCACTCCCTTGCAATATTCCTTCACTGAATAGGAACACGAGGTAGATCGCCAGCACTGCCACGATGGGATATGCCCGCTTGCAGCGAGAGCAGTGTGCGCAGCTGCGAAGGCGAGGCAGTTTGCTGCTTTCAAGATCTAAAGCCGTATCCACGACTCCATTGGCTCCTTCAGCACACTGCACAACCGAGAGTGCCCTGCGAACGTGGATCGTGTAGAGGGACTCGAAAATGCCTCAGGGCGGTTCTACGCTTGGGGCGTACCGCGTCCCACCGCTCAGGCGGCAAGGAGAGGCCCAAAACCTTTTATTTAGGAGCCTGGACTCAGGAGCTAAGCGGCTCAGGCCTACAATGTCTCGAACCATTACCGTCTGCAAGTTTGATCCTCTCGAGTCACGGGAATGATGTAACATTGATGACTTAGTCAATAAGAAAAGTTGCGTGCGGTACTACATCAGATATCACTACTACGAATTACGAACACTTTGTGCCGAAGATAAAACCCAAGAGGAGACAGTAAGCCGATCCGCTGGCTTTCATTCATCGCCGGCCCTCGCCAAATTTGGCGTCAGCGGAGCCGCCGGCTCTATGACCGCAAGTGGAGAGAGCACTCGGAAACAGCAAGCGCAGAAGCGACCTCCGACCTCGACACTAGTGGTGGTGCACATCGTGCAAAATATACCAGCACACGACGAGCACCTGCGTCGTGTTTCCAGCAGACCAAAGGCTTGCTTGCACGCCATGCAAGACCCTCCACCAATTGAGTCGGGAAGGAACAACTCAACGCCTGGAGGAGACCAAAGGTAGCACCGGCCGCTAGAATCACCCGAGTACAACTGCCGGCGCGTGAAGGCGAGGCACGTGATGTCGGGTACTGGTCTCGCATCGACGCGCTCCTTGTGCCGTAGCGTGTGGACGAGCTTGAGCGCCCACCCCGTTGGCTCCGAGTCGGACTTGACGCGGTCCCACAACATGATTCTTCCTCCCCGATGACCGGTGGCGACAAGAGGAGCGGTCTCGTGTTGCGAAAACGCGACAGCGGTGATCGGGTCGACAAAATTGGACGTCGATTGCATCGCCAGCAGCACACCATTTACCGTCCAAAGCCGAAGAGCCGATCCACTGCACGTAGCAATGTCCCCTGTCGTGTCGCTCTGCGGATGGCGGGAGCTTGGATCAGCATGCGGAAGTGTACACCGAGGCTCTGCATCGACTCACTATTGTGACCAATTGCACGCGCCCCTCGTGTCCCTCAAGAACGCGGACAAACTGTGGATGGAAAGGCAAAAGTTAGCCAGCTGCAACACGGACGATAGACACATAGCACCGCGTTCACTCACGCGCTGCCGATTGAGGTCCCAGATGATGGCCGTCATGTCATCCGATCCAGACACCACGATCGAGTACGGTCGCGATGCGGCGAGGCAGACCACCTGATCGGAATGGCCTCGAAGGCACTCGACCTGCTGGAACTGGACCTCGCCTCGTTGGTGATGCTTCCACCGCCACCGCCACAACGACACGTTCGTATCGGTCGAGGCCGTGACGAATGTGCGAACATCCGCAAAGCAAGCGGCGGACACGACTGTAGACATCCAAGGCATGTTCAGGTCAGCTGCTGCACTCTAGCCGAGCATTGTGTTAAAAAGGTGATCTCACATTCGGAATGCATGCCTTCGAAAAGCGACGTAGGGTTGTTGTTGCCTTTGGCGTGCACACGCACAGCTTGATCGGCGTAGCCCCACGAGACAGAATGCGAGGCATCTCCAGGGAAAGCGAGCGTGTGTGAGCCCGTCGCGGTCGTCTTTTCGGGTGTCGTCAAAGGGTGGATCGTCGAGATGTGCTGACCAATATCACACACCGGCACGATGGATTGGATGAGCGTTGTGTACTGCAGCTCGATAGGTATATCGTGGCTGAATATGGGCCGCGTAGCTTTGGCCACCAACGGCGGAATACGGGTTGGGTGTGGCTTTGAGAACAGTTGCTTAGGGGTCCTGTCGAATTGGAATGATGGGACGTCAGCGCACATTTCGGATTGGGAGCTCTCAAAAAAGTTTCGGCTACTCACATTCCAAAGTTGTGTATGGTCGAGGTGGCTGCACGCCGTTCGTCGACATCTGCGATCGAGTCCAAATCTGAAGGGCGCCCCAAAACCGAGTCAGTACGACGATCGATCATCCTCCGACCTGTGAGCAAAACTGGATGAACTCACCGATCGCGCCCTCGTAGGAAAGGTGGTGAAACACATTGACGGCCTTGATCGCGTCCTCCCCAGTACCAGACTTGTAACCCCAAATGAGGTCGATCCAGAGGTGCAAATGCGCCGACACATAGTCCGACTCGAGGGCCTTCCGATGCAGCTCGATGAAAAGCCGGGGGTCATTCTTGGCCCACGGTGGCAGGGCCACGTCATCGATTGGCGCATCGCTCTCTTGCCGCAGACCCAATTTAAGGCCGTTGGCGTTGCGCAAAAAATCCGGCAAGAAGAAGAACTCGGGGATGAGCTCACGCACGTCCGAGTGGCTGAGGCGCGAACACGAGTCCCAAGCCTTGGCGAGGTTATGGAACATGCGATCGGCGTGGTCGAAACCGCCTTGTAGATCGAGATAGGACTCGGTGAAAGGCCTCAACCGGATGAGATACCCAACCGTGATCATCGCAGAGCTGTAGTGTGTGCCATAGTGGAATGGCTTGGTCCCATCCTCCAGTTCCTGCAACTGCTGGTAGCGCTCTGCGAACTCAGCCTCTCGTTGAGGGTTTTGAGCCCCCATCGGCTTCGACAGGTCGCGGAACGTCGCCGGGTCGGTCAAATCCAGCGAGTCGCTGCGGTAGTCAGCCAACACCCACGGAAAGACGGGGTAGTTGGTCAAGTCGGCATAGGTACGACCGCTGATGGTGTTCAGGTGCATGAGATATTCGAAGTTGCTCATCTCGCGCCGCTCCCATCGCTTCGTGATATGCTCGAGCTTGGTCTTTTGTCCCAGCACGGCATCAGAGAACTTGGCGCCGAGCGTGGCGCCTGCGATGTGCAGCGATCCTGTCGCAACCGATGCTGGGTTGCGAGCGGCGATCCCACTCTGGGCTGCCTGTCTCTTCTCTTTCGAGAACGTGAGGAGAAAACTTCGGCCGTCGGCGAAGAAGAGCTCGAGCGCGACGTTGCGGAACAGGTACTTTCGCTCGTGCACCTCCAGCAAATCCGTCCATGCCCATCTGCGACTTCGGTGAGCGATGTCGATTTCGTGGGCCGATGCGGTCGACTGGCCAGCCAACTCGGCCAACGTCCGAAGGTGACGATCTCGCTCCTACAGTGACATGAGAGCCATCATCAGCATTAATAAACAGTCATTGAGCCATCTAACAATCACTCACCTCCTCGGGCGCTTCCCATGCATCGACGAGATCCCCCGATGAGGTTTGGAAGAAGCCATCTATGATGTAGACATTCTTCTTGGCGAGCAGCAAATGCCCGGCGACAGCATCCAGACCGACGATGCGATTGATGTTGAATACGGACTCGATCACATCTCCGGATTCGAGCGATCTTCGAACCTTGCGATTCTTATCCTCGTCCATCACCGGCTCGGGCGATTCATTGTCGATCATCGTGTTATCTACGCTGGCGCCTTCGACCCACATCGACTCTTCGGCCGCTACATTGCTCTGCCCCGGTGATGATGGGGGCACTGGTGTCGCAGCCTGCACTTTGACTGTGGATCGCAGTTGGAGGGTGAGCTTGGCTCGTGACGAAAAGAGGTCGTGGAGGACTCGGGGCTCACGCAGAGTGATTTCGGGTGATTGAGAGATCGAATCATGACGACTCGTCGAGCCGTTCCCCATTCGTTTGTACCCGTACGAACTCAGAGTATCGGCTGGCGGCAGCGCGATCTTCTTCGGCAACTCGGCCTGCAACTTTTTGCGAATGCGGTACGGCCCTTGTGTGAAATCGAGCTGCCATCGGTCGGTCGGCAGCGGCATTCCCCAAATACCTCGTTCCCTGTACAGCGCCTGCGATCGATCGATCCATTCGGCATGGATGTAGGCTGCGTGGTCGGTAAAGTCTTGGCGGGTGTGGGCCACGCGGGTCGCTTCGACTTCATGGATGCCTTCGCTCCAATCGTAGATCGCTGTGCGCTGGGTTCGCATGCACTTACGCTGCGAATCACGCTTCTGCTTCAGCGACGTGGCCAGCTCCTCCAATCGCACAATTTCTTTCTCCAGGACAGGCCGCAGTCGGTATACCTCGCCGGCGATGAAGGCGTCCCAAAAGTCGCTGAGCTCCTCAATTTGCAGCTCACTCGAAGCCAGCAAGGTCACAAAGCCGTCGACGTCAGTGTCGATGGCCTTGCTAGAGAAAGGTGGCTCAAAGTCGTGTTTTCGCTGCTGCCCAAGTGCATCCTCGACATCACCAGAGCGTTGCAGCACGAGCAACTTAAAGAAGTCGACCATGGGCGCTGGTTCACGAGAGGCGATCGTCAGAACGCTGAGGCGGTACACGAGCAGTCTGAAAAACTCTGGCTCGGCATTCTGTCCAGCGAAGAGCGTGAGCTGATGGTGAACGAGGACATTGAGCACAGTCTCGGGCACTTCAAGGTCGTCGGCAAGTGCGAGCAAGACCAATCGATTTGCCGATTTGTACAGCTGCGCGAACGGCTTGGCCGAATCCATCGGGACCGAAAGGGCAGACTCGTCGAGGAGCTTCTCGATGTAGGACAGAGCAAATTTAATGAGGTGGACGATGTCGGCGTACCATCCTTGGAAGGCTTGTTCGGTCGCAAACTCCACAAAGTTGGCCACGCGGTTCGCCACAATCATGGCCGTGCTGGCGCGTGATAGCCTCTCGGTGATGGCGCGCAGCAGCGACGTGCGGAACGTGGCTTGCGAGCGGAGATCCGACGAAGCCGATGCGTCGATCATGTCACGCAAGATCTGCAACGGTGGTTCCGCCGAGGTTATCGGAAGGTCGAAGCCACTGATCGACATTCGCTTGACGTGCCGCGTCGTGATGGCGTCCGTGACTTGCGACGACAAAAAGTCCAGCAGCGAGGTTGCAGCTGGCCCCATTGCCTTCGGGTCGTCAAAGATCGGTGGCCACTGGCCATCAGGCATGACCGAAGTCCACAACGGAGACGCAAGTGATGCCTCCAGATTAGACGAGTTCGACAAAGGCACGCCGAGCACGCCGAGCCCGGCGCTTTCCTCAGCGGGCGCCGAAGAAAACGAATCGAGGGAGATGCGGGATCCGCGGCGAACGGTCGCGACAAAGTGGTAGCCGTTCCTCGGTGTGATGATGGGCAACGAGGGGACGCGTTCGGCCGGTGCATACTCGAGCTCGCCAACGAGCCGCAACGCAGGCTTCAGTGCAGCAACGAGGTCGGGAAGCGCCACAGCCGACGTTGCAAGATGATCGTGGGAACCCGTGGTCGCGCGATTGGCTTGGTTCAGTAGCGCCAGAACGACGTCAAATCCTCGAGCAAGCGAAAGGCGCGTCCGCAGCCTTCGTTCAGGAGCCTCGCCTTCGTTCAGGTTGGGAGACTTGTCGGCACCTATTTGCGGAGTCAGGAATTCCCTCGTCACCGCCTCTGCCGGCTTGCGCTCGAGGACCATAACGCCTCGTGCGACGCAGGCGACTAGCACCCGAACGACCTCGGTGGCGACTGGCGAGAGATCGGCCGAGCAGAGCGAAAACGTCGAGGGGGAGAATTCAGCATCAAGCGAGACTTTCGAGATGTCTCGACCGTGGAGCAGCGCAAAGAGCGCAAGGTGGATCTGGCCGAAGTTCCACAGATGGGGCGTCGCGCTCCGGAGCATCTGGTATCCATCCGTCGAGTTGGCAAACTTGGCCGCGAACGCCGAGCCTTGCGTTTGCAGCAGCCTGACGAGGATGCGCAAGCTCAGGACCGCAGCGAGTGGCGGCGCCGTTCGATCGAGAATGAACAAGAGCGTCCATTTCATCGTGATAACCTTGGCGAACTTGGCGAGTGCTTGCGTCGAGTCGGTACCCAGCACGAGGTCATGCAAGGCAGACAATACGTGGAGTGATGCTGTGTAAGACCCAGCGTCCAGCCGCCGCACATCCAAGACGAAGGCTTCCGCAGGATTCTCGGCTTCAGGGTCGGGGCTGTCGACGTTCTCCGCGGGTTCCACTGGATGGGCCGAGACGTGGACGACTGCATGGAGTTGATTCGAAAGGGTCAGCATAGCAGTCAAATCTGTAGCGCACAATTGCCACTCGCCTTGGCAAAGCGTAGCCGTCAAGAATGTCGCGACGTGGCGCACGGTCTCGGTCGAAAAGTGGGCCGTCACGACAAGCATCAAAAAGTCCACGATCTCGTCGTTGATCGAAGGGTAGAACAAGCCAGCTCTGAGCGCGAACAAGAGCTTGCGGACGAGGTGCATCTTGACGACGCGTCGCACGTTGAAGGAGGCGTATTCGCTGCGCTGGACAAAGTCGCGCAGTCGCTGAAAGTGTCGCTGCTGTATCGACGGATCCGTGGTCCCCCAAAGGACCAAGTCGAGGATGATGAAACGGAAGGCGAGGACGTTCGAAACGATGGATCGCCTTGGTTCGTCCGCATCGAGACCGCAAAACATCAATATGATATCATGGGTGCGAGAATCGATGAGGCTCGCTTTGTGACGGAGCAGATAGGCTAGGGTTTCGTAGGCTTGTGTTCGTTCTGTCGATCCAAGAGGAACACGAGATCAGTACACGCACCCACGAGCACCTGCCGAACTAGACGCTCTACTCACCCGCATCTTCACTGTTCCTCCAACTGTCCTGAATGCATTCGACAAACAGCTGAACGGTCGTGGCTAGCTGTGCTGATGTCGCCGATAGCTCAATGAGCTTCGTTACAACAGAGACGCCACCAATCTTCCACACAGCGGCATCAAGCCCTCTGGGGTTGCACGCGTGAGCTTGTGTCAAGTGACCCAAGCCATTCGGCATCAACAGGAGATCGTCAATCTTGCGCGGGATGGCCGAGTTGACGATCGCTTTCCCTCTCGGCGAGGCAGCCGTCGAAGCGAGGGCCTGCCGGGCACGGTCCGAAAGCCCCATCCCTAGGATACCCTTGGAAGAACCAGCGGCGAGCACATTGAGCGCCGAAAAGGCGAAATAGATCTTGTGGTCGGGAACGACCGCACTCCCTCGTTCGCGAATAGCTTGAACCAGCGCCTGTGCCGCCGGTTGAGCGTTCCCATTCGAGGCCGCGATCTCAAGCCGCATGTTGAGATCCGTTGACGAGGCGTTCGTTTGGAATTGGCCCAGTTGGTCCTGGAAGAGGCCGGCGTATCGAGGTCCAAGCGTCCAACAAACGTAAATCATCTGCTCGGGCAGCTCGGCGTGCAAGAGCCATGTCGGGCCAAGGTTCCACTTGACTCGATTCAACCCTTTCCCCAGTCCGCCCTCGGCGACTCGTTCTTTCGGTGTCCCGAGCCACGCCTGCACCTCACTGTCCTTTGGAGGCGCGGTCGGGTACGCAATCTTGCTCGTATCGACGAGATGTCCTTCGACGTAAAGGGATATTAGGGACGAAAGCGCGTACTTGGGTCGCTGATGGACAAGCGCCACGTGTTGAAACTTGCCCAGTTGGAGCAAGTGATTCGTGAAAACGACCGCGGGCTTGGAAGGAGAGGTCGAGACCGAGAACTGGAGTTCCGATGTGATGCTGAGTTGGAGATGGCACTTTTCTGCTGAGTCGTCACATCCAAACACGCTGAAGTTGTCCCCCGCTCGGGGAGGCACATCGATCGAGATCCAAGCCATGAAAGTGTAACCAACGGTCGCTGGGGGAAAGACGCGGCCCAGCGAAGGAAGAACAAGAGCCGAATAGCCCGTGGGAGACAGGTCAAAGTGGATGAAGCTTGGGTACCGCGACCGCCGCACCCCGATGAGGATCAACTCGAGCACTTCTTCGTCGAGGGTTTCATCCTCATCCGTCCCCTGCCACCCGTTGACGGCAAGTTGGAACAGCCGGCGAGAGTTGTGCGTATCGGCGCCCATTTCGAGGGTTCTCTGCATCAGCTTGATCCAAAGGTCCCTCTCGACCGGTGACAGGTCGTCTTGCGTCTCTTCCTTCGACGAGAACAGTCTCGACAAGGCAATCCCGACCAGCCCGACCTCGTTGAGCGCGACCTGTGACCGGGTCGAGCTCCAGATGAGCTGCAGCAGCGAGGAAAGCACGGCCACTCGCAGGACAATCTCGTTCTCCCCAAGTTGACAGGCCAAATCGAGCAGCAACGGTACGACCTCTGGGTGCTCGGCCGCTTCCCCCCCTGATTCGCGCACCGCGTCAGCTCGTTCTGCCAGCAAGACGACAATGCGTTCCGCGTCGGCAGCGAGATCGATCACGGCCTCAGCCGGCTTCGCGTCGGCGTCAAACACCACAGGGGCAGTCTCCGTTTCGGCCGGAGAAGGCGAGTTGAGATGCCGCCGAAGGTAGGAGTAGATCGGCGGGGACGAAAAGTCGGCGGTGAGGAACGCATAGAGGATCGAGAAGAGCTTTTCGGCTGGAGATGAAGAGGCGGGCAATCCTTCTATGGTCGCTGAAGAGCCAGATGCCAGTGCTGTTTCCTTTTCGTCAACCTGCGCTTCCATCAGTCCACTTAGCTTGATCGCCTCGCCGACGGCCTCGTAACCGACCGTGTCGTTGAACGTCGACCGGTTGACGTCATGCCTTTCGAAAGCGAGAGCCAGGACGGCAAAGACGAGCTTGACAAGTTCGTACCGCAGTTCGTGCCGTTGTTCAGCCGTATCAACGCCGACTCCACCGTGATTATCGGCTGCTGCTCGCTCTTCGAGGGACGCGAGGACCGAAACGGCATTGAGGAACCCGCCGTGCTCGCGGAAGGCATTTCGAGTTTCGGGCTGCTCGGAATTGGCAAACACGGATCAACTCGGCGTGCTCGAGGTGTAGCAACTTAAAAATCGTCGTGTCATCACGCTGATGAGATAAATACGGACTGACCTGATCTATCATGATGTGCTGGATCTTAGCGATCAGCCGCAATCGTTCGGAATACCCTGCGCGCTGAGTGATTTGCAGCGCCTCGAGAGCGGCAATGATTTCGCTGTTGGCGACGCCGACCTCGTCAATGACGGGCGACGACGGTCCTTCTCCGTTGTTCACATGGTAACCAGTGTGGATGTCGTTCTCGAGCGCATCGGCGAGGTTCGATGACGCGATCGAAAAGGACCGACTCCTCGCCTCAGAAGACGGCGAGGTCGGAGTTGTGTCGGACGAGGGGGAGGCCCGCCGAACATGGACGAGAAGGACGCCGCGCTGGGCAGGCGTCGTAGGTGGTGCATGGTTGCGATGACTTCTACTTGGTTGCAAATTGACGTGTGGTTAGCACAATATCTCGCAGACCTGAACGTGTCCGCAACTGTTTATCGCTGGGTGGGGCCGGAGCTGGGCTGGGACGTGCTGGGGTCGAATATCGATCGAATCTTACGCAGAGTTGCGAGGCGGGCTGGGTGGCCAACCGTGTCCCGGTAGCTCGCGGGAGTGCATCGAAGAAGTGAAAGAGTCGTGTCCACATCACATTCGATCCATGCAATTCACAGCCATTATCTCGGATGAAGATGCGTCATCCTTCCCGCCTGCATCTCGTGCATCTCGTGCATGCTCGCAGAGGGTCGAGTTCGAAGCCACCTCTGATAGACTTGCCTAGCACAACGGGTTGCGGCGTCGGCTAGGTGCCTCCCCGCGTCGAACCAGATACTTGCACTCACCTGACTCGGGGTCGAATCAGAGCCCTATCCTGTTTCTCAGCATGTGGTGTTACTCAAAACCCCCCAAGCTCCCCGCTGGTCAGCCGGACGCGACCGAATTCACTTTGCGCTTGAACGACGACACGACGAGTGGCCACGGGTGGACGCGTGCAATTGCGGTGAGGCTGAGGTGGGGGCGCGGGCCAGTGATCGGGCAGGAGCAGTGAGCGCCAATGAGCGCCAACTCTGCGAGACGCGATAACGAATCCAGCAGGCGTGACAGATACCCGAGGTCGGGATGGTCGGCGGTGAATCTGCAGATAGCGCCCAACTCCACCTCAAGATGACGCGAACACACGATCGAAGTCGGTGAGGGACCAGGGAGGAGCCTGAGCCTCTCGCCTTTGCAAGGGAGACGCTAACGGGGCAGCTGGTGGCCCTGTGTGGCCGTGCTACTACTACCTACAGGCTAGTGGGTACTACCAGCTTTGTTACTGGTGAATGGTAGCTGGTTCTTGGCGTAGTCGTTATTCAGTCAAGACAAGAGATCTCGATCTCAGATCCATTTCTGAGATATTTTCTAACCCACCAAGCAACACTGTCCGAGCATGCATCAGCACCGTCATGTGGGGGTAGCGGAAAGGGGTCCGGAAATTGGTGATCGAGGCAGCGGCGGACCAGCTTCCACACCCGCTGCTGAGATGAATAAAACGGCCAAGATATTCCCAACACATATTATGATATATATCCTAGTCAAAGTTATGGTACATATGCGAGCCCGATCGTCGCCGGAGCCGATGCGTTGCGTCTCCGATGCGCGGTGATGCCCTTCAACCGCTCCTTCTCCTCCCTCTCGAAACGAGCAAACAACCCTTCGAGCTGCGTCACTTCTTCCGAGGCCTTGGTCAGGCTCGAACTAGACGAAGAGGAGCCAATCTCGTTCTCCGAAATCCGCGATCGATGAGCGAGCTTGTTCGTCAAGGCTGCCCGTGGATCCGACTCGGCAAGCACCTCAGGCCCGTCGTCCTGGAACAGACCAGCCGCGCGGATCGCCTCGGAACTGATGCCGACCATGTTCAACTGCCCGTTTTTGGAGCCGAACGACTTGGTCCGCGGAGACGAAGAGGCCGAAGAAGTTCCACTGAAGAAGCTCCCAAGCCGCTTGGTGATCGAACGCATTGACCGCGTCGAAGGGGCGACCGAACCTGCGTAGCTGGGCGTCGACAGCGGGCTCTCGTTCGAGAGCGAGAAAATCGAACGGCCTGGGCTCTGCAAGTTCCGATTCGGGGTCGAAGGCGTTGATCGCGTCGAGTGGACCGACGCGGAATGCGACGGGTCTCGACTGCGGAACACGTTCGTCGAGGGCGAAGGCAAAGGTAGGCCCGAAGCCAGAGACGGCGGCTGGCGTCGAGGCGGTGTTTCGGCGAGGATGGCCTGCGAATCCGGCGGCGGGTCGGACGATCGCAAGCCCTTGTCGATAGGAGGGGGCAGGATGGAGAGGTTTCTGGAGTTGCGAGGTGACGATCGCCTTCGCAGGGTCAACACCGAGTTGCGGCGATCGCCATCTTCTACTTCCTCTTCTGCTTCCTCGCCAATTGCCGACATCCTACGCGAATGGTCGCTCGCAGGCGTCGAATGCCCGATCCGGGGCACACCGTTCGCGCCCTGGTTTTTCCCATCGCCGTCACCCGATTCCGACGATTGAAGAGGTGAGACCTCGTTTGCGTCAATGTAATCAGCAAATGAGTCGGAAGCGAGCGTATCCCCGGAGATCGTGCGTTGACGGGTGTGCAGAGCAGCAAGCGCCTCGTCGAAAGCGCTGCTCAAAGATTCCGACTCGGGTGCCGCATGTAGTGGAGCAGAGCGCGGCGAGGCGGGAGAGGTGCGGCCGAGATTGACCGCCGAGACCTTGAGATTCACCTTGTCGACCTCGCCAAGCAGATCGTCGTAAACATTTGTCTCCTTGGGCGAGCGGAACGTCGACGGGAAGCGGGGGCCCTGGACCGGGGATACCCCTCTATGCTGAGCTCGAATCATCTGGTCAAGCTCATCCTCAAGCCGCGGATCCAGATCTGGCTGGCGAGACGATGCTGAGAAGAGCGGGAAAATCGAGCTGTTTTTCGTGGAGCTCGTCTTCCCCAAGGACAAGACCGGACCCAAGAAGGGAAGTGCGCTGGTGCGGGTTGATCGCTCGCTTGACGACGGCGCCGAAGCGCTGGGGAACACGGGTGATCTCGCTTTCGGCGAAGATCGAGGACGTTCAGGGAATAGACCGCTATCTTGGGTTGCGTCGGGCGATCGTGGAGCCGGCCGTAGTGCAGACGGAAAGATGAGCGAGGCGTTCGAGGCCGGATCGGGGGACTGCTTCGGCGGTGGTGGGGGAAAGTAGAGCCTGTGCGACTCGGACTCGGTTGCGGTATAACTACTTGGGGCAGATCTGACTGACGCTGGTCGAGCAGAGTACTCAAATAGGGTACTGTCGTAGTGATTTGTCGTGTTCGACTTGCTGACTGCATTTGCGGGTATGACATCCAATCGACGAGACGAGGTGGAAGAAGGTGAGCGAGAGCGCCGTGTCTGCGACTGTGCCGGAGCGCATTCGGGAAAGACGATATGGTCGGGCTGAAGCTCGACGATCTGGAAAGATGATCTGGAGCCGTTATTGTGCCGTGGCGCCGAAGTGCTGCTCGCAGTGCCGTTCCGACCCCGCTCATGCTTGTCGACCTGGTCCGGTAGGAAGCGGGCCGACCGTGCAGGTCGCATGGGAGGAGCGCGAGACGCATTGGTGTGAGACGAGCCGCTGCTTAACGTAGGCGATCCTCCCGAATATGCCGTTGGAGACCTCCCCTCGCCCGCTGAGGTCGGGAAGGACTGGAGAAAGACTGGCGAGCGAGAATTGTACGATTCGTTCGTCGAAGGGAAAATCGTTTGGCCAGTTTGAGAGACGTATCTGGTCCTTCCGTCAGACCATTGCCCGTTATTACCTGTATAACCATGAACGCGCACAGGCTTGGCATGCATTAGCCCCAAAGGGCTCAAGCAAACGTACCGATTGAGATCTTAAGCAACTTACGTTTTGATCGCCCCTCGGCGCCGTATTCGACATTCTGAAGACCCAATCCTCCCGGGATCGTAGCCTGCGTGCCTTTCTGGGCGTTGCCGTGGAGATGTGAAAGGGCTGAAATCCTCGATACGTCTGATTGATGGATAACTCTGCTAGCAGGCACAGAAGGCGCCGTGCCGGCTCTGCCATAAGCGCGGGCCCGTTCCGAGCTCCCGTCCTGCGGTGTCCCGTTCGTCGATGTCGATGGAGGCTTGGGGAGCACCTCATATGACGCCCGTCGGAAGGGACCCTCCGAAGGTGTCTGTAACGTCGAAGATGGACCCGCCGACGCATGAGCTCGGCGGTTCCGTGACCTCCGCGCCGCGCGAGACTGATCGTGCTGCTGCTCGTCATCCGAGGTGGAAGCCGTTGAGTCATAGTACGACACCGGATTGCTCGTTACCACCTGTGTCGGTGGTCGCATCGTCGAGTCAGAGGAGGCTGAAAGATATGACGCCAGGGGCGCCGTCTCCGTCCCGAGGCTCGTGGGAGATGGTGCGCCCGGACCCGAAGGTCTCACACCGTCGGCGCTGGGGCTCGCGGCAGCAGTCGAAGGCGAGTTCCAAGGCGAGGACGGCGCGGTCGACCCGCTGCAAGTGCGTGGTGTCGAAGCCGATGGTGCCGACGAGGAAAGTGACGGGGAAGCGAGTGTGGAGGGGAAAAGGGGGCGCGAGGGCCGGAGAGGCGAGCGAGCAGGCCGGCTTGCTGCTGCTGCCGCTGCTTTGGCAGCGAGAGACGGCGACGATGACGACGAGGGCGCCGATTCGAGAGTGGTCTCCGAGCTCGTCCGGCCAGTCGCGACCACGGGCGCCTCGAACGTCGTCAAGAAACGAGGCATCGGGGCCACAGTATTGGAAAGCGACCCTACTAGAGCACCCTTTCCGTGTTGATCAAGTAGGTACAAGTATTTGAGGTGTACGTTGCCCGCCAATGTCAATGTCTCTTGTGTGTCTCTCGTGATCTGTGAGAAGGTGAGCGCGGACTCCGCGGCTCGCCAGTAGTGCCAATCGCTCGGGGCTTTGCTTTACGCCTGCAGCAGGCTGCTGTGCGATGGCCGAGGCCGCAAGGGACTGATATCGACTGATGTGAGTCCTGAAGTCACTTTTGATCGTGCAGCAGCTGAGGCTGCAGTTCTGGCATCCGCTACTGACCTGCTCACCGGTATGTGGCGCCTGTGCCAAATCGAAGGCAAATCACGACGTGTACAGGACCGAAAAGAAAGAAGAAAAAAGCCGATCTACTGCCGGTCACTCGAACTGCCTACGCATCGCCGAGCACGACTCGACGAGGTCTCAGACTGATCGTCTATACGCCGGGGCCATCAATTCAAGTTTCCGCCGGGCGGGCCGCCCTGAGCAGCCACATCCTGCCGTCATGCCTTATCAGAGACTCGGACATCGTTCGACTCGCAACGCAACGCTCAGTCGGCTTTGCAGGGCACTTTAGCCCAGTTTAGTAAGGGTGATTAACTCAAAGGTACCTACCAGGGTCGAGGCTGCGCGACGTGACATGGGTTAGTTTTCAATTAATCAAGAGTTGGCTGTAAAGTTACCCAAGCCAGCTATCTATATAAACTTCTAGCAAGACTGTGGCAATTGTGACGGTCGTGGCAGAGCTGCAGAGCTTGCAGCCGCGTATGCCACTACATGTGCGCAGCGAGCTACGTAACCGTGTACGAGTCGCGAGCTGAGAGCAACGTAGGTTTTTTGGGGGCGACCTGGTAGTTGTATGCGTTAGTGGCCACTACTTACATAATACTGACAGCTCGCGTACGACGTTTGGACCTTGAAGAGAGGACCTCGCAGCCGGGCGCGAATGTCTCGCGGCTCCTGGCAGAGCTCCAGCTGTCAAGCCTCGCTACCTCAGACCTTGCATCATCCTTGTCATTTGAGCTCGGACCTCTTCGCAAGCTCGGTATTGAGCTTTTTATTTGGCCCGCCAGTGGGCAGATGCCCCCCTTGTGAGAAGAGGGACGCGCCCAGTGGTACCTCACTGGGTACTGTACTAGTAAAAGGCGTGACTGTCGACGGCGATGATTCCCGAGGATCCCTGCCCAAGGGTTCGAGTTCGGGACCGAGTGACGGCACGTTGTGGTCGAGGAGTCGGGGACCATTCGGTGCATTTACCTAGGCCTCAAGCTTGCGAGGAAATTAGTATCGAGGTACTAGAAGTAATAGTTGGGAACAGGGTGCTAAGCTCGTGTGGCGAGATGAACTGGCGACGGGGCTCATGCAAAACTTGTCAGGAAGTGTATTACGAGTGTGCTGTCGGCACCCTGTGCGCTCCGATGCTATGAGCTACGAACCCGTGCGCAATTCACCGCCAACCTTTCAGAAACCAGGGTGAAAAAAAAATCACACTTTGAAAACGAACATTTTCGCGTAGTCGAACGAATACGCGAAATTTTATCCTCGATGCAAACACGAGGGGAGGGGATCGGCGGCGGGTGAAGTAAAACACCACCAAGATCGACACAGACCCTCACTCGTACAGGATCGGAAGGCGCGACAAGTGGGACTCTGAGAACATACTCGGAAACTCGATTTTATTGTGCCTCAAAACACTTCCACCGCCAAGACGCCATCCTCGTCATAAGCCCCGCTGAACCCCTCGGCGGCCACGATCTTTCGACCATCGCCTTTGGGGAGTTCCCACGTCAAGCTCTTCCACTTCGTGACATACTTGTTCCTCGAGACCTCGAATCCAACTTCGACCTCTTCGGCACTTCGAACGCGAAACCATACCTCGAGTTCGGTGTAGATGCCGTTCAGCGTGTGCTCGTTCGAGACGCCGTCGTCCTCGATCAAAGTGAAGCGACCAAAACATCCGATCTTGGTGGAGGAGGGGAAAATGAGGACATGCCGGGAGCGGAACGACTCGGAAATATTGTTTTTACACGCCGGGCCCAGCACGAGGATGCCTCCCGCTCGAACAAGTGTCGGTGTGCGCGATAGGGGTGCATCTAATAGGAGAAGCGAGGACGGCGGTGAAGGTCAGCCACAGGCACTTTGGAGGAAGATCGCATCACGGCACCTACCCATGGTAATTTCTTGCCCGCCTGTATGCCAGATCCCGGTGTCAAACTCGCACCACTCGACTTGTCCCTCCTGGCTTACGGTGGAGGATGGCAGATAGACTCGCTTCGTTCGAGCCCCGTACTCGACGACCGAAGCGACAAGCACGTGGGTGCCGAACAGGTGTGCCTGGCTCTCGAACAAGGTCAGGGGATCACAAGAGTGATACCACAACAAGGGCTGCGCACAGAAAAGGCGCTTCACGCTGTCAATGCTGGCTCATGCCTCAGCTTGATATCATTTGCTGAACTCACTTTCACGACGGGCCAACCCCTTCGATGGTAGTGAGCTACATAGAGGGAGTACAGCGTCGGGGCGAGTCGGTATCGCCAGGCGAGTACGTCACGCAGAATCTCGGTCACCCCAGGCTCCAATCCCTTGTACATCCACATCGTCGTCGAGGTCCCTTTCCAGGAGTGCACGGTGAAGCGCGAGTGATAAGCCCCGGCGTTTTGACACCAACGGATCAAAAGCTCGGCGCTGGGATGGTGCGCTCCCGCAAACCCACCGATATCATGCCCATATAGGCCGGGACCGAACGAGAGTCCCAGGGACAAAGTCAGGGCCATGCCGTGGGCTAGCGTCGCCCAAGTTGTGGCGTTGTCGCCGGACCAAGATGCATGTGCGTATGCTTGAATGCTGGGAAGACCCGATCGAGATACGATGACGGGACGAACGTCGGGGCGAGTGGAAAGCAAGGCTTCGTATGTTGCCTGATCAGAGTATGCCTTGTCACAGGGTCAGCAATTACATGCTCCGGATCATGCTCCGCTGCAGGCAGTGCTCAACTGACCCTTGCCATTCCCATCGTCTGCACTGCTTTCCCGACACTGCCGACCGTTATTTCGCCACGACCCCAACCCATTCGTGTCTCGACATTGTTCCCAATCTTGTTGTGGGCGGAGTTGGCATTCCACAGGCCTAGATCACCTTTGAACGTGGCATCGTCGTCCACCATGCCCGCCATTTCGTTGTTGTCGATCCAGATGCCGGTCAGATTATTCCCGAGCAACTGCTGCTGGACCGCGTCGATCCACCACTTGGACCCGGCTTCCGAGCCTTTGCCGGATTCATGGAGGGATCGTTCAGGAGCGGCAAGTCGGTTTCTTCACGGAATATTGGGACTCACTATAATCGATGTACCTTCCCAGAGCATGGGCCGCAAACCCGCTGCTCCACACCAAATCCATCTTGTCACCTTCCGCACTCGCCCGGCTTGAATCTCCCAGCGCATCTTTAGGGGCCCTGACGAAGGCGCCAACCTTGGACGCCGAATCAATGTCAGGGTGCGTCTCGAGCAGCCACGGCTTGACGTTGACGATGACCTGGACTTGGAGTTCCTGTTCAACGACCTGTCCGAACTCGGCCGGAGTCGGGTACCGCGATTTGTTCCAGGTAAAGTAATGTCGTAGATCTGTGCCTTCCTCTGGTGCATCGGAGCGGGAAGCGAGTAAGATTTTTGTCTGCAAGAAAGAAAAAGAAAAGCCAAGAACGACCACGTGATAATTCGGACTGACCTTGACACCAACCCGAACTGAGGTACAGTCCATCGATCGGGAACCCTTCTTCGCGACATTTTTTCACGAACCCGATCACGGCTTCCTGCGCTTTCGGGTCCGCCGCGAGTGACAAACTCGAGGCTAGGTATCCGAACTGAGAGAGTGGCGGGAGTACTGGTGAAGCCGAGATTGGATAAGGTGTCGAATGCGACGGAGACACCAGCGAGGCGAAGAGCGAGACGAGCGAGGGCAAGGATCTGTCACACGGCGAAATGATGTAGTAGTCCAGCTGTGGGTCGCCTTGGTCTGGTCAGGCATCAATGTGAAGCTGTCGCCAGTAAACGCAGCTTACCGGACCCGAGTTGGCTTTGTATGTTCGGAAGCACCCAAACAAGACGTCTCCCTCGGCACCCATGTCGATGCTCGAATCAACGAGGGAGTTGTAGAATACGCCGTGCCAATTCTGCGATCGCTTGTTGTAAACGCAGTAGAATGGATGCATCTTGTAGAGAGGATCACCTAGATTGCATACGCTTCATCTGGTCAGCCCATAGGCTCTTGGCAGTCGGGGTGGGCCGTCATCGACTCACCGTTCTGCGGCGAGTAACCGAGTGCGTCTCTGCCTTCAAACGTGTACTTGCGTCCGGTCTTCTCGAATGCCCTCGATTCTCCCAGACCGTAGACGAACTCGTTCCGGAGGGGCGAATTGACGTCACGTGTGGTGCCATCCTCGTATTCTGAGATAGGCAGATAGTTTTCTCGCTCGGTCTGCCCTCCGGCGAAGATAAGAGCATAGACAACCGGTGTCCGTCAGCGAACGATTGCCATCTGTTTTTCTTCTTCTTCTTCTCGTAGATGTACACATTCACCAAATGCAGCACTCCTCCCGATTGTGCGTCGAACGAATACGCTCTTGTGTGGCTGTCAGCGTGAAAGGGGATCGTGCCCTCTTCGGCGCCGCCTACGACGTCGCTCGAGGATCGAAAGAATTGCAGGCGTGGGCATTGCGCATAGTTGACTTCGATTCGGGTAACAGGGGTCGAGACTGTTATGATGTGAGAATCTGGATCACTCTATATGTGTAGGAACCACGCGGTGATGTCAGCGGCTCGCTCGTAGTACTCGGAATGACATCGAGCAAACTAGAGTCGAGCGCCGTGGTGCCCCACGTGTGTGCGCGAAAGGGCCAACGACGCCGACTCTAATAAATCAGCCGACCGAGCAATGCATGACCCACCTCGACTTTGACCTCAGACGGAGACGCGGTAGCCTCAAACTCGATCCCATCATTCGTCTTCTGGCGATACTGGCTGGGCAATGCGTGTACGACCCGAGTGATCTCGTTTGAAACGACATGGACCGAGAAGGTGTGTCCCTGCGCATTTCGCAGGGCGCAAGTCGGTCCACTGGAGGGCTGCGATGGAAGCGCCTTGAACCCGGTGGGGATCACTGTGCGAGGCATGGCTCGAGCAGATGAGTAGGCAGACACGGGTGTGAGAGGACGAGTCGAAAGAGAAAGATATCCGACCAGCCGCTCGTCGTTCCGCGTGGTTGTCGTGGCTTTACAGTAATCGACACGAAAGAATACCTCCAAGGAACCGGCGGGGTGATTCACGGGAACCACTCATCCTTGAGTAAACTCAAGAGAAGCTTGTCCAAGTTTTTTGTCTGCTCGAATGAACAATTGAACGAGAAAAATTCCCATTCCCATGTTTCCTTGGCCACCGCCCAGCGCTAGACGTTAGACACGTGCGAGCGCGCGAGGTGATGGCCACGAGGCACGAGGCTCCGCTTCAGACGAGGGTGAGCGATATGACGGCATGGCATACTGCAATTTACTTCAATGGGAATCCTTCCATCATGTTCGGGCTGGCTGTATCGGAAATGCAACCGAGGACTCGTCGTTCCTTCGGGGTACGCTGAGAATTTTGGTGGACAACAGAGTGCTTGCTCGCCAAGTCGAAAACGAGCGGTACTAGGGAACATCACCATCCAAGCAAAGCTGTAGGGAACAACATCACCCAAATGCCATCTTTTCATTACCAAACGAAAGCGCAAAGAAGATTAGATAAAGAAAGCACGCACACCCAAAAAAATGAAGGCAATTTGGTGTTGTGTTCAATCTCACAAGAGCACGACCGAGGAAATCATAGTAGGGACATATGTACGTTGTACGGCACGTGTAGAGAAAACGAACGACCTTTCGATAGGTAAACACGCCAATCCACCTTCATCAATCCAACCTCGTCACGAAATGGGACGAGTTGAACCCTGTCCCCGATCGGGAGCCTTGCTGAGGTGGTTGTGGCTGCGATGAAGGGTGGTACGACGGCGGCGCGATGGAGGAACCGACTTCGGAAGGCGCGGATCCGATCATGCTATTTCGACCCGAAATGTTGAGAGGTGTGACCTGTCGAGAACAAGACTTCCAATGTCAGACCCATGCTTCACCAGCAAGTACGACAATACTCACATCAAACCGAGGTCCTGCACCGACACCCGCGAACCCCTCGACCTGCTGCTGCTTTTGCTGCTGTTGTTGCTGCTGCAAAAGCGCCGCATCCCTAGCCAAGTACTGATCCCGAATCGACATCGATTCACTAGGCGAAGGCGATGCGCTCGTCGTCGATGGCCCAAAGTCGTTCGCCCTAGGCGGACCAGGCAACATCTGTCCACCCGCAACGACCCCGCCGGCCATGTATTGGTTTGATGGACCGCGACGGAACGCACCGGCGGGGATTTTGCCGCTGCCGCTGTTAGCGTCCGCGGAGCGGTAGTAGCCACTCGCGCCTCCGGTACCGGGTCCGGCGGGGTAACCGCTCGACGAGGGGTTCGGTCCACTCGGTGCCGCGGCGTTGAGTGCACCTCCGTCGATCGGTGCTCGGTTCGCGACAAAGACGTCGCCGTGCTTTGAGCCCAGAGCCGATTCACCTCGGATCACGACCGGTCGGCGGTTCGCACTCGACAGAGAGGGAGATGTAGGGGTAGAGGGAATGGGTGGAGGCGCAGGAGCCGTGTTGACAGGGGGAAAATATGCGGCGTTCGTTCCCGACGCGTTAGCGTTGCTGGGAAGCGGAGGCGCTCCAGCAGGTTGCCCGTGGTAGGCACCATCACCGGCCTTGGGGACGTAGGCTCGATCATAGTCGGGGTGGATATAAGACGACGTGCCGGCAACGACGGGTGATGCGTGTTTTACGGCGTTGGACCCAATGGCCGAGGGCGAAACATAGGTAGGCTCCTGTGGATCTTGAACGGGGGTGCGAGGTCGTTCAGCCTGAACATATGCCGGCAATGGGGCGGCGGCCGCAGCGTCACTTCCATTGGGGTAACCCTGACTCTGGCCCTCAGTCTCGCGGCTCGAGGAGACGTTGGGCTGCGAGTCCTGGCGCCAAGGGTTGGGCTGCTGAGCCGCTCGAGCAGCCTCCTCGGCCTGCTCGCGCTCTTTGATGAGCGCAGGCGACTCCTGGTCGTACGAGGTGCGCGCCTGTGGGTCCTGCACCGCCGCAGGGTGTTCGAATGACGGCCGATTCGATCCAGTCGGGGCATCGAGGTAGGGTGTGTTACTGCCGTTCGAACCCATGTAGGGTGACGAAGGCTGGTTGCACGATTCGTAGTGCGCAAAAGGGGCGGCCAAAGCACCGCTCGATTCGGGTGCATGCTGCTGCTGGTCATGCTGCTGCTCACGTCCGTTGTTGCCACCGTACGTCGCTGATCCGGCGCCAGGGGGTAAGAGGGGCTGTGAATAGATCTCGGGCAAGGCCGGGGCTTGCGAACCCGACGTGTAGTGTTCGTGGTGGCCGTACTGATCGCTTTGCGTACCCCATTGCTTCCCGTCCGCCATCGCTCCATAGTCGGCTCTGTAGTCGTCGACGGAAGCACCACCAGCCTGTTGCTGCGCAGCTCGATAATCGTCTTCGCCTGTGCGATGTCGGTTATGGTCGTACTGTTCGTCTTCGCTGAGCGGGACAGGGTTGAAGACGACGTCCTGGATGCACCTCTGCGCTTGCTGCATCAACTCGTCCGTGCGATCGTAGCTGTTGTAGTGAGCGCGAGGGGCCCCGGGTTCGGTCCTTTCGGTCGGGATCTCGTCAATCATGAGCTTGCCGAGTTCGGCTACGACGACCAATTTTTCAGCCATCTCGAGCAAGGCACCGAGCTTGAGGCTCATGGCTTCGCGCACGATCGAGCGCTTGAAGTCACCGAGCTTGCTCTCCTCGTTGAGGACCGAATGCTCTAGCCCAATCATCTCGTTACGCATCTCGCTCAGTCGGTGGATGCTTGCGGGCAAGTCCTTGTTCTCCTCCTTCATCTTGGAGACCTGTTGTCATAAAGAAGTGATCAGCTTCCGTTCAATCCTCCTGCACAAAGAAGCGACGATGATGAACCTTTCGATCTAGATTCTCAATCTTGTTGCCCAAGTTCTCCTTGCTCTTCTTCAATGACGTCAAGTGTTCTTCTCTCGTCCTGATTTCCTTGAAATGGAGGCTGTAACGAAGCAGTGAACATGATGAGCATATGATGTCGCGTGACCTCGATCCGAAATGGCTCCCGGAGAACCTACCGAGCATTCCCAGTGTGTTCGGCATACGCCTTTTCGGCGGATGAAGCATAGTCGTACAACATTGAGATCTTTGTCAAGATGTCCTGCATGGATCAAAGAAGCAACACCAACCGGGTCAGCTCTCGATTTAACTCTCTGAGCTCGAGTCTCGGGAGTGGACCGGTGACGTACACCCAGATCGGGTCCTTCCGCTACGCCCCATTCCTTCAATGCGCTGGAGGCTTTGATCCCTTCAATTGCAAGCTTTTGTGTGCTGTTCGAGGTCATGTATTGGAGATGGAGGAGCATTCGAAAGGCCGGAGGGGAGGGATCAATCGAGGAAGGTCAGCTGAGGCTCTCACTTATGGTGTTCGTAGAGCCTTATTCCGGACGAGAGTCGTGACAGAAGGCATATCGCACATGGGGCCATTCCGGGCACAAGGTCCTGTAGATCGGCGTCGCTAACTCTCAGGCAACATGATATCCCCGAATACGCCCTTGATCGTCGAGTCACCGAAGCCTGTTCCACCGCGCTGCTGGCTGCTGCTTTCTCAGACGCCCCCCCGCCCGGCGTTGCCGTCGTCCCCGTCGCTCGGGGTGAAAGTGGCGGTGCTGCGAACCCGGCACTTCACGCAGCTCGCAACATCACCCCAAGCCTTCCACCCACTCCATCCCACACACATCCTCCCTCAACCGCACCCATTACGGCGTGCTCCACCCCAAAGAAAAGGTCCAGAGCAAAGAGATACGTACGCGTCCATGAGCCGTTTCTCGGCTCCGATGATGTCGGCCAAGGGCGCGAGCTCCTTAGGGCCTAATGAGACCCGGTTCGAGTGTTGCACTTTTTGTAGGAATGCCGCCATGGCGGAATGAGGTGTTCGAGTATGTGTATTCAATGTCCTTGCGCTTGAGAGTTGAGTGTCGAGGTCGAGACGGAGGGCGGTGTTCAAGGAGGAAAGGAAGGCCAAGAGCGTAAGTGAGATGCGCGCACCATCCGGAGACGAGTCTCTGGGCGTCAGTTGGCGTCGATGACTTCATAAGTCTCCTTTTCCCCAGCTGCAGGCTGCATGCAGCGCGCGCTTGTTTTCTTTCCCGATCAGGAAGGCAACGCGCATGGCTCGCAAGGAGTGAATGAAGGTAGAGGATGATAGAAAGCTAGATCAAATTACATTGTACGAGTGTCCTGATAAATGATCCCGATCCCGACAAAGGTAAAGGGAACAGACAGTAGGAATCTATAAGGTGGGGGGGGGGGTAAGCCGCAGGTGCCGGAACGAATAGAGGCCGGGGCAGCAGCTAGCTGCGGCGCCGCATGCAGTCAAAGTACCGCGGTCAACGGCTGCTTCTACTCCCTCGAAACATCGCGACCCAACACCCTCGTCGTCAACCAATCCCCAGCCACGAGTAATCGATTCCTCAAGGAGAACAACTGCGACAGGTACGCCGATCGCCAAAAGTAGTAGGTCGCGATACCTCCGACGGCCAAGTTGCCCGACATTAGAGGCAGATCCGCGATCGCCTTGTCCGAGCCGATGTAAGCCAGCGAGCCCTGGTGAGAGTAGTGGAACGGTTGGATGTTGCTCGCTCGGATCACCGCGTTAGCCAGCGAGTCCAAACGTGCGGGATCGGCGTTGGCGGCTTTGGCTTGCTCCAACTCCGACAAGAGGTGCTCCTTCTTGGTCAACTGAGAGAAGACTCGCGAGAGGTAGACACCTTGCTGCGACGCGGCCTGAGCCGTAGGGGCGTAGTTGGTGGCAGTGCAGTCACCGAGAGCAAAGACGCCGTCGGCACCGAGCACTCGAAGGTGCTCGTCGACGAGCAGACCTCGTCGCGAGTTTTGGGTCTCGGGAAGACGAGCCATCAAGTCCCGTGTGACCGGTCGTGCCGTGTTTCCAGTGGCCCTGATCAATGTTGAACGAGAGCCTCAGCTTTCCGCGCGGTTTGAAGGTCTCCTGGTGGACACTCACCAGACAAGGAGACCGTAAGGGTACTCGACGAGCTCCTTCTTCTCATTCTGGGCAATAATGACCCTCTCCTTGACCTCCTTGACCATCGTCTTGGTCGCAATGTCGATCTTGTTCTCCTTGAACGTCGAATTGGTATAGTCACTGAAGGGAATAGATGTGCGCAGGCTTCGCGTGTCAGCTAAACGATCATGAGACCTTGCTAGGACCCGATTCAAACGCACATGAGCTGTTTGGAGAACATGGGCAAGACGTTGGGCAACGCCTCGATCAAGGTGATCTTGATGCGACCGGCGATATCAGGGTACCACTGTGGGATTGTTATCAACAGCTTCCTCAGTACCTCGAACTCGGATCTGCTACTAATGTGCGAAAACAACTCACGTTTGTGAGATCCTCGATGAGGAAATCGTGCAACTCTCCAGCGTATTCGACACCCGTAGGTCCACCACCGACGACGACCTGTACGAGGCAGACCCAAAGTCGCCCAATCAGCAACTTTCAAACCAAAGAAATTCAGAACGACACGCGACTCACAAACGAGAGCAATCGATCAATCTCCTCCTCGGTCTGGCCGGCAAAGTTGGCCGACTCGATGCAGTCCATGACGCGACTGCGGATCTTCTCGGCGTCCCAGATCTCCTTGAGGAAGCACGCGTTCTCTTTCACACCTTTGATGCCGAACGTGTTGTTCTCGGCACCGACGGCGTAGACGAGGTAGTCATACGAGATCTCGGTCCCGTCGACGGCACCCTTGACCTCGGAGTTGTCTTGAGGAGAGGGAATAGACAGGGAACTTAGAGATGAAGAACTCATTCAAGTCATCTTGTTTGGAACTAACCAACGAATCGGATCGTCTTCTTCTTGGGGTCGACTTCGGTAACTTCGCCTTCATAGACTTCGACCGCACGTGCGAGATGACGGGTCAAAAAACGAGTCGGTTCGAGGATCGAGCGCGAGGCCAAAGTGCCGACCGTGACCGATGGCAACAAGGGCGTGAACAGAAAGTAGTTGCGAGGCGAGATGACGACCTGATTGGAGCGACGATCAACGTGTTAGCATTGCATTGCTTGCGCCCGTGAAGCGGAAGCGCGAGAAGCGAGTGGTCGGCGGCAGGCGATCCGCCTTTCGAATCTCGACCGAGGGGACTGTTTGCGAAAGGAGGAACACGGGGGGCATGGAGTTTGGGCGGGGGCCGGCGCGTCGACTCGCGATGCCGGCAATAACAAACATCTTGTACACGATCAAACTTACAACATTGTAGCCTTCGTTCTTCAAGTTTTTCAAGAACGCGGTCGATCCCCAACCGTTACCGACGACGACGACGGTCGGCAAGCTCGGGTCGTGAGGCAGTTGGTCCGAGGGGTGTCGCGCCCGGTGCGAATGCCAGACGACGAAAGTTGCGCTTCCTACGACGACGACAAGCACGAAGCGAGCAAAATTACGGATTAGGTGCTTGGGCTTTTTGGGTTGAGGAGGAGGCGGAGAGGGAGAGGGAGAAGGAGGGGGAGGGGGCGTGGACGACTTGAACTCGACGTTCGGTTGTGAGTTGACGGCGCTCGCGGGCAGAGGCTGCTGGTCGACGGGAGGGGGAGGACTGAGGGGCGATGAAGGTGGTGGTGTGCTCGAGGTCGAGATGGGCGGCAACAATCGACGCGCCGAAGGTCGCAACAAGATGGCGGCCATATTGGCACTCGTCGAGAAGCGCGACACCGACGATGACCTCGATGAGGATAAGCTCAGGCTCAGGGCTCGGTGAGCTCCGACGGGCACTGGCGAACGTCATCGACCAGAGGGAGTAGGGTTTGTCAGTGACGTGCTTCCTCGATAAGCTTCTACAGTCACGAGCAGATGAGTTCCTACGTGGTACATGGCACACGCGCATCATCTTGCAGCGGATTCAAAGTGGAGTTGAGGGGGTGAGGGACCACCAGTGAGGATAAGCGCAAAGTGGCCGCGAAGGCGCGATGGCACCGATGCGATGGCGCGCGTGAGAAGCAGGCTCCGTAATCGCTGATGCATGCGCTGATGGATCGCTTATCCCCGCGTCAAAAGCTCATTAGCAAAAATGAAGGAGGCGGCGAATTGGGGAGCGCGCAATCGCAGTCGCTTGATCGATCAAAAACAGCGGCAGGGCCAACTTGATCGATCATCCGCCAGGCTCGAAGATGGTGCTACAGGAGTCACGAGCCGTATTAGATCCAACCTGAGACCCATGATTGCTCTCCGAGTCAAGTAAAAAATGAATTCTGATCAAATCCTCCGAAACTAAACCACTTGCTTATGTTACACTGTCACTGGGCTGCACATTCCTCGCTGGCCGCTTGGTCCCCCAATAGACAGCATGCCGCCGTCTAAGGTAACTCGCCACCTCGGTGCCATCTGCGCAGATGGGATGCAGTAATTTGAAGTTAGCTTTACGTCAAGATATTATACCAATCATCGGCGACCGAAGCGGCTGCCAGCTATTGGAGTTGAAGAACCAGATGAAGCGGCGACCGAAAATGCATGCTTCCCATTTATTGGGCTAAAGCATGAGGTGGTCGAACCTTATCTTGTCTTGCATTATGATACAAAAATCTACAGTTCGCTATCTTTGATGTGTCGTGACCTCCCCTTGGTGAGCCGGGAACGTAAGGAAGGAGGCAGTGTCGGTGTCGGTGTCGGTGTCGGTGTCGGTCAGCTTTTGCAAGCCGCGATCGGGCTCGATCGAGTTCTTTGATCGACACATAGAGGTAGTACAGCGTGTAGGTAGATACCCAAGCCTTTTTTTGGGCGGTGCAAGTAAGTCCCAAGTGGCTTCTGACGCCAGGCTCAGCTGTACCGAATACGCGGCACCCCGTTCTTCGGATTCGTGAGTCTGCGCGCGCGGGGTCGACTGGGCGATCTTGGCTCCTTTCGCGAGGCAGGGCCGAATCGGGAAGCGAGGGTGTCCGCATCATCGCGGCCATCGCCGACGACGGCTCTCGGACTCGCATCCATTCATGGGCCGGATCAGCGGTGCTACCTTTTTCAAATCGGGAAACTGTCTACTGCTACTTGCTTCTTCGCCTTTTGCTTCACCTTGCACTGCATTCACACCATCCTTAGAGTTCTGGGAAGTACTACTACTACAACACCCATCATGGTTCACTCAGTGCGCCGACAACCATCCAGGCATTCAGGATCCGCCAGCCGCCGGTTCGTGGAAGCGGGCTTGGCGGCGATGGTCTTGCTCTCCACACAGGTCGCGACGGCTGAGACGGCTGCCACGGAGCCGAATTTCGTCTTCAATTCGGGGCAGTTGTGAGCCATGGGTTGGTATCCCCGCATTCTTCTCTGTCAAGCTGACCTGACATGATGTTTCGTTCGATGCAACCCGGGGCCCCTGTCACCGACTCCAGCTCGCGCTACAAGCCTTTGAGCGAGTATCCCAGTTTTCCGTCCCGATGCAAAGTCGATCAGGTGCGTGATTCCCGGAAGTTCAGGGCTTTCTTGATATGACCTGACGTCACTGTCCTTACACTGATACTCCTCAACCTCCGATAGATAATCGTACTCCAACGCGGTGGAGCCAGTCTTCCCTCGGATGCGAATCTAGCCATCTCGATCCAAGCTTCAATCGCCAAGGTCGTCGGCAAAGCTAACTACTCTCGAACCGAGATGGATTTCCTGGGCAACTATACGTTTGACATCGGCTCGAGCGGTACCTTGCTTCCTTATGGAGAGGCGCAGTGAGTTTCAGTAAATCATGGTGTGTGTGAGTTATCCTGACGCTCAATCTACTTCTTGGGACCGTACTCAGATCCAAACAATCGGGAGTACAATTCCGAAAGAGGTATTGCGGCAGCGGCTCAATCACCGATGAAGATTGTTCAAATCATTGGCTCTCGACCACAGTAGGTTATGGAAGTGCATCTGCGCTTCAAGACGCTTCACGACGCATCGAGCTGATCCCCCCAGCTTGGAATGAACCCCGTAGGGTTCTCCTGCTTTGATCGAATCGGCCAAGAATTGGGGTATTGGGCTCATGCAAGGCACAAATGAGTCTCCCCGCTTGCCACGCATCATCTCCGAGGGCGAACACCGCAACAACACGCTCGCGGGAAAATGTCCCAACCTCGTCAGCTCGGTCCCGACTGCGCAGCAGCAGTGGAGGGACGTGTGGACGCCGGCGGTGATTCAGAGATTGCAAGGGGTTACGAACTATGGATTGAATAGCACGGTGAGTTTGGGAAAATTTGTTTCAAAGGTCAGAAGCCTACCATCATGCATTTTTGGGATCCTGATTCGACGGCGTTGACAACTCGCATAGGACATCGTCAATTTCGCTCATCTATGCGCGCTCGAATCGCTCGCGACGACGAACCTCTCTCCCTTCTGTGGACTCTTCCTCGACTCCGAATGGTCCTACGTCGAATACGACGGCGACCTCGAAAAATACTATGAGCACTCCTACGGTGCCCCTTTAGCTCGAACCCAAGCCGTCGGGTACATCAACGAGCTGTTGACGCGCCTCAACCGGAATTCCTTCTACGTCGAGAGGGATCGTACCCAAGTGAACAACACCGTCGACGCGAGGGAGTCGACTTTCCCCATGGACCGAACCGTTTATGCCGATTTCACTTCGGACGATCAATTGCTCGCCGTCATGACCCTTTTAGGCCTATTTCATGACAGTCCTCTCAGTCCGACTTTGCCTTGTCCGATGCGGACCTTTGTGGCGAGTCAGATGATCCCTTTTGGAGCACGGATCGTTGTTGAACGTCTGAGTTGTACGGGGAATGGATTTTGGGACGATCTGGCGGCCAAGTTGAGTCACCTCCCGACGCGGTTCGTGAGGGTCTTGGTCAACGATCGTGCGATGGGGTTGGGTCATATTTGTCCCGAGGTAAGTCGGAAGGGATGGCCCAAGCGCACCTGAAAGATTCGACTTATTGATCCCGACGCTCTTTCTCACAACCCTCTCAGGACGAAGTTTCCGAACAGGGAACGCTTTGCCGTCTCGTCGCGTTCGGTAAAAGCTTGGGTCCGACGCTAGAACAAGCGACGAAAGAGTTTGAAAAATGCGGCTTCGTCCCTGCGAACCTTTGGGATGGAGTGAAGAGGAAGAAGTTCCAGGGAGGGTTTACGATCTAGTAGGGGATGAGTTTGTGCAAAGTTGCGGTCGAACGCCGGGTCTTGTTCCGGACTCGAGCTTATACGGACTAAGTTGGACACAAGACGTCCATTGCAGGAGATTGTTTCATACAAAGACGAGTGGAGATTCTGAGATCTAGACTGTGCCCGGTAGGAATGCGTGAATGCGAAGAAAGAGGGATCGTTTGTTGCTAGAATCTGCTGATTTCCGAAGAAGACTCCTCAAAGCACCTCGGTTTGCCCTTGCGATTGCGATGCTTGGTGCGTGTTCCCTCCTTGGCCTCTTGAAGGCTTGACAACGATGTTGGCTTGGATGAGCTTGACCCTGTACATAACCAGACGGACAAAGCCGGCATCAGCACGAACGAGCATCGTCAACTCGGCAAATCCAAAGAATGAGTCAACACACCTCAACTCGGCCGCGTGTTGACACCTCTGCATCTTCTCCCCCTCCTTCAAAGCATGCTTGAACGCCTCGACCCTCGGATCTGTCTGTTTAGCCACCAGTACCTTGTTCTGACTATCGACGCGCGCCTTCATCTGACCCTGACCGATGAGTTCGACGACAGATTCGAGCAGGGTCGATTCGGACCATCCGAAGGCGGCGGCGAAACGGGGGACAGAGACGCTCGCGAAGGGGGTGAAGTAGACGAGGAGGGCGCGAGAACGGATTTGATGCATCAGGTTCGGGAGGTGGGGAGCGAGATGAGGGTCCAGCCTTTGTCGCGTCTGGATGGGAGGTCAATTGGACTGGATCAGCCTCCCCGACCTCACCAAAGAAGAAACACCCCAAATTCAAAATACTCACGCTGTACTTGTCCAACCCCTCCAACCCGTCTTTGAAGTTGCTCGAGTGGAAAGCTTGAATGATCTCGCGCAGATAAGGTTCGAGTTCGAGCATCGGACGCAGGTCGTCATTCTCGAGTAGCCTCGTTCGTAACTGGTTGCGGTTGAACGTGGCCAGACCCGTCAACGTCGCGTACACGGCAATGTCCGCTGCAGGGATGAACTGTGAGAGATGCGCAAACTCAACTCAGTCCGCCCAATTGTACCCTCCAGAAAGAAAGTGCTCGATACTGACGTGACCCGCAGCGGAATGAAGCGCCTCCTTCCCCCCACCACTCAACAAGAAGGCCGCCCTGTCGTACGTCCCTTGCCCTAGATACGCGACCCCATTAGCGACGTTCAACCTCTCCTGCATCGCGATCCTCTCCTTCTCCCTAGCGACCTGAGCCGGATCCTGAGCCGGTGCGACCATGCCGGGCAGGTTGACTTGAGGTTTCTGTTTGGCGTTTTGGGCGTTCGCGCTCGAATGGATCGATTCCAACGCGCCTTCGGCTTTACCTGACCATTGACGGACAAGAGAATAGTTGCGTAGTAGGAGGGCGATCTCGACTACGGCGACCGACATTTCGAGGAGGTGTTGCGAGGTGAGGCAGAATTCGCGGGCACGGAGGTACGAGTGTTCGGCCGCGGTGAGGTCACCGACTTTGTATTGGAACCGAGCTAGGTCTCGATGGCCCATCTATTGAGAGCATTGCGAGTGGTTGGGTCAGTGGATATGGCTAGAGGCATCTCTGACCTCAAAGCGCAGCGAAAGAAATAGAAAGGACACTGACCCTGATGGACTCTTTGATCAAGTTGGTCGAATATCCCTTCAACTCGACCTGCAACTTCTCCAATCCATTACTCGCCTCCCTCTTGCTCCTCTCACACCACTCGCGATCCAAGACGTGCGCCTTCTGAGCCCCACTCTTGATCGTCTGCTCGTACCATCCTCGAGCATAGGCGTCGTTCGATTCGCCTGATTCGAGCGAGTTGAGTACTTGTCGATAGTGGTGGAAGGTTTGCTCGTAGGTTGGGACGTCGAGGGTCGAGGCTTTGAGTTCTTGTAGGGCTAAAGTCAGGGCGGCGGCGGCTAGAGAAGGCGACATTTGTGCGATGTAGAGCAGGTGGATGATCTTGGTGCGGCCTGGGGGAGGAAGGGAGGGGATTCGGTCAGTACAAGGTCCTGGCACAAGACGTGGCCGGGTGCGGGGGTGGGGGTGTATTCAGTCCTCACCGTGGTAGTTGCCGGTGACCTGCTCGAGGTCGTACGGATCGTCAGGGTTGACGACCACTTTGGGCGACGCAGCACGACGCGTCTGATTGGCTCGTGCATCCACTGCCACTTGCGAGGTAGCATCTTGAGCTGTATCAACGTCCATCCTGTAGGCGTGCGGTGGTGTGTAGGAAGCTCTGAGCCGTGACGATCAGGATCAGTGCAGAGGCGGGGTGGGGAGGAGCGGGGGGACGAGCCAAGGAGATGAAGAAAGAGCCCACGCGCGGCCGTCGATTGACTTCAAAGCAGGGAAAAGCCGCCATCGCGGCGGCGAGTGAAGCCAGACAATATAATATGCAACTCCATTCTGATCGATACAAACGATGATATGCTATGCTTATGCTCTCCCAAGGAGAAGAAAGAAACAGCTACTATTAGACACTCCCTCCGCACCTGCTCAAGCGCTTGCCTCCTCTCCAACAAATTTGGCCTGCCCCTCCTCCTCCTCCTCCAAGATTTTCTTCCTCCTCTCCATCCATCCCGGAACCATCCCTTCAATCTCCAAATCCCTCGCCGTGTCGACAGCTTCTTTATCGGTCCCAAACACAGCGGCCATCTCGTAATAAGTCTTGGCCTTGTTCGAAGCGAGCTTGATCGCCCCCTTTTCACGTTTGCTCAACGAGTCCGAGGTGATCGTCATCGAGTTGATGATGTAGCGCGTGTTTTGAAAATTGAGGTCCGCGGCAAGGGACTGCGGGTGGGCAGACAGGAAAGGTGGAGTTAGATTAGAGCACATCTTCTTGAGGTTGAAGACTTGTCTGAGCTGACCAGTCGAAGCAATCGAGGGATGACGTCGTTGACGGAATCCAAGAGACCTTCTTTCCTGAAACAAGAAGGGTTCGCCTCTGCTCCTCTTGCGATCATGCAGCTCGTAACACCTGTCCGAAACCCCACAATCGTCAGCGTCGCCCTCGACCGAAAACAAACCTCCCTCCTGAATGTTTACTGACCGGTCTGCTCCATAATCCTCTCCGCATCAGACGCATCATAACAATCCCCATTCTCAACCACAGGGATCCCTTTTTCCTTGCCCAGTTCGACAATCTCCTTCAATCGATCGATCAAGGCCGCTTCGGTCGAGCGCATCTCCTTCGTTCGGGAGTGCACGGTCAGGCATTTGACGCCCGTGTCGAGGAGCCTTCGGACGAGAGCGAGTGTCGGTTCAGAGGTCGGGAAAAGACGGATTTTGACGTCGATGGGGACGGGGATCTCTTTGACGAGTGCTTCAAGGATCTGAGAAGGGAGATCACGCTTGTCAGCCTCGAAGGAGAACAATCTTCGCTCTCTCAATTAGGCCAAACGCACCGAACACAACTTGTCCGGATCAGACAACAACGCGGCTCCCATCCCGGCCTGAATGGAGAAATGTTTCGGGCACCCGCAGTTCAATCCGATGCCATTGACGTCGCTAGCGATCATCTTGGCTGCTTGGACGGCGAGCTCGGGATCCGACGATCCGAGTTGGAAGATGAGTCGTGGTTTCTCGATCGGGTGGCATTCGAATACGGATCGGTTGTTCTTGATGAACTTGACGGTACCCGATTTCGCTGTTGGGGATGGAAGTTTGGGAAGGGTCAATATTTCCGGTTGATCGTAGCTCGGGGATCGGAAGGGAAGACGGAATGGGGGACTGACGATCAACGACTCGCTCTGAACCGATGATGGCTTTATCGACGATTTCAGGACCCCAGACCAACTCTGCGCCATAGTCGAGAGCTGTGGGTAGTGATGATGAAGGACGGTGACGTTTCAGTCGGGCGCCACAAGAGGAATCGAGGAAAGCGAACTGACCCAAGAGCCGTGTAGGCAAAGTGCCGATCCTGACCATGGGAGCGAGATGCAGTCCCTTGTGGTAAGGCAGCGTAGGAACTGGAGGTGCATTTTCCAACCGAATGCGCTTGGCAGCTCGCCCCTGCTGGTCATCGTCGTTGTGCTGCTGCGGTGACGGTGCTCGGACTTGCGAAGGCTCGAGTGGGCCGCCGTCCGGTGGTGTCGTCGTCGTGGCGAGGGTGGTCAGAGGAGAGGCAGAACGTTGTCGGGTCGTCATGGAGGTGAAGTAGAATGTGGTGCGTGTCCGTAGCAATGATCGCGCCACGAGCATCGAAGCCGTTCGAGTTCCCCAACCTGGTCCGAGCGACGGGCTACAACGTCGTACCAAGCCAAGCCCCAGAAGCGCGCGAAGGACGACGGCTGCCAGTGCGAGGCCGGAGAAGTGGCGTAGAGGAGACCTGCTGCGGTGACGACTACCTACCTAGCCGATCATCGATCACTGGCTCTTGCACTGTGTCACCCAGCAAACGTTTCCTGATCGAAAATCTTCCCTCAAAGCGCCTCTTTTTGCGCCTTCACCCCTTTCCTCCCACCTCTTCACCCCACAGTTAGCTGCTGTCGACCAGTCAGTCTCACTCACCCTCCTTGCGAATACGTTCGAGGGCTTCCTCCAGCTGACCCGGGCTCGTCATCTTGCACGCGACCCACCAACCGTCGTATACCTCCACTCTGCCTTTTCTTGCCGACGATGGCCTGACCCAGTGCCACCCAAGAAACAAAAGGATGCGGGTCCCGCCAAGGTCAAGCCTGACTTGGTACGTCGTACATCCATTGCCTCCCGTCATCTAGCTCCTTCAAGACGAGCTAAGCTAATCCCCTCCACTTCACCACTCTCATTCCTTATGCCACCTCCTTCCCCATCAGACCTTCGGCATGAAGAACAAGAAAGGAGGCAAGGGTCAGCAAAAAGTCGCTTTGTTGCAACAACAGGCCGCACAAAAGGGGAGGACCGAGGCGGACAAGGAAAAGGATCGTCAAAAGGCCGCTTTGGCCGCGAGGAAGGCCGCCGATGCCCAGAAGAAGGACGAGTTGGCGGACCTGTTCACCCCGATCGATATCGTGCAACCCAAAGTTCCCTTTGGAGTCGGTGAGTGCGCTTGGGGATGAGGAATGCCGAGGCGGGTGGCGCGAGTAGCTCCCGAGCGAAGGATCGAGCCGAGTCAAAGTTGGATCGCTGATGCTGTTTGACTACGACGTACATGACAGACCCGAAAACTGTGCTGTGCGCCTTCCATAAGGCTGGTCGGTGTCAGAAAGGTAGGCTATATCTGGCCGTCCCTCTAAGGACGTGCACCGAGCGCTGACCCCGAGGTTCGTACGAATTGAAATGACACCTCCTTCCCTGCACCACAGGTACCAAGTGCAAGTTCTCCCACGACCTCAATCAAGACCGAAAACAAACAAAAGCGTCCATCTACGCCGATCAACGTGATGAGAACAAGGAGACAGGTCAGTATCTTTTTTTGAACGTGGTTTATTATCCCCCCGAAGGAAGAAGTGTTTCAACGCCTGCTCATGCGACCTCTCTCGATTGCAACTGTGCAGATACGATGGACAAGTGGAACGACGAAAAGTTGCAGCAGGTTGTGAGCAAGAAAGGAAACCCGTTGGCGACGACCGATATCGTTTGCAAGGTCAGTTTTCCCACACATACACGCACCCGAGATCAGAACCGAGGACCGAAGGAAGAAACTGACGTCCTGTTTTCACTCTACGCCCGAAACAGCACTTCATCGATGCGGTCGAAACGGGTCGCTACGGATGGTTCTGGGAATGCCCCGACGGTGGTGATGCGTGCAAATACCGCCACGCCTTACCGCCCGGGTTCGTGCTCAAATCGCAACGCAAGAAGGAAGAGGAAGAGTCCAAGAGGAAGGAGATCACCTTGGAGGACTTCATCGAGGTCGAACGCCACAAGTTGGACCAATCTAAATTGACGCCCATCACGAAGGAATCGTTCGCCGAATGGAAGAAGAACCGAGTTAGTAAGAAGGAGGCCGAGGCGGAATTGGTTAGGGCGGCGAAATCGACGACGTTCGCGCAGGGCAAGGCGACGGGCATGAGTGGGAGGGATCTGTTCTCGTTCAATCCTGATTTGGGCATGGATTCGGATGAAGAAGATGATGATGGCGAGGAGGAGGACTGGGATATTACGCTGTTGAGGATTAGGAGGGAGAGGGAGGATCGACTGGAGGAGATGGAACGGATTCGAAGGATGGGCGGGGACTTTGAGCAGATGGACATCAAAGAGCAGGACGAAGAGGAGGGGACGGTCAAGGATGAGGCGGAAGGAAAGGCCGAGACATGACGTGGAAAGGAAGGATTGCATCTTCCGTCTCGCTTGAGCTTGTCCTGCCATCGTTCTTTTGCATATGTCAATGTCCAGACTCTTACATTCCATTCCAAGTCACTCGCTCGAAGGGCCTCAAACGAGGAAAGAAAGGCACAAGTTCATTTCATACAGATCAAAGGAAAGCCCGAGACGAAACACATGCGACGCGTGAATAAGAATAAGTTTTTGTTTACAGCGCCAACCACTGCTCATCGCGCTTGCTCCCCTTCATCTCATCCTTCTTGCCACCCGAAGTCGCCAGCGTAACCTTGACCGAAACGACTTGGAAGCCCCTGAACTTCAACTTGAACGAGCTCATCCCCTTACCGCTCTTGAGCAGTTGTACGACCTCGACGTCCTCGAGATCACGTTCGAGAATATCGCAGATCGTGGCACTTTCGATCGCGAGAGGCGAAATGACGTCGACTTGGCCGTGACCGCCGAAGGCCTCGTAGAAACGCAGGACGACGGTCTGAGGTGCCGAGCCCTTGCCGCCGAAATGATCTTCTTCGCCACGCTTGATCGTGTCGAGCATGATGTTGCGCGTGCCTTCGAGCTTGAAGGGTTGTGGAACAGCATCGCGTGCGAGGGCGGCTTGGAAGGCGACTCGGGGCATGCGTCGGACCTGTGGAGGCTGGTTGAAGAGCCAGCCCGCGATTGGGACATCGGACTCGACAAAACTGCCGCGATGGGCCAGAAGCGCGAACGAGAAGGCGTGGTAACCCTCGTCGGTATGCGCATCAGGAACGGTGGGTGCACGCAGCAAGGAGAGGCGCAAGACGTTGCCCTCGCACGCATAACCGTACTTGCAGTCGTTGAGCAAGGCGACACCGTAGCCGAATTCGCTCAGGTCGGCAAACTTGTGGCCGACGACCTCGAACTTTGCTCGATCCCACGTCGTGTTGCGGGTCGTCGGGCGCTGGCAAACACCGAACTGGTTCTCGTACGTCGCGTATTCGCTCGAGATCGCAAGAGGCACCTCCCACTTGAGGAAGCGGTGCTTCTCGTACCAAACGACCTCGAGTTCGAAGCGGACCAAGCTGAGCGCATCCTGCTTGGCGACGGGGGCGATCGCGTCGAGCGAAATCGTCGCCTTGACCTTGCTCTTGCCGAAATGGTAGGTCGCAACGATTGCGGCCCGCATCGGTCCATCCTCAAGGACCTCGACGGACGAGGCATCGACGTCCTCCTTGGTCTCTAGGTGGAAGACATCGACATCCCAAGCGTCCCAGTTTAGCGGGCGGTCCTCAAAGATGACAAAGCCCGCGGCCTTGCCCTCGTCGATCAACTCGCGGTTTAGCTCGATGTCAATCAGACTCGTGATGCGACCCTTCTTGTTGACGGTGACCTTGAGTTGCGAGTTGGACAAGACATAGTCGGAACCAACGGCGCGCGCTCGAGCGGGCCCGAGGTTGAGCGCCTCGATCGAGGTCGCGCTCGACAGGGGTTGGGCGCCGTCGTTCTCGAAGAGGACGTAGGCCGCTCCGTCGTGGCTGAGCTGAATCGCCGCGTCCGCAAGGGCGCGGGCTCCGGCAAGCGGGATCTTGACGAGGTCACGACGGGCAAAGTTGGTCGTGTTGACCGCGACAAGCTCGTCCCCCTCGGCGTTGGCGTCGTCGGCACGAACCGAGCCGGGCAAGAGCACACGCAGCGCCTCTTCGAGCAAGGCTCCACCCTTCTCTGCCGTCTCGGCGTAGATCTGATCCCAAAGAGAATCAGTGTAAGTCAGGTATCACCCAATGATCTCAAACAACCTTGACAGCTCACCTTCTCGGCATCCTCGTAGATGAGCGAGATACCCGAACCGGGCAAGACGTCGTGGAACTGGTTGAGCAGCACACCTTCCCACAGCGGGTCGATCGTGTCCTTGGGGTACGAGTAGCCATTCTTGGTCGATTTCCAGACCGAGGCGAGCGTGGCGGCGTATTCGACTTCACGCAACAGGATCTCGCTCTTTCGGTTGCCCTTCTTGATTGAGCCGTGCGAGGTCGCCGTTCCGCGATGCAGCTCGAGGTACAGCTCACCGTTCCAGGTGGGCAGAGTCGTACCTCCCTCGGACTTGTTGAGGATGTCTTCGTAAAAGAGATCGACCGTCTTACCCATCGTGACCTTGGGCAGCTCACCCGAGTGGTCCGCGACGGCTCGGCAACGGCGCAGGTTTTCGAGCATGTGCGACAGGGGTCCTCCTCCACCGTCACCGTTGCCGAACGCGAGAAGACCGGTCGCAGCGCCGGACTGAAGCGACTTGTGGTTGTTGATCGAGTTGCGGACATCGCCGACCGAGGCTTGAGCGGTGTACGTGTTGACGGGCGTCATGTGCGTCAAGATCTGCGAGCCGTCTTGGCCAACCCACTTGAACGAAGTGTGGACCTGGGACGGAGGATGTTTGGGTGTCAGGACCGTGCAAATCAACGACTCTCACACTACTCGACTTACCGGAGCATTGAACTGCGACCAACTGAGCTTTTGTGTGAAGAAGAAATCGCAGCCAGCCAAGCGACACAGCTGTGGCAACTGCGACGAGTACCCAAACGAATCCGGCAACCAGAAGGTGCGCGTGTACTCTCCGAAGCGCGACTTGTAGTAGCGCTGTCCGTACAAGAACTGACGGCACAAGGCTTCTCCCGAGGGCATGTTGGTGTCACATTCGACCCACGCCGCACCGATCGGTTGGAACTTGCCCGACTCGACGCGACCTTTGATCTTTTGGAACAAGAGGGGGTAGTCCTCCTCGAGCCACTTGAACTGTTGTGCTTGCGACGCAACGAAGGTGTACTCGGGGTAGCGGTCCATGAGGTCGAGTTGGGTCGACCACGAACGAGCCGTCTTTTGACGAGTCGCCGAGTAAGGCCAGAGCCAAGCCGTGTCGATGTGGCAATTGCCGATACCCCAGGTCATCGCATCGGCGGGGTCGCCCTTGAAGATCTTGTGGCCTAGCTCCTCCCAGCCTTGACCAAAGACCTTTTCGGCGAGCTTGCGGCACTTGGCGATCGTCGACAAGTCATCGGCCTTGAAGGTGTTCATGATGGCGTTGCACACCTCCAAGCACTTGTTTCCGAGCGGCGAGTTCTCAGGGAGAGCACGAGCCAAGTCGTTCATCGTGCGGAAGTCCCAGCGGAGTTGCCAGGCGTTCATGCGAGGCACGACGAGATCGGCCGTGGCGAGCTAAGTTATCGAGCGGACTAGATGTCAGCACAGCATGCAAAGGGAGCAGGGTAGTATCGCCTTCAAAGGACGTACTTGGAACATGCGGCTGTTGTCGGGGGGATCATTGACCTCGGGCTTGCCATTGCCTGCGTTGGGCAAGGAACGGGTTTGCTCGGATCGGTTGGCAAAATAGTCGGCAGTGAGCGACTCACCGAACATGGCGTTGCACGCGACTTTTTAATCGGTACAAGCATGGAAGCACATCCGAGCGGGCCTGCGTCAGTGGGGATGAGGTGGGTCATTCCTGTTAACAAGAGACGCTTACCTTCGATGTAAATCTGCGGTCAGGATGGTGCTTTGCGAGTCAGAATGTTGTGAACCTTGGAAAGAGATTTCGCTGAAAATACTGACTTTATAAGTGGAGTTCCTCTTCTTGGGGTCGAGGATGAAGTCGATGTGACGGTCGACTCCGAAACCACCGGTGATACCTTGCAGAGTCAAGCCTTCGGTGTCGTAAACCATGGCCTCGCATCCAGGGTCCCACTCGAGCTGAACGCGCTCGGCATCCGCCCACGATCTCGGCAGGTTGATGGTGACACGGAACCAGTGACTATTTGAGATAGATTCAGTGCTTTAGGTGAGCCTGTCGTGTAGGGACGACGGCACGACAGAGGAGACTGACTGAGACCAAGACGGCCCAAAGTGGTCGCCCTTCTTGGCCGGCTTATACTTTTGCTCGATAGCTTCTTTGAAAGGTGTCTGTAGGGGGTGTGAGTGATCAGTAAGGCAAGATAAAAAAGAATAAGGGCCATGATGACAAGCCTATATTCACCTTTGTCCTTCCAGGCGAGCTCCACGACTCGATCTGGATGTGCTCGGGATCATCGATGCGGTGCTCGTACAGTACCGAGTGGATATTGTTATAGGGACCACCCTCAAAATGTTCAAGACGACCTAGTTTAGATACAATACAAACAGTCAGTCAAGTCACGAGACTACTAGAGCTGGGCCAACAAGTAGCGGGCCTGAAACGCTGAAGCCGCGTGGTCGGGGGCGCTCCACACGAGCTCAGGCGAGCGGGGCGGGCCCACCTGGTGCTGACAGTGCAGTGGTGCATGGCGAGTGCGGTGTGGGGCCTACCGAGGGTCAAGCCGCGGAAATGGAGTGGCTTGGGTCCTTCTGCTTGCACCGGGTACAACGGTTTCGAGTTGGCGTACGACGCCATATCTGCGAGTGGTGCGGAAGTGAGGCGAGGGGCCGGGGCCGGGGTCAGTACCAGAGTGGGGGGCTGGGACGCATCGGCACTGGGAGGCAGTGGCATGCGCAGCGCGCAGTGGCACTGGCACTGACACGCAGTCCGCCGCACAGGTGCCTACGATGCACCAACTCAGCTGTTTGTGGCACGATGAATTACCTGGAGTTTCCTGACGCTTGTGCGATGGGAGTTATATGCTCAGGATCGCTCTCGAGGATCACAGTTCACGGAGCGCAAAGGCGGATGCCCAAGCCGGCGAGCGGTTGCCCCTGAACGTCCCCAACGAGCAGCGCGGCGCAGCACCTGCTATATCTTGTCAAATTCAACGAGGATCGAGCTCGATTCGTCTCGGGCCTTCAGGTTCAGAGGACCGCAGGGGCCCGGTTGGAAGATAGTGGTGCTGCCTGTTCCCCTTGAACTTCTGAGGCATCGTCATTCGGTGTGCCCCCGCGGCGGGGAGCGAGTCCGACAGACTTCCTTCCGCCTCCAAACCTCGAGTGAGCGCGTCTGGCTTTGTCCTAATTTAAATATCGTTGTCCCGCCACATGGACACGCCTTCGTTCTCCGTTTGTTTGCTACCGACGCCGTTGATGAGTAGGTCATCAGGCAAATGCTTTCCGTGCCGAAACCTTGATTTGCTAATGGCATGCAGTGCCGACAGGGTTACTCTCCAACTCAGCTGTTCAAGGCTCGAAGTATGACTGCCAAATTGCAAGGTACCCAAAAAAACCTCATAGTCCCTCGTGTTGATCTGGAATCCTCTACTTTGTACCGTCGATACACATTCAAGCGCACGTTACCCTCATCATCACATCCAACAGGGTTTCCGTGACACCAGGAGAAAGTTCTCCGTTGCCTCTCTTCGCGATTGCGTCCTTCATGGCACAGGTCAACTTGACCTTGGCCCAATTTTGCACTGCGTACGAGATCACCATCTCTCGCGGTTCGTCATAAATAGAACACCATTCATCCACGAGGTACTGGGCCGCGGTGGTGGGCGTCAAGCAATCCTCGATGCATCGGAGGGCGAGTTCGGAAAGGGCCGAGATCTGGAGGTAGTGCGCGACTGCATAAATCGATCGAGCGAGGACGGGTTTGGGGCCATCTCCGGCGGTGAAGTCGGTGCATTTGCTTCCACTTGCCTCCAAGAGATCAGAAAGAAGGATGTGACCCGTGCGAAGCCACACGAACGCCGCCTGATAATCTTCAACGCTCCCCTCGGTGATGCGGACCGTGCGAGAAGCGATCTTGCATTCTTGTGGACGAACAGCTTCCATCAGGCTTTCCGAGTATCCCGAAGAGAAAAGATCGGCCAAATACGAGGATCGAGAGGCGAGGAACGTGGCGTTCTCCCACAGCTTCTTCTCGCTCCCGTCCAAAACAAAGCGAACGTCGAAGGGATAGGCAGATGAGCCGAGATCTATCGCAATGGGGACCACGGTCCATCAACATCCGAGGAGGATCAGCAGTTTGTTTGACAGGTAAGGAGGGACCGAACACTGACGACGAATCCCTCAACTTACCATCAAATCCCATTAGGGCTTGAGACGACGATGGTTATACGACGTTTTTGTAGCGCTGCTGAGGGTCCTGCTTGGCACGCTCATCCTCCGCAAGCCTGATCTCCGAGAGCTCGTACTCCACTTTTCGGCGAATTGCCTCCTCCACCGAGACATGTCCCTCACCGAACTTGAGCACTACCGCGAACTCTTTGTCTGACCCATGGAAAGCGTTCTCCAAGATCCCCCGGACTGACCATGACAGGTCGATGGTGGACCTCTTGCGATATCGAGTGACAAAGCGGTGGACATGATATCGTGCCGTGCGATCTAATGACCACACCTCGCAACTCGCGGAATACAGGACCAGCTTTGTCTGAGGTGGAAGGATGTTTTGGGAAGAGACCTTCAACATGAATATACCATTCCCATCGACACTGAGTGTGACGCCGGTCAAAGGCGTATGAGAAAGTGAGCTCCACGCCGGTGGGGGAATCTCGAATGGTTTGGTCACCAAGACCGGGGAATCGGTGCCGGAAGGTCCAATCTTGAGCGCCCAGGAATACGCTTGTAGTTCGAACATCTCGATCAATGTGAGAAGGAAGTGGTATTTGGGCCAGAGAAACGGGTTTGAAGTCTGGGTAAGCTTATTGCTGCCTTTTCAGAAGTTGTGAAAGAGCGGGAGCATCCCCTCCCTGAGATCGTCCACGCCTATTTTACTGCGCACATCCAGAATACAACAGCTACGCCGGTCACAGAAGGGAAACACGTGGGTATCCGGTGACGGGCCGTGTTAGCGATTAGTGCGAATGCCGAACGGCTCGAACCCGGCAATTGTAATCGGGCAAAGACGCGGGCCCTGGATAGGAGCGCCTCGTTGGGATGCTGGACTCGCTTCCAAATGCCAATCTACCCTGGAGCACCCTGCCTTTTTTTTCTTTGATCTGGGTATTAAGGCGAGCTAGGATTTTTTTGTTCGTGCGAGGAACCAAGTGGGGTTTGGCACCAGCTCCAAACTCACTCAGCCCCTATCTCAGAATTAGCCGTCCATCATCTACCGGGATGTGCTGAGGGATACACCATCAAACGGATGGCTGTACTTATGGAGAAGGATGTAAAATCGTCAACTTGTGCGCAAGCTGGCCGCTTTCAGGATCTATGTTGGTCCTCTGTCGGGACAGCTTTCCGCACCATTCACCGCTGCGAAGGTGTGCTAAGGATCAACTAGATGAGTCTCGGGAGAACCTGAGGATGGAGCACACTCCGTTCCACTTTGACATTTGCTACTTAAAGTGCCTGGAATGCCGAAACTTCTCCCGACGTGGGTGGACAGACAAAAGAAGATGAACGTGCAGGATTTGCTGCAATACTCTCCCCAAGTACGTTATAAAAAGTAGTTTCAAGTACTATATAAGAAGTAGTCTCGAGCACTACCACACACCAGACATCAACCCACCATCCAATTACGTGAGCTTCATGCAGTAATCTGAGCGGAAGGCGACAAGTTGGATCGGATCAGCTTCTGAAAGGGGGCTGTCACGACGACTGGGGCGGCAGTAGAACTTACCGAAGTTGTGCAGGGTACTGTCAGGGTTCAAAGCCCAGGTAGGCATGACCACCGGCTTGCCCGAACCACCGAAGAGCGCAAATGTCGCGATGAAGACCATGAACTGCGTTCCACCGTCGAGACCGGCCGAGAGCAAGTAATTATATTTTCGGAACCAGGTCGCACGTCGTCGGCGCAGGTAGTATTGAGAGAAGAGAGCGATGCACATCGTGCCAAAGATGGACGAGTTGATACCAACGGATAAGTAGCCGAGGCACCAGCACATGATCGGGGTCACTATTGAACAACAAGACGAGATGTACCAGGCGGGTCAGTAGCTGCATGTGCGCTCGCGCGGAAACTTTTTGGACTCCCACAACTCACCGACTTGGTTCAACTTGAGCTTAGGGAAGATCTTGTGGCCGATCCAGAAGGGAACCGGCACGAACAGCCCAATAATGATCGACATGGGGATGATGAAGTAAGGGCGACCGGGACCGTACATCGACTTGGCGAAGGCACCCCACGCGACAGCTTGCGAGTTGTACGACTGCACCTGCTGACCCGACCAGATGTTCGTGCCTTGAACTGACAGGAGAATTTCTCGTTGGGCGCTGATGATGGACTTCATGATGATGAGCTGCAATATGGCGCCAACGATAGTGCCTACGACCTGGCAAACGAATGTCGAGATAGGAGGCAGTTTCGTGTATTGACCCATCTTGAGATCACGCGTTAGGCCCAAAGCTTGGCCCGCCGAGTTGGCGCCATAGAGCGTGAAGTAGAGGTTGGCTCGGGAATTGCCAGGTACGATCGCGGCACCCAACATCTGAGCAAGTTGGGTCACGTCGGTGTTGAAGCCCGTGACGGCGTAGACAATGATGACGGGGGGGAACATGACGGCAGCGAGAAGAAAGGCGACAATCAAGGCCCACCAGGGGAGCTCGCTGTAACCAGTGTAGCACGTAGCCATCGCCATGGCGAACGAGCTCGCGAGCGTCGCGCAGTACCACCACATCGGGACTTCGCGGTAGACAAGCATCTTTTGGTAGTGAGGGTCGGGCTGCGAGCGATCGCGGTACTCTTTGAAGGCCTTGACGATGGATGGGACGAACCACAAGACGACGTGGGAGAACGTGGCACCGATGGCGAGGTTCGAGCCGACGTAGTAGATGGCGTTTGAGGTCGCGTACCAAGGGATGCCCTGCTGCGCGAGCTTGTCCGGGTTGAGCGAGAAATCCGGGTTGAGGATCGCGAGCTGATCGTACTCGGTTCCGTTCAAGTAGAAGAGCTGTTGAGACAGGAAAGGGAAGTTCTGGGCGTGCCAGACATCGTTCACGTAGCAAGCGCAGAATAGGATGATGCAGAGCGCGACACCGCAGTAGAGTGAAATTTCTGCAGGCGTAGGACCAAAATCAGTTCACCTTGCTCGTCTTGAGCGGGCGCATCCGAGAAGCTGAGGGGACTCACGGGTGCTGAAGGGGGTGAAAAGCGCTCCAAGAGATCCGCCACCAGAGCCGACGTAGTTCCAATCGAGACAGATCGAGAACATGCCGAGACCTTCATTTCCGTTGGAACCGCCAAAGATGCGTGTGATCCAGGGCGAATGGCGTCTTGCGAGGCTGTGCGGGACACATCGATGGAGCAAAGGCGGCGTCAAACGTTTGGTGAAAGAACAGATGGAAGGTAGGAGTTGGAGAAGAACGAAGAACGAAGAAGGACTTGCCAGAAGATCGAAATACCCGTCAGCGTCGCCGCAACGAATTCGGGGATCCACTCCCAGCAGAAGATGATGGCAAAGACCATCCAGAAGAACTTCAGGCGCTTTTTCTGAGAAGGTCCATGGGGGTCGCGGTGCAATGCATCGAACAGTGCGACGGTCGGGATCAAGTTGGGGAACACGATATAGGTCGGGAACACGGTGAAGGAGCGCATCAAGCCGGCGATACCATAGCCGAACAATTGCGAGCCAAGAAGAGTGAAGATGGCCACGCCGTAGCTGGGTGTGACGTTATAATACAGCTCTTCAGCCGCAAAGACGGAAATGGCCAAAGCCGAGTCCGTCGCTGTCGAACTCATGACGAGAATCGCGACATGCTCCTTGATATTGAAGTCGCACGGGTTGAGGATTGCCCAAAACCTGCCCTTGTCGGCGTTGGGCAGGGCCTTGGACCACGCTTTACCCAAGATGAAGGCGATAACTTGAAGGAAGAGTTGCGAGACGAAGACGGTCTGTAATTTTCACCCCAGTGACAATGTCAGCGATTGGCTTTCCATTCCGGAAAATCTGGTCACACGCGTGAAGCGATCTCTCACCTGGGGCCTGAAGTAGAAAATCTGACCAAGAACGGCGGCGAAGCATGTCAACCCGAGGCCGATAACCCACATGCGAAGGGTGTGTACGATCAAGGTCGGGTCATCCTCGAGGGAGATGCAGCTATGGGTAAGGGGTCGCTCGAGCGGCGGCATCAGTGCCAACCTTGCGCGAACGCGGGGTGCACCGGTTGATTCCCGATTTTTTTTAATTTTTTTTTTTTTGGGGGGGGGGGGGGAGGAGGGAGGGGGATGGGGGTTAGGGAGGCTCACCGAGTGGAAATGTCCTCCGCAGTCTCGATAGGTCGCTGAAGGTAAATAAGGTAGGGAGTGATGAAGGCTGTCAGTCCCGTTCCTCGAACGCTTGCGAGAGGCGGCTGCGAGGCTCGTGCCGTCACTGCGAGTTCGGTTACTCCTGTCGTCAGGGCAACTTGCCCGCCGGCGGCGAAATTCGAGGCTCGAGAGGGTTCCAGACAAACGACGTGGCCTCCTGGTGGTGCTCCATTCACACGTAAGAACCGGTGGGTTCAAAGGGCTGACTTACTTCTTTGCCGTTTGCAAGCAAGTTTCTGGGGTCAAGGTCGGCTACAGCAGCGTCTGGGGCGGCGACATGATGTGCAGCCGCAGGGATGGCCTTCTTGAACTCGGCGCCGTCACCACCGAATGCCTCTGCCAACTTTTCGTTGTCTTCGTATGGTTGTTCCTGCGACGCCTCCGTGACGGCGCCGGTGGTCGAGTCTTGACGCCGGAAAGGAAGTCGAGCCATGATCTTGCTTATGATGGCTGGCGGAACTTGGGGGCAGCGTGGTCGAAGGGAAACCAGCGATGAGAGGAGTACAATCGACGCCCCACGACCCACCACCACCCTCAAAAAAGACAAAAAAATACTCGGACCGCTAACCGAATCGGCTGTGTTCGGCCGCGCCGGCAGCGGGCAGCTGCAGGCTGGGGCTTGAGATAGGCTGTGCGGCGCCGAGGGCACTGGACGTCGGACTGCTGAAAACCGTTAAAAATACCCTCCCATACAGGTGCACCACCGACCTGGGGGAACTTCGTTATCCAGTGCGGAGAGCGGTACTGATTACACCATCTCCGCACCTTCCACACGAGTTTCTAAAACAAGCTCACCACCTTCAGAAATCCAGTGTTTCCACACGACGTCAGCGCAATTGCGCTGCTGTGTCCCGTGGGACCACCTCGAGCTGTGGCGAACGGTGATCTAAATCCGTCGCAAGCAAGTCGAATTTTAGAGACCGGTCACTAATTTTAGTGACCAGGTGGGAATTTGCATTTGCAAACCGTGTGGCCGTTTAGATAGGCAGTTACTAAAATCAACGTCTAGCTAAGCTAGGTAGGTAGGCACCTCGAGGTTCCTTAGGTAGGTGTAAGGAGCCCAGATTACTCAGCGGAAAGCGTAAGTAAAGGCGAGTTCCTCGGTTGTTCTCTCGAAGGTGCTTGACGAATAGACAGTCCCAAAACCAGTCGATTGTCAAGAGTCAAGAGTGAGGGTCCAGAGAAGGATCAGGAAAAAGAAGAAGAGAGAAGAGAGTTATGGATCGTTATTTAAGGAGATCTGGAGATAAGAAAGGGAGACATGTAGACAATGAGGTTCTTTGTGAGAAACCAGGACAATAGAGAACAAATAGGAAGGGTGACAAAGGGATGCACAATGGTTGTCAGTCAAAGGCAGGTAAGTGGAAGGGAGGTCAGGCAAGTCGGTCCGAAGTTGAGCTTGGACCTACTGAGTGGCTGCCGAACCTTACATCCTCCCCCACTGTGCAAGTGGTACTGCACCTACATGCGGGGAACGGATTGGTCGATCGCCATGCGCTCGAAATTGTCGGTCGCTCCGCTTTCAGATTGATCATCTGACCAGACGGACTTAAACTGCTTGACGACGTGATGACCGCCAATCAGGCGAGTCTCTCGCTTGCCTTTGTGGAGGAGAGTGCCGAGTCCGGTCTGGTTGGCCAAACCGGTAAAGTCGATTAATTCCCCGGTCGTGCGGAGAATGGAAGCTTTGTAGTCTGCCAGTTCGGCCAGTTGTTGCAGTTTCTCTCTGGTGGCCTTCATGGCGACTTGCTCGCGGAATGCGCGGCGCACCTTGTGAGCCTTCCGTTGGGAGGCGCTGCGTGCCTTGACCTGTGGGGTATTCGGCGCGCATGACTTTGAGTTCGTGCCTTAATTTCTTCGCAATAAAGGCAGGTAGTTCACTTACGATGGGCAGTTCGCGAACTTTGTTGACGTGGCGCTTCCTGAGGTACGTTTGGACGGCCGGCAAGTCTTCGTTGAAGTCATCATGTGTTTCTTCGATGAACCACTTGGACTTCGTGGCGCTGTCCTCGACGAGGAACTTGTGGATCGGCGCCTGCGGGTCGGTAACCACGGTGATGTGCGAAATGACTTTGGTGATGGACATCTCAAGGCTGTCGATGGGAAAAATAGGCACTGTGTTAACAATGCGCATGGGCCATAGAGCTTCATCAGACTCACGGTGTTGTTGGAGCTGGGAGGCGTGGAAGCGCGGTGAGATGCGTCGGGAGAGCAGACGAGTTGGAATGTCAAGAACGTAAGTCGAAGAGTTCGAGTTGTAGGTCAGGCATTTATAGGGCCCCATGAACAAAGGGCACCATTTTCTGGCTCTGAAGGGAGCAGTTATCAAGTTCTTTGTGGAGACCCAGAAGTATTTGCCAATGGGTGACACATCTTTGTCACCGGCAGTGCCTTGGGGCTCGTTGTCAGCTCGTCGCTTTTTGTTTGCTGTGATTGTTTGGTACACCTTTGTTCTGGCAATTACATCACGGGCTTGTTGTACCCTGAGGTTTGTCTCCTGAACGAAGGATGCCAAGTTCTTCGTGTTTCCTTTGTATCTGAGGTTGGAAGGCATGGCTTGTGGCGTTCGGAACCGAGAGAGCTCAAAAGGCGAGAATCCCGAAGCCGAGCTTCGGCCCGAATTGATCGCGAATTCCACAAAAGGTACCACTTGTGGCCAATTTGTTTGTTCTTCAGTGACAAGCTGTCGCATTGCTGCGTTCATGTCACGATGGACTCGTTCGATTTTTCCATTCGTTTGGGGGTGGTACGATGTGGAGAAGGATACTGTAGTTCCTAGGAGTTGCCACATGTTTTGCCAGAATGCTGCGCGGAAAACTTTATCGTTGTCCATCGTGATTTCCTGCGGAATCCCCCATCGCGGGTAGACAAAGGCAATGAACAACTTTGCTGTCTTTTCTGCAGTTAGTGCGGTCTGGTTGCACGGGATCATTATGACTTCGCCGGTCAGGCGATCAATTGCATTGAGAAGGTAGTCTACTCTGGCGCCATTGACGTCACGAGCTGAGGGAAACGGACCCTGAAAATCCAGATGAATATTCTCATACGGGGTGTCAGGGACTGGGAGTGAGTGTAGTAAACCCATTGGAGTATTGTGCGGAGGTTTGCACGCTTGGCATGACGGACAAGTCATTCCAAATTTCTTTGCCTCAACTGCCATTCCAGGCCAGTAGAACTTGTCTTGGAGCCATCCGACAAGGCGGTATGCCCCTGCATGGCCTAGCACCGTGTGCCCATGCTGGAGGACATGTTCTCGCATGCTACGCTTTTGTACATGTCCGAAGGGGACACAAAGTCGCATTCTTCCTTTGTCGTTGAGATACAATAAGTCGTCTTCCATCACAAAATTGCGGAATTGTTCGCGTGATGTGATGATCTTTTTGAAGAATGGATCTAAGACATATGAGCGGGCGATGCTCTCTAGCAGGCGCGATTGATGCTCAATGTCCAGCGTGGCGTCCTGTGAGTCGGGCACGGCCCAAGCATCGTCCTTTCGCATGCGAGCGATCTTGTCGAACCTGTTCCTGGCTGCATTGGCTTTCGGTGGCGCGGCTTTGCGCTCGGTCGGATGTGTCCGCTTCTGCTCTCCACCGTTCTGCCTTGATTTCTTCTCGGCCTGCGGTGGTGCATAGCGGTCAGTCTGCTGGCGAGTCCTTTGGGGTCGCATCGTCATCTGGCGAGACTCGACCAGTACATCGCCAAACTCGTCGTCGTTCGTTTCGAAGACGGGTGCTGTGCCGTTCTCTGCAGGGAAACGGGATAAGTAATCTGCCAGGACATTGTAAGTGCCCCTGATGAACTTAATCTCAAAATTGAAACGGGCCAGTTCAACAACGATTCTGACTTGTTTCCTTGTCAACAGATTGGCGTTCTTCGTGAGAAGGGATGCCAGCGTTGAGTTGTCCGTGAGGACAATGACTTTACGCCCCAGGAGTCGGGGTTCGAAATGTCGAAACGCTTCGTAGAACGCCTGTAGTTCTTGATCGGGTGTGGTGTAGTTGAATTCAGCGGGGCTAAATTTCCGTGAGTGGAAACCCACTGGTTTGGCGTTCCACCAGTTTTCTCCAATGAGCGCTGATCCTACACCTTCGACGGATGCATCTGTTTGTAGGAAAAGGTACTTTCCATCCACAGTATTCTTTTGGTACGTTGTCTTGCTGTGGTGGCTGCGTGAGGTGGGCAGGCGAGCTACTGTACGGCGCTAAGTCTTGCGCGTTGATCGTTGTTAGCTCGACTTCCCGAGCAAGTTTCTGCTTGATTGCTTCGAAAGCAGCATTACAAGCTCCTCCCCATCGCCAAGGCACATTTCCCGTCAAGGTTGCCAACGGTGCCGTGTCATCAACCAGCATGGGAATGAAACGGGCGTTGTATTCAACCATTCCTAGGAAACTTTGCAGTTCCTTCTTGTTAGTTGGCACCGGCAATGCAAGGATCGCATTACGCTTGTCCGACTCAATGCTGATCACACCTTTGCGGATTTTTCTTCCCAGAGTATCCCTTGCTACTGGTGCAATCAAGGACTTTTCTTTCGAAAAGCGAAGGTCGTGCTTTCGTGCAGTCTCGGAAATTTCGATCGTGTCACGAATGTGTTGTCCCCAGGAAGGTGAGACAATCTTGGTATCGTCCGCGTAAGCGTACATGGTACGTCCGAGCTGGTCGCGGAAAACGTGCTCGATCAGCCGCGCTAGGGAGACTGTCGAGTTTCGATCGCCTTGTTGGGCCACCCGCGTGTAGCAGGCGCCGTAGGGCGTCATAAAGGGGGTCTTGCTTTCGTCATCAGGGTTGATGCGAATCTGTTGGAACGCCCCTTTCAAATCGAATGTGGAGGCAAACTGGGCGTTCGCTACTTCGTTGATCATGCGATCTGCATCTTGCATCGGCATATCTTGTTGTATGGTGTTCAGATTCCGTTTGCGCAGGTCGACAAGCGGGCGAAATTCGCCGTCTTTCTTCAAGCTGGGAATCATCGGGTCCGCTCGCTCAGCAGCGCACGGCACCCAAATGCCTGCTTCGACATGCTTCTTGTAACAGCGGTTGAAAGCCGACATGCATTCATCTGGGAATCGGTACGAAATGCGCTGTTTCTTGTCTGCGCGTTCCGGGTTGATGTATGGAATCGTGTGTTGGACTTCGCGCAACGGCGGCAATGAGAGTGGTGCCTTATCATCGACGAAGACGTCGTCGTATTCTTCAAAAAGGTACGCTTGGAATTCGTCGATCTCGGCTTGAGTTGGGACGTATTCGGGGTCAAATTTCTCACGTCCAATTTCTCTCATCTCAGTTTCCGAGTTCAAAGGCATCGCCTCGAGAGGTTGGAGATGTTCAGGCACGACTGCTTCCGCCTTACTATGGCGGATGTTTCGGCCCATCACATTTCGGATGATAATTTTGTCCGGGTTCAATTCCACTACGGCGTCATGTTTGCGGAGGAAATCTCTTCCTACAAGTACGTCATCATCGATGTTCGCAATCTCGAACCGCTGACGTGTTGTGAGGTCGGCAATGGTCCAGTTTAGATAGCAAAAACCGACAATTTTGGACCTCGAGCCTTTCGTTCCGAGCTTCAAGTTGCGGGGGGTCGGGTATCGTACCATCTTCACCTTCAAGCGTTTAGGCAGCGAAGGATGGATGAACGTGTGCGAAGCGCCTGTGTCAATGGTTGCGTTAAAGCCTGATTGGTCCTCAAGTTTCACAGGCACACTGACGTACTTTGTGAATGGCGCAATTGGGGCTTCATTGGCTGGTTGCACGTCGTCGCCTACGTAATTGCTGGACGACATGACTTTGATCTCGGCGTCGTTGTTGTTCATCGCCATCAACTTGGATTCGACGCGGTTTCTGCAGTTACGAGCGTAATGGCCAGTCTTTTTGCAGTTGTGGCAAGTGATCTTGCTCATGTCTCGGGTAGGATTTCGGGTGCTGCCGTTGGCCGGGGTACTCGAGTCGCGGGGACGTTGCTCATTGCTGTGCCCCTGTTTTTGGTAGTCTCGAGGTGAGTGGTCCCCCTTGTCGGAGGCGCGCCACTGTTGCTGATACGGGCGAATAGACTGTTCATTATTCGCAGCGTATTTTCCTGGTTTCGCAATCAAAGCAGTGTAATTGCTGAACTTCTTTCCTTGCTGGAATGCCATGCGCGCACCTCGTTCCGCCAACAAGGATTGTTCCTCGCGAGCGGCGACGGTGACGAGGTGGTCGAGCAGGACGCTGTCGCGTTCCCAGGTCATGACGCGATTGATCGCCGCTGCAATTTTGTAATCGACCGCATCGATGAAGTATCGTTTCATCTGCCATTCGCTTTGTTCGTTCGTGCTTTCACACAAGTCTTCAATCTTATCAGCAATGTCTCGAACTCGTACGTAGTTTCCTCGATTGTCTCGTTGTCTGAGACTTTCGAGTTCGCTGATCGCACGACGCTTGTACTCAGGATCGACGAACTTTTTCTCAAAGGTTTCGATGAGTTCGTCGAACGTGATAGGAGAGGGGTTGGTTCCTCCCGCTTTCACATCGAATTCGCGCATGACTTCAGGCACAATGCGCTTGGCCATGAAATCATTCGCACGTTTCTCCGTGAGGTTCAAGATGTGCGTGAACGCGAGGCACGAATCGGGGTTCAAAGCGTTTCCCAGAAGGTAAGCTTGAGCGGCATACTTCCAGGCGCGTAAGTGCTCTGGCTGATCGCTAGTGCCTGAATACTTTGCAGGAGTAGGTACATTGGGGAGCTTTCGGCCCGATGATACTTTGCGGATTTGAGCCATCGCATTATCGAAGAGCGCTCGCGGAGGCCTCATCGCCGGCCCGCGTTTGTCATTCGCATTCGATCGTTCGGATCCGTCATCGGATCCGTCGTCATCGGGTTCATCCGGGCCAGGTTGTTCGGCCCGGTTTGCAAGGATCGTGTCTAGGTGCGTTTGTTCACCTTGAGTTTCGCGGGTATTGTAAATTCCGCGTCGCCAGGCCGAATCGGTTGGAATCGGTCCAGCGAGGTTTGAGATCCCTGCATGGACACCGGGAGCGGTCGTCGTTTCAACAATGGGCTTTGTCACCCTCGTTGGAGTTTGGAGAGGTGAGCTGTCCTCATCACTCTCTTTCGTATCGTCGCTGATTAGCGTGTTGTACGTCTCTGGATGTTTCTGCATGAGGACTTGCAGCAGGTTCTGCATCCTCATCTCGAGTCGGGCGACCTGGTCGTCGCGCTCTCGCTCCTTGCTAGGACCAGCTTTCAGGCTCATAGCGTTCTTGGCGGCGTCATGCTTTGCCAAGATCTCAGCGACCCTTGCCATGCGTTCTTTTTCTTTCGCAAGGATTTGGTCTTTCGTGAGTAGTTCAGACAGGCGGTCTTGTTCTACTACGACTTGCTGGTCTTTTTCAGCAACTTCGACGGGAGGTACTTTGCCTTTGTCGTCGGTATCGGGCGTCTCGTAGCCCCTTGCGCGTAAATCTTCGTTGTCCTCGGGACTCATCTCGATTGCAATCTTCAGGACTTTCTGGCGACCAGCGCTTCAAGTTCTCGGGTGCACGAGGTAGCTAAGCTCGTCACAAATAAAGGGATAGGGAGGGTGGGTCTGTCCCTCTCCTAAAATTTACAGAATCTGAATCCGAAGATTGCAGGCTCTGAGGAAGGCAATACAGGAATGTATGCACTGGAACGGCTGACACTAAACGTGTTGGCACGGAAAAGCAAACACACAAGGTGATGCTTCGAATACGAGATTTGGCAATCCAAAGGTTTGTCAGTTTGGATGTCAAAAAAAAGATGTAAGGAGCCCAGATTACTCAGCGGAAAGCGTAAGTAAAGGCGAGTTCCTCGGTTGTTCTCTCGAAGGTGCTTGACGAATAGACAGTCCCAAAACCAGTCGATTGTCAAGAGTCAAGAGTGAGGGTCCAGAGAAGGATCAGGAAAAAGAAGAAGAGAGAAGAGAGTTATGGATCGTTATTTAAGGAGATCTGGAGATAAGAAAGGGAGACATGTAGACAATGAGGTTCTTTGTGAGAAACCAGGACAATAGAGAACAAATAGGAAGGGTGACAAAGGGATGCACAATGGTTGTCAGTCAAAGGCAGGTAAGTGGAAGGGAGGTCAGGCAAGTCGGTCCGAAGTTGAGCTTGGACCTACTGAGTGGCTGCCGAACCTTACAGTAGGCACCATAATTCGATACGTCGGGCACCACCGAAGGGGACTTTGCTAGGTAAGACCTCGCTCTGCGAGCGCGTCGTTCTCACGTAGGACCATGTGCTAGCCACCGATATAGGTATACGGCATCTTTTCACTGCCTACAGAGCACGAGGACGCATCACAAGACCTAATTACCTACCAAGCACGAGGATGCACCACAAATGTCATTCGACTGACAGCTGGCAGTCAAGCTGAGGAAATGAATTTCCCTTTGTGAACCGTCTACTTAATTTTCGGCGCGGGTCGACCCCTTAGCTCGGTGCCCACGAACGTCAACCCTTGAATGCCTGTGTACCCACCTAGGTACCTACCGCCACCGGATGGCGATCCAACAGACCAACCCCTAGGTAAGGTACCTAGGCAGAAGGAAACTCTTGAAGAAATGAGGTAATCCAAGCAGCCAGGTATACCAGCGAAAGGCATCACTTATGCCATGCTCGCGAGCGTAGCTGGTACTTTACGCCACCCTCACCTTCCCAAAAGCAAATCCTTAGTGCACTATACACTACTGTGAGTGTGACAAGTTACGGTCAAGGCAGTTCCATGTCCAAAGTTTGTTGTTAACACTTGGTCATTCGTGGCAATGACAGGGCTGAGACGTAAAGTCAAAGAGTCCGAATGTCCGAAGCAAAGGAGAAACCTGGGGCTCGGAAACAAACCAAGCCACGAGCAGTCTTCAGACCTATATCCGAGTTTCGTTCGCAGACTGCCATTTTCGAGGCTGTTGTGCACACAATCTTGGAATATCTATTCGATCCAATTATATCCCTACAACCTTCACCAGTAGAGCCAGCAGAGTCGCCTCCCCGGCGCCTGAGAGCTCCATTGTCGCTCATCGCCTTGACCATCGCCGGCGAAGCCTTCACCTTGGGCCAATGTTCGTAAGCGTACTTCAATACCTTAGCTTTGACCTCTCGATGAAGTTCGCACCACTCAGTTAAAAGAGTCTCGGCGGCCATTTGGGGTGTCAGATGCTCGATGAACCAATCGAGCGCAATCGTCGTTAGCCCCCACAGTTCTAGGTTTTTTTTTTTTTTTTTTTGTATCTAGCCTGATTAGATTTCACATATTCGGTTTATCTACGCAAAATCACTGTTTCTTGAAAAGGGAAGTTGGACTTTTACAAAGTCAAAGCCACTAGCTCCATGCAGCCCTCACCTTCACAGAACCACCAACGATGTGGGTCCAAGAGGCAAGTATCAACTACCCTTCCTATTCCTAAGTAGTAGAATAGGCAGAGAGAGAGAGAGAGAGAGAGATTTGTGGGGACAGGAGAAGAAAGGAAGGGGAGAGATGGGGAAAAGAGGAGAAGTCCAGAAAGAAAACTCCGATGTGAAGACAAACTTGGGAGAAAGGTCACATCAACTGTTCCAGAAGCTCGCCGTCTGGCAGACGTCGATAAAGCAAGCAACTCCATGAGAGGATGTTGGATTGGGAAGCAAGGAGAAATATTTGGACTAAGAGCGTTGGCGTGCATCAACAACGGCAATTTTAAGTAAAAGGCGTAAGATTGATTCTGTGGTCGATACACCGCTCAGTATTGCGCCAGCGCGTAAATTGAGCGGACGTGCACCGTGCGCAAGTCTTGTGGGCTCGGATCCATAACTTTGAGCTTCTTGATCTCGGGGTGATAGAAGACAATGCGACCGGTTCGAAGCCAATAGAGCATAGCTTGGTAGTCTTCGAGACTGCCTTCAGTAATGTGGACCGTGTGGGTCGCAATCTTGCGCTGCTCCGGATCCAGAGGTTCTTTGTCGCTCTCGGCAAAATTGCCGTCGAGAGGGTCGGCGAAATGTCCGGACTTTGATGAGAGGAGTTAGGAGTTTTCCCACGGCTCTCGCTTGTCATCAAATACGAAGCGAACGTTGAATGGATGGGCCGAGGAATGTAACCCTGTGAAGCACCGGCCGGGCCAGGGATTGAGCGCGGAAATTGGAATTGTCAGAACTCGAAGCGGGTACTTGCTGCCATGGACTCACCCTGCAACCCGTTTGTGTGACTGGGAAATAAATTGTCCTTGATCTGGTTGTATTTCAAAGGACACCCAGCCCGGCATTCTGCCCGGACCCGAGACATGATCTCTGATTCGCGAGCCGACTCTCCCCTTTCTCGCCTGGTCCGCTTGGCTGCCAGGCCCTTTGAGGTGAAACTCGACCAAGAACTGGACTCGCTTCCCAGCTCTGGCGATCGCATGGTCCATCACCGCATCAATAGGCCAGGAAAACTGGGGCCCTCCAGTGGCGTCCACGAGCTTGTGAGAGTAGTAACACCGGGTGCGATCCGACGACCAGACTTCGCAGCGAGCCTCCTTGGGCTTGGGGAGCAGCGGGCTGATGAATGCACCGTGCTGTGTCGACGTTCCCCGTGCGTCATAGGTGCGAGTGGACAGTTCCAGGCGGCTATTTACGTTGAAGGCGAGACTGAGTGTTTCGGAGGTCGTTGCGGATATGGTGAAAGTTTCGAAATGCGCTGGTCGTAGATCCTACGGTCGACCAGGGGGCCGAGTGTGAGGCCCCATGTGAGCGTCTGCTGATCATAGCTCAGCATCCTGTGGAGCAAAGCGATGCGCACAGCTTGGTTTTGAAGTGGCATCCACTTCAGGTGAGAGGCGGAAAGTTTGCAACCCTAAGGGCTGGGACAGAGAACAGGAGGCAAAGGATCTCCCCGGTTCGGGCCTGCGGAGGATGAGCTGTTCAGGCTTGTTCTATGTGGGGGAGGGCAAGCGCACGGACCATTCACTTCGACTGAGACTGAGCGACTCGACTGCCAGCAGTCGAATGAAGGTGTTCACTACGTACCAAACTCTCTCGTTTGTTTATCTGGTGTGGCTGTGACCTAAGTTAGCAGTGGTTGATGGCTCCAACACGAGATGTTCAGAGTAACACATCGCAATTCAAGACGATAGTACTAGTAATTGTGACGAAGTTTTTTGGAATATGCAAACGATGCTTTGATTTCATGAAATCCAAGGACAGCGAGGGCCTGCTCGACTATATCGTGCTTCGAACGTTGTCACCTTTTATGTCCAAGACGAGAGACTAGAGATGAATGTGCTTATCACTTGAAAGCAACTCTGGCCATCAACTCAAGAAGCACGCTCTGCGTCTCGAGGGGTAAGTCATCACTTCCAGTCGTCTTGTATATGTCCGTCATGACCGGGAACGTCTTGACCTCGGACCAATTGCCAACGGCATACTCGATCATTGCCTGTCGAACCTCCTCGTGGACGTAGCACCACTCTCGGAGCAGATCGTCGGCGACCTTGGCAGGGGTGAGGTGCTCCAAAAAAGAGCTTCAATGCAAGAGCCGAAAGCTCGGGCAGTTGGAGGTAATGTGAGAGCGAGTAAATCGACGAAGCTTGAGTGGTGTGGGGGGCTTGGGAGGCCGTCTCATCATCCAAGGCGGCCGTTAGATCATCGAACAGGAAGAGGCCGGTACGAAGCCAGACGAACACGTCGCGATACTCTTCGAGACGGCTATTCGTCACGCGAACCGTACGCATTGCGACGCTGCATTGCTCGGGATCAAGGGGCTTCGTCAAGCTTTCCGAGAAGCCTGCGGCGAAGAGGCCGGCAACTTAGCGCGATTGCGAAGACAAACTCCGAGTTGTCCCATAGCTCCTCCGCCGAATCGAACTCGAAGCGAACGTCGAAGGGATGGGCGGTCGAGTAGATCTCTGCGCAGAGGAGGGCCGCCACGATCAGTATAGGCAAGTCCGAGTGAGAAGCTGTGGAATCGTCCAAAGCTCACCTCGGGCACTTTTGAGAGTTCTGGACTTCATCAGTTGAAGCGCCTCTTGATGGTTTGCCTGGCATTCGACTTGGGCCTTCTCCGCGCGAGCGTCTCCTGTCTCCTCGAGGGTCTGTCGGATGCGCTCTTGACGCGCCACCTCCGCCTCCTCGTGTGCTCGGTCAACATGGAAAATGATAACGTACGAGACCTTACCTGACGAACCATACTGTCCATTGTTCCCCTGGTCTAGCCCGGGCACCCTCCAGACCAGGTGTAAATGGTCGTAAGACACGAAGCGATGTCGGTGGAAACAGGTGGAGCGATCGAATGACCAAATTGCGCAGGAAGCGTGCTTAAGCCAACGAGTCTTCAGCGAATGGTCGAAAGCTATGCGTGTCTTCTTGTGCATGTCCTGTCGACATTGGACATCCAAGCGGAAAAGGCCAGTTCCGTCAAGGTGAATGATCAAATTAGAGTCGAAACCGGGGAACGAAAGGTCCCAAGGTTCCGTCTGAACCACTTTGAGAGGGGAGGGGAGGTGAAGTGTCCACGTAAAAGTGTCAACTTGAAGACTTAGCCTGTCGGTACAAAAGAAGTTGTATGAATACCGCACAGAGGCGCTAGCTCAGCTTGAGCATTAGGGACACGTGCAAATCATATACCGAGGAGGAATACCTCCTGTAATCTTTTCCTTTCCGTCATTTTTTTTTTTTCAAGAGTGGGTCCCCCGACGGAAGCGGTGAGCCCAGATTGAGCGATCCCCCACCAGTAGTCGCTTTGACCCCACTTTCGCTTCTTCTCCGATCCCCGACCGCACTCGTTCCGACCTGTCTTACAATGCGGTGGCTACCGCGCACTTTTCATGTGGTGTTCATACAAGTCCTTTGGTAGAGCAGCATAAGCCTACGTCCACAATAAAACACTATTGGACGAGTCGTAGTAGCACTTCCAAATATCGGTTGCGAAAAACTCGGAACGGCCGAAAGTGGAACTCATCACTCCAATGCTGCAAAGACGCGCTCAGGCACCGACACGTCCCCTCTCATGATCTCCCTCGCCGTTCTAACCATAACAACACTACTCGGTCTGCCCTTTTCGAACCTGACCTTCGCCTCCGCCACACCCGCCGCATGAGCCGCCTTAACCTCTACAACCCCATCCTCCCTAGCTCTCTCTTCCCCAACGAGCGAATTGACCGTCGTCCCTTTATGCCCAAGAGCGATGTTCAAAGCTCCCAACGTCGTCCCTGGGATCGTGGCGTGGAAATCACCGGACGAGATCGCGCGGACGAGCAGGTCCGCATCTGATGGGGTGATGGTCGCATTGGAGGAGGTTTGATAGTTAGAGGATGGGATGGATCCTATGAGGGTGATCTTCGGAGAGGCGAGGGAGAGAGCGATCGAGTAGGTTTTGGCGAAAGTGGTTCGGATTCGTTCGAGAAGGGTCGGGAGGGTTGGGTGGGAGGTGAGTTCGTGTGCTGCGGCTGAGAGAAGGGAAGGTGAGATCGAAGGGTCGAGCTTGGGAAGTTCGGAGATGGGGAGGAATATGTTGGGTAGACCTGATGAGACGATGGACACTGTGATCTGGACGAGGGAGAGTCATCGCTTGTTATCAGTCAAGACAACAGTGTTCAAGTGCAACTTAATTTCGTTCCTTACCTCTTTGCCATCAATGCTGACCGAATCCTTCACTCGACCCGTGACTAATCCGGACCCGTCGGCGCCATCTTGAGTCGATTCGATCGGCATCTCACACTCGATCGCCGCAGCCTCCTCGGGCACTCCGGCAATCTTGGCCCCCTTTCCCGGTTCCGGATCCCACACTTGTAGCGTATACGGGTCGAGAGGGACTCGGGCTCGCATGACGAGGCCATTTGCAGCAGAGAGGATCGAGAGGGGGAAGAGCAAAGGTTCGCCTGGTTCGGGTCGAGGTAAGGACCTAGCTCGGGTGAATAGTGTCGAGTAAGGAATGATGAAGGATGATATGGATGATACGGCTACGGCCGATAGCATGTTGCCGCAAGTCGCTGTCCTACGTAGGTGGGAGGGTTAAGAAGATTCTGCTCAGATTATGGGCACGTGACCTGCCGGAGCCGGGGAATTTCTTCGAAGAGACCTGGACAAGCCACGCACCAATCCAGCACAGCTTCTCGGACTCCGACTTGAGCGAATCGATAGACGACATCCCACTGACCCAGTCCTTTCCTATCCCCATCATCAGCCCAAGCAGGCCCAGGCAACCTGCTCATCACGTTCTGCTCCTCGAGTCCTTCGCCGGGTAATCCCAAGATGCACGCCTTGGACAACGACGAGACCCCTCCTCCCAAACCGGATATTTGACGTCCTCCGGGATCGGGCGATCCCATGGCGGTGTAGATGATTTGTTCGCGTATGGCCGGTGGGAACGCGGCGAGGGTCGAGGCCCGAAAGAGGAGACCGCGCGAGGTGCCCCCCCGCCAGAAGGAGGCTGGGATTGCACGTGTAGCCATGAGTTAGGCTTTCAAACTGGATGGGGCGATGCGATCGGTGGTAAAAGTCTTGCAGGCGAGAGGCAAAGGGTAGAAACCACTCAGGAGCCGAGACGCCCACCCGGCCTCTTCGGGCGACTTGTTGGCCGGCGCCGACCTTTAGAACAATTAATGATTGTGAAGAGACCTCCGGAAAGACACGTCTGAGCTGTATGGTGTGACGGATTATTTGATCCTGTTGGATTGATTTTCCGAGTCCGGTCATTGAACACCGCAAGTGACCCCAATACTGGTCCGACTGGGTCCGAGCTCAAATGACTGTGTCGCCCCGCGCGTCGTGAATGCTCGTGAATGGCGGGGTTCTCCTGACATCCTTCATCGACCCTGCGGCGCGGCTTCATTCGGCGGACTCATCCACTCGCCCTCACCGACAGCTCGACATCAAAGTCGTGTTTTGTTCCTTTCTGGTTCTTCCTTCTCCCCGCTCTCGCCCCACTCGCCATGGATCCCGCGTCGAGGATGACGACGACGACGATGGCGGTGGATCATTCAACAGTCGCCGCCCACCCGAGTCACGTCAACGAGCACGACCAAGTCCACGATGTACGACACGCACTCAGGAAACTTGCTCTCTCGACATGGCAGGACCACGAACAGGATGTCATCGACAGTCATAGGTGGCTCGAAGGCTTCCTCGAATCGGTGCAGTTGGCGCACACCCAGGCGGCTCATCAGGGCATAAAGTCAGTTCAGTGCTCACTCGCGTCATGCCTCGCTCAACCGCGTGAATGCCCGCACGAGACGTGAAGAACTGACTCGTATTTCGTCTTTCACCAACAGACCTGCCATGTCTGAACTCATGAAAACACCAGGAAGGAAACGCACGGCGAACCATGGCTCGGCATTGCAGCAGAACAACCACCCGCTTGGATCGGCCGCCCGTCACTCAACGAAGGACCCCGTGGCGACCTTGCTCTTCCCCAACGCCGCCCCGCCCCGCTTCCTGCACCAAGGAGGCAAGGAGAACTCGGTCCATCTCTCACCCGCACCACGTTCTCCTCTTGGATCGCCCCGTGGATCCCCCGGGCATTCCGCCGCGCCACCCTCGAGAATCGCCCAGGCCAAGAGCCCACTGCGTACGGCTTCCCCTCGTCCGGCTTTGCTCAAGTCGACCCAGGCCATCAAGACCTTGTCCGCCATCTCGGCCATGTCACCACCCACTTCGGCGAGCAAGATCCCCATGGATCTCGCCATGGACATCGACTCACCCGCACGGCCGAGCAAGGCTTCTGCTGCATCCAGATCAAAATCTGCACCCAAAGCAGCTGAGCCTGTAACCGCGACGCTGACGTCGAGCAAGTCGTACGCGATGCAAGATGACGATGACGTCGTCTTTGATGCCATCGCCGCCGCTGCTGCTATGGAACAAGACGGTGGTCCCTTGAATTCAGAGACCAACCACGATGACCAAGAGGACGCCACCGCGGCTCTGGAGGCGGCGGCGAATGCCGAGCTATCGATGATTGGCGAGGAGGAAGAGGAGGTTGAGGAGGATCATCGATCGATCGCCGAATATCACCGAACAGCCATATCCCAGCTCCCCGGGTCGATCGTATCCACCGCAGCTTCGTCTCAGGCGTCTGCCCCACGGCTTTCCGCTGGCGCATCGCAAGGCTCGCAAAGGGTCGTCTCGTCTTCGGCATCATCGATCGCCGAGGAAGCTGATGCCGACACGGCCGTACCCCTCAACGATGGACCTTCATCACTCCGCAACGCGACGGCGACCCCTCTGGCCTCTTCCGTCACTTCGTCACTCCCTTTGTCCGCCCAGACCACACAAACTCCAGGCGGAAGCGTTGCCTCGAACTTCTCGTACAGTGTCGGCTCCTACTCTGCCGCCAAAGTCGGCTCGCTCGGTCTCGGCAACTCGCCTCCGGCGTCGAACGCGGCACGCAAGTCCATTGGCAACAACGGCCCTGCCAAGCAGCTCAAGTTTGTCTCGATCCCCAAGAAGAGTCTTGGCCTTGGTCTCGTGCGCAATTGGGCAACGTCCTCGACGACGACGGACTCGCAGCAGTCTTCGAGCTCGCAAGTCTCATCGATCGGCCAAGTCTTGTCCTCTACAGCGACGACAACGACCGCGACAGGTGCTACCAAGCGCAAGTCGATGAATGACGATGGAACTGCCCCTCCCAGCAAGCGAACGGATCCAGAGAGCGTGACGAGTCCTCCCGCCGCAAGCGGTGTCAGCACGCTGATGAATCGCATGAGGGAGATGCAGTCGCGACAGAGCACGGTCTCGGGACTGTCGTCGAGGCTGAGTGGGATCAATGGCTCGAGCTCGTTCGCCCACAAGCCGCTTTCGAGCAACCTCTCGCTCAGTGTGGCCGCGATGTCGACGACCAACGGCGCAGTTCAATCTGCAACGACTGCGCCGCCCTCCACTACAACCTCTGTCGCTCCGACTCATGCACCCGCTCCGGCCCCTGTGCCCGCTGCAGCGGCGCCGGCACCGCGACCCTCGGTCATGGACCGAGTCAAGTCATTCGAACGCACGGCGTCGCCGACCTCGACCTCGACCGCTTCGAGGCTCCCTCTCTCACCTTCCCGTCTAGGACGAGCGATGAGTCCCGTCACTCGCTCCACTACCGCCGCGGCGAACACGATCTCACCACCGCAGTCCCCACGGATGGGGATAGGTTCGTCTACCTTCGGCCAGTCCATGTCGACGATCGCCTCACCCCCTTCTGCTGCTGCGACTGTCGTTCGATCGCCTCGAATCGCCGCCGCCACATCTAAGATTGTTTCCCCCGCTCCCTCATCCCCCGTCAAAACGACAACCACGACGACGCGATCGTCGCCAGTCGTGCAACCCAAGAGTCCTGCACGAGTCGCCGATATGGCGATGCACAAGATGCGCATCAGTACGACGCCGAAGGACTCACCACCGACCAAAACGAGTACGACAACGAGCACCAAGATGACGAACCTGTCTGCATTGATGAAGGATATGGACGAAGTTGCTTCGTCCAGGTTAAATTCTCCTGTCGGTGGTGGTGGTGGACTGAACAAGAGTGGGTTGGGCAAGACGACGCAGATGAGGTATGAGGATGAAGAGGACGAGGAGGAGATGGTTCGTGATGATGAGGACGACGACGGCTTGTTGGGTCAACTTCCGCCTCGACTTGAGCATGATGATGCGGATGATGAGAGTGATGGGGATAGGTACAGTGGTGGAAGGACGGCTGTGAGTAAAGGGCAAGGGAAACTTGCGGTGGCGATGGATGCCGAGGGTGGGGCGCTCAAAAAGAGTCAGAGCAAGATGGTCATGCCCGGGACGTTTGGAGCCGAGGATGAGGAGGATGAGGAGGGCGATCGATCGATGGGGTATGCAGAACCTACCAAGTTCAAGGTAAGCCTGGAGCACTGACTCTGTGTTACATGGATCCCCTTTTTGCTAAAACGCGCTTCATTCACACAGCCAATGCACAACACGAGCACGTCCTCGATCCGTCAGCCAACATTACAAAAAAAGAGTTCGCACTCGTCCCTCGCTTCGTCCCAATCCTCTCAAGCACCCTCCCGACCCGGTTCAGCCATGTACGGCTCCGTCAAAGGCAACACGTCCGTCTCGTCTCACATCAAATCGGTGCAAGCCGCCGAACGTGCGCGCCAAAAGCAACAAGAGGAAGCCGATCGCAAGAACGCGCAAAAGCTCGAGGTGCAGAACAAACGCGCCGAAATGGCGCAGAAGAAGAAGGCCGAGGAGGATCGGATGAGGAAGGACGAACTGGAACGAAGGAGGAAGGAGAGGGAGGAGAGAGAACGCAAGCTCAAGCAACAACGACCGGAGACGAAGAAACCGACGACGCAGCCGCAACAGCAACAGCAGTCGCAGTTCCCCGGTTCGAGCGCGCCTCTGCGTCCGTATGCGCCGAGCACGTCGTCGAACCTCAATTCGAGTCAGCCTCGACCGAATGGAGGACTGGGGGCTTCGCAACCTTCGCAATCTTCGAACCATCGACAAATGCCAGGGGCCTCGTCTTCGATCTCTGCGACGGCATCCTCTTCGATGGTCGGCGTCAAGTACATGGTCCCGAACCCCTCGAACCTCGGTGCCTCGAGCAGCGCCCCTCGAACGATCGCCCCTCCCCAATTCGCCACCAAGGCCTTTGCCCCACCTCAACCCCCTCGAGTCGCAGCTCCGCCTGCCCAACCCGAACCGTACCAAGAGCTTCCCGAGATCGATTCCGAATACTCGGATTCAGGGGACGAAGAAGCGCGAGCGGTCAAGATCGCCGCCATGCCAGGCTGGGCCCAATCCCCTGCTTTGGCAGCCGCGTTGTACGCGCAGCAACAGGTCAATCCTCGTGACATTTTCGGTCCGATCCCGCCTCTGCAGATGCATGAGATCTTTAGGAATGCAAACCTGACGAGGTTGACGAGGAGGACGAGTTCGGCGTGTTGGGAGGGGACGGATGCGTTGACGGCGGATGATTTGAGGAGGTACGAGGCGAGGATGGGCTATACGAGACAGTCTGTATCGGCTCAAGCGGCGAGGCAGTAAGTGAGGCGAGAGGGAAGGAGGACGGACCCCCGGGTGGATCGTATACCCCATTCTTGATGACAGCATGACTATGTCTTTATTTCGTTTTTCTTATCTTTTGACTTCTCTTTGTTATTCTTTTTGCATTCCTTGTCTTACTCCTCTGATTTACTTCACTCGACAATGTACTCGTTGTAAGCGAACGTCTTTGACATGCGGCGAGAAACTCTTGGCACAATCATGAGCTGAGGCATGTGAAGATGGGCCCTTTCCTTCTGGTTCTCTATGGCTACAACACGCGTGATTATACTCCACCGTAACTGGTGTCATGCCTGACATTCCTGCCCCATTCGCCTCGCTCAAGACGCGTCAAGGATCGGCTATCCTCGGAGACCCGGAGAGTGTTGCCTCAACCTGCTCGGTCATCTTGGTGTCCGCTGCGGTGTCTGACTTGGCTATCGGAGGCGACGCTGAGTCTTTCGAAGCTTCAAAAATTTCCCAAGAGTGGATACGTTTCCCATGAGCTCTGGTTTTCTCACAAGACACCATCCTCAAGGAGAAGAAGCAGCTCACCTTCTTTGGCGTGCTCGGGTTCCGTCAATCCATTAGGTCCTTCTTCCACGTCCATCTTGTCTGTAGATGCGTCGTTGGACTCGTCCTCGACCACTGCTGATTCTCCTCTCAAACTTCTCAACGTCGTCCGTAACCCTCTTTCGACCCGGTCCAAACTCGACTCAGATTGACCGTCTTGCTTTGCTCGAAGTCTTTGATTCGTCGCTGCGGATGTCTGCTCGTCCGAGTCGGTGGGTCAGCGAAGCCGTGGTAGCTTGAGTCGATACGGATCAGGTAAAGACGTACCTGCTGTAACAGTTGGGATCGTTGCTCTATCGAGTTGTAGAGATGCAACAATCGGTCCTTCTTGTTCAGTTGAGCAAACGAAGGACTCGCGACTAGGTCGGTCAACCTTTCGTCCAGTTGCTTCAAAAGAGTATCCTTATCGTCCTACGGTCACCAGAGAAGAAGTCCATCAGCACGAGATCACGTCTGGTTGTCCCACCACCAAAGAAGCCACTCAAAAAAACCCAGTCGCGTGACCCGGTCAGCACTGTAGCAAAGCTCAAGCCAACGCACAGATTGGGAGAAGTCATGTATGAATTGTTTCCTCAACGCATCGAACAGTCCTTCCTTCTTCCATGCTGCGACCAATTCGGTTGGAGATGTTGTTGCAATCGTTGTTGAGCGGCGGGAGGTGGGGGTGGATGGCGCGGTGGAAGCCATGAGGTGGTGCGGTGGTGCGGTGTGACGTGCGAGCAACGATTGGGAAGAGTTTGAACAGGAAGATGACTAGTAGCGAGATTGGGGAAGAGTTCTAATCGAAGGGGAGGGTGGAACGAGACGATCGAGTGCCGCGCGGGACTTGGGGACGGATGGCAGACATTCGCGCGTAGTCGGGTCACGTGATGGGATGCTCGGCGCCTCGGTGATCCGGCTGCCCATTCACAAGGCTCACTGGCAGCCTATCCGAGAGGGTGGCAGGGGCTCAAACGGGGTGTTGCTCATTTCAAAAAGGAGCTTATTGCAATCATTTATAATCTTGGTTCAGCTCGGAAATGTATTGCTGGTTCCTTTCCGAGCGGCGACTCACTCCGACTCATGTCTCCGCGTAACTCGTGTCAATCGCAGTGCAGTGCGTTGATGCCCGATCGCCGGCGGTCGCACCCCACAGATGGATGGGTCATTAGCGTCGCCCGGCCTTTCCTGATTTCACAAGCTTCCTCCGCTGACCGCTTCCTCTTCTTTCTCCTCCTCTTTTTTTGCCCCTCCCCTCTCTCAACAACGACGAAGCCTCACCATGGCCTACTCCGCACAAGAACAGGTCCACGCGCTCTCTGAACCCCTGACCCTTCCCTGCGGTCTCGAGCTGCCGAACCGTCTGACCAAAGCCGCGATGGAAGAGATGCTCGGTCGTCAAGGCATCCCTACACCGGCCGACTACAAGCTGTACGAGGAATGGGCCCGCGGTGGTTGGGGCCTCTTGTTGACGGGCAATGTGCAAGTCTCGTCGCGTCACTTGGGCACCCCACTCGACATCGTTGTTCCCGATCGCAAGAAACCCCAGGCGTATGAGAAAGCCCTCGACGCTTTCACCGAATGGGCAGAAACATGTCATGGAGAAGGTCCCAAACCCGTCCCTACGATCATGCAATTGTGTCATACCGGGCGCCAATCGATGCGTGGATCAGGAAGGGGTGTGCTCGAACCTTCGCTCGCTCCGTCGGCCATCCTGCTCAAACCGGCCGATTCGATCCTCGGCTGGGCCGCCGGTTCGGTCCTGTTTGGTCAACCCAAGGCGATGGATGACAAAGAGTTGGACGAGGTGGTCGATCAGTTCCTGCAGGGGGCTTTGTTGGCCAAGAAAGCAGGGTTTGATGGGGTTCAACTTCATTGCAGTCATGGGTAAGAGAGAAATCTGCCTCTTGGTGTTAATTCGGATCTGGGAGTACTGATCATAGGCCCGTTCGTTACTATTCAGGTATTTACTGGCACAGTTCCTGAGTCCCAAGGTATGTCTCTACCTCGAAGGCTCGCTCGGCAGTGTCAGACTTACGCCTTCTTAAACTCTCTCCGCCGACAGACCAACGTCCGAACCGATGCCTACGGGGGATCGAACCTCAAACGCACCAAGCTCTTATTCCGCATCATCGAAGCGATCCGTGCCGAAATTCCCTTTTCCACCGGCTTCGCCCTAGGTATCAAGCTCAACTCGTCCGACTACGTTAAAGGCGGTCTGACCGAAGAAGATGCGCTCGACCACGTGCGTTGGATCGCCGAACATGGTGGGGTCGATTTCATTGAGATCTCGGGAGGGACGTACGAGAATCCTGCGATGTTGGGCGATAAAGCACCTGATACTATGGCGGATGCGAGGAGTCAATCCAAACCGAAGAAGTCGACGTCGAATCGGGAAGCGTTCTTCCTTTCCTTCGCCAGGAAGGCTCGAGAACTCTTGTTGACCTTCCCCAAGGGTTCCTTGCCTACCCCTGCACCCATCGTCTTGCTCACGGGTGGTCTTCGAACAAGAGAAGGTATGGCCGAAGCCGTCCTTTCAAATTCGACCGATCTCGTAGGCCTTGGTCGACCCGCCTGTGCGGACCCTTTACTCCCACTCAAACTCCTCGATTCTCGTCTTACCACCCAAGAAGCTCGAGCCCCTTCATACGGGAGCAAGCATACCGGTTTCGGATGGATCCCTTTCCAAATGATGGGTCCCGGGATCTCGACCTTGTTCCATACGATGTTGCTTCAACAAATGGCGGATGGGAACTCCCCGGATTATAGGATGTCGTTTGGCAAAGGTGTTTGGACGGTTTGGTTGCTCCCGGTATTGAGGAGAGCGAGGTCCAAGATCATGTTGGTGTTGGCGACGTTGGTTGCGTTGGTGTATGCTTTTGCTTTCAAGACGTTTTAGACGAACGTTGGAAGCAGCAGAAGAGCTTCAAATCTAGAGATCTTTGGCATCTTTTTGCCCTGATAGAATGGAAATGGCTTGTAGCCTTCTAGAATTTGGCATATTAGAGTGGGAGCATGATCACATGGAAAGCTCAGAGAAAGGTTTCATTCTTTGCATTCTATACGGAGAAGACTATCTCGTTTTACGGCTACTCAGTGAGACTATAAACGGAGGACACAATCCGACCAGCAAGCACTGACGAACGAAGACACAAAAGAAGCAAAAACACAAGTCAGAAGAAACCAGCTACACGACCTCTATCAACCACACACAGTGGGTCATCTCTGTCAATCAAGCCTTCTTGACGAAGCTTTTGAGGTAATCATAATCCTCCATGTTGGCGATGATGCATTCGAGCACATCGTCGGGGAATTTGGGGGCTTCGCCGTTCGGCGTGCCGTGGTTCGAAGGGGTGATGTGGTCTTTGGAAAGACCCTTTCCGACGCCTCTGGATGATTCGGCCGAGGTGTGAAATCCGGGCCATTTTTTCTTAGGTGAACGAATGGGGGGGAAAGGGGGTTAATTAGAGACGTTGCTCCGAGGGAGACCCTCGATTTCAGAGGAGAAGCAAAACTCACGAAATGTTCCCTCGTTCCCTCATTCCATTCCAACATGGACGGATCAAACCTGACCTGTACTTCATCACACCAAAGCTTCATGATCCTCTCCGGATCGGCCAACAGATCCTCCGAATCCAACACCAACGGCGTCGTCCCCGTCTCCTTTTTGATGTAATCAAACACCAACCTCAACTCCCTCAAACCGGTCTCTTCGGGATCCCAATATTCGAAACCCGTCGGTGATCCGGGGTAACAGAGACGATGGTAGGAAGGGACAGCTTTGGTCGGGGTGCGGATGAGGAAGGTGTGGATCACCGAAGGGGAGAGGAGCGATTCTTTAGGGATGAACGTCGGGTTCGATGAATCGACGGGTCCTAGGGGGTGGACGGATTGGATGTCCGTTGATGAAGCTTGGTTGCAGATGTATTGCGCCATATCTGGATGGGATACTGCCGACGTTAGCAATCGATACTTTTGCGGTTCAAAGACGACTGGTGGCATCGCCGAGCCCACCTTTGGAGAAAGTTCGCTTCGTCTCGTTCGGCTTGATCACGTTTTCCCATGTCTGTTCGACAGGGGATTAGAACGCACGAGAAATTGCGGTGAACCATATATACTTGAATGTCAATTTCTGGAAAGTAGTACCTTCTTGAAAGTCGATTCGGCGTAATGCGGAAATTCTTTGGCGCACTGCTCGGGTGAATACCGTTTCGAGATCCGTTCGGGGCCGAAGTAGAAAGCATCTCCTGTTCAAAATTGATATTAGCTTTTTTACGTTTAGATCCCATTCGAATGGATGTTCGCTGGACCCCGTCCACTCCGATATGGGACTCTTCCCCGACCCTCCAAATTGCGCGTTCGGGCTCACCCATTGGCTCGTGAAGGACCTCAAAGTCGTCGGGACGTTGCAAGATCGCGCACTCGAACATGGTGCTACATGAGCGGCTGTGGGAGTTCGAACGTACAGCGATTCAGCTCCTTATTCCACTCGGGGTATAGTTCTGACCGTATTGGACAATGTAGGGTTGCTCTGAGGGGGTTGTCACGCATCATCGGCGATAATTCCGAGTTGCGCAATCGTGTGATGCCGGCACGTGAGAAAGAGTTTTGGTGGTGCGAACCCCCAAAAAGTTGACGTGGCCCGCTGCGCCAATGCGCCGGAAACTGCGAACTCGTAGGGACTGTCAAGACTCACGGGTGGACCCACAGGATGACGGTCGCTGGAGGAGCTGTTGATTCGACCATTTGGAAACGAGGTGTTGCGAAGTGGATGAGAGGAAAGGAAAAAGGACGAGCATCGACTGCATCGGCGTGCGTGCAACTCTAAAAAAAAAATGCCCTTTCTGTCTTTCAGGCTCGTCCTCTTCCCTCTTCTCGATGACCGAATCGACGCAAATCAGCGCTTGACAACACTAACGGCCGACGTTCGGATCATCGGATGCGATGCCCGACCCGGCGTGCCTTGCATGCCTTGGCCCAATGAAAACAAGGGGACCGTTGACGTTCATCGCCATCAAATTTACATAATTAGTCCGGCAGAAAATCTGTGACTTGTGTATACAAGTTCCTAAAATGCTCCGACTCTGTTGTCGACTGGGTGAAAATTGCAAAATCACCCCGCCGTCGGATGTGCCTGCGCTTTGGGTTGACGCGTTGACGATCGATGACGCGCGGGGGAGCGCGGGGGCGTGTGCACTCACCACTCACTGCTGCTCTTTGCGCTTTGGCACCTCTCGCTCTCCTCTCCGACCCAAGTCACATCCACCACATGCTCTGTTCGCTCGCTTGACACGTCCATCGTCAATCACACACTGGTTTGCCATACCTCAAGGCTTACCTTCCTCCAGGATGGGTTTCCTGAACCTGTTTCGTCGTGTGAGTTGTCGCAGCCCTGCAAGAGTCCCCGCGATGTCTTCCCCGCCCGACCTCCTACGCGCCTCGGCTGTTCGACCGCAATCTACGACACGCCTTCCACCCCTGGCACGTCAATCACTGACCTCCACCTTCTCCTCTTTCACTCTAGAAAGCCGAACCAGACTACGAGACCGTGCTGAGCGCACTGGAAGCCCGCATCAAGACGCGCGAGGACCACCTCTTGTCGATCCGACTGCGCGAACGCCGCGCCAACGCGCTCTTCATTACTTATGGCATCGGAGCGTGGCTCATCTACTCGGTCACGTGGTACTTTATCCTGAGGCATCGCGAGGATGGCATCGACAAGCTCTTGGGTGTACTGCCCGTGATTGCTTCGCCAGTTGGGTGAGTTTCGTTCGTGCAAGGTTCGGTTGCGAAGTCCCGCGAGTGTTGAGCGCTGATGGGATGACGTGGCCGGTGGTTGTGTCGCAGGATCGTGTTTACCAAAAAGTTCATGAGGTGGTTCTTTGGGCAACAACAGGAGAAAGAGAGTGAGTGTGGCATGGTTTCCGACCTGTTCACATCCAAGGTCCTTCCGCGCTGACTTAGACGGTGTCGCGTGACCGCAGTCAAAGCACTCAAGGTGCTCAAGAAGGAACAACAGGAGAAGGTCGAAGAGCTGAAGCGCAAGACGGGGTATTACTCGACGCGATCGCTGTTGGAAAAGTACGATGAAGGCACCAAGAAGGCCATTGGGGTGAGCTTCTAACCCTTTCCTTTCCAACTCGGCGTGCGCTCTTGTCTTGCTCATCATCCTCTGGACGACTCGACCCCGCAGCCCAACAGGACGCCCACTGGGTCACAGCCTTCGACTCCTGCTCGAGGAAATTTTCCAGCCCTTGGATCGGCGCCTGGATCCGGATCCACCATGTCGACCCCGAACCGACCGATCAACCCGCCGATGCCACCGACGATGCCCGGACCGGCCGGCTCGGCTCCCCAATTACCCCTCCTCCCCCCCGCCCTCTCCTCTCCAGCACCGCGTACGCTACTCGACAAGCTCGCCGACGCCTTGATCGGTGCAAATCAAGAAGATGTCTCCCCGCACAGCAAGTACGCCCTTATCTGCGCCAATTGCCATTCACACAACGGCTTGGTCGTCAAGGAGGAATGGGACACGATCCAATACCGGTGTCCGAGGTGTGGATTCTTCAACCCTAGGAGGAAGAAGGAGGGGGGCGAAGGAGACGATGGGGAGAGCAAGGGTCCTTTGGGACATCGGAGAAGGGTTAAGAGTGTGCATGTCACACATATGAGGAGGCACGACTCCGATTCGGATGCGAAGAGATCATCGGCGACGGCCACGAGTGGAAGTGCCGTGGCGGAGGAACCCTTGGGGAATGCCGAAACGGGGACGAGTGAACCAAAGGGTGGAGATGATTTGGTGATGGGAATCGGACCCGAAAGTGAAGGAGGGGAGACGATGATGCGAGAAAAGAGTGAAGGGTCTTTGAAGCAGGCGAGGAGAAGAGCGGCAGGGGCAAGGTCCAAACGAACGGATGAGGATGCGATGGACACGGATCCTTGAAGGGGTTTCCTTTTCCATTTGCTTCGTGGTGTTATTGAGGGTTTCTTTTTTTTCGTTCGTTAGATAACATAACTGCATTGACTAGATTTATTTGGTGTGAAAATCTCTTTCCCGATCCCCGGCTGCTTTGAAGCAAAGCGCAATGCTACGGTTTGCTACCTACCTACCTGTTCCACAAGTAGTCGCAGCAAGTCTATTTTTCTCTGATTGTAGGTGCTTGCAGGTCCCCAAGCCCCCGGCACTATCCGGGGCCTATTATAGCGGCTTCAATCCGAGGTTCACTGATCCGCGCCGGGCAACGTCATCGACACTTCGTGCGCGCCGGTCGACTCTTCAGCCGGGATTGTCCTTTTGACTTTGGTGTCCACTTCGCTCCCATTTCGCCGGTCGCTTGTAGTTACCACAGATGGCCGAGGGTGAGTTTGAGCTGCGTTCTATCGGGATCTTTCGAACGTCACTGACTCTCTGCAATTCATCAATCAGGCTACGCGGCTGCTCGGGCCATCACCTCTCCATTCCGATTACCACCCTCGTTGGCCGCTCCCAAGGCACAACCACCACCTTCTACGATCCCAACCGACCGACTGGCGACTCAAGCCGATCACTGGGCCGATGGGAGAGGTGTATCACCTGCTTTGCCTCCACCGAACGGGTATACGTTGCATCCCAAACCGGCTTCATCGTCGCTCACGACGTTGGCGACCCAGACCTTGATCAATCAGGCCTCCCACGTCGCGGCTCAGCAACAACCACAGCAGCCACCACCACAGCAACAGCCGCCTCAACAGCTGCAGCATCCTGCTGAAATGCAAGGCTACGGTCCCCCGCCGATACATGCCCAGCAAGGTAGTGGTGGCGGTGGTGGCTGCATACCTCAGCAGCAGCCTCAACCTTATTACTACACCGGAGCTCCGGCCTCCGGTCCCTACCACGCCCACCAACCCCCTCTACCTCCAATGGCGATCCCACCCCCGCCTCTCGCTCACGAAGTCGCACCCCTACCTTACTACGCCTTGCCCAAGGACGTACGAGTGTCTCAGCAATACGCACCAGGCCCAGCTTCTACGGAGTATGGCGTACAACAATCGATCCTCGCTCCGCAGCACCCCCTCACAGCTCCACCACCTCCACCTCCGATGCCTATTCAACATTCGATGCAGATGCCCGTATATCACCAGCAACTCAATAATGCCGTCCCACTGCATCCTCCTTCTCCTTCTGCTCCCGCTCGCCCATACCCTCAGAACGGTGGGAGTGGCTTCGTTCAACACCCAATCCGGACGACGAGTACGGTCCCTCCCAACAACTCGGCAATTGACCAGTCCCCTCCTTGGATGGAGCAGCTCTCGCTTGCAAATGCCGGCCCTTCTCGCGCCCCTTCGGTTCGACCCAACTATTATTCCAGTGATCAGGAGGGACCACCTTACAAGCTCAGCGTCACGCATCCTGATGTAAGCCCCCTGATTCCTAGCTTGCTGTTCTTTGCGTGGGTGCTGACGTTCGTGTGCTCTGGGTCGTGACAGCAACGAGCCTTGGCAAGTCTTCGGGAGGCAGCATTCTCGGGGCCAAATGATATGATCAAAAAAATCGCCTGGGCCAAACAGGTGCTCAAGTACGTCGAACGGCAACAAGCGACCTCGGGCAGCTCGTCCCGAATCACCGATCAGACGCTCGTGCGATGGACCGACGAAGCGCTCAACCTCATCTTATCCTCTGCCGCTTCCAACACACCCGTACCGCTGGCGCTTTACCTACGTGGTGACCTCTCCTCGACGGGCTCCTTCCCTTCTTATCGATCCAAGGACTCGAATGCCGCGTTCCGGGATTTCGAAGCTGCGTCGAACGCTGGCCTCGTCAAAGCCTGGTTCCGAATAGGCCGAGCCTACGAAGATTTCGGCGACGTGCGACGCGCCGTCAATGCCTATGAAAGGGGTGTCGAGAAGGGGGACTGTGGGAGCACGTATCGCCTCGCGATGGCTTATCTGTTGGGTCAGATGGGCGTCACGGGCGATGCGGGGAAAGCGTTGGCGTTGTTGAGAAGGGCCGCGGATGCGGCGGATGTCGATACACCGCAACGTGAGTATCTGATAGGTGTTTCGACCTTGGGTGCCTATGCTAATGCTTCTCTGTGTTGTCAACAGCTCCATATATCCTAGGTTTGCTGCTGAATGGGGAGTTCGACATCGCTAGAGCAAAGCTGACACAGGGTGTTGTGCCGCTCAATGTGGAGGAAGCGAAATGGAGGATCGAGAGGGCGGCGTATCTCGGTTTTGGTCCGGCTCAATACAAGATGGTGAGCTGCCGAAAAGGGACTCGAGTTCCTGCTTGCCTGGGGCTGACGTTCTGATTTCAATTGCAGGGCTATGCATACGAATACGCGACTTTCGGATGCCTCTTTGACCCTCTCCTCTCAGTCCAATACTACGCCCTTGCCTCACAAAATGGCGAAGTCGAAGCCGACATGGCCTTGAGCAAATGGTACCTCTGCGGTTCCGAAGGCAACTTTGACAAGAACGAAGCGCTCGCCGTCACGTTCGCGGAGAAAGCCGCCCATCGTGGTCTAGCCAGCGCCGAGTTCGCTCTAGGGTACTTCAGCGAAGTTGGTATTTCGGGATCGATCAACCTCGAGTTGGCCAAGAGGTGGTACCAACGTGCTTCCGGGCGAGGGAACGAGGATGCGCAACAACGCCTCGAAGCGCTGCAAGACTCGGAGAAGAACGTCCTCTCGCGCGTCGATCATGAGTCGCAGTTGGATCAAAAGTTGGTGAGAAAACGGACACAGGCGCAGGCGAGGTCGGAGGAACAGAGATCGAGATTTGCACAGACCCATTCGAGGGCTTCCATAGGATCATTCCACGGTGGTGGGAATGGTGGACCGGCTTCTGCGGCTTCGGCTCCGCCGACTCAGGCACATTATCAATCGTCGCGGATGAGTCAATCGAATGGGATGTCGAACCCTTCCGTCAACACATCGCCACAAATGCATTCTTCTTCGGGAACGGGTTCGATCCGAACGAGGACGAGGAGCGACACATTGAAGCAAGTCGAGGCCGCCGCCGCTCAAGCTGCAGGGTGGGGTCCTCGACCGATGCCGAAGCGAACCAATACCGATGCCCCATCCTTCCCTCAAGGATCGCCGAGGATTGGGAGGTATTCGCTTCAGGAGGCTCCGCCGAGTTCGGGTGCTGCGACGACGGGGCCGGGGAGACCGATCTCATCGCTGCCTCCTGGTAGTTCGAGTGCGTCACCTCAGCGCCAGGAGATCGCGACACAGATGGCTTTAAACAAGCCCACAACATTTGCGGAGATGGGGATCGCGACCAAGGCCAAGAAGGACGAGTGTACGATCATGTGAGAAGGGCTGGCTGGACTAGCTCGAGCTCGAGCCCGAGAGGTGGGGCTCCTCTTACATAATGGCTTCGTCTGGATACCTACGTTTTCTTAAGGTGCAGAGGAAGAATGAGGAGTCCATCTGTTGCTTTGTATCGATTTGTTGCTTTGTATCGAATGTTAGTATGCTTATACCATCTCTTACCATTGCTTAAGTCAAGTGCAGTTCAGCTGTGCCTCTCATAGCGGGCGCTCGCACCACTTGCTCTCGGCGTCAGCTCGGGTCATGCGATTCCGAGTCATGAGATATTGCCTTTGTTGCTGGATGATGTAGAAGTCCACCAATGTATCTCGACACGGTAAGCAAAGAGAGGAGACCACCCGGGACTAGTTGTACGAGGGATCTGCGATCACAATCAAGTGTACCCAGCATTGCAGCCTTGGCGGTCCATCGCGCAACAAGCCGTCTGTCTGATAGAGATTGATGGCGGAGCTCCCCTCCAAACTCCAACATTGAAATCTATCAAATAATAATAATAAAAAGGCCGTGGCTAACCTGGGACCCCCCACTTGATCGACCATCGTCACCCGCGGGCGCTAGCCGTTGCAATCCCCACCCGAACGTCGGAGGCGCGGGCACGCGGACACGCCGGCCCGGCTCCGAGCGCTTTCTCGACTTCGGAGATCCCCAAGTTTAAAAAACCCGTTCAGTTGGATAGTTTTTATGTGGTGTTGTAATGGTAAGAAGAGTGAGTGATCAGGGTGAAACAAAACATGATCTGACGTAGGAGTTAACCAGCCGAGCAAAGTGGTGAGGATGGTGGTACGGCGTGCTTATAATGTGGGTGGCGGAGGAGCGCCGCTGAGCCGACGCTGCCGCCGAGTTCTGCCTGCCGCTCGACGTCCGCGGGTTGGCCGACGTTCGAGGCGCCGTCGCCCTGCCTCGCTGACAACCCATTTTGTTAGTCGCGCTGTCGCCGTCCTCAGATGTGGTTAATTCGACGACTGTGGGGTGCTTGTCCTCACCGTCAGTTCGTCAGCGCAGCTGCTTGTTCCCTTCACCCTCCTCCTTCTTCATCCACCATCCGCAAATTCTCCTCGTCGCCCACCATGCCTGCCACCACCAAGCCCATGATCCTCGTTGCCGGTAAAGTGCTCTACGCCACTGAAGAGCAGCATGGACTCGAGAAGCGATACACCTTCCAGGTAAGCTTCTCCCCCCTTTGTCTGCTGGGCAAACTCCCCCCTTTTCGAGGTCGCTCCTCCCCCCGTCTCCCCCCACGTCGGAAAGAAAGCCGACCAAACACCCCAAAAACTGACTCCCAATGCGCTCGACCTTGTCGACGATGCATCCCTTCCATCTCAGCCCATCGACTCGAAAAACAGGGGAGAGTTCTTCGCCGACTGCAAAGGTCGTTTCTCCGAGGCGGTCGCCTTTTACAACAACTCGTGCCCTGCGATCGGGCCCCTCAACGCCGAGCTCATCAACGCCCTCCCGGCCTCGCTCAAGATCTTGGGTCACCATGGTGCTGGATACGACGTGAGTTTTAGGTCACTATATAGCAATGGATTATCCTGATCCTGTACTGACGTTCCGCATGTTTGCATTACAGCCCGTCGATGTCCACGTGAGTTTGTCAGCTCCCCCCTCTCCGCACGTGCCAAGTGGAACCCCCCCCTTCTTTCTGGTTTTTACGGGATGCAAATGAGGGCCAATCATCGATATACGAATTCAACAGCATATGGAGCTGGGACTGACCCGATCTCGCCCACCTTCCCCACTGTAGGCCTGCACCAAGCGAGGCATTCAACTGTCGAACACCCCGGGTGCCGTCGACCACGGAACGGCGACCGTCGCCATGTTCCTCATCATCTCGGCCCTCCGCAATTTCTGGAAGGCGCAGTTGACCCTCCACGCCGGTGAATTCAAGAACGGCACTTCGCCCGCATGGCAATACGACGTCGAGCAGAAGGTGCTCGGCATCGTCGGGATGGGCGGCATTGGCCGAGTGAGTGAATCTCTTTCGAGCTTCGATTGAAACGGGGTCATTCCGATGCTGATGCGATGAATTGGTCTTAGGCTCTCGCAAAACGCGCTCTTGGTTTCGACATGAAGATTATTTACCACAACCGAAAGGAAGCGGACCCGACTTTGCTTGCTGACTTCGTGAGTGCTTTCTGCCTTTCTTCGCCATGAAGCGTTCATCTGACTGAATTTCGACGCCTTACTTTCCTTATCCAGCCTGATGGAGCCGTTACATACTGCCCGACATTAGATGAGCTCCTCGCCCAGGCCGATGTGGTCTCACTACACGTCCCCCTTAACGCCAACACCGAGAAGTCAGTCATTCTCCCAAACCTGAACTTGCCACCTGCGAACCCGTCCAGAAAGCTCACACTTCCGCTCTGTTTCTCCCTCTCTCAGGTTCTTCGGCAAGGCTCAATTCGCCAAGATGAAGAAAGGTTCGGCGATCGTCAACACCGCGCGAGGTGGCGTCATCGACGAGGAGGCCTTGCTCGAGGCGCTCGAGAGTGGGCACCTCTCTTCGGCCGGTTTGGACGTTTTCCCCAACGAGCCCCAGGTCAACCCCAAGTTGATTGCCAACGAAAGGCTGACGTTGTTGCCCCACATGGGTCAGTTCCATTGAACCTCTTTTGTGCGATGATAGACGAACGGCAATACTGACGTGCGCTTCGGCCCCAATTCCTTAGGTACCGAGACGCGCGAATCGCGACGACAGATGGAAAACACGGTCTTGAAGAACTTGATTGCCGGAATCGAAAAGGGCAAGGTCATCAACGTCGTCCCCGAGCAAATCGATATGGTCAAGACCTAAAAAGCACTCGATCGCCTCATCGATCACGTGCCCTGTGCTCGCGTCGTTGACCCATGCTCCGTCGCTTCGGCGAGTTTTTGTTTTCTTGCATCCTACCTTCTTTCTTTCCGGTTCGATTCGGGCCCTTTCACAATGCCTTCGTAAGGTGTGTTTGGTGTAGAGTGTCTGATAGCCCTTTCCCCCCGTCCCATTTTGTCAATACGCACGCAAGAATAAAACACACGCAAACTCTCGGTTCAAGAGAGCTAAAACAGTGAGAAATGCGGCACGGACAATTTCAATAGATTACACAGGTTAGCTGACTGCATTTTGGGGTTTGGGTTTGGGAATGATCAAGGACTGTGCCCGGGCCCCGATGCCCTCCCCTTGATCGAGATGGCCGAGCCTTGGTTCTTTTGCTTCATGATCCTGTCTTTCAACTCGCTCTCACGACGTTTCATGCCCTGATGAGAACGAAGGGATGAGTCAGTAAGATCTAATGAATCACCTAACGGCCTGAGCAAAGCCAACCTACCGACTCACATCATCACGTGCCTCCACATCCCGATTTCGACTCGCCCCTGCTGCGTTGGGACGAGGGGAAACCGACCTCGACGGACTTCTCCTCCTCGTGGAGGACTTCTTGGGTCGTGGTGAAGCGGAGCGACTGTAGCTCCTTCCACGATCACCACGGGGAGAAGGTGAGCGACGGCGTTGTCGGGCGGGTGCGGGAGAACAGGAGCGAGAGGGAGAGCGATTACCTCGGCGGCGACGGGGAGGGGAGCGAGAGCGAGAGTAGGACGGGGAGCGATGCTACGAAATCAAAGGAGAGGTGCGAATATTAGCACATGCTGGTCGATCAGAAATGACCCCGGTGGCTGAGCACCTACGCGACGGCGAGGAGGAGATCGCGAGGGTGAGCGCGATCGAGAGTGATCTCGGCGCTGTACGACCGACAGAGATGAAGATCAGCTTGATAGTTCATACAAACGCTTGCTTATTTTTATAACCTACTCTTCGAGATCCACCACTTCGAGGATCATCGCGACCATCACGTCGTCGATCCTCATAGTCGCGTCCCCTCGGCGGTCCACCGTCACGTCGTCCGTCGTATCCACCACCTCGCCTATCATCGTAACCGCCACCATCTCGGTACCCTCCCGGTCCATTTCTTCGGTCTCGATCTCCTCCACCGTATCCGCCACCAAATTCTCCTCGTCCGCCGCCGCCGTAGCCTCCCTCACGACCACTACCACTACCACCCCTCCCAGCTCCACCTCCACCGCGCTCATCTCGTTCCCTCCTCCTGATGTCCTCCAATCGCCTCTGTTTCTCCTCCTCTTCCCTCCTCTTGAGAGCTTCCGCTTCCTCCCTCTCGCGCATCTCCTTCTTCTTCTCCTCCAGCAGTTCGGTCGGCACTTTAAGTGGGTTCGACTGGGCCGAGAGCAGAAGGGTCCACAGTTGCTGCATGAACGTCGGCGTCGACTTGTTGAGGAAGCCCGTCAAGAGGTGTTGCAAGTTCTTGGCGTCGATGATCTGAGCCACACAACAACAGACTCAGCTCCCATTGGGAGTCTTCTTAGAAAGTGTATCCAAAGTACTGACAGGTTGATCAGGATCCTCGAGCAAGGAGGTAATGTACTCGATCAGGACCTCGTCTTCGAAGCCTAGCAATTCGACCGTTTTCTTAGCAATCCACGGTTTCATGACGGTCAGTTCGACCTTGCGCATATCCACCTGGAATCAGGATATTACCACACGAGTTGGGCACCATGTACCAGAACGAACGCGTCAGGAGGTCACCCGTCGAGGGAGGACGACGAGGTCCACATCCAGCACAGGAGGTGAAGAAGGGAGAGAGGAGGGAACATTGTTAGTCCACGGGCTTCACCAACGATAACGATGCATGAAAAGAGTGCACCTTGTGGTCAAAGGAAGGAGGGAACTTCATCTTTGCGATCGCCATCTGGGCCTTGTTCTTGAACCGGGGGTCCTGGTCCGCCGAGGTGCCCTACACGCTCACAAACGATTCACGTCAGCAGCTGGCTTGTAGCTGTTTACATGAATGGGACTGACTTTGAAGAAGCCGGCATCACCCATGATGACGGTTGCAACCGCGGGGTGAAGTGAAGGACAGTGAGGTGGAAGCGGAGGGGGAAGCGGGGAGGTCACGCGATGGACAAGAGACAATGGTGCTGGTGATGTAGCAAATGCAAAGACTGAGTAGTCTAGAGAGTCTCTAACGATGCTTCTGGTTGCGGTGGCGAGAAAGAGGGGTGAGATAGGTCAAAGCGCAAGCCGTAGTCACAGCTCGCAAGCCGTATTCACAGCTCGCGCTACAGTGGTGCTAGGTGATGCTGGTCAGGACACCCCTTGCTGGTCTATGCTCTGGCAGTGGTTGGTCAGACTGATACAATCCTGAAAAATAAAATTTGGTTCACGTAAAACTATGTCTGTCTTGGGGTAGATTTGGATAATAAGTTGTGTCCTGAATCTCTCCACAAACAATGAAGCCAGAGCATTTCCATTGCAAAGTCTTCCAAGACCGTGACAATCCTGACCCCGGCGGCCGCACAAGCGGGCCGAGCTGACTCGGACCATCGCCCGCGGTGCATAGGAACCAATCTCCTGGGCGGAAGTCGCTACAAGTACACCTCCTTGCTCTCACCCGGATTGGGGAGCTGAGTTCACCAATTGAAAACAAGGTGCCCCTCGAACGCTAGACGTTGCTTGCCATGCCTCGAGTCGAAGCCAATTGCCGCGAGGACTCAGAGCGACTCCTGGTAGTAGCTCCTACGTGCACAAGGAAGTGCAACCCACTCCACAGTGTCCACACTTTGCCACGTCTCTACCTTTGTTAAAGCCTTGAAGTGCTCAGGTGGTAACCCTGAGTTTCCGCACAGGCGGACGGACCTTGCCAGTGTAACCAATTCCGAAATAGTCCGGGCGCGCGGGGGTCACGCTGTGCCCGAATCACAACCGGGGTGCGGGTTTTTCTACACGTCTACACTTGACAGATGGCCGCACTCCAAAACGACATACGAGTCGCCATTCCCCGGTCTACGAGCTCCCCCAAAGTGCACGAAAGATCCCGATGCCCACACTGTTCTGCTTCTTGCAGTTGCACATACGCTCGCCCACTTCGGCCCCATGGTTTCCTATAAACGCGGGCCCTCGGCGGTTTGTCCGCTCGTGGCTGTATCAGTGTCGTGCAGGGGGTTTAGTTCTTTTTCACTGATCCTCCATCGATGATATACCAAATTTGGAGGCTGTCAAAGCGTTGCGCCATCTATTTAGGTTCCCGTTTCTCTTGTGGGTCTACACCGTATTTACAGAGGTGTTGACGCCAAATGGTTCTGAATTTCCCACACAGCATGTCCCTTGTCTTGCTGAAGGAGCTCTCTTGTCGCTTCCATATCTTTAAGGATTTAATGAAGCCGTTTTCGTGTGTCTTCTTTGCTTTTGAGTGTATGAATAGAGTTAGTTCTAAGCGCGTATACGCCCAATTCATATGATAACGATCTTGCATTGGTTGTCGGAGCTCGGACGACCCAGTGAACTCACGTCTAACTCCCGTCGGCTTCTCTGGTTCGCCAAATACTTGGTGAGAAGTATGGACCATTTATATGGAGAACTCTCGACCCATACGTTGTGTGAGGGCATCGGTCCATTCTCGGCGATCTGACTCGAAGACTGCGCGTTCGTCACACCCTCTTCCAATTACTGCCGGAAAAAGTAGTCGAGCATCGCTGTTGGGGGGTGTAAATTTTGAACATGCATGATCCTTCATCTTTCTCATCGTCGCGGATCACGCAAATCCCGGGGAACCACAGCCTGCACCTGATCGCCCCGTGGTCGGTGGCCACAACCGCATGCCCTATTGGCGCGGCCGTCGCAAGGCGATCTATGATACTGGTGTTCTGCTTGTTTCCAAACTACATGCGCGTCCACTCCTCTGCCAGGGAATTGACTGTGCACGCAGCTCGTTTTACACATCGTGGCCATTACTTTGACGTAAGAAGCCGCAGTGCTTTGCCGCCGTCGGCCAGAGCGACGAAAAATTCGTTGCTCCAGTCTCTCGAGCATCGAGTACTGCGTCAAAGTGGCCTGCTATCGCCCAGTTCGGTGGAACTATTAAATCGAGGTTTTGCGCAGTGATGCAGACAACACTGATTGCGCTTTCGTCATTTACGAAGTTGCAGGCGTGTCCTCCACGGGGGCAGTAATAGGACACGATCCGAATTAGTACCATTCCTGCACCGTCTTGTGATCGGACTAATACATCTTAAGCTATTGGTCGTCCTGCCAATGGCCCTTCGGTAAATTTAAACGACATCAGTACCGGTGAAGTGTCACGTATCAGAAGAAGAGTTCCCCATTTCGTACCGGAGCCCGCGCGGATCGAGGGCGCGAGGATCGGCTGATATTCCGTGGGTTGAGGAAGAGTCGTGTATCTGCAATTCGTCACGTGGTAATGCTTTGAGTCCAGCAAGATGTTTGGAATCTGTTGGAGCTTTAACGGGTCTGCACTTTCGTTCACGTTAAGGCTGACAATCGACACAGGAGTTGCTGCATTTGCCTGGTGGTCGTCCAACACGAAGATAAGAAAAACCATGACCACCTTCATCGTCATTGAGGCGTTGGGTAGAACGATCGACATTGCAAGAAGACAATATGTGCTTTACTGGAATATTTAGAAGGGTGGCTTTGGAATTCCTTGTCGTCGTTTATGCATCCTGTCGTCGTGTCCTCGATGACGTCAAGCCAGCGCCAATGAGAGTTTCCTAGTCATGGACATACTTATGGGTATCCCTTCTTCGTCACCGTTTCCGCGTTGGCTGTGGCCGATGCGCCCGCGCTTGCTCCTCGGAGTCAGACAGGGGCGGCTGCTTTCGGGAAAACAGGTATGTAATAAAACTTTGCCGGGACGAGTATGGTGAGCTCGGCCCGTAAAGCCGGTGCGCGCAGGACGATGCATTCTGTACTTGGTGCTGATTTGATCTCAGGGATGGGGTGCTTGTTTTGGCAAGAGAGGAGAGGTATTTTTCATGGGGGTCGGGCACAGTTGGTGCCGGGCCGTTGTGTTGCGTGGGGCTGTCAAGTAAGTTCAAACTCTGGCGGCGGAACTTGGCATCGAACAGAGTGTCGTTGAAGTGACGGATCAAAAGGTAGATCGACGGCTGTACGGGACATGGAGTGAGTGCCATGGATCTGTTTTTCATGTGCTGACTCTGTCGTTGATTAATAGGGCGGACATTCCTTAATTCTTGAAAGCACTTGTCAAGGCTCCTTTTGTTACTTAATGTCCGGGGGCTGCCAGTGAAAGTAACTTCCGGTCCTGATTTATCGGCGTCGGTTTGGGCCTAAGTGAGCTATAAGAGATGCTAGGTATCTGTAGACAATCACTGGTGTCCAAATGGTGGAATATTAGGGGCCGGGAAGATAATGAGGGTCAAGAGGTAAAGTATGGGATTTTCGCAGTTTGGGTGTAGCATAGCGTCCGCGCGAGGCTCAACGGGTTAAGAGGACTCGCTGCTCGAAGGCTGGCATGGGTGCATAACGTGTGATATCGTGTCGAGAAAGAACTGTTTTCATTAAGTATCTGATCTCTATGTGATAGGGTGAAGAGAGAAACCACTCGTCGATTGTAGAGGAGGTTTTGTCGAACCTCTAGGGTGTGGCTAGGGGACGCTTCCACGTCCCATCACCAGGGCCGGCGAGGGGAGGGAGCCGGACTATATACGATAGGGCGACCTAGAGATTCGGGGGGGGGGGATAGAATACTGCTAGAGATAGAACCTCTCTCTCTCTCTCAAAAAAAAAAGGGTCCACTCGATCTTTGACGCACAGGCCCCTGTGAATGCGAACACCTCCGAGCGCGCGGGTGTTGACCGGTTGACCCGAGTTTGAGTCTCGGACTCTCGGTCACTTCCTGAGTCCAGCCGGTACATTCCAAGCTTACACGAACTCCCTTACGGTTTGATGTATTTGTCAGATCCTTTTTTTTGCTACATCATCTTTTTGTTCAACTCGTACCCCTCGTTACTTGTAACAAATCTGTGACAAATCGGCGACAAATGGCTTGCAACAAATTTAACGCAATTGTGACCCCTGCTGAGTCTCAGTCGTCGCATAATCCCATCAGGGGCCAATCGATAACGGCGGATGAAGCTATTAACCTTTCGTGCTCGCCCCAAACATTACTTCTTCTCATAAAGATAGGGGAGGGGTAGCTCTCCTAGGAGCAAAAACGGGCGTCCGGTCGCAGGTTCTCCCCGGCGGTCTCAATCGGAGCAACAAGAAATGAGCAAGAGGTCCCCATCCCCATTGTCCGACCTTGACTGCTTTAACGCAGTGTGACCTGGCATCTTTTGTGTCACAACAATGCCTTTTCGATCCGCAGTAACCCAGGCTCGACGAGCTTTTGGCATGAGCAAACTTCCCCAGTTGTCCCTGACAACCGAGATCGGCGACGACTCCCCACTCCCGTCCGCGTCGGCTTCGGCAGTCTCCGACGAGCCGAGCCGGTCCTCCCTGGTGGGCAGGAAACCCAAAGAGACACGCAGCAGCATGGCCTGTACTCAATGTAGAGAGTATCGCGAGGTGAGGATCTGAAACGGGAAGCCGAGTCTCCTTGTGCTGTGCATCAAAGGTTTTCCGCCTCTGTGGACTGTGCCACTGGCTGACCACACGAAATCGGTTTTCTCGCCTCCGCCTTGAACCTTCTGGTGTCTATAACCCGAACAAGAAATGCAACGCTCAATTCACCATGGTCCCGATCTCCGCGTCTCACAAGTCTCGACTTCGCAAGGTTCCTGTCGGATCTTGCGAACGATGTGTCGAGCTTGGAAAGCGCTGTTTTTTCACGCCCCGCGGACACTCTTCCAAGCATCGCGATGTAAGCACACTCGGGGGGTCTAGTCGCTTTTGACCTGTCTCTCCCTCTCAACCCTATGTTGGATCCATAGCTGAGACGCAGGAAGCTCAAAAGCGCTTCATCGCCGCCGAGGACACGATCTCGAAAACGCGTGCCGCAAGAATGTTCCGAGACCCCTCAGGATGTCCTTCCCGAGCCCGACCGCGTCAGCAAGGTTTTTTCTCCTTCTGGTACTTGTCAGACCGAGTTGACTGGTGCGGGGTCCCCGGGTCCAAATGGTGACTGCAAAATCGAGTCGATGTTGACAACGTCCCTGTTCCCACCACTTCTCGACTCGTCCCCGGCCCAAGCACCCCTGTCGCTCGATGAGGCGCTCTCCCCGCTTACGGTATCGACAATTCATACTGCACTACTGTTGCCACCCCTCGACGAGATCATCGAGGCTATTCAAACGTTCTGTGCCTGCTACTTTCAATTGGTTCGTATCTCAATTCCTCTTTTTCGGTCTCATCACGAGAAACGCTCACGACCCATCGCTTGTGCGCGCCCATAGGGGTTCATCTGCGGGCCCCTCTTTATCGCCCGCCTTCGTCACAACCCCGACTCTGTCTCGCCCTTCCTCCTCACGTCCTTGCTGGCGATCTCGGCTCGATTCACGTCCGTGAGTTGTAGAGCTCCAATTCTCAGGTGGCATCAGCTAGATGAATAACTTGTAGTCCTGCACACACAGTCGCTCGTTCAACGATACGGGTCGCAATTCCACGCAAGCGAACACTTTGTGAACCGAGCGATGGAGATGGTCCCCGTCGAGTGGCTCACGCCATCGCTCGAGGCCTGTCAAGCGTTTTTTCTCCTCGCCGCGTGCGATTGGGGACAGGGGCTCGGTCAGAGGGTACGTTCTTCGAACGCTATGCAATTAAGTTCAAACAAGTTGATGGCACTAATTTATCGTTCATCTGCGTCCCCCTAGATGCTGATGGACATCGCGACGAGGAGTAAGTCCGAGTCCGATGAGCTCCGAGGTTGGTTACCTTGGGTAGCGCTGACATGTTGCGACTCGCCACAGTGGCAAGGGTTCTCCGGCTCCATGATGAAGCGACCTACAAGCTCGGTCCCCATCCAACGAGATCAGAGACCATCGAGACCGAGATGGCTCGCCGTACCTTTTGGATCGTCCACCTTCACGACAATCTGTACACAAGGCTGAACCGACCGGGCTCCTTCTTCCACTTTGAGATCACCGCCTTCCTACCGTTCGACGACGAAGCTTATCTGCAAGGTCTTTCACCGGCGACTCGCTCGTCTTTGAAGGATACTGCTGCGGCAGTCCGGGCGCCGGAAACGGTCTTCCGACCTGACCGATCCCTTTTCACCTTGATGGTCCAAGTCACTGCTCTTTGGGCAAAAGTCGCCAGGAAGGCTTGCTCGATCGATCAAGCCTCGGTACATGGGCCTTGGCACTGTGACGGCGAATACACTACCTTACGGCTCGAACTCTATCAATGGGAAGGGCAATTACCTCCACGACACCGTTGGTCCCAGGACAATCTGAACCACTGGCGCGACAAGAAGCAAGATCTTGTGAGCAGTCACCCACCCGGCCTTGCTGCGAACTCCATTTGTGCCTTCGCTACTCCGAGAGTACTGAGTTTGCTTTTTTGGGTCGCTCAGGCGTTCTTTGTGACCAACGCAACCTTGAGACTGTCCCATATGGTCTTGTACAGGCTTCAGGTTCCGTAAGTCGTGGAGCTCGTGTTCGTCGTGCCACGAGCAGCTTGAACTGACGCCACACGAATATGCGCAGTCTTGTCGCATCACTGGGCGTGTATGATCCGCAATACCAAAACTCACTTGCCGAACGCGACCTTCAACTTGCCCTCTCATTTGTAGAACTGGTTGACATGATGGCCAAAGAAGCATTCGAAGCCATCACGTACGCTGACGTCTTCTTCTCTACGCGCTCACGGTCGGATGGGTATTCGCCCTTCATACTCTACATTGTCTTCGTCGCCGGTGACATCGCGTTGTACATTCACAAATTTTCAATTCTCGTCGACAGTGTCTACACCACCAAAGCCGAAGCGATGCTCACCAAATGCTTGGACCTTCTTCGCGGGGCTGTCACCGCTTGGCCTGTAGCTGCGAGGTGGCACACGCTCTTGGTGGAAGCCTGGACAAATGAATCGCACGATCCGATCGGAGATTTCCCGAATTTATTCGTACGTCGCAAGCGCATTCTGAGGACACCAATGGTTTCCAATTCTGGCTGACACCATCAGCCTTCTGCCACTGTTCATAACGCAGGGGGGCATCTCATGCCCGAGCCCGATGTTCTGCGCACCCTTCAAACGCGCCTCGTGCGACGTTCCCGCAGCGCCGTCGGCTCTGTCTTGTTCGGGGAACACATCTTCAGCAATGGGACTCGAGACCGAAGATGGGAATCTTCTTCAACAGTTTACGCATTTCTCTCCTGACGAGGACGCGTCACCCCTCTTGTCGCTCGGCTCATTCGACTGCCGTTGTCTCGCACTAGCAGACCCACGCTTTCTCCCCCCCCCTCTCGCGAGCGCCGAACCTCCTAACGAGTTGCCTTGCGCGCTAGCGTTCCCGTTGCCCTACCACATGACCAGCTTTCCGGCCCTGGACCTGATGGGATCAGAGTTGGCTTGATTCTTGGAAGCGATGCCTAAGCCCGTCAGAGATCTTCTCGATGTCGTCGTAATCGCGTATTAGGCTAGCCTAGCGGCGAGTCGGAAGTGGCAGAATACTTCACTCGGAAAGACCACCAAACATCACAGCAGTGCTTTGTAATAACCTATGTTCAATCCATATAGCTCGTGATCCAATGAGGAGGCGTAGTACATTACAACGCAGCTCTACTTACAAAACGCACCAAAATGCGTCAGTCCGAGAACGGGATGATCACTAGAACAACACACGGGCCTGTGGAAGAGAGATATGGATGCATCGTCGTCTCTCTGCTAACGAGTCTCGTCGAGTTGCGTACACTGATGAAGGAGCCGTACGCTTCCAACCGCTGCATGGCCAGGAAATCGAGGTCGATCGACGATGGACGGGCTCATCGGTGCGGAGGGTGCAGTCAGGATGGGTTTGAATGCGTGGCCGCACTCAGGGCACTCGCACTCCTGGTCGTACAACTGGGCGCGCAGCGACCGAATCATCTCCTCCAACTCCGCCCTTTCGACTTCCCACGGCCACTGACCAAAAGATGCTCTACTCTTGAGGGACGTGGGTGCCTCGCTTGGCGAGACGGGGAAGGCGGGTGTCACGGGCGTGTGAACGAGGGGCGGAGTGGGTGCGGTCTCGAACGTCGATGAAGCATGGGTCGTGTCAGAGACGAAGGAGAGAGCATGGGGTGATCGAAGAGCGGGAGTGTTGCGAGTCGTGTTGTCCGATGATAGTTTGGCCTCCTCAATCTCTGCCGCCTCGATCTCGGCCAGGAGTTCCGAGGGCAGGCCCGCGGAGAAGGCCATCGAGACGGGTCGAAGCGACAGCGAGGGCGCCGAGGCAACTCCGTTCCCCCCTTTGCCGTTGCGCAGCCGATGCTCGGAGTCCGGAACGGGCATGGAGGAGAAGGCAACGCGAGACGGCGGCGCGCCCGAAGTAGCCCTGGGCAACAAGCTCGATTTGAGCATGGAAGTGGTGGAGGCGAGACCGGTCACGCTGGGTGAATCGTTCAGGGTCAAGTGCACCGAAGGGGAGGACTCGACCTGGGGGAACGACGTCGAGGTGGGGCTGGGCTGCGGCAGGGACGGCACTCGCGGGGTGGGCTCGTTTTTTTCACTGACTCCCATCATGCGCTTGAGGAAACCGCTTCTTCGGTTCTTGAGCGTCTTGGCCGCCATTCCAGGGGTTGCCGGCGATGGGATCGCTGCTTGCGGCGAAGAGATGGCGAGTCCATTGATCGAGGACGAAAGGCGATCCGCGTTGCAGTCAGATGCGTCCTGCTTTGAAGCGGGCTCATCGGATCTCGGGCTGTAGCTCGACGACGCAACGGCTTGTCCCCGTTGAGCAGCGGCAGCTTCAGCTTTTCGATCCTCTTCGCGCTTGCGCGCTTCATCGAGAGAGATGAGCTTGTAGTTTTTGCCCGGTCCATTCGGCAACAACGGCGTGTTCCCTCCTATCGGACTCCGCGGCGACATGGAGGTGTAACCTTCCGGGTCCGGTGTGACGGAATATCTTTCACGCTCGTCCAGGGCGGATGTCGAAACCCGTTCCGGCTTTAGCTCGTCGCGCAGGCCCGGACTGTCGCTTGTCGAGGCGAACGACAACATGTCGGCGGGGGCGGATCGCGGCACACATGTCGAGGCAACCGGCACTGCAAGCGTCAGGATGCTGGACCGCTCTGAGTCGTGCGTCGACAAAGCCGGACTATCAGGCGAAGAAGCAGAGCGTGTCTGAGTCGAGCCATACGAAGAGACGCTGAGCGCAGGCGAGAGCGGACTAGGGAGACCAGAGCCGTTGATTGCATTCCCGGTGTTGATCCTAGGAGTGGCTTTGCCCAGTGCCTTCGGCGACGACGCTCCTGATGGCTTGTTTCCGCGGCGGGGCATGAGTGCATTGAGAGCTTCGTCGCTCTCGAATGTGTCTTCGTGCGCCGACGATTTCTTGACCGTGAGCAGACTGAAGCTCTTGGACCGGTTCCCAAGGCGTGCTTTGAAACTGAGATTCTCTTTGGCCGGCGAGGGCAGGCTAATGGGTAGAATCGGTTTGGCAGGTTCTGCCCTGCGAGTGTCGGCAAATTTGCGTGACTTGTCGGACTGTGCAGGTTCATCCTGGACGTTTGCGGCATCATCAGGATCATCCCAAGGAGCAGGGGAGATGATCCTCGTCTTGGGCCCTGTACAAATGTCAAACAATGTGGAACATGAGCTTGCTCCCAGCACTAGGAAGACGCGCGAAAAGAAGTCACCCAGAATATTGCGCATGCGCATGGTCGCGTCCGCTTCAGACATATCCGAGAGCAAAATTTCCGACAATGGTCGAGAGGGCTCGAGCGCCGGGACCTCCTTTCGAAGAATAGCCACCTTCCGGGGACTGGGACTCGGCTGAGGTTCATCCGCTTCGATGAGGGGTATGGAGCCACTGATCCATTCGTTCTCCAACAACACCGGTCCAACGGGGGAGTTCAGGTAGCCGACCCCGACCAAGCCTGTCGCCGTCGCATTGGCCGCCTCCACGCCATCCAATTGATCCGCAGACAGATCGGGGTCGGTCGTCGCAAAAGGTGCGTGCTGACCCAGTCGCGCGATTCGAACGCTGGCGAGGCTGGTGCTCGGAGAGAACTCGGACGAAGTTTCCGTGTCGCCCAAGCTGTCGTTCGACGACGGCACACGCTGACGCGATTCCATCAAGTAGGGAAGGTGGGGCGCGGCAAGGATGCCCGTGTCGTCCGTTTCACCAAAGCTCAAAAACGGCTTCGACAGGGTCGTCGAGGTCGTATCCCCGGCCGAGGTGGCGTTTCGAGACGAGTCGAACGAAGACGACGACTCGTGGCCGGACATGACGAGGTCGCCAAAGAAGCAAGGTCGGGGCAACGCGTCGCTGCTCGCGCCGTCGCCTTTAAGCACAAAGGTATTGCTGGCGGAAGCAGGAACGCCTCGGTCAGGGCCACTGAGATTGCCGGAGTGATCCCCGTCGTCGTCATCGCCGTCGGGCGAGTCGAGGAACTGGGGATGGTGGCGCGAAAAGTTGGTCGGGACTGCGCTGAACGGGGTCAGTGGCACTTCGTAAGTCGAGTCACCCGATTCGGAATATGTAGGGGAAAAAATGGGAGCAGTGATTGTGGTTGTCGTTGATGAACGACTACGCGAACCCCATGCGTCCTTGATAGAGCGATGGATGCCGCCGCTCGATGAGCCAGTGCTGGTGAGCACCCCTAGCGAGAAGGTTGACTGAGCGCCGACAGCACCGCCGGCGTCTTTGGCGCTAGCGGGCGAGGTCGCGGCGGGCGGCCGCAAGGTCAACGTCTGAGGCATCTCCCGACGGGCTTGGAGAGTTGGTTTCGACATGACCCAGATGGCAAGTGGCGGCTGTAGATATCGGATACGTGAACCCGCGAGTTATGTCCGCGAGAGGGGGGATGGCCTGTGTATCTCGGCTTGAGTCGCGACGAAAGCGACGACGACGACGACTTGCGCTCCTTGAAATGACGCGTTCGGGACCTGCGCGCCGATCGTGTTGATTCGTCACCAACGACTATCGAGATGTGTCGCAGAGAGTGCTTGAGAACGTTGATGCCCAGTGCAAGGCTTACACTAGACGTTGGGGATCTGTGTTCGGCCAGAAGACGGACGCAAGTATCGCAGTCAGACTTCAGTGCACGTGGATTCGCGACAAGGACTTGCCGCAGCTTGACGCGACCACAGTTGGTGCTACTCACGCCAAAATAAATCCGGGGAAGCGCCGAATAGGAGCAACGAGGCGACACCCAATGCTGAGTGTTCGCGTTGTACCAAACAAGTTCGGAGAGGAAAGGAGAGTGGTTCGAGGCTGAAGGCTGTAACAAGTGGGTTGGTCGAACGAGAGCTGCAGTGCAGAAGGTGAGTGAGATCGAACCCCAACTTTTTTCGAGACGCGTGCAGTGCACGGAGGAGCGTGCCGCACGGGCTCCGAAACCCGCCGAAAGCGCCCCTTCCCGAATGGTCCTTGATGAAGTGTTCCACGATTTCTTGAGACCACCATCGCCACCACCGGGGGTCTCACTGGCATTAAGTTCCCATTCCAGACAACCGTGTGCCGACCTGCCCATGAGAGCATGCTCTTCTAAGACATTGTTTTTTTGATCTCTAGTTCAACCGAAAATGCTAAAACTCCATTGCAAAAAACAACGTTGCTGGAGGAGACTGGCCCGGCCGGGCCCTGAGGCCTGAGCGCCTGAGCCCATACAACCTAGTCACGTGCCATTGAGTCCCAGATTGCGGCAGGTGTCTCAGCATCACGTGACCCTCTTGAAAATTCACCGCATCTCCTATTGTGGCGACAAGACCTTGCGCACCTCGCCCACGATCCTCGAAGCCCTCGTCGACTCCGCCCGTGTTGTAGCGCTTGCCGAAGCCCGACGTCCCGCGACCGCGGCCAACGAAGATTCCGAAGGTCGACGAGCTCGGGCGATCGTCGAACTGCCCGCAGTCGAGCCTCCCACCCCGGAGTAGCCGCTGTCTCTACTCGTCGCAGGCAACAAAGTCGAGGTTGCATCAATGAGGCTATCGGTCATCGCCGTCCATCGTTGCGAAGAAGCGTTCTCGACCGTTGGTGAGGCCTTGCTCCCTTCGAGGGGGCTCGTGCTCGGAAACGCCAGTGGCCTGGCCCTCTGCAGCGAGGACGAGAGGATACTACTTGTCGAACTTACGGATCGAGGCAGGTGACCATGGAGCGAGGAAGGTGAGGTCGCGGACGAGTTGTCGTTAGAAGAACAACCAGCGACACCGACAATGGGCCGGAGTTTCGACGAACCCCTTCCGTCGGTCGGTGAGGAGCGCACATAGCGAGGACTGAGCTTGGTCGAGGTCAATGCGGTCGAGGCCGTGGTCGAGCTTTTTTGGCTACCACTGGCTGAAGGGTTCTTTCTTCCCATCGAAGGGAGGAAGGCTGGGACCGCACCTGCCGAAGTTGCAGCGGGTTCGAAATCGGTTGCGGGGGGACTAACAACCGCGATCGAGTCTTCTTCGAACGAGTCATGGACAGGCGGCGACGACGAGACCGCAAAAGGGTTGGTGTTGAACGGATCTGATCGCACGACTGTGGGCAAAGGGGGTCGAGAGCGAGAGAGTGAAACAGCTAGACCCGAGGGTGCGGTCGCTGCTGGGGTCGATTGCGCAGGCTCGTGCGCAAAACCCGAGGGCGGTGTCGGACTCGTCGATTCGACCGCCTCTTCCTCCTCGATCACAGCATACTCTGAACGAGCCAACGCCGTCGCATTGGAAGGCAAAACACTCTGACCACCCTCAGAAACACTTCGTCGACCCGTCGAAGGTCGTCTCGAAGGTGTCGAAGCTTCGACCAAGACGGCCGAGGTCGACGCTACCGATCCGCCTTGGGACGGCGAATCCGGGCCAGTCAAGTTGAGGCCACCCTGCATTTGCTTGTTCGATACCGCGAGTGAGCCTCCCCGCTTGTCGCGAGAGGTCTTGTCCCCTGACGACAGCCTCTTGCCGCGCGAGCGCGACAGGTCCTTGGAGCTCCAAGGCTCGACTTCGAGGTGGAAGAACTTGGTCCCGGGTGCGAGGAGGTAAGGGTTAGAGGCCGGGTCCTTGACGTCGGCGACTTGTTCGGTGAGCGACGTGATGCGAGCGACGATCCATGTTCGTGTCTGCGTTTGCTCCTGAACGGATCCCGTGGCCGAGAGGAAGTGGTGAGGGCAGCTGACGTTGAAGGCGGCCCAGACCGGAATCGCCGAATCGCGAGTGGGCAAGAACAGCGCCAAATCACCGATGGCGAAGCTGTCGGGGACCACACCATTGTCAGCACAGCTTCATTCGACCAGAGCCCAATGAATAGTACTCACTTTCGGAACGCAATCTTGTCCGCCGCGACAGTCTGAGCTTTAAGCGCTCTCTCGCGATACGCCTTGGCCTCCTTGATCCACTTCTTGGTCGCCGACGAAAGCGCATCAATCTTGCTGCGCACCGCGTCCGTCAGAGAATCCTTGTCGTCAATCTTGCCCAGCTCGACGATCAAATCCTCGATCCTGGCTTGGTCGTAGTCGAGAAACTCGGAGACCGTGCTCGCTTCTCCACCTGCTGGCGCCGCGCAGTCTGTGTTGTCGGCGGTGGCGTCGACGTTCTCTTGCGACGATTCAACCTTTTGCGGCGCAGCCCTGAGCAGCATTGTGACCTTGTCCGTCTCTTGCTTCATCCTGCCCGCCAACTTGATCGCCGTCCTCGCCGTGGCCATCACTTTGCCCAGTTCCTTATTCGCCTCGACCAAAGCCCTCTCCCTCTCCCTACGCTGCGAATCGACCTCTCCCTTCGCCTGCCCCAATTCCGTCTCCCGCGTCGAAGCAAGCGTCGTCCACCTCTCGACCTGTTCCCTCAACCCACTCGCAACTTCCTCCAGCGTCGATTCCCTCGCCGCCGCGCGTTCGCGCTCGACTTGATGCCTCTCGATCTTCGCTCGAAGGTCCTGCATCTCTTTCTCCAACACGGCGCGATCCAACTCGGCCTCGTTGCTCTGGTCCCTCAACTTCCTCTCCTTCTCCGCCACGACGACGGTCAAGTCGCGACAGGTCGTTTCAGAGACCTTGATCGCGTTCTCGAGTTCTTCAATCGTCGACTTGGCCCGATCCAATTCGCCTCGTACCCCTTCCAGATCGGACAAGAGGTTAAGATGTCTCCGATCGAGGTCCGCAACGCGTTCCTTGAGGTCATCCTCGTTCTTCCTCGCCGCACTCAGCAAGAGGTCCAACTCATCCTCTCTAGCTTTGAAGCTCCTCGCCTCCTCTGTCGCCCTCCGATCAACTTCTTCCCTTTCCCTCCTCCCCTCCCGTTCAGCCTTCTCCCATTTCCCCACCTCCTTCCTCCTCTCTTCCCTCTCCTTCCTCAATTCCCCTCTCACGACCTCCAACTGCGCCCGATCCGCCTCTTTTCCCGTCGTCGCTTGCCCCACCAACAGATTGAGCTGCACGACCTCTTCCTCGTGGCTCGAGCGTTCGCGCTGCAACTCCCTCTCCACCTCCAACTTGGACTCTTCCAACCCTCGAATCCTGGCCTTTAATTCGTCGGTCTCTTTGGTCTGGGCCAACATGGCCGATGAACTCGCCGCGACATGGGAAGGGTCGCTCGCGAGCCTTTCGAACTCGACCTTGATCTCGTCCAATTGTTGCACCAGCCCTTCGAGTAAGATCCTCGCTTCCCGTATCGGGTGTTTCTTGCCCGAGACGTTCAGGTTGCCTTCGACGTCTCGCAGCGTCGTCAACAACACCTCGACGTGGGACCTCGTCAATTCGGGTAATTGATCGTCCGAGCCAAGTCGCACACCGAGATCGACGAATGGGATCGATTCCTGGGTCCCTCCGCTACTGCTGAGGCCTTTGACCTCCCACGGCAACTTGCCCGCAAAACGTTGTCGATACACCCCTCTCCTGTCCCTCTCGACCCCGACAATAACCTCCAACGCCTGGCCCACCCCTTTTGCATGGGTGCTCAACAAAGTCCCGTATTCCCTCCTCCTTACAATCTCGACGATCGTAGCGACATAAGCCGGGATCAACCCCTCCAACCTTGCGAGATGCTTGAAGTTGTCCGTCTTGGTCCGCGCATCATGATCCAATTCGCCCAACGTCGAAGGCATCAACGCGATGTCGGACTGAAGGCCCGATATGCGTTGCATCATGGTGAGGAGGTAATGGGTCATGGCGTTCTTGTGCTGGACGAGGAAGCGGATGCGGTCGCGGTGCTCCGAGTCGAGCAAGGTCAGTTCGTCGAAACATTGATCCGTCAGGCTCGGGTCTTGCACTGCGAATAAATGACAAGAGTAGGGCCGAAAAGGGCGTGAGCTGGGGCGAAATGGGCACGGAGGGTGCATGCTCCGTCAAAAAAAAGCTCACTTTCCTCACTCGCTCGCACGAGCTCTACTATCCGCTGATGCCCCGTTTCAGCATCATGAGCACACGCATCCAAGTCTTCCATATCTCGACTGAGGCATTCGAAGAAGCTTTATGTCAGTCAGATGCCGATGGATGCACTGAAGGACCGGGTCGACTGACCTTGTCGCATCAAACTCGGTTTGCACGGCCGCCGTTTCAGCCAATACGCCATCGACGGTCACTTGCATCGATTCCGTTCTTGAAACCAGATCATCTGCATTGATGTAAAACCTCCCCCGTCAGCATCGAGCTCAAGAGCTTAGCCGTAACTACCCGGCAGGACAACGAGTGCTCCCCCTCGTGAGAAAATCCTTACCGAGGACCCTCTTGCACCCCTCCTTAACAGCGCCCATCTTGTCCCGACTGACATAGTCGCCCAAGAACCTCTCCTGAGCCTGCGAATTGACCGAACTGCCCCCCATCCCGGACGCCCTCTTGCCCAACAAAGCCGAAGCCACTCCCACTTTGCCAATCGCGATCATCGAGTCCTCCCAACCCTCCAACAGGCCTTGCCAGGTCTGCAAGTTGGGTTGGGTCGAGTCGAGGTAGACTTGGAGCGACGCGTGGGTGCCGGTGTTGACGCGGTGGAGATTGGACAGCGCGAGGTGGAGGGACGAGTGTTGTAGTGCGATCGAGTGAATGAGCGAATGCACCGAGTCGAGGTGGTGCAATGAGAGTCCGATGTGGGAATGCAATGGGTCTTGAGCTGTGGCAAGGCGGTAAGAACGATGCGGGGTGATTCAGCTCAAGTTTTTTCCGCTTCATCAACTCAAAGAGTGAAAGCTTTTGAGTTGCCAAGCCAACGAATAGGGTCCAAACTCACGTTCCAAAGGGGCTTCCGTGAGCACCTGTTGCTCGGTAATAGACAACCCATTCGCGACGACGTCCGGATCGGCATCCAAATGTTCTCTATCAAAGACGTAGACCCTCTTTTCGTCTCCGCCCCTGGATCTCGACCTCGTTGCCGAACCTTGGAGGTGCCTCGAGCCCGACGCCGATGCTGAACTGGCTTGCCTTGGACGGGTGGATGGCTCGAAGACGGTCGAGGTCGAAGGTGATCCGGCTAGTAGAGCGAGATGAGGTACGGTCTCGTCTCTGAGCTGAGCACCTTCCTCGTTCATGCAAATCAAGTGGTCGGGTTGTATCGAGAGCAGGGTTGAAAGCACGTTGTACCGTAGCTCATCGAGGCTGTGTCGATTGACGAAAGCATGAGCTCCGGTTCAGTGTGGGGAATGTGGGTGTATTCTTGAGAGAGAGGTTACTGACGTGGTTATGTTGTGTAGGTCATGCTTGTAGAGTGGGAATGCAGTTCCATCCGAGGCTCGTACGACGACGAGCACCATCGCTCACGCACGCACCTCGAGCAGTGCTCTGGACGAATACGGCTTGGAAGGACGGCCCGGGCACCACTTGGGATGACTTGGGCACGGCAGCCACCGTCTGTCCCAGCGAGGGAAGCACTACACCTGATGGTGGTGGTGGTGGTGGTGGCACTGGGAGGGTGGACTGGGCACACCCAAGGCAGCCAGTGTTGATGCCGTGGTGTGGCGTACTCGTGGTGGGGTAATACATAAAGCAGGGATCGTCATGACGTGTGACTTGGTTCAAAGCGCCGACGTCGATGGCCGATCGCCGATTTCTAAGGCCCGCGTCGACGTCGGAGTACGTCCGGCCGATCAATTTGTATCAGGCCGACTGGAGCATATACCTACAGCATCAGGCTTATGAAAGCGCATGAGAGCTCTTCTCAAAGGATGACGAGGCTGATCAAGCCACCTTGCGTTGGTTCCCAGGAGCGACATGACATCCTCTCCGACGCGAGCAAATCTAGTATCGCTGCCTGAATCAGGATTCTCGCCAAGACAGTGCCCCCTTCTCTCTGCTCGTGCATGATCCATTCTCAAGCCTTTCCATTACATCCCTGACCTTTGAATCTCTATATCCGCCCCGCCGCCACGGGTTATCCGAACCGCGGCCTTTTCCGAGTCGTTCGTCGTCGGTTCGAGTGCCCTTTCCGCCAAAGCCCTTCGCTCGGCTCGTAAGGTCTTGTGCGCTTGCATCACCTGTGGGTCAAAATCTCGACGACATTCAGTTGATCATCTCCGCATCAAGTCTTGGCGCCTGCATCCTCGAACGAACCGCCTGCCTCAACTCGACCCCTTTCCTACCCAACCGTTCCTCCTTCATCCTGAAAAGGTACTGATCGAACCCTCCACACTTGTCCATGGTCCTCAGAGCGCCCGTCGTGACCCTTAACTTCAAAAACCCGCTCAACGCCTCGGAATAGATGCGCTTGGTTTGCACGTTGGGTAACCAACGACGTCGGGTTTTGGACGAGAAGGTCTCGCCGATCGAGGAGCCGGATTGGAGGGAACGACCGTCGTAGAGACCGGTTTGGAAACGTTTGGGAAGCCAGGAGGAACGAGACGTGCCTCGCAGGAGCGGGAGGGAAGGAAACATTGATGCGTAGGATCCGGTGGTGGCTGAGGTGAAGCTCAGGGAAGCTCAGGGATGTAGGCGTGCGAAAGAGCGCGCAAGTCGACGTTGCGGATCCCCTCGACGTAATTAGCGGAGGGTTGGTGAGTCTTGCTGTCCACAGAGTCAGACTTGGTACGGTCCTGGTCTTGAAGGTGAGGAGCGTGGTAGTGAGGTAGGGGTGGGTAGTCAGGAAAGGAAGCAGATTGCCTACGTCTGCCTACGCACGCCTCCGTTGCGCCTCGTCGCGCGCGATTCATGACCGCCGGCTCTCGTTCGTACTTCCTTCTGCACCACACACCCACCATGATCCCTACCGCAGCACGACTCGTAAGTACCAACGTTCACCTACGCGGATTCCCCCTCGAGCCCAGCCACTGACGTACACACACCCACCCCACTTTGCCCTCGTCCAGGGCGGCGGAGCACGCTACCCTTACCCCAAGGAAGTATGGTCCCCCGCAGGTAGGTCACCCTGCATTGCACATCATCATAAACCACGTCCCGGAACCATCTCATCAACTCTCTTCTCTGTGTACAAGGTGGTTGGTGGACTCGCCCGGCGAACTGGAAGTCGTCGACCGCAATCGTCGGCTTGGCCGTCTCCCTCACGACCTATGGCATTTGGGCTTATTCGGCGGGACGAGAGGTGAGTGTGGTCGAGAGCCATTCAGCGTAAGAGCGTTGCAGGTTGAACGTTGGGTGGGTACGGAAGGGGAAGGGGAGGGAAGAAGTGGGGCGCACTAGGTTAGGATGGATGCGATGATGGGCAGGGTGGGAGGGTGATGCAGTGCGGTCCATGAATGAAGAAGCTATCTCGAATACTGATCCACGATGGTAAGCTACAGGTACGACACAACCCGCCGACCCGAGAGATCCCTTCGATGCTGGTCAGTCCTGTCCTGATCGCCTCCTATTCCACCCACCGTACGACCGACCACCACCAGGACTGAACCCCGTCTCTCTCTCTCTCTCTCTCTCTCTCTCTCTGACGCACGAACAGTGGTCAAAGCAAGCCGCCGAGATGGGATACAAGGACGAGAGCTCGTTGGCCGGTCAAGGGGGATTGCACCATCATTAGTAGGCGTCGGATGGAGAAGAGGAGTGGGTCTCCTGAGCATGTGAGGCTTTCAAGTGTCAAGTTGGGGTTTGTGCAATGTATGACAAGGTTGGGAATCTGCTATGGAAATGGGGTTGGAGTTTTGGCTCGGGGTTTGGAGAGGGATTGCATCGAGAGGGGCAGAACTTGCACAACACCGAGGAGGGAACCGAGTGATATGACGCAGCAAATGGGATCGAAGTGGTCACGCCGATTCGGCAGAGGGTCCAAGACATGCAAACCACTCGAGATCGGATGCGTGATCTCAAGGCCGAGATCGATCTCAATAGTTCAAGAGTTGCGGCTTGTCCGAGCAGCTCGGTCGGTGACGGTCCGTGCGGGTCACTCAGGCCCTGCTGAACCCCCCTTCACGTCCTTGGCTCGCTCCCCCCCTCCAGCTCTCCGCCTCGGTCCTCAGATCTCGGCAATCCCAGCCCCCGGATCCTGAGCCTGACGGTCCCACCCTCGACCACCACAGGTCTCCCCACCACCCAAGTGCCATTCTGAGTGCACGCCAGTCGTTCCTTCAATTTGTCTACCGCGTTCGTCGTCGTCGACCGTCGTCGTCGTCGTCGTCTTCTGCTCGAACCTTCGTCACAGGTAGTCTGTTCAATTGACCTTCCACATCGGCCTATGGAGAACCCCATCCGTAGCCATGCTAGACTGCACTCGAGCCTCTCAACAAGCCTCATCCCGCAAGGTCGCTCCAACACCACCCACGACCGCATGGGCTGATCCGACGTCATCGTCCGGTCCTTCACCCAACCGCGAGAAGAAGAAACGCCCCCGGATCATTGGCATCAGGGAACATATACGCAATATCGAGGAAAAGAAATTGCAACAGACCGGTCCGGATAGTTGGTTGACGAGGAAGGTGAGCACCAACCTCCCTTGGTGGTGCGGGTGCAGCGACAAGCGCGCGAACTGGCGAGCAGCCTTCCTCACCCCCCTCACGTGACATCATTTTCTATTCCGGTCCTGTCAAGTTCGCTGTGGGGCTCGTCGTGGGCATGTTTGGGTATTCGTACTATGTCTACGTCGTGAGGATGTGCGTCAAGATGGTTCGCCTCGATCAGGATCGGCAAGGGGGGCGAGCTCAGGGAGGTGGGTCAAATTCAAATTCGGCTTTCACAGCAGGGTCCCGGAACTGATCATGAGCGTCGACGAACACGCAGTCGTCTACTTGGTACTCTATCACTTCTTCTTCTTTATGTTCGTATGGTGTTATATGCGCATCATCAACATCTCACCGGGGTTCGCAAGAGACGTGAGTGGCACCAAACTCGGGTGATTGCTCGAACGGTGGAGAGGGAGCTCATCCAAGACTATGCCATCCTCCACAGTACGTCCCTCAGACAGAGCCACCGCAGGAGGAGGAACAGCTAGTCCAAGTCGAAGGGTATAGGTTCGAGAACCTACGACCAAGTGCTAATGAACCACCACCGAGAACGAGTGTGGATGCGAATGGACATGGGACCAATGCCATCGACTTGGAGCGAGCGACTACAGCACGGCCTGAAGCGGTGCCAGTCTCCGCTGTACGTGACGATGAGGCAAATGAGGACCCGGCATTGAGTGCACTAGGGCCAGCTGCTGCATCGCTCGCTGCTGCCATATCTACACACGACAGCGAACAGCCGGAAGAGCCGACCACGTCACCACCCAAAACCTCCACTTCAACCATCGGCGACAGCACGACCGCGAGGGGGACCCAACCCGACTCGAACCCCTCCTTCACGACCTTCTCCACCACAAATGCCCCCGCAGGACCCTCCTACCCACCAAAACCGCACACCCCATCGCTCCCCCCGTCTCGAACTTCCCATGAATCCACTTCGAGATCCTACCTCGACTTTCCCGAACCCACAGAGGATTACAAACCTGCGCCACCTAAAGTCATCTTTGAACGAACGCCGCCGACGGCGCCTGTATTGACGGAACGGTATCGGTATGATTCGAGAGAGGGATATTTGAGGCCGTTCAGGTCGCATCGGTGCAAGCATTGTGCGGCGGTCGTACTGAGTGAGTTGGTTCGGATGGAAGATCTATCACAGATGATGAACGATGCAACTAACGGTCAAGACGTCCATTCTTCTGCAGAAATGGTGAGATGCGCCAGATGGTTTTTGAAAACCTTCTGTGCGTCTTTCGAAACGCAGTGCTTGAAGCCCTCTTGTGCTCTCTCAGGACCATCATTGCCCTTGGATTGGGACCTGCGTCGGTGCGCGCAACTACAAATACTGTGCGTCTGCACCATCTTCTGCCCAAAGGGACCCATCAACTAAGTCTTCTCGGTCCACTCAAAACAGTCTACAACTTCCTGCAATGGTCGACCCTTTACACCCTCTACGTATTCCTCACCCTCCTCATCGGGATCGCATCCCCCTCGAACCCGCTCATGAACCTTTCGATCGACGCGCAACAAATTGTCATCCTGTGCCTGTCCGCCTTGTTCACTTTCTTCGTCACGTCCCTCCTCATCATGCATACCCGACTCATACTGTTGAACATGACGACGATCGAACAAATGGGGATGGAGAGGATCAAATCGATGGAGAACAGGAGGCTGGCGAGGGAGTTTGGGACGTTTGGGTTTAATAAGATGAGGAAGGTCAGGAAGGAATGGGATCGCGAGTGGGGGAGGTTGGGTAAGGAAGGGAATTTGTGGTGGTTGGGTAGTAGGGGTAATAATTGGCGGATGGTCATGGGCAAGGGGAAGTGGGGCTGGTTTTGTGAGTGTTGTGGTTCTTACGTGCCTTTCTAGGAGCCGGGGTGTAGGTACGCTACTGATTGCGCTCTGAGGCTTTCGCACAACCTGTTCTCTGGGACAGTACCCATCCCAGCAACACCCAAGATGGACGATGGCCTAAGCTACGTCCCCAATCCGAGATTCTCGAAAGAAGGCGTCTGGATGAAGAGGGAACAGTGGCCTAAGGACTTTCAGTGACAGGAGCTTTTGAATCGCATCCAATAATCTTTTCTCACGTTATTTCAACCACCATGTCGGGCCTTTTTTGGCTCACGCATCCGCTCTTTATTAGTGTCGCTACCCTTCAATGTTGTAATGCATACGTTCTCGATCGCAAAGAAGCTGCTTGATCGGTCCGCTCCGGGGAGCGCTGGCCCGAGCGTGAATGCTACCCCACTTTTCGACGAAACCACATCCGCCTTGCCTTCCGCACGCCTCGTCGCGATACCCCCACTCCTCCTGGCACAAACAGGAAGCTCGACTGAACTGTACCCATAGTACTCATATCAGGGCTTCTTAATACGCGTCCGGACTGGGATTTGGCTTCACCGATGGCTTCGCCGATGGCATCCCTTTCATGCGCTCAAAGGCTTCTTCCGCCCGAGGTCCTCCTCCGCATGGCCGATTCTGCCAACATCAATTGGTGGGAACTCTCCCAGCAAAGACAAAGGACCTTGGCAGCCGCCTCACGCGTATGTCGCGCATGGTCCACAGTATTCCAATACGAGCTGTGCGCTTCCATCGTCCTGACGAGCCAACGCCAGGCGAAGGCCTTTTTGGGACTCGGCTCCCTTCTTGCAACAAGATATTCGACGGCTCCAGCTGTGCGAAGCTCTACAACCCAGCACGCTGGTCGGTGAGTACGATCCTGAAGTTGGCTCACCCGAGGACGAGAGATGATCTCGCGCACTCGTCAACCTTGATCCGGAACAATACGACATAATGCGAACGATTCTTGCCCGCACGGGGCCAAAGTCGCTACGACTCGATCATTGCCATGTGGAGATCGAATCAGAGACGGCTAGGACTTTGCAAGGTGCGCAACGGGCTCCTTGCTGTGTTCCCATGTCAAAGATCCGAATAGACGGTTGACTCTACCATGGTCGTGCTTCGGACCCATTGAGCAGGTCTTGAAGAACTCGAGTTGGTCGGCCTCTGGCGCATCTGGCACGACCATTTCTCGCCATTCCTTCTCCCCAACCTGCGGAGGCTGGCCTTCATTACCAGCACTCCGACAAACCACGGGTTCGACATTGGCAGGCTACTTCACATGCCACGTCTGGCCTGAATCGAGTTCCATGGCTGCGACTCCGGCTCGCCCGACTTTTTATCTTTCTCTCGCCGGAGGCTTCTTCTTTAAGAACAACCACCATCTCACTGAGCTACAATTTTGTCTAGAAGGAGAGCGCCGGGAATTCGAGTCGAATCTACCAGAGCTGGCGAAAAGAATTTCGCTCTGCTCGGCTTTGAAAACGCTCGAATTGGACATCCGGCATTGGGGTACCCAAGACGGCCACACCGATCGTCCCTTTCGAAACCATACTCGCGGCAATTCCTTCGACAGCGCCCATCGACGATGTATGGATCCGACTCGAGAAATGCTCGAGGACCGACTCCGAGGCACTCGCGGAAAGGGGTCGCTTCGCTGCTCCGCAAGACCAAATCGAAGCTCCACATTGGAACGTTGCATATCGTCCAACTCGCCCGACCTTCCAACCCGTCTTTCCTTCATTCAGCCAAAGCCCAAGGCGCGACTAAGACTGAACTGCAGGGCATCCTCCTCGAGCCGTGCTGGACCTCGACGAGAGCCGTTTTTGATCGCAAGGGCACCGAGCTGGACGTGCGCATCGACGACGCGTACGATTGCGGGCATGAGGTCATCATGGACTATCCCATCTGGAACTTGTACATTGTTTGGCATATCGCCATCGCCAAATAGGAAAGTCGCACCATTCATCCGTCCGGGGTCGCACTCAGGTCGCCTGCCGACCCACGGTCCGAAGCCTGCCCGCGAGTAGTGCCTCCTGACGGTTTGTGGGCGACAAAATCGCCCCGATGGCAATCGCGATCCCCATCGACAGTAGTTACAGAGGCGCTGCGTGCAAGGACGAGCTCAAAGACTTACTACACATACACGATCTGGAGCAACGTCAAGCAGTGTTATGACTCGTACGGCTTCGGGTTGGACTTGAACATCGTCGACGATTTCGAGTGTGGGCATGGAAAGGGCCGCACCTCGATAGCTTTCAACTTTTGAGAACAGGAGTTGAATCCGAGTGGCAGACGAGAAATTGCCGCGGCGCGCGTACGCATTAGATTCATAAAAGTCATTTTTTTACTGGTAATAAAGAGGCGAGCCGTAATAATGGTGACAACAGAAGGGTTGGCGGTAGGTCCGACCATGGATCCGAGACAGTGTCTATATAACGTAAGCAGAAGAAGAGCAAGAATTTTCTAGCCGACACGAGGAGCAGGCGTCGGGGCCGGCCCGCGCTCGACGACAACATTCTTCTTGACCATCCGAGCACCGCCCATGCATGGTCTCGAAGGCACCGTCGCCGACACGCCCTGCCAAGGATCGGGGTAGGTGCAACCGGGTATCTCGGTCATGAAGCCCCTCGAATTGCCCGTGTTGTACCACCCGTTGCCGGGGTTCGTGACGGCCAGGTAGCCGTTCGGATAGCTCGTTGGCGTCGCGACTGGCATGGTGACGATCGGCGCCGTCGGGGTGTAGTGCGGCAAGTTAGCGGCGTTGAGCGTGCCGAGCGAGACCGGGGGCCATCGCGTATAAGTGCGACTTATCGCGGCGTTTTGCTGCGTCCCAGCCCCACTCCCGCCCGTCATCCAGGGGGAGAGGGTCGGTGCGGGGTTCGAGCCCATGGCGACGGTGAAGCCGTTGTTGCGGACGAGGGACTGGCATGCGCCGACGACCTCGCGAGGGTTGCGCGGGATCCAACCGTTCTCAAACCCGAGTTGGTAGTTCCACATCGGGTTCGCGATGCGGCCGAGCGTGGTGGAGTAGCCCGTCTTCCACGTCCAAAAGAACCAGTGGCGGAAGGCGTCCATGTGGCCCGTTGCCACGAGTCGGAACCCGTCCTTGAGCGTTTGGTTCCACCTCGTGTAGTCCTGCGAGCAGAAGCATGAGGCTCAGTACATGTGTAGTTACTTTTCCGTTCTGAAAGGAGAGACGACTCACGTTCCACAAATCGCAGCTTCCTACGCCGGCGAAACGAGGCGTAGTCGCGCCCGTGTTGGGGAGGTAGTACGTGCCGTTGTACCTATTGCCGTTGCCGACGTTGTTGAGCCACTTACCGCAATCGTTGATCGCTAGACTCCATTCGCCCGCGATCGCGAGTCCGAACTGCTGCGTCGTCGTGTTCATCTTGTCGGCCCAGTACATGCACGGCTTCGCGGCCTGGTACGTCATGCCGTCGTTGTTGGGTTCCGAGAAACACAGGTACGGGTGCGTGTCCAACGAGACGCGGTCGGATCCGGGCATCCAGCCCATCCAGCCGCCGTCTCGGGTCGAGTTGAGGTCCACGAAGCCATCGTGGAACGAGATGAAGGGGCCCTTGCCGGTGCCGTAGCCCGTGATTTGGCGCATCATCGAGTATGTCTCCCAGTAGCTGCGAAGGGGCCCATCGCCGAAACAAAATAGGGGTCAGCTCGAGTGCGCAGTGGCCCTTTCCCCCGAGACCATGAAGCGTACAAGTGACGCAGGGAATCGACGTCGATCGCCAACAGCCCGAGAGGTTCGTTGAGAACACTAAACATGGGTACGACGTTGCTGTACTGGGGTTGGCTGATGAACTCGGTCAAGGTGCGGATGTAGTCGAGCGTGCGCTGCGCATTCGCGATGCCCATCACGCCGTTCAAGAAATTGACCGTCCCCTGTCGGCCCGAATGGTTGTAGCCGTTCTGAGATCCGGGGACGGCATGGAGATCGAGGTTGAGGCGCAGACCATACTTGCGTGCCCAACCAATGGCCTTGAGGAAGTACGTCCACCCAACGTTGGCGAGGTACGGCTCGCCCTCCCACACCTCGATGAGCCACCACGCGATCGGAATGCGCACCCAGTTCAGCCCCGCACCGGCGATCTCGGCAAAGTCCTTTTCGGTGATGAAGGTCTCATAATGATTCGTCATGACCGAGGTCAGGTTGGTACCGAGCACCTCGGACAGAGTCCATTCGTCGATCGCGTGGTTCGTCGCCGTGCGCGAGTCGCTCGCCGCATTGAAGGGCTCGTACAGCGAGGGGACAATGAAGGGTTCGGTGATGAGCCAACCGCCGAGGTTGACGCCATTGATGAGTGTCGTTGAATAATCCCACTGCTCATTCAAGGGAGGGACATCGTCCTGCGCGCGAGCAGAGTCGTTGAACGGGATCGAGACCCAGAAGCCGCCGAACGAGTTGTTGTAGACGAACGACGACCCGTCCTCGGTGTAGACGATTGAGCCATCGCCCCCGAACGGAGCCGTGCGCCAATCCGCCGACCCGTTCGCGCCCGTCGGGATCCCCTGGAAGGCCGTCGTCGTCGGCGTCGCCGAGGTCGTGGGCGCGGCGGCCGAGCTCGAACTCGGCGCCGTCGACGACGAGCCGTCGGCGACAAAGGCGTTGTTGGCCTTGCGTTCGTTGTTTCGCGTCACGATCGCCGTCGGAATCGCGACCGCGACAGCGATGAGGAGCAAGACGACGAGGACAGCGAGGAGCAAGAATTTGCGCCCTCGACTCGACTCGCCGGCCCAGAACCCCTTTTTGCCGTCCTTGACGAGCGTACGACCTCCGGCGAGATTTGCGGTTCCTCTATGACCTCCACCCGTCTTGTCGCTCATCTCGTGGTCCTCGTACTTGTCGTAGAGGCCAAGCCCGCTCCCCGAGCGCGGGTTCAGCCCCAACTGTGATTGGCCATCGCCGAGCGAACACGTCGACGCCGCGGCGCCGTCGGGGCGCGCATACGAGTCGTGGTGATCGCTGTACGAAGCGACGCTATGGCTGCGGGTCGGGGATCCTGCAATTGCTTCATCGTGCACGTTCGGCGGTGAGCTAAGGGCAGGGTCGATCTCCTCGGTCATGGTCGAGTCGTAAGGGGTCGGATACGCCGCGTAGGCGAGGTTCGAATCGTGGTTCGTCGGCACCGCGGCGTACATGTCCGCTGAGGTCTGCGGTCCACCCAGCGAGTGTCCACCAGCCATCATGTCTTCGGGCCCTTGTCCTCGACGAGCGGCGTAGGAGGGCATCTCGGAAGCGGCTGCGAGGAAAGGAGGCTGCGAGGAAAGGAGGCTGCGAGGAAAGGAGGCAGCGAGGTGGGAAGAATCAGCATTTGCGCGCGAGTGTGGGGTGGAAATTCCTCATGGCCACGCCGTGTTCAGCGAAGGGATGTCGTCGACTCGGCATGTCGAACGTCGTCATCGGCTCGTCAAAGAGTCGTGTCTGATGTATGCATCGATCGGACTGGAGTTGTACCGCACTCGGTCGCGCAGAACACAACCGCAGAGGTCTCCGGATCGCCCTCCGCCAAAGCTTATTCGCCGCGTCGAGGCACGTCCCTTCGTGTGGGGGCGGCGAGCCAAGGACGACGACTCGAGACGAAGTTCGGCGAGAGCGTAGAGAGGACACCCATCGAAGCTATTTGTGCGAGTACTCACAGTGCAGCACCTCTCGCCAACACGATGATCGTTCTTCCACAAGAGGTGTGGATGAAGCTGGGGAGAGTGCTCCGCAGAAAAGGACGTCGCACCACCCGTTTTAGTGAAAGCCCAACGCAAGCCGACGCAACGTTGCGCTTGGCAAATCGGATCGGCCGACGGCGCGCGCGAGTTTGGATGGCTCAATCGGAGGCGGCGATAAGAACCGTTGCAGTGCACTCTTTGCGTGCCGGTGCACGAGGTGGGACGCTCGACAAGAAAATAAACGAACGGTGCGTTTGCAAAGTGGGCAGAGCCCAAGAAGGGAGGTGTGCTCGCGAGTCGCAATGTGTGATTGTGCTCGGAAACGAAGCCGTCGTTGTTGTGGTGGTGGTGCCGGAGCCCGCCGAGGGGATCGAACTCGATTTCAAGGGCTGCCGGAACGGACCGGTTCGCTGGAACTCGACTACTGTCTGCCCAAGGTCCATACCATGCCTGGCTGCCACACCCAACAACAATGACGTGCATGTGCTAGACGACATGATTATTCTGCCAAGAACCGACGCTTGCTTTCCAAAATGTGAGACAAGCCCGATTTTTTCTTCCTTCACCGCATTGCAATTTTGCGTTCATCGAGTAGCCTCATTGTCGCCAATTGGCAAACAAGCGCCAAAGCGCGGCGGCGGCCAAGACCAAGGCCATCTTGGCGATGCGCTTCGATGGGGAGCCCTCGCGAAGCCCATCACATTTTCTAACGTTGGCTCAAACGTTCCGTGTTCCATCAGACCCCCTTTGTTTGGAACGAAATTCACCATGTTCTAGTTGGGTGTTATCTAAGTAACTGGCTCGCACGTAATTCTCTCAGCAACCAAGACACCAATTTATCCCGCTTGACCAAAACGCCGAGCCCCTGCGCCTCCTCTTTCCCCAACTGGGGCTTGATCCTGATCTCGCCTCTTTCCAACTCGTCCGGCGCGACGATGACGGCAAAAGGAATCCTCTCCTTGTCGACATACTCGAACTGCGCTGGTCGCTTCGGCTTCTTCTTGTACATGAACTCGGCCTTGATCCCGGCGTCCCACAGGTCCTTGCAGACCTTCATCCGCTCCTCCAGGAGGCCGTCGCCGAGCGACATGACGTAGACCTCGGTGTTTTTGCCCCGCTTGGACTCTTGTCCTTTGGCGAGCAGGAGAGAGAACAATCGCTCGACACCGAACGAGATGCCGACGCAAGGGATCGCACCCGAGGCTCCACCCCCCGAAAACATGCCGACCAGTTCGTCGTAGCGACCTCCTGCCGCGATCGAGCCGACGCCGACCGTCGACTCGTCGAGTTCGGGCTCGCCGTCCGCGCCGATGGCAGCGGCGGCCTTGGGTTTTGGTGTTGGTGCAGCGGCCGTAGAGGGGTCGGTTGAGGGGAGGGCGGCGGTGGAGGAGGGGGGTGGTGGTGCCGAACCTTCGGTGACGGCCTCGTAGATGATGCCTGTGTAGTAGTCGAGGCCTCGAGCGAGTGAGAGATCGAACGACATCTGTCAACAGCGAGAAGGATGCGTCAGCGGTCTTGCTTGGAACGGGACTTTTTGATGTAGACTCACCCTGTCGGTGACACCGAAGATGTCCAGGTACTTGAACAGCAGACCCATCTCTTCGATGCCCTCCTTGGCGCTCTTGTTGGTGGGCAAGTGCGCATCCTCCAACAAGCGATCGACCAACTCCTTCCCACCCTTGAGCTTGACGTATTCCCCAATCTTGTCCGCGACTTGCGGGTCCAGACCCTTTTCCTCGGTCATTTCCCGCTTGACTTCGCTCCAGGGGGACTTGTCGAGCTTGTCGACGGCCGATGAGATGGTGCGGGTCTGGTCCAAGGGGACGCCGCAGACGGCGAACAGTCCGTCCAAGATTTTGCGGTGGTTGACCTGCGAGGCAATATGTTAATATGGTGGTCTAGAGAATATTACGTCGTCTACCCATCCAAAGACCCTACCTTGATGGTGTATTCGCCGATTTCGAGGGCGTCGAGGACGTGGCAAGCGATGGTTAGGATTTCGGCGTCGGGCAACATCTTGTCATAGTTGGCTCCAGCGATGTCAAAGTCCTGTGAGATCATTCGGAATCAGTCGTCGTCGTACCCCACCAAGTCACTGGGAGGCATGGCACCCACGCATTGGTAGAATTCCCTCATGCGGCCTTTGGACATCGCCGGTTGATCTCGACGGTAGACTTTGGCAATGTGGTAGCGCTTGATTTGTGGGTACTTGGCCCCGTTCATGGCCAAGAAGCGTGCAAAGGGGACCTATGTTCGAGCAAAGTATGCCGCGGATCAGCACCATATAACTCTGTCATCGTAGAATTTGATCAGAAAAAGAACCCACAGTCAAATCGTAACGCAGCGAGCACAACTCGCCACCTTGGTCCTGCAGGTCGTAGATCAACTTGCTGTCCTCGCCGTACTTGCCCGACAGGATCTCTTTGAGTTCAAACACGGGCGTGTCGATCGTGACTCCACCGTGGAGCTCGAATACGTCGGTGATTTTCTTGAAGATTTGTTGGCGCAGGATCATATCGGCGGGTTGCCAATCTTTGGTGCCCTGTGATGAGTGTTTAGTGGATCAGTTGGAAAGACTTTTTTTCAAATCAACTTGCCGCCATGTCCTGCCTGGTACCTTGGGTGTTTTGAGGGTGAACTTTTTGGCCTTGCCGCCGGTTGCTTTCGCCGCCTTGGCCACTGCCTCGACCGCGGCGGGCGAGTTGGGGTTGATCTTGACGAGCTCGTCTTTGAGCAGCTTGAGCTTGCCCAGTTCTTGTTCGATCCGGGAGACATCGGCCTTGTCCTTCTTCAGCTGGCGTACGACATCGCCCTGGGCCTTGATGCGTTCGTTGAGCTCGTTCGAGTTGATCGGTGTCGACGACGACGGGGTGGACATGATGATGGTCGAGTAGCACCGCGCACGGGTTGTTGCACTGGGAATGGGGATGGGAATGGATCGGGTCAAAGAGTGCAGTAACCGCAATCGCATGCGCTCGTTGGAGGACGAGGTGGTGCGTCGTAGCTTGCGAAACAGGCACGACGAGCAAAACCGGTGACGAGTGCCGCGTGACGCCGAGTCAAAACCCCGTCGTCGTAATTGACGGATTACCGTCCATTGCCGTCGCTCCGGGGCTAATGAGTATTTGCGCCCCTCGCAAACCGCCGTCCTGCTGGAGCCGGCTCTTGATCTTGTGGTTCCCATCGATACCGTCGCCGCCCACCCAAGTCCGGCATGGCTAGCTACAACCACCACCCTGCCGAGGAGCAGCGCCACCCTCACCCAGGTCCCAGCACTGGAGTGGACGCGCACCTGTTCCAGCTCGTGTCGTCGTCGGCTCTACGTGGCCTGCTCGACAAGATCGTCGGCCCGAAAACGCTCATCCTCGAGCCGTCCCTGGCTGGACCACTAGGGTTGATCACGCAGGTGTCGTCGCTCAAGAACGACCATGGCGTCAGTCGCATGTTTTGGTTGGAACCGAGCGCGTTGGGCGGCGCAGGGGCGTCGTCGTCAGGGGCCAGCGCTGGCGGAGGTGGGGGCATCGAGCGCAACATCGTCTACCTGTGCAGACCCCAGCTGAGGTGGATCAAGATCATTGCAGGTGAGAAAATCTCATCTTCCTCCCCTTTCTTCTTCTTTTTCTTTGGAACAAATTATCCGAGCTTTGCACCTGTCCCCCTCGGGGGACGTCTCCTCATTGCAAGCTCGGTCAGTAAGATTCCATACAGTGAATCTCTCTTCCATGATTATGCTTGATGATGGGCGACTTTTTGATGACGAGCGGACGAGCTCCCCTCTCTCTTGAAACGCAAAGAGACTCCATCCTCATCCGGAAACACCTAAAACTCACTCTGGGCTCTGATGTCGCGGCCGTGTGGGGCTCAACAAATCGCTTCCTGGCTGACCCCCCATCTCCTTGATTCCGACCGCACGCCCGCAAGACCAAATCAAGGCGACCTCGTCCTCAAACTCATCGCCACACTCGTACCACCTCCTCGTCGTCCCTCGCCTGACCGCACCCTGTCAAGCCCTGCTCTCGGACCTCGGCGTGCTCGGCTCGCTCGACATCCACGAATTCCAACTAGGGCTCATCACGCTCGAGTCGGACTTGCTCTCGCTGGAGATGGAGAATTCGTACAAGATGTTGGAGCTCGACAAGGACGGTGCCGTCATGTGGGACATGGCTAAAGGGTTGATGGTGCTGCAACGCGCTTTGGGCGAGGTGCCACGGATCATTGGGAAGGGAGAAGCGGCGAATGTCGGTCGTGTGCATCGTGCCTTTCTTGCTCTCTCGAGGATATTCCGAGCTAACCATATTCTTCTCTTGGGAATTAGAAACTCGTTGATCTCCTTCAAAGGTTACGGAGGGAGGCACCTTCGTCGACCGCGGGTGCACCACCATTAACAGCGACGAACGCCTCGATCGACTCGATGGTCATCCTCGATCGATCCGTCGATCTCGTCACGCCCATGTGCACGCAATTGACTTACGAGGGTCTGATTGACGAGGTCATTGGCATCAAAAATTGTGGGTCATGATTTCGTGGACGTATCATCTGTCACTACTGATGAGCGTGTCTGCCTGTTGCACAGCCCACGTCGACGTCGATCCCTCGTTGTTAAACCCCGCCCCCGCTTCGGGACCTTCGAGCTCGCCCTCGCAACCTTCCATCTCGCAAGCCGCGCCTCCCAATCCCAAGAAGCACCTCCTGTCCTCAACCTCGGACCCCTTGTTCCCGACCCTACGTGACTCAAATTTCGCCATCATTGGTTCGCACCTCAACCGCATAGCCCGGCGCCTCAATGACGATTACGACAAGCGGCACCAGGCTCGCACACCGGCCGAGTTGAGGTTGTTTGTCGGCCAATTAGGGGGTTTGCAGAACGAGCACCAGAGCTTGAGGTTGCACACCGGGTTGACGGAGAAGATCATGGCCGTCACTGGAGGGGACGAGTTCAACACCTGTTTGGAGGTGCAGCAGAGTCAGTCGGCACTTTTTCGTGTGGACTGAGCGAGCCTAAAAAGCTTACCCGATCTTCTTCGTTAGACACCATCGCCGGTGTCGACCTGGCGACGCAGGAAGCGACGATACGTGAATTGATCAATCAAGAAGTGCCGCTCTACACCGTACTGCGGCTCTTGTGCCTCTACTCGCTCGTGTCGGGCGGATTGAAGCAAAAAGTGCTCGAGGAATTCAAGAGGGAGATACTGCAGGTGCGTTTACGCCTATCCGCTTCGACAAATCCTTTCAGACAGCTCACTCCTCGAGCATCAACTCCCGAAAGACCTACGGCTACCAACACCTTACCCTCTTGACCCACCTCACGACCCTCTCCCTCCTCTCGCGTCCCCCACCTTCGCTGAGCAACCCCTCCAAATCGCCCTTTGCGCTCTCGCGCAAACCGCTCAAACTGATCGTCGACGACGTCGACGAGTCCTCCCCTTCGGACATTTCCTACGTCTTTTCGGGGTACGCACCACTGAGTGTGAGGTTGGTCCAGTGTGCGATTGGGGCCGGTGGAGCGGGCAAGCTTTCGACTGGTTCGGCGTTGGCGGGGTTGACGAATGGGACTTCGTCGTTGGGGAGGATGTCCGGCGTCGAGAGTGCCAATGCGGCTGCGGGTGTGAATGGATGGAAAGGGGTCGAGGAGGTTGTCAAGACTTTGGGAGGGGGGGAGATGTTTGATCGAGTCATGAGGGAAGGGAAGGGGAAGAACTATGGAGAGAGTGAAGGGGAGGGGGAAGGGGCGGCGATGATGAGGACCAAGATGACGGTCGTGGTGTATTTGGGAGGCATCACGTACGCCGAAGTTGCGGCGTTGAGGTTTGCTCAGAGGGGGATGAGAGGTGAGTGGCTCTACCTTTTGTGTCTGTTGTTCAAGAGATTAATCAACACCCTCTTTGCATCACTCAGGTCGCAACCTTCTCATCGTGACAACCGAAATGATTCAGGGAACTCAATTGCTCAAGAGCCTCCAGCCCGGACCTTTGTCATCATGAGAGGTCTCGCAAGGATCCGAGGGTGCAGTCGATCAATAATTTCCTTGTTGTAGTAATTCCACGTCTAGAAATAAAGACTTCTTGTTGTTATTGTTGAGACGTGGTCTCTTCGCACACTCTTTTACAGCGCCTTCTTGACCTTGCGATCCAATCGACTCGCCGTGTCCGACTCGAGACCCGCGGGTCGCCCACGCACGCTTCGGTGGATCCCGTTGGCGAGGTGGAAGAGGCCCAACAGGACGGGGATCATGGCGATGTAAAAGCTCGCGCGTTGGAAGCGGGTCATGTCATCTAGAAGTTTCGCGGATGTTTCGGAAGAAGGAGAAAGAATTTTCATCAGTTGGGAATCGTGCAACTCGGGTTCTTCAATGGGCTCGTCGACCACTCACTGAGGAAAGGGTAAGGAAACCACTGGTTGTGGTGGCTCGTGTACTCCATCCACATCGTGTACGCCGTCGTTGCAACGGTCGAGATCAATACCGGGTTCGCCTTCTTGCTCATGGGTGGTGAGAAGACGAGGAAATCGGTCCAGAGCAAGAGGGCGGGGAAGGCGTGGATCGAGATGTCGAGGAAGAGGGGGATTTTGAAGATGGCGTCCTTGGGGGTTAGGAGGGAGGGGTCGTAGAACTGTTGTTCCGTATCGAAGAGAGGGTCAGCCTTGGAGAGACTGCGGTATCGCTCGAGGTGGCGTGACCGACCTGCATCGACCAATACAGCAAAGAGACGAGTCCCTCGATGGGGACTGCGATGATCATGAGCGTGGTCTTGAGTCGATCAAAGACTGCGATCGATCATCCGGAACGGCCAGGCGGAGGTTCAGCTCATTCCGGTCCGCCACGATGTACGAAGGTCATGAAAGCTCACATCTGGCACTGGGAAGAGCATCCTTGAGTACGGCGACGGCAAAGGTCAACCAACTGACTGCCAATCTGGGACAAGGAACGGCGAGGCACCATTAGCGTTGGAGTCGCCCCACAACGCCGACAAAGACGACGTCATCACCACGCCTCCGGTGAATGACTGTGCCGACTCGACTCTTTCCCCAGACACTACGGTCTGTAAGCTCACGAAAGCACCGTCAAAAAGTTCCACTGCCCACCAAACTGCGCGTCCATGTACTCCTTGACGGGCGAAGGCATCCATATCAGCCTGAAGGCATTCGACAGGATCGCGAGCCCGACGATGTGCAGCCCGATCGACAAGGGTGTGCGAGGCGTCGTCTCGGGCACCGAGGACGAGTGCACGCTGGGTTTGTAGCGATTTGAGAGGTGTTTGGAAGGCATCTTGGGGGTGTGATGGTGGTGCGATGGAAGGCGGCGGGAGAGATGTGAGGGCGAGCGGTACTCTCGGTCGACACGAGCTTGCCGACGACCCGCTAAGTTTGATAGATAGCCCGATCCCCGCCGGCGCCTCAGAATATAATTCAAATTTATACGTTCGCAGGCGTCACTTCCACATCTTGCGCCGTAGCAAATGCAACCGTCTATATGAATTTCGAGCGAACGGCGAGGTCTGGAGCTTCATCTACGACCCAACTTTTCCCGTCTTCGCGCTCGGGTTGCTCGACAACGTGTTTGACGAATCGACATCAACGCTGAACCGAGCTTCTCGATCAGTGACGCGAAACGGCAGGCTCGTGGGTCCTTTGAGGAGATTTCCATGCGAGCAGATGCGATTGGGAACCTCGCTGTCCTACGGAAGATCCGACAAGACCCTGTCACCAAGATCTGGCCCGGTCGTCAGTAACCGAGGCTCTGCCGTATAGAGCTACATTGCGAGCTCTCAAGAACGCGGCGCGCCTCACTGGGTTCATTGACGATGTCTCGTTTCTCGCGTTATGGCCAATGTCCGCCAACATGTCAATGTCTCGACGATCGACGTCGAGGACTTGCGTATGTCGATGGGGTGTCGGTCTCCCAGACCTGGGAATGTTCGTACAAGTTGAGGGAAATCAACATCGACATTGAGGGCGAGCGTACCCTTGGCAAGGAGGGTCGAACCCGCATCGTGTACAAAGCGTTGAAGCAGACGCCCCTGCCGACCCCCACACGACCCACCACAACGCAGCTGGAGGCCATCCGAGGCTCGCCCGTCAAGAGTTCGCTTCTTGATGATCATCTTGGGGTCACGCTCGACGGCCTCCAGCTGCGTTGTGGTGGGTCGTGTGGGGGTCGGCAGGGGCGTCTGCTTCAACGCTTTGTACACGATGCGGGTTCGACCCTCCTTGCCAAGGGTACGCTCGCCCTCAATGTCGATGTTGATTTCCCTCGACTTGTACGAACATTCCCACGTCTGGGAGACCGACACCCCATCGACATACGCAAGTCCTCGACGTCGATCGTCGAGACATTGACATGTTGGCGGACATTGGCCATAACGCGAGAAACGAGACATCGTCGATGAATCCGGCCAGGCGCGCCGCCTTTTTGAGCGCTGGCAACTGACTGTAGCTCTGTACAGAAGAGCCTCAGTGGCGTGATGCTCCTTGATCTTTGTTCTATAATCTTGTTGATTTTGTGAAGAACCGAGAGGTTCCCGATTGCATCTAATGGCATCCGGATCTTCTCCGAAGAACCACGAGCGATTTTCGCGTCGTTGACGGTGAAGATCAATTCACCGTTGATGTTGGGGCTATCGGACGCGTTGTCGAGCAGCCCGAGCGCGAAGAGGGGAAGACCGGGGTCGTAGACGAAGCTCCAGACCTCGCCGCTCCCTCAAAATTCGTGTAGAGTGTTGCATCTGTAACGAAATCGAATCGAGATGTGGAAGTCAGTGTCCCCTCCGACCCGGCGACAGTTGCTCGCACCGCAGCCCAGTCCGAACTGAAGAACCCACAAGTTTTCGGAGCCACCATGGCTCTTAAGGAGGTTGTTGGTCATTTTTAAGGTCAAGGAGATGTTTCCCTCAGATCCTTGGCCACGAAAAACCTGAGAAAGTAGGTTCAAACAAGGACCAGAGAGGAAGCCCCCCGCCGTCGGTCAGCTCGCAGTCCCCTGAGTGTCGGAAGCTCCTGATGCTGCGCACCCTCTTACGTCAAGGCCACGTGAAGCTCCTCGTACACTCCACTCACAGCCCTCTCGCGGGGTCTGGAGGATGCATATGCTGTAATAAACGAATGCAGCACAATATGAAAGATCCGTGTTGTATACCGTCAGCAAGACCGCTCGGCTTGTGAGGCTAGCGCTGAAATCGATGGGGGACTCACCGCTCCAGTGCGGCGAGTTGTATCTCGGGAGCGTGGAACGACGGGACGAGAATTTGAAAGCTTTGCGTGGAAAAACGTGCCTTATCGCAAGGGAGCCTCGTCGTAGGGTTTAGCATTTTGCTTGAGGTCTATGTCGATGTACTGGAGCACGATTCCATGGTCAGCGATGCCCTGCCAAGTCGCGGCGGTTCCGTCTGCCCACTGGGCGCTTACAGTCCATTTGTTATTCGGCTGCAGGTGTCAATCCTGTCGCCGATGAAGACAGAGGTCAGGACCAAGAAAGAGGAGGAACTAGTCGCAATGGCAGAGATAAGAGTTGCTGCTCACCCAAGTCAGAGAAACGCTCCACAGACGATGGATCGTGTGCACCGAAAGCGATGTGCCCGGCCCCTTTCACGCGTCGCCTCCGCCATGTCGTACACAAAAGCCCACCATACAGTGGCAGGCAGGGCATAAGGCTTAGCCGAGAGCATGGACCAGGGCCAGGGGGGTAGTATGTTGTTAGACTTCTCATCGCTGAGCTGCTCGCAGGGGCGAGCCTCCACCTCCTACTTAGACAAATCACTCCTGAATGGTCGCTTGCCAAATACCTCGAAATGATTGGCGATTATTTCGAGGTACTCAGGATTGCTGCTGCAACTTTTGTAGGGATCATTTACCTTCAACGCCGCCTGAAGAAACCTCCACAATTGACGAACCTATCGCCGGGTCGCGCTCCCTCGCGGCCTGTGTGAGAGGCTTCGAGTTGGCGACTTGGCCTGAGTGGCGGCGATCGTGGCGGTGATGCATTCGGACCGGGCAGATGCGGGGAACAAGGCGAGCTGAGCAGTGGGGTTGTACTTGCGATTGGAAGGCGGTGTGAGTTGGTGCGGCGGAATGAGCGGGCACGAGCGACGCGCGTGCCTTCCGACGTTTTCTTGACAGCAGCTCAGGAGTCAAGCAGAGCCGCGTGGATCAGACTCGTATTCACAGCAAACAGAGTGGGGTATGAGGTTGGATAGGGGTGCCTGTGTGGGTTGGAACAGAGTAGATACACGAGGTCAGACCGAGCAGGAGTGGAAGGTGAGGTCGGAGCAGAGCGAGACGTCGGCTCTCGTGCGACATGTGACGCAAGCTGAGCACGCTCACCCTGAGCAGCCTTTCATTTCTTGACCCTGCTGGCACCGATGCCCCGGCACCATCGAAGCTCTTGACGTTTACCATCTGCGGTCTACCATCTCCATGAACTATGTCACCTTGTCATGTCGTCGATCTTTTGTGGTTCGCCTCCGCCCGAGTCCGAGCTTCAAATACGACGTTTCTTGATCATGCATGCTCGAAATTGAGGAGAGCGGACGTGCGGAAAACTCCCGAAAACCGGCGTGGAGACTCACCTCCTTTCGATTGCCGATCTGGATCCTGGGCCTGCGGCTTTTCTCTGAGATTACGTAGGCCGAAAGAAGAAGAAAAATCCGCAAGTCCTGTATTCGGGAGTATTAAGTTGGATTTAAAGTATCGCTACCTTTTTGCTCTATTCTCGTCATCTGACCCCTCAGGGGCACCGCCTGCCCTCTTGTTAGAGCGCGGCAGCGAGCTTCGGCTGACCGCACTGCAGCAGGTCCCCGACCACCGGCTACCTTGGACACTCAGTCCATTTTTTCCAATGTTTTACTATCGACTCGAGACAAATCAGAACTTGCACACAAGTTTGTGCGTGACATGCGAAGAACGTGGCAAAGCGATGATTGTTCGTGGGCCCTCCCGGAGATGCACCCTGAGACCGACTCGTTGAAACTCGCACTGCGCTGGTCTCGCGATCACCCGTTCCCAAACTAAAGGATGGTTCAAATACGACGGACAAAGGCAAATGAATACAGCTCAGAGTAGATGAATGGTCTCCGAAGGGACGGACGGAGCACCGGCCAGAGTCGCCTTCCGAGAAGAGAGTGCCATGGCCGCGCTCGTCACTGTTTGAACACACGGCAGAATGAGAATGAGAATGAGAATGAGAATGAAAATTTTAAATTCCAGCTAGTCTACAAAAACAGACGACCCTCACAGGGCGCGGGAGTCAAGCTTGCATTAAATAAATACGTGACAAGCATTGGAAGACAGATGCGCTATCGCGAAAAGGATGCCCTATCAAACCAGTACACCACAGAAGGAGAAAACAATCAGAAGCGGGGACGGAGAGAAAAAAGAGAGGGGGAGCGGTGATGAGGGTGCACGATATATACCAGACACCTGACTGAGTCGGGCCCGTGCAACCGTCGGTTGTATTGGGAAGCTTAAATTTTTGAGCGTGTCCGCCCGGTAAAAAACTCTTGCGGGAATCCCTGTTACGGGTAAAGGTGGGCGTGCCCACTCTTCCCGACTTTTACCTGTTGCCGGACTTGCGGGCAAGCATCTCTTACGGGTCGAATAGGCACTTCGATCGCTGGCAGAAATCTCGTGCTCCAAAAGGGTTCGGAGGACATTGAAACCTCGTACATCGTGACTGACGGGAGCTGCGATATTTTGGACATTTCTCAGAGAATTATGATATTGAACTTACTATTTGATAAAATTAATGAAATTTTTGTGACCGATGTAACGAATGAAATGGGACGCAACGCGATGCAACCGACCAATCTGACGGAAATTGGTCAAGAAAACTCGCCATGGACACAGAAACACGTGATCTTGTGATCTCCCCCACACCATGATGTCTCTTACCATTCCTTAAAAGTGGTCTGGAGCACTTTTAAGGAATCGCTTCTTACCAAATTTCCTCGACAGCCCGTCCAATCTCTCTTACCGCCATTTTTCCGCCCTCAAGAGAGCCGAACTGGTAGAAGTGCCACTGCTCCGATTTGGCTGAGGAATCTCGTAAGAGAAGTCCCGTAAGAGACCGGTCGGACACGCTCTAAAAGGAGTCAACATCAAAACCAAAAAAGACACGGGCTAAGCTCCTCGTGATTTACCCAGGACTCGAACCTGGAATCTCCTGATGTATACAATGTTAAATCGTAGTCAGACGCCTTGGCCAATTGGGCCAGCAAACCCAAAATGTGTATTACACGTGTCTGGATGTCGATCCCTTTCCGGTTGCACGTTTTTTGGAATTTTTTGACCCCTGTCTTTGGTCAAGCAATTAAGGGGCTTCAAGGGGTAGGGCGGTCTCAGGGGGTTCGAAGTCAAAATGATCGAAGAAGGTTCGCCTGTACAACATTCGGACGCAACGCTGTACAACACGTGTATCACCACCAACAACTTTTCCATCGTTCTCTGGCTTCTCATGTATTATCTTCAATCTTCCTTTTATTTGTCTCTGGAGGGAGCAACCGTTGGGTGGGGGGGGGCTTGAACTCGGATTCGTCGGGTTGGTCTGTTCTACTAGTTACAACGCATCAGGCGGACGGGTGTCGTCATCATCGTGCATACTGGGTAGCATCTCCTTTAGTTCCGTACGTAGGGGGTTTTCTCGTCTTGCAAATTAGCGATGAGTTTCATACAAAAAAAAAAAAATGTCGGCAGGCTTGCCGGCGTGTGGGGTTCGCCACGAGGATGAACCCAGCATGAAATCCATGTAGGGTTGACATACATACTTATCTTTTGGGCTCAGGTGGTGGTGTTGTGTCTGGGTAGCCCGGGCAGGGTGGTGAGGGCCGTCCCTCGGCACGGAGTGCTGCGCAATAAAGGAATTCGTCACAAAGTGAGTATCCCAAGCCCTCCTCATCTCAAAGAGACGCAGCAATGTGTTGATGAAAGTGATGAGCCTCTATGCATCTATCTCCTTTCGCTTCGCCCTCGTCTCGAGCCCCTCCTACGTCCGGCTCACCTCTCCTATCCTCGCCTTTCGCGATACTTGAACGAAGAGGCACCGCTTGAATATCGCCACCACGAGTCGATGCACGTTTTATTCTGACTTTTTGATATTAATTCTGAGCCCACGCACTGCCAGTGCTTCACCACGAGCGACTCGAGAATCCCAGCCCCTGTACTCTCAGTCTTTCCGGTCAAATCTCTTCACCGTACACAGGTTTCAAAACGATGCTTGCAATCCTATAGTACCATCCCAGAACAAAACCCATTACATAGAGAAAACAAACCCACTATCAAACAATAAAATAAGAAAATATAGACACCCCAGACCTAGAGCTCCTTGAGCACCTCATCCAACGTCCCCAACAAGACATCCATCTGTGGCTGCCCAAAGATCAACATCGGCCTCAGTCGCACCGCACGATCGCCACAGGCCCCCATGTTGACCCCACGTTGCCTCATCTCCACGACCAACTTGTCCCGCTTGGCCGCTGTCTCGAGGTCCCAAGCGATGAACGTGCCGGCGTTCTCGCCGCGCAGGTTCTGGATGTGTTGCGAGTGGCTCGACTTGGCGCGCGAGAGGAGCGACGAGTAGAGCGCGTTGCCGATCGATTCCGTGTGCGAAACGAGGTCGTGTTCTTGGATGTACGAGATCATCTCGCGCGCTTGCAACGCGCGGACCGGGTCGCCCATCCAGGTGTTGTAGCTGCGCAACGGGACGCACACGGGGGACCGACGATCAGTCACGCGGCCCCACATCTTCGACCTGTTCGGCCTTCCACCAAACTCACTTGCGGTAAGGCAGACTGGCCCTCAACTCGGCTCGGTGGTAAAACCCGGCGGCTTGCATTTTTTTCGAAAACGTGACGAAATCGGGCGGCGTGTCGAGGTTCCACTTTTCATGGGCCCAGAACGATCCCGTGGCGCCGACACCGGTTTGCACTTCGTCGACGATCATGTACACGCCGTGTTCCTGAGTCGCACCACACCATCATCAGTGATACGAAAGAGACGCCTCGCACAGGCGCGCTCGCGCTCTCACTTTGGTTAATGTCCTCAGGGCATTGAAAAAGCCGGGACTGGCATGGTTGTCACCGCCTTCGGCCTGGATGGGCTCGACGATCAACGCCGCGACGTCCCTCCCAATCTTTTTCTGCTCGACGATCGTCGCTTCGACCTGAGCCAACGCGCGCGCTTCGGTCTCGGCGTTCTCCGAGGCGTATTCCGAAAGGGGGTACTTGAGGAGGGGGAAAGGGACGGCGGGCCAGTCGAAAGCGGGGATGTCGAGCTGGAACCGACAAAAGGAAGGTTCGTGGTTCGTGTCAGCCATAGCCGGTTCGTTTGGTGACCGACCGTGAACGTCTTTGCAGGCTTACCTTGTGGATCGCCTTGGACCTCGTCAACGACAAGGAGCCAAGCAACCTTCCGTGGAACGCGGTCGTGAACGACATGGCCGTCAACTGCGGTGCGCCTGGTGCCTCGTTCTTCATGCACGAGCTCATCTAGGGGACGACTTTGCGGCCAGTCAGTTCCCAAAGCTCCACTCCGACTTGGTGCAAGACCACTCGACTGACCTCTTCTGCTGAAAATGCTTGTTCCTCTCCCCTCTGCCTCGCACGATAGGCCATGAACGCCGCCTTTAGCGCGCCCTCGTTGGCGCACGAGCCACACATCTGCGTAAAGAGGTGGGGGGTGCCACTCGGTGCGACCGACAAGAGCCCCGAGTTGATCGCTTGGGCCCATTCTTTCGGAGGGAAAGAGCCGAGGGCAGGCCGGTTCATGCTGCAGGGGATGGACACCGTCAGTTCCTGGACGAGAAAGCTGCTGAAGTATTCGTGGGGTACTACCACTGACGCGGCGATGGCAAACTCGTCCGATTTGGCCAGCTCGAGTAAGCGAGGGTTGTTGTACCCGATCGGAATCGAAGCGATTTGTGCAAAGACATCGAGTAGGATGTTTCCGTCGACGTCGGCAATGTAGTTGCCTGTGAGGAAATGGCGTGCACGGTCAGTTCGGCGGCGGCTCCGGCAAGGTCAAGTGGGGAGATCGCGGGCTCACCTTTGGATTTGGCATAATCTGTCGTTCCCCGGGCCAAGATTTGGACGGTTCAGTACAGTACCCCTCCTCTTCAACTTGACGCCGAATTTCAACTCTCACCGGTGACAAAGACATGGGTCCTCGGGTCCTGGAACTGGGCGATCGCCTGGCTCGCTTCCTTGGAGTTCGGACCTGATCGGCGGGAACGAAAAAGGGAGAACATACAACACATTCAATCTCAGAATGCCTCCACCTCTGCCTTCCATTGGACGAGTAGTCGAGACGCACCTGGGATCGCAGTGCTGACCGTAGGACCCTTGGGCTTATCGGGGAAGAAGCCATTCGAACTCGACGTCGTTGCGAGCGAACGCCGGCGAGCACCACCACCCCACGACGACGGGGAGCCCTTGGATCGCGAGACGACCGCTCGGAGGCAAGACCCTGCAGGACGAGGGAGAATCGTAGGAGACAACATCCCTGTGATCCTGCTGGGCGAGGAAAAGTCGAGGACAGCTGCGTGCGATAGACGGAGGAAGAGGGCGAGGGGCTGTGCCTTGAATCAGGTGGAGCTTCTCGCTTTGGCTTTCGGTACTTAGTAACTGGTATCAATCTCGGCGTCGGGGCTCTTTTCTCGACCAATCCGATCGCACCTGATCAACACTCCAGGGCCGGTATCAAAATTGGCTGTGCAAAGTACATATAAACATTCGCTCATTCAAGACGATCAGCAGGACATGTTTTTGTGGACCATGTTGGAGGTCCGAAACAATTGCAAAGAAAAGGACCCCCAAGAAAGGAGAGGGAAGCTAGTCTCACGCTCATCTGATGTCGCACGTGGGAACAAAAGCAGAAGAGCCAGAATGTGTGTACGAAAAATAAAAGAAAAGAAAAGAAAAGAAAAGAGAAAAGACAGACTAATAAGAACGACATGTGGTAGTTAGATACCCAAACAGGTGCGAGACAGAACAGCGAGAGCGAAAAGAATCGCTGGGATCCTCTTGGGGTAAGTTTTGGTACGAACGAATGCGACTGCGAGGACGGAAAGAGACGACAAGAAAGAGACAAAGCAACAGGTGAGACCCGGCGGAGAGAAGAAGAAAAAGTCGAAAGCAACGAGTGCAAGGCCAATTAAGCCTCGTTCGCGACGACCGACTTGTCCGCTCCCTCGGCGTGTCCCTCTTGCTCGTCCTCTCGCCCGCGCTTCCTCGAACCGGACAGCAACAGTTTCAGATCGGCATCCTCAAGCGGGTTCTTGGGCTTGTCCGTGATGAGGCCTCGCAACCATCCGTTCTCGGTGCGCAACCCCGCGACCTCGGCTTCGAGCGCGGCGACGCGGTCGCGCAATTCCTTGGCCGTCGATTCAAGCGCCTGCTCGCGCTGCTTCTTTTTGATGCGGAATCGGGCTGCGCAAGACGATCAGTGTCAGTTCCAATTGCTTCCACGGATGCATCCTACGATCACACGCCACCCGAGGCGCTACTGCTACTCACCAGAAGCAGCCGTGTTCCTTCGTCGCTTATCTTCCTCGACGGCGACACGGTTGGCCTCATCGTCTCCATCGATGAGCTCGAGCTGCGGCGTCGACACTCCAATCTCGACGTCCTGCGCGACGGGGGTCTCGACCATTGCCGTCGTCGCAGCAGCCTTCTTGGGGCCTCGAGGAGCGGCGGCCTTCTTAGGCTTGCTGGTGCTGCTCGTCGTCACGGAGGTCACGACGGGTTCAGCCGCCTTGCTGGCCGACGGCGAGGCGACGAGCGAGTTGGGCAACATGGCGAACGCATCGACGATCGCACTGGCCGAAGAGGTCGAAGCGATCGCGTTGCCCCCCGTAGGGAGGTGCAGCGTCGGGTCGACGAGCGAAGCGTACGGGTCCAAGGCCGCGACGCTCGGTCCTAACCCAGTCGACAACAGCGCATCGAGGTCGCGATCGCTAGGCGGCTCGACGAGGCCCGAGTCAAAGGCGTAGGAGCCGGGGGCGGAGGCGAGGTTGAGGCGGTACCGGTCGCGGGCAGCGTGATCCTCGTCCAAGCCCTTCGAGGCGTCGGTGAAGAGCGAGCTCGAGTTGGTGGGCGACGAGTCATCGGCGGCAGAGTCAAAGTCGAACGCGACCGAGGTCCAGGCCTCTAGTTGGGCTTGCAGGACCGTGCCATCGCAAGGGAACGACACTGCGGTGATGCATGAGGTATACAAGTTAGCATGCGATGTTTGTGGCTTTGGCGTGGGTGCGTGAACGTTCGCGATGATGGACGAAAGCACTTCGCTGGGCCGGCGGCATCGGATTGACAAAGCCAATCGCGGCTCCGGATCGAGAGGCCGCAGCAGCCCACAGGCGCACAGGCCCACAGGCGCGCGCGGGCGGCGTGCCCTGTGCGGTGGCTGCGGGGTCGCGCTGGCCGGCCCAGAGGAAGACGGCAAACCCGGGCGCGCGCTGGCTGGCCACTTTGGCGCAGGAGGGCCTGCCTGCCTGCCCCACGACAGGTTCGGGATGGTTCCAGGAAGGTGGGCAACAGAACCTACATGACAAGTCATCGCGCTGGGCGATGGCGTCCGGACCATTCTGGGGACTGACTCCTGGGGACGGAGTGAGCTGTTGGTTAAGGATGCGAGGCGTGTGGATCAGTACGGAAGCTCCGGGCGACGATGACGGGCCGCAGTGAGGGCGAGACGACGCACCTGGTTCAACTGCGAGCGTGAAAGCGTGCGGGCGCGTGAGAGTGGGAGAGCATCGCCGGACGGGCGGGGAGGACAGAGGCAGGGGAGGTTGTCAGTTCCAGCTGCACACGCCGCCACAACATGGACACTGCGGACATACCTGGGAGAAGGCCCACGAGTTACTCATGATGGACCCAAAGGCTGACAACAACCACAAACGTCGTCGTCGTCGTCGGTCGAACGTAGAGGAGTCTTGTGTGTGTGGTTGAGTGGAGAGTGGAAAGGCGCACCGCGGAAAAAGACGCGGACGACTGATGTCGGCCTCGGAAATTGTTGGCGCGAGCTCTCGCAGCCTCTCGCAGCTTGGTAATCGCCTCGTGAGTAGCACGGGGCCCGGTCTCGCCAGCATGCTAGAGCCTCGGGTTAGGGTGCCTATTGCCGAGGCGCGGCCCCTGGGGCAAGGGGTTTTTCGTCGTAGGGCGACGACACGTGACTGCGGCAGAGTGTTGGGAGAACTCTGTTACCTCCCACTTGTTGGTAACTTGGAAATCCTCAGCCCTCTCCGTCAGTGCACCAGTGGGCTCCGCAGGCCCCTTTTCTGACTCGAAAACCGGTATTTTGTTTTTTGTTTTTTTGAATCAGGTCTGATTAGAATTTCAGATATTCAGAGTACTCACGCACGGTCATTGATGTTTGAAAAAAGAAAGTGGACATTTTTATGAAGTCAAAGCCACTAGGTCCATGCAGCCGTCACCCTCACAGAACCACCGACGGCGAATCAACAACCCGCCCGCGAACGAGGAACGGGTGCGCCGCTGGGGCCCTTATCACCGAGTATCAACGCTGGCTTCTCGGCATTCCATCACGAACAAGTGCAGTCCTCCGTCGGCTCCGTTAGAGACCATTTAACTGCAACATAGATTTGCAAAGAAAACGGATGAATAACGTAGGAAAAAGGATGGTCCAAAACAAAAGGGGACACCCACAAGTGATGGAAGGAAAACCCCTTGTTCGTCCTCATCGATCATCCCCCACGAGCTAGGTACCTTTCGACGCACCCGGAACCCCGAGAATCAAGATGGGATACTGCTCTAACCGACGTCACCAGCATGTTCTAGTCCCTAGCGATGATAGCGGATTTCTTGTACGCGATCCACCGCCTCGAGAATTGTTCGTTCGCAACCAAGGTGACGATACTATTCCCAACAAGGGAGAAGACCGATAAGTCAGTACGGAACCGTGATCGACGATGGCATGGGGACGAATAAGGACGTGCGTGTGTGGTGCAACCCTCATCAGATGTGCTGTCGTCCCTTTGTACAACCCACGGATCCCTTCGGCTCTCCAGGTCTTGTACAGGCAATCGATAGGGTTCTTGTCTATGGAAGGGAGGGGAAGAAAACCTGGGTCAGGCGAGTTTGGTGACGTGAAAGGGGTGTATACTTAGGTACGCACATAATAGTCCGCGAAGTTTCCCATCCGGCCCCAACGAGTTCGGCGATTGATTGTACATCCTCGTCAGAGCCGTATCTAACGACGTGCGACTCGAGGTCAGCGACGAAAGTCGAGCACCCAAAGGCCGTTCAGTCAAGTCCCCAACTCACCAGCGGGTTGCATGACGGCACAGACACAACTCCCACTGAACGTGCTCGCGAGAAGGTACATCAACCACCCGTCCTTGACCCCATGTTCGGCCAAGTTGACCTTGGCGAAATTGTAGGCCGGCAACTGCACACTCGAACCCATCGCCGTTCGCAGCATGGCCGCGTCCATCCCTCGCACGAGCCCTTTGAATCCTTCGTCGCGGATGATTTTGCGAAACGCGTAGGCTACGGACGGGTAGTGGTGTTGTGCTCCGACGGGGTTGAAGGCCGAGTAGGCTTGCATGCGCGCCTTGACGAGGAAGAGGGGGTTGCCAAAAATCGCTGTGAAGAGGATTACAGATCACAGAACAGTGGAGGGTCAATAAAGACCGTATAGGCTTATTCGGCCCAATCCACCAATCCAACCCACCTCCAATGACACCCGAACTTGCTCCGGCACTCAGACTTGTCCATGTCACGACTTGCTCGGGACGGTACCCAACGACCGAGTTGATCCCCGTCCGTATCGGTTCATAAAAGCCCAGCCTCGAACCGTTCAGCGCAATTTGATAAGTGTACTAGCGTATGAATGGAGGGAATAAGTACCGTCCATCCAAGAATCAGAATCTCCCGGTTCACCCACTACTCACCGCCGCTCCCAACCCTCTCTGAACGCCACCAATGCCTTCATACTTCCACGTCTTCTTGAACGCGTCGATCGGACCCTTGTACACCTTGCCCGCCTTGGCCGCCCTCGGTCCAGATGCTTTGAGGATGTCTAGGGGTAATGCTTTGAGGTCGGGTATCCGGGCTTTCGTACCCGCCTGGGAGGACGTCGCCGACGCGGCTCCGAGTGCGGAGGCTTTGCCGCCCAACTCGCCGTCGAGTTGCAGGCGCGTCTTCATCACTTCAGCGGGGTTGGTCACTGTGAGGAGTGGATGGGGGAGGTTTAGCAAAGTGTTGGGTGCCCGAGGCATCGAGGGATGGAGGGGTTCATCTCGATTGTTGGAGAGATTTACATCGTTCGCGCCTCCCCTCCCTCCCCCACAAAACTTACCGGTTACGGCTGTACATGCTGCCAAGGCACCCGAGATGAAGCCTGTTGCACACAATCCCGTTCATCAGCTGATCCAGAGCCTACGTATCCGTTACATGCAATGCGTACCCTCTGTTGATGCAAAGAATAAGGCAGAATCGCGAGGGAGAGCGTCAAAGTCCGTTATGACCGAACAGGCAAGAGGAAAGATGGACCAGATGGGATCAGCTCGCTGGAACACGTACTAGCACAAGAAGGGTGATGTGGTATGGACTGACCGAACGGATTGAGTTTGACATCCGCTGATGAAGAAGCCATACCGGAACCGACACAAACCATGCAAAGTGCTGAAGAAGTGACCCAAGGAACGAGACAAGGAAGAAGCAGAGATGTCGAAGACTTCGTGACCGGCTTCCCGAATTCGAAATTCGGCACCGCTCCGCTCCCAGCGCCGGGCCGCCGTGTCTCGATTCGGCAGGCCGTCGAGCTCCGACTCGCTTGGGTTTCGAAGAATTAGGCTCAAAGGGGGCGGTGAATTGGAACACTCTAACACGGCCTTCGGGGGCATCGGGATGCACTTACTAATAGGAGCTCTTTTTTCGAGGTACCTCAGATGGCTCACGTCAAAACCCTCGGCTAATCATCGGGGCATCGAAATTCGTGTGGATAGTGACTGTCGCGGATATATACGCGCTCAGGCTCGGGATAAACCGAGGTTGCCGAAGTCAACTGAAGCCTTCCCCGAGTGCTCATGTGCATCGCAGCTACTATTACAAACATGTCAAAACCACGCGCATACGCACATTTGTATCATCAATTCTCCACTCGCTTCAAATACTACGGCTCATCGACGACCATGCCTTCCTCGACCGATGCCGTCTGATCATCCTGTTCGGCCCCTTTCGCCGACTCTCCGTCTTCTCTCGTCCCCGTGGCGGCTGGTGTCTCGTCCTGACCCAGCTTGTTGGACGATACCGCGACCATGGATTCATCCCCGTGCATCGTCGTTTGGATCGTCTTGGCTGACTGTGAAATGACAAGATCATCGGGCGTCAGGTTCGCCTCCAGGAGGCGAGAAATCTCTTCTGGCCGAGTCTCGTCTCCTTTGACGCACCTTGACGAACAACTCCAATCGCTGTTCCAACTGATCCAACCTCGCCTTTTTCCTCTCATTCTCCTTGACCAAAGCTGCTTTGACCGCCGACAATTCCTTCTTGTCTCGATCCAATCTGGTTCGTGAGGTGAGGATCGAAAACAGGTCAGCACATGGTTCTCCCGCGCGACGAGGTCCAGCGAAAACGCATGAGACGACTCACCTCTTGCGTTGGTTGTATTCGTTCTTTAGTCGAGTCAGCATGAGTTGATGAGGATCCTCGATCAGAGCCTCATCGAGGGCATTGCTGGGGTCGGGGTGGGAGGGGTTCTGTTTGGTCCATTCGTCGAGCCATTCGACCACTTCTTCCAGTTTTGGGTGAGACGTTTGGGCTAGGGTGATAAATTCATCTTCGGGGATCAAGGGGAGGTGTTGGTATTCGGATCTGGGAAATTCTGGGGTCAGTGACGGGACATTTACGATCAGTTTTGAGATGGACCCACTCGTAGAGCTGGCAGGCGAGGATCTCCCTCTGCAAATGATCCTTTTCAAACATGAGGTTCTGCATAACCACACAGGGTCGTGAGTTCTCGTTCTCGTCCCGTAACACACCCCTCACGACGCCTCTCACCTGCAATCTCAAATACGCTTCCTCCATCTTGATCCTCGCATCCATCGTCTCGTCCCTTAACGCGGCGATCTCGCCGAGGCCTTTCCTATTCCACGCATGCAAAGCAGCAAAGATGGGTCCGGCCTGTTGGGTCGTCAGTTCAACGCTCAGCGTCGCATCGCCGGTGGTGTTGGAGAAGGAGGTGTCAAATCGGGCTGCGACGAGTTGGCAGGAGAGCTGTTGCAGAGCCGCGAGGAGGTCTTGGGAGGGGGGAAGATCGGCATCCAGCGCCGTCGTGTAGGTCATCTTGATGGGGAGCTGGACGCACGGCGGTGTTGGTGTACCCGAGTCTTGTGTGGAAACGAGCGGCCACAACAGCCCACGAGTGAGCGGTGCCTGCGAGACGAGGCGCGTGTGGGGTGCCCTGACCGCTCAGACGATTTGTAATGCGTTTTGCAATGCTACCATTAGAGCCCAACTTCTTCCGTTTGACATTTCCCCCACTCGTCGCTGCCGGCTGCTCGCTGCTCTCTGCTCTGTCACTTCCCATCTCCCACCTCCCACCTCCGACCCCACACCCCTTCGCCATGGTCGAAGCTACACCTTCCACTTCGACTTCATCAACTTCGATCCCGAACCGCTGGAAACACCTCGACCGCATCCTCACGCGTCGTGGTCCCTTCGTCGATGAGGACTCGTTCCAACCCACCACCTTGGACAAGAGCTTCTTGCATACCGAGGCCAAGATCCTCGTCATTGGTTCGTCATCATTGGATTTCGTGTGTGGAGGATGGCTTGTGTCATACATATGGCTGAACTTTCGACTCCCTCTTCTCTTTGACCGGTCTGCACTCGACTCCGCTCATGCCTCCAGGCGCCGGTGGTTTAGGGTGTGAGATCCTCGCCAACCTGGCCCTCCTCGGCTTCACGGACCTGCACGTCATCGACATGGACACGATCGACGTATCCAACCTCAACCGTCAATTCCTCTTTCGCCCCTCGGATGTCGGTCAATCCAAAGCCGAATGCGCGGCAAGGTTCATCATGCACCGAGTCCCCGGCGTCAAGGTCACGCCTTACCACGGCAAGATCCAGGACAAGGACGACGCCTACTACATGGGCTTCAACATCGTCGTCTGTGGCTTGGATTCGGTCCAGGCGCGACGGTGGATCTCGGCGACGCTCGTCAACCTCGTCGATCCCGAGGTGCCCGAATCGTTGAAACCGCTCGTCGACGGAGGCACCGAGGGGTTCAAGGGCCAGGCGAGGGTCATTCTTCCGACCGTCACGAGTTGCTACGAGTGCTCGTTGGACATGTTGACGCCTCCGACGGCGTTCCCCATCTGCACGATTGCGAATACGCCGAGGTTGCCCGAACACTGCATCGAGTGGGCCTCGTTGTTGGAATGGCCCAAGGTCTTCAAAGGTCAGTTTTTTTTTCTTTCCTCCTTTCTTTCAACGAGCTCGGTCTGATGTGTTCCTCTCCCTCCTGACGCATCGGATGGCTGGGCTCTTCACACAGACAAGAAGATGGATACGGACAACCCCGAACACATCGAATGGCTCTACACGACCGCGCTCGCGCGCGCGCAGCACCACTCGATCGAAGGCGTGACCTGGTCCCTGACCCAAGGGGTCGTCAAGCGCATCATCCCCGCCATCGCTTCGACGAACGCCATCGTCGCTGCGGCATGTTGCAACGAGGTCTTCAAGATCGCGTCGTCGTCGAACCCTTATCTGAACAACTACATGCTCTACACGGGCAACGACGAAGTGTACACGTACACGTTCGAACACCACAAGAAGGACGACTGTCCCGTCTGTGGGCACACGTCGATACGCTTGGACGGCGTCGTCGGGAGGGAGGATACGTTGCAAGAGTTGATGGACGTCTTGATCGAGAGGGGCGAGTTGCAGATCAAGAAACCTTCGCTTTCGATCGAGGTGGCTTCGCCCAACGACGATGGAACCCAGGGGCCGACAAGGAGTAAAAAGTTGTACTTTCAGGCCCCGCCGCAGTTGGAGGAGATGACGAGGCCGAATCTGGACAAGACATTGGGCGAGTTGTTTGAGAGTCGGCAAGGGGGTTTGGTCACGGTCACGGATCAGGGACTTCCGTTCAGTTTGGGCTTAGAGATTGTCTTCAAAAAGGAGTGAAGCGGGGTTATGGTCGATAGCAATAGCATTTTCCATGTACAGCATTGCAATTCTCTTCAAGTTTGTCCTTTTTTTGCTTTCACATTCTTTATGAACAGAGACGATCATCACAGTTGCAGTCGTGGAGGGCGAACGACAGAGACACAGAACGGGTCAAACGGGCAAGCAAAAACAGCGGCCAGATAGAAACGCCTACCACCGAACGTCTCGAAAATGAATCAAAACCGAGCAACGCGCAGGAAGAGCAAACACCATCGGTGCATCCTCTTCGCCTCAGCCACCACTCGTACCCGTGGGATCAAACTCCCTTCCGGCGATCCCCAGTCCGGCATTCCACCCATCCGTCGCATCCAACCCGTCGCGACATCCATCCATCCTCTTCAGGCCACCTAGGGAACCGGCCCTCCCTTCCATTAGCAAAGTCCACACTTGCGCCTGGAGGATCGTGATGCCCCACGCCGATCGGTCGCGAGGCACGAAGCCGTCGACGAAGCGCTCGAATCCGCGGTCAAAGGGGTCCTGGAGCGGCGATGGACCTTGGGCTCCGAGCCAGGGACGAACTGGCGAAAGCGGTACGTTAAAAGTTGGCAGCAACTCAAGTCATTAGAGCCTCTGAGCTGAAATAATTTCTCACCGCAACGCCTGTAGGACTCACGTTGACGCATGCGACCGCCAATGACCCTGTGCGTGAGACTGATTGATGAAAAATAGGTTAGGACGCAGCGTTCCTCAAGGAGTGGCAGGCCCGGCGGAGGCGGACCTACGCCGCGTTTCCAGCGCCAAAGATGTACTATCAGAGAGTATCGAGGCGAAGAAATAGTAATCAGTCTCCTCTTAACTCTTCTCGGGTAGGGCAGTTGGAATGGACTCTACCTGCAGGGGAGCATTGAGTACGAATGCACCGTTCGTCTCGCGCGACTCTCGACGGCGGCTGCCGGGGTGGTTCCAGTCCATGAGTGCGACCTTATCTGAGCGATGGGGAAAGGATACGGAACTGACTATGAAAGAACCCTGGCGTGGTCGTGCCAGTCAAACGGATCCATCGACTCGGGAAAATATCGGTTGATCAACCTCTGTGAAGGACTGGCTTGGTTCGCGACGTTCGTCGCCGCGGCGTACTCCGAGTTGTTGTCTTCGCGCAAGAGGCTGCCGTCGTGTTGCACCAGACCTTGGGCACCAATGTCTTCAAGATCGAACCAGCCGCTGGAAGGAAAGTGGGAATTCCACGAGATGAGCGAGAGCCCCCAAACCAGGCCAAGACTGAAGTGGTCAGTACCCACCGATCCTCGTAGAGGACCTTGAATGGGAACAGCAATTGCGCAGCGATCGTGGGGGCGAGGTTGTACGTGCGCGCCAGACGCGAGATGAGCATGTCGGGCGTGATGCGACGCCCATTGCGAGGTAGGATGCCGTGATTCGCCATAGCATTGCTGTCCCAACGCGCCAGAGAAAGATTAGTACCCACAACCCTCATTCTTGAAAAGCAGCGGCTTGCGCAAGACGAACAGCGCTGGACAGGGGCAACGCGAATCACCGCCGGGGAAGCTGCCAACTCGTAGAAGAGATGGCGATGTCAGAAAATTTTGAGGACGTCTGAAAAGCAGTCGTGTGAGACTCACTGCGGAGGAGCAAAGCTGGTCTTCCAGTGTCCGGCATGTCCGATCCCGGTCCAGCGCGACCATTGCTTGACGACTGCGAGGACAGCAATTGCGCAAGGCCAGTGGTCTCACACTCCTCAGCACAGTTCTCTCCAAGTCCGGTTCTCTTTCGGTGCACTCACATTCACTCTCCGACACTTGAGTAGGAGCCATTTTGGCCAGGGCGCACATGGCCCAAGCGACGGGCATGTGCACTAACGAAGGCGGACGATCGGGGCTGAACGCCTTGGGTACGACGTCGTCCGCTGGCTTGGACGTGAAGGGGATCAGGTTGAGCACGAACAAGACCGAGTCGATCCAGGTCAAGATGTCGTAGTAGATTGTGCGTTGGAGTTGGCTCCAGCTGTAGCCAAACTGTGGGAGGGGGTTGGTTATGAAAAGAGTCGGTGAGAGCTGCATCATGTGGGGGTGAGGTGATGTGGGGGCTTCCGATCGGTGGATCTTGCGACCTACCACACGGGAGATGAGGGAGAACGGAGCCCACCAAATCGGCTCGAGGTGGTGATATTCGCGAGTTACCATCTCTTGACGTTGACTGACTGTGTGGCATCAGAGTGGGTTGATGGTGAGTCAGCGACAATCCGCGGCGAGATGATCGAGGCGCAGCACCCCAGCGAGCGAGCCTTTGTACGACCGACTCGGAGGTCGCTACTTGAACGATCGTTCGTAGCAGAGCAGGAGAGCCCGGACTTGCAATTGCGAAGGAGATGATGATCCTTGTATGCATCACCGCCTCTATGCTTCTTGCTCTGGGGGGATCCGGGCGTCGACATGGTGGTACGACGTCTGTGGCTGAAGAGGGGGGCGATAGTCGATCGGTGAGGCAAGAGCGGAAGCCACCGAGGATCAGCTCGACCCCACCCGAAATTTAAGCTTCTACGAGACCGAGGCGCGATGATACTAGAGATGCAGCTCTCATTTTTGATTGCATGGGCGACGGAGAAAAAGAGGCTCCACATCTTTCAATGCCAACCATTGATGCAGTAGGGGATTCGTTAAACTACACACATAGGGGTTGGGTCTTGACCGAACCACCATTCGAAACAAGGGGCGGAAAAATACCAGAGCGGGATCCCTGTCCTGGTTCGATGGGCGGTGGCTTGCAGGGCTCCCGACTACTCCAAGGCACGCCCAGTACCAGGATGTTTGGGCCCCCATAAGACGCCGCATTTGACCACATGTCGATGTACTTTAGTCGCAAGTGCTAGGCGGGCGGATATTTCTCAGATTGACTTGGACCGAGTGTTCCACCGTCCTGCCTTCCATTCCTTCTCTTTCACAGGCCGCAATTTTGACGACCAGTGCTGCATCGGACCTCAATACAACTACACAAGTTTGCTTGAACTCGCCGAGGAGCTGGACCAGTTGGCGTAATGGGGGAACAGACGTGCGGAGGCAGAAGGGTCGAGGTTTTCTGGTTACATATCGTAGTGTTGGCAACATCCATGCTTTCCTTCTACTGCATTTCTGTGGGATCCGACTCGTCTTTCTTGTCTGATGAAGCTGTCCCGAGCGAGTCATCTTCGGCAGTAGTACCATCAGCAGCGCCCGATTCGCCGGCAGCGCCAAGACTCTCCAACATGCCATCCAACCCTTGCAATAGCTTGTCCAATCTGCCTTCGAATTCTTGCGCGGCCAGATCGGCACTCTCCATCTTGTTCAATAGGTCCAAGATCGCTCGTTCGTCCAGACCATCATCATCCTCGTCTTGGTCGGCGTCATCATTATCGACATCCTCTCCTTCGACGACATCGCCCTGTCCGTTCTGTTTTGTTGATGCTTTGCGTTCGAGTAAAGCATCGTAGGCTGTTTGGGTGGAAGCCAGTGAATCCGGGATCGAGGCGTCGAGTTGGCGCGAGAGGTTGAGGAAGGCGAGGGACTGGGTGATGTCATTCGGGTTGGAGGAGGAGGAGGAGGAGGAAGGAAAAGTCTCTGATGTTGTGACGTCTCTTGTTGTGGAAGTTGCCGAGGAGTTTGTTGCCGCTGTGGCTGCTGTGGTCGTGGACAACGATTTAAGAAAGTCGAGATCGGATTGAAGAGCCCCGTTTGAGGACGAGGAGGAAGTGGGGGCCACTGTGGGATCAGGCCCAGGTGCCAGCTTCAGCATCGACTTGAGCTAAGGAGAGCTGACATCCAGCGACAGGAACCTACTGTTGCACGAGATTCGACTTTGTGATGCAGGCTGGATCGGTTCGAGCCCGTGCTACAGCGGAATGGGGTCAAGCTGAGCGTTGGCTGATACTGTCTCGGCTGTCTCGTCGCCCAAGGCCTCGCCCGCTTTGACTTCCTCTTGACCTTGTTCCCCATCCGCACGCTCTTCCCTCGCCGGCATGACTCCGAATCTGCCGCCGTTGGTGCCGCACCATACGCCGCCTTTCCATGCTCAGGACGGGAGCAGCCACCAGCGCGGATCACCGACCAAGAGGCCTCGATTGACGCCTCCTCCATCGCCTCCACCGCCTGCTGTAGCTGCCGTCCACGCCACAATCTCGATCGCCATGGACATGGGCGTGGGAACGGGCACGGGTACCGCACCATGTTCGGTCGCACGACCGCAACAGCCACCACCGCAACCACAACAGCAGCAACACCTGCCATCCCGACCCCCGCCTCCACCTCTGCAAAAACTACCCCTACCCCTACTCCTGCTCGTCCTCGCACAGTCGTACCACTCTCAAGCCGTGGCCTTGCACCCAACGCTGTGCAAACCGCCTTCGTCCTCAACCAACTCGCACAAGCGCTACACGCTCGCGTGGATCTCGTACCACCGCTTCAACGCCGCCTTGTCCGTATGCCTGGACCAGGTCGTCGCTCTGACCGGCAGTGGAGGACCCTGGCAGGGATTGGGCTCCGGCAGGGTCGAACTGAGGGCGAGGACCATGTTGGCCGAGTGCTTGGCCTCGAGTGGGGTCAGTAGTGCGCTGTTGGACAAGATGTCCAGTAAAGGGGTCAGTTCTTGAGGCATCGTGTTTTAATTTGGGAGGTATCGAGCGGGTCCGCTGACTCCGACGGCGGTCGCTCCCACCTTTGGCACTTTTTGACCTCTCGCTCGCTCGAATGTCAAAACCAGATGGTCGCTTCCGAAAAGGTACGTCGGCAGACGCGAACCTGGTCTAGTCGAGTCAAAACGATATTGACCAGTAATTGTTTCCGATCTGCAGCACGATACGCTCAAGGGCTTCACCCCACATCTGGCACTACTGCAACCTTCGCTCTCGTCCTCGTCGTCGTCCAAATTCGCTCGGCAGACTTTACGTCGCTTGCTGTCCTCCCCGACGACCCCCGTGCATTGGGTCTACCACCTCCACATCACCCTCGCTACCCTACCCAACACGTCCTACACCGACGCGCTCGCGTCATGGTACGAAGTCGATCGCATCGCCACGAATCGAGGCGACGTGCTCGTCCGTGCTGTGTGCTACACCTCGATCGCCCGATTGGCCCTCGCCAAAGGGTCGCAGTGGCATCTCGTATCGTCGACGTTGGAGGCATTGCACGCGCTCGAACCGAAAGAGTTGATCGAGAGGCACCTGCCTTCGGGGCTCAAGGTCTATGCGCTTTTGATCGAAAGTCTGTTGCAGGCGCACATGGGTCTGATCAAGGAGGCCAAGGAAAAGCTCAAGCTCGCGCACGTGCTGTTGGATCGCGAGAGGGCCGAAGGGGAGGAAAAGAGGAGCGAGGACGAAGGGTGGTGTAGGGTGGGTCAGGTCGTCCCCCCCTGACCTCGTGCACTGGGCACCGTACTGACCTTGCGACCCGAGATCGACAGATCCCCATCAACCCTCCTGAGCCCAACAAGACTCGGCCCAGTCCTGCGGACCTCTTTGTCCCCCCACCTTCGTCGGGCGCCCCATTACCTTCGGTCCAATCCATCTCGATTGCTTTGGGACCTCGCACGCTCGTCTACAACTTCGCCTTTCTCGCCTCGGTCGCGATCCACCGTGATCCATTCGGGTCCAAACCAAGGTCGACGCTCTTCGCCAACGAAGGGCTCAAGCTGTTCGACCTCAAGCTCAATGGCTTCGAAGCGTGCCCACCGTTGACGCGGCCCCACGAGGTTGGGGGTTATTTGGCCCGCATCGCGAGGATGAAGATCCATCTGCTCCTGTTCTCGAGCGAGTTGGAGATCATGAGGTCGGGGTTCGAGCAGGCGAGAAAACAGTTGTTGGACGCGGTGATGACGGCGACGAACAGGGAGGGCTTGTGGGATGAGTATCAGGGGAGGATCACGTTGGATTTTGGCATGTTGTTGCATGCTCAGGGGGAGGATGCAAAGGCCGAGGAATGCTACGAGACGGTGTTGGACAAGACGAGAGCGTCGACCGATGGGGGAGGAGAAGCGGAGGACGACGAGCAACGACAAGGGTTGAGGGTCCTGGCCGGGGTCTTGTTGTTGATGCTCAAGATGTCGCAAGGGTGGAGGGTCAGATTGTCGACCCATGCGAGCTCGAACACGAGTGCGAACCCGACCGGTTCACCTCAACGTCCGGCCGCCCACCCGTCCAACGCTTTCGAATCCCCTCGGTATGATGCGATAGCGAGGGAAATTGTCGCGTTCACGTCTTTGGACGAATCGTCTTCTTCGTCTGCGTCATCAACAACAACGAATTCACCTTCGTCGAACTTGATCTCGGAGTTCATCCAGTCCTTGACGAGGGGCGAGATCACCAAGTCGAAGCAACACCTCTCGGTCGCGTTGCAGTTGTCGAACCAGATGAACTCGAACCATGCCAAGGCATTGGTGTTGAGCCTGCTGGCGAACCTGTTTTTGATGACGAGGAATGATCAGGTACGGACTTTAAATTACTCTTTTCTGTGGTTTCGGTTATGAGCCTTCGCTGATGCGGGGAGTGACCTCGATAGGCACAAAAAATGTTGCACGCCGCTTCGCACCTCGTCAAAGGGATGGGCGCTCGAGCGATCCCTCCGGCTATTGAGAATTCGGGCGCGCCATCCGTCCCGACGAACGATGACTTGGTTGGCAACGCGAGATTGGGGCTTTGGCTGGGTGAGAGGTTGTTGGGTCAGTCAAAAGACTGGGTTTTCTGACTCGGATCGGAGGAAAGGCGCTCTTCGTGGAGAAATGTGAAACTGATCCCCGGTGTTTTCATTGCGTACTGTCCCGTAGAGTCTTACAAGAAGGAAAACGATCCAGTCAAGGTGCAGGAACAGGCGAGGAGGAATGATGCGCATCGACGAGCGCTGCAGGATGTCAAGGTTGGGTTGGGGGCTTGATGAGCAGCTTTGATAGGGGCTGTGGCAGTGATGTGTTATAGCCAAGCTTGCGAAGATGTCTGTACCCGACCTTTTTGTTCGATTCACTCTGCAGTAACAGCTTTCAGTAAAGTCTACCCGGTGAACTGGTTATTTTTCGCAATGCTTGTCGATGACTCAAAAGAAAGTTACGCCGACCAACCCTTTGCACTCTTGTTGCCCTCTCGCCTTCATCACGTGCTCCCCAACTACCCGACACCCTGGCTTCCCCATCCGAACCTCGCTCACCGCACACCACAACGATTCAACGCTTAAGCCACGTCGCCAGAAATCTGCAACGTAGCAGCTGACCAGGACCCACTCAAGCACACGGACGAGGTCCAACCACCACCACTAACGACCGACTCAACGGGATGTCGTCATCGAACCGAGCGCCGCGATGGTCGACGCTGTTGAGGGATAGTTTGGATCGGTCGATGAAGGGGAACAAGGACTCGATCTCGTTCGCATTCACGACTTTGGATGCCGTGAGTGGCGAGAGCTCCACGCGATTCGTCGTGCATCGTGGGTTTGTGAATGAGCGGAGGTAAGTCTCTAGTCAAAGGAAGGGGGGTCGGAAGTGGGGAGCGAGTGCGCGAAAAGAGGTTCGGGAAAACGAGTTGGGCCGCCTTTTTCGAGGCGGAGGTGGTGATTATTTGGGAGGCCTGGTGGGATGATGCGCTGATTGGTTCTTGGTGTTGGGTGTACCAGGTCGAACGAGGATTCGTCATGGTCCAAGAACCCGAGCGAGGATGCTCAAGGCGTCAAGTTGGTCAATGACAACTTGATCGTCACGACCGATGTCCGGTGCGTAGATACAGATCCCACGAAAAAGGATCAAGTACGGTGTCGGCTAAGACGGACGTTTCCGTCTTCCATAGGGCCCCCAAAGCTCTGGCTCTCGAAGCGAACCCGACGACCTCCTTGGCCTGGTGGCATCTCCCGACCATGACCCAATTCCGAATCCGCTCCCAAGCCTACCCCGTCAAACCTCCCTCTCGAGGGAACCCTACATCGGCGCAAATCCTCGACCGCCTCTCACCCGTCGAGAACTTTGATTGGGAAGCGGAGAGGATCCGCATCTTCCACAAGATGTCCCCCGAGTTGAGGGCGAGTTTTGTTCGACCTGTTCCCGGGTCGAGGTTGGTGGATAAGGAAGAGGCCAAGGAATGGCCCAAAGAATTGCCGGCGAGTGAGGAAGAGGCCGAGAGGGAGAAGGAGAAGGGGCAAGTCAAGGAAGGTGAGCTTTCTTGGAGGAAACTCGGAGGGGAAAGTGAAGAAAAAACTGATGCGCGTGTGTGCGAATTTGTTTGCACAGCTTTGGAACACTTTGCGCTCATCATCTTGGAGCCTTTCGACGTTGATGTGTAAGTGCATCCACATACTCGTAGGGCGCCTTGATAACTCTTGACAGATCAAGCGTTGTTGTTCCTAACAGCTGCGACCTCGGTGCTCAACCCAACACTCGAGTCCATTTCTCGAGGGAGAAGGGCCAAGGGTGGCAGGGCGCGGAGTGGAAGGAAGAGGATGTGGTGCCGTAATTTTCTTGGGCTTATGGCAAGTAAAGCGTGTAGAATCTTCTTTCGATTGCTCGTCCTCGGAATGCATCTCCTGGGATGTTTGAAACCACTTGCCAAGCGAAGAATTGCCCACGAGAGGACTTCCAAAACTCCGATCATCCTGTCGTAGACGCGAGCAGGTTTAGCCACCGGAGTTTCTCGTCTGGTACAGCAGGAAGTCAAACCGCTTTTTTCGGACTCGGACGTGGAGCCTGTGACCCCGACCACGGCGGCCAATCAATCGATTGATCGATTATCGCCACTCGAGAACCAGCACCTCTCAATCTCACCCAAGTCATCTCAAATGTCACAGATACCCGAGTGTATGACTATTCCTCCCAAATCTCCGCTCCTCTTCTACTACACACATGCACCGACACAAGACGACATTCCGATCGATACCATGTGGATGGTGCTTTTTCTTGCTCATGCGCTCCTCCGTTCCCGCCTTGCTGGCACCAATTTATTCGAGCGACTTGAGCACGGCCTCGAGATCGAATCCTGGTGCGTCCGGGTCAGTGATCACTGATGGCGGAGGTGTCAAAAATGGTCAGTCTCTGTGTAGTATTTGAGTTCTCCCCGTGGTGTCCCCTCCTCCGTCCCCCCCATCAACCCCTAGCCCTAGCCCTCGACCAACTCGCGTGATTCCCCGTCGACACTCGAAAGCCGAACCAAGGAGCCCTCTCAAAAGCTGTAAAAACCACTCACAGCCATCATCCTTGGTGACCTTGGCCTGCCACGCCTTCTTGGCCTGCTCCAACCACTGTTGCCGCTTGTGCAACTCGTGGCGCGCGGCTTCCGAGTCGAACTGCGCCTGCAGGGTGCGGCGGTGCAAAATACCGTAGACGACACCGGAGAAGAGAGCGGAGTAACGCACGACCTGTTCGGGCATAGGAAAGTCGCGGGTTAGTGGGGCGTTGCAGGGGGTGGGAGCGAGCGATGGACGACGAGGGTCCGGTCGACGGGCGCGATCGGATCACGGGGTGTGCGCTACCAGTGCAACCGCATCGAAGGTATGCAGTGCATCGATGGGTCCCTTTGTGGCCGTACTCGACCCCATCACTTCGCCCACATCGCATGACTGCCCCCAGCCTAGTCTCTGATGAATCGGATCGAGCGAGATCGAGGCAGCAGCACAGAGAGAGAGAGCACGAACGTTGACTGCCGGGGAAACCATCGTTGAAGGTGGTGGAGAGGGACGAGAGAGAGAGGCAGGAAATCCGAGATCGAATGCAGGTGTGTCGGGCCCGACGGATTGGGTCGTATGGCCGGAGCGGAGCGGGGATGGGAGACGATGAGTCTGAGCCAAGTCTGGGCGAAATCTCGCAGGCAGGCGCAAGCGGAGCGATGCGGGAGCTTGCGGGCGGCAATCGGCATCGCCCGCGCTCACAAGCTTAACACCGCGGGTCGATCTCATCGAAGTGCCTGGTGCTCTGGCAGTAATTGTATGGGAGATCACTTGGAGACGAAATCTGATGCAAAAAGCGATCCACAATGCAGTCATGCTTGGATGATGTACACAGACACTACGGTACAACACTCCTCCACCCCACTTGCACACCCTCATTCGAAAACCTTGACCACTCCACTCCGATCGCCCGTAATGATGCACCTGAAGGGCAGATCGACGATCGCCAAGGCCGTGATCGCGTCATGGTGGGCTCGCAAGAGTTGTTGTTGGTGATTCGCTATGAGGGTCGATCGATGGACGCGCGAGGTCCGTTGTGAGGGCGGATGCGCTTCGAGGTAAATCGAGGGACGAGTGGTAGACGAGTGCAGACTGAGGAGGCATCCTGTCAGCAAAGTTCAATGTGGATGAACAGAAGGCATGAACAGAAAAACTCACGTAAACACCGCAGTCTCTTCCTCCAACTCCTGCCCACTCACAATTGTCGATTGTGATGCCTTGCCCAAGTCCCAATACCTCACTTTCCGATCCTCTCCAGCAGTCAACAAGAACCCTGCTGCACCGCCCGACCCTTTTGCTCCAGTTCGATCGTATCGATCATTCGCCGCCGCCGCTTCATCGAGGAGGTGTAAGCCACCGGGACGGGAAGACGATGCGGTAACACCTTCGACCGTGTGCGAGTAATCAACACCGGCCCAGAGGGCTCGAACGGTCAATTTGCCTGGGCCCGAGGAAGAGGACGAGGCTTTCGTCGTTTCATCAAATTTCATCGTGGGAACGTCTGGAAAATTGAATCCTTGGTTGTTGTTGCGCTTATCCTTGGCTTGTTCGAGCAGAATTTCGATCGCTTTCGAAGGGTCGAGAACGGCTTCTTTTGCGCGGAACATGGGGGTCGATGGGATCGCAGTCGTTGATGCCTTGTTCGTCCTCATCCCATCCGTCCCAGACACATGTCGCCTAGACGCCCCGATAGGCGAAGGTGAAGAGACCCTAAATTCTTCCACTTTGAGTGCTCTCTCCAGGTCCCACACTTCGGCAATCTGCGTCGTCCCGCGAGGCGTCGTCGAAGCCTGTGTGTCGCTTTCGGCATCGAACGAATCTTGGACGGAAACGATGATCCATCTTCCTTTGCCTTTGGTGGGATGGACGACGATCCGTTCAATTCGATGCGACGAAGGACTGATGGACCAAGAGCGGAGCAAAAGACCGAAGCGAAGATCCCAGAGGGAAAGGAAGCCGTTGGCCGTGCCGACGACGAGCCACACCTTTTTGCGATCGAGGCAGAGCGACGTAATCGGCCCTAGGTGGGAGGGGTTCTGCCAGGTGTGGAGGGGACGCATGGTCCGGAGATCGAGGATCTGAATCGAGGAGAGCGACGTGCCGACGATCAAGTTGGTTGTTGTTTCTGTGTCGTGGAACTCAGCGTCAGTGCATAGTCGAGGAGTGCTGTGAAAAGACCAAGACTGACCTGTGATATAGCTATCAAAGCACGTGACAAACTCCCCCCTCCCCTGCATCGCACACTGCCTGACCATCACTGCTCTCCCATACCTAGGCATCGATCCACCCAACCCGACATCGACTCGATGAACCCACACAGACCCATTGTCACTCACACTTACGACACACCTCGTATGCTCGACGATGCCAACGCACGTGATCCGTCCACCTTGGTCGAACGTTTGTCGCGATTTGGACGTCACATTCTTCTCGAGGCGGATCGTGTCCCATACCTTGACCGTCCCGTCTTGACTTCCAGTGACGAAGAAGAGTTGATCGGGCGAGATGGCAATCGAGATAACGGCTGAGGTGTGTTCGACCAAGTGAGCGATGAGGGTCCCTTCGGGTTTGGAAGGCGTTCGATCTCGAGGTGGGAAGGCCGTCCGTAAGGCTTTGCGGCGGGGGATGCCGACGGGAATGTAGGGTCCGAAATCGACGATGGGTTCGCGGTACGTTTCGAGGTAGGCTCGCTCTAGGAGCTGCTTGACCCCTGCTTCGCTTCCGGCTGGATGATGTGCCGATGAGAACGCTGTCAGCTGCGAGTCAAGAACCCGGTATCAGAGCGCAATCGAATGACTCACAGTACGTCGTCTCAAACCTCTGCTGCTGCACCTTGCCCAATCTTGACGCCCTCTTCATCTGCCCTTCCCAAGGCTCTTCACCCAGGCCGATCCCCATAACTCCATCCTGTCGTCCTTGTGGCGACCCTAAAGCAACTTCGAACCTTCCCTGCGCATTCGCCAGATCCTCCCCAACCTCTGCACCGACTTTTCCAACCTCGACCAGGGTTTTCTGGACTCGGGTACCAGAAGCCGTCGTGGTCGTTGTCGAAGATTCGGTTACGTGCGTTTTGATGGAGGAAGACTCGGATACGGTGCGATGTTGTGGGTGTCTCAAAGGGGAGGGATCGATCAGTGGTGGGGCCGTCGTACTCTCGAGGGAAGTTTGAGCTGGTCGTCGTCGTAGATCGTCGATCTGTCCAGTGGTAGAGGAAGGCGTCCCGGAAACCTGTCGACTTCGGGATCCCCGTCCATCCGGACTCGCTCCGACACCCAATCCACTGACCTCGGAGACCGAATGGGGTTTACTCGACGGTTCAATGGAGAACCGACGTGGAAGACCGCTGGTCGATCGATCCGTTTGTGTCGTAGATTCGTCGTTTTTGATGTTGAAAAAGATGGTTTCGGGGATGATGCCGAGGTCTTGGAGGATTGTGGCTGGGTGGTGGGTGATGGGGTCGGTTGTGGAGGGGGAGGTTGGATCCGATGGTTTGGTTGGGTTGCTGAGGACGAAACGAGATGGTGAAGATCATCAGCTTGTTTCTGCCGAGCGTAGTGAGACGAAGCATCGGAGGCACTCACGCCTGCCGAGCAACCGCCAAGCGAGAGATGTAATCCCTCATGAGGTTGAGCTTGACCTCGTCATCAGGGAACTTCATACCCAACTGACGCATCTTGTCCAACTGGGCTTGATCCCTTCTCGATCGACCACCAACCATATCAGCTCGAACTATCCAACACCACTGTTTGCTCGTGAGACTCACTCATCCGTTCTGACTCCGACATCCCTCGGTGCCCCTTTCTCCCTCGCCGCATTCTTACTTGACCCATTTGCACTCCAGAAATGACTCTTCCCCGCTCGACAGGCCCAAGCCACCGCGGCTTCGAAGATGACCCGGGAGAGCTGATGACGTCATTACAAAGTCAGAATGAACGTCTGTGCGAGGAAGATTCGAGTGCAAATGTGGTAGAACCTACAGGTTCCCTGGCATTATCCAAGATGGACAATGCCGTGATCTCCTTGATATCCGCTCGTAATAGCCTCTTGATCGTCGGGTAGAGGATACACCATCGATCCGTAGGGTCCAATGTATCGCTCGTCGAAGCGAGAAAACTCGCAGCACCTAAAGTGACACAGGAATTCAGCTATAGTCTCGGAGAAGAGCTGTACCGGGGACCGCACCTTCTCGTATCCAGATATTGGGATGGCACAAAAACCCCGTGATGAGTCCGACAAGTTCCCATTTCTTGACTTTGGTGATCAGGCCTTGTCGCATCAACGAGGTCAGAGTGGTCAAGACTTGGACGGTCACGAATTCCTCTTTATCTGTTTACTCAGGCGACCCGACCCATGAATCAGCTTCCGAACTCAACGAAGAACAGCGAAGCGAAGCTCAAAGCGTACCCGCCAGACTCAACACCATCAACGGCGCCAAGAACATCTCCCAACTTTTACCGCCCACCACCTTCGCGACCTCCCCAGCACCTTTGTTCCACCCTTCTCGCAACCTCCATTCCCTTGAATTCAAATACGTGACCAAATGAGCTAGGACGGCGTCGTTCGCTCGATGAGGACCGAAGAAGGCGCAAAGTTCGCCGATGTGGGAGAGGAGAGAACGACGGACTAAAGGGTCGGGATCGGAGAGTAAAGGGTGGAAGTGGTCCTGGATCGTCTGGTGGAGGGTGAGAAGTTGCAGGTCGTAAGGTTCTGGAAGGTCGTCGAGAGGGGGCTGAGGGGTTGTTGTGGAGGAGGTTGTTTGCAGGGCTTGGTTCGTGTCGAGCACGAGTTTGGCTTGTGTTGCTAAGGAGATGAGGCAGGTGGCGTAGGTTGATCGGACGAGAAGCGAGTCGTCAGTCGCTAGGGGCCGCGTGTTGGGCAGGATGTACTCTGTGTAGATGGAAGCGTTGAGAGGGGTCACGGAGTCGATTGTCAAGAGCTGCGAACAAGCACAACAGGTTAGCTCAAACGTGCATGAACGAAACCCTCACGAGAGGAACTCACAACCTGCGTCAAACTCCTGACCGCCGCACTCCGGACCGTCGGTGCATCATCCCCCAACATGGCGACCAAGTAAGGCACCAACCGATCCAACTTGGTTTCATCCGTCAAACATCGACTCAACGCCAACAGCAAATCAAGGCATCGTAGAACCGAACTGGGTCGAACGCAGTTGCGTAGATTCGAGCAGAGGAGGGAGAGGAGGATTAAGGCGGGGCCATCTTCGAAAGTCCCCCCGAGGGCAGGGGAGGCTTCGAGGCCCGGGACATCGAGAAGTACAGGGAAGGTCTCGGCGGACGTTCCAGGGACGAATGTAGGTTCGGATTTGTTGACGTCTTTGTTGACGATGGTTGAAGCGACAAGGCCGTCTTCGAGGTATTGCATCACCATCCCCCATTCGTTCCACACTTTCTCAATCTTGTCGTCCGAGTCCGACCGTAAGCTCGTATTGGTATCCATCGACCGAGGTGCGAGCGTCTCGCCTCCTAGAGTTGTCGTCGTGATTACCGTCGAAGCAGGATTCACCTTTGTTCTCCCTTCGGTTCCCATCGACGATCCCTCGTTCAACCCAGCCAAAAAGGGATGGAAGAACGTGTAAAAGACCTCGGGGAAGACCTTTCCCTTCGATTCGTTCAAATAGTCCTTGCAGCTTTTCCTCTGACTCGGCTGTCTCGAGACCATCGACCGAATAAGATTCCTCATCGGAGCGTCCTCGATTTCGTTGAGATAAGGTTCCAACGAATACCGCTCCCCTTCCTGTGGTTCGGTCGTCGTCGTTGTTCCCTCTTCGCGATATTTGAACAATTGCGACAACGTGAACGGCGGTGTACCTTCCATCCAAAGTTCCGCCATCACACATCCGAGACTGAACACATCCATCGCCTCCGTCACGGGTCCGTCGCTTTGACCCCATCCCAAGGTCGCTTTCTGGCGAGCGATTTCGGAATCGGGCGCGTAGAATCGTTCCGGGGCGAGGTAACATGTCCGGCGGGACGAAGTGTCAAAATAGTAGGAAAAGGTTGAGGGATCATCCAGGGGGAGATAGGTCGGTTTGAAGGCCGAGGAAAAGTCCGTCAAAAGGACCCAGGACCATGAGGTGCACAAGACGTTTTCGGTCTTGATGTCACCGTGGGAGATCTGACCGAATGGAGGCTGGCTGTATGAGCTCTCGCCTAGACGACTCCTCATCTTTTAAAGAATCAACATACCCCTCTTTCATGAGCGTATCGCAATCCCATCAACAGCTGGAATGCGATCCACTTCTTCTCGATCGACGTCAAGAACGGCCTCGTACTACCGAGGTGGACGAGAGGATCAGGGATCACACAACCTCGGAGAAGTCTGAACTGTTACCTCCCTGGCTTACCTGATACGATCATACAGGTTCGAAGCCATCCATTGCCGGATGAGATACGTCGCACGATCGGTCTCGAATGCCCTCTGATAAGCGAGCACATTCGCGCCTTGCAACAGAGCTTCTCGTTCAACTGATCAAAGTGGGGGGGGGAGGGAGCCATCAGGGTCAGAGCTACTAGAAGAAGGTGTGCATTCCGCAGAGGATAACGTACCCTTTATCCTCTCTTCGAACCCCTTGAAACTCAATCCGGGATCATCCTTGACAAAGACCTTGACGACGAGAGCTCCTGATCGATGACGCGCTCGGATCGTCTTGAGGAACCGGGAGGTGCCCATGCTAGGTATTTGATTGGGTATAGAATCAGCTTGGTGGTATTCTGTGAGGCAATGCGTCATGTCGCTGACGCACCTCTTGTCATATCCGATTTCAGCCCCTAGCTCGCCGAGGAGCCCGCCGCCGATCGCCGACGAGGCATTCGTCGCGGTGGCTGCTTGGGCATGATGTGCACCTCCTGCAGCCGCCACGACGGTCGCAGTCGCAGTCGATGAGCCATGGGCAACCCCTGCTGTGGTGGTGGAGGAGGAGGAGAATGAAGAAGGTGGGACGGAGAGATGTTGGCCCATCTCGCGCCAAACACACTACGTCGTACCACTCGAAAGTGGAGGCGAGCGGCAGTTGTACGACCGAGTGCAAGAAGCGCGTGACTTGCGACGGCGCGGGTACGACGTGGGGAGGCGGGGTAAGTAGCCATAAGCAGGTAAGCTGGGGGCAGTCGCGCTAGGTCGCGCCAGCTCTCTCTCTCGTGCGACCTTGTGCGACCTTGTGCGACCCACTCTTCAGAACCATAAAACCACCATGGCCAGGCGAACAGGAGTAGGCTACACCTCGTTGCAACGTCATCTCGACTCGCAGTCCCACTACAGTAAGCCGGTGCTTCTCTCGAGGCCTTATCCCTCTCCCGTCCCCCCACTCACTCTGACTCGGACTGCCCCGCTTCCCTCCTCTCCTGCAGGCACCCTCTCGACGACGCTCCTCTCCTCCCAAGCCCAATCCCTTCAGGCCCAACTGCAGACCTTCACCACCGCGCTCGCGTCCTTTTCGAAAACGCATCGTTCTCGCATCCTTTTGTCCCCAACGTTCCGCTCCGAGTTCACTCGACTCTGCGCCGAACTCGGGTTGGATCCCTTGGGTGGAGGGAAGAAAAAGTTGTGGGATCGATTAGGGTTGGGCGAGTGGTATTTGGCTTTGGGGGTGCAGGTCGTGGATGTGTGTCTAGGGTTGAGGGACGCGACGGGCGGATTGGTCAGGGTCGAAGTTGTATTGCAAGGGGTTGGAAAGTTGAGGAATGGGGGCAAGGATGAAGGCGAAGAAGTCACGGTCGCGGATTTGGAAAAGGCCATTCAGGTATTGGGTCCTTTGGGGTGTGGGTACAAGATCGTTTCATCCAATGGCACCGAGACGAGCTCCGAGGGAGCGAGCGGGAGCGCAAAACCTTCGTCGACCTCATCATCGAGCTCGGGGATCAAGTTGGTGCAATGTCGACCTCTGGCACTCGATACGGATTCATTTGTCGTCCTTCAACTCGCGGCTGAGAAGGGCTACCTTACGGTTGAGGATGTGGCCAAACTCAAGATGGGAGAAGGGTGGGGGTGGGAAAGGTGCGAGAGGGCGCTCGTCAAGGGGGTCGAGGGTGGGCTGTGTTGGGTCGATGCTGGAGGGGAGGGGGAGGGGGAGAAGAGATACTATGTGGCGGGCCTGTGGGCATTTCGAGGTGGCCATTACTAGGAGTGGGGAAAGGAGTGGTACTCAGAAGGGTCATTTTACTACCGAGGGGCCAAAATCTGTGCCATGGTCTGTTGTGCTAGAGTTAGAGTGTTGTTGTTGTTGTATTTCATAGAACGGTTGAAGTGTTCCGAGTGATTTGTGCCCGTTTGACGAGGATCTGGCGCTTTGGAAGACGTGACTCGCTGCGGTGACACAGGAAGAGGTCCGAGCGGCTGCCACCTCTGCGATGGACTTCGCATTTCGCAAGCGGCGCGGGGTGGGTGGGACCCGATGAGCTCCGCGCCTCGTTTTGACCTCGTCTTTCAGTTCGTCGTCACCTCGTGTGCCCGACACCCACCCTCGCACCAGGTCTCGGATCGTGCGGTCAAGGGTCTACTCCGGCGTGTTGCTCGTGTAGATTTCGACCGTGGTGTACAAAGCGGTGACTTGTCGTCGTCGCTGAGCCGCCAGCTGCTTCCGCTCGCTTGCTCGCTCCATTCGTACCCGTCATCGACCCCCCCACTCCACACCCATCTCGGTTGGCCCGCCCATCATGAACATCTCGCAACCCATCTCGTCGCAAATCTCGTCCATCTCCTTCTCCTACCTCACCTCATCCGACATCCGCAAGATCAGCGTCAAGCAGGTCGTCAACCCGGTGCTGTTCAACAACCTCAACGAGCCCAACAAGGGCGGGTTGTATGATCCGGCTTTTGGACCGTTGAACAGGGGGGATATGTACGTCCATGTCCTCATTGCACTCGTAGTCGTTTCACAAGTACGAGCTGACCCACCTTTGCCGTCCAATTTTGTCGAGAACAGCTGTTCGACTTGCAAACTCAACTCGTACGACTGCCCCGGCCACTTTGGGCACATCGAACTGCCGCAACCCATGTACCACCCTCTCTACCTGATCCAGGCGTACCAGTTGTTGAGGGGGACTTGCACCTACTGCCATCACTTCTTGATCTCCGAGGCCTTGGTCAGTTTGGGTGATGGGAGATCGAGATCGGACTGGGAGGAAAGGAGTGACTGATGTGAAAATTGTTTCGATTAGGTCTTCAAATATATTGCACGGTTGAGCTTGCTCGAAAGGGGGTTGGTCGTCGAAGCGAACGAATTGACCAAGATCAACATCATCGGCGCCGCTTCCTCGGGCGACAAGAAGAAGCATGACAAGGACGCGACCCTGCCCGATCGCGAGGTCGGCGACTCGACGTTGGAACCCGGTCAGGTCGATCCGGATGACGAGGACAGCCAGGTCGAATCGATTGAGGACTTTGGCATCCGTCTCAAGACGTTCGTCGCGAGGGCTATCAAAAGGGCGACCAAGATCGACCCTTCTTCGACGACGCGAGATGAATACAAAAAATCCGGAACGGTCTACGACCAGAGGAAGAAGGTCATAGCCGAGTTCGTCAAGCTTTTGGCGGGCAAGAAAAAGTGCACAAGGTGTGGTGCGTTCGCGCATCGGTTGAGGAAGGAAGGGCATACCAAGATCGTCGAGTATAGTCTGGTCGGCAAGCAGATTGCGATCCATGCGAGCAAAGGGATCAAGAGGATGAAGATGAGGGATTTGATGATGGCTTCGACTTTGACGAAGGAGGGGACGACTTTGGCCAAGGATGAGGAAGCGATGGAGGTCGATCAAGAGCGTGACCACGATGAAGTGGATGATAATCGGTCTTCTGCCGACTCCATGACGAGCGAGGACGAAGATGAAGACGACGACCCCCTCGCCGACGACCGCGACGTCGGAGCCGTGCGGCGTCAAACCGAACGTATCGTGCCCGCCAGCGAAGTACGAGCCCACCTCCGTCTCTTGTTCAAGAACGAGGCCGAGATCATCGCCCTGCTTTACGCACCTCATGGTCCCCTGTCGTCGACTCGGCCCGACGCATCGGCGGATATCTTCTTCATGGACGTCGTTGCCGTTCCTCCGACACGATTCAGGCCCGCCTCGACGATGGGCGATCAGGTGTTTGAGAACCCCCAAAACGCGTTATTGAATGGCATCTTGAGGCAGACGTTCGTCGTCCGAGATCTCAACGTCAACCTCGCAAACGCTCAAAAGACCATCCTCGCAGCCAATGCCAATGGCGTCGTCGAAGGGGAGAAGCCGGCCGTCGATCCGACACGCCTCTACATCCAACTGCTCGAATCGTTGATCAACCTCCAAGTCGCGGTCAACTCGATGATGGACTCGTCCAAAAACCCCATGGTCGTCAAACAGGGCAAACTCCCCCCTCCGGGTGTCAAACAACTCCTCGAGAAGAAGGAGGGATTGTTCCGACAGAACATGATGGGCAAACGTGTCAACTACGCCGCACGATCGGTCATCTCCCCCGATGTCAACATTGAGACGAACGAAATTGGTGTGCCTCCCGTTTTCGCGAGGAAGTTGACGCTGCCCGAACCGGTGACAGACCACAATGTGCAGCTGTTGAGGCAGATGGTCATCAATGGACCGCATCAACATCCCGGTGCGGCCTTTGTTCAGATGGAGGATGGACACTTGCTCTCGCTGGTAAGTTAGCGTGCTCGTGCAGTTTTTGAAGAAAATCAAATTGACGAGTGGATTGGTTATGCCTCCAGGACAAGCTGTCGATTGAAGACCGTACAGCGCACGCTAACAAGCTTCTCGCGCCCGAATCGCGCGCCTCGGCCACCTCGCGCCTCGACCGACCCGACGTCGGCCTCCCCTCGACCCGCAGCCCCCAGATTAACCGCAAGGTCTACCGTCACCTGCAGGATGGGGATATCGTCATCCTGAACCGACAGCCGACGTTGCACAAGCCGTCGATGATGTGTCATCGGGTCAGGGTGCTCAAGGGCGAGAAGACGATCAGGATGCATTACGCGAACTGTAACTCTTACAACGCCGATTTCGATGGTGACGGTCAGTTCATGGAATTTGGGTCTCTGTGGAAGTCTGAAAGGGGAGTGGGCTGACGAGTTTACTCCTCGTTGTCGCGTAGAAATGAACATCCATTTCCCGCAGTCTTTGATCGCGCAAGCAGAAGCTCGTCTGATCGCTAACACGGACAATCAATACCTCGTGCCGACGTCCGGAAATCCCTTGCGCGGTCTGATTCAGGATCACGTCGTTGCCGGCGTATGGTTGACGAACAAGGACACCTTCTTCACGCGCGAGCAATACCAACAACTCATCTACGGTGCCCTCCGCTCCGAGGATGAATATTCGGGCGAGGACGGGCTGCTCAAGACGCTGCCGCCGACGATTTGGAAGCCGAGGCCTTTGTGGACGGGTAAGCAGGTCATCTCGACTTTGCTGCTCAACATCAAGCCTCGACATGCGGCCGGCATCAACTTTACGTGCAAGGCCAAAGTCCCCGGAACGATGTGGGGTCCTGCACACGTCACGGAAGAACAGGTCGTCTTTGTCGATGGTGAACTCCTCTGTGGTATCCTCGACAAGGCGCAGATCGGTGCTTCGCCTTATGGTCTCGTTCATTCGGTGTACGAGTTGTACGGCGCGACGATCGCGGGCAAGCTGCTCTCCATCCTGTCGAGGGTCTTGACCAAGTTCCTGCAGTCGAGGGCCTTCACCTGTCGAATGGACGACTTGCTCCTGACGCCTCAGGGAAATGCCGACCGACGGAAGATGCTGCAAACTGTCAACGCCAAAGGTTTGGGAGCAGCATTGGACTACGTCGGGCTCGGGGAGGCCGATCGGTCGGATCCTACAACTGCCGAGGATTTGCGGGATCGACTAGAGGAAGTGCTTCGGGACGACTACAAGCTTGCCGGGTTGGACGCGACCGTTGAAGGTGAAACGAACGGCGTCACGACATCGTTGATCAAGACCTGTCTCCCAGGCGGGTTGGTCAAGCCGTTCCCGCACAACCACATGCAAACGATGACCGTTTCCGGAGCCAAAGGGTCCAACGTCAACGCTTCGCAGATCTCGTGCCTCCTGGGCCAGCAATCGTTGGAAGGCCGACGCGTCCCGACCATGGTCAGCGGTAAGACGCTGCCTTCGTTCAAACCGTTCGAAACGGCACCCAGGGCGGGTGGTTTTGTCGCCGGTCGTTTCTTGACGGGTATTCGACCTCAGGAGTACTACTTCCATTGCATGGCAGGCCGAGAAGGGTTGATCGATACAGCCGTCAAGACGAGTCGTTCAGGATACCTCCAACGTTGCTTGATCAAGCATCTCGAAGGGCTGAGGGTTCACTACGACCACACCGTGCGCAATTCGGACCAATCCGTCCTCCAGTTTCAGTACGGCGAGGACGGGTTGGACGTGACCAAGCAAAAACATTTGCACCAGATCGAATTCACGGTCAGGAACACGGCTTCGCTCGTGCAACGATATTCGCCCAAGGAGGTCTTGAATCGCGTCCTCGACCTCGGGGAGGGACCTTCGAAGGAGGCGCTCAAGCATCCTGATCGAGTCACGCCCATCTTGTCGAGGCTCTCACCTTCGACGCATCTCGGATCCATCTCCGAAACCTATGCCGCAGCGATCGAAAACTACATCAAGACGAACCCGCAGCGGTTGCTCAGGACTAAGAAGAAACATCGTGCGGACTGGCCCGCGTTCGTCCGCACAGACGAGTTGATGGACCTCGCGCACTTCCGATCGTTGATGTACATGAGGTACATGCAGTCATTGGTCGAGCCGGGTGAAGCGGTGGGGTTGATGGCCTCGCAAGGTGTCGGAGAACCGTCGACGCAGATGACGCTCAACACATTCCATTTCGCTGGCCACGGCCCCGCCAACGTCACCTTGGGTATCCCGAGGTTGAGGGAGATCGTCATGACTGCTTCGCAACACATCAAGACGCCGACGATGCAGTTGCCCATCTTGGCGAACGTCACCGATGGGGACCTCGCGACGTTCTGCCAAGACTCGACGAGGTTGACACTTTCCCAGGGCGTCGACGAAGTCACAGTCCGCGAAACGCTCTCGGCCAAGACGGCGGCGAACAACCATTCGAGGCAGAAGTTGTACACGATCCGCTTGGGCCTGTTCCCGAGGGAGGATTACGAGAAGGAGCATGCGATCGAGGCGGAGCAGATCTTGGCGTGCATCGAACGACAGTTCGTGTACCTCTTGGACAAGGCCATCTTGAAGGAGATCAAGCAGAATGAGAAGGAGAACAAGAGCCAGGCATCGGGTATGGGCAAGGGGACCAAGGTCAGCGAGACGGGAGGTCGAGCACGTGCCGAGGGCGAGGACGATGATGCTGATGCCGCCGGCGACGAGGACTTGCCGGCCCCTCATCGAGGACGAACCGGCGCCGAGGAGGACGGCGAGGATGCCGATGCCGATGATGCCAAGCGGGGCAAGCGGATGAACGACGAGCAAGAGTATGAGTCCGACGAGGACGAGGACGAAGAGGCGACCAAGGCAAAGAGGAAGGCCAAGAAGTCGTCCAAGAAGGCGTCCAAGCAGGATCCGATCGAGCTCGATGGCGAGATTGCGATGGACGAGGATGCGCTCGAGGCGGCGTTCAGGAGCGATAGTGATGACTCGTCGTCGGAGAGCTCGGAATCCGAATCTGAGGCAGAAGAAGACGATGCGCCTCGGCCCAAGAAGCTTGGCAAGGCCGCTCGAATGCAGCGCCTCACTGCGCTCGAACGCAAGGCTGCGGATCAGAGCCGTTTTGTTGACAAGGTCACGTTCGACAAGGTCGATGGAGGCTGGTGCGAATTGGAGCTCGAGGTATGTCCTGGTTCTGCGGTCTACTAGACCTTGCACCGTTCGGCTCTGACATGGTCTTTCGTATTCCACCTCACAGTTCTCGTCTCGCGCTCACAAGCTGTTGCTCGTTGGTATCGTTGAAGGCGTCTGCCGTCAAACGGTCATCCACGAGATTCCGGGCATCTCGCGATGCTTCGTCGCCAAGGTAGCGGCGTCCAAGGACGCAGCGCAGCGCAATTGCATGACCGAAGGTGTGAACCTCCGCGCGACATGGCACTTTGGCCACGACGTTGTTGACCTCAACAACATCTACACGAACGACATTGGCGCGATCCTGCGCACATACGGAGTCGAGGCGGCTCGCACATCCATCATCAAAGAAATGTCGGGCGTGTTCTCCGTCTACGGTATCGGTGTCGACTACCGACACTTGACCATCATCGCCGACTACATGACTTCGGAGGGCCAGTACAAGCCGTTCAACCGTACCGGCCTGAGCAACAACTCGAGTCCCTTCTTGAAGGCATCGTTTGAGACGACCGCCAATTTCGTCGCCGAGGCGGCACTTTTTGGTGACTTTGACGACCTCGGAACGCCTTCAGCCAACATCGTCCTCGGCAAGGCCCCGGTCAGTGGTACAGGTGTCTTTGATGTTGCGATGGCCGTCGAGGCCTGAGGTGGGATACGTAGCTTCGCTTGACTCTCGGGAAGTAGTGTTGTCGAAAAGGGGCGATTCTTTTTGTGCAATTGCAACCTAAAATGATGTGTCTATGTTCCGAAATCAAGAAGTTTTCCGTTCGTGACCATAAGGGATAATTAAGGTCGTGCAAATAAGGTATGGTCATCATCATAAGGGTATCTGCCAAAGTCTCTACTTGGCTCGCCCGACGAAGACTTGGGCTTCGTAAGGGCCCAAGGTCTTCCCCGCTTGGCCTTTTCCGTACTTGAGCTCCTGTACGACCTCGAACTCGATGTCGTCGACGGTCGGAATCTCGAACGCTTGCTCGTCAGCGGTGAAGTTGAGCGCAAAGAAGAGCGCCTGACCGTTCTTGGAGCGTTTGAGATAGAGCATCGTCTCGTTGGTTTCGAGGTTGAGGATCTTGATGTCGCCGTAGACGGTCACATCGGGCTGTTGCTTCCTAAACGCAATCAAGCGGCGGTAGTGCTCGAGCGGCGACTCGGCCACGCCCTCTTGCGACGCGACGTTGATCTCCTTGTACGAGTCCATGACGCGCATCCACAAGTTGGGCGAGGTGCTGAAACCGGCCTGCGGCCCGTCGTCCCACTGCATCGGCGTGCGTGCATGGTCTCGAGCGTAGAGTGTCACACCCTTACGACCTTGGGCCAACAGCTCGGGATCGTTTTCGACCTTGGCGGCGTGCTTGATCTCCTCCCACATGTTAACGCTCCACAGATCCTTGTATTCCTATGTCGATGTCGATCTTTCTTGGTGTGAGTTCTACAGCGCGTGGCACGTTCTCGGACGAGCTGAAGCCGTTGTTGACCTTTTCAATCTCCCACGATTCGGGGCAGTTGATCATGCCAATCTCCTCTGAGAGAGAGAGAGACCATCGAGCTCACCCAGTCAGTCTTGTGGGTCAGTCACCATAGATCAAGCATAATACTCACGGCCCTGGTAGATGATGGGTGTTCCGGAGAGCGAAAGGAGATAAGTCGCAAGAAGTTTGGCCGAGTGGACTCTGTGCGCTGGCGAGGCATCGGCGAATCGAGGGACGGATCGGCCCTACGAGACCAGAAAAGGGATCCTCAGCTTGCCTAGGTCTAGAGTCAACAGATATTGTCAAAACTGACCTGATCATGGTTCTCCAGGTAGGTAGCAGCCCAAGCCCCCTTGCCAGGGTCGGCGAGCTCCTGAGCGCGCTTCGTGATCTTTTTGAATTGGCTGAGCTTCCACTCCTGAGGCAGGAACTGGAATCGACGAGAGCCGTGATCGAGATTGGCGAGGTCGAATTGGATAATCATGTCCAACTGGGCAGCTTCGGTGGAGACATATTTGAGGATGTCCTCGACCTCGAACGTCTCTCCACATTCTCCGATCGTCATGGCACTGATTCGCACCCACGACGCCATCAGAGCTGTTCTAATCTTCCAAGACTGCAAGTGCAGGTCGACTCACTCGTACTGGCCCCACGTCTCCTTTCGGAGTTCTCGGAAGAACTCGTGGATCTTGGGGCCGTTGCAAAGCAGATGCCAGGCGGCTTGGTGGGGGCTGCTCGGACTACGGGGGACCAAAAGAGGTGCGCAGTCAGGATCGGCCTACAAATTATGGAGGAAGACGGAACGTACTCGACGATAGGCGCATCGGGGAAATCGAGGTGCTTCGAGTAGAGGTTCGCAGTGTCGATTCGGAAACCGTCGCAGCCTGCGAAATTTACGCAGCGACTTAGGAGGTGTCGCTCGCGCGACTGCGGCTGTTCGAGCTGGCAGTGACTGACCCTTGTCGAGCCAGAATCGGCACACCTGGCGGTAGATTGCTTCTCGCACCTCTGAATTTTCCCAGTTCAAGTCGGGTTGCTCGACGGCGAAGTAGTGGAGATAGTACTGAGCGCGGCGAGCGGGTTAGTCAGTTCAACTTCCGAGATAAACGGCTCGATGTGCAGGTGAACTCACCTCCTGAGAAGGCTCGTCCCACTCCCAGACCGAACCACCGAACGCGGCCTTCCAGTTACAAGGCGGGTGACGAACACCGTCGATGTAGCGAGCCGGGCGCCACATGTACCAGTCTCGCTTGGGGTTCTCCTTGCTCATGCGGCTCTCTTTGAACCACTGGTGCAGGTCCGAGGTGTGGTTAACGACGAGGTCAAAAAGCCTGAAGAGAGGTTAATGCAATGTCAGCACAGGAAGAGACACAAGCGTTCTCTGGGGCATTGTCACTCACACTTTCATGCCTCGCTCGTGACAGCCGTCGATAAGCTGCTCGACATCCGAGACGCTTCCATAAGGCTCGTGAACGTCTTGGTAGTCCTGTGGGAGTGAGACGACAGACGAGCATAAATATGCGCGAATTAAATGCAGAATAAGAAACCCATGCCGACACACGGAAATGTCATAACCAAGATCGATTTGGGGGCTGAAGGCGGATGAATTTCAGGACCTAAGCTACGGTCCTAACTGACTTGAGGACGGGTTTTCGAACTGCCGAGGCAGGCACAGGCACCGGCGTGGGATTGCAGAGGAAGAGAGACTTACGATTTGAAGAATGGCGAGACCCAAACGACATCGACGCCGAGCTTTTTGATGTAGTCGAGCTTGGAGATGATGCCTTGAATGTCTCCGTGATCGCCTCGCCCTTTCGAATCCTTGAACGTGCGCGGATAAATCTGCGACGGAGACCGACGATAGTGTGGAGTGTACGGCACGAAGGTCTAGTCAGCAACTTCACTCTTCAGACCTATATTTGAATCGTTTGGATGGCGGGACGTGTCGTCAAAGTGCCAAATTTGTGCCAGGACCCGTCTTCCTGCACCCATGCCTGCAGAATCACCCCACTCCGTGAAAATGATCGTCGCGGTCATCAACGAACGGGGACGGGTCAGTCTCTGTCTCACCTGATAAACCACGGCTTCTTTTCACCAGCGCTTGTCGTGGACCGTCATAGTGCCGATGGGATGGGGATGTTCGGGGTCAAGGGTGGCAGCGGGAGGAAGGAAGAAGAAGGACAGACGGGGGTAGCTCATCGCAAAAGCGAGACACGAGGGCAGACATCTGGGGCCTCGCGCGGGGCCTCGCGACCGCGGGGTAATTACGGATGAATCGATCAAAAGACACGCTTTCTACAGGCGCGGCGACCCTTCAAAAGCGCCGGTTCCGACAAAGATGGGCTAGACGATGAGCGGATGTGGAGTGTCTGGGGACAATTATCCGCATCGATCATGCCATCGTCATTGATGTGGAGGCGGAGGGTAGCACAGCATTCCTAATTTGGCCTGACTCGAGGCCGTAACCTGCAGGTGGCTCGTCTCCCCCTCCATATCGATTCAGGAGCTTCCGCAGCCCAGGAGCTTGCACGCCGACGCCGATGGGGACTGGTCCGACGCTCCGAGTGCACCGCGCAGAAACTTCGACACTGCGGTCTCTTCGTCTTGCTTCTCACGTGGCAATGAGCGAATTTGTTCGACTAAGCGAATCCGTTCAACTACTTCTGCATCCATTTAGGTGGCTCGGAACAGACAAAGTCAAGGTGATCAAGACAGACAGCAGCAACTTGAACACCACTGAATAGGCGAACACGGTACACCCGAAGAGTACAGAAGACAACTATGGGAAAAGTGATGAGTTGGGGTGGGTGGGTATCACAACACGGAAAAGAACAGATCAAAATACAACTTCTTTGTCCACCATCGATTCCAGGGGGTCCTCGGCCATGCAGATCTGCATAGTTGTGACAACGCCTCTCGCGAGCCTCCGGATGCAACGATCATGCAAGGCGTTCATTCATCCGTCTACCTGCTGTTGAGCCCTATCGTCGCCAGCGACGCCATCGTATCTCTGCCTCTTCCTGGGCTCTGGACTCGGTGCCCTCGAACCGGGGTTCGAGTAGCCTTCATCGGGAGTGATGGCTCGCCAACTCAAGACCGAGTAGCGCGCCATCGGGAGCGAGAAGTCGACGCCCATCTCCATCGCGCCTTCATCATTGCCGAGCGTTGGCAGGTTTGGGTTGGCGAAATGGGGCGACTGAGTCATTGGAGGAGCGACTGCGGGAACGTCGAACTCCCACGACTGGTTCGCTTGTGAGGAGTTGGCATTTGGAGGCGCGGCTGCCGCGACTGCCGCCGCTGCGGCTGCGGCTGCTAGTGAAGGCAGAGCATGTCCCGAGTTGATGCGCGGGGAGCCATTCGGCGACGTCTGGGGCGACATCGGGTGGAATTGATCGATGGAGTTGCGCCGAGTGGAGGGGTTCGTCTTTGATCCGGCAGGATGGCCGTCGGCCGTTGATTTGCGCTTGTGGGCCAGCGACGGTGGCCGTACGACGCTGTGCAACTTATCTGCAAAGAGACAGGCGCATACTGAGTCCAAAGTGTGCTGCACAGCTGTCGACAGCTACGATGGGAAACTTACAATACAGGCTACAGGCGTTGCAGCACAAGTTCCCGCCCTGATCCTTGCGCCACATCGGCGTGCTCGTTGCTGCGCAGTTGAAGCAGCTAGGAGGGGTTCTCGAAGCAGCGGCTTGAGCGGCCGCCGAATTCGAACTCCGCTTCGAGTTCGTCGGTTGTTTCGCAAACGCCCTGGGCCTGGACTTGCCATGCAGCTTTTGGTACAGTCCACAAGCGTTGCATAACAGCTCGTCATCGGGGCCTCGGCGCCACAGCGGCGTGACGATGCTGCTGCAGTGCGTGCATATCGGTCCGGCGTGTCCCTCCTCCGCTTCGGGCTTGACAATCTTGCGCACGCCGTTCGTCGGGAGTTGGGTCGAATGAGGGTTGCGGTTCTTCTTGCCGATGGTGCGCGAGGGCCCTGCGTCGGACAACGCTGTGGAGCCGAGGTCTTCGGGTGATGTCTCGAGCGAATTGCCCGCCACGCCAGGATAGGCGACTTGGGTCTGAGGCGGTGGCATCGGGACGGCGGCGGACGTTGATGCAGAGGTCGAAGCTTGCTCGGGGCTGGGACGCGTCGACGTCGAAGCGGAGGCCGCTGCCAAGGTCGAAGCATCGGGTGCATCGACGCCTTTGACCTTAGGCGCTCTTGGCTTCCGGGGCTTCCGGGGCTTACCCGACTTGATCAACCCTAACTGCGGACCAAGCTTGGGCGACGACCCCGAGGCAGAGGGTAGCGCAGACTCTATCTCGTCCTCCTCGATCGTTGCCGGCCATGCGCTCATCGATGCGGCAGTCGCGTCGTCGACAGGAAACGAGTAGTCCTGCATGTGCTGCTGAAGTTCCTGGAACGGATCTTCGCCATCGGCTGACGGGTTGCCCAACGAGCCCAAAGCGGCCGAGGATGTCGCAGCACCGGCAAGTGTTGAAAGACCCGAAAACAAAGCCAGCGTCGGCGGTCTTGGCGGGGCGTCATGGAGTGTACTCGACTCGTACGAATCACCCCTGGTGGGCATCCCTGGTCGCGACGATGCCGAAATCGAGGCCATTTGCTCAAACAGATCGCCACCCGTCGCCAAGGCTCCTACGGGAGAAAGGCCCGTCCCATTCGAAGCGGATCCAGGCGTTGTCCCGTTCCAGATCGAGTTCGAACCATCGCCGCCATCGCCGCTCTTGCCAGGGTCGACTCCGCTGCCCGAGCCACCACTCGCAAGCTCGAGGTCGAGTTCGAAGTCGCCCAGAACAGAAGGTTCGGGACTCGGAGTAAGGAAGCGTGCATATGGCCCCGAAATGGGCTGGTACAATCCATAAGACGAGTAAAAGGCTGGAGGACCGCCTGAAGAAGACGCGAGCGCAGTGTTGACGTCGTCGTACATCGTCGTTGCCGGTGGTAGAGTGAACAAGCCTGCCGATTGGGGTTGGAAAGGATACGGCGATGCCGTTCCCGAGCTCGGTCCCGAGAGCGAGTTTGACAACGGCGGTGCGGTCAACTGGGTTTGCGATGGAGCCGAGGGGGAGAAGGATCCAGGGGAAAAAGCGTTCGATACGGGCGGTGGTGCTGATGAAGGGAAAAGTGCGGTCCAAGACGGGGTTGCGAGTGCGATTCGGCTCGGCGCTGGCGGCGGCTCGAGGCTTTGCGCCGCCCAGCCCATCGGCTGGAAAGCGTTGTGAGGCTGAGGAGCATGCAAGGGTAAAGACCGGTGCTGATGGAAGTTTTGCTGTTGTTGTTGCGGTTGTGGCATAGAGGGTGGAGGGGGCGCAGATGTAGAGGGAGTTGCTCGTAATGGTGGGGCTGAAGAAAGACCCAAGAGGCTATCGAGTGCTAGCGATTCTTCTTGGGCCTTGACAAAGTCAAACCGCTGGTTCAACCCCGGTGGTGGCATGGGGTAGGTCGATCGATTCGTCTGCTGTTCAGCTGTCCCATAAAAGCTGTTGTTCTTGTCGGTCGAGTTGCCATTGCCGGTACCATTGTCGTTGCTGGCCAGACGCTCCATGTTCCACCGCCGCCAGGTCAGGTTCTCGAGCCGAGAGCCCTGTACCGAGGATGGAGGCGAAGACGAAGGAGGAGAGCTGGATTAGCTCATTGCACGACATCATCAACAGCATAGCAATAAGTCCTTTTGCGCCATCGAACCGGAACCGAAGCTGGGAAGCTGGGAAGAACGCTCTCCAGCAGGGCTAAGTTTTGCGCGCCGATCGGTTTGATGCGGGGAATGCCCACTAGCGTCGGCCGAAGCAGCGGCACATCGGGCCCCTGGAGGCGATGATGCAAGCCAAATGCCACAGACAAGGATCGAAGCAATGATGTAGGAAGGTCCCAACATCAACACCAGACGCTTTGTACCAACAACCCCGGCCCCTATAACCGTGATCGTAATCGCAGCAGCTAATATTTCGGTCCCCAGGAGGAACGCGGGGCTTGTTTGTGGGTAACCCGCCGTTGCGCCGGAGGGTGAGAAAGACGGGCCTTGAAATCCGTTTCGGCTCGTCGCTCGGGTAGGCGCGCGTGCCTTTCGATCGCCGGTGGTGGGCTCGCGTCGCAAAGCAGAGCCCAACTCGAGGGCAATTGCAAGCAAGGCAAGGCGGGATGGAGAAGAAGGTCACAAATAAAAGGGTAACTCACTGGCTCTAGCAGACTGGCGAGTTTGGCCGTGCAAGCGTTCCAGGTCGCCTTGAGGTGCTCGACTTGGTGCTCGCTAGGCGGCGACACGGTGGTCGTCGAGCCGGGGCCAAACGGTTTGTGTTGCCCCTTGTCGGGGTTCAGGGTCGTGCAGTCAAATTCCTGTTGTAGTGGAGGTGGAGGTGCATCGAACGAGGCCGAAGAGTAGTCATCGCGGTTCAGTAACGAGCTCGGAAGGTCGAGGTTCGCCGCGAGCAGAGACAGTTGCTGGGCCAAGGCGGCGGCATCAATCGGCTGATTCAAACTGAGCCCGCTCAGAGGCGGCGTCGAGTAGAGACTACCCGCCGCGACTTGAACGGGCACAACTTGGTCAAAGAAGGTGAGCGACGTTGTGGAGCGACGTTGTGGAGCCGGCCGTCGTCGGACAGCGGTCGTCCCAAATGATCCCAGGTGTCTTAGTCCGAGGGTGTGGGAAGGTGTCTAACCGCACAAGGCATCGCCCGGCATTGTGGCTCTCGAGTTCTCGAGGCCGGCATGCATGTACGCGCGCGTGTTGCGCGGCGCGGGAACCGACCGCTGCATCTTCGGCTGCGCCTTTACTAGCTTCACTGCCCCTGGCCCCGGACAACCGACAACCGCATGCAGCACGATTCGTCATGGAGCTGGCAGCAAGGGTCATCATCGAGCAAATCGAGGGCAGCAGGTAGCCTGTGTGTTGTTGACAAGCGACACAGCCTCCCCACCGAACGCCGAAATCTGACCCCGCCAAGAATCGCACGCATACATCCATCCGGCTCCCAACGGCAATCACAAGTTCGAAGACTTCGACGCGGCGGCGGGGCGGGCGTCAAACCAATTGTGGGAGCTGCAACTCGGACCAGAACACCGGGGACCAGCAAGACAAATGAAACCAGTTCGGAGACTGATATCTTGCCAGACACCCCATGCCCAGCCGAGCGGCCCCCCACCCCCACGATGCTCAATTGAAAACCCGCGCCTCGCGCACGACCCCGAACTCGGCGATGGCGGACCGAGACGAGACCCCGACCCGAGAGAGACAGGGGAGCGCGAGCAGACAGGGAGAATACTGACTGGGATGCGGATAATGAAAGGTCTCATTCGGGTTCCAAAACCACACGCGCAGGTCGAGGGATGGTGTTCGTTCCAGGCGTTTAATGTACACGCACAAGCTCGGTGTCGAAGGTCGAGTCGATGTAGGTTGCAATACAGAGGGTTGTTTCGAACCGTGATCGAGAGCCAAACCCAGGCGCCGAGCGGTCTTGGTTCCACAGCGTCCGTACAGTTCCACGGCCGGGTGCGTGCGAAGTGAGCCAACGAACGGCTCGACCGGCTGACCAGAAGGACGAGTCGTGAAAAACGCTCGACAGATGGAGGATTGAAAAGGAGAACACCCAGCAGCCGAGTCCAAAGACTGAGCTAGCGGCAGCTGTGGTCGAAGTCCGAAGTGAAGTTGGGGGAACTTGACAACGCGAAGGCGATCCGCACCGGAACAACTCCGATATCTCGTGGCTTGGGCAATCGCCGGTGTTGCTTGTCTGTGAGCTTGCACTTGTAATAAAATCGTCGTTGACTCGGCCCGAATGCTTGAGTCTTTCCGTGGGCTGAGCCGAGGTTGCGCGGTGAGTCGCTCGAGTCACGGGCGTAGCTGCTTTTATCGATCAAAGCGAACGCCGTAGCCGGGTGAGGGAACTTGAGGTGCCAGCAGCTGCGAAGCGTCGACGTCGCACGTCAGTCGAGGGCGGTAGGTGGAGCTCGCGGGCGATGCAGTGCAGACGGGAAGTCGTTGTGTTCAGAGGAAGCAGAAGCCAAAAGGGACGAACCTCCTGATGAAACGACCCTTCGCAAGACCTGTGAATTGTTGTTGCCCTTTTTGCGGGGGGCGCGTGACGTTGTCGTGGTAGCTCCCGGCCGCTTGGGATCCTGGATAAATCCAGGGGCCTGAGTCGCGCGCGTCGCCGAAGCTCAAAGCTGGCCCGGTCGCTCAACTGGGCCACCCCAATCTACCCCAATCTATCAAGCGCGAAGCGTCGAGCTCCCGGCTGGAACGGATGCCGATACATGCACGGAGATAGGTAATCACACGCGTCCTTGATTACTGGCGTTTCCTTGTCGACTTGTCATAGCGGGCACCTTGCCCGGCCACGGAGATGGGTCTCAAATTCTCAATGCTTTCAATGAGCTCAAGTCCAGGGTGCAGTGACATTTCGATCTCAACCGTCTTCAGGGATCGCCTGAAAAGCCGGCCCCTGACCAGCACAGGTGTCCACTGCACTATGCAAGTCTAAACATTTGGCGTGGGGCAGTTCCAAAAAACGTCATGGGCTGCCACAGAAGTGACAAAACACCCTAGCCTCAAAGCATGGAAAAGGAGCAGCTAGGTAGGTACCTAGGTACCTTTATAAGCAAGCGAGACCGCTAGTACTAGCCAATAGCGTCGAGTGAGAGTGAGGGCCCTCGACCCCCCGAATTAAATGATGCCGAGTCATTGCCGACCCAAATTTTTACCCCCTCGATAGTGACTCCTATTGACCGCTCCGGCTATGTTGGGCCGTTCTGAAGCCGGGGTAAACAGATGGCTGAAACCAAAACCCTAGGCTACCCAATATTGAACTTTTCGTGGCCAAGCAAGGCGAGGAGAATCACTCTTTGTCGGGTTGCACGGGAGAGTAACGAGTACACGTAGTTGCAAATACACTAAGCCTATTCCTATCCCACCTCACCTCCTTTCCATCTTCATAAGTACAAGAAATAGAAGACGAACAATGCAAGATATTCACGAAATGAAAAAAGACTGCCCCCCTCATCATCCTCGACTGCCCATTTTTTTCCTCAACTTGTCCTCCTTCCTCGCCTCCTTCTCCATCTCCTTGTCCCGCTTCTTCCTCTCCTCCTCCTTCTTCTTCTCCAACTTGTGTTGCGCCTTCATGAGTTCTCGTTGGCGCTTTTCAAGACGATCCATTTCCTTCTTGCTGAGGCCATGGGTGGAACTGCCGAGGGCCGAGAGGGTATGGTCCATGGGAGCACCGACGGAGGGAGTGGTGAAGGCACCCAAAGTCGAGCCACCGAGGATCGGGGTTCCGGACCCACTGGTTCCCGAACTGAGGGACCCATTCCGCTCATTCAGGTTCCCCGACGCTGAGCCTTCGAATGCCGAACCACTGAGGTTCGGCGTCGTAATCGAAGACGAAAGCATCGCGCCGCCAATGGGAGATCGTCCATTCGTCATGGGGCCGGAGGCTGATGAATTCAGATTATTCGCGGTTGTTGATCGACCCAAAAAGCTTCGCGTGGACTTCAGAACGCTGTCACCTAGGGAAGAGGAGACGGAATTTGATGGGGCAGAAAGCTCGGCGGATGTTCTGGGCAGGGGTTTGTCTTCTTTGGAGTAAGACGAAGTCGAGGCGCTCAGTGCGGATGAGGCCGGTGTCGGATCGACACGTCCGTCGTCCAGGTGTACCCCGTTCACGCGTGATATGAGGTGATCGTCCTCTGCGGTGCTCGGCAAGGTTGTTATCGAGTTCGTGTCCATGCTCAAGCCCTGACCATTGATGAGACTCGGAACCGCGCTCGGTGGCAAGTGATGTTGCGTCACTTGCGGCGAAGGTTGAGTCCGATTTGTTGAATCATCCTTCGATGACGGAGCAAGGGACAGCGACCTCCCCAGTTTATTCGAAACGGATTTTCTGCTCATCAGACCCCATCCGCCGCCGGTATTCGGTTGCAAAGGTGGGGAAGGTGCGGCCAGAATGTTTGGGAACGAAGCCGTCGATGCCGCGAAAGGCGAAGGCGGCATATGCGCGTTCGCTTGAGCAGCTGTCGTGGTCGGTGGTGGTCCAGGTGATATTGGATCGAGAACGAACTCACTTTGGGCCGGGGGACCCGAGGAACACGGTGATGCCGGCGCGACAGAAGCGGTCGCCGTTGCTCGATCCCTTTCATCCAACCTGAGCCCGAGGCCACCATTGGCACTTGAGCTCGATGTCGTATTCGAAGCCGAGGTCAAGATCGAGTACGTCGTCGAGGCATGACTCTGCTGTCTCTGCCTGGTGCCCTCCTTGATCCCGTTCGCACCTGGGCCCACGGGTTCGACCCATACTCCGCCGTACGCACCGGCCTCTGCAGGCGCAGCTTCCTGCTGTAATCCCAGTCCACGCACATCGAGGTCGCAGGCCTGGTAGAACAGGACGTAACCACTGCCTTGCCCAGGGGTGTCACCAAAGAACTTCGAAATATCGGCTTGGTCGATCGGGTATACGTTGTTATCATCAAAGACGATCCACCGTGCGCCAGAGCGAACGATCGTGATGTAATGTCCATGGTGCGGGCCACTACCCAGCTAAAGCTCGATCAGGCCTCGGGTCTTCGTGCTTTCAAATGAGTCCCCGACGGCACTCACACTCCGATATGTACAACGATGGCCCACAACTCGTACAGCCGATCAGGGTTGTTGACCCCATCCGCGGTGTTGAACAACCTTAATTCGAAGGGGAAGACGACACGATAGTTGAGCTTGACGTGTCGTTGCAATGTCTCCTCGTACTTGAATCGCTTCAGGTGCAAGGCGAGGATGTTGGGCAACTTTTTGATTTTCATCCTGCGAATGCAACGAAAGGGCTCCCGGTCAGCTTGCTGTGAATTCTTCGTGCCACTCACGCAGTAGCTATCGCACCTTTTCTCCGCCTCTTGCAGTCCACAGCACTTCTCACACGAGAACTTGTTGCGTTGACACAGCATCTCGCTGGCCGAGAATTGCCGTAAGCAAGCCGTAAGCGACGAGTTTTGTTCGATATCGATCGATAAGTCCAAGAAGGCCTCGTCGCGCGAGGTGACCTGTGTATTTCGGAGAGCCAGCTAGCTAGTCAGAGACCGTTTTACCGACTCGGCGAACCCTACTCAACTCACCGTCTCGCAACACAGACACCGTGTCTCGTTCGTCAAGACGCCTTCAAACAGGCGGTGCACCCACGTCTTGACCCCATCCTTGTCAGTACTGAACATTCTTGGCAACCCTTTCGCCTTTCTGGTATTGTCGTCCTTCTCCAGTGCGTCTGCGATCATGTTGATGAGGTAGTTGAGAAACTCGTGGGCATCCTGGTGTAGGGTCGATCGGAAAAACTCATTGTCCTTTTTCAATTGGTTGATGAAGGCCAGAGGGGCGAGTGTCCCCGTAGAACTTTGTTGCGTCGAGATGGACAAGAAGAGGTCGTGCAAGGTCGTCAGCAGGGTGGAATCGGCGGCCGAGACAGACGAAGCAACCGATGCCGAGTTCATCAAGGAGCCGGTGCCTGACAGAACAGGGATGCCGACACCGGTGAAAGAAGCTGTCGTGGAAGCCGTTGTCGAATGCGCCAGAGGGGCACCTCCAACCATCCCCGGAGAGTTGATATTGGTCTGTGGTGGGGCTGGAGGAGGTACCTCCACAGAGGCCTGCCGTTTCGTCACACCGAACATGGACCGCCCGACACTCGATGCCGTGCTCGGTCGTTTCCCGGCCGCACTTGCGCCGCCGGCGCTGATGGTCGTGTTGAGAGGTGGTAAGTTTGGCTTTGCACCACCGCCTAGTTGTGGAGATAGGGTCGACGATTCGTGCGAGGCCGAAGAGGAGATGGACGGAGTCGTGGCGGGTGCCGAGCCGGGTTTCGAGTAGGCCTCGACCAGTTCCCGAAAGGGTTTCGAAAAGTACAACGACTGCAGGACCGAGTTGGCGTAGCTGTGGAAAAAGCATATTCTTACGGGTCAGTTGAACGGTACTCGGAACTAATATCGGATCGTATCAAGATGGCAAGTGCGCCGTCGGCCCATTCCCATGCGACGACGATCCCCGGATCATGCGTAGGGCGGAAGTGCCCAGGCGCTGAGCAAAATGAAGCACGACTGACCAAGTGTTGCCGAACTACACATGTCACACCACCAACAGTACCATGGGTGTCAGTTCTCAAGATGATGGAAGAGGTTCTAGGACGAGCTGCTCCTCTCATGGCTGAGCTCAAGTGGTGTCGGCTATCCCCCAACCGTGGCGGCTCAGAGGGATATCCGTGCACCCCACACGCTGGATGCTTCATTTGGCGGTGGGCGAGAAGCAGCATCCGACTCGACTCGACTCACATTCTCCAAGCCATAGTACCGTTCCGAGGGTTGCTCGTTATACCAAGCCTTCTTGGTTGGGTCGTAGATCGAACCGTCAAAGACGCTCGAGGACGGATTGCCTGTGTTGCCGTCGTTGAGCCCTGTAGCACCCATGCTGCCGGTGGCCATACTCGGGTTGGTCCCCCCCCCATCCCAGTGCCATTGCCTCCGCCCATGCCTCCGCCGCCGCCGCCGCCGCCGCCATTGATGTTGTTGTTATTGTTGGCTTGGCCGGTTGACGAGGTGCCGTTCGCACCGTTGTTATTGGGTGTACTGCTCGAACCCCATTTCTTCAAGAAGCTCATGGCGTCGTCGTCGTCGTCGCCGATTCAGCTCGGTCGGTCAGTCAGTCGGTCGCACCGCGCTCGTCCGCCGTACTCGTGCTGCCAGCACTCGCTGCTCGTTCGTCGTCCCCACAAGTCGTCGGCGGCGGTGGCCACAACGGTCCAAGATTATCCCGACCTGCGCCTGCTGCACCTGCTTTGCTCTTGGATTCGAGGCAAGCTGGGCGGACCAGCAACGATGGGCGGGCACACGAGGGAAAGGCGAGGGGAGAGTCGGGCGTACAAGAGTACAACGCCTCCGACTCCCTTGTGTGTCTGAGGTAGGAGGTACTCGGGCAAGATTGAATGCAGCGATCCGACGTCCGACGCGAGGGCGCGCGAGATCCGGAGCAAGATACGCATTTTTTTTATTTTTTTATTCATTTGATAGATTTCAATAACAGCACAATTATATTAGTACGTAGAAATCTTCGGAAAAGTCACCACCACATAACCGGGCGCGATCAAACTAGTACTCTAAGCGACTATTAGCTAGGGTGCTCAGAGTGCGCGCCCACTTTCGGTCGACGCAGAAAAAGCTAGCCGTTATGAGCAACAACAACAACAACAGTACCAGCCCCACTGGTCCATCACCCAAACGCCCCCCCGACCCCCCGGTCTTACCGCCACCAAGTCATACTCGGCCGCCGTTGGTGCTACGCCACCTGCGAAGGCCGCCACCGTCATCGCCACCGGTCCCCCCGCCGTCGCCGCCCCCCGCTCGCACCCCCTGATGCAAGACATCGCAAACTGCGTCATCGTGAAGACTCCTCCTGGGTCGACACCGGAACAAGTACTGACGGCTCTCGACAAGCAGTTCCCGTCCCTAACCGGCGCCATGCCATGCGTCATTAAGGGACAACGCGGCCTTCGTTTCCCGAAGGAGGCCGACTTGCGAGAGCTGGTCGCTAGGGGTCTTACTGTTGGTAAGACTCTTTGCAAGGTCGATGACCTTTTCCACATTGCCCAAAAGAGTGTAATCCAATGCACCCTTGTGGGCTTTTTCTCCGACCCCCGGGGTGTCCGGCTCTTCGACGAGAAGATCAAAGAGTTCGGGACCGTTCTTATGCGACGTCCTCAGTACGTCGGCTAGACCAAACACATCTCGGGCGTCTACGACTTCGTCCTCGCTCTTAAAGATCCAAACGTCCTCCCCCCCGCATCTCTTCCCCTCGAACGTGACGGGGTCACCGAGCGCATCCCACTCAGGATCACCGGTGGCATGCGCCACTGCGTCTTCTGTCGCTCTGGGGCCCATGTCCGAAAGGATTGTACAGTCGCTCCTCCGTGCCAAATCTGCACGAAGACCTCACATGCTACCCAACATTGCCCCGGCCGCCACGGGTCGAGCCCCCAGGCCGCCTCCACGTCACGTGCCTCGCAAGTTCCCGCCGCCGCCGCCGCCGGATCCAACACCGCTTCCGCGACCGTCGCCTCCGACCGCAAAACCAAAAGACGTCGAACCGAGAATATTCTGGCTCCCCAGCCTGATTTTAAATCAAACGACGCTAGTCCCATGCCCATTAGCCGTACTTTTACCTTCACCCCGCAAGCTGCCCCCCAGCTCGCCCCCATCCAGGGAACAGCTTCCCTGGTTGAAAAGTCCTCCGAGTCCTCCAGCTCAGAGACCACCTCTCCCTCCCCGAGCCCCCCTCCGGCCACGCCAAAGACGATCATGACCCGATCAAAGTCGATCCTTGCCCCAGCCAACGCCCCTGAAACCCCTCCTGCTGCCCTCCAAGCCACCGAGCCGACCTCGAAGCCTTCCTCGCCCAAGCCGATGCCCTCAGCCGCGCCCAAAGCCCGACCCGATGACGCCGACGCCGACGACGATGCCGACGAAGGAGCCAAAGATCAAGGAGCACCCCCCAAGGATGCGGAAGACGCTATGGATCAAGATGATGAGCACCACTAAGATCCCAAACGTGTCCTTTGTCGCTGCAAATGTGCAGTCGATAAATGAAGACCGTAAGCGTGCCTCCCTTTTCTCCAACCTCCGAGTTCACAATGCCGATATCTTCCTCCTGAGCGAAACTGGCCGACCTCCCCCTGAACGGGTTGCCCAGTAGACTCAGGAGTGCCAAGACTCGAAGCTATCTGCTCTTTTCACTCCTTTCAACAATACTGCCATACTCTGGAAAAGCGACTCGCCGGTCGTTACTATTGACCCCGAGTCGCCTTCCAACTTTCTTCGTGCTTCCTTCTCTTTCCCGGACCGAATCTCCGATGCAACATTCCGTGTGGGTGACTCGAAAGTCCGGGTTGTATCAATCTACGCCCCATCCTCCGATGAGCCGGACAAAAAACATTCGGCTCCTGGCGGCGAACCAGCCGCACCCCTTCACCTTGCGCAAGCCACCCCCCAACCAACACCGTCGCCCGGCGCTCGAGGTTCTGGTGCTCGAGAATTCGGGGGGGTTGAGCGTTGTGACCGACGCCCAAGCTTCGAAATAGCGGGCCCAGCGTGGAGGGAGAAGACGTCTCGTTTCTCTCACCGCGTGATTCCACTTTGGCGGCGGATGGCAGAAGTATGCCCACCAGATCCAGATCCAAGGGCGACGGTGTTGGTTGGGGGGTGGCTTGCGCAAGGTGAAGGGGTGCGGCTGGTTCGCCGCCAGGAGCCGAATGCGAACGTCGAAAAGGTGCCGCGTGAAACAGCCATCCGGATCGCGCAGTTGGAAGACCCACTTGGCGTGGTCGATGGCCAGACGCATGGGAAGGCCAATCAAGCCAAAACCGCCATGATCGAGGGGGGTGCAGAGGCGCGACCGGGATACCATCGGTCGCCTTCGAGTTCCATCCGAGTCTCGACCGTGGATTGCGAGCATGGCGGCATCCTCGATCTCCTTGACGACACTCTTTGGGGCTAGGAGGAAACGATTGTAGAAGAGGACCTTCGTGTAACAGTAGGTGTTGATGATCGAGCACCTGGCTGCGTAAGGAAGGTCGTACATCGGGATAGACCGTATACGAGCAATGGTGGACGACTTGACCTCCTCCCATCCCGCATCCTCGGCAATGTCCACCCCAACCTGGATACCGAGGTAGCGGAATTGAGAGTCGCTGAGACGCCAGGTTCCAAGGCGTGGAACGATCGGATGGTTCCTGAACGATCCGAGAGGGTAGAGGAACGATTTGGCATTACTGAGCTTGCTGGCGCTTGCCCGCTCGTACAATCCGATTGCCCGATTGAGATCTTGGAGGTCCGAGAGGTCGTGAAGCGCGCAGCATGCGTCGTCGGCGAAGAGGAGTTCGCGAATCGTTTGTAGGCCCGGACTCTCTATGCCCTTGACTCTTGAACGGATTTGACAGGCAAAACCTTCGATCGCCAGGACGAAGAGAGACGGAGCGAGAGGATCGCCTTGTCTAACACCCGATAGGACGTCGAAAGCGGCAGAGAGCCACCCATTGAGGAAGACCGAGGCGGACTGGTTGGTGTACGTCGCTCGGTACCATTGACGGGCTTTGGGACCAAGGCCAACGACGCGGAGGACTGCATCAAGGTAAGTGTGGGATAGCCGATCGTAAGCCTTCTCGAAGTCCATCACCGCTAGAAGACCCGACACAGGAGGCGAGCCCGGAATTTCTGGATCCATGACGCACTGGACCTCCACAATGTTCGTGCCGATCCAACGATTCGGCACGAAGCCGCGCTGGGTCGGGCCGACCAGAGACTCGAGCAAGGGAGCCAGGCGCTGGTTGTGAGCTTGCGAGATGATTCACTCATCGGCATTGATGAGTGAGATTGGGCGTTTGTTCACCAACTGGTCCCTTTCGCCACGTTTATGGATGAGGTGGATGTGGGCGATGTTCCGCGGAGAAGGCTCGGCGCTAAGGCCCTCGGTAGGTATCGAGTTGATGACGTCTCGAAGGATTGGACCCGTGACTGTCCACGTCGCACGGTAGAACTCAACGGGAAGGCCGTCAGGTCCAGGCGATGAGTTCGACTTGCACGACTCTTGAGCCTTGGTCATCTCCTCCAATGGGTACGCTCTCTCGAGCTTGTGGGAGTCCGCAGGAGAGAAGCGAGTCGAGGCGAGTCCGTCGATGATCTCCTCCAATGCGGCGTCGTCGATGGGGCGGTCCTGATAGACACTCTCAAAGTAGTCGCTGGCCGCACCAAGCATCGAATCGGGATCCGATAGGACGACATCGTTGACGGCAAGCGAAGGGATGAGGTCGGAAGCCCGCACTTTGCGAAGGCGGATGAAGATGGAAGATGGGCCAGCTAGCGAAGGGTCGATTCGAGAGCGCAGAGCCGCGCCGTAGCGCGAATGGTCCGCCCTCTCCTGCTCCGATCCTCCACGTCGGAACCGTGCGAGTGTCCGAGCCAGAGCCTGGAGCTGGGGCAATAGGCGGTGCATGGTCGTCGTCCACGCTGCTTTCGGGTCGTCGGGCGTCTGAAGCAGGGCTTCGTTGTAGAGAGTCTGGACAGTGGAAGACAGGTACTCGCAGGTCGCGTCGCCTTCAATCACGTGCAAACCAAGTTTGAATTTGCCCGGACCGATATCGATTGCGCCTGGAACTTGGAACCTTGCCACCACCATGGAGTGCGTCGATTTGAGGACAGGAGCCCAAATCTTATGGTCGTGGAAGAGGTCAACCCAGTCAGGCGAGACATAGATGCGGTCAAGGCGTCGGCAAGTGCCTGGCGCTGAGCGGTTCGTGGTGTGTCGTCCTTTGGGGTGATGGAGTCGATAGACGTCGGAGAGATTGTTGGCCGTGACGAGGTCGCGCATTTCCTGACCTCCATAATTCGTACCGTTTTGGTTTTCCGAATCGAGGAGTTGGGACTCAACACAGTTCCAGTCACCCCCGTGAGGAGCGCAGGCGGCGAGGGGTCGTCGCGCATGGCCCGTCGGAGGCGATCCGATCATCCTGGCTCGATCCGCATTTCGAATTGGCGAATTTCTGGCAGTTTGACGAGCTTCGGCTTGACCAGGCCAGGGACCACCGATGATCATTGAAAAAGCGATACTCCACCGTTTGGAAGAGATCCAAATTTTAGAAACCAAGGACAACATACTGAGTCGCTGCTATCCTCCGAGCTGGGCGAATTCCGGACGAAATGCCGAGCGAAAATTTGCTCTCGCTTTGACTGCTCACACTCTCTCCCAGGCAGTACAGCTCCATTGAAAAATCTTTGCAAGTATCACAACAATCTTATCTCAACGGGCATCTTCATTCATGCTCCCCCTCCCTCTTCCCCTCCCTCGCCCGGCAGCTTGTCCCCCCTGTCCCTGTCCCTGAGGTGGGGGCGGAACATACCCATACGGACCCGTCCCCATCATCAACCCAGAACCTTCTGGTCCTCGTCCCTGTCCACCCATCATTAAGTTAGGAGGAGGAGTACCATTAGGGAAGAAGCGAGGGTTGTAAGCGCCTTGTGCACCCGCGCTAAAGTCGGGTGTGAAGGAGGGTTGTGGATAGGCGTAGGTCAGACCAGGGAAGTTGGGGTAAGGACCTGTAGGTTGCAGTTGAAAATGCGGGTTGTAGATGCCACCAGTGTTTGGAGGCATCATGGGTGGTTGGGGTGCAAGGTTGAACATTTGTTGCTGGGGTGGTGGGGGAAGGTGAGGGTTCGTCGGGAGGCCAAAGGCGAAATTTTGGGGGAGGCCCATCGGAGGTTGGGCAATGAATTCGCTCATGCCGACTGGACGCATCGGCAGGCCAATCGGTGCTCGATTCGGTAAAGGAGCGACCTGTCGTCGTTGGTCTCCGCCGCCACCGCCACCGCCACCGCCAAGGTTCGAAGGTCGATCACCACGAGCGAGTTGGTTGTTCGCTCCCCGTCCGCGACCCCTTCCCCGACCTCGTCCCTCGGAGGGGGATCCCCGACCCCTACCTCCACCCCTTGAAGACCGATCACTCCCTTTGCCACCTCTTTCACTCCTGCCTCTTCCTCTTTTCCCTCCTCTTCCAGGTGGTCCGGCCATGCTCCTCGCCAACTCTGCCTGTTTCGTGTCGTCCATCTCTTCGTCATCATCGCCAACACTCCTCTCTTCCCCGTCCTCGTTCTTGATCACCCCTTTCTCCGTCTCGTCATCATCACTGAACTCAAACTCCTTCTCCCCTTCGACAGTCCTCCCTGTATCTCGTTCGAACATCCTCCGCCCCTCCGGTCCACTCGGCGGCAATGCCCCCATCAAATGCAGCCCTTTAGGTCGTTGCACGAGGTTGTAGGGGCCTTCCTCATCGATCTCGGGGAGTGGACCAGACGGTTTCAGAGGGAGACTCTTCAACCCACCCAAAGACGAAACCAAAGTCGAAGCCTGTGAACCTCCTACCCCACCACCAAGGGTAGCCTTCTTCTTCCCCTTCTTCTCGCTCTTCAACGCCCGCTTGTACTCCTGTTCGGCCTCGTCATCCGAGAACTCGATCTCGCCTTCTCCGACTTCTTCGTCCCAGACGTTGGACGCATCGGATCCCTTTTGTGCTTGCAGTTCGCGCGTGAAGACGAAGGTTGCTGAGGTCGGGGCGTAGAAAAGAGGTCGGGAGGTGGTGAAGGCGGCGGGGCTGGGTGGGGAGGTGGGTGGGAATCGCAAAGAGTAGAAGGGTTGGAAAACGGAGCCGAAGGTGTCAAAGATCTGTAAGATGCATCGTAAGGTGGAAAAATAAGTGCTCAGCTCGAATAAGATGAACCCATGGGCAACGTACCGTTCCAGCGATCTTGCGATCCTCCCAACAGACGATCGTGCCCTGATCCAATACGCGATAACTGCCGGTAGTGTCCGCCCTCACAACGGCGACGTTCTCGATCAAGTTTTGCACGACTCCGAAACGGACGATATCGACATCCTCGGGGAGCAACTCGATCTCAGGAAGTGAGGGGACGGAGGTGTCCTCGTCGAGCTCGTGCTCAGTTTTAGGGACGTTCTTGGAAGAAGGGGAAGGGTTGTGGTCTTCGGAGTCGGAGAGGTCGGACTGATCAGAGTCGATAAGGACTTGACGTTGGGTTGGTCGATTTTGCTGACAGTGCGATGTTTGCGTGGGTTCGTCTTCGGATGACGAGGAGGAATCATCCTCGGACGACGAGTCATCGGAAGAAGATTCTTCGTCCTCTTCCTCTTCCGAGGATGAATCTGCCGCCCTATAGATTTGAATCGAATTCGATTCTCTGAAACAGATCACAATGAGCTATTAGTCATCACATCGTTGGCAAATCGAAAGTATGTCCCATTCATACTGACTGTACTTGTTCGACCCTCTCGACCCCCTGTCCCTTCATCTCGTCCTCGACTCTGGCCAGATCCTCCTCCAATTCCTCTCCCTCTTCCCTCATTGACGAGTCAGCTTCTCCTGTATTGATGGTGTTCAGCGCTTTCGCCTTGTTGGGGTTACGGGATTGAATCACTTTGGCTTTGAGGTCCTTGACTAGTTGAGCATAGTCGGTCATCGATTCGGCGCGTTCCGGATCGGCGACTCCCAATTGGAGGATGTGGGTGATGTCATGGGGCAGGGAAGTGAGGTTGATGTTTTTTGGTGAGGTTGGGGCTGGATCGGAGTTGGATGAGGTCGATGGTACCGGGGCTTCCGCTTCCGCTGTGTGCGAAGTGGAGGCAGAGCTGGAGTTCGCCGTGGTGGTGGTGGTAGCGGTAGTTACATCATGCGCTGCAGATTCAGACTCGACCACGGCTGTCATTTCCTCTTCAGCTCCAATTGAAGCTTTCGGTGTCGTCAAGTCGATGATATACCCCGTCTCCGTCTCCCCCGCCCGCAGTGCGGAGCTCGTCGCCGATGACGACAGGTCGATCCCAGTCGAGCTGGCTTCGTTCGATCCCTCGATTGAGCCAGTCAGGTCGATGACTTGACTGCTCGAACCCATTGCTGATCGAATCGACGAGTACAATCGCCGAATCTCGAGGACCGAGGTAAAAAGGCGGAGCAAGAGAGGCTACTGTCGATCAACGAGCCGGCGAGGATGACTCGATCGGCTGCGAAGCTCTTTCGCGCGAGTCAGCCCCAAAAAAGTCCCCGGGCGGGCCTCACCCCACTTGTTGCACTCTCTCTCTTTTCGGCTTTACCCCCTCCACTCAGAAGATACCGTTAATTGCCTTGCTCTTTCAGTTGGAGGAGGAAACATGTTCACGATTCGACAACTTTGTTCCGCCTCGGCGCGCTCCGCAAGACCCCTGTCCTCGACCTCGACATCGAGCCTCCTTCGAACCTTCTCCACCTCCCCAACGGCCTCCACCTCGGAACCGGCGCCTCCCAAAGTACCCATCGCACTCATCTCTGAAATCCGCTCCCTCCGACCTGGAACATCTCTATCGCTTGCTCGATCGGCCCTCGCGGCCTCCGAGTTGGACGTCCCGAAAGCGCTCGAATGGATCGTCGAACAGACCAACCTCAAGGGAGGTGCCAAAGTGGAGAAACTCTCCTCGCGATCGACACCCCAGGGATTGGTCGGGATCGTCGAATACCAAACTGGGTTGGAGAAGAGTTCGGGCAGTGCGGGAGGCGTGAGGGTCGGCATGGTCGAGATCAATTGCGAGACGGACTTTGTCGCCAGAACGGACGAGTTTAAGGGATTGGTCAAGAGGGTCGTTGAGAGTTTGGGATTCTTTGCCGAGGCTGCTGAGAAGGAGGAGAAAATTGGGTTCAGAGAATGGGCTTGGGAAGAGGTGAAGGAGGTGCCTTTGATTCCCGAGTTTGAGGCTCAAACGGCGACGTCGAGCTCGGCGGGGGAAACGATCTCGTCGTTGATCACTTCGACGGTCTCGAGGTTGGGAGAGAACATCACCCTTTCGAGGTGTGCGACGTTGGTTGTCGATGCTCCGGGTTCGACAATCAAGATCGCTTCCTCTTCGGGGTGTTGCTTGGCGACGACACCTTCACCGTCGTCGGTTTCGAAACCACCGAGCATTTACTTCACTTCGAGCTATCTCCACGGATCGAACGATGCGCCGCCTAACTCTGCTGCTACACCTACCTTCTTCAAGAGTGGGACACTCGCCTCTTTGCTGTTGCATCGATTCGAGCCGTCTACAACTTCGGCGGCACCGACCGTGACGAACCAAGACCTCTTGAAACTCGGCCGACAACTCGCTCGACAAGTCGTTGCGATGCCGACCACTTCGGCTCAACCCACGGCCGAATCGGCATCAAAAAACTTGGCAGAAGGCGAGCCGAGTCAAGTGCTTTACGAACAACCGAGTCTGATGATCGTGCCTAACGCGCAAGAAGGGTTGGACTTTGTGCTTGGGGAGACCAAAGTGGGGGAGGTCTTGAAGCTGTGGAAGGGCGGGAAAAGGGGTGGGTTCGAGGTCGTGGATTTGTTGAGGTGGACTGTGGGGGAGAAGGCGGCTTAGGCCGTTAGACTAGGTCAATGAGACGAGAAAAAATTCAAGTTCAGATCGGAGAGCAGCCCGCGACTTCCGAGGTCGCAGCCGGAAATTCCTGCTCAGGCCGCCATTAGCGCAACTACCACTTGGCCAATCCCCAACGCCGATTGGACTCCGCCAGAGCAGTGAGAGAGGCATCCGTTTAAAAACTGAACGGGGCATTTGTCTAGTGTGGATCCTAAATTGAAGCGTGTGACTTGGGGTGCGGGGCACTCTAAGTAGTATGCATGCCGCGGTGGCACCACTGCCTATGTCACCTGCAAGCCGTAAAATCGAACGCACGCTCGCGCCCTGCTCGTCGTTTCGTCGAAGATTCAAGAGCTTGCTCAGCTCAGACCTACGGCGCCACGGTCTGCTGATCGGAGTCGGCCGAACCGCTTCAACGGGCTCCTCGGTCCGGGGCTTTGTTTCCATTATCCCCACTGCCCACTTTTGAAAGACGCTCCCCTTCGGTGTGTGTGTGGTCCACTGCACACTCGCCCCTTCGACCCTAACGGCTGGTGCTCCGACGCCCTCAACGCGTTACGTTGTCATCGCGTCATCGCCGGTCGTGGTCGTGCGCGGTCCTCGTTCTCATCCGAGGTTCACTCAGCAAGAGTTCGTCGTGCGAACCCTCTCCGGACGGGGCGCGGCCACGTGGAAATTTGACCGAATCTGACGCCACTTTCGGGGTATGTACAAGTGAATGTGCTGAGCAAACTAAGTTCTCATAAGCTGATGCATGTCTTCATGTCTAGCTAGGGCGTGTAGAGAGGAATGGGCTTTTTCACTCGCAGCAGGAAACCCAAGCCAGGCTCGAACTCGAACTCGCTGTCGCCGGCAGCAGCATCGGCAGGTGGAACATTTGCTTCGATCTCGGGTCCGAGCAAGCCATGTTCATTATCGAGTTCCGAGCCAGCTGGTCCACGCTACACGGCGCTGGATGAGGAGCGACCGAGCTCCAACTCGACGCCGGGAGCTGTCTATCGCCGAGACTCGGCTGCACTGCCGACTCAGCCGCCATCGAGCATCACCGAGCCACGAATGAAGTCATCCGCGTCCAACTTCTCGTTGGAAGCGAGTGCTGCGTCGAGATTCAATCCGTTCAAATCCCGCTCTACTACAGGGACGACGTCACAAGACCAAAGCCCGAATCGGCTCCACGCTTCGACTTCGTCTGCGAATTTGGCGCATGATCAGCACGCCCTGCTGTCGACGGACAGGTACGACTCGCAGTTGACACAGAGCCAGAGGGTCGAGACGAGCCAGAGCATCGATTACCTGTCGTCATTAGGGATTTATTCGTCTCGGCCGCCCTCGATCAAGAGTAGTAAATCCAAACGGACGTCAATCGGGACTGGCCTCGGTCGGTGGAGGCTATTCAGTCGAAGTACGAACGCCGCGAACGACAAGAAGAGCTTCCTCGAGGATGACGATCGACCTTTGAGTGCCTTGTACAACAACGAGAAAAGCCGATCTGAAGTTGGGGACAAGAAAGACTCTACCTCCCCGAATACCACGGCAAGTCGGTGGAGGTTACCAACTCGACGAACTTCAAGTTCTGGGGGCGCAGGCACCGAAGGAGGTTTTGTCGTTCAGTCGATCAGGAACGTGTCGAGGGTCCAGGATACCAACTATGAGAACCGGCCTCCTCTCGACCATCTGCGATCCTCGTCAACGTCGTCAGTCTCGCTGCATCGGTCGACGAGGAGTGTCACTGCGATGTCGCCTTTGCCCCCCGCGGTTCCGAAACGGCGAGGGAGCAGCGGGTACCGGGATGTGAGCCTGGGGCCGAGACCAAACCTGAGCATCAGAACCAGTTCGGTCCCTGGAGCTTCGGCTTGGCGAGAGAGGAATATTGAGAGGGCACCTTCCCCGACGATGATCAGCGTCGAAGCTTTCCGACATGCGACACGGTCGAGTTCACGGACAGGTCATCGCAATGCGTCGTCCATCTCGATCTCCTCATTCGATGAGATCAATACCCCGAGCGAGCGGCCGAGATTCGAGCCTACCAAGAGTAGGAGAAGTTCGTACCAGTCCTTGTCGTCGTCCAATATCGACTTGGGTTCGGCTTTTGGTGGATTTCCAAGACCGGCTTTCGCGACGAGTGGATCGGCCGGTCATTCGAGAACTTCGACGTCGAGTTCGATGGACCCGCTATCGTTGGCCGTGGGCTCCAACAGGCCGGCATCGATGTGTCTCCAGTCATTGGGGCAAGACGCGACGACGAGTCCGAGTGCATTGAGGTCCGACGGGGCTCGCTCGACGAGTCGGTTGTCGGTTGCTTCCTTCACGACGGCGAATGACGCTGGGTCGCTCGAAAGGCGCTTGTCGTCGAGGGAGGACCATGTGTCCGCCGAGCGACATGCTGGACCAGCTTCTGGACCGGGGTCTCGACCCGCCTCTCGTCCTTCCTCGCCGACAATGTTCGCGATCCCTCAGTCGTCATCGACGGCGTCGGATGCTGAACTGAGGTTGATTGCCATGTATGGTGCGCCGAGTCCGACGGCGACCGAGTTCCTTTCGACCACTCTCCCAGAGAAAGCTTCGAGGACCTCGTTCTTCTTTGGCGATGCCGCGACGAGTGGAGACGAAGACGCTGGGGTACCCAAGAGTGGAGCTGTGCAAGCGCCTTCGGCGGCTTGGGCTCATTCACCGCAAACGCCTCTGCCGAGCACTGGTGATCGTCGAGGTGACGAGGACGATTCGGCTCCAACAGTCTCTGTCGAACCCCCTACGCCCCATGTACCCATACGCAGGGACCAATACAACACGAGGCGAGATTCGTCTTCGAGTTGGGTGGAGACTCGATCGCCGTCGAGGCTGGGAGCTGTGTCGGCCCGGGGTCGAGCGGCGTGGGGCATGGCAAGTGACGGAAGTGACAGTGAGGATGAAGGGAATACCAGTGGCAAGGATGATCGTCGGCCCGAGGTGCTCAAAAGTACAATCGCTCCTATGTCGAACGTCGTCACTAGCAAGCCGGCGCCGACTCCGGATCTACAGAGGCAAGGAGTCGATCAGGACGACGAAGAAGATGACGATGTGCCTTTGGAGCAAATTAGGAGTCGATCGTCCACGGATCTCACGCACTTTTATTCGAGCAATCCGGACAGCCATTCGTCGGGCTTGCACATGAACCGCGGTCCGGTCCTGGCGGACGTTGAAGTTCTGGCTGAGCTCGACGACGTCCCTTCCGAAACGATGCGTAGAAGTCCAGCGTCGTTGTCGATGAGGGGTCATGGTCGCACCTTTTCGGCTGGAGCAGCAACGACAGTGTCCTTCAGTGCTCGGGTTTCTGTGCCTGCGCCTGAACGAACGAGTCTGGGCCCGGGTCAGAGGTCCATCTCGGATCTGTCCTTGTCGATGCTTCGATCTTCCCCTGGAGGCCGCACGTATTCGTCTCCTGCATCGCCCGTTCCTTCAAAGGCCAGTGTCCAGGACACGAACACGATAGGAGCATTGCAACCTCGTCCGACGAGGCCTGTTCCGAGGTCGCCCCTCACCTCGGCACTCAAGAACTCGCCCTCGAGTAGGTCGTTCCCGTCGAACGCTGCTGAAGGTCCTCAGATGCCGTTGCTTGCTCCGTCATCAAGCTGGTTCTCGCCCCCAACGACGTCAGCGATGATGAGCGACACCAGCCCCGCGATCAGCGATCCAGGAACGTCGCAATCCCAGGACACGCTCGTCAACTCCGTCTCATCGGGCCAAGATGGGACTCGAGCGACGACGAACGAACGCTCACCCACCGTCGTCAAATTCAAAGATCTGCCTGTCTTCGATGATGAACATGACATTTTGTTCGCGCCCCCTCCGATCAAGGGCAACGACAAGATTGGTGAGCGCGGGCAGGTCATTCAGGTCCCGTCCCCTAGGTTCGTTCCCTCGGCGGTGCCCCGCTCCAGTTCGTCATTGGGCTTCCACCACGAAATTTCGGCTGGGGAGGGACGTGGCAACGAGGCCGCAGGGGCGACACAACCTGCTTCGAGAAGGTCGATGATCGCGCCGCCTTCAAAGAGTGAAGTGTTGGCTGGTCAGACCGTCTTCGATCGCATGAAGCAGCGCCATCGAGTCGAAGCGACCAAGGCGATCCAGTTGGGCAAGGACCTCAATGGCGACGAGATTGAAGATGACGAGGATGAAGACGACGAGGATGATGAAGCGCCACTTTCGACCTTACCTTCGAGAGGTCCTTCGGGTCTGAATTCACCCTCGTTCGGGGTTGGGAGTCCGACGACGTTCGCGCCGCAGAGCTCGTATGGCGGGCTCTCGCCTTTGACGAACGCACCGCCTGGCGTCGATCAACATCTTTGTGAGTTGGGCTTGAGCTTTGATATCAGGTTCTTGGCGGGGCTCGAGCGCTGATTGTTCTTCTCGTACATTCATGAAGACGCTTCGCTGCCGAACGACCAGAAGATGCAGCTTCATCAACGGTCTCAGCAAATGATGCAAATGTGGGTCTCTTCTTCTCGGAGATCTCGTCCCTGATCATTTACTGACGTTTACCTGGCTTGGAATCGACAGGATGGCGCATGCCGCTCTCCAAGCTCGAGCCGAATCAGTGATGAACGGCGCCTACAGTGACTCCAGGTCCGCCATCGGAGGAGCTCAATCGACGACGGCAACCGCGAAGACCAAATCATCAAAGATGATTGGATCGGCCTCGCCTCAAGCTCAAGCTTACGCGACGCTCCCTCCCCACTCCCCGTATGGCTACGTGACGCACAGCCAATCCTTGACGAATCTTCAATCTTACCCCTCGTCGCCGATGATCTTGGTTCCTGGATCTCCGGGTTCGCCCTACCTCCATGCCAATTCGCTGTATCCGTCTTCGCCCGATCTTTCGCATGCTGGATACATGGGCGGGCAGCCTGTCATCCAGTCCCATCCTCCCCTTCCTCCGAGTCCGCAGTTCTGGGGTAGTCAACTCGGTCCCTACGTGCCGCAACACTTACCGCCACCACAGTCGATGTATGCCGGCTCGATGCTGGGATACTCTTTGTACGCACCGAACGCGGGGGCGGTTCCGCGGGGACAGTCGGTCAGGTTCACGCCGTCGTCCATGATAGGAGTGCCTTCGGCGGCGGCGCAGCAACGAGGGGTGTCGGCGGGAATGAAAGGAGTCAGGAGGAGCAGTGCTTCTGTGATTGGAGCGGGTCAGAGGTAGTTTTTGGTGAGGTGCAAGATGTTTTTGATAGACATTAGGGATCCTTGGTTCCCATACATGTTTTCAGGCGCTGGTCTTGCTTGGGGTTCCCGCTTAACCCGTGCGCGCCCTCATATCATTTTTTTTGTGTGTGATTGTCTCTTTTGTTTTTGTCTGTTTTTTTAGGTGCTTCATGATGATGATTACGTACGAACCTTGCACCCTACAGTGGTCGCACAAAGAACAAACGCGGGTGCGACGAAATCGGGGATCTGCACAGCACAGAGGGCCACCGATCGAACGACGATGCCGAGCCATGACGTCGTTGCCGGCGCTCGTCGAGCAATTCCGATCAGCGCTCGGCCTCACAGTCGAGGAGAGTCGACGCGCTTGCTTGATCCACGTGGAATGTCGAATGGCGAGACTTGTGACCCTTCTCTGACTCCCTCTCCACCTTGGCTTACACTGTGCAAGTCAGCACACTCGTCTCGAGCCGTGGCTCCAGAAGACAGTTGTCCAAGATGCCAACTCTGTCGACTGCTGGTGCTGCGCTCCACGTCGCTCCAGCCGTTCTCGAAGGTCAGTTCGGGATCGAGGACCCCCTCCCGGATCCTGCTGGGGGTGCATAGGGGACAGTAGTAGCTGTTAGATGACCGCGGCCATGCAAACCTTTTCCCGAACACAGGCTTCGTGCAGTTCTTGTTGCACCATCGCAAGTTCAAGAAGGACGGATCGCCACGGGCGCAGCTCTCGTACGAAGAAGGGCTTAGCATCGTCAAAAAGTTCTTGCTCTACGCTTCAACCTATCCTCGTAAGTACATGCCAGAACCGTTCCCAGTCTTCGCGGTCGCTGTCACGAGCTTCGAGCTGATCCCTGGTCTGGGATCTGCTGGTCTCCTTCCTCACGTGACAGTCGACGAGCTGCAGAAGTTCACGGCGCATCACGTCCCCGTCTCGTGGTTCGTGAGTCGCAACGTCGTCACCATCTCGGACGATTGCATCACCCGCGCCAAGCATCTCTTGGTCAAGGCCTTGTCGGTCGATCGCAAGACGATTGAGCAAGTAGGGGGAGTCAAGTGGTGGACCATGAGGGGCAGGCCTTTGACGGCCGAGTGGATCGAGGTGAGACTTGTTCTCTTGCCAGGTGTAACACGGTCATCGTTCTATTTTCTGACTTCTTTCGGCAAGTTTTGTTTGGCCAGATGAGAAAACACAAGATCTGTCGAGGCAATCGACCACCCGAAAGGATCCTCTTCTACATCCACGGTGGCGCGCATTTCTTATCCAGCCTCGAAACGCACCGCTATCAGATTCAGCGACACGCTCGCCAACTCAACGGTGTAGCTTTTGCACCCTCATTCCGCCTCGCGCCCCAATACCTCTTCCCGTGCGCGCTGCTCGACGTGCTCGCGGCCTATCTCGAACTCCTCGAAACTCCCGACATCGACCCCTCGATGGTCGTCTTTGCTGGCGACTCGTCAGGAGCCGGCTTGGCATTGGTGCTCTTGACGCTGCTTCGAGATCTCGAGCTGCCGATGCCATGCGGTGCGACATTGATCTCTCCGTGGGTCGATCTCGCGCACTCGTTTCCTTCCCTCATCGAGTCCAATGCGGGCGACTACATCCCTTCGGATGGACTCCACTACAAGCCTTCGTTGGTGTGGCCACCGCTCAAGGTTTCGGAGGACTTTTATGTGTTGGAAGGAGAAAAACAGCCGACGCTGCTTGATGAACAGATGCAGATGTATTGCCCCAACGCGATGCTGCGCCACCCATTGGTGTCCCCTGTCAACCTGGGCTCGCTCGGGGGACTTCCTCCACTTCATATTGTACGTAAACGACTTTGCTGGAGTCCTGTCAAGAGGCATGGTTCACTTACCATTGTAGTTAGTTAGGTCGCCGGCTCTGCCGAATTGCTGCGCGACGAAATTATCTACATCGGCCACAAGGCTGCGGCACCGCAACGATATCCACCATCTAAAGCCGTTCTCAATGCGTACCCATCTCAGCGAAGACACCTCGAGACGGAATACTCGTCGACGCTCGTCCAGTTACAGGTCTTTGACGGGGCTGCCCACGTCACAACGACTTTTTCGATCACAGAACCGGCCAAGTACATGTACCGGGCATGCGCCAATTTTGGACTATGGGCCATCGCAAGAGCCAAAAAGGAGCGAGCTCACAGTCACGACCCTTCCCATGCTTCCTCCTTCATCGACCGCGCCGACGTGGCCGACGATATCTCGCTCGGCTCCGAGGACGAGAGCTCCGACGCGGATGCCGAAAGTGAGCTCGGAGAGGGAGAATTGTCCGCGAGTTATGTCCGAGTTGGCGGTGACATTGGTCATTTCCACCACCATATGATTCGCCAGCGCGTCGCGGTAAATGGCCGTGTCCGACCTCTGGAACCTGAGGCTGACTTGCCTGCACTTCAAATGAGCCCCGAGGCCGTGGGCAATTTTCACCGCGAGCCAGTTCGGAGATGGCTCAACAAGCGTGCGCTGTTTAACAAAAAGTACGCCAAGGATCTAGCCAAGTACCGCCGCATCAGGACCGAGGACCGAAAGATCGCTGAAAGGTCGGGATTTTTACGGGGCGAGTTCAAGGGGAGTGAGCGACCGCCGCTGACCTCCTTGGCAGGGTTCCATGATGGCAAGTTGGCCCACGAGGCGGGCAGGAGTGTCGATGAGGTTGGGGACGTGAACCTTGCACTGGCGGTGTGGAACTCGTTTTCGGTCGCCCCGGATGAGAAGGTCGTCGGTGACACGAAAAGTGCAAACGCTGGTCCCAGTGGTGTTGAGAAGGGTACGAAGGGGTAGAAACGTTCTGGAGTTTGAGGTAGAGTTCACGCAGTCTCGAATATAAATGACAATAGGTATCCCGAGTTCTGAACATCGCTGTTGTCGCTTTCGCATCGTAGGGATAGGCAAGCATGGGCTGCTGGCAGGCTTGCTGCTGTCTTTGTTCACACAGCAGTGTAGGAACTCCAATGTCATGGAGGAGTTGGTCGATAGGGGGATCTGTCAAGTCTCTGGGTGCGATCGCGATGGCGAGCGATCGTTACGTAGCCCCACTCAATTGCCCCACACCACGGACGGACGCGCAAGCTGTCGTCCTCTGCGATTCAAGAGACCACGAGACAGGCAGAGCTCTCTCGTTCGTCGGACAGAGCAGAAGGTAGCTAGCTACACGCGCCATAACTTGAACTTTTCATCACTTCGAGTTGACGTTGCAGTGACTCGCTCTGAAATTAGGAGGCTCCATTTTCGCAAGTCGCCCGGCCAAACTTCGTCTTCCGCTGCATGAGAAGGATTTGCCGAAACCTCGCTAGTGTCTGTCTCCGTCTTCGTCTTCTAGGCACGTACCTCCAACCTGCAATAAATGCCCGTTGGCCGTCCGACTCCGGATTACTGACTCTGTCTTGGTACCTATTTATGCGAGAAGCTGAACAAGAGGGATATTGAGAGAACGCTTTGATCATCTCGGATCAATCAATCAGGTAGAAAGTCTGGACCTTGGTGAGGTCGCGAAACTTGCCACCTGCAACTGGTTGAGCGTTGGGGGATTCTTTCAATTAAATGCAAACAACGTGAAAGAAAATGAAGGGTTGGCTGTCATCCGCCTTTGAGTATGTTCACAGATCCACATTGAAGGGATGGAGTGGTCATACACTAGACGCGTGCAGAGGACGCCCAGCTAGATGCGCAGCTATCACCTCATCCCACCGAGCTCCTGAACAACTCAGGGCTACTATGACTCGGCCAGAAAATGCTTCCTTTCTTCTTGTTTCCACCTCGACCGAATTCGCTCTGAGCTCGTTCTCACCTACGGGCTTATCATATATCACTTCTTTGTGTTTGCAATCCCTGAAGTCTCCGTCCCTGTGATACGGCTTATTCCAGTGCATACTAATGCACCCCTCGCAACTCTGGACCCAGATGAGGTCTTTTATTTGCGGGCTATTTCTAGATAGGGCATGAGTTTATCTTAAGCTGGGGAACTAAGCTACGAGCCCATTGCCATTTAGTCGATGAACAGCATCCTTTTAGCAACTAGTAAGGTGCTACTTAGGACGTGGCTGCGGAATGCCGGCGTCGCACTCCAATCCTCTTTCGGAGAGCCCTTTGATCGAGGGGTGGAGGGGTGCAGTTTGCAGGGCTGGTGTTCAGATCTGCTCGAGGGACGGCATCGACGGTGGGCATGACTTATCTTTGTCATCATTGCTCTGACTGACAAGGTTGAAGCATTTTACAACTGACTTTCGCGGTGCTTCTTTCGGAGACCAATTTCAAGGCGCGGGTCGGCGAACTCTCGGGAACCTGTGACCACATTCCTAGTGCCATTCGCGGCCCTGAAATACGTACCGCCATTTTATTGCGCATTCTCACCGTCGTCACTCTGTTATTGCGGCCTTCTGCTGAGGCGTGGTTAGGAGCGGTTGCCAAAGGAGGCCGAGCTACCGAAAACCCATTCAGAAGGGTCTCACTGCACTGGCGGCACACTATAGACTCGGTAAGCTTGGAGCCCGGCAAGGCAACTCAGCAAACGGTTGCTCTCATACACGCTGCGACTTCGCCTTTCGCACCTTCCAGCGACCCGCTCCCTGTGCACCACGAGGAGCGCCTGGTCAATTACGCGAACACCCCATGTCGCCGCATCGGCCATCGCCGAACCAGTTCCTGCTCTCGCCGGCGGCCCGGTTCGACAACCCGGTCGTGGGCATCATTACGGCAACGAACAACCCTCGATCCCAGATGCTGCGCGAGACCGCGGCGACGGTGTTGGGCCAGTCGTTGTAGAAATGGTGTCCCGCCTGGCCGAGTATTCTCGTGTTAAGGTGCTCAAGAACCGAGGGAACAAGGGTCTGGCTGCGACGCACGACGTCGCGCTGAAATACTTGCTCGAACGACCGAGTGGTCCGCCCAAGTACTTGGTTAGCAGCCTCAATGAAGACCACATGCTCGAGTTCACGTGCTTGGAGAAGATAGCGTGGATGCTCGAGTCGACGAAAGCGGACTAGGAGCTTGGGGGCTTCTTCTACATCATGTATAGTCTCATGTCCTTCGTCCGTTAAATTCTACCAAATCCTGGAACTTGACTTGCGTCCCGCCAAAGATGTCCAATGCACTGGGCAAAGCAATCCCGAGACGGGCGCTCAGCACCCGGCTAGTTCAGACGAAAGCAGGCCGATCACTTGTTTGACTCACCTTCCAAACGTTAAATCGACTCGACCATTAGACAGTCTGTCCACCAATTCTAGGTCTTTGATGTCTGTTGATTGAATGGGGTGGTTCCGAAGGGGTCAGCACGCACGTGGTGTCGGAAATGAAGTAGTCGGGAGACTTTACCTCGTGCTCCTCCAGCGTAAGTCGTGGGAATACTGCACCATTGCCCGAGCTCTGTTTGTGAAGATGACGTTTAAGTTTGAAGAGTATCATAAATAAGAGTGTTGCACTCACTTTCTACCAACTGCTCGTCGATCCCTTGGCAGAGCCCCTCGACGTCGGCTGCATGGACGAGGAATTCGCTGCGATACCAAGATCGCGATGGGATGAGCGAGACGGCCTGATGGTTCCGGAGTACTTTGCTGTTACTGACCTCGAATACTGTGAAAGCAGGGATAGTGACTCTGCGGATGATTGATGGTTACTTGCCAAATGTCAATTGGGGCCAAAGTCTCGATTGTGGTTTCGCTATCTCACCTTCGTTGACTTCCATGTCGGCCAAGTCCCTCCATCGGTTCATGGCAACAATCCATTTGTCATTCCTTCTCCGGCAGCTGTTGCAAAGGATCCAATCTATTATCAGTGCGATGCCCCGGCGTCCGATGTCCAGACGTTCGCACGCCATGGACGAACCTGACATCGACGACCAATCGCTTCTTCTCGACCTTCTCCGCAAGCCGTCGCAGTCGGTCCTCATCAAAGGTGCAATTTGGAAACAGGTAGGATGTTACGATGACCTGTCACAACGATGGAGGGTCAGTGCTCGTTCGATATGGCTGTACAGGGGAGATCGCACCTGCGATGCTCCCGCATCGATCCATTCGAGCGCGTTCGCATCCGTGATACCACCCCCGAGTTGAAGAGCGTCTATTTGGAATCGTAATTTGCGTATTAGCGATGGTAGCGTGCTGGCTACGCTCCATCCTGCGAGATGGGGTCGAACCGGACGGACCTGGCCAAGCCTGCAGCGCCTCTCGTGCTGCCTGGTCGTTGCCTGGTCCCAGCTTGATGACATGAGCTCCCTTCAGGCCGTGTATTCGATATAGATTGGCATAGTACGAGGGTGGGTGCCTGCGCGGCTCGAGTCGCACAGCGAGGATAGGGGCTTCTCGTCAGCGAGCGTGGAAGCAGATGAGTTGAAGCCAATATATCTACTGACTCTGAGACGAAGTTGGTGGTCAAATCTGATGTATCGAGTGTTCCACCGACAATCTGTTTGACCTCCCCATTGTGTAAGTCGATGCAGGGGCGAAAGACAGACATTGCTGGTTCTGCCAGGCTCGGCTCCCTCTGCACGAAGTCAAAAGTCAAGATCAAGATCGTGATTCGTGAGCCCGTAAGCGCGTGAGCCTTGGCTAGCTTGGCTGCACCTTGCAGGCAGCAGACGTGGTGCCAGTCGTGAGTACGTGAGTCGACGTCGTCATTTTAACCTACGGTACCTGTGGCCGTTGGCGCGCGCGTGGGCACGCGTCGCGACCCGCCGCTACCCGCCGGACGTCAATGCACGCGCCTTGAGATTGAGATTCCACAAACCGACCAATCTCGTGTGGCCTTCGGCGTCAGCTCGCTTAGTCATCGCTGCAAGTCCATCTGCCAGGTCCGACACTCAGCGCAGCGAATAACGTACCCACGTCGATCCAGGAAACAAGCAACAGCTAGGACCAGATTCATGCTCCAAGGAACCGCTTCCAGGGTAGGCGCTCCCTATTGCCTGGTCAGAGTCACCTCAATTAGGTAGGCGTTAGCACGCGTGTCGTACGAGCTTGTTCGAGGATCGGAACCTGCGCCTCTTTCCCTGGTTTCGCTCCCGAATCCCGAGTCCTGCCCTGTTCCCTTCTTGCCTCATCCCTGCAACATCAGTTCACATCCTTAGGTCCCACCATCCAACTCTTGACATCCACAACTCGATTGTCCGGTCAGGGTAGGAGTATTGGTCGTTGGAAGCTTACGGCGTCATGTCGACGTGGCCGAATGTCAGTTTGCCAATCCATTTTCGGCGGTCTGGCGTGCCAATCGGAGGCCTCGTTTTCGAGGCGCGGAGACCGTCCAGAAGCGGCCGGTCAAGGGCTCCAGGTGGTTGGAGGAGGATGTAGCGCTACGTGCTTCGGAACGAGGACCTGGGACTTGACAACGCTTTGCCGTAAACGATGCAGACCAGCTCGTTCTTATTCATACCGGCCTGTCCATTCTACGCGTCGCGGCGTGTCGCGCGACCCTGGCTAGGATCCGCAGAGACCCGCGAGAAGGGGCATCGCAGCGTGCATGCCACCCCAGTCCCCACCGGGGCAATCCATTTCTGGATGGAGCACACAGAGCTGATACAGCTGCTTTCGCGCTCATGCACAGACTCCAAGACGACGGTCCTTGTCTCACACTTCGCCCGACCTACGCTCAATCGACGGAGGCTACGGCCCATCCGTGCCCATTCGCCTTTCAAGACGGCGATTACGACCATCCCGTCTACTCCTTCTCGTCGTCACTCTCCTCGCCATGATCTTAATATGGTGGCAGTCGACGGAACAGGGTCATTCCAAAAAGAGGAAATGGGCAAAACCCGCGAGAACAAAACCGGCAAAACGAAAGTCCGACACGATCACCGCGATAACAGGGGCGAAGACACCCGAGACATCACGTGATCGAAAAGCTGCTCTTGTACACGCTGCGACTTCGCCTTTCGCACCTTCCAGCGACCCACTCCCTGTGCACCACGAGGAGCGCCTGGTCGATTACGCGAACCACCCCATGTCGCCGCATCGGCCGTCGCCGAACCAATTCCTGCTCTCGCCGGCGGCCCGGTTCGACAACCCGGTCGTCGGCATCATTACGGCAACGAACAACCCTCGACCCCAGATGCTGCGCGAGACCGCGGCGACGGTGTTGGGCCAGTCGTTGCAGAACTTTATGTGGGTCATCGTTGACGATCATACCGACGACAACGATTCGTTGGAGGCGATCGCCCACCTGGCCAAGGATCCTCGCGTCAAGGTGCTCAAGAACAGAGGGAACAAGGGTCTGGCTGCGACGCGGAACGTTGCGCTGAAGTACTTGCTCGAACGACCGAGTGGCTCGCCCAAGTACTTGGTCAGCCTTGATGACGACGACATGCTCGAGTTCACGTGCTTGGAGAAGACGGCGTGGATGCTCGAATCGAACCCGGACTGGGAGCTTGGGGGCTTTTACTACATCAAGTATGGCCCTGGAGCGAACGAAACGGTCACAACCGGGCTCCATTCACACGCTCGAAACGTCAACGAGGTCAGTTTGAGCTACAGAGTGTGTCGCGGACTTTCTTTCAGCTAAACAGTGGTCGGATTTGCACCTCTTCTTGTAGGGCAACTTTGTACCGAACGCTGCCATGTATCGATCGCAAGCGGTGATCGACTCCGGTTGCAAATACGACGAAGAAAACTTCGCTTTGGGGGGCGAGGACTGGGACTTTTGGATGTGCTTGGCCGATGCTGGGTTTTGGGGTGGAACAGCGCTCGAACCCTTGTTTTGGTGAGGCGCTTGCTTTCGCGTCCGATGCTTGCACCGCCCTGACCCTTTGGTACTGTTGGAGCGTAGGTACCGCGCCAATGATCAGAATTTCCGAGCGAGTCGTTGGGGTGACACGTTCTCCGGGCGGAGTGCACCCTTCATTCACATGCGCGAGACTGTTCAGAAGAAACACCACTTTCTCGACGGAGCACAAACTTTCCCGCACCGCGTGCCCAAGTATTCGAGCGCCCTCGAGACGATCGTATGGGACAAACCGTTTGCGAGTAACCTTGCGACTTCTGATAAGAGCATCATGTTCGTCATCCCGTGGCTCTACCTTGGAGGTGCCGATGTGGGCGCCGTGCGGATGATCCGCCTTTATGCCGAGAAGGGATATCGCGCCACCGTCGTCTGCACGCTGTTCGACCCTCCGGCAGGTATTGAGCTCCGACCTGAGGCTCTGCAGTGGACGCACGACGTCCACGTGCTCCCATCGTTCCTCCGAGCGCGCGATTTCCCCCGCTACTTCAAGCACCTCATTGAATCGCGTGGCATCAGTCAGGTCGTGCTCTCCAACTCGCAATTGACGTACGAAATGATGCCGGCGCTCGTGGAGCAGATGCCCGATGTCGAGTTCATTGATGTGAGTAGGCGCCACATCGCGATGATGTCGAATCCCACGCTTTTCACTGACCTTTGCCTTCTCGCACAGTACCTGCACAACGAAGCTTATGATGGGTGGAAGTCAGGTGGATACCCTCAATACTCGTCGATCATGCGCCGTCACCTGGCGCGTACGATCACCTGCTCTTACTACTTGCGGGACTATCTGATCGCGCGTGGCCACGATCCGGAGCGAGTCGGTGTCGTCAAGCTCGGTATCGAGATGGAGCGCTTCTTCCCGGTCACTCCTCGCGAGCGGAACAACGCCAAAGCGACCTTCCTCCACCTCCCAAGTGGAACGGTTCTCATCACGATCGTAGGCCGACTCGACCCTCAGAAACGCCCTTTGCTCGTGCCTAGCATCGTTGCCAAACTGCTCGATGTCGTCGAAGAGGATTTCGTCGTCATCATGATTGGTGATGGACCGCTCGAGAGCCAGCTCAAGTCCGAAATCACCAAACATTCGGTCGGGGACTATATTCGAGTCTTGGGCGGCATCAACGACCCGTACCCCTATCTCGCTGCTTCGGACATCTTCATGTTGCCCTCGCGCTCTGAAGGCGTGTCGATCGCTGTGGCTGAGGCGATGGCAATGGGACTCCCAGTCCTCACGGCGAGGGAAGGAGCCTTGCCCGAGCAACTTGGCGACCAAACGGGCACGGCCCATGCGTCGTCGCTCGGGGGGATTCTCATTGATCACCAGCTCAAAGATCGAGTCGATGCCAGTCTCTACGCAGACGCGTTGGTCAAGCTCGTCAAGGACGCTTCGTTGCGACGCAAATTGGGCAAAAATGGACGCAGGATGGTCGAGAAGGACATGAATTGGAGGAAGAGCTTGACTAAGTTGTTTGACGAGGTCGAGTTGGCCGAGACCCCCCCGAGGACGCAGTTGGATCCGACGTCGCCGCACCCTGCTGGTAGGTCTCACGATTGCCTGACTTGCCTCTACGCCTAACCTCGTACCAACGATGTTTCTCCTCCGTCTGCGCAGCTTATCTCGCCATCCAGACGCTCCTACTCGAGGCCCGACGACTAACGGACTTTTTCGATCAATGTCAGTCACCCTGCCGCCATCGACCGTTCCAGCTCTGTCTTTGTTGACGCTCTCTTCTTTCCTTTTCTGCTCACAGACCCCGCGGATCCCGCACCTGAAGCTGATGACGACGAGAACTATGACAACATCGAGTACGATAGCCCAGCCCAAGAATCCTCCGCGGAGGCCGTGGCATCGGATGCGAATGGGGACGAGGTCGTCACGGAAGAGGAGGAGGTAGCTGCGCTCACTTCACGAGCCGAGGAAGAGTCGGCCGCTCGCGAGGAAGTTCCACCGTCGGAGGAGGAAGAAGAGGCGGATGCGAGCGAGGGGAAGGCGGGTGATCACGACGCGGAGAATGTCGAGGGGCATCGACATAGGCCGATCGTACATGAGGACGCAGAAGAGCACAAGTGAACGAAGGTGAGGCGGGGTGGGGGGTGCGATAGAGTATTCCTCGGTGCACGAGCCAGCGGTGCGACATAGAAAAGCGGGCCGCATCTATGCCAAGTAGGCTTGCTTGGTCACCCATATATCGATATATTCTCAGTGACGTAGTCAGGTTTTATTTATTTTAGGAAATGCGACTCTGAGCTGAAGGTTGAAGATTGCTCCTTCATGGATGAAACAGAGTAAGGGAGCGACTGTCCACAGTTCTGCTTGCTTTGAAGTTCCTGCCAGAATTGCAACGCAGCATAGCGGGATCGATAAAATGGCGGGATGACTGTAAGCAATACATGCGATGAGAGATCTATAGAAGCTCGTGCAATGAGAGATAACAATGTGAAACGTGAAACAGATCCCCATGCCCCTACGAATCTGGGCCACCCGGCATACTAAAGTATTCAACATTGTTCCATAACGTCCCTGGTCTCAACTCTGCCGTCTCCTCCGCCTCATCCACTCCCTGGGCTGTCCGCATGTCGTCCCTAGCGGCGATGACTTGGTTCGTAAAACTGCTCAACTTGGCACACGCCAGTTTCGCGGACACGCTCGTCATTCCAATCGTCCCCGTGATGAACACCTCGGCCCGCATCGCGATCGCCTTGTCGAGGATGCCGTACAGACCCGAATCGATCTCTTCAATGATGAGTTTCTCCGGCATGACGTCGTTGTGCTCCTTCATCAGCTGCTTCTTCATCGGCTCAGAGAAGAGGTCGTGCAGATTCGGTGGGAGCGAGACCTTTTCTTGCTCCTTCGCGAACGTCGTCAAGGTGAGATCGGGGAGTGATTTGGTAAAGTCGCGCAAGAATCTGCGGAAGACCTTGTGGTGCGATTTGGTGACGAATTTGGCGTAGGTGCCCGAGTGGGGTACGCTCGTCTTGCTTTTGCTGTCGAGGTCTTCAATCGGATAATCGGTGGCGAGGTAGACGTTTTTGATCGAGGGGTGCTGGGCCTTGAGCTGGGCGAGTTTGTGCACCAGCGAGATTGCGCAGGGCGCGAGGTTTGCTGGCTTCATCGTTTCTGTTCGCCAGTGGATCGCGATGAAGGGGGAGAGGTTCGCGATGATGGAATTGGCGTAGTCGGTCCATACCTCGGCGTAGGGGAAGTGTTGGAATGGTCCGACCTTCTTCGATTCAGGGTTGAACGACGCCGCGACATTCGAGGAGAGCATCGGGTAGCGCAGCTCGTAGTTGAAGGTCAAGATGTTGGGCTTCGAGTAGTCCGCCTGAAGAGAAGTGCTTGCTCGCGAAGACCTCTGGCCAACTGCCTCACTGCGCAAAGTGTTGACGACGCTTTCGCCAAAGGCCATGCGTGACTTCTCCGTCTTGTGATACCCCATTGGTGGGTAGATCGTCAAGGGCGAATAGTCGGTAAAGTCGACACGACTCCTCGGAGCGCGCAAGCACATGTTGCGGGAAGGCTTGTTGGGCACATTGATGGGATCCGAAGCACTGTCGATCTCGATCGCACCGTTCGGGTAGGTCGCCATGGATGTGACAAGGCTGACGACCTGGCCCGTGGCCGGAGGGTCGCGGCGCTCGGCCCATTCGATCAACTCGGTTTGGTCGATCGCTGGGATGCCCAAGCGCGACAAGGCGTCTTTTGCGTAATAGAAATCGAATGGGCTCGGGTTGCACGTCGTGAGCCGTGATCTGCCGACGTTGGGTACGACGAGTGTCCGGTTCAGTGCTACGGCAAGCAGTCCGAGTTGGTAGATGTGCGTTTGAGCTTTGGTTTCTTGCTCGCCTGGTGGGTTGAGGTGGCTTCACGGTCATCAGTCCACCGTTTGGCTCGCCGACGTTGATTCTTCTGGTGACTTACCCAACCAAGCAGCCAACAAGAATTGACACGGCTCGCCATTCCGTTCGGGGCAAACCTCGGCGTCGACGATCCTAGCCGGCACTCTCGACCGTGCAGCCGAAGTAGGGTGTGATCGAGGGACCGTTGGAAGTCGCGCGACCAGAGGAACTACTTCGTACGATTCGGAATCGTCGTCGCCGATGATGTGCAGCGCAGATGTCGGCGTCGACTCCCTCGGTGTCGGTGGTCTGACCTGCAGTTGCTTCGGTTCGTCGTCGGCGTCAGTCTCAGTGTCGCCCTCGGCGCCGTCGTCGTCTAGTTCGGGGTGTTCGTCCGCCCCTTGATGGATCTCCAACAACTTGAGCTTGGCAAACATGGTGCGATCAACGATGGGCGTATCGCCATCGTGCTGGTTCCGATGCCCGAGCAAAGACCAACTCGACGGACGATTCGCTTGTCGTGGTTCCGGGGTAAAGGTGGCCCACTGTCTCAGCAGAGACAGGCTGACGACGAGGAGGAGGAGGACCCATCTTCTCGGACCGTTCCTTCGACTGAACACGCGATGACTGAGCCAGTCGATCACGTTGATCCGTATCCGCTCGACCCAGGAAGCGCGATACGACGACGACGACGACACGGATCCGAAGCGCCGTGGGGCCAGCGGTCGCGTCCTCGACGGCGACGGCGGATGCACGGTGGCGCCGTGTCCGTTCGCCTGGGATGTCGAGGGGCGAGGACCATGGACATGACCATGATTCGAAGAAGTGGTCGTGTGGGGTTGCTGCGATATGGCGATGCGGAACGAGTTGGAGGCGACGCGATGATGCGCCGCGGAGGGGTCCATGCTGCGCGATGGCGCCGCCGACGAGCGAGCGAAACGAGTGAAATGAGAAAGACCTGATCGCCGACTGCGGGTGCGCTACGTGGGCGCGTTGTAATACCCCAAACACGAGATTGCTGCAGATGGAGTAGTCGTCGACCTGAGTTTGAAGTGCGTCTCAGATAGTAGGGGGTCGGTATTCGAAGGTGGACGCTTGCTTGGCGACGCGCAGGTCGGCGGCGATAGGGTCCCGGCGCGGGTGAGATACAGAAAAGCGCGCGCGTCGACGTGTAAAAGCGCAGAGGGCTGACTTGAGGGCCTGCGCGCAGTAAACTAGGTGGCACACGCGTCGTCCAAATGACCGAGCTTTCGAACCTTCTGTTCTATGCACGCTCCGGCCGCGAATCGGCGTCTGGGAAAAGAGCACTCGGCGCGGCGGCCGGACAAGGAGGTGGTGTAAGGTTCGGCAGCCACTCAGTAGGTCCAAGCTCAACTTCGGACCGACTTGCCTGACCTCCCTTCCACTTACCTGCCTTTGACTGACAACCATTGTGCATCCCTTTGTCACCCTTCCTATTTGTTCTCTATTGTCCTGGTTTCTCACAAAGAACCTCATTGTCTACATGTCTCCCTTTCTTATCTCCAGATCTCCTTAAATAACGATCCATAACTCTCTTCTCTCTTCTTCTTTTTCCTCATTCTTCTCTGGACCCTCACTCTTGACTCTTGACAATCGACTGGTTTTGGGACTGTCTATTCGTCAAGCACCTTCGAGAGAACAACCGAGGAACTCGCCTTTACTTACGCTTTCCGCTGAGTAATCTGGGCTCCTTACATCTTTTTTTTGACATCCAAACTGACAAACCTTTGGATTGCCAAATCTCGTATTCGAAGCATCACCTTGTGTGTTTGCTTTTCCGTGCCAACACGTTTAGTGTCAGCCGTTCCAGTGCATACATTCCTGTATTGCCTTCCTCAGAGCCTGCAATCTTCGGATTCAGATTCTGTAAATTTTAGGAGAGGGACAGACCCACCCTCCCTATCCCTTTATTTGTGACGAGCTTAGCTACCTCGTGCACCCGAGAACTTGAAGCGCTGGTCGCCAGAAAGTCCTGAAGATTGCAATCGAGATGAGTCCCGAGGACAACGAAGATTTACGCGCAAGGGGCTACGAGACGCCCGATACCGACGACAAAGGCAAAGTACCTCCCGTCGAAGTTGCTGAAAAAGACCAGCAAGTCGTAGTAGAACAAGACCGCCTGTCTGAACTACTCACGAAAGACCAAATCCTTGCGAAAGAAAAAGAACGCATAGCAAGGGTCGCTGAGATCTTGGCAAAGCATGACGCCGCCAAGAACGCTATGAGCCTGAAAGCTGGTCCTAGCAAGGAGCGAGAGCGCGACGACCAGGTCGCCCGACTCGAGATGAGGATGCAGAACCTGTGCAAGTCCTCATGCAGAAACATCCAGAGACGTACAACACGCTAATCAGCGACGATACGAAAGAGAGTGATGAGGACAGCTCACCTCTCCAAACTCCAACGAGGGTGACAAAGCCCATTGTTGAAACGACGACCGCTCCCGGTGTCCATGCAGGGATCTCAAACCTCGCTGGACCGATTCCAACCGATTCGGCCTGGCGACGCGGAATTTACAATACCCGCGAAACTCAAGGTGAACAAACGCACCTAGACACGATCCTTGCAAACCGGGCCGAACAACCTGGCCCGGATGAACCCGATGACGACGGATCCGATGACGGATCCGAACGATCGAATGCGAATGACAAACGCGGACCGGCGATGAGGCCTCCGCGAGCGCTCTTCGATAATGCGATGGCTCAAATCCGCAAAGTATCATCGGGCCGGAAGCTCCCCAATGTACCTACTCCTGCAAAGTATTCAGGCACTAGCGATCAGCCAGAGCACTTACGCGCCTGGAAGTATGCCGCTCAAGCTTACCTTCTGGGAAACGCTTTGAACCCCGATTCGTGCCTCGCGTTCACGCACATCTTGAACCTCACGGAGAAACGTGCGAATGATTTCATGGCCAAGCGCATTGTGCCTGAAGTCATGCGCGAATTCGATGTGAAAGCGGGAGGAACCAACCCCTCTCCTATCACGTTCGACGAACTCATCGAAACCTTTGAGAAAAAGTTCGTCGATCCTGAGTACAAGCGTCGTGCGATCAGCGAACTCGAAAGTCTCAGACAACGAGACAATCGAGGAAACTACGTACGAGTTCGAGACATTGCTGATAAGATTGAAGACTTGTGTGAAAGCACGAACGAACAAAGCGAATGGCAGATGAAACGATACTTCATCGATGCGGTCGATTACAAAATTGCAGCGGCGATCAATCGCGTCATGACCTGGGAACGCGACAGCGTCCTGCTCGACCACCTCGTCACCGTCGCCGCTCGCGAGGAACAATCCTTGTTGGCGGAACGAGGTGCCCGCATGGCATTCCAGCAAGGAAAGAAGTTCAGCAATTACACTGCTTTGATTGCGAAACCAGGAAAATACGCTGCGAATAATGAACAGTCTATTCGCCCGTATCAGCAACAGTGGCGCGCCTCCGACAAGGGGGACCACTCACCTCGAGACTACCAAAAACAGGGGCACAGCAATGAGCAACGTCCCCGCGACTCGAGTACCCCGGCCAACGGCAGCACCCGAAATCCTACCCGAGACATGAGCAAGATCACTTGCCACAACTGCAAAAAGACTGGCCATTACGCTCGTAACTGCAGAAACCGCGTCGAATCCAAGTTGATGGCGATGAACAACAACGACGCCGAGATCAAAGTCATGTCGTCCAGCAATTACGTAGGCGACGACGTGCAACCAGCCAATGAAGCCCCAATTGCGCCATTCACAAAGTACGTCAGTGTGCCTGTGAAACTTGAGGACCAATCAGGCTTTAACGCAACCATTGACACAGGCGCTTCGCACACGTTCATCCATCCTTCGCTGCCTAAACGCTTGAAGGTGAAGATGGTACGATACCCGACCCCCCGCAACTTGAAGCTCGGAACGAAAGGCTCGAGGTCCAAAATTGTCGGTTTTTGCTATCTAAACTGGACCATTGCCGACCTCACAACACGTCAGCGGTTCGAGATTGCGAACATCGATGATGACGTACTTGTAGGAAGAGATTTCCTCCGCAAACATGACGCCGTAGTGGAATTGAACCCGGACAAAATTATCATCCGAAATGTGATGGGCCGAAACATCCGCCATAGTAAGGCGGAAGCAGTCGTGCCTGAACATCTCCAACCTCTCGAGGCGATGCCTTTGAACTCGGAAACTGAGATGAGAGAAATTGGACGTGAGAAATTTGACCCCGAATACGTCCCAACTCAAGCCGAGATCGACGAATTCCAAGCGTACCTTTTTGAAGAATACGACGACGTCTTCGTCGACGATAAGGCACCACTCTCATTGCCGCCGTTGCGCGAAGTCCAACACACGATTCCATACATCAACCCGGAACGCGCAGACAAGAAACAGCGCATTTCGTACCGATTCCCAGATGAATGCATGTCGGCTTTCAACCGCTGTTACAAGAAGCATGTCGAAGCAGGCATTTGGGTGCCGTGCGCTGCTGAGCGAGCGGACCCGATGATTCCCAGCTTGAAGAAAGACGGCGAATTTCGCTCGCTTGTCGACCTGCGCAAACGGAATCTGAACACCATACAACAAGATATGCCGATGCAAGATGCAGATCGCATGATCAACGAAGTAGCGAACGCCCAGTTTGCCTCCACATTCGATTTGAAAGGGGCGTTCCAACAGATTCGCATCAACCCTGATGACGAAAGCAAGACCCCCTTTATGACGCCCTACGGCGCCTGCTACACGCGGGTGGCCCAACAAGGCGATCGAAACTCGACAGTCTCCCTAGCGCGGCTGATCGAGCACGTTTTCCGCGACCAGCTCGGACGTACCATGTACGCTTACGCGGACGATACCAAGATTGTCTCACCTTCCTGGGGACAACACATTCGTGACACGATCGAAATTGCCGAGACTGCACGAAAGCACGACCTTCGCTTTTCGAAAGAAAAGTCCTTGATTGCACCAGTAGCAAGGGATACTCTGGGAAGAAAAATCCGCAAAGGTGTGATCAGCATTGAGTCGGACAAGCGTAATGCAATCCTTGCATTGCCGGTGCCAACTAACAAGAAGGAACTGCAAAGTTTCCTAGGAATGGTTGAATACAACGCCCGTTTCATTCCCATGCTGGTTGATGACACGGCACCGTTGGCAACCTTGACGGGAAATGTGCCTTGGCGATGGGGAGGAGCTTGTAATGCTGCTTTCGAAGCAATCAAGCAGAAACTTGCTCGGGAAGTCGAGCTAACAACGATCAACGCGCAAGACTTAGCGCCGTACAGTAGCTCGCCTGCCCACCTCACGCAGCCACCACAGCAAGACAACGTACCAAAAGAATACTGTGGATGGAAAGTACCTTTTCCTACAAACAGATGCATCCGTCGAAGGTGTAGGATCAGCGCTCCTCATTGGAGAAAACTGGTGGAACGCCAAACCAGTGGGTTTCCACTCACGGAAATTTAGCCCCGCTGAATTCAACTACACCACACCCGATCAAGAACTACAGGCGTTCTACGAAGCGTTTCGACATTTCGAACCCCGACTCCTGGGGCGTAAAGTCATTGTCCTCACGGACAACTCAACGCTGGCATCCCTTCTCACGAAGAACGCCAATCTGTTGACAAGGAAACAAGTCAGAATCGTTGTTGAACTGGCCCGTTTCAATTTTGAGATTAAGTTCATCAGGGGCAATTACAATGTCCTGGCAGATTATTTATCCCGTTTCCCTGCAGAGAACGGCACAGCACCCGTCTTCGAAACGAACGACGAGGAGTTTGGCGATGTACTGGTCGAGTCTCGCCAGATGACGATGCGACCCCAAAGGACTCGCCAGCAGACTGACCGCTATGCACCACCGCAGGCCGAGAAGAAATCAAGGCAGAACGGTGAAAAGCAGAAGCGGACACATCCGACCGAGCGCAAAGCCGCGCCACCGAAAGCCAATGCAGCCAGGAACAGGTTCGACAAGATCGCTCGCATGCGAAAGGACGATGCTTGGGCCGTGCCCGACTCACAGGACGCCACGCTGGACATTGAGCATCAATCGCGCCTGCTAGAGAGCATCGCCCGCTCATATGTCTTAGATCCATTCTTCAAAAAGATCATCACATCACGCGAACAATTCCGCAATTTTGTGATGGAAGACGACTTATTGTATCTCAACGACAAAGGAAGAATGCGACTTTGTGTCCCCTTCGGACATGTACAAAAGCGTAGCATGCGAGAACTTGTCCTCCAGCATAGGCACACGGTGCTAGGCCATGCAGGGGCATACCGCCTTGTCGGATGGCTCCAAGACAAGTTCTACTGGCCTGGAATGGCAGTTGAGGCAAAGAAATTTGGAATGACTTGTCCGTCATGCCAAGCGTGCAAACCTCCGCACAATACTCCAATGGGTTTACTACACTCACTCCCAGTCCCTGACACCCCGTATGAGAATATTCATCTGGATTTTCAGGGTCCGTTTCCCTCAGCTCGTGACGTCAATGGCGCCAGAGTAGACTACCTTCTCAATGCAATTGATCGCCTGACCGGCGAAGTCATAATGATCCCGTGCAACCAGACCGCACTAACTGCAGAAAAGACAGCAAAGTTGTTCATTGCCTTTGTCTACCCGCGATGGGGGATTCCGCAGGAAATCACGATGGACAACGATAAAGTTTTCCGCGCAGCATTCTGGCAAAACATGTGGCAACTCCTAGGAACTACAGTATCCTTCTCCACATCGTACCACCCCCAAACGAATGGAAAAATCGAACGAGTCCATCGTGACATGAACGCAGCAATGCGACAGCTTGTCACTGAAGAACAAACAAATTGGCCACAAGTGGTACCTTTTGTGGAATTCGCGATCAATTCGGGCCGAAGCTCGGCTTCGGGATTCTCGCCTTTTGAGCTCTCTCGGTTCCGAACGCCACAAGCCATGCCTTCCAACCTCAGATACAAAGGAAACACGAAGAACTTGGCATCCTTCGTTCAGGAGACAAACCTCAGGGTACAACAAGCCCGTGATGTAATTGCCAGAACAAAGGTGTACCAAACAATCACAGCAAACAAAAAGCGACGAGCTGACAACGAGCCCCAAGGCACTGCCGGTGACAAAGATGTGTCACCCATTGGCAAATACTTCTGGGTCTCCACAAAGAACTTGATAACTGCTCCCTTCAGAGCCAGAAAATGGTGCCCTTTGTTCATGGGGCCCTATAAATGCCTGACCTACAACTCGAACTCTTCGACTTACGTTCTTGACATTCCAACTCGTCTGCTCTCCCGACGCATCTCACCGCGCTTCCACGCCTCCCAGCTCCAACAACACCGTGAGTCTGATGAAGCTCTATGGCCCATGCGCATTGTTAACACAGTGCCTATTTTTCCCATCGACAGCCTTGAGATGTCCATCACCAAAGTCATTTCGCACATCACCGTGGTTACCGACCCGCAGGCGCCGATCCACAAGTTCCTCGTCGAGGACAGCGCCACGAAGTCCAAGTGGTTCATCGAAGAAACACATGATGACTTCAACGAAGACTTGCCGGCCGTCCAAACGTACCTCAGGAAGCGCCACGTCAACAAAGTTCGCGAACTGCCCATCGTAAGTGAACTACCTGCCTTTATTGCGAAGAAATTAAGGCACGAACTCAAAGTCATGCGCGCCGAATACCCCACAGGTCAAGGCACGCAGCGCCTCCCAACGGAAGGCTCACAAGGTGCGCCGCGCATTCCGCGAGCAAGTCGCCATGAAGGCCACCAGAGAGAAACTGCAACAACTGGCCGAACTGGCAGACTACAAAGCTTCCATTCTCCGCACGACCGGGGAATTAATCGACTTTACCGGTTTGGCCAACCAGACCGGACTCGGCACTCTCCTCCACAAAGGCAAGCGAGAGACTCGCCTGATTGGCGGTCATCACGTCGTCAAGCAGTTTAAGTCCGTCTGGTCAGATGATCAATCTGAAAGCGGAGCGACCGACAATTTCGAGCGCATGGCGATCGACCAATCCGTTCCCCGCATGTAGGTGCAGTACCACTTGCACAGTGGGGGAGGATGTAAGGTTCGGCAGCCACTCAGTAGGTCCAAGCTCAACTTCGGACCGACTTGCCTGACCTCCCTTCCACTTACCTGCCTTTGACTGACAACCATTGTGCATCCCTTTGTCACCCTTCCTATTTGTTCTCTATTGTCCTGGTTTCTCACAAAGAACCTCATTGTCTACATGTCTCCCTTTCTTATCTCCAGATCTCCTTAAATAACGATCCATAACTCTCTTCTCTCTTCTTCTTTTTCCTCATTCTTCTCTGGACCCTCACTCTTGACTCTTGACAATCGACTGGTTTTGGGACTGTCTATTCGTCAAGCACCTTCGAGAGAACAACCGAGGAACTCGCCTTTACTTACGCTTTCCGCTGAGTAATCTGGGCTCCTTACAGGTGGTCGCAATAGGAGGTGCCGGAAGAGTCGACGCGTCGAAAACGGGGGACCTTCTGTGTCAAAGTTCGAGACGAAGAAAAAGAAAAAGAAAAATGTCGCCTTAGGCTTCGGTGTGGACAGCGCTAACAAATTCTACAAGCTCAGGGCTCGATCTTTCGTTCAAGACATTTTTTTATTTTTTTTTATTTGATAGATTTCAATTACAGCACAATTATAATAGTACCTAGAAATCTCCGGAAAAGTCGGAGGAAATGCATTAAGCACACTGGCTATGCCAGTAGTGTGGGACTCATCGACCTTTTAGACAGAGGACACACGAAGTCGGCGAAGATGGGGTGTGGGGACGGAGAGAGTGCGGCCCAGAGGCGGCGAGCGAACGGGCAGCCGACGGCCAGATGGGGAAGAGACTCAGGTGCTTCCGAAAGGCACATCACACAGGAAGCGGAGCGATTGTTGAGCTGGCTGTGTGTTGCAGACGAAAGTTGCACGCCCGGGTGGAGGGAGCCAAGGGAGAGGAGATGGGCGGTGTCTTCAGCATCCGAGTGAACCCTACGAATCTTGCGTAAAGCTTTCCACCATGACTTCCAGCGCTGCTCGGTGAGGGAGAAGATCTTTTGATGGCCTTCCGGGATGATCGGAGGGAAGACGAAAGCGTGACGGCGTTTGGAGGCGTCAATGAAAGAAGTCGGAGTCATCACCTCGCCATCAGGACCTCGAAAAAGCGTCGGGTTCACCGAGAGCTGGATCCCGTGCCCTGCCGGGAAGAAGAGGACGTGATTCGCCCGGCGCTCGAGGTTCTGGTGCTCGAGAATTCGGGGGGGTTGAGCGTTGTGACCGACGCCCAAGCTTCGAATTGACTGGCCAATGGGAAGAAAAAAGCCAAGAAATTGATGATCGGGTCCGAGGCATTTATAATAGTCGCCGTAGCCCCAGGGTTCAAGCCGCGAGCGGCGTGCGAGCGAGGTGAAAGCCGCCGGGCCGGGCCGCTCCCAGCCCTGCAGCCTGCAGGCTGTGTGGCCCTGTCGCGTGGGGCCCATGAACGGATTGAATCGTTGGCGACTGTATAGCGCAGAGCAGAGTTCCATTGACAGGCACGCAGGGTGCCTTATCTCTTCCGCTGTGTGGCAGGCCTAACTTCATAGTAGGGTTACATGTCACGAATACAACATCAAAAACATGCCCAAAATACTAATCGAAACGCGCAGATCCACCTTGAAAACTTTCCCGAAATCAAATCTTCAGCCCACTCAGCAACCTCTCCTTTCCGTCGCTGAGACGGTCGTCCTCCCCATCCCTTCGCCCCTCCCTCTTCAGCTCCGATTTCGAACTGAACCAGTGTCCGAAATCAAGCCTGAGTAACAGCTTGCTCATCCCCTCTCGAGCTTGTTGTTCGGCGTCCGAACGCGCTTGAGCTACCAAGGGGTGGATTGGGCCTCGGGCGGAGGTTGCTGAGGTCGAGGAAGAGGTTTTGGCTCCGGGCAAGAGGGGGAGAGCGGAACGCTGGAACATTGACGCTGAAGAGGGGCCGAAGGAGGTTGATGTCAGGTCCGGTTTGGAGGGGTTTGTCGAGACACTGTGCGAAGGAAACGGAGTGAATGAGCGTGACAGTCGACAGATCGTCATCGGGTTCCCTCGAGCAGACTTACGTCGAAAGCAACTCAAAAAACTCGTCCAAGATATCATCGAACTCTTGCGACCACTCTTGGATCACATCGTTCCTCTCCTCTTCGATCCTCACTACATCCTCCTCACTCATCGGGCCTCCCAGAAGACCAGGTCGGACTTCACCTCCCCAGCGATCAATTGTAGAGCATACGACGTCGCAGGCTTCGAGGATTGCCAGAATCTGGGCTGTGAGTTGGTCGTTGTTCAGGAAGAGACCCGTAGAGATTACACTGAGGTAGAGGGCGTGAAGTGTTGCAAGATCGGCAAAATCGAGGGCACGAGGAGGGGCACCTGTCGGTGGGGGAGGAGGTTTCGAAGTCGAAGAACAACGCGAATGAGACGGAGCGAAGTTGTCCGAGCTATCGTCCATGGCTTCCGAAGGTTCATCGGACGGCTGTGCATTTGCCGCCTCGGCATTCTTAAGGCTCTCCATCAAGGTACCAAACGCTTGCTCAATCACGTCGGTCTGGAAGTGCGCCGATACGGCTTCGAGCGTCCACAGCATCGAACGCACGAGGTTCCAGATGCCTCGAGAGGCACGCAGGTGGTCGAGCTGGTGTTCGGTCTTTTTGATCCCTTTGCGTTGAAACGGTCTGGGAGGTTGCCGTTTGAGTGAGGATCGTTGTGAGTGGGCCAAAGAGGACCATCTGCAGACGGGATAGGGGATGAGGTCAGTGGTTCTCGCTCAAAGACAATGAACAGTTTCGAGGAGAGGACTCGCGTTGCCAGCAAGCGAGCATGACATCCTTTGACTGCAATCAACAAGGCCCAGCATCTCTTGTACACGCTCAAGCAGTCTTCGTCGATCAGTAGCGCCAATGCAGGGCTGGGCTGATAATCGAGCGCGAGGGGAGGGCCCAATAATCGAGAAGTGAAGGGTTCGGATTCCATCAGCGCATCCTCTTCTTGAGCTTGTTGCAGGAGCGTCAATTTGAACGCTTTGATCGACGTTTCGGGGAACGGAGAACGATTGAGCGCATCTTCTGATGTGAAAGGATCCAAATCCGGATCAAGAATCGTCCCAATACTCGCTCGAGACATGGCCGAGGCAAGAGACGTATCGTTGAGTCGGGCACTCGCGATCGTCCCTGCCGTGCGCATTAGGCGCGCTCGAAGTATCGAAAGCTCATGGAGAAGATTCGAGGCAAAGGAGCCGCAGCGGAGGAGGTAGGTCGAGGACAAGAGATCGAGTTGACTGTGCAGAACTTGAGGCGGGAGATTCAGGGTGAGGAGATGCGTGGAGAGAATGACTGAAGGAAGAAGGCCATGGCAGAGTCAGTTCTGGATCGGATCCCACAGACTGGCAATTCGAGTAATACTCACTGGCGACTGAATCGAGTCGACGCCCAAAGGTATCGTCCCCTGGCCCGGTACAGCCACGCAACTCTTCCTCGAGTTGAGCTTTGAGTTTCGAGTTCACAGTAAATATATTGCTCAACGAGGAAGAAGATGATAGAATTTGAGAGAGTTCTGCCGAGTCCGCTGTCGAAATGGAATGAAGGACGGCCAGGGCAAGCGAGATCGTCGAGAGCGACTTGAGGATCGTGGCCCGGATGGGAGGATTGACGAGTGGGCCCAAATAAGGAATGGAGAATTCGGGGATGTGGTAGTGGTGCTGCGTCGTTGTCGAGCGGCGCTGGGCGTGTGGTGAATTCTCCTTTGATCCGCGGCTAGGGGAGGGCCGGACGACCAAAGACTCGACCCCGTCGATTTGGCCCCAGAGCAGATAAGCGCAAAAGCTACTCAGCCATATTTTCTCAATCGTCTTGATGGCATCGGACCAGAGTTGGCGCAACTTCTCGTCCCCTGTCGCTACGTGTTGATCGAGCAGAGAGAGGAGAGGAGCACAAGTCCATCGCTGTGGAGGCTTCTCGGTAGAAGCAGAGAAGGATGCAGCCGTCGGCGTTTGGAACGCAACTTTCGCTTTCCCCATGTCCCGCCCTTGCGGTCGTGTTCCCGACCGGTCCGTGCCAAAAGCCTCGGGTCCGAGCAATAACGAATCGATGAGACGGACGATGCCGAGCAGGAGCGATTCCCATGCCGTCATCTCGCCGAGTACGTGAGAAAGCGGCACGTGAGCGGTCCCTAGCTGCGCTTGCAGGATCTGTTGTTCCAATGCGAGTAGTGTCGTCGAATACGCGCGAAGAATCCGAGTTGATATGAGAGATCGCAGTGCCGCCAGAGCGGTCGTCGGGAGCAACCTTTCGATCGTCGCTTCTGCTGACAAGTGAGTATCGGAGGGTAGACCGGCTTGGTATTCGTTCAATCTAGGCGTGCAAAAGAATGATACTTTGGAGTGGAGCTGGGCCAGCTCGGTGAGACGCTGTATCGAGGCACGTTCACCTGGATGCAGGAGCGTGCTTGCTGTCGAGCTCGACGACAAAGAGCTAGGGCCTACCCCTGCAGCGGCCGATAAAGGCGAGGGGTGCGATGACAGCAAAAGGATGATTTCGTGCTGTGTTCGAACAGTTTGTGCTTCAGTCAGAACACTCTCCTCGGGAGAAGGTACGATGGGTTGGGTTGGGTTGACCGACCTGCATCGTTGAACGAGAGCCAGGCCGTTCTGACGCGTCTCGACGTGCCGCCGCTTGGGCTAGGAGTTCGGCAAGACCTGCAGCGGACCGCGTTCACCTTGTGAATCTTGGAGGTGTGACGAAAGGTATGTTTGACGCGTCCGAGTTTGGGCCGAAGGGAGGGAGGGACTGTCGTACGACCAATCAAGTCAGGGCGAGCTCACTGCGAGATTCGCAGGAGGCAGGAGGCGCGTCCCCCACTCGTCCCCGCTCGGACCGGCCCGTGAAGAAACAAGTGCGCTGCCCCACATTTGACCGCGCGGGGCTCTTTCCTGCATCACGCTTTCGAAGAAAAAAAGGGCCCTCTCTCTTCTTAATCTTTGCTCTGAGAAGTGAGATCGCCCCGCTTTTCACCAGTTGCACCACGTAGTAGTACAGGTATACAACCGCCGAGCCGAGCGTCATCATGAACCCCCTCCACCTCCACTCGACTGTCCCTCTGCGATCCGGTGTCCGCATGCCCGTCCTCGGCTTCGGACTCTACCAAAGTACGTCAGCTGTTGCGTCGACTACGTCGGCTCTGGAAACGGGATATACGCACTGCGATTCGGCGAGGGTCTACAGGAACGAGGCTGAGGTGCTCGCGGCGACGGCCAAGTGGAAGAAGGAACATCCCCAGAGTGAGGAGATATGGTTGACGACCAAGGTACGTGTTAAATTGATGATGAGACTGCTGGTGATGATGGCTAGCGCTAACATATGGCGCTTACCTCCCGCATTTACATCATTTGGTCATTCGATTGCCCCACATGATGGTGTCACGACGCTCGTTCACGACTCGGACGCCTTAATAGGCGACGGGCCGTGAGCATGGCACCGAAAAGATGGCCAAAGCCGTCGACGATTCCAACCAGAAAGCTGATCAAGAAGGACTCAAGTGGGTACGTCGGGTGGAACCGCGTACTTGGTCGGGTTCGACTCGCTCAGAGCAGCGCCGGGGATGGTTCGGCGCCGAGGCCCGAAGTGATCGAGTGTCTCCTTTCCAAGCTCGATCCTGACCAATCAAGAAATCTCCCTGGAGTCCAACAACAGGATCTCTTCCTCCTCCACGACGCGACCTCAGGCCCGATCAAGCGACTCGAGGCTTGGAAAGTGCTCTGCGAGAAGCGAGCCAAAGGCGAACTGACGTCGATCGGCGTGTCGAACTTTTCCGAGAAGCACTTGCAGCAACTCGTCGATGAAGGGTGTGAGATCCCTGAAGTAAACCAGATCGAGCTGCATCCTTGGTTGAGGCAAGGCCCGATCGTCGAATGGTGCGAGAACAATGGGGTCGTCGTACAAGCTTACTGCCCGCTTGTAAGAGGGGATCGGTTCCAGGACCCTGTGCTGCAGGAGGTGGCGAACAAGGTGGGTGCTGGTGGGCCCTAAAAGACCAAAATTGGCTTAAATAGCTCATTCTTCTTTTCTCGCTCGGAAATCCCACAGATCAACAAGACACCTGCTCAGGTGTTGATCAGGTGGTCATTACAGAAAGGCTACGGTGCGTACTACCGAGCCACCCCCGCTTCGATGCTGGCAGCTCCTCGGAGAGCCTCCCGAAAGCTGACCTGCTCTACACGAACTCCGACGCAGTGCCCCTCCCCAAGAGCGACACACCGTCCCGCATCAAGGAGAATGCAGTCGTGTTCGACTTTGAGCTGGGGCCGGAGGAGATGGCCAAACTCGATTCGCTCGATCAGGGGTCCAAGGGCGCTTGCTCGTGGAACCCAGTCTCGGTCGCCTGAGCGCGGCACGCTTACATGCTTCTGTGGCAAGGATTTGTCTTCCTCAGGTTGCCTATAGAATGTGGGATTATGGTTCACCTTTGAATGAATAACTGATGCTCGGTACAAGTCGTGAATCAAATCATGGTTATCGATTGAGAGCTACATGCATGCACGAGAGCGTTACTTCGAGATCAAGAATAACGCTATTCCTGACACAAAGGGCTATCCAGCTTTGTGCTTCGAAAGCGGACGGACAGCACAAAGTTGTGTAACATCTTGTTGAGAGTGACTTCATCAAGATCCGAATCTTCGAGAAGGAGACAGTCCCATTCGAGTAGAGACCCGCCTTCACGAGCTTTTGTGCCACACACTTCCAATCACAGCCGAGTTTCATTCCGAATCATTGGAGACTGGCCAGGTGTTCATTCTGTAAACATTCTGCAAAGGTGTTCAAGGGCTTGAAAACGATTACAGGGTCGCCAATTGTGAGATGGAAGTGCAGAATGCGCAAAGGAATCGTGGACGTGAGCGCGAGCAAGAAAAGCTCGACGTCGTGGACTGGCGACAGCTCCATTTGCATCGACGAATAGTCTCAGACCATCAAGTAAAGCTCTTGATGCGACGTCCAGCGTTATCGACTCGACCTTGCGAGCAGCACTGATCTGTCGCAAAGCACCTCATAAGAAAACTTGTCCAACTCGCAGCGCGACCAACAGAGGTGCCTTCCGTTGGCCTCTAAGATTTGGTGTACAAGTGCGTTGAGGACGCCATTCTCCGGATCAGGGACCTGGGCCCCCGCGAAGAACTGCGAGGTGAAGTACACGCGAAGGTAGTGTGGCGCAGGGGTCCGAAGAAGCGACACAATATCGAGAGCACACTTAGAAGCTGAATGATGTTGGCGGCTCCGGCAATCGAGCGCAGGGAGTCCAGACTTGCAGTTGACGGGGATGTCATGAATCACACCTGATTCATCCGATATTCTATTCACTTCTCATGCCACTACATTACTCATACATGTGCATGCTATTCCGTCTTCGTAGTCTTCGTTATTAGCCTTCTAGATCCCCGCGCCCGATTTGAGTCTTGGTTGACACGTCGGTATTGAGCTGAAGTCGAGCGCCTCGCTTCTAGGTTCCAATAGGCGAGGTACAATATCTATGTGGCGGTCAAGTAGAACCCTCTCTTCCTTGTCTTGATATTGTGCCCATGGAGCTCGTAGTCTTCCTGACTACAGTCAACGTCTCACTGCTGGAGATCCGGCATGGAGGGGTGGCGATCAAATTTGCAGCGGCGGTCAAAGGCTTCCGAGTCAACGCTCCGCCCCTGAAGAACGTTAACCCGCTTTTGGTGCATCATCAGAACCATACCTTGGCGACTTATGTTTTGGTTAAGAAAATCGCACAAACTAGGGTTGACGGGATGAAAAATGCAACGATCGCCCTCGACTCACAACAAAGCCATTCAGTTTTCCATCGGCCCGGGGTTCGGGCCGCGGCATGCCACGCGAGCTCGCGGGACTCTCGCGGGAGTGGGGTGAGTGGGGGCGCCCTATAGCTTGCTGGTCTCACGCTCTCCGATACCGCGATAAGCACTGACGGCACTGCTTCTTCGCACCTCGACGGAAAGAAATGGCGCCCATCATCTTGTATGACCTCTACTTCAAGCCCGGTGAGTGTTCCTTCCCCTTCTTCCTCAGTGACATGGGGTTAGTAGGAGCCTGGTCCAGACAGCGTGGCTCGACGCGCTTGCAAGTTTCGACGGAGTTGACTCATCGGAATAGATTCGACAAAAAAGCTATGTCCGCATGTGTACCCAGCGCATTGCTCACTAAAGTCTATTCCGGTATCCTAGATGGTCCCTTCTGGGCTCCCAACCCTTGGAAGACGCGCATGTCGCTGTTGCACAAGGGCGTCGACTTTGTGACTCAGCCGGTCACGATGGCCGACCTCAAGGCGTTGGCCAAGAAGCATGGCAAGGAGAGAATTCTCTGTGAGTTCATGTTGCGAACAGTGTCAATACAGAGGAACAACGCGCCTGGACATGTGATGTGCTCATCAGGGTATGTTCTCATGTTGTCATGTTTCCTCTAGCGCCGACGATCGAACTTCCCTCGGGCGAACTCATTTCGGATAGCTGGAAGATCGCCGAGTAAGCCCTCCCAGTCCGACGGATCTCGCAGACCCGAGAAGAATCAAAGCTTACAAAGATTTTCGTCGAATCGTCTTCCACAGATGGCTCGACATCACTTACCCCGATGCACCGTCCCTGTTCCTCCCTTCATCCCCTACGCCGGTTCGACAGGATTCTCCCGAGATGGACGTCGCCAAGTCGTTCGCCTTCATCTTTGCGAACGGGTTCGGATCGTCGGACGCGCAATGGTCGACGTTCTTTGAGTTGTCGGCCGAGGCCTTGGCGCGGCTTTGCATCCTGGGGACGCCAAAGACACAAACACGGTTCGTGATTGTTGATGGGGTTTTCGTTGGTGATTTTTCACGAGCTGACCGCTGGGTTGACCGCTGGGTTTGCACCGCAAATGCCCCCCCCCCCCATCCACTCATGACCTTATCGTATTGTCAACTGTTGATCCCATAGGAGCGAGGCTGGTTCCAATCCGATGCCAAGCTCGGCATGCAAGACGGGTGGAAGTTCCTCACCTCGACCCCTCAAGAGACCCTCGTCTCCCGCGCCAAGGCCTCCCTCCTTCCCCTCGAAGCCCTCTTGACCGATCGAGGTCACTCCTTCCTCGCGTCAAAGGACCAGCCGGGTTTCGTCGATTATGTCGCGTATGGGAGGTATATGATGATGAGGGTCGCGGTGCCCCAATTGTGTGAGGAGATCTGGGACGAGAAGAAGGCGATCGAGGAGTGGAGGATCAAGTTGGAGAAGAAGTTTTGGGAGGGGGAGCAAGGGTTGGAGAAGATGTTGGCCAGGATTGGTGCGTGAAGACGTTCCTTTAAGTGCAGAATCGAGGCTTCTTCGTCTGTGCCTCGGGAGTAACTTATTTAGTAGTCGCCGCAGGGAGCTCGGCGTGCGGTTAGGGGTCCCATATGCAATAACCCGTCTGTTGGGCATTTTCTTTGCTTTACCCAGGAGGATCGTTCCGGCAATGAAGGGCATAGGGTCTGGTGAAGGGATTTTCGGAAGCACCACATGAAGAGCAGGGAAAACAACTTGCAACAGCTCAGATTGGCAGATCGTGCTCCGGAAAAGAGCCGGGCCAGGCTAAGGTGGGCCCTGGGATCGCTTCGTCTGACGTCTGACGATCTGACGGCTGCGAAGTTTCGTCGTGCGCTCCACTTTCGTGCGCTCCCACCAACACCGCATCGCGACACCCACCGCCTCCAGACGAGACCAAAACGAGGGGAAACGATCACGCTTCAAAAAAGGAAGGATGCGAGCAGGTCGTTCGTCGCCCGCAGACGCAATCACCAACTCGCCCTTCGTACGAGCCTTAATCCGACCTGTTCGATCCATCATACCCAAGGAGAACGGTAAGGACGGACAGGTTCTACCGCCGAAAGGGAGCTTGATCCCGACGCAGCCTGAGAAAGTGCCGGTGGCTTCGACGTCGACTTCGACGTTGGAAGGGAATGGGATCGTGGGTGGGGTCGTGAAGGGTGCAGGTGCGAAGGGGAAACGAGCTGGGACTGAGCTGCATGGGGATGAGGACGAGGGGGAGGTCATTCAGACGAGCTATGACGCGGAGAACCTGCCAGTCGAGCTGAAGAAGTGTGAGTTTTGGAAAGTGAGATTGCCATGCATGGCAGGAACCAGTAGTCCACCGCTCTACCGAACCGGCCGAGATGACGATTCTGGCGATTTCGGAGCCGCCCAAGTCATTCCGACTCACCCGGCTAATTTGGAGCAATTTCTTCGCATACAGATTGGTTCCAACGATATCGACTTTTTTCCCTCTTCGATGAAGGTGTTCAAATGGATCGAGAAGGATGGTTCTCCGTCACGCCCGAAAAGATCGCACAACAGATCGCCGAGCGATGTAAGTCATCGAGGTCCGGAGGGAACACACATCCGGGAAGGAACACCGCTGCTGATGCTTGATCATTTGCGTGGTGTTAGGTCGATGCAATGTCATTGTCGATGCATTCTGCGGCGTGGGAGGGAATGCGATCCAGTTCGCTTTCACGTGTGAAAAGGGTGAGAGCCATTTTTTTTTTTTTTTTTTTTTTTTTTTTTCGCTGACCCCGCTCCTCCAAGAATCACCCTGACTTGGCGACCCCTCTTCGTCCACCTTTAGTCATCGCAATCGACACTTCCCCGATCCGACTCGCGTGTGCCCGCAAGAACGCCGAGATCTACGGCGTCGCCGATCGGATCGAGTTCATCCAAGCCGACTTTGTCGAATGGGCCAAGGAGAAGGCGAAACGACTCGAAACGAAACCGAAGGGAGAAGAGGAGGAGGTCGAGGTCGTGTTCTTGAGTCCGCCGTGGGGTGGGATCGATTATCTGTCGTTCGATGCGAAAGGAACCTCGACTTTGACGGGGAATGGGACCAGAATGGTGGAGATGGAGAACCCTGCTTCGGTGGCTGGGGAGGCGGTGGTGGTCGAGCAAAGCGCTCCGGCCGCGTCGAGAAAGAAGAAGAAGAGGCGGAAATCGGGAGTCGCTCAGGAGGGGAACACGTCGATCACACCCGCTACATCAACAGCGACAACAGCAACAACATCATCCACAACATATCCACTGTCGGCACTCGCGCCATCGCCAGGTCAAGACTTGTTCGCCCTCTCGGCGGCTCTCACGCCGCACATCGCCATGTACCTTCCTCGGAATGTCGATCTGGTTGAAGTTGCTCAGTTGGCGAAGAAGAAGGATGGCGACTATGAAGAGGTCGAAATCGAGGAGGAATGGATGGGGTTCAAGTTGAAAGCTGTCACGGCGTATTTTGGTGGATTGACATGTAATGCAGCCGCGGCGGCGTCGAGCTGAGCTGCCCCCACGTACGTCGCCTTTGGATTTATCTCTCCGCTCTCAATTGAAGCATGGCATGTTCGAGAGGGCAAAGCGTACATTTTTCACACCTGAATGGAAGGAATGCAAGTGCCATACCAAAGAAAGAAAAAAGAAAAAAAGGGGAAAAGGGAGACACTACTTTTTGGGGGGGGGGGGGGGGGGGGTCCAGGGGATGGGGTCATTGGAACAGACGTTTAAAGTTCGTCGTGGCTCGAGAGGGGCTCTTCCGACGATCCAGCGGCACCACCGTAGATCTTGCTCGTGATCGGCGACACGACGGCTTGGAGTGCCTCGAGCTGCTCGGTCAAGTCCTCGACCGAGGCCTCGGCGTTCGCCTCCAGCCAGTCTTGCGACTTCTTCAACTCGGCGTTCAACGTCTTGATGTCGGCCTTGTCCAACTTGGCCCCAAGACCGTCCTTGGTGTCGGCGAGTTGACCCTTGACCGAGTAGATGAAGTTCTCCAAAGCGTTTCGCGACTCGATCTTCTTCTTGATGAGCTCGTCGGCCTCGGCGAATTGCTCGGCCTCGGCGACCATTCGGTCAATCTCCTCTTGGGAAAGACGGCCGCGCTCGTTCTCGATCGTCACGGACTCGGACTTGCCCGTCCCCTTGTCGACGGCGCTGACTCGGAGGATACTCGAGGCGTCGATCTCGAACGTGACCTCGATTTGGGGGACACCTCGAGGCGCGGGGGGAATGCCGGTCAACTCGAACTTGCCGAGATGGTTGTTGTCACGCGTCATGGCACGTTCACCCTCGTAGACTTGGATCAAGACACTGTGAAGGAAGACGGCAAGTCTGATCAGTGTCTGGCCTCGCGCAGTACACGTGGTCTAAAGGTGCAATGGGGCTTACGTGGGTTGGTTGTCAACGGCGGTCGAGAAGATCTGAGACTTCTTCGTAGGAATGACGGTGTTACGGCCAATCTGTAGAGAGCGCAAACACGATCAGTATCGGGAAATGGCAAGAACACGCTGGCGGCTGTGTTGCAACTCACAAGCTTGGTAAAGACACCACCAGTCGTCTCGATACCAAGGGTAAGGGGGCAGACATCGATGAGGACGACGTCACCGAGACCCTCCTCACCGGAGAGGATACCACCTTGGACGGCGGCACCGTAAGCGACAGCCTCATCAGGGTTGATACCCTTAGTGGGTTCCTTGCCGTTGAAGTACTCCTTGAGCAACTCCTGGACTTTGGGGATACGGGTCGAACCACCGACGAGGACGATGTCGTCGACTTTCTCCTTCTTAAATCCGGCATCCTTGAGAACTTGCTCGACGGGCTTCATCGTCTTGCGGAACAAGTCGAGGTTTAACTCTTCGAACGTGGCGCGCGTAAGAGTCTGGGACAGGTCCTCGCCTTCGAAGAAGGCCTCGATCTCGAGCTTGGTCGACATTTGCGACGAAAGCGTTCGCTTGGCCTTCTCAACCTCACGCTTCAGCTTACCCATCGTTCGAAGGTTCTTGGTGATGTCCTGGCCGGCGTGGTTACGAGCCCACGTCTTGGAGACGTGGTCGATGATGCGGTTGTCGAAGTCCTCACCACCCAGGTGGGTGTCACCGGCGGTCGCCAAGACTTCAAAGACACCGTCCTCGATCGAAAGGAGCGAGACATCGAAAGTTCCTCCTCCGAGATCGTAAACGATGATGTTGCGCTCGCCCCCGGTCTTGTCAAGACCGTAAGCGATCGCGGCGGCGGTGGGCTCGTTGACGACACGGAGGACGTTAAGACCGGCGATCGTGCCGGCGTCCTTGGTGGCTTGTCGCTGAGCGTCGTTGAAGTAGGCGGGGACGGTGACGACGGCGTGGGTGACCTTCTTGCCCAAGTAGGCCTCGGCGGTCTCCTTCATCTTGCCCAAGATCATGGCCGAGATTTCCTCGGTCGTGAACGTCTTGCGCTCATTGCCAACGGAGACCTCGACGACGGGCTGGTCATTCTTGCCGGCCTTGACGGTGAAGGGGTAGTGCTTGATGTCCTCCTTGACGGCCTTGTCCGAAAAGCGGCGACCGATCAAACGCTTGATGTCGAATATAGTATTGGTAGGGTTCGCAGGGGCCTGGTTCTTGGCGGCGTCACCGACAAGTCGTTCGCCGGAGCCGGCCGCGAAAGCAACGTAGGATGGTGTGATACGATTACCCTGATCGTTGGTCAAGATTTCGACTCGGCCGTTCTTTTGAACACTGTGCAAACACGGTTTGGGGTATTCGTCAGCGCCATGTTCCAGGCAGCAGAAGGGTGTGCGCGGATGAAGTCGAGCGGAACGGGAGAGGTGAGGTGACGTGGCTCGCTCTCTCCCTAAGAAAAGGGCGCGTTCGTCTGTCATCGAGGCCTTAAGGCGCGAGTGGCGGGTTCCGAAAGAGACTGTTCGTTCGAGAACGGCGATCCTAGACAGCCGCCACTAGTGGTTCCCGTGGACTACGGTGCACCAACTTGCCGGGCAGCTGCATCTCGTAGGGCTCGAGGAGCGCGTGCACGAGATCAATCTACGTGTGGGCCCCCCAAGAGCTGCGTGGGTCGATCCCGGACCGCACTCGATCCGTGCACAGAAAAAAGGCATCCAAGAGCAAACAAGATGCTTACCCAACGCATGAATATGTTGTTCCCAAATCGATACCGACTGTAGCAAGGGGGGAGATCGGCGGGAAAGGTCAGCTCGTCAATTCTCGAGCAGCGAGCGTGGGAGCGCGATGGAACGTCAAGGAAAAGTGACCAAAGTCACGACCAAAGGGAGGTCCCGCAGCGTGACTTACTGACTGTGCCGTACTGTGAGCGGCAAGGTGGGGTGCAGGTTCATGATAGAAGAGATGTCGCGTACGCAATGCCATGTTTCGAGGGCGATGCAGGGCGTGTTGGGGCGATGGCCGGCGATGCAGGTGGCGAGGGACGAGTTGACACGTCAGACGGGAGGCGCACGCGCACACGAAGCGGACGACGAGGTTGACGTGGCGCCACGGAGCAGCAGTCACAGAGAAGGTAACAGGTTAAGCTGGGTCAGCAACAGTCCAGGATGGTATATGATCTCGGGATGGCACTCTCTCCACGTCAGGGTGGCCGGAATGGCGAGGCGAGAATGTGATGGAAAGCTGGCGCAAGCACTCACCTCCTCATTGGCGGCCTGGGCCACGGGCGAAAAGCTGACGAGAGCAATCACTGCGAGCAGCAACGCCGACAAGAGCGTCTTGCGACTCGGTGTAGGAGCCATTCGTGTAGGGATGTATCGTAGGCGATCGGCGGTGGGTGTGTACTATGGATCGGGGAATGAGTCCAATCGACAGAGGTGAGGAGGAAGGAAGGAAAGGAAGGCGGACGCGCGTGCGCCACACCCCGAGACCCCCAAGACGAACGCGCACTCGACTCGCGCTCACACTCATTTGGACCGCCGGTTGACGTGGCCTGACGCGCCTGACGTGGCTCATTCTGGACCTTTCCAGCCGCTCCTTCGCTGCCAAATTTCCATCTAACGAGGCATGTACACATGGTTTTGTTACATGGCATACCAATGAGAGGCATTTCAACCTTTTTCTTTTCTCTAACCTCTACAGTCCATTCGCTGAAGGCGCAGAAAATCTGCTCTCCAGAAAAAGCCCGATGGTTGACGTGTTTCATGGACTAATCTCCTTACAACCTAACTCCGAATTTTCCTCAGTAAAACACCATCCACCATGTTATGCTCCTCGAGACTTGCCCAGGCAGAGGAATACGACCTTGTCGCCATCGGAATCGTCGTTCGAACGTGGAGTCGCGGCGAGGATTGATGATGCCTGCAAGAGGAGCCCCTGATTAATCGCCGGGCCGAGTCGCGCGAGAATTGCTCCGAGAGGTCTTTGATTCTTCGGGGATTAATGACCTGAAAGCTCCCTTTGAGGAACGGGAGTCAGTCTGCACTAATCTATGCGGTTCCTGATCGAGGTACTTACCTTATATGCCCGTCGGTGGTTTGCACCGTAGCCCGGATGGGATTATATCCGCGGCTATAAAAGTTCTTGACGCGGCCCGGCGCCATGCTGGGCCGCTGGGCCGGGCAAAGCGTCCGAGGTGGGGCAAAGGACCAAGTCAGTGGGACTTGTGAGGCCCACGTGAGGACTCGGGAGGGGGGAAAGTGACTGGGACCTCTCTCACGGGCGTCTCCCACCCATCCACCCGGCAAGCCTAAGGGGGTACACCACTACCAGCCACAGCCATGCAAAACCGATCCAGTGGTTCGTCGTCGTACGGGCACGGTGGTGGTGATGGTGGCATGCATTCGCTCGCCAACGCGATCGCCAGCGGAAGCGCCGGCGGAAGCGCCGACGGCGGCGGTAACATCGCCGTGCCACCGCTACGAGCCTCCTCATCATCGCTCAGCGGTCCTGTCGCCGAGTACGGCATGCACTCCACTTTGCCCCCGCCCAACCTGCCGAGGATGTATGCGACTCCGAACCCTATCATCAACAACAGCAGCAACAACAACCAGAACAACATCAACAACTCATCGACCAACTACGGTCTGCCGTCCCCGTCGGCGCTGTTGATGCGAGCCAACGCCGCCAACGCGTCAGAGTCATCCTCGTCGTCGACTACGATCCCGATGCTTCCTCTGCCTCCTCCGGCTAACTCGGTGCCCGCGTCGATGGCGCACTTCGACTCCGTGTCAAGACACCCGAGCGGTCCACCATATCCGACCGCGCAGGACCACTCACCCTACGGCTCCTCGTCGTCATCGTCCGGCAAGAGGAGGATCAGCGCCAGCGGGGCCATGCCCAGCGTCGCGGGCACGCCCGATGCGGCAGCCAGTCAGGACGAACAGGATGATGACGACAGTGCAGCGGCGAGGAAGAAGCGCTCCAAGACTCCTAGGGCGTGCGATAGCTGTCGCAGGAAGAAGATCAGGCGAGTGCTCTCCCGCTCGCTCTGTCGGAGTTGTCGACCTGAGAGCTTTTGCACGGGTAACTAACAATACTCGTGTTTGTGATCGAGCTCAGGTGTGATGCCTTGCCAGATACGGAGCCACCCATATGCGTGCACTGTCACTCTCACCATACGGCTTGCACATGGGTAGGCGCGCGCGCCCGTTCTCGTGGCGTCAAACCCCCACTGACCTTTCCACGATGCACCCTCTCCACAGTTTCTGCCGATCGCCGAGACTCGCAACAAACGAGCGAAGCCCAAGCAAGCCGACGACCCTTCCTCGGCCGTGGCTGCATCCCAACTAGCGGCGCTCAGTCAGGCTCACCATCGTGCTTCGTCGTCAGGGTCTCCCTCCCTCCCTTCTCCTCATTCGTCAAGCTCGATAGCGCAGTACCACTACGAGTCGCACCCCTCCTCGGCGAACCGACCGTCGTTTTCGTCCAACACCCAACTCGTCAGCCACCTGCCGACTCAGATGCAGACACAGGGCCTCCAAGAGTCCAATCCGATTCGACGCAACAGGGAGATGCGCCTCGTCGGCCCGACCTCGATCTCGCACCTCATGCACTCGACCTCGACCTTCCCGGCTGAACGCCTCAGCTCGGTCGACTCAAAGTACTCGCAATCGTTGACCGTCGACGAGACGGGCGATGGATTCATCCGAATCAATGGGGGTGGTGACTACACTGGAGAGGCGGGGGGTCCGGATGCGCCTCCACAGGCGATCCAGGGCTTGGACTCGCCGGTCGCTGAACAGCTCTTGAACCACTACTTTACGACGCATAGTCGACACTTCCCCGTTGTGACCAGGGCCGACTTTGCGGCGAACAAGAAGACGTCAATCTTGTTGTTCAACACGCTGTGCGGCATCTCGGCACTCAGTCACCACGTCGCGCCGGGGATCCTAAGAACGATCAAAGGCACGATCCGCGCGACCCTGCGCGAGCAGGACTTTCTCGACGATTCGAGCATGTCCAACATTCAGGCCTTGCTCGTGTACGCCTTTTCGTTGGAGTTGGAGAAGAAGACGCCGGCAAGCAAGACGTGGAATCTGCTCGGCGTTGCGATCAGGATGGCGCAGGATCTGGGCTTGCATCGCAAGTTTGGGACGGAGAAGAAGTTGCAGTCCGAGGCGGATCATTGCGAGTTGAGGCGGAGAGTGTGGGGTGGGTGCTTGATCGCCGATCGATGGATCGCTGCCATAGTCAGTCCAGAAACAACGGGTCCATTTCGCCGATTGCTCCCGGTCCTGGCTGATGTGAAATCTTTGCGTTTGCAGTACGGATGCCCTATGATGATCGATCTTGCGGATTGCGACTGTCTATTACCATCCGTGTTCGACATTCGTCCCGGCACCGACTTTGACGCCGAGAGGAAACCTTACCTTTTCAACGGCGCCTTGATCTCGCTCTCAATCCTTCTCGGGCGAATCATCAAAGCCATCTACTCACCCACGGGGATCATGACCTTATCAGCATCCGACGCGACGTCGCTCTTTGACGATCTCGAGCACTGGGTCTCGGGCCTCCCTTCGGAACTGAGGTTCAATGGACCTAATAAGTCGACGGCCGAACAAGGCTTCTTGAGGCTGTTGTACCTCCCCGTCAAGTTCTTAGTCACGAGGCCGTTCATGAGCATCTCGTTCCAACTGCCCAAGCGATTCACGCACCTTAGCATTGGGGTCGTCGAATGGGGCCAGTTGGAGACGGAGTCGAGGGAGGCGATTGAGTGGGTCGACAAGAACGAGGCCGTGTTGGAGGGGTGGTTTGTGTGAGTTCTTGTGCATATGTGCTCTTGTCGAGGCTCGAGGGATCAAGGTGTGCTGATCGCAACTCTTTGGCTCGTATTCAGCGGCATATACGCATTCTTCATTGCTTCTCTGGTCCAATACCATTCCCACATCCGGCGTCGAGACGCCGAGCCGCTCGCAACGCTGAAGCTTGCTCGCGATATCATGAAAGTGCGTCCGGGCGAAAAACTGTCGACGAACTCGTCGTCGTACATTCAGCTGATCCGCGTCGACGGTTGCCTGTCCCGCACAGCGCGTGGTCGTCCCCGATGGAGAAACCCATCTGCGCTACAAGATCAGCGAGATCCTCCACCTCTTGTACCAGACGGCTCTGTCGGTGCAGAAATGGGCCCCTGAGGCGGCCGAAGGGATGTCACCCGCTTCCGGCTCCAACACGTCCGCGATCGCGACGTTGAACCCTACGCCCGGAGTCAGGCAGAGGGAACAGGATTGGCACCTCAAGTACGTCGACAAGAAGGGTACGAACGGGGTCTCGTACTTCAGGACCGAGCGAAGGACCCCGTCGGTGACGAGTTCGCCCACTTCGGTCGCGGGTGCGATGGGTGGGCAGGCGGGCTCGAGTGTTGCGGGAGGGAGTGCCACCAGTCCGCTCGAACCGGCCGAGTCGAATGGGCTGTTGAGGCATAGTCCGCCGTTGGCGTACGAGACCTCGATGAGGAGTATGCATCTCGAAGGCGAGGAGAATGCGGGACCGAAGGAAGAGACGCCTGCCCGATCGGTCACGGGATCGACAACATTCGTGGAATCGCCTCGACAAAACCGTCTGCGTAGCGATGCCGTACCTGCCGAAGGGAATGGACGACGTGCGAATGACGCGACTTCGAATCCGACGCCGACGCCGGGCGATTTCGCAGCCATGAACTTCAACCCCATGCTCAACTTCTCGACCGTCGCCAACAACGCCAACAACCCCAATGACTTGAACAACACCGTAGGTGGCTCGGAATCGAACGTCCAAAACGCTTCGATCAACCAAGCCCAAGGCAACAACGCCGTGGCGTCCAACATGTTCCTCGGCGGCGTTGCCGGTCACCACTTTGATCCGTTCGGGTTCAACACCCACCCCGAGATGATGAATGGCGGTCTCGCAGGCGCCGGGAACATGATGCTGCCGCCGGAGAACATCTTTGATGTCGATTCGTGGTCGAGCTTCTTCCAGAACGTTCCTGGGATGCCCGCACCCGAGTTTTGAACGAGGCTCGGTTGAGAGTCGTTCGACTAGTAGTAGCCGTTTTAGCCGTCTCGCCTTACGCATGGGCGTTGGATCCGATAACATCAGTCCCTCTATTCTTTCGATTATTCGTCAAACTCTATCTCGGTCTCTCCTTTTCTTGTGTGTTTCTTCCCAGAATGTTGTTGTTCATTGTGCAAGACGTTTTTCCAGACAAAAAGATATGTTGACGCGGGCTTGATCAAAAGGGCTTTCTGAGTCCTGAGATCCAGAGATCCTGACCCGTCGAAGTCAGCAAGCAGCAATGAGCTAAAAAAACATCACGTGATCGTTTCGCACACGCTTCTGCTTCACTCTTTTTGGCAGTATAAAGCGTTGGAGTTGTTCTGGCATGACTTTATCCGGCCGTTCGGCATGGTATGATCAAATTCGAGAGAAGCGGTAGGATCGGAGTAGAAGCGCTAATCGCACAAACAGGCCAGGATCGGAGCATTGAAGCAACAAGTTTGGACTTCTTTTTCATGACAGGGTGCAGAAGGGAAAAAACAAAAACCCATACGATTGTTTGGATACAAGTCAGCTATGTGGAAAGGACTTTGGGGTGACGAGCAAGGATCTATGATCTAAATGAATTTCTGACCACCCGATTATCGCTGACTTTGTCGGATGAGTTTGTTCTTAGCGGCGCTCACTGGGAAGGGGTGGAGGGAGCATCATGGGCGTCAGTGAGGGGGCTCGATCAACTTTTTTGTTCTCTTTGTTTTTGGGCGAGACTCACTCTCGCGTGAGAGCTGATTCGAAGTCATATCTCCGGTAGGCCAGAATTTGAGAAGCTGAACAAGGGGCAAGCAAATCGTAAGCGTGAAGGATCGATATTGCGCGACCGGAGGGCTGACTGACCTTGGCATACAAGATCTTGCGGTCGTTTGCGCTCGAATGCACTTTGTGACCTTGTTCAACGGCCTTCTCCAGTTCTCTGTAGAATATAACACCAATGGACGGTCAGACGAGTCGATCCGAGACTGGGTACGTGGGGTTCACTCACTGCTTCTCAATGATCAACTCGCTCATTCTGTCCCCGATCTCGCAAGCGTTGTACAAAGCGATCCTCATCGCTTCGTTGAACCTGAACTTGTAGATTGGTTCGCGAGCTGATTTCCAGAAAAAGAACATCAGAAGTGCGAGTCAGCTTCAGCCCCAGAATCGAACTGCGGTTACCTTGGGACTTACGTCCAGTCGTAGCAAGGCCCAGTCCAGAAGCGTCCTCGTCGTCCGATCCCGTTGCTGCTGCCACTCCTGCAATCGAAGGGAATCCACCCGGTGAAGGTTCTGGAGTCCCTCCACCCCCTTCGAGTCGCCTGCGCTCCTTCTCCTCCCAAGCCGCCCTTGCGGCCCTGTACGCCGCATAATCCTCAGCGTGGTTCTTCTTCGAGATCGGCAAGAGCTCGACGACGTTTTGGCGAATGATCTCGATCTGTCGATCTTGTTCGGCTTCACACGCCGCGATACGTTTGGGAAAGACCTCGCGCTTGATCAGCTTCTTCATCGTGAAGAGGTTGTAAGGGAAGATCTTGGGCATGATGGCGAAGAAGTCGTCGTCGTATTCGTCCAGTTCGAGAGCGCGCATCGCGACGTCAACGAGGATCGGTCGTAGGCGAGGTGGGAACTTGTTCTTGATCTCGAAGGATTCTGTCGGGGTACCCAAGGTATTCAGCAGCTGAAAAAGGAATGACATCATGATGAACGCTGGCTCGGGTACCGACCTTTGGCCACCTCGGCTTTGAGTTGATCAATCTCCTTCTGCATCTCTGGCGAGAAGGTCCCCTGGAGAGAACAAGAAAAACATATGAGTAAGTTTTGCTGATGCACCCTTCGTCCACTCGCTCGCGCAAACTCGCCTTTTTCTTCGGAGGTCTGACCGGGGGTCCCCCTGCGCCTTGTCCAATCGCTCCAAAGGTGGGTAACGCTGATGTAGACGTAACAGGAACCGCGGCACCCGCATCTAATATTCAAGTTCGGCACTCTGAGTCAGTGAATGGTGCATCGTCCGTGCTGTCCAAAGCAAAGGTACTTACCCGGACCTGCCTCTGGTCCGCCGGAACCCTATTCGCAAGCCTCAGCAAGAGCTCCTTCTCGTCAATCCTAATCAGGGAGAAAAAAAGAGATAGCGGCATCACTTACCCTAGGCTTGTTCTTCGACCCAGGAATCCTGCCCCGATGGCTCTTTGTGAGGATCGCCACAGGCCCGACGCAAACGTAGAAGCCCGGACGTTTTGGCTGCGCCGTGAATTTGGGCTGGAGCACAAAGAGATGCAATAGAAAACGTGTGAGCAACCTCCCAAACAGAACAGGTCGACGCGCGTGCTTACTTCGTAAAGGTTGATCTCGGAATCGTCGACAAAAGGGTCCTCGACATCGTAGCCACCAAAACGCCCCAGAACCGTGTTCGGTGCACGCCTTCGCTTCTTCAGCTGTGGTGGCGGGGAAGGATTAGCTCTCAGTCAAATCTTTGAGTAAAAAGTTGGAAAGCCTTACAACAGGAGGCCCGACGACACCTGGGATCGGCAGTCTGACGTGCACAGCTTCCGAAGGCTTCGCCTCTTCGTCTTCTCGCTTCTGCTTCAAAGCTCCTGCGTTGTCACTCCCATCAGATTGATCGTCTTCGCCATCACTGCTACCAACTTGAGCGACGTTGTCCTTGACCGGATCGTAGCCGGCTTCACGGGCCATTTCGGCGATGTTGATTTGCAGGACACCGTGATCCGATCCACGAGGTGGGAAGGAGTAGGTGAGGCGGACCGCTGACATCGCTGGTGGTGGCGGGGTGGGCTTTACGTCCTCTTTCCCATCGTGGTCTCCGCTCCCATTTGTCGCGATCCCAGAAGACGTCGACGCAACTGCGTTCGTTGAACCCTCGGTTACTGCTGCTGGGTCCGGCTTTGCGGCAGAGGTCGAGGCCTTGGCTGGCGACGTCATGTTCTCATCCGAAGGCGGAACGCCATCGACGTTTCTTGGTCGAGATACTGCTGCTGCGACGTTGATGTCCTCATCCGCAGTCTCTTCATCATCGTCGTCATCATCATCATCGTCACCGTCGTCGTCGTCGTCATCTTCATCCTCCTCATCGTTGTCGTCCTGTTCCTCATCTTCTTCAAGATCTTTCTCTTCTTCCTCTTCTTCCTCCTCCTCCTCGCCGGGCGGTAGAGGTGAGGTATGCCCGTTGTGTGGCGAAGAAGCAATGCTGCTGAGACTGCTCTCTCGTCCCCTTCTCGCCGGTGCGGCCGGAGTCGAGAGAAGTGCCGAGTCGTCGCCACGTTTGGGCGCGTCGCTCATCGGCTCATCGGTATTGTCGCTCGCGGGAGCCATCTTGACCGGAGTCGGCTGCGTCATCTGTACGGATGGGTTACCACTTTGCGATGCTACGGAGGTTGGCTGATCATTCTCTCCGCGCGGACGCTTCCTCGCCGGGAGTATGTTGGTCTGTTGGACTCCGCGTGTGTCCTCCGGGGGCGTCGTAGGACGAGGCGATCGAGCGGTCGATGTCGTGCTGCTGTCCTCGGTGTCGCTGATGACGAGGTCAGGTTTCCGCTTCTTGGCATTGGTGTTGTTACTGGTGGTGGTGTTGTGCGAGGACAGACGGGCGCTGTTGCGAGGATGGGTACGCCCCGGTGGTGGAGGAGCGACGGTGAACGCGGTTGGGTGAGCGGCTCCAGTTCCATTCGTATTGGCATTGCTACTAGCGGTACTTGACGCTGCGCCGGCGCCTGGCGCTCGAGCACCACCCAAGGAGGCTGGTGCGGCAACGTGGTTGCGACGATCTTGCATGGCCTGCTCTTGCTTGAGTCGTTGTTGCTCCTCGAGCTGGGCGCGTGCCTCCGTGCGACCGAGACGCGAGTTGGCCTGGCGCTCACGATCTTGGGCCGCGAACGGATCGCCGTCGGGGTGTTCGCCCAAGGGAAAACCAAGCGCCATCGATATCCTTATCCTTGTTGGCGATGGATAGATAGTCCTGGTCTCGATGAACTCGAGTTTGAGCGGGTGTCAATCGGGGATCGAACGTGGCACGATCGAAGTTGTGCACGAGGCGGTCCAGGCACTTTTTGAGATCGCGAAGATGGAAGCAGGAGGTAGGACTACGTGTATTAATGTGGGGTGCGTTCGGGACGGAGGAGATCAGCGGAGCGCTAAGTGAGCGTCGACGATTTTTTATTTTATTTGATAGATTTCAATTACAGCACGACGTGGGCATTACAATATCGAGCGGCGGCAGACTAGGGCTAATTACTGCTTTGCAATTTGAACTCAACGCGCGCCTCACCTCGATCGCTGCTTTTCGGGCAACAAGGCGACAAAGACCTAACAACCGCTTGTGCGAGTCGACGATCGCTGGGCCTAAAGTGGTTTCGGGCCTCGTCTCTCATTCCCTGTTTGTTCAGCTGATGGCTTTCTGGTAGGCACGGCACAAGCACCTTTGGATATTCAACTCGACCTCTTTCTGACGCGTCAAAATATCTACACGGAGAACGGTCATCTCTCGCTCGGCCCACGGCGCCGTTGACCCGAAGCCATAAGCTTGTAGTGAGCTGAGGCGCTGAGCACCGGTCCACCACCTTCGAACCGAGCTCCACGCCCGCTCGTGCCCCTCTCTCTTGAGCGGTGCCTTGTCGACAGTCGCGGTGTCTACTCAATCGAATCGGGTCGAAATCAACCCCCTCTTTGGACACTTCGTTGCTCGTCTCCCTTCTTCACGATCTTGGGGTTCGACTGTGCCCCTTGGGACGGTCCTTCAAGTCGTCGTCGACATCAACGTCGTCTCGTCGTCGTCGTCGTTGTTGAGGCGCGCCCGTCCGCGAGGCCCGTTCACGTGCCGCGCTCAGCACAAAGTCAAGTTGGGGAATTCGAAACGGGTCTCAGCCGACCGTCGCTGCTGCTGTTGCTGCTGGTGTTGCTCGAACTCGAATCGGTCAACAAGGACGGTGTGACTAATCGACGAGGATGACCGCCTCTTCCGAGGTCAAAGCGAATGCTTGGATCGCACCCGCGATGCCCTCGGTCACTCACACCTTCAACACCATCGCCGGGTCCCCGAGTCCGACCGCCGCGCTGCCCACGTCCAAATCCAGGGGTACCACAGCCACGCCCCTCACCGCCCCCGCCGCTGCCGCCGCCCGTGTCGTAGGTGCGCCTATTGCCGATCGATTGGGACTGGGCAAGACGTTTTTTGAGCAGCACAAGGAGCAGGGTCAGCAATCGGAACAGGACCAGAGGGATGTCAAGAAGGTGTTGGGCATCCAGGACAGGGAGGCATGGGTCGTTTCGGTCGCTATGGCGCGTAGTGCTAAATCTGCGAGCGCCCTGAAACGTCGAACCGTGAGTACACTCGACGATGGATTCGAGATTGCGATCGAAGCTGAATGGTTCTACTTCTACAGAACGATCTGGAGCAGAAGAACCTGACGATATACGTGTCGACGCTGACGTCGAGTTTGACGCTGCGTCGAAGTCTCGCTGACGTTGCCGAACTCGAAGCGGACGTGAGTGCCTCAATCCAGCTCGAATTCAAGAGTCACTTCTTCGGTCTATCTAACACGACAAATGTCATATATTGCATAGTTGAGATACAACTTTCCCGGTCGCGTCCCCGCTCGATCGATTACGGCCCCGCCGTTAATCACCTTCACGCCGAAGAAATCGCGCGCAGCCGTATTCGCAACCCTTCAACGAACACTCTCACCCCGTCGATCGTCCTCCTCTTCCTCGGCAAGCACAAAACACAAGAGCTTGGATATTTCGATCACGGATGTCACCGAGCTCGGGAGTTGGTTGACCGACATGTGTGGCGACAAGGTCCTTCGCGAGAGCTCGGCGTTCAGATCGTTCTTCTCGGCGAGTGGGCCTGACGATCTCGAGAGCGCTCGACTCGAACGACGGATGAAAAGGACCAAGAGCGACGTCACCAGGCATTTGCGTCCTTCACCGACCAAGGCGAAGCGAGGGCACGTGAATGGCTCGGAGGACAGCATCCCTTCCTCGGGGACAACGAGCTCCGAGCATGTCCAGCTCTTTCCATTGCCGCCCATCCCGTCATCCAAACTGGGTTTTGACGTCAATGGCAAACGCAAAAGTAGTTCCGGGACCGACACGGCTAGTACGGCTGAGAGTGAGATCGAACAGGTCGTGCCTAAGGTGGTTTTTGCTGGCCGAGTTGAGGAATTGGTCAAGGAACCCGAGTCTGTGCCCGAGGTTCACGCAATACCTGCGAGCCCGGTGTCGAGCAAAGCCACCGAGTCACCTGAGGCATCACGCCCCCCTTCCGTCGCCGATACATCGAGCGATGTCGGCACCCCTATGTTGACGAAACGAAAAGCCAAGACGCTGCGAAGGAGCACAAGGGCGGACAAAACGGTGACGATCGACTCGTTTGAGATCCTGCGCGTGCTCGGCAAAGGATGCGCCGGCAAGGTCTTGCTCGTTCGGCAGAAGACGGATGGGGCTCTCTTTGCGCTCAAGGCGATTCATAAGCAGCATGTGAGTGACTCGCAAACTTCAGTTGACTCTATATACGGTCATACTGAAGCTTTGGTGTCGGCTCACTAGGTACTCGCCCATCGCGAATCGGCGCATACCAAGACCGAGCAAGCCGTGCTCAAGACCTGTTCGCGCGACGCGACCATCAACCCTTTCGTCGTCCGTCTACACTACTCGTTCCACGATCGCGAAACCCTCTATCTTGCATTGGACTTCCATCCTGGGGGTGATTTGGCGACTCAACTTGCTCGGTGGGGACGTTTAGGGCGCGATCGCGCGAGGTTCTATACGGCCGAGATCGTCGAGGGTGTTCATGGGTTGCACGCGAATGGGATCATTTATCGCGATCTCAAGCCTGAGAACGTGCTTATCAATGCTGAGGGGCATATCGTGCTGACTGACTTTGGGCTGTCGAAAGAGTGAGTCCATGGTACTTCCTTCCCGTGTCGTGCGCGACGCTAATTTCATCCGCACCACCTTCCATCCGACATAGCTTTGGACACGCTACTCGAGATCGATCATCTCGCAGCGGTAATGACGGGCTACCGCGACCGCATTGGTTATCCCCGTCGGGGCATGGCGAGCGAAGAGCTTCGGCACCAGTTGTAAGCTGGCCCGCCATGCGAGAAACGACGACGACGTTCTGCGGTACAGCCGAGTACCTGAGTCCTGGTGAGTTCCCGACGGGAGGTGATTGCAGATGGGCGGTCCGACTGACAGTGCTCCGTTCGTGCGGCAGAGGTCTTGCTCGGAGAGCCTTACTCCTATGAGGTCGATGCTTGGTCGCTTGGGACGATGCTGTGGGAGATGCTCGCCGGTGTCACTCCATACTGGTCCGAAGATCATGCCACTAGTGCGTCTGAAGCTCCATCACTGTGAATTTGCGAGTACATACTCCGGCTCACACGCTTGTTCACACCAGTGTATCGTCGCGTCCTCCACGAAGATCTGAACTTTGACGACACGGATCGAATCTTCGATGATGACACAAAGTCGTTGCTACGAGGTCTGCTGCAGCGCGACCCTTTGCTGCGCATGACGGACGAACGTATCAAGCGACATCCGTATTTCAGCATGATCGTCTGGGAACATGTCTACCATCGGCGCGTGAGTCAACCTTTCCGAACCTTGGGTTCATTGGCTGACAGGGCCATCATCCTCCCCGCGCCGCGCCGCAGTACGTACCTCCCTTCATCCCGACGCTGAACCCTTTGGACCCGTGTGACACATCCCAATTCGACGAAATGTTCCTCTCGATGCCGAAGGAGGTAGGGACCGGTGCAGCACCGGAACAAGGATCGGGGAGAGACTCGCCCGAAGGGGACCCGGAGCCGGCGGTCGATGACGAAGGGAAGGACGTGTTCGATGGATGTGAGTTTGTCTTCAAAGTGGGCGAGGTCGGTGGGGGAGACGGGGTACTGATGCGTTATTTTTTCTTTTCTTTTCTTTTCTTTGCCTCGACAGATTCTTACTATGGTCCCGATGCGCATTCGATTCATACCGAGACGTCACAGATTGTCGAAGATGAGGAGGAGGAGGAGGAGGAGGAGGAGGAGGAGGAGGAAGGGGTTGCTCGGCCGCCATCGGTGGAAGGCAGCGAAGCGGCGGAGAATGAAAGTCAGATTGAGACCCCGATCATAAACGGGGACAAAGTCGAGGAGCCAGCGTCCTACGACCAAGACCACGGGCATGATTCGTCGTCGTCGCTCCAGGACGTCACTGACCAACTCAACCACGTCCAACTGCACGTCCCCGCACCCTCGCACATCCCTGAAGCTGCTCGACCTTCCTTTGAATCCGGGACTTCCGATTCGGAATGGGACGTCGTCGACCATGAACCCGCCGCGCCGACCTCCCGCAATGGAGGTAAGGAGAACACCACTTCCACGACGACGACGCTCTGGGGTCGTGGCTTCAAAGACAAGTATCGCTTGGTGCTCATGACGCCGAGGGGAGGCGGTGGCGGTGGCGGTGGCGGAGGGGGTTCATCATCGTCGCCTTTGAGGATTCCGTCCGGGTTTTCGACCACTCCTTCGAGGAAAGGGTCGAGTACGACGACGGCGACGACGACGACGACGGGATCGATGCGATCACCTTCACCTACTCTTGAGGCCGTCCGAAGGGGGAGGGCCAGGAATGTAGCTGCTGCTGCTGGCGGCGGTTCGGGCGATGGTCCGGATCTGTTGATGCTCGCTGCGTTGAGTCGAGGCGCCGCGGCTGCAGGCGGAGGTGGAGGTGGCGATGGCGCCAGTATCAGGAAACCGAGGAAGGCAGGCGTCACGCTCAAGCAGTTGGGATTCAACTTCCGGTCCAACAAATGATGGCTGGGGGGATCATTCTTGACGACGCTGAGATCAAGAGATTACAACGCATTTTTCTCTACGTTTGTTTGACGCCGCTTGGGACTCTTTAGAGATATTGTTTCCTTCAACTTGGGCTTTCTTCAACACTATTGGATCCTTCCTTCGTTTTCGGTTAGACTTTTGTACCTACTTAGCTTAGAGGGCGAACTTTTCTTTGAAGGCAGCCTTTTTTCTGTCTTTTGTTTTCTGTTCTTCGCATCGCCTTTTTTTCTTCCTCTTAGCAACTTTACCTTTACGTTTTTCTGTTTCGCACAACAAGTACCCTCTCCCTCGCATGCAATAGCAATTTCACGTTCGTTCTTCTCAATTCTCCTCACTTTGAAGAGTCACTCTCCGACACTGGATCTAGTAAGGCGTAGCGACGCAGAAGGAAGCTCGATACAAGACTACTACTGCCATGCCAATTTCCAAGAAGACAAGAGATTAAGAACCCACCGATGAACGCCCCTCCCCCCGTCCTCTCTAAACTCCAATATGACTCGTCCTTCCTCCCGGGTTGTGCAACTTGCTCTGATTGATCATGACCCTCACCATTGTCAACGCGATCGGACCTCCAGGAGTCGTCGTGTTCGAATGTTGTTTCGAAACCTCGTCGTCCGAACCGTGGTGGGAAGGGGTGGGCATGCGACCACTATCCCTTCGGTCTGTGGAGGTGATCGCACCGTTCGGGAAGTGGGGTATTGGGGTCGAACCGATCATGGGACTCGGAGCGGATTGAAAGACGCCGTCGTCCATCATCGGGCTCGGCATCACGACCCAAGTCGTTCGAGGATCGAAAGACGTTCGCAATCCAGGTACACCGCTTGCACCACCAGCACCAGCAGTTGGGGCGACCGTTCCAGGAACGGGGTTCGGTGTGGTCAAGGGACAAGGTATTGTCATGTAGGCTGATGCGGCCCATTCGAACCAGACTTTACGCTTGGAACTGTCCGTCATGCGCCACATTTGCACGTCAAGCGACGATTGTGCAGGGAGGTAGATCGGATCCTGTTGTGTGGAATGAAGAAGCAAAGGGGGTTGATCAGTCAGTTTGTTTTTTTTCGGTTCGGGCGACGACATTTGGGTTCGTTGGGGAAACGTACCATCAAGGGGAAGAAGATGGGGAACCAGCTCAACATGTCCCCTGCCGCTCGTTCGGGGTGGATCGATAACCCGACGTTCTTGTACAACGTCGCTTCGAAGTAGCCAGCGAAACCATGGCAGACGCCCGATTGAGGGATATGGAAGCTCAAATGGGCGGAACGAGTGTTGTGGCTGTTCGTCAGGGGGAGACCTGTTGACGTGGAGGAGAGACGGTCAGCGGGAGCGACGGTCAGCGGAAAAGGTCAGCGGAGACGGTCAGCGGACGAGGTATGGTTCAGAGAAGTACTGACCATCATTACCAAATATGATCCTCGGGTTGGGGTGAACGAAACTCCAACATTCTTGCACCCTTTCCCCACCTTCTTGTCCCGTACTAGCGCTCAAGATGTGGAATGCCGAGAACATGACGACGTAGGGCGATTCGGCGGGTTTGTAATCAGCCGAGGTCGACGAGGTACCGAAGGGGACAGGACGAGTCACTTCGGCGTGCAGCTTCGAGGTCGTGATGGGGGCAAGGTAGGAGGTGTAGGATGATGGGATCGAGATACCGTCGGCTGCAAAAAAAAGAGTTCAAGGATGGCTCAGTGAGGCATACCTTCGACTGAGCCCCCACGCCGACTCACGTTTGAGACACCTCATCACGCCGTCCAGGCATTCCGGACTTAGTTCATTGTCCCCAAACGACCCCAACAACTCTGAAACGATGATATCGGCCTGTTCTTGAGGATGGAAGCTGCGCATATCCGAAAAGACGAGCTGCACAGCCGATCCCCATTCCAATGCGGCTCGCTCTTGCAGGATCACGTAGGCACTCGGGTTCTTCTCCACGGCGGTTATCACGACTTTTCGTCGCGAGCGTTCGGCGGCGCGCAAGCAGCCTGAGACGAGGGGTCCTCGGCCTGCACCAACGACGAAAATGGTGACGGAAAGCCTCTCGGGTCGATCGAGCAAGGCCTGATAGACGGCTTCTTCGTACTGGCGATACTTGACCGGGTCCTTCTCGAAACCTTCGTATGTTTCCCCTTCGAGATTGTCCACCAAAGGCTGCAAAGGCAATTGCAAATGATCCATGTACCCTTGCGCGTACTGTTCGACCGGGTCCAAAGGGGTGGCTTTGCGGTGGAGATGTCTAACGTATTGGACGTACGCTAAAGGTCCACCCATGGCGTGGAGACCTTTTTGAGTTCCCGAGAGGATGACGGTAGGGTTGAAGCGAAAACACCTTTTGAGGAAGGCTTGGAGGGATTTGGTCAAGACTGGGTAGGCCTTGGCGTTGGGGATGAAAGTCGAGCAAGGAAGGAAGATGTGCTTGACGGGTTCGGCCGCCCATCGACCGAGAAACTGAGTTACAGGAAGCGCGTTCGAAAGGTCCAGACCTGGGAATGATGCAAGGGTTGAGACGAATCAGACTGGAAGCAGAACAAGAATGCAGAAAGCTTGTATGAGCTTACAGATGCTCAGTCGAGGCGAGTATCCGCACATGGATCGGATCGTGTTCCACCATTCCCAGGTTTGACAATCATCCTGCGCCGAGGCCGATGATCGGACCGGGGTCGGTGATCGCCCTCCGAGGTGGGGAGGTGGGTGCAAGCTGAGCGGTAACCGGATCGAGATCTGCGAGGGTGAATGGCTCGATAAGCAAATGCTGAGGGTTGGTGCGTTTTCGGAAGTTTCCACTGGGCTCACGTTGATATGCCAACTACTCGCCAATGCACCGTTGATGGCACGGGCATAGTCGGGCAAGAAATCGGCAAACTCTGCTCTTGGAGGCGCGACAATGATGGTCGTGAGAGAAAGGTAAGAAGCGTATGTGATCTCTTGTCGTAGGGCCTGTGTGAGGCAGAGTATGACCTTGGACTTTAGTACGCGCTGACTTCGCCGAGAATCGTTGCTGGCTCACGAGTTCCGAGTCGAAGCGCAGTCCTTCATCCGGCGAGTCCAGTTCAAGCCAATCGGATGCGAACGCGATCAGACTCCCCGTCTCCTCTGTGACGGTGGAGATCGATCTTTCAGTAGAGGACTCTTGCCGGGGACTTTGTGAGCGTGCGTGACTGACCACTGCGCGTAACGTTGACCTGATTGCGATGAAAGGCTCCCCCACCTCTCCAACTCTCGGCCTCGAACGCCATCCCCTGCGCGTGGGCCTGCGCGTGCTGCTGTGACTGCGACTTGGCCGGTCCCGCGTGTTCTTGCAGGTCGAATTGGCTTTGACTGGTCATGCTGACACACATGCTCTCCCACCTCTCTTGCCAATTCCGGTTCGTCAAAGGCAAGGCGACGAGGTCGTACTCGGTTCGACCGTGGGGGCCACCGTCGCCGTTGGAGTGTGAGCTCGGTCGGTCATGATCGTTGGACGCGGCGTTGGGGTCGTTGTAGAGAGTGGCCGATACGAGATGCATCAGCGGTGTTCCTTCGACGGGGAGAGGCGGTCCATAGCCTTGTACAGCTGTCGATGAGCCACTGCCAGCGTTCGGTTTCAGAGTACCACCACCGCCTCCAACCGCGCGGGAGCCGCTGAGGGGGAGCAACTCTTGAGGCAGGTGCAGCGCGACCACGAGTCGCTCCGCCATGATCCTTTGCGAGAGAGACGCTGCTCGGTTGACTCGAATCGTGGGGTCGTGTCGGAGAAGGATCGATCGATAGTCTCCAGAGGGGAGTCCAAGTCGAGTTTTGGTGTGTGGTCGGTCCGTTCCAAAAAAGGGAGAACGGGAGTGAGGGCGCGTCGTCCCCGAAAAGTCGCGTCGGTCGCGCGTCGTGTATATGTAATAGGGTCTTCGGCGTTGCTTTTATAATTAGAGCCCTCCCATTTCATTTCGACTAATTGCGCGCCGCCGTCAGCCGCCCGCCTTCCAAGTTGCTAATGCTAATGATGCAATTGAGCTCCACACGCAGCATCTGACCGGCTGACCCACCCACATCCTGGCCTGTCCGTCTTCCCCCATCTGACATCACCCGACGCTCACTCGTACGACTCTCGCTGCATCGCACAAGCACAAGCACAAGCACAAGTACCAAACCAGCCTCAATCAAAAAACAAACAAACATGGACGCCGACACCGTCTTTGGCTACGTCGCGGCATCGTTGATCGGGCTCGGTGGGGCGATCGGTTACCTCAAACGAGGCAGCGTCGCGTCGCTCGTTTCGGGCGGAGGATCGGGAGCTCTGCTCCTGTTGGGCGTGTACCAGCAGACCAAGAATAGGAAACAGGTCGGCTTGATGGTCGCCGTCTCGTTGCTGCTCGTCGGAGTGATGGGTCCCAAGGCCGTCAGATCGGCCAAGTTCATGCCCTCCGGGTTGGTGACGGTGAGCTTTGGAGAGTGCCGCCTCATGCGAATGTGTGCATGTGCACTCGTTGCTAATGGAATCTTTGTTTACCTTTTCGGGGGAGGGGTCTATGCAGCTCCTCAGCGTGATCATGTTGGTGAGGTTCGGGCCGAGATTGTTGTAACGAGTGCAGTGGTTCGGAGTGGTCGGAATTGGAGAAAAAGGGGCTGGGGCTTGACAGTTGAAATGTAAAATATGCCAGAATTCGGAACGGGGACCGAGATTCGAATTGTTCGTGCATGGAGCTTGTTTTTGGATCATATTTACGATTCTGGGGCGTATGGGCGTATTTTTGACACGATGCTCCGCTCGGCGAGCTGCGCCAAGAGCTGCCCAACGGGGGTGACTGCTGGTCGGTTTGACGTGAGCGTACTAGCGGCCTTCTTTCCTGCGCTCCCATCGCCGCACCACCACTGCGACCATGTGGAAGATGCTTCTCTGTCAACGCGCCGATAGTGACAAGGAGCAAGAGCCTGAGCCTAGTCCCTCTCCCGGTCGTGTGGTGGACGTCGCTCCCACCCCGCAGCGTGCTCGACTCCAAGTTGATCCGCCGACTGATCAGACACCGACTCCGACGTTGAAGATCGATGATTCGGTGGCGGTCGATCGAACCGACGGGATTGAAGAGGCTGAATTGGCACCGACGACCATCATCCCGAATTCGGTGCAGACGGACGAACCGTCGAGTATCATCGTGCCGACGAGGTGTCCGCCTTTGACGACGACGACGACCACGAGTACCGACTCTGGACAGGAGGAGCAACCCGACCTCGAATCATCTTCGCCGTCGGATCGCAAGGCTACGACTACGAACGCTTCGTCTTTGTCCTCGAGTCCAACATCGACCACCCACCTCTGTGCGCAATTACCCCTGTTGGCCAAGCTGCACACCCCAGCCTCGTCGTCGTCGTCGTCGTCGCCCGTCGTTTCGCATACACTCACCCCACCCACCCCCGTCGATTCGCCCGTGCGACTGCAAACCCACGGATGGCCAATCGAGAATGCGCACACCTTGCTCGCCGCCCCGAACTCACCCTTGCGCAAATCGACCCTTTTGCCCATCGATGCGTTGCGGGAAGAGAATACGCCCGAACCGTCGTCAGCTTCAAGATCGGGAGCAACGGGTAGACCACCGACCCTCTCGACTCCGCGGAGATCGAGTTCGGGTGCGAGTGGTACGGGGAGGAATTATAAAGAGACGTTGAATGCTTATGCCGTCGAAGATGAGGATGGGGTCCGGTCCGTGAACCAGTATGTCCTCAGTAAGGACAAAAAGGGACCGTTGGGCAAGGGCAGTTATGCGACGGTCGAGAGGGCCACCGATAGGGAGACGGGGATCGAATATGTACGTTGGGCAGAGGTTGCTAAAGATGAGATTACTCTTTCTCAAAGCGTTCCTGACCCCGGCTCTCTCCCAATCTACAGGCGATGAAAGAATTCAGCAAGCGTCGATTACGCCAGATCGCCGCGAGTGAACAAGCACGAAGGGAACGCATGGCCGGTGGAGGGAGGGGGAGAGGAAGGGGGAGAGGGAGAGGTGGATCGAATATGGCCTGGAAACGGGCGTGTACGCAGGACTTCGATGACAAGCAAGGGTCGGATAACTTGGATCTTGTTCGTGAGTCGGCGTCGGCGGGTTGAGAAGGGTGGAACGAGCGAGAAGAGGGTATGCTGATTGATTTGGTGCGGCGCCCTCGTACAGGGACCGAGATTGCTATCATGAAAAAGATCAAGCATCCTTGCATCGCGACAATACATGAGGTATTGGATGTGACGAGGTGAGTTATGGCGATATCGGGAGCGGAGCCGCTTTCGTTCGATTCTTAGGGAAGCTGATCGACCAACCTTGATCCCCGAATTCAGCGACGACGCTCTCCTCATCGGTGAGCGACCCGAATCCTCCTCACACAGAGAAAGTGTTTCTAGTACTGACCCTATCCAACTTGAATTACAGTGATGGAGCTCTGCGCCGGAGGCCCCATTCTGCGCATCGAAGCGGGCAAGCAGACCGAACCGATGCCGCTCGACGAAGCACGGCGCGTCTTCCAGCAACTCGTGCTTGGTACGGTGTCCCCTCGATTCGTAGAGCCTGCGTGGGGATGTAGCTGATTTTTTGAGGGGCTTTGGGTTCAACCTTCTAGGCGTCGCTTATCTGCATCATAATCATATCATACACCGCGATATCAAACCGGATAGTGAGTGCCGTGATCTCGGCGACGGGTCCGACTTGAGGACATTGCGCTGACTCCAATGCACGTCCGCCCGCCCTCCCAGACTGCCTCTTCATGGCCGACAAGCAATCCGTCAAACTTATCGACTTCGGCATCTCCAAGTTCACCGCCGAAACGGCCGACAAACTCGATGCCAAAGGATCGCCGGCGTACATGCCACCCGAATTGTTGGGCGCGGGAGCAGGTCAGCATGAGCACGCCGTGGAGGAGGCGCAGGTGGTGAGACATCGCCAGGACGTGCATGGGTATGCCAGCGATGTTTGGAGTTTGGGTGCGTTTGACAGATCGAGGGGGACTGGGGGACCGGATTGGAGGGCTGATGGTGCTTTCGGGTCATTCTGCAGGTGTGACGTTGTATGCGCTCGTCACGGGTCAACTGCCATTCGACGATGTCGACGCAACACAGCTGTTTCATCAGATCAAAAATATCGAGTGAGTTTCCTCTATCAAACCCTTGTCGACAAAATGCCTCTCACCTTCTCAGCTTACCCCCACTCTCGATCGCTCCCTCATAGGCCAACCTACCCACCCCACCTCCCTCCCTCTTTACGAAACCTGCTTTCGCGCATGCTCGAAAAGGACCTCCACAAGCGGATATCCATCAAGGAGATCTGGGACGATCCATGGACGAATCAGGAAGGGGAGGAGAGGTTAATCCCTTACGAGGAGAATTGCGTCGACTTGGAAGAACCGACGAGGGAGGAGGTCGAGAGGGCTTTGAATGTTTATAGGGCTTCGGTGAGTCGGCTCTGGGCGCTGTCCGAAGAACCAAAGGGGATAGGGCGGGGAGAGAAAGATATTAAGGCTAGGAGGTTGATGTGATTGGTCGTTGTGTGGTGGTGATAGACGTTCCTCGCCATGTCCGTCGTCGCGAAACTCAAGGGCAAACGACGCGTAAGTCAGGATTCGTCGAGGGGGGGCATCTTGATCGACGAAGAGGGCTCGGACAAGGGTCCGACGAATGGGACTTCGCACGGGGATGGGAGTGGGAGTGGGAGTTTGAATGGAGGAGGAGAAGGGGAAGGGTCCCAGACGCCCGCGCCGGGAACGCCGTCGACGTCGGGCGAACAAGCGTCGAGGTTGGTCAGTTCCCCGGCTGAATCACCACGGTTGGAAGAGCCGGAGGAGGTCAAAGGGTTGGAAGGGTTGGAGTGGTTGCCGAAGGAGGTTGGGAAAGCGGAGTGAAGAGATGATTGAGATGTGGGGAAGGTAGATGCGCATTATTTTTGGAAGTGCAGTTAATGTCTTCAGATTCTCGATGACCCGTTGACCCCTACGGAGGTTCTTAGGCCGTGCTCGATTCGAGCGTCGTGGTTAGGTTCGAGTGTGTAAAGGACTAGGCTAGGCTGGTAGTTGCTCCTTGAAAGCTTGAGCGTCTCGGAGTGATACCTTTGGTAGTGCTCCCGAAGACGACAACAGGTGCATAGGATCGGCATTCCAGCAGAATGCTGAGCGCTGATCTGTGGCTCTTGGCAGACGAAAGTGAAGGGGATTTGCTGAATTGCAGGAATCGTGGTGGGGGCCGGGTAGATAAAAAATCAGAAACGCCGCCAGGGTTCTTTTGATGGTTTCAAAGGGGTTATGTAATGAGATGATTGATGTAGCACTTGGATAAGAAGAAGCAGCGAAGAAGATTGTTGCGAGTCGTGAAAAGGAGAAATGGAGAATTCTGCCAGAAGCAGTAGGGTGCATCGACGAGCCGGCGTCATAAAGATTCGTCGTCCTACTAGAGAGAGCAAGGTCCTCCATCCGGCTGTTCGATTTGATCCTCGTCTAATAGCTGTCCTTTCTGATGCCTTATATAGCAGTATGGCTTGTGTAGTATAATGGTTTTCTCAAACAAGGTCTTGTGTAAACTGAGGCTCGGCTTGGAAGCGCCAAAAGTGTCGAGTTGGTCGGGGCCTTTTTCGGGGTTGTTGTCGGTCGATGGGTGCGTCATGTCAGTTGAATCCGTGGGGGATAGATGTTTGCCACCACCTTTGCCGTGCCCGCCACCGTGTATGAGTGGCAGTGGGAGTTGGAGACCCCACTTGTTGGCACCCAAGCTGAGGCTGGTGCTGACGGACAGGGAGAACCCAATCTTGGGGGTGATGTGATAGGTAGGACCCATTCCAGAGGATTTAAAGTGGCTGCAGGGCGCAGAGCTTTTGCTGGCGACACCCATCTCTGGAGGAAGAGTGTTGAAGTTCAGTATCAAGGAATCCTTGGAATTGAAGGGCCTGCGGGAACGCTAACCGAATGCAACGCTCGGGCCGCCGAGCGAGATTTGGACAGGCTTGATGTCTGTGAGAACACGCCAGGAACGCAGTGAGGCATTCATTTTCCAGAAGCACAAATAATTGAATACCTGTACTTACCAACGTTCAGGATCTTCATCTCAACACTGACCGAGATACCGAGATTCACGGCAAGCTCCCCCGACCCGAAACCACAGATTTGCATCGGCGTGGGCGCCGTAACGGGCTTCCAATCCCCATGCAACGCCGTTCGCCACTTTTGTGAAGCCGGTAACTGGACGTCGAAGGCGGCACCGTTGGGAATGTCAAACACGACCTTCTTGGAGATGTTGAGATCACCTTGGAAGTCAGAGACGGAGACGCCATAGTCGAGCGAAGCGACGAGGCCGAATTCGATGATTTCGGTGATTCGGAAACCCGTGCCGGGGATACTAGTCTCGAGGAGGGAATCACCGTAGTCGACAGACTGAGGAATTTTGCTCTATATTCATTTGGATTATAATATGGGGTCAGCCTAGTCATTTGGGTGTCCTGGAGAACAGATCCAAGCCCAAGCCGCCATGTGCATCCCTATGAGAAGCGCGCTGACCACCCACCTTCGCACTCATCGCTAGGTCCAGTGAGAAACCAAGATTCTGGGTCCTCATTATGAGCGTCGTAGTAGGTGGGGCCCCCAAAGTGACCTCGATTTTAATCTCAAACACCAAACTCCCTCGGGGGCCACAATTAGTGCACGCCACCGAAGCGCTAAACGCGGACCCATTCCCGTCCGCGTGCTCGGGCGTCGAGAGTTCCTTTTTTCCTGGGAAGGACTTGTCGAACGATATGGTCAGGAGCTCTTGGTCGATATTGACGATCTTGGTCTTGAAGTGCTTCTTGATTTCCTTGAAGATGTTGGCCTTCGACTCCTTTTGGACTGCTTTCCTCGCTTTGGTGAAGACACTGCTCCTTGCTGCCAGGGGCGAGGGAAACCCTTCGTTCGAGTGTTTCCCGATCAACATCGTGAAAGTGTGCGCAGCCGTCTTCCAATCCTTCTCACTACTCCTGAACCTCGCCGTTAGATCTTTCGATTCGAAGGACACGCTGGTGAGATGGAACGGCTTAAGGTTGCCGGCAGGGGTGGCGCATCCCTTCCAATCCGTGAAGAGCGCTACGTGACTCATGTTGTTCTCGTTCAAAGGGTACCAGGAATGGCGGGCTTGAACGAAGGTGGCTTGGGCCTTGAAGGTGAGGATGATTTCGGAAGGGCTGCAGTCGACGTTGGCGAGGAGATTGTCGAACCGTTGCGTGTTGAGCACCTGGTAATATGGCGCGCCATCGTCACTTGTCAGGAGAGAGGTCAGAAAATCGGTGCAAAACGTGACAACGTACCTTCTCAGACTCGAAAGTCTCCATGTGCATCGTAGCGACTAGGGATGCACCCAACTTGTCTACTCGTTTTGAAGACAAATATAATTCCGAAACAATGTTAGCTCGTGGGGTTTCCCCTATCGACAGGGGCACCAGCGAAAATGGAAACAAAAGTCACGGGCACGCACCCTTTTCGGTCGCCCACACGAACTCCTCTCTATTGCGAAGAGCGAGAGCATCCGCTGGGACCGAAAGGGTTTGTAGGGCCTGGTTTTGTAGTGCATCGTGGTCAGCTACACCTTGCGCCGCGCGCGAGCTGTCGTGGGGGTTGTACGGAATTAGGATGAGGGGTTGCGAGAGCGCCAGCGTCCCGAGACAGGATAGGAGAAGGGCCAAGTAAGACCACGTCAAGTTTGGCCTCATCGCCTGTACCGACGGCGAGATGGGGTCGCAGAGGATGTGAAGGAAGAGAAGGGGGAATGAAGCAGAGCAAAGCCGAGGATAGTGAATGGAGTGGGAGAAGTGGTTATAAGAGAGAGCCAGAGAAAGGCCACAGAGTTGCAATGCGGTGTCGTGCTCGGGGGAGAGCTCGGGAGAGCTCGAGCCCCTGGCGCGCTCTGTCTGGAAGGGCCGAGCTGCCCAAACACCGAACTGGAGGAGGACCCGGGAAACCTCAGCCAGAGGTAAAGGTGCGACTTGAAAAGCCCGGTTTACCCCCATCCCCACTCTATCTACCTAATCCCTGAAGCTCTCTAGAGCTGAAGGTTTCCTTTCGAACATCCCTGAAACTCTCTAGAGCTGAAGGTTTCGTTTCGAGAATCCCTGAAGCTCTTTAGAGCTGAAGTTTTCCTTTCGAAAATTGGGGGCTCCTCAGGCCTGAAATAACCTCCGTTCTCGATCAGCTCATTTCTTCAGGAGACGGCACCGCTACCCCGGCATGCACTTCTTTTCGGTTCGCGAATGTGACGGGGTGGCGCTGGCGTGTGACACGCGGTAGGAGCAGGTCGGTTGGTTAGGAGGCAATGGCCGGCAGTACCGGTGAGTTGGGAATCCGGATGTCGCTCGTCGGCGTTCGCTTCAACTTAGAAAGCTGTGACGTCGTACTAGGATTCTCCAACATACTTCCGATGCGTCCCGGCATGTACACACCACTCTCTTTGACCGTCCACCGCTGCCCTTCTGCTTCTGCAAACGCATATCTTTCCATCGACTTTGTGAGGGCCGTCGTGAGCTTCGCACCGAGCTTGGCGAACATGGGTGGAGATGGCCACACGTAGCGAGAAACGACGGCCAAATCGTCAGACCCCCTCGGTCTGTTGGAGATGAGGTCAGACTGGGAGGGTCTGGGTCAGGCACTCAGTGGTATTACAGCATGATTCAGTCCACCTCATCAGGTTTCCATCTAGGCGTCAGTCGGAAATCTTTTCCAACAGTCTGAGCTCCGCAGAAAAAGTTGGAGCTGCCGGTTAGGCGAGCCGAGCGTGCTGCGTGCAGTGCTTGCAGTGTTGGTATTCTTTGTAGAACGGCGGCCCGAGTCCATCCTCGTTCCACTCCACAGGTGCGGAATCAAGACCTTGCTTGAAGCCATTGTTGTGCTTAGTGGGCGTAGCTTGTGTCTGCAACATTCTATTCAGTACTAAACACTCATTTTAAGAAATGGAACTTCGGCCCGAGATCGGATTGAGGATTCGGAATGAAATGCATTGCTTCGTACGTCATGCACCCTTCGATGCGCATGATTTTAGACAATTAGCGACATTCAGACAGTCTGCAGCATAATCGAAAACCGTAAGTGCAAGAATGCTTGTCATGAGGGAGCGTCAGTGACGTCAGTGTTCAAGAACGTTCAAGGCGAAGGGTGGCTGCGCGGCTGCGGCTTGGCGGCGCAGAAGCTGCAGTATGGTCACGTGCACCGGCCAGGGGGTTCAGCCCAGCATCACCGGGCCAAATGTCTAAGTGCTACAGTGGACATATCGCGTCAACGAGACCACCGTTGTGATCGATGTTCAAGTTTCTTTTCCAACCATGTTCCATTGGAGTCGATACATGGCATATTGGGCGACTAATCTCCCTTTCAAGGTTTTTCGGGGGTCTACTTGACCTCTTTTCGAACAATTCAAGATGTAACGGGAGTCACACGGAGTCCACGTTTTGAAAGGAGCATTGGAAAGATATCCGAATCACATACTGAGAAGGAACACTCTCTATCCCCCTTTCTTCTCCATCAACTTGTTTCAAGAGCGACCCGCCGACATAGTCCAGGAGTCTCGCGATGGTCGACGCACGCGATGCACGCTCATTCTTTCTGGATCCATCCCAACACCCATGCCATTCCGCAGCACAACACGACACACGTCTCACCTCACCAGCTTCTACCTAGCGCCTCAACATGTCGCTACTGTCGAGGGCAACTCGGACGCTGAGTAATCAGTGTCAGTACGAGCAAAAGGTACGTCTGCGAGCGAGAGAACTCCCACTTTGTTCCTGCTTCCCCCCACTTCCTGCTGGATCACAACAACGCATGTACTGACATTGTCATCAACGTGCACGTTCCATCCCGATCTTTTACGCCTGCAGAGGTTCGCACACAAGTTGGTTGAGATCGAGTTGCTGTCGAACGTGCCTTCGGTCGGACGGAAAGGTGAGCCTCAAGCAATCTAGCTACTCTGCTTCCTCTCTTCACCTTCAAAATACCATACTGAGCGCTTCCTTTCTTTCTACACGATAAAAGGCGAACGTCGCCCCGTCTCCCGTGGCTTCGCACGTCACCTCAACGGCCGAGGCCAGGCTTTACTCGTCCTCAACGGTCGACCCGCTTCGGCTGTCCAGGACATGATGCGATTCGAGGCCAAAAGGGAAGCAGCGACCATGGAGGCGAGCAGGGCCAAAGCCGCCAAGCTCGATAAGGGGACCGTGTTGAATGCTGGGATTGTGTTGGATGAGATCGTCGTGAGTTGAGGCGGCTCAGTGGCCCGAGTCCTGGCTGGGGGGTGGAATCGCGAGCGAGCGCGAATTGGGATGGCGGCTGATGTTCTTTATTACCTACCTTTCACGCTGTCTGCAGGACCGACAACCGACATTACAACAGAGGGAGGAAAGTGCGTTCAAACTGCTCAAGGACGTATCGACGCTCGAATTCACCCGCCTCACCCATCAGGACAGCGACGCGCTCTTTGGCTCCGTCACGACGGCCGATGTTCTTGCCGAGTTACGGCTGAAGGGCATCAACTTCGAGTCGACCGCTGCTTCGCTGCAGTTGGAGGCCGAGGGTGAAGGGAGCAACAGCGTCGAGAAGAATCGGATCAAGCGACTGGGCTCGTTCAAATGCGTCGTCGCGTTCAAGGAGTTGGACCAGACCCACCGACTCCGAATCGAGGTCGTAAAAGGGTCGTCATGATCTTGACAAACCATCGATCGACGTGGTTGAAAAATATTGCAATAATACCCATCCTCCATCTAAGTCCTACTATTGCTTCGAGACCCATGTCTCGAAGGACGTCACATCTTCGGCGATCTTGCTTGGCCTGTTTTCCCAAAGTGATGAGGTGTCAGGACGGGGGTGAACTGGTTGCTGAAGTATTCTTGGCAGGGGATTCGAAAACGGCGAACGTACATTGCCATCTCGCTGATGAACTTGGGAACGAGTCCAGCTGCGTCGCTCGCGGTTGCCATGCTGTAGAAGGGAAAAGACGACCGATCAGGATCGCGAGGCTGCTGGAGCTCGCCTGAAGGGTTTTCGGGAGCAGCTTACAACCATCTAACACCGTCCTGTGTCTGAACAACATGTTCCACGGCGACGTATTTCGACCTGACGAATCCCGGCCGTGTAGGAGCGTCGAAAGGGATTGAGATGATCGTAAACGACCGAGAAGGGTTTTCTCCTGATGCTTGTTCGGACGTGAGGATCGCAAATGTAAAGTCACGGTTCGAGGTCGGGAAGGGAAGGTGGTCTTTTGTGTTGAAGAAGGGTCAGTCTCAAAAGATGGATCCACAAATTTGAGGGTAACCATGAGTTGAGGCTTACATTCGGTGCTACACACCTCGAGTTTCTCGGGGACGATCGAATGCAGTCGCTCGGCCTTGGTGCACGATTCGATGTAGCGCGGTTCATTCTCGGAATGGTTCAAGAGCAAGCCATTGCGCCACTGTGGGCATGTAAGGGTCAGAAAAAGAGAGTGAGCCTCTTTTCGTCAAAGGAACCTGTGTTCGAATCGCTGCGTTCAACCCCGCTGGCATTGGCACCTCGTCATAATTCGCACCCGGGTGAGTCGAGATCCTCGCGAACCAGCGTCGGCCGTCGTGATCGGGGTAGAGGCCGGCGGGGTTCAGAGAAGAGTAGGAATGCGTCGGGATCGAGGCCTTGTTGAAGGTCTTGCCCGCCTTCCATACCGAGGGATCGGGCGAGGCGTCACTGCTGCCTGGAGGTGCTAATGTCGAGAGGAGCGAATGAGCTTCCCGAGTGAGTTGGGCGATGAGATCATTGACCGACGATCCTGGGCTCGGCGTTGACGTTGATGGCTCGGCAGGAGCAGAGGGTGAGAGCTGCTGCAGGGTCAGGGGACGCAGGGTCAGGGGACGCAGGGACAGGAGTTGAGGCATCGTGTGAGGACAGGAGCTGGATTGGATGACGCGGGGCTGGGAGGAGAATGAACATGCATCATGCTCGCCGGCGAAGCTGAATCGGATGGAGGGTGGGACGACCGAAGAGGGGGCTATAAATAAACTCGACTATTAGTAATCCAACGCTCGAGCAGATTGTAACCATGGAGCCATTTGTTATGGGCGACCGTTTGGGCAAGTATTCACCCACACTCGCGCCAGCGCTTTCACCCTCGCTTTCAACCCGGCGCGACACTCCCGAAAGATCAACTCGCACTCCCCAAAGTCACTTCCGCACCCTCTGTGGCATCAAACACACACCTCAACCCCCCAACTTTGACACCCGAAGTCACATTCACACACTCCACTCCAATTTTAGCTCGGATCTCCATTTTTAGACACCCCTATTGGCACTCCAGCTACCCCGCAAGCGAACTCGCGCACGCGACTCGCTTGTCGTTCACTCCCCAAAGTGCTCAAACACCCACCAACACAGCCTTTCACTGTCCCCATGGTCCATTCACACTCCCACCAAAAAAGCAGATCTTTTTTGCTCCTATTTCTCTCCTATTTCTCCTCATTTTTCACACACCTCTTTGCTCAACTTTGCACACCCCAAACTCGATTTCAGACGCTCCACTTCGTTCGCCGACACTCCAGAACCCCGCTTCACACCTCCACAACCGTGATTCACACCCTCGAAAGCTCACTTTCACACCCCCGAAAGCTCTCATTCGCACCCCAAGTGTCCACTTGACACCTCAGGATTTCTGAAACCCACTTGTTATTGGAAAGTTATCTCCTTAGCTTGTTATGGAGTTCTGATAGGTCTCGTAAATGAATGAATGAAATGATTTGATGAAAGAAGTTTGCTTCGACTGGGGACGAGCGACAAAGAGCAACTTGCAAGTTGCAAGGCTATTGAAGTGATGACGCGAGGGGCTTACGACGAACAACTCAGCTGTAGATAATGGAATGCAGGTATGCTTGTGCAGTGAGGAAGTCATATCATGGAATATCCTGTTGTACGGTTGTAGCCATCTGGTTGAAGTTGAAGGAACCGCACAGTCTGAGTGACCGAGTGCGACGCGCGCACAGCCGCACACTTTTACCTCACTCAAAGGCGTACATCAGTGCATCAGTGTTCTTCACTGTTCACTCTGCTCATAGTTTGGGAGAAAGCTCCGAAGCGATAATGGTGGTATGAGCCAGAGCCATTGGTGTAGGATAGCAGCTTTGGAACTGAAACATAGATGGAGCGCTCATGGCGAGTTCAAGCGAAGCCAAATCTTGTGTGTGCTGCGAATGTGGGGTGCGAGTGTGAATTTGAGTTGGAGAGGGTGAAGTTCGAGTTGGAGAGGGTGAATTTGAGCTTGCGTGGGTCTGAACTGAGCGATTGGTGGGGTTCTGAATCGAGTTCAAGTTAAAAACCGGCGGCCCATAATTTGTCGCCGTGGCGCGCGCCTCGACGCGTCCCGTTCTCCAAAAGTGATCACGAAGAAGAATCTCGCACCTCTCGCACCTCTCGCACACTCCGCATCGCTTTGTTTCCTTCTAGGAAACCCCCTTGCACAAAGTCGCGAACGACCAGGGCCAATGCTCATCATCCTTATTGGGGCCTCCCAAGCGGGCAAGGACACGCTCGCGCAACATCTCGTCGGCACCCATTCGTACACGCGCGTTCATCTGACTCGCGATCGCATCTCCAAGTCAAAGCTAGCAGCCTCGAGCTCGGATCTGCACTTTGACTCGTCGACCGAGTTCTTGGACTATGCGACGAGGTATTGGAAAGTCGACTACGTCACCACCGATCTGAGGAATGCGGTTAAACTGCACGAGTTCAGCAAGCGGCCCTTCGTCGCCGTCGTCGCTGTCGAGGCGCCGTTGAGCGTCAGGTGTTCCCGATTCAAGAAAAGGTCAGTCGCAGTAGGTGCTGTGAAAGGACCTCTTGCCGAGACCTTGTGTTGACAGGGATACAATGTCTTTTTTGAATCGACAGCTCTCGGAGCCAGCACGAGGATTTCCCCACGAGTTCTGGCTCACTTGAACGCTTTGTCGAAGCGGACGACCTCTCGACCTATGGTACTCTACCCGCTTCCGAACACGACGGAGCATCATCAACAACAAGAGCATCCACCACTTCAGGCCATGCTCGCACGGCTTCGGTTGTCGCCCAAGCCCTCGAGGGGATATCGTCGACCCCACCACCGACCCATCTCTCCCCTCAGCAGATGCCCCACCTTCACCCAGTCCATCCCCTAGAAGAGCTACCACACCCCTCCTCACGACCCACCAATACCCAAATGAGGATCGACCAGACCCTCTCGTCGATCTTCTCCCCTCGCCAACCTGACCATCCAAAACCCATACCCGGACCCCGAACCGTTCCTCCGTGCTCTCTCGCTTCCGAAACTACAAGAAACGCTGCGGCCGTCGTGGGACCCTTACTTCATGCTGCTCGCCTCGCTGGCGTCCCTCCGATCGAACTGCATGAAACGAAGAGTTGGCGCCGTGTTGGTTCGCGAGAAGAGGGTCGTCTCGACCGGGTACAACGGCACCCCGCGCGGCGTCAGGAATTGCAACGACGGCGGGTGTGGGAGGTGCAACTCGGGTTCGAGTGGTCGCGTGGGCCCTACGACCGCCGACGAAGACGCCGCGAACCCGACTTCTTTGACGTCCATCAGAATGGGTGAAGGGCTTAACGAGTGTCTTTGTCTTCATGCCGAAGAGAATGCGCTACTAGAAGCAGGACGCGAGAGGGTCAGTGGAGGTGGGACCGAGGGCGCAACATTGTACTGCAATACGTGAGTGTTTTCAGTCCGTGTCTCGTGGAACGAGCGTTACAACATATATAATACAGCAACAAAATTAAGAAGTCGGATCGACAGTTATTACGCAATGTCCCTTCGAAGATTGGACCGCGCTTCGGGGACCGAAGCAACAGCTGGGAATCGAAGCTGACGAATAATTTGCTTGAATGTGCACACACAGATGCCCCTGCCTTCGGTGCACCGTCAAAATCGTGCAATGCGGTGTCATCGAGGTAGTGTACTCCCTGTCGTACTCGATGGACGCCGCAAGCCGGCTAGTGTTGGAAGAAGCCGGTGTCGGTCTCAGGCAAATAAAACTGCCCCTATTCCCTTGATGTAATGCAGCATCGGTCCTTGAGCCCTGTCGCGCGCGAGTGGGCTTCCTCCTGCTTGACTATGCCGCCTCTTGATTGTAGTCACCGTCGTCCGGTTCAGCGGTGTCTGTCGCCGGAGTTTTGGTGGCTTTTCGGCGCGGACGTCGCTTCGAGGCCGCGGGGCCGGTTCCCGCTTCTTCATCCGCAGCATTCCCCGCGTCATCATCAACGGGTGATACGGCTTTGCGAGCGCGCTTCGTACTCTGCGCATCGCCGGCAGCTCGAGGCTTGCGTTTCTTCTTTGTTGTGATGGTCTGCTCCGATGCTTCATTCGGGATAGTGGGCGGTGGAACCTCTGATGTGGAGGCGTCGGGCTCGGCTTTGGCCCTAGAGGTGTCCCCCCTGAGCGTCTTGGCTCGGTGTTGCTGGGAGTTGATCAATCCGTTGGTCAGTACCGAGTCGTTCCCAAATTTGGGGTGTCGGCGCTTACATCAAGCACGGATTGAAGTCGAGAGCTTGCATAACCGCGTCGATGTTGCCTTTGGAGCGGGCCAGTGCCAACACTGACATCGAAACTGCGGACAAAAAAGAACCGTAACGATTCGTCAAGCGAACGACAAGAGAAGGATGAACCTTCGTTATGCGCACTGACAACTCTGAAATGAAGCCTTGGCGTTTCAAAGTACCGTCGGATCGCGCCTTCTGACGACTCAACAACGGAAGCATGATGCCGTTGACCTTCTCAGGTCCCCAGGATAAATTGCGAGCGAGAAATCTGCCCGCCGAAGATGGGTTTGAGTAGGTGCAGGGGGAGTCTCCTTCCATGGGTAGATAGATGTCCACCAATCAAAAGTATTTACGCCCTAATACCATCGAGGTCGATCGAACCCCATTCAAAAGGCTCATCATCACCGCTAACCACTGGGGCTAGGTATGCTTTGGCCTGTGAGGGGGACCAGGCAAAGGGGGTCAGTGAACGCCAAAGGCTATGCCATTTGCAGCGACTCACAATTGCAGAGGCTGGCCAGCTTTCTTCCAGGACGAGGTCCTTATGCCCTTTTTTCTGCAAGGGAATATACAGCACAGGCAATGCCCAAGTCAGCGATTTCGAATGTTGTGGGTGCAGAGTTATGGCACGCACGAATTTGCGCCTCCAGGCATTAGACGTGTCCTCGGGGCCGTCCCTGCCGTTCTGCACTTTTGTCCACCACTTCTTAAAATCGGATAGTCCTTCATCGCCAGGGAACTCTTCCAGTAATTCGCGCCCCAGTACCGGGCCCACGCCGGGCAGACCCTCGGTGTAATCGCTGCCCAGGAGATGAGCCAGTCGGACGAGCTTTTTGCGATCGAGTCCGAGCTCGCGATCGAGGTCGGCCAGGAGGTAGCATTCGATGAACTTGTCGTCATTGAACATGTTGCGATAAATCCTCGCCCCACCAAAAAGGAACACATCCGAGTCGTCGGTGACAATGCCGTCCACGAGCCTGCGCGAGAGTAAATCTGCGCACTCGGCTTCAGCCTCTTGGGGAGCATCGACGAAGGGCAGACCGAATAGCGAGAGCAGCTCCTGCATGTGTCGCGGCGGACGTTAGTCAGGTCACAGCTTCCTCCGCTAGCATTGTTTGAACCAGATCTCACCTTGATGTCATTTTCCATCTGCCGACTGATCCCATCAACATTCCTTTGGTCCATATTGCGTTGTGCTGAAAGGGAAGCGATGTCGGCCTGAGCCTCATCTCGCATGTCTTCGATACGCCGGTTCTTGAGTTGCGAAAGTATGTCCGCATATTGCGCTTGCTCCCGGCGTAGATTTGCAATTACTTCGCCTTCCTCATCGTGGTCGTCGTCATAGTCATCACCGCTCAAGCACCCTGCATTGCCGTCGTCCCCTGAACGCTCTTTCTCGAAGAGTGAAGGATTACTTGCTAGGTAGGTGGGCGAAGCTTCAGAAGTATCAAGCGCCGAGCTAGGAGGCGTGGGACTCCTTTCCCATTCCAAAAGTTCTTCGATAGATTCTTCCGAGTCGTCCCGCTGCGGTGGGGTCACGTCGCGTGATAACTTTGATTCGTGTTCGGAAGTCGAAGTGCCCAGACGGCTATGGGCCCGAGGATTTCGGCCGGTATCCGCCCTGTCAGACGATAACGCTTCCTGCACAGGTGCCGGGATTACCGTTTCGCTGCTTGTGACCAGGGCGTCGGCTTTGACCGCGAGTGTGGATAGTCCCTCGGTGGAATGAGCACCGTTGCGTGTGAAACCCATTTCGGTCTCGTCCAAACGCGCCGCCACTTCAAATGGATTATGCATTGTCCTGTTGGAAGTCGTCTGTATCGATTGATGAGGCGCTGTCAACGCCGCAGGAATTTCCCAAAGGAGTGCCGATGAGTCGCCTGTAGAATGTGTGGGTGTATGCGACGGGCGAAGTTGAGCTGCGCTGACTGCCGGAGATGATGCCGCTCGTGGCGCTACCGATTTACGAGAGCGAGCGGACGTCGAGGAGGCGTTGCACCTTACCTCGCCCTCATTGTCAGTCTCCCTGTTTGGTGTCGATCTAGCATCCATGTCAGGCAAGCATTCCACCCATACAAGCACGCCGCATGATAACTTACGAACGAATGACTTCTACCTCCTCGAAAACGTCAGAGTCGCATGAATCGCTGTCGGCTAGGAGCATGTCACGTGCGGGAATCTCTTGGAGTGTAGGCGGAGCATCTTCATCTTCGCGAGCCGAATCGCTTTCAGCGTCATCATCGATTCGAAGAAGCCATTTGCTGACACTAGGAGTCGGAGCGGACCTGTCCTCCTTTGGACTGTCGGGGAAGTGACTGGACTCGGCACCTCGGGGTATTTGTGTCGATTCGTAGATGATGGCTTGAATGTCTTCGTCGTCGTCAGTCGAAGGGTTCGAGTGCACTGGGCTAGGTGGGTCTCGATCGTTCCCGAACAAAGATTTACTTCCTTCGGCCGGAACCATGTCAAGATAGGGATCAATTTCAGTCGAAGGCCGTTTGTTTTCGTGCCTCGCCCGAAGCAGCGCAAGAACTTCAGTTTGACGAGTCGCTTCCTCGACTTCGGATCGAATAGGATGCCTGCTTGGAGAGCAGTGAACATAGGTCTGAGTTAGCTGTGCTCGCTCAGATTGACAACATACTGACGAACGTTTTGGAGATTCCGACTTCTTCAAACTCGTCCGAATCAGTCCCGTCGCTACTCTCGTCGGTCGTTGTGTCAATTACGATTGGAGTGTCCTTGGCGAGCTCGGGATTCTGCACAGCGAGCACGTAGCCGGTGCCTTTGCTAGGATCTTGCTTGATCAGTTGGTACATTCGATTGCGCTCGCCAGCGATGCGCGTTGGGATTTGGATCGCGGCTTGGCCAAGCTCGTCCGTGACTTGAAAAAGCTTCTGGGTGTACTGGTTGCGGATGACAAGATTTGCGATCTGGCTCTGGGAGAAATCGAGAGCGGAGGGAAGCGTCTTCATTTCTTGAACCCTTCGATGGTTGACTTGTCGGGACTTGAGGCGCTGTTCGCCAATGATCTCGTACTTGAGCTGCGTTGAAAGACTAGCGAACTCTGCAGAGTCGAAAAATTCGGGCCTCATTTCGTTGAGGAATTCGCGCTGTTCGGCCTCGGTCGCCAGTCGCACATCGGTCGGTTTGATGCGAGAGTCTAGCGAGCCTGCGATTTCGGGCAAGGCGTATTCATCGCGCAACACATGTTTCTTGCGAACCGAAGCGGTGTCGGCCTTTGCAGGGTCTGCCGAACGACTCGGAGCCTTGGGCGGCGTAGGCGCAGCGGGGAGCCGACTCAAGCTTGGACCGATGCCGGCTTCAATATCCTCCAAATAGGTCGTGTGTTCATCGATCCGTTCGCCAGTGTCACGAGCAGAGCTAGAGCTGTAAGCGGTTTGCTTGTTACCGGTTGTTGATGATCCATCCGTGTTCATAAAGTCATCAACGTCTTGATCGCCCCTATCAGGTCGACCGAATCTCGCGCTTAGCTCACTCGAAGCGAAGCGACGATGGCACCAAAATTGAAAACAGGACTGACCTTCGAAGAGCAGCTCCAGCTGCCGCAGCCCTCAAATGGGCAGACAACAAGAGCTGTGCCGTCTTGGCTGCGTTGCGGCCGGCTCCTTGCTTGCGCTTGCGACGATTGTCCTGGAGGTGAGAAGGAAGGGGAGATACCGAGAGCTGAGCTTGACCTCGCCGGGGCAAAGCATCCGAATCTCGAGGAATGGCTGCGTACGATCGTTCGCATCTTAAGCATGGGCGCTTTCCCATCGAAAACGAACACGGGACGGATGCCATGGTAAATGAGCTTCATAATGCGTCGAAACGTTCCCACTGCGACACCGCAAGCGAGCACGACGTCATCGGATGAAGTCAGCCTTGGCGGTAGCGAAGCCGAGGGCAAGCAGCTGGCTCGAACTCACTGACGTGTGCACCCTTCAGAACATCTCCGGACTTTTTGTCCCGCATCGTCATCTGAAACTGGTACAGCCAGATGCTGGCGTCGATCGCAAGGCGCTTGCGTTCGAGCGCATCGAGATTGACCGGCCGTGCGACCGGAGTCAGCAGCGACCACAGGCCATTCACTCCCTGCGGCAGTAGTCACACACGAGCGGTGAGACGTTTGCTCGCATTTGGACAATAGAAGGCCTACGAGTGATCTGAGAGACTGACCATGAGGCGAGCTCGACGTCAGGCGCGGCGTGCCGGGAGGTGACTTGATCGACGGAGGCAGAGCGAAGCAGCCTGCAAGTCGCGACTGCTTCGATTTGGCAACAAGTCAAAATTGGCGAGTGCGCGGAGCATTTATGTAGGCTGCATTCGTCGATCCGTTGGAAACCCCTTTTACGGTACAGTTCAAATATCTTCTGGCTATACAAATATCTCCTGTCTATATTTTTGATCAGCTTGACTGGTGGACTACATGTGCTCTAGCGCGAAATGGTCTTGGAATGATGATCTCTCTCTCCCACACACGCACAAGTCGCTCACTTCAGAATCCAGTCACTTAAAAGGTGTAGTACTAGTAGATGTTCAAGTCGATGCATTACTGATATCACACACGCCGGGAATACACCACACATCATAATACGGAAAAACACAAATCCCCAAGAATAGACACATTCTTTGAACAAAACCCCTTGAATAGCACTCATGATCCTAGCACCCGCCGACCCCAGGCCAGACCGTTCCTCCGGAGACTCAGTCGCTGCGGAGTTCGTTTTTTTTCGCCTCGAGCATTGGCGGCTTGGTCCGAGCGCCATGCCTTCTGCACATCTGTATCGAACTTGGCAAAGTCTCGGGGAGCGACTTTCTTCTCGAACATCTCGTCGATCTCGGCGGTCGTGCGTCTGCGTAAAGGAAAAGGGTGCAGGTCGCGGATGAAGAACACCAGCGTCAGTTCGTGCGCGAGCGGACGGGAGACAAGGTCGACATGCGAGCCCGACTTACTGAGCGCATTCCGGCAAGATAAAGTAGGCGATGATGGTGGCGATCGTACCCGTGACACCAAAGAAGAAGCCCGTCTTGACACCCCACTTTGGCGCTCCCTTCAGCATGATCGGGACCGAGAAGGAGAAGCACACGCCGAAGCAGGCACCGACCGCGGCACCGAAACCGGCGGTTCGGGCGCGCCAGTGCTGCGTCGGAATCTCGGCGAGGAAGACGTAGCCAATGGCGCCCGAGGCCGTGTTGAAGAAGATTGCCGAGCATGCGAAGAAGATCTGCACCATTGCGCCGGACATTATCGGAAGGAGGCAGACGTCAGTTTCAAGGCGCGCACGATGCGGCTGCGCGTCGACCGGCTCGAGCGGCAACACTCACCAACAGCGAGCCGAGCGGCGCCGAGGTGTACGCTTGCGTGCCGATGATACCAATTGCAAGGACCGACAATGAGGTGATGGCGTAACCGACCCAGGTCGCGGTACGTCGGCCCGTATCTGAGGAGAGGAACACGTCCAGAGGGGGTCAGTCACCTCGAGCAAGAGTCGTGCGGCTGCGCTGTCGGCTGCAGGGTCTCATCGCACGATCTGTCAGGAACGCACCAGTGTAAAGCGAGACCAGTATGACCGAAGCAATTTGAGTGCATGCGAGGATGACGGTCACCTTGAACGGATCCTTGTTGCCGGCCAACTGGAAGAAGTAGGTCGCATACGAGTTCACTAGCGTGAGCTGTGAGCGACGAGCGCGCGAGAGAGAGACGATCAAAAAGGGGTGCAAAAGAAAGAGGCGTCAGCAAACTCCTCTCCTCTTCTCAGGCTTCAGGTGCGCGCCAACGGCGCTCGATCCGAGCTGAAAAACGAACTTACACCGGTGAGTTGCTGGCAGCACTTGGGCCAGCATGCAATGAGCGTGCGCCATCCGTTCGTGCCGTAGAAGATGTTGACGAAGGAGCCGGTTTTGAGTTTTTCCGCTTCGATACGCTCGTGCTCGATTGTCGCCTTCATGATCTCCCACTCGGCGTCGACGTCGTAACCAGGAACAGAGCCGTTGAGTCGACGAAGGGTAGCCTTGCCACGCTCCTCGTTGCCTTTCCCAGCGTGCCACCATGGCGACTCGGGAACAATGACCCAGAGCACGATGAGCACGGCGAGGAACGCCCACTGCGAGTAGATGGCCGGACGGAAGACGAGAGGGTGGCGCTTGTTCTCTTGCTGCAGGATCGTGGGGGCCAGAATTTGTCCGACGACGAACCAAGCGCTGCGAAAATAGTTTAAGTTCCAAAAGGACAAAGCTCAGCCGCTGCGATCGGCGCAAAACGCAGTCGGGTGCGCGAACGCGGCGAGTGAAGTTCTGCTCACGAGTATGCGTTAACCAGAGCTCCGCGCAGCTGCGTAGGCGCGATCTCGGCGATGTAGGGAGGCAGAGTGGCTTGCATCGCTCCAACACTGTCAATCAGTGGAGCAAAGATTATTCGAAGGTCAGTAGACGCTCATGTCGATTGGTCGATCGAATCGAGCTCGTTGAACACGAAGAAGCCTTGACCGCGACGACTCACCCGACTCCCGCAAGAAGTTTGGCGCCGAGCCAGTGTTGCCAGTGCTTTGCGACGCACTCGATGATCACACTGGCGCACATGACGAACCAGATGATGTAGAGCGCATTCTTACGGCCCAAGTAGTCGGAAATGAACGACGACGAGGTCATACCTAGGACGTTCGGCAAGTCCAAGTGAGTTTGCCGTCGCTCCGAACGGTCATGCCGTGTGCCCCTTCGGAGCAGACTCACCGATCACCTGCCCGACGGACTGCATGCCCCCCCATACGCTGACGTACTTGGGGTTGAGAGATGTGGTGATGACGCCTGTTGTGGCGCTCTTCGTAAAGACGGTACCGAACTGTCGGATGAAGCCCTTGTTGGCGATGATGCTGCCGTTCAGGTTGACCTGAGACCACGATCGGCCGGCAATGCAAAAATAAGTTCGGAGGCGGAGGCTCAGCGTTCAGCATAAGCGCGGACGGTGCCAGTTGGCACAAGATTCGCATCGGAACGCGTCGCTGTAGACGACGGCTAGGGCGAAGGGTAGCACGAGCATGAACTGACCTGATATCCATCACACATGGCTGAGAAGGCTGCAATGGTGGCGTACATCGCCGCCACCTTGTAGGCTTTCAATGCTTGCGGGATCGTCAACGAGTCGAGCGCACTCTTGCGGGTGGCCGAGTATTGATCGACGTGCTCGACATGGTCGGCGCGTTCCTCTTTCGAATCACTCATGGGTGTTGTGGATCGAGCTCGGTTCATTGGCGGTAAGTGTGGGCGTGTGTTCGAGAGGGGGTGATGAAGATGAGAAAGAAGAGTCGAGGACCCCGGAATCTGGACAGCAACCGACGACGCCGTTACCGTGTGAGTGCACTTGAAAGCATGCGGGGCTCCGCGGGCGTCCCGGTCCGGATCCGAAGCCTGACGAGGGCGATCGTCCTTGGTGCCAATTCGGTGCAAGCGTCGCAGAACTACCTACTGCGAGTCTCGAGACTTTGCACGAGTGCGAAACTGCGGGCGCCCAAAGCATCGGCGTGACATTGCGCCGCGGTTGTCAGAGCCGAGTCGGAGACCGGGGACCCTGGTGCCCCGCACGCCCGGCGCTGCTGCAGGGTGCGGCGGAGGTGGAAACATCATTGCGCCGCTGCTCAAATCTCAGATCTCAGATCTCGTCATCTCCTGTCCGAGTCGGACTTTTGCCGAGAGAACATGATGCTTCGGAGCTTCCGAACCCCAAGATTATTCACTGGTCAAGTAGGTACCTAGTAGTACAGGCTAGCTGAGGGTTAGGTAGGTGCTTTAAGTAGGTACCTTTTTAAGGTAGGAGGTATTCTCAGGGTGACTAGTTCTCAGGGTGATGCAGTGACCTCTAATGCTGAGCATGACAGGTACAAGTATTCCGCCCAAGTACCTAGGTATTCCGCAAACATAAAACACTCTCGATTCCTCATCACGTGGTGCGGGGGCTCTAAAAATGGAAGAAGAAACGTTTCCGCGTCGCCTCAATGTACAATTACGGTGCGCACTTGAAAGCACTGCGCAGCCTCGCTGTCGGAATTTAGAAGAAGCCCAGACGTGCAGAGGCCATGCTGGCGCGCCCGCCATATCCGCACTTCGTCGTAATGACCCGCCGAAATCCCGAAAACCTTGCAAGGCCTTGGCTCTCATTCTCGCACGCCGGACCGTCGTCCGCTCCAATTCGATTTGATCGTCGTCCCCAGGATTCGGTACCTGCTATAAGTTAAACTGACCACTGATCTGCGAGTGACTGTACTGGACATGGCTACTGTGGTTAGGGAAGTCGGCACGACAATCTTGGGCAACTCGCCCGTCGCTCGCTGCCAGTTGAATGGCGGCGCGTTCGTGCAAGACTGTCTCGTCACCCGAAGAGGCAAGCTGTACCGAACGGATGCACCTGTTGATAGAGATGCGCGCTGATGTAGATTGAACACCCACTAATCCACAATACTCGTTGTCTGGGCGTTGTCTGGGCCTTTGAACAGGCTGGCAGTACGCCGCCTTCTATCTCGACAACCAACCCGGTGTTCGTCATGTCTGCCTAGCACGACGACAGCTCCCTTCCGGCGCCTGGGATAGAATCACATTCACCGACTACGATCAGATCGAGGATGATGGACACAGTACGTCCTGTCGCAGATCCTCGTCGAGTGACCTCGGTCCGAGCTCAAGAGATCACGTGACTTGTCCAGATGTCATCTCGCTCGGCATCTGCGATGCCGACGGGTCGATCCACTTTTCTTTCGATGCACACGACACCCCGCTGCACTACCGCCACTCGCTAGTCGATCTGACATCCGAAGCCGCGAATGCTCAGTGGCGAACCGAATCCTTCTCGAAGGTACTCGACCATTTGCCCGGTCTGGAGCACCTTTCAAAGGCCGAATACTTCGAGGCAAGTTCCAGGGATGAACTTTCACAAGCGTTGTCGCAGATTTTGACCGTGATTCATGCGCCTCGACAGGAAATTACATACCCTCGCTTCGTTTCCGTGAGCGAGCCACCTGGTGCGCTTGTTTTCGAGTACCGAATCGGCATCTCTGGTGAGTGCCAGCCAGCTCAACTTCATCTTTGTGCGACCCAGGCTGATGTGCACTATCGCTCGATGCTGCAGGGCTGGGGAGCGATTTGATGTGCATTTATACAGGAAGCGCGGACGATGGAGGCGCATGGCGACACCGAGGTGTGTATCTGCAAGGCGTTCAGAACAACCCGTACGTCTGCATCAGAAAATGACGCTCGCCCTCGCACGGACTAACTTGCGACCCCACTTGCGAAGGTACATCAACGGCATCGATGCGGACCTCAACGGAACCTTGCATGTTTCATGGACCTACCGAGACTACGTTACCGTCACTCTCGAGCAGTCTCGTCAGCAAGCGGGTCCCAACGGGCCGGAGAATGTAAGTCGCACAGTGAAGGCGCTCGCCTCTTTTTGACTTCGCCTTTACTGACTTGCTGCACATCTTTGAAATACCCAAACATTAATTGGCAGAACCATGACCTGTGTTATGCATACTCTCCTCCGGAAAAGGACGGGAGCGGCCCTGGTGTGCGGTGGTATGCATCGGACGGTCGTCAAGTCGGAACATCGAGCTCGAGCCCCATTTTGCCATCGACCTCGGGCATTTTGGCTTTTAATATCCCTAAGTACTCGGGTGAGTTTGTTTCATTCCTTGATTTATGAAATGAGCAGCTGCTCAATTTGTCTGTGTTAATGCTTCGCAGGCATCCTCAATCAGGAGGCTCAGTGCATAGCACCCCGAGGGGGCTTTCATGTTCTGAATCGCGAGCTCATCGGTGGGGTCGTAACTTGGTGCGTTTCCCCACCTCTTAGGTCGCACATGAGTTTATTACCATTTCGGCTGATCTGCTGTTAAGCTTTTCAGGTTTGTCTACTCGCTCATCGACGGCAAATGGGCCAAGGAACCCTTACCTGTTCTGCCGCCATCACAGACGTCGGCTCGCGGGAAGATTCTGGTGTCAAGAAAGAGCGAGCGTCTTCTGGTGTTGCTCCCATTGGCCCAAGACCTTCTCATCTTGACCAGGCCCGTTCAACAACGTTGGGAAAAATGCTTTGTTGTCCCAAATGCTGGAGGCGAGAAAGGTATGGAGGTACTGTACGACGTGAGTCATGTGACGTGGTTCGCCTGAATACGAGGACAGGAGCTGTTCTGACTTGCGACCCTCGGCCCCTAATTAGCGTAAACGTCTGGCTTTCGACGACGGGATACTGTCTCTCTTCTTAGGGTGTGAGGATAGAGCGAGTAGACACAAAACCATCAATGTCGTTGATCTTGATGTAGACGCTGAATGTTGAAACAATGTCGCGTGTGAATTACGAACGCTGGCGTCAGTTTCCTCTGAGGCGCTTCGACGCATCCTTGCCCAGAGGCGTGGGCCCGTGACCGGGTCTGCTGACTCCCCCACAGGTCAGTATTTTTCAAGTGCGATCCCAAAGGGTTGAGTATGAGCTAGGAATGCTTCGTCTCGTCCCAAAGCCGAAATCTTGATTTCTAGGAATGTCTTGGTGACGATGAGTACCCAGCGGGTTGATCAAGGGCTGGAGGGTGGCATCTCTCGGCTGATGTAATGCTTTTTGAACTGGTACTGACGTCGGAAGATATTCCAGCTGCTTGGGAGTATCCAAAATCTAATCTACTCGAATCGATCGCGCGTTGATCCCACAACACTGTACATTCAGAGGCAGATCACAGACATCATGTTGGCCCTACTTGAGCTCGCCAGCTCGACGAGGACTTTTTGCCAGCTCGGCCGGTTCCTACTGCGAAAGCACCCTTAGCATTGTGTAGGCCACTGCACTCTAGACCAACACATCTAGTTATATCCCCCCAGATCCTTTCTGGCTGAGGAATGTGTAGGCTGCATGACTATGACCTCACTAGCGTCCCTCGAACCTGAAAACCTCTTCGAGTTCGGTCCACCAGCCTTTCTCGCCAGCCGAGCCGGTTGCACCGTCGACCAACGATTGCTGCATGCCATCCGTGAGCTCCCACCATCTCCGCGTGTCTGGATCCTGTGAGAATAATCACATTCGGTGAGAGCCTGCTTCAAGTACCCGCAGGGTAGATGGAGGCCCTACCTCGGATATTCTCCTCATATCGCCCTCCCAATCGGATCCGACATAGGTAAACCGAGCGATCAGAAGATCAAACTGCGGTGAATGATGGATCGTATAGTCCTTGATGTTGGCCTAATCCACTCGGTAGCTTCAGTGAATTTACGACATGATGGTCTTTGAACCTCTTCGATCGGGGCCTACCTGTTCAATAGTGCGCAGGACGGAAGGCCAGACGTTCGCATGGATCTGAATTGGATGGACGTACGTGAGCGCTTCATCCTCGAGCAATGTGGCGATGAAGTGTCAAGTGGTACAGATGGGAGTCCAGGAGTTCGCACCTCTTTGTATTCTTCCAACGTTTCTGACCTGACCTTGACAATCTGGCAAACGACCTTGGACATTGCCAACCGAGCGTTGTGGGGGAGGAAGGAAGAAGGGACTTGAAGCTTGAACGTTTGAACCTTGAAGCCTAGCTCGCCTCGGCGCAATGATTCAGCGGTCAGCGCTAACGCGACCACTGGCCGACGGGGCCCGACGGTGGATTAGTACACGCCATGGCTTCCAACACGGCTCCGGGCGGGCCGACGTCGATTCACGTGATGTCTCCCGACTGATTCGTTATTGCCCAAGCACCAAATATCAATTTGCTCTTGCCGTTGGCGGGCTAGAGCTCCTAGATGACAAGTGACTACGGATGTACCTGGTTGAAGTTGCATGACATTCGTCATTTCGCACCGCGAAGACGAAATCACCGGTTCCCGCCATCGCTGCGGGGTGGCCCGGGGGCATTGCCCGCGAGTGTTCGTACTCGGCATTGTGCATTATGATCAGGTCACGTGGGTATAAGTACAGTTACACGCGCTAGAAACTACACATAGAAGCATTTGAAGATTCGCCTCCGCCATCGGGGGTAGTCAGTGGCCATTCACTCTGATCGTGTTCGCAGCCGACAGTTGACGGTCCCTGGCATGCTTCTCTTCGTCGGTCAAGCTCAACCCAGTGTCGGGATTAGGAGCCAAGAACGCGGAAGCGGTGATCAACCGCGCGGCGGGGTTCAACTCGAGACCGAATCCGGGCAGATCGTCAGAGATGTCGATTGAGCCACCGTGGGGGACGGGTTCATTGAGGAAGAGATTGCCAAAGACAGCAGCGATCGATTTTCCATCGGCCGAATTCGCGATGTCTGTTCTCGTCGTCGAGGGTTGCTTCGTCAGTATTGAGCGTGCTGAGCAGCGAGAAGGGCCAATAAAATAGGTGGTATGACTCACATTCGCAGAAAGGCGAGTGAGGCTGTGACATGATGAAGTGGTACGAGTACGGCCCAGATCCGTGCGGCACCACTGGGATGTCATAGGCCGCCGCGTGCGCGGAGATCTTGAGAACTGCGATGCAGATGATGCTTTATGAGTACGGGGGTCCTAGGCAAAGGTTTAGTAAGAAGAGAACCTCACGCTCAGTGAGGCCACCCATCCACATCACATCTGGCTGAAGCAGATCGACAGCTCGACCTTCAATAAGTTGGCGGAAGCTACCATGCAGAGCTCATTCGCCGTCAGCGCCGATAGACCAGGCAGGCTTTTCGATTGGATCTGCGAACTCACCCGTATCGCGAATATTCGTGCTCGCCAGTAGTCCATTTAACTTGAGGCAACCTCTGCTTCAACAGCTTGTGCCCGTCAAAGTCGTCGGGGTGCAGAACCTAGGAGAGAGAATCACACCAGTGTATCAGCCTCTGAAGATGCATGACTCGTGCGGCAGACAGACAGTCTTGAGCCTCACCTCCTCCCACCACGTGATGTCAATGCCCTCGTCAATAGCGCCTTGGGCAAGCTGAATCGCATACTGCACGCTCAAGCTCATCCAGCAATCGACCATGAGGGGGAAGCCATCCCCCAGAGCCTTACGGTGCGCCTTCAAAAAGTCGAGGTTGCGTCGTAGCGAGTCGAAGCCATCGTTCGGGGAGTAGGGAAGGGCGACCTTGGATCCCCAGAACCCAAGTTCCCTCGCATAGGTTGGCTCAGGGCCGGTAAGATAGAAGGGAATTTTCGCATCCTTGGTTCGTCCCCCAATCATTTTCTGCAGTAGCGAGACACACAATGTCGGATGATCAGAATTCTCGCAAAATCTTTAACCGCCTGGAAGGCTCCGCAAGAGTGAATGAAGCTTACATAAACCGGCTCGTCACGAATCTTGCCGAGCAAGTCCCAGATCGCCAAGTCGACGACAGAGATGGCGGCGACGGGAAGACCTTTGCGGCCTTCAGAATCGCACAGAGCAATCGTTGCATCAGCATGGAGAACTCAGCGCTAGAGAGTTCACCATATGCCGAAGGCGCGCCGGACTTACCGTAGAAGGTCGAGGCCTTGAACATCTGATCCCAGATCCTGTTCGTGTCCCTGGGGTCGCTACCGATGACAAAGCGACTTAAATGCTGTTCGATGAGCCAGCATGCTGGAGGACCACCGAACCCCGTCGAAATTCCTTGGGTCCCATCGCTAGCGGTGATGATGCAGACAAGCGATCCCAAAACACCGATACCGAACGAGGTGCGATCCTCGCGGTACTGCTTGTAGCCAGACATCGGGGTCGAAATGCCGCACTTTGTGTTGGGCAAGGTGGCATGGGGCTTGCCCCCATCGAGGATCCAATGTCCTTCTTTTTTACGATGATAGTCACCTCCGTCTGAGCCATCTGCGGGGATGAACGTCTCGACTTTGACGATGGTCGGCCATTGCTTTGTCGCGGTGGGTGCGGTCGAAGGCATGCTGAAGATTGCGATGGAACGTATGCTTGACTGGCTGGTAGAAGTTCTCGTAAGATGGGGAAGAGGCGCTGATGAGATGGAACCTCGTAGAGAGCTGCCGAAGACGACCTGCACTCGACCGCTCGCCGCTTAGGCGACTCGGACCACGGCGGACCGGTCAGGCGGCCCGATGGCGCTCGGCCCAAGATCGGGCCATCTTTAGACCGCCGGGGCAAAATGGCTTGCGACTCGGAGATCTCGGGTCTCGGACATGCAGTTGCCGATGCCACTGGGCTAGGTAGGACCCTACGCTCAGGGCGTGCCTTGCAATTGGAAGTTGCCGGCCTTGGCAGTTACTGGTAGATACTTGTCTCCATTAAAGATGAGCTGGCTGTGCAGACCTGGCAATAACAAAGTACCTACGCAGCGGCTAGTAACGGTAGTAAATTCTTGGGTACCGATGATACTCTCAAATAAATGCTTGTTTTGTGCAAAAGAAGTGTTCTGCCCGATCTGGGACACATACCGGTCGACGATCAAATTCTTCCTCCAAGTTGTTGTCACGCCAGAAGCAAGTCCGCACATGAGGAAACAACTTCGCGGCTAAAATCGCACGAGAGCACCTCTTTCTGACCTCACTGCCCTGCTGCCCTGCTGCTGCTTGGGATGCCTTCATTCGGTGGCCCGGGGAGCCGCCTATCGAAGACGGTGCGCTTCTACTCGGCGCGAGTCATTGAAACAGAACGGATATGTTTGAAGCCTTTTCATTGCAGATTCACAAAAGCTCCTCCATCCACGAGAACATAGGCACCCGTCACTGTTCGCAGTCGAGGAGCTAAGGTTAGATGTCATGATGAAATGCGCGATAACTGTCCAGGCCCGGCCAGTGGCTCACCATACGCAGCCATCTCGCTTAACAGGAAGACTGTCGGGCCAGCCAGATCTTCGGGCCGCCCCAATCTACCAAGTGGAATGCGTTTCTCCATGTATGCTCGCTTTACGGGGTCCGACAGATCTTGAGCATTGATGGGTGTCTCGATCGAGCCTGCAGAGCGAGAGAAAAGGTGTTTCGAGTCTGAGTCGGTCCTTGATCACAAGCTAGGCTCGAATTTCGCCAAGGCTCACCGGGTAATACGGAGTTACCTATGATTTGAATCAGATAACTCGTATTAGCAAGATGCTGTTTTATGCCTCAGTCTCCCTGAGCTCGCGGAAGAAGCTCACATCGAATATTATGCGGCGCCAGCGAGATAGCACAGGATTCCATCAATGATTTCACTCCGGCTTTGGTTGGGGTGTAGTGTCTGAACCAAGGACCAAAGAGTACTCAGTCCACTTGATTTGTTGGACTGTGGCACTCAACGCAAGGTCTAGCCCGCTGCACTCACGCTTGTTCACCGCCGCCTACGAGTGCTGAGATAGATGAAACGGCCACGATGGACCCGCCTTGAGGGGTCTGTTCCTTCATCTGTCTCGCGCAAGCCTACGTTGATATTTGATCAAACGAAATAGATATTTTGTAAGAATTTGAGCTCAGAGAAGGTCGTGCATCCCATCCTCATACCTGCACAAAGTAGAATGCGCCGTCGAGGTTGATCGCCCGCGTGGAGCGCCACACGTCGCGGGGAATGTCCAAGAATGCGTAGAAGGGGCACACTCCGGCATTCGAGACGCAGCAATCAATTCGGCCAAATGCCTTGACTGCCGCTTGAACAATCTGATGACATAAGAACAACTTGCTCGGATCGTCAGCGTAAATTCTTAACCCCAAAAGTTACGAAGCTGCGAAGACCGGACCTCGTCAGCTGTGCGTTCGTCGCTGATGTCTCCAGCAACCTGCACCGCGGCAGGTCCAGGAAGCCCGAGTCCATTCCTTTCCCTTTCAATCTCGGTAATGACCTGTTGAGCGTCGTGGGTAGCTTGCGATGTGTTGAGATGATGAACTACGACCTTGGCGCCTGCGCGGGCACATCCAAGAGCGATGCCGCGTCCGATACCTTGCGAAGCACCAGTGATGCACACGACTTTATCTTGAAGTAACAGCATCCCGGAGGCTTAAGCGGGTAAGTTTGTTGACAAACTGGGGTGTGATTTCGACGAAAGCGGTCGCAACGATCAAACCAGCAAGGGTGTGACAACCGAGTCGGTGCGCAACAAAGATGTACCGCGGAAAGCTGTGGACGGTTCGCGAAGGCGGCGTCTAATAACTCGGAATCCCATTTTTACGTATGTGAAGAAATTCCCCACAAGGCTGGAGAAGTTATTTCAATTCAAGCGAGTAATGATTTTGGCCAAATGGACCATGCGTTGTAGTAAATAACCACCGTAGGTGGGTTGATCTTATCGCTGTTTCATTCCGGGTCTCTCGGCGAGCGAACCAAATTTATGGGAATAAGGAATTATAAAAAATTAGATTCCAGCTAGTCTACACAAAAGAGACGACCCTAAACGGGCAACGGCAACAAAACACGATTGCCAACTCCACCACTACTGCAGCTACAAAGCAGGCGCCGCGGCAACCTCGATCTTGCCCGGCAATGCCGTAGAACTCACGGGCTGTTTGGACTTGCTGATCCTCAGCTCTTGATGATAAACAATACGCATGGCACGAATCTTCATGAGTCGACAATAAGTAACTGTAGGTGGCGGCTAGGTGCCCACATAGGTACGTACCTATCATGAGAACTGAGGCCATGAGAACTGATATCCATAAGACCTGAGATTTGATGAGCAGCGGCGCAATGATGTTTCCACCTCCGCCGCACCCTGCAGCAGCGCCGGGCGTGCGGGGCACCAGGGTCCCCGGTCTCCGACTCGGCTCTGACAACCGCGGCGCAATGTCACGCCGATGCTTTGGGCGCCCGCAGTTTCGCACTCGTGCAAAGTCTCGAGACTCGCAGTAGGTAGTTCTGCGACGCTTGCACCGAATTGGCACCAAGGACGATCGCCCTCGTCAGGCTTCGGATCCGGACCGGGACGCCCGCGGAGCCCCGCATGCTTTCAAGTGCACTCACACGGTAACGGCGTCGTCGGTTGCTGTCCAGATTCCGGGGTCCTCGACTCTTCTTTCTCATCTTCATCACCCCCTCTCGAACACACGCCCACACTTACCGCCAATGAACCGAGCTCGATCCACAACACCCATGAGTGATTCGAAAGAGGAACGCGCCGACCATGTCGAGCACGTCGATCAATACTCGGCCACCCGCAAGAGTGCGCTCGACTCGTTGACGATCCCGCAAGCATTGAAAGCCTACAAGGTGGCGGCGATGTACGCCACCATTGCAGCCTTCTCAGCCATGTGTGATGGATATCAGGTCAGTTCATGCTCGTGCTACCCTTCGCCCTAGCCGTCGTCTACAGCGACGCGTTCCGATGCGAATCTTGTGCCAACTGGCACCGTCCGCGCTTATGCTGAACGCTGAGCCTCCGCCTCCGAACTTATTTTTGCATTGCCGGCCGATCGTGGTCTCAGGTCAACCTGAACGGCAGCATCATCGCCAACAAGGGCTTCATCCGACAGTTCGGTACCGTCTTTACGAAGAGCGCCACAACAGGCGTCATCACCACATCTCTCAACCCCAAGTACGTCAGCGTATGGGGGGCATGCAGTCCGTCGGGCAGGTGATCGGTGAGTCTGCTCCGAAGGGGCACACGGCATGACCGTTCGGAGCGACGGCAAACTCACTTGGACTTGCCGAACGTCCTAGGTATGACCTCGTCGTCGTTCATTTCCGACTACTTGGGCCGTAAGAATGCGCTCTACATCATCTGGTTCGTCATGTGCGCCAGTGTGATCATCGAGTGCGTCGCAAAGCACTGGCAACACTGGCTCGGCGCCAAACTTCTTGCGGGAGTCGGGTGAGTCGTCGCGGTCAAGGCTTCTTCGTGTTCAACGAGCTCGATTCGATCGACCAATCGACATGAGCGTCTACTGACCTTCGAATAATCTTTGCTCCACTGATTGACAGTGTTGGAGCGATGCAAGCCACTCTGCCTCCCTACATCGCCGAGATCGCGCCTACGCAGCTGCGCGGAGCTCTGGTTAACGCATACTCGTGAGCAGAACTTCACTCGCCGCGTTCGCGCACCCGACTGCGTTTTGCGCCGATCGCAGCGGCTGAGCTTTGTCCTTTTGGAACTTAAACTATTTTCGCAGCGCTTGGTTCGTCGTCGGACAAATTCTGGCCCCCACGATCCTGCAGCAAGAGAACAAGCGCCACCCTCTCGTCTTCCGTCCGGCCATCTACTCGCAGTGGGCGTTCCTCGCCGTGCTCATCGTGCTCTGGGTCATTGTTCCCGAGTCGCCATGGTGGCACGCTGGGAAAGGCAACGAGGAGCGTGGCAAGGCTACCCTTCGTCGACTCAACGGCTCTGTTCCTGGTTACGACGTCGACGCCGAGTGGGAGATCATGAAGGCGACAATCGAGCACGAGCGTATCGAAGCGGAAAAACTCAAAACCGGCTCCTTCGTCAACATCTTCTACGGCACGAACGGATGGCGCACGCTCATTGCATGCTGGCCCAAGTGCTGCCAGCAACTCACCGGTGTAAGTTCGTTTTTCAGCTCGGATCGAGCGCCGTTGGCGCGCACCTGAAGCCTGAGAAGAGGAGAGGAGTTTGCTGACGCCTCTTTCTTTTGCACCCCTTTTTGATCGTCTCTCTCTCGCGCGCTCGTCGCTCACAGCTCACGCTAGTGAACTCGTATGCGACCTACTTCTTCCAGTTGGCCGGCAACAAGGATCCGTTCAAGGTGACCGTCATCCTCGCATGCACTCAAATTGCTTCGGTCATACTGGTCTCGCTTTACACTGGTGCGTTCCTGACAGATCGTGCGATGAGACTCTGCAGCCGACAGCGCAGCCGCACGACTCTTGCTCGAGGTGACTGACCCCCCTCTGGACGTGTTCCTCTCCTCAGATACGGGCCGACGTACCGCGACCTGGGTCGGTTACGCCATCACCTCATTGTCGGTCCTTGCAATTGGTATCATCGGCACGCAAGCGTACACCTCGGCGCCGCTCGGCTCGCTGTTGGTGAGTGTTGCCGCTCGAGCCGGTCGACGCGCAGCCGCATCGTGCGCGCCTTGAAACTGACGTCTGCCTCCTTCCGATAATGTCCGGCGCAATGGTGCAGATCTTCTTCGCATGCTCGGCAATCTTCTTCAACACGGCCTCGGGCGCCATTGGCTACGTCTTCCTCGCCGAGATTCCGACGCAGCACTGGCGCGCCCGAACCGCCGGTTTCGGTGCCGCGGTCGGTGCCTGCTTCGGCGTGTGCTTCTCCTTCTCGGTCCCGATCATGCTGAAGGGAGCGCCAAAGTGGGGTGTCAAGACGGGCTTCTTCTTTGGTGTCACGGGTACGATCGCCACCATCATCGCCTACTTTATCTTGCCGGAATGCGCTCAGTAAGTCGGGCTCGCATGTCGACCTTGTCTCCCGTCCGCTCGCGCACGAACTGACGCTGGTGTTCTTCATCCGCGACCTGCACCCTTTTCCTTTACGCAGACGCACGACCGCCGAGATCGACGAGATGTTCGAGAAGAAAGTCGCTCCCCGAGACTTTGCCAAGTTCGATACAGATGTGCAGAAGGCATGGCGCTCGGACCAAGCCGCCAATGCTCGAGGCGAAAAAAAACGAACTCCGCAGCGACTGAGTCTCCGGAGGAACGGTCTGGCCTGGGGTCGGCGGGTGCTAGGATCATGAGTGCTATTCAAGGGGTTTTGTTCAAAGAATGTGTCTATTCTTGGGGATTTGTGTTTTTCCGTATTATGATGTGTGGTGTATTCCCGGCGTGTGTGATAGCAGTAATGCAGCGGGCTAAAAGCTTGTCGCTTCTCATTTGGTCCCCTGGAGCTTGTCACCGCCACCTTGACAGAAGGCCTGTTGGCAACGATTTGAATTGAGATACCTCACAGCCTCAGAAAACGAGGGATAAAGTTCTTATTTCTCTGAGAGATGCTGGTGTTGGTGCTCATGCGATTGCGATGCTCATTGGCATGCATGCCTCTTTTGTGACCCCGGGTTCCTTCAGTTGAGATCTCTTTGGCCGCAGAGCTCGTTTACCGAGCCAATGGAGTTGTGAACTTCATCACACCACAGCATCATGATATCGCCAGAATCTTCGAAGTCCCCCAATGCACCCAATGCATATATATAGCAACATGGACAGGAAGACACAAATCTACAACAGCCCTACAAGGCGCTACACCGAGCAAATGTTCCCCAACTGACACTTTGGGCTCATTCCCTCATCTGATTGACATCTGGTGGGAATGTGGTGGTACCGTCGTTGGTGCGCACAAGCGTTTCAAGGACGGTAGGGGATAGCGATAAATCAAACCAACTTGCGAAACTGTGACCAAGTAGATCATTGTCCCACCATGATGCCTCAGCACCCAATCCCCTGAAGGCCTGTTCGCTCGCGCCGGCCGAAATGTCTCCGTTTGGACAATAAGGCAGACCTCCATTGAACACGCTATGACCCGGTGCAAAAGATGTGCTTCCGATGGGCACTGTTGCTGCGGTGTGAAGTGCAGTCCCTTTCGTTCCGGGAATGGATGAAATCTGCATCAAATCATCGAATGTAGTTGTCTGTTCCCCGACATCTTGATCAAGTGCCGATATCTCGCCATCAATGCGAGCTCGTGTTGGTTGATTGTCGTGACTCGCTTGCAACAAAGCATGTTGATTAGGGGAAAGATGGTTATGTATGGCTTGATGGTGCTTTGGCGTAACATCACCACTCGGCAAGATTGCTCGCTCCGCGCTGAACGCCGTGTGATGCAAGTCCACCAGCGCCGATGCACCTCCAAGCGAGCCATCCATCGAGTTCTGTCGTTTGATGGCACAAGAAATCATAGCATGGTGTCGAGCTATAGTGATAGAGATAGTGTAACACATTAGCTGATTATGTACATCGCTGCTTTCTTATCAAATCAAGGATTATGTTGGAAGAACCGGCATCAGAGGCTCCAACTAACCAGCAAGATCGAAGTATGTTGCTGCTTCCCTCAAGCCTCGTAATGTGTCGTGGATGGCGGGGTCAATCATCTCATTGCGACGATATGCTCGCACTAGAATGGTGAATGGGTGCAAAGAGTCAAAGGGAAAGCATCAGTGTCCAAAGCTGATGTCATTGCCAACATGGAACAGCAAGAAGAACTCACACAGCATCATTCTTGCCCCTACGAAGAAAGTCCAGCTGAGGTACGCACTACTGACGGTCGAAGCTCGGGCCAAGTAGCTGATCTGCTTCGCAGCCTCGTGCGCCTTTTCGCCTGCGTGAGGGTCGGGTGCTAGATTGGGTGCAAGAGGGTAGGCAAGCTATGCATCAAGCACAGCAATGGTCAGATTTTGCTTTTTACAGTCAAGTGAAATGCTGCTTTCCATCACTTACCAAAGATTGCAGCTTAATGACGGTCGCCCAGTAGAGGGCCTGTACCAATATTGCGCGCGGGCGCGTGTCTGCTGTGTTGACCGTCCTCAGTGCAAGGGGTAATGATGAAAACCAATGTGATAATGTTTGGTCCATGGCCTGGCAACAGAAGTCCCGTAAACCAACAATAACACCCTTCCTGGAAGAAACGCATGTTGAGACTTACTTCGGTTCCCTCTCTAAACTTTTGCACATCATCCAAACGCTCACGGTGCAGTTGATGCACTTTTCCCAACAGGTCCGTCACCTCGATCAGTGCCACCAACTCCACGTCCGCGTTTCCCATCTCTCCGTATGTCGATCGAAAGCCGAGTTGCTGATGCGGTGAGACAAAGAGCCGAGTCGATGGGACGCCCTGGGATTGAATAAGGAAAATCATGAATCAGGTGCAAGATGCACACGTACCACAGAGTAGCACTGACTCACGTTGGTCAACCATTCTGAGTCTATGCATGGCAGCTGTCTTGAAATGTGATCGTCCGCAAAAGCAAGACTGCGCCAAGTGTAGTCCAAAGCCGAAGAAGAAAAGTGAGCTCAAGTGAGGGTCAGATATACATGGCAATGCACAACTGCACCAGCGATCCGCTAGGCGGTGAAACGTCTCAGATGCTTACTCCCAACCAGTTGCTGTCGCACTCCATCTGTCGAGGACGAAGATGGCCCAGAACAGTCGCCGTCGCTCTTCCGCTTCGGCATGGCTTGTCGATCGATTGAGCAGCTGCATCGGACTGACGCCGCGGGCGTCCGATGGTCGTAAAGCGTTCATCTCTTCCTTGTGCAGGGACATGTGGGCAGCTAGGGGTCGTAAGATGCTGCGAGATGTCAGATTGTTGAAACAGCTCTTGCAGTCAGGCTGGGTCTCTCACCTGATCTCGTCGTTAGCGCCAAAGCCCCCCACGCCGCGGGTGTCGTGTTCGCGCCAACGTCATCCAATGCGACGAGCATCAAGGCCTCGATCGAGGCAACGGAGGTTGAGCCCATACTATACATGACAACTTTGCGCTTGGCTCGTTCGCGGTACACTTCTTTTGACTCGAGGTTGTTCCAACGTGGATCGAATGAGAACTGGACGCAGTAAAGAAAGGAAGGGTGCACGTTGGGTGAGGATATGGCAACGAGAGGCCAACGGAACCCAGCTGACGGAGCGCGAGAAAAAGCACCAGTACCACGCACCCTTAGACTTGCGACGACGATGCCATAGATCAAAATAGGCCATTCATTCTCATTTTTGCTAGCTGTTCGAAGAGCTTCGCTGATGTCGCGGCGCACGAACGGCGTCCATGGGGCGACGTGGATGAAGAATAGATCGAGACTGAGATGGTAGGAGAGAGGGCATCTTCTTCGTCAGGCGCATCATTCGGCGGGTGATTGAAGACACTCTTCGCTTCTTCGAGCTCAAACTTACAGAGTCAAAAGCAAGTCGTGCGGTGGGAGATCATTGGGCACCGAGCTTGCTTCCGGGAAGCCGGAAAGGCTGTCGGGCTTTAATGTATCCGCGGTCCCCAGAAGTCGGTGGTTTGTAGGATCTTCGGTGTACTCGTATTGAACTTCGTGGTGCGAGTAATTAGACGATAGCGGTGGTGGCATGAGCTCGGTCGAGTTGATTGACGCGACGGAGCCAGCCGGTGTCGCGGACGCGGCCGAGGCCGGAGTGGTCGCTGATGCCGCAGCGAATACTGCAGTTGCCGACGCTGAGCCGACGCTACCTGGCCCTGCCACTATGCCCGCTTGACTTCCATGTCGAGGCTCGCCTGGATCATCGAAACAGTCGAGCCTCGTTGAGAAGTCGGCCATTCGAGAATTGACCATAGCGAGCGCCTCTTCTAGAACACTGCCATGACGAGAACGCAGCGCGAGCGATCAAGTGAGGAACAGCCCCTCTGCCGAAAAGTGGACTGAACAAAGCAATGTAGGTTTGAGAACTTGCCTGACTCGCTGTAGCAATTCGCTGCCTACGCCCTGCTTTAGACCTGGCTTGAGACGGTGCCTGGGATCGACAGACGGGTGGATGAGGTGTCAAATCATCGGCTGCAGGCTACCCAGACCCAGTCAAGGGTACAGGTGGTACATCCAGAGCCAGAGGCAGAGCCACCTACCTGTATTCGCATTGCTGGCCCGACTGGATGCAGTTGGCACATATGGGCTTGTCGCTCGTGCACTTGATCTTGCGGGTGCGGCATTGCACACACGACGAGGCCAGCCGACCGTCGTAACCGGCCGTGTTGCCATCAGTGGTCGAAGCTTTCGCATTCGCATCCGTCTTGGCCCTAATTGCAGGCATGTGTGCGAATGAAGCGCGACAGACAAGGTCGTGGTTGAGAGTGAACTCTCAAGCTCTCGAGCCCAGCTGACTCGTTCTCAAAAAAGCGCCAAGTCCTGGGGTAGTCGGTGGGGTCCAAGCGCAAGCGTGCAGACCTGTGGCCTGAAATAGGCTGTCGGGATGAATGGGGGTGACAGTGGTGCTTCTCGTAACACGTCTTCGGATCATGCAAATTCACTCTTTCTGGAAAAGGAAAGTTGGGCTTTTGTAACCATGGGACTTGGTGTTTCGAAAGCCCGTTAGGCTCAGGCTCTCTTTTTTATTTTTGTATTTGATAGATTTCAATAACAGCACAATTATATTAGTACCTAGAAATCTTCGGAAAAGTCGGAGAAAATGCTTGATGCACACTGGCTAGGCCAGTAGTGTGGGACTCATCGACCCTTTAGCCAAAGTCGACCATACCCACTGAAACCCCCTTTGAAAACGTTACAGAGAAGCGAGGCGACCTGTGCACCCCTGAATAAACTCCCAAAGCTCCTCGAACTCCGTTTCGGTGATCGGCTCCAGAGGTTGAGAGGAGAATCGACGGCGGCGAGAGAGCTTCCAGATCGAAGGAAGAAGAGGATGCGGAGCTCGACCCGTTGACGCTCCGAGCGAGAGACGAGAGGGCACAAGAAGTCGCCAAAGACCAGGTGGAGGGAGGGAGAGACGGCGGCCCAGAGGCGGCGCGCGATCGGGCAGCGGTTCGTCGTGTCTCCTCCCTTGGGGTGATGGAGTCGATAGACGTCGGAGAGATTGTTGGCCGTGACGAGGTCGCGCATCTCCTGACCCCCGTAATTCGTACCATTTTGGTTATTCTAATCGAGGAATTGGGACTCAACGCAGTTCCAGGCAGTCTTGGGGAACCGTAGCGCACGTTGACCCTTGAGGGTGCAGGGCATGAGGCACCAGCAAGGGAAGGATAGTGTTTGTCCAGGGCGACCAGAACCTGCTCCGATGTGACCCCGGGAGGGTTCTTCACCGTGACACAGTTCTCGATGTCATGGACAAGCGGGGGCGACGTGGTGTGCGGTGGCGGTGACGATGCGGTGGGAAGGTGACGTAACGCCAACCGCTGCTGCGAAGGAGTTTGGACGACGGTCGTAAAGCGCCGCTCCGCTTACGCCTCATGACGACCTCGAGCCAACCTCAGCGGCCTCAAGCTTTACGCACGCGCGGCGCCATGGGCGCCTCTTGACCTTAGTCCTTTCAGTAGTCTTTCTTCGCCTGCGAATTACACCGTTTGATCCTTTCTGTTTGGACTCGGAATCAGTGAGGCTCGAGAGCGATCTCGTGCCTTTCACTTTTTTTTTGAAAGGATCAAACGGTGTAATTCGCAGGCGAAGAAAGACTACTGAAAGGACTAAGGTCAAGAGGCGCCCATGGCGCCGCGCGCGAGTAAAGCTTGAGGCCGCTGAGGTTGGCTCGAGGTCGTCATGAGGAGTAAGCGGAGCGGCGCCCTACACGTTGGCGTGCATCAACAACGGCAATTTTAAGTAAAAGGCGTAAGATTGATTCTGTGATCGATACACCGCTAAGTAAGGAGAGTACGCCCCAAATATCTTATATTAAGTTAACGCTCCGTGAAAATGGGTGTACTTGCTCGGCCAGCTAGTCCATAGAAAGAGACGACTCGGACCCTTACAGGGCGCTGGACCTCGAACTGAGCAAATAATGCTCATATAAGCAGCGGAAATCACTACTTATCCTTTACTTCTTCCTCCGTCTCTTTTGAGTAGATTAGCTGGAATTTAAAATCGCATTGTCATTCCCTCCGTCAGCCACCCCCTATGTCGGAGGCAAGTACGCCCGGGGCGTACTTTCTGGGCCAGTACGCCCCAAACTCGGATCGCTACTATAACAGCTGTTACAGCATCACACACCCTTTCCGACGGCTCTGATTGGGTTCATATACTGTCTGGACACCTGCTCTAGAAGTTGAAGCCGATACACACCGAACATGGCAGTATCAAAACTTTTCTGCTGCCCCAGATATAAGGAACAGCGCAGTGAGCAAACGGAGATGCCGAGTAGAAAGGGTTGGGAACGTTAGGGAAGAGAGAGAGAGCCGCGCTAGTCGCGGCCTCGGGAGGTCTTTTTTTTTGTATCTAGCCTGATTAGATTTCACATATTCGGTCTATCTACGCAAAATCACTGTTCTAGCACAGCCTAAGTCCAAAAGTCAGAGGTCCGAGCGCAAAGCGCGAGCACGCCTAAGTTCCCATCCGCCGATCTCCGCATGCCTGAGTTGATAGCGACACTACGAGTGTAGTGTACACAATGACAACCCCCCCTCGCTATCAGGCTCCAGGCATTCGGAGGCCCAGATTCTCGCGATGCCATACAAAGAGCTTTGGGTCAAGAGCCTTGGTGAGAATGTCGGAGACCCTGTCGGCTGTGGCGATGCATTCGACTCTGATCTCGCGCCTCTTGACCATCATCTCGCGGACGAAGTGCTCTCGAATGCGAATGTGACGAGTGCCTGCAAACGAGGATGGGTTGAGAGTCAAAGAGTTCGCACCTTGATTGTCGCTGTAGATGAGGGTGGGTGCCGTCCTCGGAATTCTGAATTCCGAGTTCCTCCAAGAGCTGCTGAAGATGGATTGCCTCCTTGGAAGATTGCGAGAGAGCGATGTACTCAGCGTCGGTGGTGGAGTCTGCAACGCGGGAGGATCGCTTCGAGCACCAGGAAATCGTCGCGCCGGCAAGGAAGTACGCGTAGCCCATTGTCGACTTGGAAGTTCGGACGCACGCACCCCAATTCGAGTCGGAGTAACTATAGAGCGGGCCTGGAGTAGGTGTGTACCGTAGACCGTAGGACACTGTACCTCGAATGTAGCGCAGAACGTGTTTGATCGCGGTCCAGTGCGTCGGTCCGGGCTGCTTGGCGAATCGGGCGAGGTAGCTGACGGCGTAGGCGAGATCGGGGCGAGTGCCAAGTGCGGCGTACATCAACGAGCCAACCGCCTGCAGGTAGCGCGTCCGCTCGTGCTCGGTAGGTGTCGATTCGTCGAGCTCAAGGAGTAGGTTCTTCTGCATGGGGGTGGTGGCGGGCTTGGCGAGGGCAAGGTCGAAGCGTTCAAGGACATCCTGGAGGTAGCGCTCCTGTGAGAGAATGATCGAACCATCTTCCTCGCGCTTGAGTTGGATGCCGAGAACGTATTCCGCGTCGCCAAGTCGCTTGATGCCGTACAAGTCCTCGAGCTTGGAGAGCACGCGATCGATTTCGGCCTCGGAGGGACCGATGAGGAGCAAGTCATCGACGTAGAGCGCAATGTAGTGCCAGTCGTTGCCGTGTCGCTTTGTGTAGACGCATTGGTCCGAGACCGTGGGCTTGTAGCCGAGAGAGCAGAGCGTTGAGTCGATCTCCTCGTTCCAGATGCGTCCGGCCTGCTTAAACCCGTAGATGGATCGGTCGAGCTTGAGAATCTTGCCAGGTAAGTCGATGCCTTGCGGTGGTCGCATGAAGAGGGGCTGGTCGAGCTTGCCATGCAGGTAGGCCTTGTTGACGTCGGCTTGCTTGATCTTGTAGCTGCGCAAGACGGCGATTGCGACAAGGGCTCGGATCGACGTGAAACGAACAACGGGGGAATAGCGCTCCTTGAAGTCGACACCCGGGCGCTGAGTGCTGCCATCTGCGACGAGGCGTACCTTGCGAGATTTGACCTCACCGAACCGATCGCGCTTGGTGCGGAAGACGAAGTGAGACCGTAGAAGCTTGGCACCTTTGGGCAGAGCAGATAGGTCGATGATTGTGTAGACCTTGTACTCGTTCAGCAGCGATTCGAACTCGTCAATGCCCTCGGCCCGCCATTCCTCGGCGTGAGGGGATCGCATCGCTTGGTGCCAGTGGGTTGGGTCGGCGTCGCGAGAAGGGAGCATGTCAAGCGGGGCGTCGGACGAGTCCCTGTGAGCAACGTAGGCGAGCACCTCAGATGCGTCGAGCGAGGCGTGGTCGGTGGTTGACTGGAACACTCGAGAGAGCATCGCGATCGGGTCGTCCGAGTCGTCGTCGTGGTCCGAGAATGGTGGCGACTCGATAAGGACGTTCGTGATAGGAGCGTCAGCAACGGCCGTGGGTTCGGGTTCGGCATCGCCAGTGATGAGGTCGAGCTCGTCAACGGAGTCATCCGAAAGTGATGGGGCGGGAGGTGCCGGGGCGACACGTTCACGAGGCGACGGGCAGGGCGTGTCGACTGACTCGGAGTTGGATGAGTCGGGCGAGCCTGACGATGCGAGCGTAGCGGGCAAGGACGCGGGCGACGGTGCGGAGGACGTGGCAGATGACGACGATGGTGACGCTGCGGTAGTGGAGGCGACGGGATCAGCTGGCGCTGGCGCTGGCACTGGGACGGGCTGGAGCACCGTGGTGTGGACGACAGTGGATTCGACGGGAGCGCAGACGTGTGGGTTGGCCGCGGGGAATTCGGTCTCGATGAACGTGACATTGCGACTGATGCGAATGGACTGCGTGTCAGGATCATACAGTCGATAGGCTTTGGCATGCTGATCGTAACCCACATAAATCACTGGGATCCCCTTGGGTTCGAGCTTGGTGCGTTCATGCTGAGGGACAGTGGTCCAGGCGCGACAGCCGAACGTGCGAAGTCGGGAGATGTCTTGGGGTTCGCCGTGCCAGATCGCATCAGGGACGTTGCCATCGATACCCGCGTGCGGCGTAAGGTTCTTGCAGTCGAGGTAGTACTGCGTCGCTTCTTCCCAGAGGTGGACAGGAAGGCCGGAGTCGTGGAGCAGAGCCAAGACGCCTTCGACGATCGATCGGTTAAGTCGCTCGGCGCTGTCAGGGTCAAGTCCGAAGAGGAAGAGACGATGATAGGAGTGAAGGGAACGAAGTGTGAGAATGAGTCCACTCTCAGCTCGCCAGGACAGCCGCGGCCTGCGCGCACCCCCGCGCGCGCGCCCCCCACGGTTCAAGACTTAGGCGCTCGGCACTTGCCCAGCGCGCCTGCGTATTCGCCAGCGCCCACTCCTGGGCTTATCCCAGAGGTCGGTGCCTCTCCTGTTTAGCGTCCATCTCATCACTTCTGCTTGTCATTGTCCGCACTCGACTCTTCCTAACGCAGTAGTGGTGAACGTCTCATAGGTTATAAGCTCACACGCTACCAGCTCGCATGACCATGCCACCGCCCGACGACAGCACCTCCAACATGGGACAACCAGGGGCGACATCACCCCTTACATCGAGTGCAACCCCCCCACTCCCCGCCGACCAACTTGCCTCCCTCGCAACGCTGCTGTCGAACCTTACCGCTGCCAATTCGGGCACCACCGCACCTGCCACGTCGTCAGGGGCCACCCGCACCGCCTTTCCCAAGCACGCACACCTTGATGGCCCCAAGTCGTTTGTGAATTGGACGCGCCAACTTCGCCTGTGCTTAGTGGACGACATCCACTCATATGTCCTTGATAGCATTGTACCTGATGACTGGACAGCTTCGAAACGCTCCACTTGTGACGCCGTGGCTCGCAACATCCTCGCAAACTCAATCAATTCCGCCGAAGTCTCAGCCGTACTCAACAAGATCCCCACTGCTGAACTCACAGCACCCAAGATCTACGCCACACTCAAGTCGCGCTACACCCCTGACGATGCGACTTGCACGCTCGAACTTTTCTCGCAACTCTGGGGCTTTCAACCCATGCTGGGCACGGTCGCGGAATTTGACACCTGGATCACCAACTTCAAATCAGTCACGCAAGAAATCCTCGATGCAAAGACGACCATTAACAACGTTCTCGCCACGCTTGTTCTTGCAATCGCTCACCCCTCACTCAAAAGCTTCAAAGCAACATTCACCAATGAACACCAAACCCAACACAGCCTTCCGGACATTGACTCACTCGCTGACTGTATGCGAGTCCAGCTTCGGTCGACCAACCTCTCGAACGAGCAATCTAACAGATCCGCCGCTGCACCTCAACTTCAGTGAGCGCAGACTGCTCTAGAAGTGAGATGGAGCAAGGTTCAACACAATCAGCCCTCCTTGCCTTGCCATTGGCAAACCCCTCCCGTGGCCACTGCCTCACCTGTCACAGCTCTTCTCACCGTGTTGCGCAGTGCCCTACGAGGGCTCAACACCAGCCACCAGGACCCTGTTGCTACTGCAGAAAGAAGGGCCACTGGTCCTTCGACTGCAAGAAGGCCCCCAATGATGACAAAAAGTCGAACAACAACACCCACGCTGACTCAACCGTCGACTGGCAACACCATGTTGGGTTCCTTGCCACTGGTCTTCTCGCACATCACCGCCAACTTTGCAACAACTCCTTTGTCGTCGACTCGGGCGCCGCAGTACACATGGTCCCGGACAAATCATTATTCACAACCTATCACCACACGGCACCTACGAAGATTGGTGGCATTGCAGGAGGCATCAATGCTGTTGGGTTAGGGAACGTCGCCTTTGTCGCCACCTCAGGCCAACCAATTACACTCACTGGAGTGCTGCACATGCTGGGCCTGACCATCAACCTTCTCTCGGTCTCTCGCCTCTGCGACACTGACAATGTCCGTGTCACCTTCACAAACATGGCATTGAAATCAAGAAGGACGGCAACACTATTGCTGAAGGCACCAGGATCGACAAAGGGCTTGTTGAACCTTGCTCCATCTCACTTCTAGAGCAGTCTGCACTCACTGAAGTTGAGGTGCCTCACCTTTTGGTGCAGTGGTGGATCTGTTAGGGCTCTACTTGCTGGATGTGAGAATGAGTCCACTCTCAGCTTGCCAGGACTGCCGCAGCCTGCGTACACCCCCGCGCGCACCCCCCACGGTTCAAGACTTAGGCGCTTGGCAATTGCCCAGCGCACCTGTGTCTTTGCCAGCACCCACTCCTGGGCTTATCTGACAGGCAACATCCACTGGGATTGACATTGACTACACGCAAGAGGAGGGGCCGTCAAGGGGAGTTGACTGGGGCGGTGGCAGTTGGTGGAGAGTCAATTGGAATGCTCATGGGAATTCAAGTGTAACGGACTTTATTGCCAACGAGATTGGTAAAAGAGAGGGAGGAGTAAAGGTCAAGACGTCAAGTGGACCAGGCTCCGGGGGAAGGTGTCTAAAACCAAAGGGGAGACTGCTACCCAGGCACCAAGGGGACTTAGCCAAACTATCCAAAGAGGTGGCCTCAGGGGACAAAGGATTGCTTGCGGGAGCACCGGTAAAAACCCTGAAGCCGCGCCTTGGCTAACCAAAATTAAAACAAAAATGAAGAGAGATTGTGCTCCATGCAAATCGAACAAATGACCTCCAAGTGTGCACTTGCACACCTTATGACTATGCCCTCGTATCCAACAATGCTTGAACCAAAACCATGGAGTTGTGTCGACTCCGCAAGCATACAGCCTTGGGGACTTCCTTTGAGTACTGCTGTCATCCTGACACTGTCCCCCCCAGAAGGAAGTCTACCGTGCGGCCAGGCGGCGATTTGAGCGATCGAGGTGCACGAGGTAGGCATTGAGGACGGATGGGTGATTGAGGCAAAGGGACTGCTCCAATATCCAGGTGTCATTGGTGTTGTTGCGGCCTACCCATCGGACTAAGAACGAGCAAACCCCACAGGTGTTCCGACAATTGTGTACAATCCGCTCCGGAATCGCGGAATTGTCGGCAGCGTCGGCCACATCTTCGACAAAAAGAACTGCGGGGTCACGCCAAGGGAACCTTTCAGTATCATTTTCAATGTAAGGATGGAGCAGTCGGGCATGAAAGCGATTGTGCACTCGTGACATTGCTGCAGGAAGATCGAGGTCATAGCTGGATGTTGTGGGAATTGCTGATCGAATACAAAAAGGGCTGATGTAGCAGGGCAACAACTTCAACTTTATCCCCTCAGGAACTGCCAGGTTCTTTGTTGAGAGATAGACGTAACTGCCGGTTTGAAAGGTGGGGTCATCTGGTTGTTGATGCTTGTTGGCCTGATGGGACTGGTTGAGGCATGCCCCAATGATTGCATCTGTCACGTTGAGGTTGCGCAATTGTCAAATCCATGCAAACACCTCTGCACAAGGGACATCCAAGACAGACCAGGAATTGGTGGGCCAGCATCGAGGGAGGTATCTGTACATTGCTTCAAAAGCCAAGAGGGACATGGACGCAGCAACAGAAGAGTTAAGAGCAAACTCAGCTTCAACAAGACGAGACACCCAGGCCTTGGGGTTCAACAAGACCATGATTTGTAAGGTCTGAGTGACCATCTTGATGTGGTTCTTGCTCAATCCATCGGTCTTGGGGTGTGCCGCTGCCGACCTTTGCCTGCAATGCTTGCCAAAACTGCAAGGTAAACTTGGGATTGCGTTGGAAACAATGGCTGAAGGCGTCCCATGCAGTTGAAAGATTGTGGCGTAGTACTTGTCGGCGACGAGCTCAGAGTTGGCATTGGCTGGGAGGGGAATCAGGTGGACCATTTTTCCCCAAGTGTCAGTGACCACCATGATTTGAGCAACCATCATCCCTTCAAACTCGACTGGAGGCAGCCCTGTCATGAAGTCAATGGCCACTTGCTCCCAAGGACCGGAAGGGATGGGCATTGGGTGCAGTCGGCCATAGGGAACTTGAGTTGACGTCTTGCCCTGCGTGCAGTCTTCACATGAACAGCAGAACTTGGTGCAATTGGTGGACATGGACGACCACCAATACAAAGGGTGGATGGTGGCCAAGGTGATGCGATGTCCTGCATGCCCCACGCTCCGATGAATCTCCAAAAGCACGAGCTCGCACAGCGAGGGAACCTTGTCGGAGTCAACGACGCCGGTAGCGAGACCACGAGGCACAAACAGGGAAAGAGACTCATCTGGATGTACACGCAGGATCCTCCCTTCTTTGGTCACACAAAAGCGGGTCATCAACAATGACTTGAGCTTGTGTGTTGGTGGCGTATGCTTGGATGACGGCATCAAGGAAAGGTTGAGGCAATGGATCAGGCGGCCTTTGGACCACAGGGGCATTGTTGGCCTCATTGGTGGCGGCTCCCAACAGGTCGAGTTTGTCGGCGTTGACCAGGATGGGCGGGTCGTGTGCTGGTGCCGCAGCAATAGCGTGAACTTGAGTGACAACAATGGGGCCCAAGGGAGGAGAGAGGGGGCCAACAGACAAGTCGTTGGCGTCCATGATGTTCTTGACAAGCAGATGGCCTCCGGGAGAGCCTGTTTTGCAATCATGACCCTGGGGCCCAAAGGCAGAATCAACAGAAGGCAACTGATCAGGTGAAGGTGAGGTGTAAGGACGTTCCTCAGGGAGGCTCTCACCGGGTGTAGTGAACTCGTGGCATTCTCCATCAAAGAACATTTCCTCCAATTCTTTCTCCTTGACCTGATCCTCCTGCAAACCCTCCTTGACCTCCCACAAGTGTGACAACAAATTGGCAAGGGAGTTGTTCTTGCCCGCAATGAATTCGAATTCGAAGTCAAAATGGCTGACTGTCATGAATGGGATTTTGCCAATCTCAAGTTCGGACTTTGTGCACCTGCGGCTGTGCCCGCACTCCCTGCACCACTCCTCCCGCGCTGCGCTGTGCCCTCTCATTCTCAACCTCCGCCACATCAAGCACCACCTCCTCAAGCCGTTACTGGTTCCACCGCCTCCTCTGAGTTAGCTTCCCTAGTTCCGTAGCTTGCTCCTCTCTCTCCTGTCTGCAACTTGAATCTTGTCAAAGGTCACATCCTTGCACTCATCCCTCGTCCCTCTTGAGAAGTCCATAGAACATCTCTTGACTTGTCACTCGTCCCTTGTCCTTGTCTCAAGCCCCCAAGTCTGGCTCACCTCTCCTATCTTCACCCTTTGTGATACTACCAGTTCAGTGCTGTCATTGTGTACATTACACTTGTAGGGACACTATCAACTCAGGCATGCGGAGATTGGTGGATGGGAACTTAGGCGCGCTTGTGCTTTGCGCTCGGACCTCTGACCTTTGGGCTTAGACCGTGCTAGACCTCCCGTGGCCGCAACTAGCGCGGCTCTCTCTCTTTCCCTAACGTTCCCAATCCTTTTCTACTTGGCATCTCTGTTTGCTCACTGCGCTGTTCCTTATAGGTTATGAGCCTCAACTGTGAGAATGAGTCCACTCTCAGCTCGCCAGGACAGCCGCGGCCTGCGCGCACCCCCGCGCGCGCATCCCCCACGGATCAGGACTTAGGCGCTCGGCACTTGCCCAGCGCACCTGCGACTTTGCCAACGCCCGGTTCTGGGCTTAACCCTGAGTCGGGCGACTCTCCTGTTTAGCATCCTTCTCATCACTTCTGCTTATCATTGTCAACATTCGACTCCTCCTAACGCAGTAGTGGTGAACGTCTCATAGGTTATAAGCCCAACGAGCTACCAGCTCACATGACCACGCCACCGCCCAACAACAGCACCTCCAACATGGGACAACCAGGGGCGACATCACCCCTTACATCGAGTGCAACCCCCCCACTCCCCACCGACCAACTTGCCTCCCTCGCAACGCTGCTGTCGAACCTTACCGCTGCCAATTCGGGCACCACCGCACCTGCCACGTCGTCAGGGGCCACCCGCACCGCCTTTCCCAAGCACGCACACCTTGATGGCCCCAAGTCGTTTGTGAATTGGACGCGCCAACTTCGCCTGTGCTTAGTGGACGACATCCACTCATATGTCCTTGATAGCATTGTACCTGATGACTGGACAGCTTCGAAACGCTCCACTTGTGACGCCGTGGCTCGCAACATCCTCGCAAACTCAATCAATTCCGCCGAAGTCTCAGCCGTACTCAACAAGATCCCCACTGCTGAACTCACAGCACCCAAGATCTACGCCACACTCAAGTCGCGCTACGCCCCTGACGATGCGACTGGAAGCACCGCGTGCAGCCGTGCTCCAGAATCGATAGACAGGATCAAAGTGGTAGTAATTCACGTCTAGAACCTCGGGTCAGTGACCTCTACAAAGAATACACATACTAGTGAAGGTTACCCACCTAGAACCTCGGGTCAGTGACCTGGCGGAAGCCAAGAGGTTCCAGGCGCGCGCGAGCTATATGTTCTAAGTCCCACATTCCATGGGCTTCCATAATCTCCTAATGGGCAAAGGCCTTATGGGCAGAGGCCCGGCCTTGCACTCTCCTCCTCCTGAACTAAACCCTCCCCTCCGTCCTCTTCTTCAACTCCCAGCGCCTGAGCGCCTCCGTCCCAACCAAGTTCTCGCGTGGCTCCATGGTGCCTTCGTGCTGCGGATAACCTTCCCACCAAACCCGGTAACGCTTCTTGCCCCTCGCTTTCTCTTCCAGGATTTCTTGCACGACCCACTCTTCTTGACCATCGACTAGGACTGGCTTTGGTCTTGCGGGTTCTCGGTTCGGAAAATTGACAGGATTGTTGGGTCGATAACGGCGAAGCTTGCTCACATGAAACGTAGGGTGCGATCGATCGTCCTCATTAAGCTGCAGTGTGTAGTTCGAGGTAGCGGCATTTGTGGCAATGACCTTGTACGGTCCTTCAAATCGATCGAAGAGCTTTGCCGACTTGCGATATCCAGTCTTGAAGCGAAGCCGACGGTCACGGGTGTCCACCATGACCAAGTCCCCCACCGCAATGTCCGGCTCTGGACGGCGATGTCGATTGACTTGCTCCGCTTGTCGTACTTTGGCGGCGGCCAAAGCATCTCGAACCTCCACCAGCACAGCCTTCCGCTCGGAAATCAAGTCACTCGCTGCAGGTACGTCGGGCAGGTCCGGGCGGTTGAGAGACGTTGGTAACAGGCGAGGCGAACGACCTAGCACCACTTCAAACGGCGACTTGTTCGTTGAGGCGTTGACACTTGCGTTAATGGCGAACTCGATATTGGCCAGGTGTCGGACCCAATCGTTCTGCTGACGGTTGACGACGGCTCGCAGCGCTTGGATGGCAGTCTTGTTGGTCCGCTCGCTGCGACCGTCGGTCTCCGGATGAAACGACGTGGACATGGAGAGCCGAGTACCCATCAGATTGTGATACGCCCGCCAGAAATGCGATGTGAATAGCTTGTCCCGATCTGAGACTAAGCGAGTCGGCGGTCCGAAGAAGCGGTGCCATCCCTCATGAAAACGTTCGGCGACGTCCTTTGCAGTATCGGCGGCCCTGCTAGGAAGCAAGCGCGTGTAACCAGACAAGCGATCGGTGATAGTGAGGAGCATGTCAAACCCCTGACTCTTGGGCAAGGGACCCACAAAGTCAAGAGCCACTTCCTTCATTGGTTCGTTTGGCACGCTCAGCCCATGAGATGTTCCTACCGCGCCCGTAGTCCCTGCTTTGGTGCGTTGGCATACATCGCATGTCAAAACATAGGCGTCGCACGAGGACCGCATGCGCGGCCAGAAGAAGGTCCGAGACAAATGATGGAAGGTCTTGCGAGATCCGAAGTGTCCCAGCGCGTCGTGGGCGTCGTGCAGTATGTCCTCCCGAAGTTGTGGCACCGCAGGTACAACCATCCTACCCTCGAAATAAAGCACATTGTCGACTTGGGAGAAGCCTGGCGATGAGTCGAGGTTGCGCTTGACTTGCTGGCAGAATGGATCGCTCCCGTAGCCTTTGACAATACGGCCACGCAGCTGAGTGTCCACATCCATCTCGGAAACCGCTTGGACCGAGTCGGACTCCACTTGCGGAAAGGAGTAACGACTCATCGCGTCTGCGATGGTGTTCTCACCTCCAGGAATGTATGTGATGTCAAAGTCATAGTCGGCTAAACGTTCGACCCAGCAAGCTTGACGCTTCAACAGATTTTCCTGCGTTTTGAGGTACTTCAGCGATTCATGATCCGTGAGGACAGTGAAATGAACGCCCATTAAGTTGACTCGCCACTGACGCAAAGCGCCCACCACCGCTAACAGCTCCTGCTCATGAGTTGGATAGTTGGCCTCCGCGCTGATGTATTGTCGAGACCAGTACGCAACCGGGTGTGCTTTCCGCCAATCTTGTCCTTGAAGCAAAACGGCGCCTATCCCAACATTGCTGGCGTCGGTCATAACCCACAGCGGATCAGCGAGTTCCGTGTGGTCGATCGGCTTGAGGCATGGCAGCGAGGTGACAATGGCTTTGATTGCGTTGAAGTGTCGCTCTTGCTCGACACCCCACATGAGTTGGACATTCGCGTTCTTCGAAGTTAAGTCCGAGAGAGGCTTTGTATGTTGAGCGAGGCCATTGATAAACTTGCGCAGATACTGGACAAGGCCCAGGAACCCCCGGAGCTCGGTGACAGTCCGTGGACGCGGCCACTCCACGATACGGTCGACTTTTGACTGATCCGCCGCGATCCCGTTCCGCGAGATGACATGCCCCAGGAAGTCACACGACGTCGTGAAAAGTTCGGTCTTCTTCGGCGAGCAGTACAGATCAGCCCGACGCAGAGCTTCGAGCACCTCTCTGACATGAGTTTGATGTTCCTCGATGGTATTTGAGAATATGGTGATGTCGTCGAGGTAGACGAAGCAGCTTTTGCCGATGAGATTCGACAATGCTTCATTGACACGGCGTTGGTGCGTCGCTGGTGCGTTTGACAGGCCCATCGGCATGATGACCCATTCAAAGAGTCCCCAGGGTGTAGCCACCACGGTCTTTGGTATGTCTTCCTTGGCCATCTTTGTCTGAAAGAAGCTATTTGTCATGTCAATCTTGGACCAGAAACGCGCCCTGGCTGAGACTGACAAGATCTTGTCCGGCAGTGGAAGCGGTGTGCGATCCAGGACTGTCGCTGCATTGAGGATCCAATAGTTGTTGACCCATCTTGGCATAATGGAAGGGTCCGTGTCCATTCCTTTCTTGGGGATGATGAAAGCCAGCAAAGAGTATTCAGACGATGACGGGCGAAGACGGCCGGCGGTGAGATGTTGATCCAGGAGACGTCGCCATGCTGTGCGCCAGCGCATTGGGGTGCCATAGGTTGGTTGTCACGGAGTCTTCATGCCAGGTTTCAGTGCAATACGGTGACAAACTTTCGACTCGTACTGCGAGACAGGCGGTATGTCTGCCGGGAATCAATCCGAAAACTTGTTGCAAAATGCGGATTCAAGTGCTCGCAATCTAGACTCCTCCGCTTGCTGCTCTTTGAGATGGGCGAGACATGCCCAAATGCTCGCCCGGACCGCTCCCTCCGACCACTTCTCCTTCTCCGGTTCGTCCATCAGATCGATACGCTCCCCCGACAGCGATGGATCAGGGGCCAGCACTTGATGTTGTTTGCAGTCGACCAAGATATTGTGTCACTTCAGGAATGGATGGCCCAACACCACTCTCAACGACGTCAACGGCGCAATCTTCAGAACGACGTGATGGGTAGACCAGCGGCCGTTCGAGGTACAAAGTGGCACACACACAAATTCAGTGACTGGGTGCGAGACCTTATGGTTTTGGATTGCAACACTAACAGATGTGGGAACCTGCAGCTTCCTCCGTGTTAACCGTAGTTTGTCCACTTCCTTATCTGCGATGAAAGAAGCAGAAGCACCCGTGTCAACTAGAGCTTGCAAGACAGGGCCATCATCTGTTGTGAGCTTCACAGAGAGGGAAATGGGTTCGCACCTCTCATCATCCATGCCATTGTCATATTTGTCATTGTCCAGGCAGTGTAGCTGTTTGCCCTCGTCCTCAATATTGGCATTGGCATTGGTTATGGAGACAAGTTGGTCTGGGGACACGGGTCCCTGTCGCCAACCCGCTGGAACTTTACAAGCTGAAGTCGCCCAGTTGGTGCACCCATCACTCATGTGGCCGGCATTGATCTTCCGGCACTTGAAACAGCCCCTATTGCTCTTGAGGAAGGCACGTTCACGATCAGTCATCGGAGGTGGTCGGATTTCGGATGGCGAAGATGCTGACAACGATGTGCTTGTGCGTGGCGGCTTGATAGTGTTGGTCGTGGGCGGAGGGCGGCCAAATCGTGTCGAAGCCTGAGCTGTCGCCTTCACCGAAGCGTGCGTCGCACTGATGACTTGCCAAATCCTCCTAGCTTCCGCGTCGAAGGTCTGGTAATCGAAGTCCGGCTGTGTAGGATTAACATCGGCCTTTAGTATTGAGGCGTCCAGTTCGTCGGGCGACAACCCCGTGCCCTTGATCACGTCGGAGAGTCGAAGTCGCTGTGACAGCTCCTCGTCCATGTGAAGTAACAGCATACGGACGAACTGAGTATCGCTGACTAGGCTGACGCCAAGTTCCAGTTGAAGGTCGCGGGCAGTCGTTGCGAATTCGTGGTAATCACCCGTCTGTCGTAGGTCATCAAGGCGTCGATAATGTTGCCACATGTAATCGGACGGCAACGCGCGAAGTGTCAAGTCGCGTTGAAAGGTGCGGTACGTCTTCTGGGCGTGCGAGGCTGAGTCGCTGGAATACCACACCTTCAACTCGGGGTTGAGGAGCAGCTGGCCGATTGTGTCGATCTTGTCCGCATCAGTGTCGATGTCCTTCTCTTTCTTGAAATAACGTTCATTGCGGGACCAGAACAGTCGAAGTCCGGACAGGGTGCGGTCGGCGCGGCAAAGGTAAGACGGCGCGTGTAATTTCCAGCGAGGGGGGGTGTCTTCCACCGGTCCGCTCATGATGCGCGGAACCGGCCGGCGGTTGTCGTCTGAGTCCGAGTCGGACAAAGCCGAAGTGGAATCGGTGTCGGAGGCTCCAGAGGCGGAGCTCTCGGAGTCGCTTGGCGGTAACGGCGTGAGCAGTGGTCCAGGTGTAGCGAAGTCTCTAGCCAACCTGGCGGCAGCGCTGCGAGTGACGGCGGGAATAATGACGTGTCCTGATCTTTGTCAAAAAAAAAATTGGAAGCACCGCGTGCAGCCGTGCTCCAGAATCGATAGACAGAATCAAAGTGGTAGTAATTCACGTCTAGAACCTCGGGTCAGTGACCTCTACAAAGAATACACATACTAGTGAAGGTTACCCACCTAGAACCTCGGGTCAGTGACCTGGCGGAAGCCAAGAGGTTCCAGGCGCGCGCGAGCTATATGTTCTAAGTCCCACATTCCATGGGCTTCCATAATCTCCTAATGGGCAAAGGCCTTATGGGCAGAGGCCCGGCCTTGCAGCGACTTGCACGCTCGAACTTTTCTCGCAACTCTGGGGCTTTCAACCCATGCTGGGCACGGTTGCGGAATTTGACACCTGGATCACCAACTTCAAATCAGTCACGCAAGAAATCCTCGATGCAAAGACGACCATTAACAACGTTCTCGCCACGCTTGTTCTTGCAATCGCTCACCCCTCACTCAAAAGCTTCAAAGCAACATTCACCAATGAACACCAAACCCAACACAGCCTTCCGGACATTGACTCACTCGCTGACTGTATGCGAGTCCAGCTTCGGTCGACCAACCTCTCGAACGAGCAATCTAACAGATCCGCCGCTGCACCTCAACTTCAGTGAGCGCAGACTGCTCTAGAAGTGAGATGGAGCAAGGTTCAACACAATCAGCCCTCCTTGCCTTGCCATTGGCAAACCCCTCCCGTGGCCACTGCCTCACCTGTCACAGCTCTTCTCACCGTGTTGCGCAGTGCCCTACGAGGGCTCAACACCAGCCACCAGGACCCTGTTGCTACTGCAGAAAGAAGGGCCACTGGTCCTTCGACTGCAAGAAGGCCCCCAATGATGACAAAAAGTCGAACAACAACACCCACGCTGACTCAACCGTCGACTGGCAACACCATGTTGGGTTCCTTGCCACTGGTCTTCTCGCACGTCACCGCCAACTTTGCAACAACCTCCTCTTGTCCGTCGACTGGTTCCACCGCCTCCTCTGAGTTAGCTTCCCTAGTTCCGTAGCTTGCTCCTCTCTCTCCTGTCTGCAACTTGAATCTTGTCAAAGGTCACATCCTTGCACTCATCCCTCGTCCCTCTTGAGAAGTCCATAGAACATCTCTTGACTTGTCACTCGTCCCTTGTCCTTGTCTCAAGCCCCCAAGTCTGGCTCACCTCTCCTATCTTCACCCTTTGTGATACTACCAGTTCAGTGCTGTCATTGTGTACATTACACTTGTAGGGACACTATCAACTCAGGCATGCGGAGATTGGTGGATGGGAACTTAGGCGCGCTTGTGCTTTGCGCTCGGACCTCTGACCTTTGGGCTTAGACCGTGCTAGACCTCCCGTGGCCGCAACTAGCGCGGCTCTCTCTCTTTCCCTAACGTTCCCAATCCTTTTCTACTTGGCATCTCTGTTTGCTCACTGCGCTGTTCCTTATAGGTTATGAGCCTCAACTGTGAGAATGAGTCCACTCTCAGCTCGCCAGGACAGCCGCGGCCTGCGCGCACCCCCGCGCGCGCATCCCCCACGGATCAGGACTTAGGCGCTCGGCACTTGCCCAGCGCACCTGCGACTTTGCCAACGCCCGGTTCTGGGCTTAACCCTGAGTCGGGCGACTCTCCTGTTTAGCATCCTTCTCATCACTTCTGCTTATCATTGTCAACATTCGACTCCTCCTAACGCAGTAGTGGTGAACGTCTCATAGGTTATAAGCCCAACGAGCTACCAGCTCACATGACCACGCCACCGCCCAACAACAGCACCTCCAACATGGGACAACCAGGGGCGACATCACCCCTTACATCGAGTGCAACCCCCCCACTCCCCACCGACCAACTTGCCTCCCTCGCAACGCTGCTGTCGAACCTTACCGCTGCCAATTCGGGCACCACCGCACCTGCCACGTCGTCAGGGGCCACCCGCACCGCCTTTCCCAAGCACGCACACCTTGATGGCCCCAAGTCGTTTGTGAATTGGACGCGCCAACTTCGCCTGTGCTTAGTGGACGACATCCACTCATATGTCCTTGATAGCATTGTACCTGATGACTGGACAGCTTCGAAACGCTCCACTTGTGACGCCGTGGCTCGCAACATCCTCGCAAACTCAATCAATTCCGCCGAAGTCTCAGCCGTACTCAACAAGATCCCCACTGCTGAACTCACAGCACCCAAGATCTACGCCACACTCAAGTCGCGCTACGCCCCTGACGATGCGACTGGAAGCACCGCGTGCAGCCGTGCTCCAGAATCGATAGACAGGATCAAAGTGGTAGTAATTCACGTCTAGAACCTCGGGTCAGTGACCTCTACAAAGAATACACATACTAGTGAAGGTTACCCACCTAGAACCTCGGGTCAGTGACCTGGCGGAAGCCAAGAGGTTCCAGGCGCGCGCGAGCTATATGTTCTAAGTCCCACATTCCATGGGCTTCCATAATCTCCTAATGGGCAAAGGCCTTATGGGCAGAGGCCCGGCCTTGCACTCTCCTCCTCCTGAACTAAACCCTCCCCTCCGTCCTCTTCTTCAACTCCCAGCGCCTGAGCGCCTCCGTCCCAACCAAGTTCTCGCGTGGCTCCATGGTGCCTTCGTGCTGCGGATAACCTTCCCACCAAACCCGGTAACGCTTCTTGCCCCTCGCTTTCTCTTCCAGGATTTCTTGCACGACCCACTCTTCTTGACCATCGACTAGGACTGGCTTTGGTCTTGCGGGTTCTCGGTTCGGAAAATTGACAGGATTGTTGGGTCGATAACGGCGAAGCTTGCTCACATGAAACGTAGGGTGCGATCGATCGTCCTCATTAAGCTGCAGTGTGTAGTTCGAGGTAGCGGCATTTGTGGCAATGACCTTGTACGGTCCTTCAAATCGATCGAAGAGCTTTGCCGACTTGCGATATCCAGTCTTGAAGCGAAGCCGACGGTCACGGGTGTCCACCATGACCAAGTCCCCCACCGCAATGTCCGGCTCTGGACGGCGATGTCGATTGACTTGCTCCGCTTGTCGTACTTTGGCGGCGGCCAAAGCATCTCGAACCTCCACCAGCACAGCCTTCCGCTCGGAAATCAAGTCACTCGCTGCAGGTACGTCGGGCAGGTCCGGGCGGTTGAGAGACGTTGGTAACAGGCGAGGCGAACGACCTAGCACCACTTCAAACGGCGACTTGTTCGTTGAGGCGTTGACACTTGCGTTAATGGCGAACTCGATATTGGCCAGGTGTCGGACCCAATCGTTCTGCTGACGGTTGACGACGGCTCGCAGCGCTTGGATGGCAGTCTTGTTGGTCCGCTCGCTGCGACCGTCGGTCTCCGGATGAAACGACGTGGACATGGAGAGCCGAGTACCCATCAGATTGTGATACGCCCGCCAGAAATGCGATGTGAATAGCTTGTCCCGATCTGAGACTAAGCGAGTCGGCGGTCCGAAGAAGCGGTGCCATCCCTCATGAAAACGTTCGGCGACGTCCTTTGCAGTATCGGCGGCCCTGCTAGGAAGCAAGCGCGTGTAACCAGACAAGCGATCGGTGATAGTGAGGAGCATGTCAAACCCCTGACTCTTGGGCAAGGGACCCACAAAGTCAAGAGCCACTTCCTTCATTGGTTCGTTTGGCACGCTCAGCCCATGAGATGTTCCTACCGCGCCCGTAGTCCCTGCTTTGGTGCGTTGGCATACATCGCATGTCAAAACATAGGCGTCGCACGAGGACCGCATGCGCGGCCAGAAGAAGGTCCGAGACAAATGATGGAAGGTCTTGCGAGATCCGAAGTGTCCCAGCGCGTCGTGGGCGTCGTGCAGTATGTCCTCCCGAAGTTGTGGCACCGCAGGTACAACCATCCTACCCTCGAAATAAAGCACATTGTCGACTTGGGAGAAGCCTGGCGATGAGTCGAGGTTGCGCTTGACTTGCTGGCAGAATGGATCGCTCCCGTAGCCTTTGACAATACGGCCACGCAGCTGAGTGTCCACATCCATCTCGGAAACCGCTTGGACCGAGTCGGACTCCACTTGCGGAAAGGAGTAACGACTCATCGCGTCTGCGATGGTGTTCTCACCTCCAGGAATGTATGTGATGTCAAAGTCATAGTCGGCTAAACGTTCGACCCAGCAAGCTTGACGCTTCAACAGATTTTCCTGCGTTTTGAGGTACTTCAGCGATTCATGATCCGTGAGGACAGTGAAATGAACGCCCATTAAGTTGACTCGCCACTGACGCAAAGCGCCCACCACCGCTAACAGCTCCTGCTCATGAGTTGGATAGTTGGCCTCCGCGCTGATGTATTGTCGAGACCAGTACGCAACCGGGTGTGCTTTCCGCCAATCTTGTCCTTGAAGCAAAACGGCGCCTATCCCAACATTGCTGGCGTCGGTCATAACCCACAGCGGATCAGCGAGTTCCGTGTGGTCGATCGGCTTGAGGCATGGCAGCGAGGTGACAATGGCTTTGATTGCGTTGAAGTGTCGCTCTTGCTCGACACCCCACATGAGTTGGACATTCGCGTTCTTCGAAGTTAAGTCCGAGAGAGGCTTTGTATGTTGAGCGAGGCCATTGATAAACTTGCGCAGATACTGGACAAGGCCCAGGAACCCCCGGAGCTCGGTGACAGTCCGTGGACGCGGCCACTCCACGATACGGTCGACTTTTGACTGATCCGCCGCGATCCCGTTCCGCGAGATGACATGCCCCAGGAAGTCACACGACGTCGTGAAAAGTTCGGTCTTCTTCGGCGAGCAGTACAGATCAGCCCGACGCAGAGCTTCGAGCACCTCTCTGACATGAGTTTGATGTTCCTCGATGGTATTTGAGAATATGGTGATGTCGTCGAGGTAGACGAAGCAGCTTTTGCCGATGAGATTCGACAATGCTTCATTGACACGGCGTTGGTGCGTCGCTGGTGCGTTTGACAGGCCCATCGGCATGATGACCCATTCAAAGAGTCCCCAGGGTGTAGCCACCACGGTCTTTGGTATGTCTTCCTTGGCCATCTTTGTCTGAAAGAAGCTATTTGTCATGTCAATCTTGGACCAGAAACGCGCCCTGGCTGAGACTGACAAGATCTTGTCCGGCAGTGGAAGCGGTGTGCGATCCAGGACTGTCGCTGCATTGAGGATCCAATAGTTGTTGACCCATCTTGGCATAATGGAAGGGTCCGTGTCCATTCCTTTCTTGGGGATGATGAAAGCCAGCAAAGAGTATTCAGACGATGACGGGCGAAGACGGCCGGCGGTGAGATGTTGATCCAGGAGACGTCGCCATGCTGTGCGCCAGCGCATTGGGGTGCCATAGGTTGGTTGTCACGGAGTCTTCATGCCAGGTTTCAGTGCAATACGGTGACAAACTTTCGACTCGTACTGCGAGACAGGCGGTATGTCTGCCGGGAATCAATCCGAAAACTTGTTGCAAAATGCGGATTCAAGTGCTCGCAATCTAGACTCCTCCGCTTGCTGCTCTTTGAGATGGGCGAGACATGCCCAAATGCTCGCCCGGACCGCTCCCTCCGACCACTTCTCCTTCTCCGGTTCGTCCATCAGATCGATACGCTCCCCCGACAGCGATGGATCAGGGGCCAGCACTTGATGTTGTTTGCAGTCGACCAAGATATTGTGTCACTTCAGGAATGGATGGCCCAACACCACTCTCAACGACGTCAACGGCGCAATCTTCAGAACGACGTGATGGGTAGACCAGCGGCCGTTCGAGGTACAAAGTGGCACACACACAAATTCAGTGACTGGGTGCGAGACCTTATGGTTTTGGATTGCAACACTAACAGATGTGGGAACCTGCAGCTTCCTCCGTGTTAACCGTAGTTTGTCCACTTCCTTATCTGCGATGAAAGAAGCAGAAGCACCCGTGTCAACTAGAGCTTGCAAGACAGGGCCATCATCTGTTGTGAGCTTCACAGAGAGGGAAATGGGTTCGCACCTCTCATCATCCATGCCATTGTCATATTTGTCATTGTCCAGGCAGTGTAGCTGTTTGCCCTCGTCCTCAATATTGGCATTGGCATTGGTTATGGAGACAAGTTGGTCTGGGGACACGGGTCCCTGTCGCCAACCCGCTGGAACTTTACAAGCTGAAGTCGCCCAGTTGGTGCACCCATCACTCATGTGGCCGGCATTGATCTTCCGGCACTTGAAACAGCCCCTATTGCTCTTGAGGAAGGCACGTTCACGATCAGTCATCGGAGGTGGTCGGATTTCGGATGGCGAAGATGCTGACAACGATGTGCTTGTGCGTGGCGGCTTGATAGTGTTGGTCGTGGGCGGAGGGCGGCCAAATCGTGTCGAAGCCTGAGCTGTCGCCTTCACCGAAGCGTGCGTCGCACTGATGACTTGCCAAATCCTCCTAGCTTCCGCGTCGAAGGTCTGGTAATCGAAGTCCGGCTGTGTAGGATTAACATCGGCCTTTAGTATTGAGGCGTCCAGTTCGTCGGGCGACAACCCCGTGCCCTTGATCACGTCGGAGAGTCGAAGTCGCTGTGACAGCTCCTCGTCCATGTGAAGTAACAGCATACGGACGAACTGAGTATCGCTGACTAGGCTGACGCCAAGTTCCAGTTGAAGGTCGCGGGCAGTCGTTGCGAATTCGTGGTAATCACCCGTCTGTCGTAGGTCATCAAGGCGTCGATAATGTTGCCACATGTAATCGGACGGCAACGCGCGAAGTGTCAAGTCGCGTTGAAAGGTGCGGTACGTCTTCTGGGCGTGCGAGGCTGAGTCGCTGGAATACCACACCTTCAACTCGGGGTTGAGGAGCAGCTGGCCGATTGTGTCGATCTTGTCCGCATCAGTGTCGATGTCCTTCTCTTTCTTGAAATAACGTTCATTGCGGGACCAGAACAGTCGAAGTCCGGACAGGGTGCGGTCGGCGCGGCAAAGGTAAGACGGCGCGTGTAATTTCCAGCGAGGGGGGGTGTCTTCCACCGGTCCGCTCATGATGCGCGGAACCGGCCGGCGGTTGTCGTCTGAGTCCGAGTCGGACAAAGCCGAAGTGGAATCGGTGTCGGAGGCTCCAGAGGCGGAGCTCTCGGAGTCGCTTGGCGGTAACGGCGTGAGCAGTGGTCCAGGTGTAGCGAAGTCTCTAGCCAACCTGGCGGCAGCGCTGCGAGTGACGGCGGGAATAATGACGTGTCCTGATCTTTGTCAAAAAAAAAAATTGGAAGCACCGCGTGCAGCCGTGCTCCAGAATCGATAGACAGAATCAAAGTGGTAGTAATTCACGTCTAGAACCTCGGGTCAGTGACCTCTACAAAGAATACACATACTAGTGAAGGTTACCCACCTAGAACCTCGGGTCAGTGACCTGGCGGAAGCCAAGAGGTTCCAGGCGCGCGCGAGCTATATGTTCTAAGTCCCACATTCCATGGGCTTCCATAATCTCCTAATGGGCAAAGGCCTTATGGGCAGAGGCCCGGCCTTGCAGCGACTTGCACGCTCGAACTTTTCTCGCAACTCTGGGGCTTTCAACCCATGCTGGGCACGGTTGCGGAATTTGACACCTGGATCACCAACTTCAAATCAGTCACGCAAGAAATCCTCGATGCAAAGACGACCATTAACAACGTTCTCGCCACGCTTGTTCTTGCAATCGCTCACCCCTCACTCAAAAGCTTCAAAGCAACATTCACCAATGAACACCAAACCCAACACAGCCTTCCGGACATTGACTCACTCGCTGACTGTATGCGAGTCCAGCTTCGGTCGACCAACCTCTCGAACGAGCAATCTAACAGATCCGCCGCTGCACCTCAACTTCAGTGAGCGCAGACTGCTCTAGAAGTGAGATGGAGCAAGGTTCAACACAATCAGCCCTCCTTGCCTTGCCATTGGCAAACCCCTCCCGTGGCCACTGCCTCACCTGTCACAGCTCTTCTCACCGTGTTGCGCAGTGCCCTACGAGGGCTCAACACCAGCCACCAGGACCCTGTTGCTACTGCAGAAAGAAGGGCCACTGGTCCTTCGACTGCAAGAAGGCCCCCAATGATGACAAAAAGTCGAACAACAACACCCACGCTGACTCAACCGTCGACTGGCAACACCATGTTGGGTTCCTTGCCACTGGTCTTCTCGCACGTCACCGCCAACTTTGCAACAACTCCTTTGTCGTCGACTCGGGCGCCGCAGTACACATGGTCCCGGACAAATCATTATTCACAACCTATCACCACACGGCACCTACGAAGATTGGTGGCATTGCAGGAGGCATCAATGCTGTTGGGTTAGGGAACGTCGCCTTTGTCGCCACCTCAGGCCAACCAATTACACTCACTGGAGTGCTGCACATGCTGGGCCTGACCATCAACCTTCTCTCGGTCTCTCGCCTCTGCGACACTGACAATGTCCGTGTCACCTTCACAAACATGGCATTGAAATCAAGAAGGACGGCAACACTATTGCTGAAGGCACCAGGATCGACAAAGGGCTTGTTGAACCTTGCTCCATCTCACTTCTAGAGCAGTCTGCACTCACTGAAGTTGAGGTGCCTCACCTTTTGGTGCAGTGGTGGATCTGTTAGGGCTCTACTTGCTGGATGTGAGAATGAGTCCACTCTCAGCTTGCCAGGACTGCCGCAGCCTGCGTACACCCCCGCGCGCACCCCCCACGGTTCAAGACTTAGGCGCTTGGCAATTGCCCAGCGCACCTGTGTCTTTGCCAGCACCCACTCCTGGGCTTATCTGACAGGCAACATCCACTGGGATTGACATTGACTACACGCAAGAGGAGGGGCCGTCAAGGGGAGTTGACTGGGGCGGTGGCAGTTGGTGGAGAGTCAATTGGAATGCTCATGGGAATTCAAGTGTAACGGACTTTATTGCCAACGAGATTGGTAAAAGAGAGGGAGGAGTAAAGGTCAAGACGTCAAGTGGACCAGGCTCCGGGGGAAGGTGTCTAAAACCAAAGGGGAGACTGCTACCCAGGCACCAAGGGGACTTAGCCAAACTATCCAAAGAGGTGGCCTCAGGGGACAAAGGATTGCTTGCGGGAGCACCGGTAAAAACCCTGAAGCCGCGCCTTGGCTAACCAAAATTAAAACAAAAATGAAGAGAGATTGTGCTCCATGCAAATCGAACAAATGACCTCCAAGTGTGCACTTGCACACCTTATGACTATGCCCTCGTATCCAACAATGCTTGAACCAAAACCATGGAGTTGTGTCGACTCCGCAAGCATACAGCCTTGGGGACTTCCTTTGAGTACTGCTGTCATCCTGACACTGTCCCCCCCAGAAGGAAGTCTACCGTGCGGCCAGGCGGCGATTTGAGCGATCGAGGTGCACGAGGTAGGCATTGAGGACGGATGGGTGATTGAGGCAAAGGGACTGCTCCAATATCCAGGTGTCATTGGTGTTGTTGCGGCCTACCCATCGGACTAAGAACGAGCAAACCCCACAGGTGTTCCGACAATTGTGTACAATCCGCTCCGGAATCGCGGAATTGTCGGCAGCGTCGGCCACATCTTCGACAAAAAGAACTGCGGGGTCACGCCAAGGGAACCTTTCAGTATCATTTTCAATGTAAGGATGGAGCAGTCGGGCATGAAAGCGATTGTGCACTCGTGACATTGCTGCAGGAAGATCGAGGTCATAGCTGGATGTTGTGGGAATTGCTGATCGAATACAAAAAGGGCTGATGTAGCAGGGCAACAACTTCAACTTTATCCCCTCAGGAACTGCCAGGTTCTTTGTTGAGAGATAGACGTAACTGCCGGTTTGAAAGGTGGGGTCATCTGGTTGTTGATGCTTGTTGGCCTGATGGGACTGGTTGAGGCATGCCCCAATGATTGCATCTGTCACGTTGAGGTTGCGCAATTGTCAAATCCATGCAAACACCTCTGCACAAGGGACATCCAAGACAGACCAGGAATTGGTGGGCCAGCATCGAGGGAGGTATCTGTACATTGCTTCAAAAGCCAAGAGGGACATGGACGCAGCAACAGAAGAGTTAAGAGCAAACTCAGCTTCAACAAGACGAGACACCCAGGCCTTGGGGTTCAACAAGACCATGATTTGTAAGGTCTGAGTGACCATCTTGATGTGGTTCTTGCTCAATCCATCGGTCTTGGGGTGTGCCGCTGCCGACCTTTGCCTGCAATGCTTGCCAAAACTGCAAGGTAAACTTGGGATTGCGTTGGAAACAATGGCTGAAGGCGTCCCATGCAGTTGAAAGATTGTGGCGTAGTACTTGTCGGCGACGAGCTCAGAGTTGGCATTGGCTGGGAGGGGAATCAGGTGGACCATTTTTCCCCAAGTGTCAGTGACCACCATGATTTGAGCAACCATCATCCCTTCAAACTCGACTGGAGGCAGCCCTGTCATGAAGTCAATGGCCACTTGCTCCCAAGGACCGGAAGGGATGGGCATTGGGTGCAGTCGGCCATAGGGAACTTGAGTTGACGTCTTGCCCTGCGTGCAGTCTTCACATGAACAGCAGAACTTGGTGCAATTGGTGGACATGGACGACCACCAATACAAAGGGTGGATGGTGGCCAAGGTGATGCGATGTCCTGCATGCCCCACGCTCCGATGAATCTCCAAAAGCACGAGCTCGCACAGCGAGGGAACCTTGTCGGAGTCAACGACGCCGGTAGCGAGACCACGAGGCACAAACAGGGAAAGAGACTCATCTGGATGTACACGCAGGATCCTCCCTTCTTTGGTCACACAAAAGCGGGTCATCAACAATGACTTGAGCTTGTGTGTTGGTGGCGTATGCTTGGATGACGGCATCAAGGAAAGGTTGAGGCAATGGATCAGGCGGCCTTTGGACCACAGGGGCATTGTTGGCCTCATTGGTGGCGGCTCCCAACAGGTCGAGTTTGTCGGCGTTGACCAGGATGGGCGGGTCGTGTGCTGGTGCCGCAGCAATAGCGTGAACTTGAGTGACAACAATGGGGCCCAAGGGAGGAGAGAGGGGGCCAACAGACAAGTCGTTGGCGTCCATGATGTTCTTGACAAGCAGATGGCCTCCGGGAGAGCCTGTTTTGCAATCATGACCCTGGGGCCCAAAGGCAGAATCAACAGAAGGCAACTGATCAGGTGAAGGTGAGGTGTAAGGACGTTCCTCAGGGAGGCTCTCACCGGGTGTAGTGAACTCGTGGCATTCTCCATCAAAGAACATTTCCTCCAATTCTTTCTCCTTGACCTGATCCTCCTGCAAACCCTCCTTGACCTCCCACAAGTGTGACAACAAATTGGCAAGGGAGTTGTTCTTGCCCGCAATGAATTCGAATTCGAAGTCAAAATGGCTGACTGTCATGAATGGGATTTTGCCAATCTCAAGTTCGGACTTTGTGCACCTGCGGCTGTGCCCGCACTCCCTGCACCACTCCTCCCGCGCTGCGCTGTGCCCTCTCATTCTCAACCTCCGCCACATCAAGCACCACCTCCTCAAGCCGTTACTGGTTCCACCGCCTCCTCTGAGTTAGCTTCCCTAGTTCCGTAGCTTGCTCCTCTCTCTCCTGTCTGCAACTTGAATCTTGTCAAAGGTCACATCCTTGCACTCATCCCTCGTCCCTCTTGAGAAGTCCATAGAACATCTCTTGACTTGTCACTCGTCCCTTGTCCTTGTCTCAAGCCCCCAAGTCTGGCTCACCTCTCCTATCTTCACCCTTTGTGATACTACCAGTTCAGTGCTGTCATTGTGTACATTACACTTGTAGGGACACTATCAACTCAGGCATGCGGAGATTGGTGGATGGGAACTTAGGCGCGCTTGTGCTTTGCGCTCGGACCTCTGACCTTTGGGCTTAGACCGTGCTAGACCTCCCGTGGCCGCAACTAGCGCGGCTCTCTCTCTTTCCCTAACGTTCCCAATCCTTTTCTACTTGGCATCTCTGTTTGCTCACTGCGCTGTTCCTTATAGGTTATGAGCCTCAACTGTGAGAATGAGTCCACTCTCAGCTCGCCAGGACAGCCGCGGCCTGCGCGCACCCCCGCGCGCGCATCCCCCACGGATCAGGACTTAGGCGCTCGGCACTTGCCCAGCGCACCTGCGACTTTGCCAACGCCCGGTTCTGGGCTTAACCCTGAGTCGGGCGACTCTCCTGTTTAGCATCCTTCTCATCACTTCTGCTTATCATTGTCAACATTCGACTCCTCCTAACGCAGTAGTGGTGAACGTCTCATAGGTTATAAGCCCAACGAGCTACCAGCTCACATGACCACGCCACCGCCCAACAACAGCACCTCCAACATGGGACAACCAGGGGCGACATCACCCCTTACATCGAGTGCAACCCCCCCACTCCCCACCGACCAACTTGCCTCCCTCGCAACGCTGCTGTCGAACCTTACCGCTGCCAATTCGGGCACCACCGCACCTGCCACGTCGTCAGGGGCCACCCGCACCGCCTTTCCCAAGCACGCACACCTTGATGGCCCCAAGTCGTTTGTGAATTGGACGCGCCAACTTCGCCTGTGCTTAGTGGACGACATCCACTCATATGTCCTTGATAGCATTGTACCTGATGACTGGACAGCTTCGAAACGCTCCACTTGTGACGCCGTGGCTCGCAACATCCTCGCAAACTCAATCAATTCCGCCGAAGTCTCAGCCGTACTCAACAAGATCCCCACTGCTGAACTCACAGCACCCAAGATCTACGCCACACTCAAGTCGCGCTACACCCCTGACGATGCGACTTGCACGCTCGAACTTTTCTCGCAACTCTGGGGCTTTCAACCCATGCTGGGCACGGTCGCGGAATTTGACACCTGGATCACCAACTTCAAATCAGTCACGCAAGAAATCCTCGATGCAAAGACGACCATTAACAACGTTCTCGCCACGCTTGTTCTTGCAATCGCTCACCCCTCACTCAAAAGCTTCAAAGCAACATTCACCAATGAACACCAAACCCAACACAGCCTTCCGGACATTGACTCACTCGCTGACTGTATGCGAGTCCAGCTTCGGTTGACCAACCTCTTGAACGAGCAATCTAACAGATCCGCCGCTGCACCTCAACTTCAGTGAGCGCAGACTGCTCTAGAAGTGAGATGGAGCAAGGTTCAACACAATCAGCCCTCCTTGCCTTGCCATTGGCAAACCCCTCCCGTGGCCACTGCCTCACCTGTCACAGCTCTTCTCACCGTGTTGCGCAGTGCCCTACGAGGGCTCAACACCAGCCACCAGGACCCTGTTGCTACTGCAGAAAGAAGGGCCACTGGTCCTTCGACTGCAAGAAGGCCCCCGAGGTCGACAAGAAGTCAGGCAATGATGCCCCTGCCGACTCTAACGTCGAATCGCAACACCACGTCGGATTCCTTGTCACTGGTCTTCTCGCACGTCGTCACAAACTTCGCAACAACTCCTTTGTTGTTGACTCGGGTGCCACTGCACACTTGGTCCTGGACAAATCACTATTCACGACCTATCGTCACACGGCACCTACGAAGATTGGTGGCATCACAGGAGGCATTGACGCCGTCGGGTTGGGAAATGTTGCCTTCGTTGCCACCTCAGGCCACCCGATTACACTCACTGGAGTGCTGCACACACCGGGCCTGAATGTCAACCTTCTTTCGGTCTCTCGCCTCTGCAATACGGATGACGTCCGTGTTGCCTTCACGAAACAAGGCATCGACATCGAGAAGGATGGCAACACTATTGTGGAAGGCACCAGGCTCGACAAAGGACTCTACTTGCTGGACGCTGAACATTCCCAATGTCAGCACCTTGCTCTCCTCTCTCGCTCTCAGACCTCCGTGCCCCTTCTGACCCTTCACCGCTGCCTTGGTCATCTTGCACCTTCCTCCATACAAAGGATGATTACCGCAGGCTTGCTGGAGGGTTTCGGGGCCGGATACAGCGACGAAGAGGTAGAGAAGTTTGTCTGCAATGCTTGCTTCAGTGCCAAAGGCCATCGTCTTCCCTTTCCTGATTCGGAATCGCACTCTCAGGAGAGACTTGGCCTTGTGCACAGCGACGTGCTTTCCTTCCCCGAGCGGTCCCGGACTGGCAAGCGTTACCTCGTCACATTCCTCGATGACTACTCCCGCAAACTCTGGACCTACGCGATTGGACACAAAAGCGAAGTCTTTGGCGTCTTCAAGACATGGCTTGCCAAAGTCGAACTGGAGACGGGCGTGACACTGAAAGTACTGCGCACTGACAACGGCGGCGAATATTGTTCAAGAGCATTCACAGAGTTCTGCAAGGCACAAGGCACACGTCGACAGTACTCTATCCCACACACACCTCAGCAGAACGGCCGTGCCAAACGGGTCAACCGTTCCATTGTTGAAGGAGTCCTTGCACTTCTTGCAGACGCCCACCTACCCAACACTTTTTGGGAAGAAGCCGTAGCTTACTTCATCTACTGCAAGAATTGGTGTCAACATTCCGCCCTGGACAAGGCAACACCGGACTTCATCTGGCAGGGCCGCCGCACCGATGCCTCGGCGCTTCACCCATTCGGCTGCACAGCTTGGCTCATGGTCGCGCCCGAACTTCGCTCTAAGCTCGACCCAAAAGCGACCCGTGTCCTCTTTGTTGGCTACGACCTGGCTTCCAAAGCCTTTCGTTTCTACGACACCAACACCAACAAGTTCATACTTGGCAGAAATGCCACGTTCTTGGATACCAAGTTCCCCAGATTACAAGGCAACTTGGCTGCACACAAAATCGACTCACACTACGCTGACACTTCCCACACCGAACCTCAAACCACTATCAAGACAGGGACCCCACTAGTAAGGACGGCGCAGATGGACGTCTCATCACACTCTGATGATCCCGTCCTGAGCGCCGCTGCAAATCCTTACCTAATTCCACAGATACTGCGCAGTCCTCGTCACCGTTGCCCGCCTCGTCACCCGCGCCGTCCTTGCCACCGTCGCCAGCACTGTCATTGGCCACTTCATCGTCATCCTCGGTTTTGCCAACCGTCTCCAACGACTCCGACGATCCTCTTGACTTGATCGGCTCACATGCCCAAGTTTGCCTCAACTTACTGAATGTGCACCGCTCGGACGATGATGCCTACTGCAAGCCCATATCCGCCGAGGACTCACCCGATGAACTCGACCTCATTGGACGTCACTTGCGCGACGAATCACCGGACGAAATCAATTTCCTCACCCAACATCATTGCGCTTTCATTGCCACCGACGACGACACCTCTGACACGGAAGCTATTCAACCCGTCAAGTCCATCACCAGTGATCCACAGACCTGGCGCGAGGCGATGTCCAGTGACCAGCGTGAGGTATGGGCCAAGGCCGCCAATGATGAATTCACCTCCATGCACGACGACTTCAAGGTCTTCACCATCGAGGACAGATCCACGGTGCCTGCAGGCGTGACCATTGTTACATCCAAGTTTGTATGGAAAACGAAACGGAACGCACTTGGCGATGTCACTGGTCACAAGGCATGGCTTGTTGCGCAAGGAAACCGCCAACGCGATGGTATTGACTTTGCCGAAACATTTGCACCGGTCGCACGTTTCTCCTCGATTTGCTCACTTCTCGCTTTGGCGGCTGCCAATGGCCTACACGTACACCAGGTGGACATTGACAAGGCATATCTTCATGGCGATCTTGATTACAATATCTGGATGACGGCACCGCGCGGCTTTGATTTTCCTGGTAACAAGGTACTCCGACTGCACCGTTCCATCTATGGGCTCAAACAGGCTGGTCAAATCTGGAATTGACACATCGACACGTCTCTCCAAGACCTCGGTTACACCGCCACCGGCACCAATCACTGCGTGTATTCCCGACTTGACGATTGCCACCGGCCGCACTACATTGCGCTATACGTCGATGACCTCCTCATCATCAGTCCGGACTTGGCCGAAATTGTGTGCGTTATCTCAGGCCTTGAGCAACACTATGGAGTAAAGCGCATTGGCCCCGCCGAGTACATTCTCGGCATCCAGATTCGACGCCTTGACAACGGCTCCATTGCCCTCTCCCAGGAACGGTACATCATGGACGTGCTTGCCCGGTTTCACTTCGACACTACCACATGTGGCACTACGGTCCTAATGACTCCCGGCCTCTCACTTACGGCCATCCCGGGTCAAGGCACCAAACGGATCAGGTCATGGTATCTACAGGCTATTGGCTCGCTTCTCTACATCTCACTGGGCACTTGCCCAGACATTGCCTTTGCCGTATCCTATCTGGCCCGCTTTGCTAACAACCCCTGCCGTCGTCATTGGATCGCAGTGAAACATGTCCTACGCTACTTGCGGGCCACCTATCACAATGAACTCCTGTACGCTCAAGGCTCGGCTCGTATCATGGGTGTGGCAGGCTACTCCGACGCTAATTGGGGGGCCTGCATCAACACATTGGTGTCCACCATGGGCTACGTCTTCTACATCGCCGGATCCGCCGTATCATGGTCATCCAAACGCCAGACCCGAGTAGCCGACTCTACAACCGATGCCGAGTACCTTGCACTCTTGCACGCTGGCAAGGAGGGCATTTACCTCAGTCAGCTGCTTGAGGAACTCCATGTCAAACCTGTTGCACCCGCTCACATCTTTACTGACAATGAAGCCACCGCTGCAGTTGCCCGTGACCCTGTCCGAGTCTCTGGCACTCGGCACATACGCTTGCGCGAGCACTTTGTTTGCGACATGGTGAACCGGGGCGACATTTCCCTCTCACACGTGGGAACAAACAACATGGTTGCCAACATTTTCACAAAGGCACTCGGTCCTAAGGTATTCTTGACTCATTGCTATGCCCTTGGCCTGCGCACTAGACACCCGCGGCTCCAGTCTGACTCGCATTGGCATATGGGGGGGGGGGGGGGGGGGGGGGGGGGTGTGAGAATGAGTCCACTCTCAGCTCGCCAGGACAGCCGCGGCCTGCGCGCACCCCCGCGTGCGCGTCCCCCACGGATCAGGACTTAGGCGCTCGGCACTTGCCCAGCGCACCTGCGACTTTGCCAACGCCCGGTTCTGGGCTTAACCCTGAGTCGGGCGACTCTCCTGTTTAGCGTCCTTCTCATCACTTCTGCTTATCATTGTCAACATTTGACTCCTCCTAACGCAGTAGTGGTGAACGTCTCATAGGTACGCTGTAATCATCACTTCTGCTTATCATTGTCAACATTTGACTCCTCCTAACGCAGTAGTGGTGAACGTCTCATAGGTACGCTGTAATCATCACTTCTGCTTATCATTGTCAACATTTGACTCCTCCTAACGCAGTAGTGGTGAACGTCTCATACATAGAGCGCAATGTAGTGCCAGTCCTTGCTGTGTCGCTTGGTGTATACGCATTGATCCGTAACCGTGGGTGTGTAACCAAGGGAACAAAGTGTTGCATCGATCTCCTCGTTCCAGATGCGTCCGGCCTGCTTGAGCCCGTAGATTGATCGGTCAAGCTTGAGAATCTTGCCCAGTAAGTCGATGCCTTGTGGTGGTTGCATGTAGAGAGGCTGATCGAGCTTGCCGTGCAAGTAGGCCTTGTTGACGTCAGCTTGGTGGATCTTGTAGCCGCGCAGGACGGTGATCGCTATGAGGGCTCGGATTGACATGAAGCAAACAACCAGCGAGAAACGCTCCTTGAAGTCGACACCGGGGCGCTGAGTGTTGCCATTTGTGACGAGACATACTTTACAAGATTTGACATCTCCAAACTGGTCACGTTTGGTGCAGAAGACGAAGTGGGAGCTCAAGAGTTTGGCACCCTTGGGCAGAGCAGCCAGATCAAGGACTGTGTAGACATTGTACTCGTTAAGGAGCAATTCAAACTCGTCGATGGCGGCGCCTCACCATTCCTCAGCGTGTGTGGATCTCATTGCTTGGTGCCAGTGAGTTGGGTTGGCGTTGCGGGATGGGAGCATGTTGAGTGGGGTGTCAAGCGAGGTGTTGCTGGCAACGTAGGCAAGCACCTGAGAAGCATCGAGCGAGGCGTTGTTGGCGATAGACTGGAACACTCGAGATAGCAGTGCAATTGGGTCATCCAAATCGTTGTCATCAGAGAATGGGGGCGACTCAAGAAGGATGTTGGTGGTGGCAGCGTCATGCACGGTGTTGGGTTCGGAAGCATCAGTGCCAGCGATGAGATTGAGCTTGTCAATGGAGTCGTCCGATAGCGGCAATGGTGGTGCAGGAGGTGCGGTGGCGACACGTTCACAAGGTGACGGGCAAGGTGTGTCAATCTCTGAGTCGGAGGCAGTGTCGGACAATGCGGATGTAGTTGGCAAGGGCGCTGGCAATGGTGCAACCAATGACGCAGCAGATGACGATGACGATGATGTGGTCACTGGGACCGCAGGGTGGGCAGGCGCTTTGATGGGTATGGGCTGGAAGACCGTGGTGTGAACAACAGTTGGCTTTGTGGGAGTGCAAACATGTCGTTTGGTAGCAGGGAACTTGGTCTCGATAAACGTGACATTGCGACTGATGCAGATAGACTGCATGTCAGGGTCATACAGTTGATAGGCCTTGGCATGAAGATCATAACCCACAAAGATCAGTGGGGTCCCCTTAGGCTCGAGCTTGGTGCGTTTGTGTTGTGGCACGGTGGCCCAGGCACGACAGCCAAATGTGCAAAGTCGGGAGAGATCTTGCGGTTTGCCGTGCCAGATTGCATTGGGGATGTTGCCATTGAGTCCTGCATGCGGCGTGAGGTTCTTGCAGTCCAGATAGTACTGCGTTGCTTCTTCCCAGAGGTGAGCAGGGAGACCGGAATTGTGGAGCAGAGCCAAGATGCCTTCAACAATCGATCGGTTGAGTCGCTTGGCGCGCCCGTTCTATTTGGGGGTGTAGGGCACCAATTTGTTGCGACGGATCCCTTGCTTGGTGCAAAACTTGTCAAAAGCTGTATACTCACCACCATTGTCGGAACGCAGGGTTTTGATTTTTGCTCCGGACGAGTTTTCAACTTCTGCTTTCCAGCATTGAAAGGCAGCTAGCGCATCGCTCTTGCGGAGGAGCGGGAAAGCCCAAGCTTTGCAGGAGAAGTTGTCAATGAAGGTGATCAAGTAGCGTTGGCCGCTCACAGAGGGCTCAGGGAACATGAGAAGATCCGAGTGGACCAACCCTAGTGGAAGAGAAGTGTGAGACTCTGACAATGGGAAGGGCAGCTTGTGCGCCTTGGAAGCCATGCATGCATCACATTGAAAATCATTGCAGTCATTGGTGCTATAAGTCCACTCAATCCCCTTCACCTGATTGCTGTTGGCCAACTTCCTAAGAGTAGAAAGAGAGCAGTGACCAAGGTGATGGTGGAGGGTCAGCAGTGGGACTTTGGGAGCGCGAGCGGCAACAAGGACTTGTTCGATATCGACTTTTCCCAAACGAATCGCAGTAGCAAGGGCGATGTTGTTGTCAACGTGTTGATCGAACTCGGCTCGTGAGGTGAGGGGGATCTGGGGCATCGACCAGAAGCGCTCAATGAGTTTGGCGTACGCTTTATAAGGAACAGCGCAGTGAGCAAACAGAGATGCCAAGTAGAAAAGGATTGGGAACATTAGGGAAAGAGAGAGAGCTGCGCTAGTTGCGGCCTCGGGAGGTCTAGCACGGTCTAAGTCCAAAGGTCAGAGGTCCGAGCGCGAAGTGCGAGCATGCCTAAGTTCCCATCCGCCAATATCCGCATGCCTGAGTAGATAGTGTCCCTACAAGTGTAATGTACACAATGACAGACTTGAGCTGCGGGTGTCAAGTGCAAAGACCAAGGGAGTAGCTGTGCATCGAGAAGACCTTGGGACCGAGTGCCTTTGTGAAGATGTCTGCAACCATATCAGCTGTGCCTACATGCAAAAGTGAGATGTTGCCCCGATTGACCATGTTGCGGACAAAATGTTCACGCAGTCTGATGTGCCGAGTCCCAGAGATGTGTACAGGGTTGCGTGCAAGAGCAGCGGCTGCTTTGTTGTCAGTGAAGATGTGAGCCGGTGCAACTGGGGAGATGTGCAGTTCCTCCAGGAGTTGACTGAGGTAGACACCCTCCTTGCCTGCGTGTGAGAGACCAAGGTATTCAGCATCTGTGGTGGAGTCGGCAACACGGCTCTGTTGTTTGGATGACCAGGAAACAGCGGATCCAGCAATGTAGAAGACATAGCCCATGGTGGAGACTGAAGTGTTGACACAAGCACCCCAGTTCGCGTCCAAGTATCCAACCACACCCGTGATCTGAGTTGGGCCTTGGGCATACAGTAGTTCATCACGGTAGGTGGCACGAAGGTATTGGAGAATGTGCTTCACTGCAATCCAGTGTTGACGACCCGGGTTGTTGGCAAAGCGGGCCAGGTAGGCGACAGCAAATGTGATGTCTGGACGTGTGCCAAGCAAGACATAGAGTAACGAGCCAATGGCCTGGAGGTACCACAACCTGATCTGTTCCGTGCCTTGTCCAGGAATGGCTGTGAGAGAGAGGCCAGGTGTCATGGGGATGGTGGTGCCACGCGTTGTGGTGTCAAAATGGAACCAAGCAAGCTATGAGACGTTCACCACTACTGCGTTAGGAGGAGTCAAATGTTGACAATGATAAGCAGAAGTGATGAGAAGGACGCTAAGCAGGAGAGTCGCCCGACTCAGGGTTAAGCCCAGAAGCCGGCGTTGGCAAAGTCGCAGGTGCGCTGGGCAAGTGCCGAGCGCCTAAGTCCTGATCCGTGGGGGACGCACGCGCGGGGGTGCGCGCAGGCCGCGGCTGTCCTGGCGAGCTGAGAGTGGACTCATTCCACACAAGCACGTCCATGATGTAGCGCTCTTGTGAAAGTGCAATGGAACCATTTGCCAGCCGTCGGATCTGGATGCCAAGGATGTACTCGGCGGGGCCAAGGCGTTTGACTCCGTATTGTCATTCCAGACCTGAGATAACGCGCTCAATTTCGTCCAAGTCAGGGCTGATCATCAGGAGATCATCCATGTACAGGGCAATGTAGTGGGGCTGTTGATGATCATCAAGACGAGAGTAGATGCAGTGGTCGGTGCCGGTTGCCGTGTAGCCAAGGTCGCGAAGTGACGAGTCAATGTGTTGGTTCCAAATGCGGCCAGCCTGTTTGAGGCCATAGATGGATCGTCAGAGTCGCAGAACTTTGTCGCTGGGGAAGTCAAAACCACAGGGTGCTGTCATCCAGATGTCGTCCTCAAGCTCACCATGGAGGTAGGCCTTGTCGATGTCAGCCTGATGGATATGGTAGCCATTGGCAGCGGCAAGAGCAATCAATGAACGAATTGAGGAGAATCGAGCAACAGGTGCAAAGGTATCGGCAATGTCGCTCTGCCGGTTTCCTTGCGCCACCATGCATGCTTTGCGGCCAGTGATGTTGCCAAGCGCATTGCGCTTTGTCTTCCATACGAATTTGGACGGTAAAACAGTGGCACCTTGCGGCACAGAGGCCCTGTCTTCAATGGTGAAAACCTTGAAGTCATCACACATGGAGGTAAATTTGGCAGTGGCAGCATCGGCCCAGAGTGGGCCTTCAGGGCTGGACATTGCCTCCCTCCAAGTCTGTGGGTTGCTCGTGATTGATTTGGCTGGTCGGATGGCTTTGGTGTCAGAGGTGTCATCGTCAACTGCGATGAAGGCGCAATGGTGGCGAGTGAGGAAGTCAATCTCATTGGGTGACTCGTCGCGGATGTGTGGCCCAAATAAATCAAGTTTGTCCGGGGACTCCAATGCAGAGCTGGAGTCGTGATAAGCATTGTCGTCTGAGCAATGGACATCCAGCAGGTTTATGCGAACCTGGGCATGCGGGCTGATCAGGTCAAGTGGGTTGTCAGAGTCGTTGTCAGACGAGTTGGGTGGTGACCCCAGGGTCTTGGATGCCAAAGGCAGCAAGGTAGAGTCGGTGGCAGGCGAGGTCGGTGGCAACACTGAGACCGTGGAGACCACATTGGATGCCGACAGTGAGGAGATGTCCGATCCTGAGAACAACAACAACAAATCTGAATCTGTGTGAGGAGGTAAGGGTGCGCAAGTGCTTTCGCACGTGTCAGCGGCGCTCAGGGCAGAATTATCAGGGGTTGATAAAACATCCATTTGCGCCAACCTTACCCGTGGGGTCCAGGCCTTGGTAACGGTGGGAGGTTGTGCCTCAACCGTGGAGAGGGAGATGAGCGTGGGTGTGTCCTCATCCATACCAGATTGATCGTCATGCAGCGCAGAGAAATCCGAGTCCAAGAATTTTGTGTTCCTGCCAAGGACAATCCTACATGTTACTGGGTTGTAGAAACGAAAGGCTTTGCAGGCAAGGTTGTATCCAGTGAAGACGACTTGAGTGGCTTTGGGGTCAAGCTTCTTGCGGAGGTCAGGCGCAACAGTGAGCCATGCTGTGCAACCAAAGGGATGTAAGGTCGAGGTGTCGGTGCGGCTGTGGGACCAGGCAAATTCGGGAGTCTCGTTGACAAGAGCAGAGTGATGGCACCGGTTTTTGCAGTAGACAAAGTAGGTGGAGGCTTCCTCCCAGAAGGTGTCAGGCAGGTTGGCATCTGCAAGGAGAGCCAGGACGCCTTCAACAATGGATCGGTTGACATGCTCAGCGCGACCATTTTGCTGCGGCGTGCGGGGAATGGAGTATTGCCAACGTATACCCCAAGCTTTGCAGAATTGTGTGAACGCCTTCGATCGATATTCTCCACCGTTGTTGCTGCATAGGACCTTCAGTCGTGCACCCGTTTCCAATTCAACTTCGGCAAGCCACTCCTTGAAGATGTTGAAAACTTCGCTTTTGTGGCCAATGGTGTGAGAATGAGTCCACTCTCAGCTCGCCAGGACAGCCGCGGCCTGCGCGCACCCCCGCGTGCGCGTCCCCCACGGATCAGGACTTAGGCGCTCGGCACTTGCCCAGCGCACCTGCGACTTTGCCAACGCCCGGTTCTGGGCTTAACCCTGAGTCGGGCGACTCTCCTGTTTAGCGTCCTTCTCATCACTTCTGCTTATCATTGTCAACATTTGACTCCTCCTAACGCAGTAGTGGTGAACGTCTCATAGGTACGCTGTAATCATCACTTCTGCTTATCATTGTCAACATTTGACTCCTCCTAACGCAGTAGTGGTGAACGTCTCATAGGTACGCTGTAATCATCACTTCTGCTTATCATTGTCAACATTTGACTCCTCCTAACGCAGTAGTGGTGAACGTCTCATACATAGAGCGCAATGTAGTGCCAGTCCTTGCTGTGTCGCTTGGTGTATACGCATTGATCCGTAACCGTGGGTGTGTAACCAAGGGAACAAAGTGTTGCATCGATCTCCTCGTTCCAGATGCGTCCGGCCTGCTTGAGCCCGTAGATTGATCGGTCAAGCTTGAGAATCTTGCCCAGTAAGTCGATGCCTTGTGGTGGTTGCATGTAGAGAGGCTGATCGAGCTTGCCGTGCAAGTAGGCCTTGTTGACGTCAGCTTGGTGGATCTTGTAGCCGCGCAGGACGGTGATCGCTATGAGGGCTCGGATTGACATGAAGCAAACAACCAGCGAGAAACGCTCCTTGAAGTCGACACCGGGGCGCTGAGTGTTGCCATTTGTGACGAGACATACTTTACAAGATTTGACATCTCCAAACTGGTCACGTTTGGTGCAGAAGACGAAGTGGGAGCTCAAGAGTTTGGCACCCTTGGGCAGAGCAGCCAGATCAAGGACTGTGTAGACATTGTACTCGTTAAGGAGCAATTCAAACTCGTCGATGGCGGCGCCTCACCATTCCTCAGCGTGTGTGGATCTCATTGCTTGGTGCCAGTGAGTTGGGTTGGCGTTGCGGGATGGGAGCATGTTGAGTGGGGTGTCAAGCGAGGTGTTGCTGGCAACGTAGGCAAGCACCTGAGAAGCATCGAGCGAGGCGTTGTTGGCGATAGACTGGAACACTCGAGATAGCAGTGCAATTGGGTCATCCAAATCGTTGTCATCAGAGAATGGGGGCGACTCAAGAAGGATGTTGGTGGTGGCAGCGTCATGCACGGTGTTGGGTTCGGAAGCATCAGTGCCAGCGATGAGATTGAGCTTGTCAATGGAGTCGTCCGATAGCGGCAATGGTGGTGCAGGAGGTGCGGTGGCGACACGTTCACAAGGTGACGGGCAAGGTGTGTCAATCTCTGAGTCGGAGGCAGTGTCGGACAATGTGGATGTAGTTGGCAAGGGCGCTGGCAATGGTGCAACCAATGACGCAGCAGATGACGATGACGATGATGTGGTCACTGGGACCGCAGGGTGGGCAGGCGCTTTGATGGGTATGGGCTGGAAGACCGTGGTGTGAACAACAGTTGGCTTCGTGGGAGTGCAAACATGTCGTTTGGTAGCAGGGAACTTGGTCTCGATAAACGTGACATTGCGACTGATGCAGATAGACTGCATGTCAGGGTCATACAGTTGATAGGCCTTGGCATGAAGATCATAACCCACAAAGATCAGTGGGGTCCCCTTAGGCTCGAGCTTGGTGCGTTTGTGTTGTGGCACGGTGGCCCAGGCACGACAGCCAAATGTGCAAAGTCGGGAGAGATCTTGCGGTTTGCCGTGCCAGATTGCATTGGGGATGTTGCCATTGAGTCCTGCATGCGGCGTGAGGTTCTTGCAGTCCAGATAGTACTGCGTTGCTTCTTCCCAGAGGTGAGCAGGGAGACCGGAATTGTGGAGCAGAGCCAAGATGCCTTCAACAATCGATCGGTTGAGTCGCTTGGCGCGCCCGTTCTATTTGGGGGTGTAGGGCACCAATTTGTTGCGACGGATCCCTTGCTTGGTGCAAAACTTGTCAAAAGCTGTATACTCACCACCATTGTCGGAACGCAGGGTTTTGATTTTTGCTCCGGACGAGTTTTCAACTTCTGCTTTCCAGCATTGAAAGGCAGCTAGCGCATCGCTCTTGCGGAGGAGCGGGAAAGCCCAAGCTTTGCAGGAGAAGTTGTCAATGAAGGTGATCAAGTAGCGTTGGCCGCTCACAGAGGGCTCAGGGAACATGAGAAGATCCGAGTGGACCAACCCTAGTGGAAGAGAAGTGTGAGACTCTGACAATGGGAAGGGCAGCTTGTGCGCCTTGGAAGCCATGCATGCATCACATTGAAAATCATTGCAGTCATTGGTGCTATAAGTCCACTCAATCCCCTTCACCTGATTGCTGTTGGCCAACTTCCTAAGAGTAGAAAGAGAGCAGTGACCAAGGTGATGGTGGAGGGTCAGCAGTGGGACTTTGGGAGCGCGAGCGGCAACAAGGACTTGTTCGATATCGACTTTTCCCAAACGAATCGCAGTAGCAAGGGCGATGTTGTTGTCAACGTGTTGATCGAACTCGGCTCGTGAGGTGAGGGGGATCTGGGGCATCGACCAGAAGCGCTCAATGAGTTTGGCGTACGCTTTATAAGGAACAGCGCAGTGAGCAAACAGAGATGCCAAGTAGAAAAGGATTGGGAACATTAGGGAAAGAGAGAGAGCTGCGCTAGTTGCGGCCTCGGGAGGTCTAGCACGGTCTAAGTCCAAAGGTCAGAGGTCCGAGCGCGAAGTGCGAGCATGCCTAAGTTCCCATCCGCCAATATCCGCATGCCTGAGTAGATAGTGTCCCTACAAGTGTAATGTACACAATGACAGACTTGAGCTGCGGGTGTCAAGTGCAAAGACCAAGGGAGTAGCTGTGCATCGAGAAGACCTTGGGACCGAGTGCCTTTGTGAAGATGTCTGCAACCATATCAGCTGTGCCTACATGCAAAAGTGAGATGTTGCCCCGATTGACCATGTTGCGGACAAAATGTTCACGCAGTCTGATGTGCCGAGTCCCAGAGATGTGTACAGGGTTGCGTGCAAGAGCAGCGGCTGCTTTGTTGTCAGTGAAGATGTGAGCCGGTGCAACTGGGGAGATGTGCAGTTCCTCCAGGAGTTGACTGAGGTAGACACCCTCCTTGCCTGCGTGTGAGAGACCAAGGTATTCAGCATCTGTGGTGGAGTCGGCAACACGGCTCTGTTGTTTGGATGACCAGGAAACAGCGGATCCAGCAATGTAGAAGACATAGCCCATGGTGGAGACTGAAGTGTTGACACAAGCACCCCAGTTCGCGTCCAAGTATCCAACCACACCCGTGATCTGAGTTGGGCCTTGGGCATACAGTAGTTCATCACGGTAGGTGGCACGAAGGTATTGGAGAATGTGCTTCACTGCAATCCAGTGTTGACGACCCGGGTTGTTGGCAAAGCGGGCCAGGTAGGCGACAGCAAATGTGATGTCTGGACGTGTGCCAAGCAAGACATAGAGTAACGAGCCAATGGCCTGGAGGTACCACAACCTGATCTGTTCCGTGCCTTGTCCAGGAATGGCTGTGAGAGAGAGGCCAGGTGTCATGGGGATGGTGGTGCCACGCGTTGTGGTGTCAAAATGGAACCAAGCAAGCTATGAGACGTTCACCACTACTGCGTTAGGAGGAGTCAAATGTTGACAATGATAAGCAGAAGTGATGAGAAGGACGCTAAGCAGGAGAGTCGCCCGACTCAGGGTTAAGCCCAGAAGCCGGCGTTGGCAAAGTCGCAGGTGCGCTGGGCAAGTGCCGAGCGCCTAAGTCCTGATCCGTGGGGGACGCACGCGCGGGGGTGCGCGCAGGCCGCGGCTGTCCTGGCGAGCTGAGAGTGGACTCATTCCACACAAGCACGTCCATGATGTAGCGCTCTTGTGAAAGTGCAATGGAACCATTTGCCAGCCGTCGGATCTGGATGCCAAGGATGTACTCGGCGGGGCCAAGGCGTTTGACTCCGTATTGTCATTCCAGACCTGAGATAACGCGCTCAATTTCGTCCAAGTCAGGGCTGATCATCAGGAGATCATCCATGTACAGGGCAATGTAGTGGGGCTGTTGATGATCATCAAGACGAGAGTAGATGCAGTGGTCGGTGCCGGTTGCCGTGTAGCCAAGGTCGCGAAGTGACGAGTCAATGTGTTGGTTCCAAATGCGGCCAGCCTGTTTGAGGCCATAGATGGATCGTCAGAGTCGCAGAACTTTGTCGCTGGGGAAGTCAAAACCACAGGGTGCTGTCATCCAGATGTCGTCCTCAAGCTCACCATGGAGGTAGGCCTTGTCGATGTCAGCCTGATGGATATGGTAGCCATTGGCAGCGGCAAGAGCAATCAATGAACGAATTGAGGAGAATCGAGCAACAGGTGCAAAGGTATCGGCAATGTCGCTCTGCCGGTTTCCTTGCGCCACCATGCATGCTTTGCGGCCAGTGATGTTGCCAAGCGCATTGCGCTTTGTCTTCCATACGAATTTGGACGGTAAAACAGTGGCACCTTGCGGCACAGAGGCCCTGTCTTCAATGGTGAAAACCTTGAAGTCATCACACATGGAGGTAAATTTGGCAGTGGCAGCATCGGCCCAGAGTGGGCCTTCAGGGCTGGACATTGCCTCCCTCCAAGTCTGTGGGTTGCTCGTGATTGATTTGGCTGGTCGGATGGCTTTGGTGTCAGAGGTGTCATCGTCAACTGCGATGAAGGCGCAATGGTGGCGAGTGAGGAAGTCAATCTCATTGGGTGACTCGTCGCGGATGTGTGGCCCAAATAAATCAAGTTTGTCCGGGGACTCCAATGCAGAGCTGGAGTCGTGATAAGCATTGTCGTCTGAGCAATGGACATCCAGCAGGTTTATGCGAACCTGGGCATGCGGGCTGATCAGGTCAAGTGGGTTGTCAGAGTCGTTGTCAGACGAGTTGGGTGGTGACCCCAGGGTCTTGGATGCCAAAGGCAGCAAGGTAGAGTCGGTGGCAGGCGAGGTCGGTGGCAACACTGAGACCGTGGAGACCACATTGGATGCCGACAGTGAGGAGATGTCCAATCCTGAGAACAACAACAACAAATCTGAATCTGTGTGAGGAGGTAAGGGTGCGCAAGTGCTTTCGCACGTGTCAGCGGCGCTCAGGGCAGAATTATCAGGGGTTGATAAAACATCCATTTGTGCCAACCTTACCCGTGGGGTCCAGGCCTTGGTAACGGTGGGAGGTTGTGCCTCAACCGTGGAGAGGGAGATGAGCGTGGGTGTGTCCTCATCCATACCAGATTGATCGTCATGCAGCGCAGAGAAATCCGAGTCCAAGAATTTTGTGTTCCTGCCAAGGACAATCCTACATGTTACTGGGTTGTAGAAACGAAAGGCTTTGCAGGCAAGGTTGTATCCAGTGAAGACGACTTGAGTGGCTTTGGGGTCAAGCTTCTTGCGGAGGTCAGGCGCAACAGTGAGCCATGCTGTGCAACCAAAGGGATGTAAGGTCGAGGTGTCGGTGCGGCTGTGGGACCAGGCAAATTCGGGAGTCTCGTTGACAAGAGCAGAGTGATGGCACCGGTTTTTGCAGTAGACAAAGTAGGTGGAGGCTTCCTCCCAGAAGGTGTCAGGCAGGTTGGCATCTGCAAGGAGAGCCAGGACGCCTTCAACAATGGATCGGTTGACATGCTCAGCGCGACCATTTTGCTGCGGCGTGCGGGGAATGGAGTATTGCCAACGTATACCCCAAGCTTTGCAGAATTGTGTGAACGCCTTCGATCGATATTCTCCACCGTTGTTGCTGCATAGGACCTTCAGTCGTGCACCCGTTTCCAATTCAACTTCGGCAAGCCACTCCTTGAAGATGTTGAAAACTTCGCTTTTGTGGCCAATGGTGTGAGAATGAGTCCACTCTCAGCTCGCCAGGACAGCCGCGGCCTGCGCGCACCCCCGCGCGTGCGTCCCCCACGGATCAGGACTTAGGCGCTCGGCACTTGCCCAGCGCACCTGCGACTTTGCCAACGCCGGCTTCTGGGCTTAACCCTGAGTCGGGCGACTCTCCTGCTTAGCGTCCTTCTCATCACTTCTGCTTATCATTGTCAACATTCGACTCCTCCTAACGCAGTAGTGGTGAACGTCTCATAGGTTATAAGCCCAACGCGCTACCAGCTCACATGACCACGCCACCGCCCGACAACAGCACCTCCAACATGGGACAACCAGGGGCGACATCACCCCTTACGTCGAGCGAAAACTCCTCACTCCCTGCGGACCAACTTGCCTCCCTCGCAACGTTGCTGTCGAAACTTACCGCTGCTGCTTTGGGCACCACGTCATCAGGGGCCACCCGCACCACCTTTCCCAAGCATGCATGCCTTGACGGCTCCAAGTCGTTTGCGAATTGGACACGCCAACTTCGCCTGTGCTTAGCGGATGACATCCGCTCCTATGTCCTCGACGACATCGTACCTGACGACTGGACGGCTTTGCAACGCTCCGCTCGTGATGCCGTCGCTTGCAACATCATCGCAAACTCAATCAAATCCACCACAGTCTCGGCCGTATTTGACAAGATCCCCACCGCTGAACTCACGGCACCCAAGATCTATGCCACACTCAAGTCGCACTACGCCCCTGACGATGCGACTTGCACGCTTGAACTTTTCTCCCGACTCTGGGGCTTCCGACCCATGCCAGGCACGGTGGCGGAATTCGACACCTGGATCACCGACTTCAAATCGGTCGCGCAAGAAATCATCAACGCGAAGACGACCATCAACGACGTTCTCGCCACGCTCGTTCTTGCGATCGCTCACCCCTCGCTTGAAAGCTTCAAAGCGACGTTCACCAATGAACAACGAACGAGACGCAGTCTTCCGGACATTGACGCACTCGCTGACCGTATGCGAGTCCAGCTTCGGTCGACAAACCTCTCGAACGAGCAATCGGCCCTCCTTGCATCATTGTCGGCAACCTCCTCCCGCGGCTCCTCCCGCCCCTCCCACGACGACTGCCTTGCCTGTTGCAGCTCTTCTCACCACATCGCGCAGTGCCCTACAAGGGCCCAACACATGCCGCCAGGACCCTGTCGCCACTGCAGAAAGAAGGGCCACTGGTCCTTCGACTGCAAGAAGGCCCCCGAGGTCGACAAGAAGTCAGGCAATGACGCCCCTGCCGACTCTAACGTCGAATCGCAACACCACGTCGGATTCCTTGTCACTGGTCTTCTCGCACGTCGTCACAAACTTCGCAACAACTCCTTTGTTGTTGACTTGGGTGCCACTGCACACTTGGTCCCGGACAAATCACTATTCACGACCTATCGTCACACGGCACCTACGAAGATTGGTGGCATCACAGGAGGCATTGACACCGTCGGGTTGGGAAATGTTGCCTTCGTTGCCACCTCAGGCCACCCGATTACACTCACTGGAGTGCTGCACACACCGGGCCTGAATGTCAACCTTCTTTCGGTCTCTCGCCTCTGCGATACGGATGACGTCCGTGTTGCCTTCACGAAACAAGGCATCGACATCGAGAAGGATGGCAACACTATTGTGGAAGGCACCAGGCTCGACAAAGGACTCTACTTGCTGGACGCTGAACATTCCCAATGTCAGCACCTTGCTCTCCTCTCTCGCTCTCAGACCTCCGTGCCCCTTCTGACCCTTCACCGCTGCCTTGGTCATCTTGCACCTTCCTCCATACAAAGGATGATTACCGCAGGCTTGCTGGAGGGTTTCGGGGCCGGATACAGCGACGAAGAGGTAGAGAAGTTTGTCTGCAATGCTTGCTTCAGTGCCAAAGGCCATCGTCTTCCCTTTCCTGATTCGGAATCGCACTCTCAGGAGAGACTTGGCCTTGTGCACAGCGACGTGCTTTCCTTCCCCGAGCGGTCCCGGACTGGCAAGCGTTACCTCGTCACATTCCTCGATGACTACTCCCGCAAACTCTGGACCTACGCGATTGGACACAAAAGCGAAGTCTTTGGCGTCTTCAAGACATGGCTTGCCAAAGTCGAACTGGAGACGGGCGTGACACTGAAAGTACTGCGCACTGACAACGGCGGCGAATATTGTTCAAGAGCATTCACAGAGTTCTGCAAGGCACAAGGCACACGTCGACAGTACTCTATCCCACACACACCTCAGCAGAACGGCCGTGCCAAACGGGTCAACCGTTCCATTGTTGAAGGAGTCCTTGCACTTCTTGCAGACGCCCACCTACCCAACACTTTTTGGGAAGAAGCCGTAGCTTACTTCATCTACTGCAAGAATTGGTGTCAACATTCCGCCCTGGACAAGGCAACACCGGACTTCATCTGGCAGGGCCACCGCACCGATGCCTCGGCGCTTCACCCATTCGGCTGCACAGCTTGGCTCATGGTCGCGCCCGAACTTCGCTCTAAGCTCGACCCAAAAGCGACCCATGTCCTCTTTGTTGGCTACGACCTGGCTTCCAAAGCCTTTCGTTTCTACGACACCAACACCAACAAGTTCATACTTGGCAGAAATGCCACGTTCTTGGATACCAAGTTCCCCAGATTACAAGGCAACTCGGCTGCACACAAAATCGACTCACACTACGCTGACACTTCCCACACCGAACCTCAAACCACTATCAAGACAGGGACCCCACTAGTAAGGACAGCGCAGATGGACGTCTCATCACACTCTGATGATCCCGTCCTGAGCGCCGCTGACGTGTCCTCTCGGACCTGCAAATCCTTACCTAATTCCACAGATACTGCGCAGTCCTTGTCACCGTTGCCCACCTCGTCACCCGCGCCGTCCTTGCCACCGTCGCCAGCACTGTCATTGGCCACTTCATCGTCATCCTCGGTTTTGCCAACCGTCTCCAACGACTCCGACGATCCTCTTGACTTGATCGGCTCACATGCCCAAGTTTGCCTCAACTTACTGAATGTGCACCGCTCGGACGATGATGCCTACTGCAAGCCCATATCCGCCGAGGACTCACCCGATGAACTCGACCTCATTGGACGTCACTTGCGCGACGAATCACCGGACGAAATCAATTTCCTCACCCAACATCATTGCGCTTTCATTGCCACCGACGACGACACCTCTGACACGGAAGCTATTCAACCCGTCAAGTCCATCACCAGTGATCCACAGACCTGGCGCGAGGCGATGTCCAGTGACCAGCGTGAGGTATGGGCCAAGGCCGCCAATGATGAATTCACCTCCATGCACGACGACTTCAAGGTCTTCACCATCGAGGACAGATCCACGGTGCCTGCAGGCGTGACCATTGTTACATCCAAGTTTGTATGGAAAACGAAACGGAACGCACTTGGCGATGTCACTGGTCACAAGGCATGGCTTGTTGCGCAAGGAAACCGCCAACGCGATGGTATTGACTTTGCCGAAACATTTGCACCGGTCGCACGTTTCTCCTCGATTTGCTCACTTCTCGCTTTGGCGGCTGCCAATGGCCTACACGTACACCAGGTGGACATTGACAAGGCATATCTTCATGGCGATCTTGATTACAATATCTGGATGACGGCACCGCGCGGCTTTGATTTTCCTGGTAACAAGGTACTCCGACTGCACCGTTCCATCTATGGGCTCAAACAGGCTGGTCAAATCTGGAATTGACACATCGACACGTCTCTCCAAGACCTCGGTTACACCGCCACCGGCACCAATCACTGCGTGTATTCCCGACTTGACGATTGCCACCGGCCGCACTACATTGCGCTATACGTCGATGACCTCCTCATCATCAGTCCGGACTTGGCCGAAATTGTGTGCGTTATCTCAGGCCTTGAGCAACACTATGGAGTAAAGCGCATTGGCCCCGCCGAGTACATTCTCGGCATCCAGATTCGACGCCTTGACAACGGCTCCATTGCCCTCTCCCAGGAACGGTACATCATGGACGTGCTTGCCCGGTTTCACTTCGACACTACCACATGTGGCACTACGGTCCTAATGACTCCCGGCCTCTCACTTACGGCCATCCCGGGTCAAGGCACCAAACGGATCAGGTCATGGTATCTACAGGCTATTGGCTCGCTTCTCTACATCTCACTGGGCACTTGCCCAGACATTGCCTTTGCCGTATCCTATCTGGCCCGCTTCGCTAACAACCCCTGCCGTCGTCATTGGATTGCAGTGAAACATGTCCTACGCTACTTGTGGGCCACCTATCGCAACAAACTTCTGTACGCTCAAGGCTTGGCTCATATCACGGGCATGGCAGGCTACTCCGATGCTAATTGGGGGGCCTGCGTCGACACATCAGTGTCCACCATGGGCTACGTCTTCTACATTGCCGGATCCGCCGTATCATGGTCATCCAAATGCCAGACTTGAGTAGCCAATTGACAGGCAACGTCCGCAGTAGTGGACGTTGACTACACGCGATAGAATGCGGCGTCGAAGAGAGTCGGCTGGGTGTCGGCAGTCGGCGGAGAATCAATCGAGGAGGAGTGTCGATCAGAATGCTCGTTGGAATTCAAGTGTAACGGACTTTATTCCAACCAGATTGGCAAAAGAGAGTGAGGGTGAAGGTTAAGACATTGAGCGGACCAGGCTCCGGGGGAAGGTGTCTAAAACCAAAGGGAAGACTGCTCCCCAAGCACCAAGAGAACTTAACCAAACTATCCAAAGAGGTGACCTCAGGGGAAAAAAGGATTGCTCACGGGAGCACTGGTAAAAACCCTGAAGCCGCGCCTTGGCTAACCAAAATTAAAACAAAAATGAAGAGAGATTGCTCCACGTGAATCAAACAAACAACCACCAAGTGCACGCTCGCACGCATTACAACTACGCCCTCGTGTCCAACAATGCTTGAACCTAAAACCCCTGAGTCGTGTCAACTCCACAAGCATACGGCCTTGGGGACTTCCTTCGAGTACCACTGTCCCCCCCAGAAGGAAGTCTACCAGGCGGCGAGGCGGCGATTCGAGCGATCGAGGTGCACGAGGTAGGCATTGAGGACGGATGGGTGATTGAGGCAAAGGGACTGCTCCAATATCCAGGTGTCATCGGTGTTGTTGCGGCCTACCCATCGGACTAAGAACGAGCAAACCCCACAGGTGTTCCGACAATTGCGTACAATCCGCTCCGGAATCGCGGAATTGTCGGCAGCATTGGCCACATCTTCGACAAAAAGAACTGCGGGGTCACGCCAAGGGAACCTTTCAGTATCATTTTCAATGTAAGGATGGAGCAGTCGGGCATGAAAGCGATTGTGCACTCGTGACATTGCTGCGGGAAGATCGAGGTCATAGCTGGATGTTGTGGGAATTGCTGATCGAATACAAAAAGGGCTGATGTAGCAGGGCAACAACTTCGACTTCATCCCCTCAGGAACTGCCAGGTTCTTTGTTGAGAGATAGACATAACTGCCGGTTTGAAAGGTGGGGTCATCCGGTTGTTGATGCTTGTTGGCCTGATGGGACTGGTCGAGGTGTGCCCCAATGATTGCATCTGTCACATCGAGGTTGCACAATTGTCAAATCTGTGCAAACGCCTCTGCACGAGGGACGTCCGAGACAGACCAGGAATCGGTGGGCCAACGTTGGGGGAGGTAGCTGTACGTTGCTTCAAAAGCCAAGAGGGATGTGGACACAGCAACAGAAGAGTTAAGAGCGAACTCAGCTTCGACAAGACGAGACGCCCAGGCCTTGGGGTTAGACGAGACCATGATTCGTAAGGTCTGGGTGACCATCTTGATGCGGTTCTTGCTCAATCCATCGGTCTTGGGGTGGGCCGCTGTTGACATCCGCAAGACGCTGCCGACCTTTGCCTGCAATGCTTGCCAAAACTGCGAGGTAAACTTGGGATTGCGGTCAGACACAATGGCTGAAGGTGTCCCATGCAGTTGAAAGATTGTGGCGTAGTACTTGTTGGCAACGAGCTCAGAGTTGGCATTGGCTGGGAGGGGAATCAGGTGGACCATTTTTCCCCAAGTGTCAGTGACCACCATGATTTGAGCAACCATCATCCCTTCAAACTCGACTGGAGGCAGCCCTGTCATGAAGTCAATGGCCACTTGCTCCCAAGGACCGGAAGGGATGGGCATTGGGTGCAGTCGGCCATAGGGAACTTGAGTTGACGTCTTGCCCTGTGTGCAGTCTTCACATGAACAGCAGAACTTGGTGCAATTGGTGGACATGGACAACCACCAATACAAAGGGCGGACGGTGGCCAAGGTGATGCGATGTCCTGCATGTCCCACGCTCCAATGAATCTCCGAAAGCACGAGCTCGTGCAGCAAGGGAACCTTGTCGGAGTCAACAACGCCGGTAGCGAGACCACGAGGCACAAACAGGGAAAGAGACTCATCTGGATGTATGCGCAGGATCCTCCCTTCTTCGGTCACACAAAACATACACCACGAAAGCGGGTCGTTGACAATGACTTGAGCTTGTGTGTTGGTGGCGTATGCTTGGATGACGGCGTCAAGGAAAGGTTGAGGCAATGGATCAGGCGGCCTGTGGACCACAGGGGCATTGTTGGCCTCGTTGGTGGTGGCTCCCAACAGATCGAGTTCGTTGGTGTCAGCATCGACTGGGATGGGTGGGTCGTGTGCTGGTGCTGCAGCGATAGCATGAACTCGAGTGACAACAATGGGGTCCAAAGGAGGAGAGAGAGGGCCGGCAGACAAGTTGTCCATGTCCATGATGTTCTTGACAAGCAGATGGCCTCCGGGAGAGCCTGTTTCGCAATCGTGACCCTGGGGCCCGAAGGCAAAATCAACAGGAGGCAACTGATCAAGCAAAGGTGAGGTGTAAGGACGTTCCTCAGGGAGGCTCTCACTGGGCGTAGTGAACTCGTGGCATTCTTCCTTCAAGAACAAATTCCCTAAATCCTTTCCATTTACGTCATCGGCTTGCGATTCCTCCTTGAGCGCATGGTATCCAGGAGAACCTGACTTGCAACCGTGCCCCTGGGGCCCAAGGGCAAAATCAACAGGAGGCAACTGATTGGGAGATAGTGAGGCGTGGTGACGTTCCTCGGGAAGGCTCTCACCGGGCGTAATGAACTCGTGGCATTCTCCATTGAAGAACATTTCCTCCAATTCTTTCTCCTTGACCTGATCCTCCTGTGAACCCTCCTTGACCTCCCACAAGTGTGACAACAAATTGGCAAGGGAATTGTTCTTGCCGGTGATGAATTCGAATTCGAAGTCGAAACGGCTGAGTTCAAGACACATGCAAATATGCCGGGGAGTCTGGCGTAGTTTCTGAGTTTTGATGGTGCAAAGGGCTTGATGGTCAGTCACAATGACAAAGGGATAACCAATCAAGTGCTGCTCAAACGGCCGACACGCCGAATCTACGGCCAAAAACTCTTTATCAGTGACATGATAGTTGAGCTGAGCACCGTTGAACTTAGCCGAAAAGAATCGAGTGGGAACGGCCTGCGAACGGGTGGGACCCGAAGCCAGGCAAGCACCAATGCCGACACGACTGGCATCAGTGAACTAGTAGATTGTGTGCTCGCCGGAGGTGACCTTGGCGCCGTCGATTGGTCGTAAAGTTGCTGGCACAAGGGCCTTGACGGTGTCAAAGGCCTGCTGCACTCGCTCGTTCCAATGCCACAACGTCGATTGCGCCAACAACGCGGTGATCAGCTCCAAGGTAGTTGAGAGGTGCGGTAGATGATCTCGCATCCAATTGACCGTGCCAAGGAAACACTGGACATCGGTCTTGTTGCAAGGGGTTGGCCACTTGCGGATACACTCCCACTTGGCGGGGTCGACGGCGATGCCATCGTCGGAAATGATGGCGCCCAAGGAATCCAATGACTTTGAGAACCACTCGGATTTGTTAGATCCTAAGTAGAACCGGTAGTGTTGCAGTGTCATCAGCAGGATCTCGATGTGTCTCAAGTGCGCGCAACAAGTATTGGAGTGCACATGAACATTGTCAAAAAAGACCTTGGCGAACAAGAGGCACGGTTGGAACATCGCCATTGTCAACAGGTTCAGGGTGTTGGGCGCATTGGTGTCACCAAACTGCATGACCCATGACGTGTACGTGCCCGTCACTGTGGCGAAACCGGTGCGCTCGACATGCTCCGGTATGACTTGCACCTGCTCAAACGCCGCGGCCATGTCAAACTTGGACCGGTAGCGCAAGCGAGCGGCTTCGTAACAAACGCTGGTCATGTCGGGGATAGGCAAAAAGCGCTTGGTGGTATTACTGTTGCGAGCACAGAGATCAATCACAAAGCGGGCGGTTTGGGAATTCTTTTTTGGAATGGCAAAGACCGGAGCCGCAGAATCGATAGGACCCAAAACCCAGAAGCGACCGCAAGTGTACTTAGCTGAATGTTCCGCCCACTGAGTACGATACTTGTCCGCCAGGGGATACACCTTGGGCTTGACCTTTTCGTTTGGATCAATCAGTGGGATCTCGTGGTTGACCAGCCGGTATAGTGGGAGTCGGTCCATCAGAAGTGAATCTACAAACACATCAGACTATTTCTCGAGTAAGGCAGCCAATGGTGTTTGCGCTTCAGACTCAGACAGATCTTCAAGGGTCGGTTCATTGACAACATCAAGCAATGGGTTGTGTGGCTCAAGGCCGATAATCTCGTCGTCGGGGAGCAATCCGGGGTGATCGTAGCTAATGGCAGAGCCAGAGAAGATTGGCGCCACCGTAATTGCTCAATTCCACTCATGAGTACCTTTGGCAACGGGTTGCGACGGGCCTGGGCGCGCGACTGTGAAGGCGCCCCAGCCAACGAGCATACCGGTGTCCTTAAGAAACAGCAGCCCCAGGATGGCATCGTAGGCAGTCACTCGGCAGATGAAAAAAACTCGCGAACCAAGGTCGAGTGCGCCGGACGAGAAGGGAGCGGTAGCAAACACAGCACAATGGTCGGACTTATCAAGAGTGCCAAGGCGCAAGTGCAGCGGTGCAGTCAGGCGGCAGTCAAAAAACTTGTGTCGGCCCGCACCACATCCTGATCCACCAAGTCCACCTCTGAGCCAGAGTCGATCAAACAGCGTAAGACTTTCCCAGAAGGCAGCGTCCACACAATGATGTTGCAGGCGCGCATGATGGCTGGCTCGACAGGTTGGTCGGGTTTATCGGTGTCGCCCAAGGGCAAGTTGGACGCCAAGAGAGAAACACCCGACGGCACAGGAACTTGGAACGAGCTCACCGAAGCAGTCCTTTCCGCCTTGCGAGACGACACCACTTCTGGCCCCCAATAACGACGCAGGCGCGACTCGGCATCAGCATAGGAAAAGACGTCTTCCACCATGTTGTGCGCGGAGTTGGCTGGGTAATCGTCAAGATGATGTTGATCTGCATCATTTGCCGGCGCGGTTGGCTGCGAACTACTCAAGGAAACTTCAGCTTCGAACGAAGAAGAGGCTACATCTTTCATTTGTCCAACAAGGTCTGCGGGTGGGCAAAAGTGGTGCGTCACTGAGGCGGATTCAGAACTCAAGGGTTGAGTCTGATCAGGCTCAAGTGGAAGGGGGAATCTCACCTTGGGGTCCTCGGCACCCCCTGAGACCAAAGACCATTCTTCATCGTCTAAGTTGGCCACGGTGATTGCGGAAAGCTGGACGGCTGTGGGGGATCGGCGCTCAGAGGTACAATGCTGGGAGAAGTGACCACCTTGGTCACAGTTAAAGCAGGCCATACTCGTCGGTACTCCGCTCGGCACTGGTGAAAACTACGTCTGTCGATCCTTCCACAAGTGCAATTGTTGCCATTTGGTGGCGCGGTCGACCCATCAAGCTCGGCGGCTCTGTGCGCGCTCGTCGTTGTTTGTCGAGGGCGGGATGGCACGTGGAGCTGCAAGGCTGGGCCTCTGCCCATAAGGCCTTTGCCCGTTAGGAGATTATGGAAGCCCATGGAATGTGGGACTTAGAACATATAGCTCGTGCGCGCCTGGAACCTCTTGGCTTCCGCCAGGTCACTGACCCGAGGTTCTAGGTGGGTAACCTTCACTAGTATGTGTATTCTTTGTAGAGGTCACTGACCCAAGGTTCTAGACGTGAATTACTACCACTTTGATCCTGTCTATCGATTCTGGAGCACGGCTGCACGCGGTGCTTCCAGGAGCCTTCGAGATCGCTCCAAAGGTTGCGGTGCAAGTTGAAAGGGTTGAAGCCGGTGTCGGTGTCAAAATCTCGTTGGCGATGGCAGCCCATTTGGTAATTTCATCAAGGGATGGGACCATCCGTCCGAACCTCCCTGTTGTTACCAACGAGTTGTCCCGATGTTTGCGTAACATACCTGCACGCACTTCTCACTTGGACGCGTCATTCAAAGACTGGTAAAACGCCATGGCAAGCTGAAGTGCCGAAAGACCGAAGCTCGAGTTGTTGTGCATGAAGGTGCAGTAGCATGCGCGCCATTCGCCGACATGGTCGTAAGCCCAAGACACGGACTGGCGGCACCCATAAAAGTCTTGGGCCACCCAGTGAGCGAACCCGGGGTCTGGCCAACAACGTCCAACTGCAGTCATGAGCGATGTCCAGCAATAAGGGCGCCCTTCACGGACTGCATCCTTCATCGCATTGATGGCTCAATCATGAGGGGACTGACGTCGCTGGCAAGACGTCGTGCGCGCAAATAACGTGGCCACGAGCTGGACCACCCGGTTGGTGGTGAATAGATCGGCGGTCAAGATGTCGCACAGAAGAGACAGATACAATTCTCCAAACGCAGTGAAAGTCACCAACCTTTCCGGGTGATCCCCGGTCCATAACCCTTCCCTGTCGGGCAATGTCCCTCTCCAACGAGAGCTGATCACCGCAGGGGAAGGGCCGACCCTCAGTACGCTGTGAGATTCCCCCCAGGGGTACAATCAAGGGGGTCAGCGGTATTGCCTGAATGTCCCAATAAAGTGAGCGGGGGGACGTCCAGGGGGACCAATCTCACCAGCATAAACTCCCCGACCTTTGCCGCAGCAGGTTCGGCGGAGTCTTTTAATAAATCCTCCACCATTTTCTCCAATTGGCAAATGCGTTCCTCGGAATCAAGACGTCGTGCTTCGAATTCTTCAAGGCGGGCTTTGAGAGACGTTAAGGCGGCGGTGGCATGGAACGGGTTGAGTGGTGGGGACTTAGGCAGTTTTGCGCGCGAGGAGTCGTTGTTGCGGAGGAGTGTGGTGCTGTCCTCGCCCACGGCGCAGGACGTGTTGCGGTCGTTGGCCATGGCGAGCTCCCAACTCAGCAGTTGATGATTCCGGGGTGAATGGTGGCGGGCGCGATGAGGTTGGAAAAAGGGGTAGGATGGTACAACGCGTTTGTCGTCGGATTCGGTGAACGAAATCGCGCAGGACAGTGACGTGTTAGTGGGTGATGAGTTTGGCAACGGGGAGGAGGCTGACAACTCAAGGATAGGGGGCGAGGGCGAACGCTCGTCCAGGGTGCCGGACTAAGCGGTTGTAGACATTCTGAATGGGTTGGCTGTGCCGTACTTGAAAAAAGTGACAGGCAACGTCCGTGATAGTGGACGTTGACTACACGCGATAGAATGCGGCGTCAAGGAGAGTCGGCTGGGCGTCGGCAGTCGGCGGAGAATCGATCGAGGAGGAGTGTCGATCAGAATGCTCGTTGGAATTCAAGTGTAACGGACTTTATTCCAACCAGATTGGCAAAAGAGAGTGAGGGTGAAGGTTAAGACATTGAGCGGACCAGGCTCCGGGGGAAGGTGTCTAAAACCAAAGGGAAGACTGCTCCCCAAGCACCAAGAGAACTTAACCAAACTATCCAAAGAGGTGATCTCAGGGGAAAAAAGGATTGCTCGCGGGAGCACCGGTAAAAACCCTGAAGCCGCGCCTTGGCTAACCAAAATTAAAACAAAAATGAAGAGAGATCGCTCCACGTGAATCGAACAAACGACCACCAAGTGCGCGCTCGCACGCATTACGACTACGCCCTTGTGTCCAACAATGCTTGGACCTAAAACCTCTGAGTCGTGTCAACTCCGCAAGCATACGGCCTTTGGGACTTCCTTCGAGTACCGCTGTCATCCTGACACCGATTCTACAACCGATGCTGAGTACCTTGCTCTCTCGCACGCTGGCAAGGAGGGAATTTACCTCAGTCAGCTGCTTGAGGAACTCCATGTCAAACCTGTTGCACCCGCTCACATCTTTACTGACAACGAAGCCACTGCCGCAGTTGCCCGTGACCCTGTCCGAGTCTCCGGCACTTGACACATACGCTTGCGCGAGCACTTTGTTCGCGACATGGTAAACCGGGGCGACATTTCCCTCTCACACATGGGAACAAACAACATGGTTGCCGACATCTTCACAAAGGCACTCGGTCCTAAGGTATTCTTGACTCATTGCTATGCCCTTGGCCTGCGCACTTGACACCCGCGGCTCAAGTCTGACTCGCATTCGCGTGGGGGGGGGGTGTGAGAATGAGTCCACTCTCAGCTCGCCAGGACAGCCGCGGCCTGCGCGCACCCCCGCGCGCGCGTCCCCCACGGATCAGGACTTAGGCGCTCGGCACTTGCCCAGCGCGCCTGCGACTTTGCCAGCGCCCGCTTCTGGGCTTAACCCTGAGTCGGGCAACTCTCCTATTTAGTGTCCTTCTCATCACTTTTGCTTATCATTGTCTACATTCGACTCCTCCTAACGCAGTAGTGGTGAACGTCTCATACTTCCACCTCCGTCGCAGTCCCCTCTTCCACCGCCGTCAAAACCTCCTCTTCTCCCTCGCCTGTTCCCTCCTTCATGACTTCATCCTCGTCGATCCCATCGTTTTCCGATTCCCTGTGATCCTCCACATCCTCCTCGTCCTCATCCTCGTCCTCAATCTTGATGACGTTCACTCCAGCGCTCGCTTCCGAATCCATCCCCGAGTCCTCATTGTCCGCCTTGCCCCCAGCATCTTCCTCTCCTTCTTCCTCCTGTCCCACATCCTCGTTCTCCTGTCCCGCATCCTCGTCCTCCTGTCCGTCCTCGACTTCGAGCCTCGCGAAACGGTTCCATGATTTGAGCGTGTTGGTACCGAGGGAGCGGCCGGGAGCCACAGCCTCGGAGATGTTGTTGGTGTTGCTGATGATGATAGTGTTGTTGTTGTTCTGTTTGTCCACCTCAGTCTGTCCTTCTTCCGCTCCCATTCCTGCACCTTCCCTCACTCCCTTCCTGATCAATTCCTCAACCTCCTTTCGCTTCCTCTCCTGCACCACCGGGCACTTCTCCACGTGACCCACAAAGTGGCAGCGCACGCAGGCCGCCTCCTTTTCGTAGTCGTGGCGAATAGCGGTGACGTCGATTCCACACGTACGCAGGTTCATCCTTGAAGGTAGAATGTCTCTGAGGGTAGTGGTGGGGTGTTGAAACAAGGATGCGTCATCAAAGTGAACAAAGGCCGAGAAGTCACCGACCGTGTGAGTGTAGGCGGTGGCGTTGTCGATGTTGATGACTCTCAAAACCTGCACGAGCTGGCACAGGTGCCCCTTGCTGAAAAGATCTTGGATCACGGATTGAAAAGCGGTGACGATTTCCTCCTTGGAAGGCACCACAGAGACACCGACATTGATCCTCAACTCGACCATGTTGCGGTGGAAGTGGTGCGCTTTGGCGAAGCGTGCCTTGGCTGAGTGCCAGGTGAGCGTGGGGGGTGTTGCAAGCGCCGCGTCACGTGCCTCGGCCGATGCGATGGTGGATGGCCCCGGTGCACAAGTTCAAAGAGTGTTGAAGCCCAATGATCTGGGGTGTGAAAGCTTCGAATCCCTCGGGGGAGGGGACATCAGTGTCGAAGCAGATCGGCGTGTCGGGCGACAGCAAGCTTCGGACGCATGCCACGAGGTCCCCCTTGTCCTTGACGGAAGCCCTGGACGAGCTCTGGTGGGAAAGAGTGACTTTGAGGGCATGGTTGAAGGGGTTGACGATGTCTCGGGTGGCGTTTAAGGCTGAGAACTTGAGCGATGTAGCCGCTGTAGACGGGTAGTCCTTGGTCGCAAAGATGGCTTGAACCCAGCGGTCCGTGCGGTTTCCGGGGATGGCTTGGATCACTGTCATGATGCCAGGCAGGGCCTGTGAGCATGCTTCTCGTTGTTTTTGTTGTTCAGGCGTCTGTTTGGAAACGATCGTTGCGGTGGTGGCAGCGGCGTAGGTCTGGTTCTGGCCGACGACGTTGGTGAGTTGCGTCTTCTCCGTCCCAATTGGGACGGTCGGCGGGGCGGACGCCGGTGGTGGCGGTGCCCCCGGCGGGGACTCGGGGTCTCTGGTTTGCATGTTGTAGTAGTTGTTGTTGTATCACTTGTAAGTTCAAAAGGGGGGTGCGGTTGGGCAATTTCGAAGTGAAGTGAAGTGAGTTTTTTTTGTAGAGTTTTTTTGTATGTTTTTTATTTTATTTGTAGAACTTGTTCATCATATTGCCCCCAATTCCTGTTCCCCCTGTTCGGCCTACAGAAAAACTAAAAGGAAGTCGACGATGATAACACAAACCGCCCGCTTGATGCGAGAAACGGGCCGGTGTCCACTAATCCGATACTTGGGATTCAAGTGCCCCAGCCAAGCGGTTGCCCCCCCCCCCCAGGAGACTAATGAGAGAGAGAAAACGAAAACCATTGTACTAACGACAGGAGGCCCACCCCGCACCTACTTCCCAAATCGGTCGAGACGAAGACAAGAGAGCGACTGCGCAAGCACCCCGACCCGCGACGCTCCAAGTCTATGCTCGGTCACAACAAGACGCGGTGGATGGCCCTCAAACCCCCACCTCGGCAGTCCCTGGCCCCTCAAAGCCGACTTCATGCCTTTCTCTGCTGATCCCTCCCTTGACTCAGAACCTCGAAGCCGAAGAACGCGCGTCACCTCGAGTCGATGCCAAAACACGAGACGGTCCATGAGCAACGGAAGCGGACCTGTATTAGATGAAAGATGAAAACTTTATATTTAGTATACAGTCTGGAGAACGAAAATGAGCTGCAATGTGTTGTGTGGGGGGTGGTGGGGAGGAGAATCGAACCCAGCCTCTACTGCCCTCGCGCGTCCCTCGCTCCTCCTGCCCTCAACTTCATCCTCTCCTCCAAAACCACCCGAGTCCAAGGTCGTATGCTTGCGGAGTCAACACGACTCAGTGCTTGGGGTTCAAGCATCTTTGGATACGAGGGCCTAGTCGTAAGGCGTGCAAGTGCGCACTTGGAGGTTGTTTGTTCGATTCGCGTAGAGCGCTATCTCTTTTGTTTTGTTAGGGCGAGGCGCGGCTTCGGGGTTTTACCGGTGCTCTCGCGAGCAATCCTTTTCCCCTGAGATCACCTCTTTGGATAGTTTGGTTAAGTCCCCTCCGTGCTTGGGTAGCAGTCTCCCCTTTGGTTTTAGACACCTTTCCCCGGAGCCTGGTCCGCTCAACGTCTTAACCTTTACCCCTCGCTCTCTTTTGCCAATCTGGTTGGAATAAAGTCCGTTACACTTGAATTCCAACGAGCATTCCGATCGACACTCCTCCTCGATCGATTCTCCGCCGACTGCCGACGCCCAGCCGACTCTCCTCGACGCCCCATCCTATCGCGTGTAGTCAACGTCTACTACCGCGGACGTTGCCTGTCAATATCGCTGGGCACCCGCCCCGACATCGCCTTCGCTGTATCCTATCTGGCCCGCTTTGCTAACAACCCCGGTCGTCGTCATTGGATTGCGGTGAAACACGTTCTCCGCTACCTGCGCGCCACCTATCGCGACGAACTCCTGTACGCTCGAGGCTCGGCTCGTATCACGGGTGTGGCAGGCTACTCCGACGCTAATTGGGGGGCCTGCGTCGACACATCGGTGTCCACCATGGGCTACGTCTTCTACATCGCCGGATCCGCCGTATCATGGTCATCCAAACCCCAGACTCGAGTGGCCGACTCTACCACTGACGCAGAGTACCTCGCTCTCTCGCATGCTGGCAAGGAGGGAATTTACCTCAGTCAGCTGCTCGAAGAACTCCATGTCAAACCTGTTGCACCCGCTCACATCTTTACTGACAACGAAGCCGCTGCCGCAGTTGCCCGTGACCCCGTCCGCGTCTCCGGCACTCGGCACATACGCTTGCGGGAGCACTTTGTTCGCGACATGGTGAATCGAGGCGACATTTCCCTCTCACACGTGGGAACAAATGACATGGTCGCCGACATTTTCACAAAGGCACTCGGTCCTAAGGTATTCTTGGCTCATTGCTATGCCCTTGGACTGCGCACTCGACACCCGCGGCTCAGGTCTGACTCGCATTCGCGTGGGGGGGGGTGTGAGAATGAGTCCACTCTCAGCTCGCCAGGACAGCCGCGGCCTGCGCGCCCCCCACGGTTCAAGACTTAGGCGCTCGGCACTTGCCCAGCGCACCTGCGACTTTGCCAGCGCCCGCTTCTGGGCTTAACCCTGAGTCGGGCAACTCTCCTGTTTAGCGTCCTTCTCATCACTTCTGCTTCTCATTGTCCGCACTCGACTCTTTCTAACGCAGTAGTGGTGAACGTCTCATAACCTTCTCATCACTCCTGTTTATCATTGCCGATACTCGACCGTCTGACACAGTAGTGGTGATCATCGAATAAGCAGTGCCTTTGGCAGTGAGGTTGGGGATCTGAGCGTCGCGGCTGGCGATGGCGGCTTGGAGTTCTTCGATGGAAGGGGGGTTGGGGTTGGTGGACATGGTGACAAGGAAGTCGGTAGAACCTGGAAACTCGAATCTTCTATCACGAAGGGCAAAGATAGGAGAGGTGAGCCGGACTTGGGGGCTCGAGACGAGGACGAGGGACGAGTGACGAGTCGAGAGATGTTCTAGGGACTTCTCAAGAGGGACGAGGGACGAGTGCAAGGATGTGACCTTTGACGAGATTCAAGTTGCAGAAAGGAGAGAGAGGAGCAAGCTACGGAACTAGGGAAGCTAACTCAGCGGAGGCGGTGGAACCAGTAATGGCTTGAGGAGGTGGTGGAACCAGTAACGGCTTGAGGAGGCGGTGCTTGATGTGGCGGAGGTTGAGAATGAGAGAGCAGGACAAGAAGGGAAGAGGACACAGCACTATGTAGGAAAAGGGGAAGAGGGCACAGCACTATGTAGGAAAAGGGAAAGAGGGCACAGCGCAGCGCGGGAGGAGCGGTGCAGGGAGCGCGGGCACAGCCGCAGGCGCGCGAAGTCCGAACTTGAGATTGGCGGAATCCCATTCATGACACATAGCTGGTCCTTTCACCTTAGCTCCCACATTATAGCAAACAACTCATTGCACAGTCAAATAGAAACTACATGTATGGGTATTTGACTAATAAGGTCTCCAGTACTCAAAGCAGTAGAGCATGATGCATTAATGAATGAAACACTGAAGTCCGAAAACTGAACCCAGGCTTTGGGCTTTGGCCCTACCTTGACAGCAGTCTCAGGCGACCTTCCTCGGTGCCATCCATGCTTCCATCCCACAGAACTTCTATCCGCACCCTATCCTCAGATGCCATGTGTTCATACCAAGCATCAGCTTGGACATAGGTGAACAGAGCTGAGTTTGGTGAGATTATTTTCTGCAGGAGGGCAAAGTTGACATGCATCAGTCACTTGATGAGATCTCATTCACATCAAATGCAGGTGGGTCATTAAGAAAAGAAAGAAATTGCGCACAACATCATCCTGTGCAAGCATAAGTCCTGTCAGCATGCTATGCAGATCATGGGAAAACAACAAGTCCACACACAGGCTTACAATGTAAAAGGTCTGCTTTGCAGCTTTCCCATCATCTCCTCTGCGCTCGGGTATTGGTGGACGGTCGTCATATGACAAGCGATATCCTTCATACCATGTGTGTTCCTGCACAGAGAGGAAGACAGGGATGAGTGTTGTAATCTTGTGCTGAACTTTGCACACTCTGAGTGCTCTTGTTCAGTGACCTACCATTTCCCTCATCATCTCCTTCTTGAGCTTCTCTTCAAAAATTGTGATGCTATATCCCAGTACCAGTAACCACCGCCCATCACCAATGATGTAGCGCTTGAACATATTGTCTCCGCCTAGGAAGCCAACAGCTTGATTTATGAGACGGATCTGGGCAAAGTCGTCAAGGTAAGACCCATAGCCAAAGAGGTGGACCCATGAGCCACCAAGGTAGTGGTGCAGATTGAGAAAAGGAATCCCAGACTGCAGCATTCCTGTGGTGTCGCCCGGCACATCAAATTCTAAGCAGTTGAGATTGTGTCAAAACGTCAGCAAAAAGAATGCTTATTGCTTAGGAGTAGTGCAAGTGGATGTTGACGAACGGTGCAGACCCTTTTCCTCAGTTGTGACAGTTTGTTTGGTTGCACCTTTCGCCATTGCAGCGCATCGAGTGAGCATCTCATCGCCTCCAAACATGTGTCGGAACTGCTTGAAGCATTCGTCCCAGATCTTGTTCATCTTGTGCAAAAGTAGGGCTGAAGCAAGCATGCCTGCAGGTACAAACACAACATGCATCGACATCTGAGTTGTAATCTCCTTGATAACTCCGCCTTTGAGTCACACCAAAAGAAGATCAAGGAAACTCACCAGCTCCGCCGAATGCCATCCGGCCAAACTGCTGCAATTGGTTTGCTGATTCTGATGTTGCGCCAACTGCAGTGGGGCCATTGAATTGAGAGATAACATCAGTCTTTGTGTGGAGCAATCACAGTAAAGAAGGGTTGGGTGCTTACCAAACAAAGGTATAGATGGGTCGTACTTGGCCAACATTCGTCGAAGTGTTCGCATGTCCAACCAAAATGTATCACTGTGAATCAAGATAGATCAAATCAGGATTATTGTGCACGGTCGATGCAGAGGTGCTGCCAACAAATGAACCCCATTGGACTCGCTCATCATTGAACACAAACCATTTGAACGGACGCCTGCAACGCGCGGAGGCGCACATTGTCAGTCAAAACCCTTATCCCTCAAGTGATGTCACAAGACTCACCCAAGCTCTTGAGCGTATGCACTAAATTGCGGAATCATGTTCAAGACCCGTACCTCATACCTCTCGTACGAGCTCGTTCGAACCCCACATGGCAAACCCCTTTTCTTGAGCACCCTTTTCAGTTCCTCAATGTCGTTCGGGTTCTCTTGGCTACTCAGCAATATCATGCACGCTGATCGCAGAGACGATGCAGCATGGGCTGGGTCAGAAGAAGGCACCTCAGGTGCTAGAAGCCACCTCGTCCACAGCTCCGACATCATTTTGGCGCGCTCGACGGTGGTGGTCATGCCGAAAAGGAAATCACCGTCTTCTGGATACGGAACATCGCCTTCGAGCTGGACCGTTCGAGGATATACCCGAATTCGATGACGAGGAACAGGCTCGCCATTGACCAGAGTGGGTGACATGTCGGGGTTGTCGGCCAAGTCCCGGTGGTACGCCGCCAAGTTCGCAGCTCTCGTCGGGAGGAGCTCCGCCTTGGACCAAGGGACAGGTCCTTCCTGCGAGGATTGGACGGGCCATTCGACCGTTGTGGGTTCGAGGACGAACTGACGCAGCTTGATAGGTTCGAGCAACTTGAGTAGCCCCTCGTTGAGCCCCTCGAACGAATTGATGGGTCGACGGTGCTCGCGAGCGTCAGCCGGCGCCTCTTTGGACCTCATCGAGACGAGCGCCAACAATGAGCAGCCGATCACAACCGAGATCAACACGATCTTGGAACGAGCGAGGGCGACCCATGGATTCGAAGCGTTCGAGTAAGCGGATGATGCGCTCGCATTGCGAGACGTGGATGAGGGCGGCGGCGAGGATCCGATGTGGGGGGACTGGATCGGCAGATAACCCGACGTCCGCCAGGACATCGCAAGCCGCGTAGAATTGGAGAGACGAGTAGCTATGGGCACGCGGCGATAGAGTGGTCGTTTGATATGGTACAACTCGCGGTATTCGAGAGATACTCGTAGATCACGAGACTACGGTGGGGCGGGGGGAGTGGGCCTAGAGCGCCGTAACGGTCGACGTCGCACAAGCAGCGAAGGCAGAGAGCAGAGAGCAGCTGGCGGGTGACCGGAGTACTGAGGGGACAAAAAATCGCTATAACAGTCAGCATTCGAAGTCACAGTACCAAGGAGGAGGTCACGAGTCGAAGCAGCATGGCCGTCGCCGCTACTTTGCCGTCGCCGGCCCTAGCACATACCTCCGCTGCTAATTGACTAACTCGGAGGTAAGGGAGCCGGCGAAGGTAGGATTACAACAATGAACTTCGGTACAACAGTAGACGGACGGGGAACGAAAGAGACCGCAAGTGATCGAAGTGATTAGTGGCGCGCGTATTCGACTGCACGGAGTCGAGGGGGACGTTGGTCGACGACGGAGCGGGCGCAAGAAGAAGAAAGCCCAGCAGGCTGCGCCCGCTTCGTTTCAAAGACCTTCCAAAAGATCGACATCCACACCTTCCTCGCATTGCTCCCGCGCTTTTGAAACTTAAAGCTAGCGCCCAGCACACTCAGCTTATTACCGAAGTGCTTCGCATACGAAGGTAGTTTATATGTTAAGCTAAGTTTTACTCAGCCGAATTGAGAACCTGGGAACTGACTTGAGCTTTGATTTCCGCTGAGCTGAGGCGCGGCCGGCCCAACACGCGCTGACAGAAAAAAAAACGACGACCACCGGCAGCTCGGAGAGCCGTTCATCGAAGACCTGCGGCGGCCTGGAGCCACTCAGCTCGATCGAGTAGATAAATAGTAGTGAAATACGACAATGTAATGCATCACGAATAGGCCAACTAATGGGAAAAGACCTGCTTTGCCTTCCAACTTCACACAACAAGCTTCTATCACCCCGAACATCCCACGTCTGCTTCACCGCCATTTCGCGCTCGTCTGCTCCTGGAACTTTGCTCGATGCGGGATTGCCGACTCTTGCAAACCAAAGACCTCGATGGCCTCCTACAAAGCGACAAGCAAGAGAAGACCAGCACGCGGATGAGGCTGCGCGTTCGGGGTTCGGGCAATCAACGAGTCACTCGCGATTGACAGCTCACCGTCCATAGCTCTTGCGTAAGCTCAAACACGAATTGTGATTTGCTTCCTTCGACATCGTTGTTGCCGTCAGGCACATCACAGCTGTCTATCATCGCGACGAGAGCAACAATGAACAGTCAGTGCCCCCACGCGAGGGTGTGAGGCTCGGTGAACTTGAGAACATACAACATATGATCTCCCCAAAGTGCTTTGAATGCTGGTTGATTTCTTCCTCGATGCAAGCCCTTCCATCGCGAACGAGGAACGAGAAGTAGAAGATGTTCTCGACCGATTGCGCGAAAGAGTGCGGGTTGAGGACGAAGCTGAGATACGGTATTCCTTCCTCACCGTAGGATTCGAGGATTCGAGCGATCTGTGAGACGGCGCAACCCGCGCGAATGAGCTCTTGAGGAACACCAATCCTGGTGATCTAGTACTGATGTACTCGCCTCCGAGATCATCCGATCGGTGGCTTGCTTGTCCTTTTCGACATCCTCAGCACGCAACTGAGAGGCCGCAAGTATCAGTCGCCGGTCTCGGCACTGCGCCGATGAATGGAGAAAACGAGCTGCGACTCACCTCCTCTGGTCGGACACGCTGACTTTCGTCGACCTTTTGCCTTGCGCGCTGTGTTCGAGCTTTCTTTTCCTTGATTTCCAAAGCCAGCGGACCGAGCCTGTCGAACAGTGTGGAGTGAGAATTGGCGATCAATAACTTTCATCTCTCGCCGAGTCGTGTGGGCAGAGCCCAAGAGCTCACATGAGATCCATCACCACGGCCCTCCGGCTTTCACTCGCCAAAACCCTTCCAACTCGGCCCCACCGCAACGGTCTTCCTGCGCCTTGACTGGAGGATCGCTCGTCGTCCAGCGTCTGACTCCTCCCATGGCCTTTGGATTTTTGGTTCGGTGTCATCACACTGCCACCCATAAAGTGAGCAAGTTTGACGAGGAACTGGTCGGTATCGAAGGCATCGGCGTCGAGCTTCAGTTGGCGGGCCTTGAGCGCTCCGGCATCCGAGGCAGCCATGAGCACGCGAGAATCAAGTACGGCTTCGGACGGTGCAGTGACTGTAAGGTTGTCGCAAATAAAAAGACGGTGCTCAGCCACGGCACCGGCGCGAGCAGTCTTGTGGCATTAGGGAACGTGGGGCTGACCATTCCTGAAGAGCTTGTTGGCACGTTCAACCTGCTTTCCGAGCGAGTCCACGGTCGTTTCGTTGATGTTGTCACGAGATTCTACAAAGATTAGGACGCCAAATTGTCAAATTGTCAGCGATTACGATCTTGGACGGTGGTGCTGCCCAGGAGAGGAGTGCGATTCGCACGCGTCGCTTCGCGCAATACTGAATTCATAAGAGGCGCCGTCCGCACGGCGACGCGTCGAAGATGACGAGAACCACCTCAGGCAAGAAAGCGCGGAGAGGCCCCCGACGACAGCGGTAGCGTGCCATGGTCGAATTGGGCACGATTATGGTACCTTACCTTGCACCGATTGGCCGAGGCTGCGGTAGTGTGCTCTGAGCTGCCGTTCCTTCGCGCGACGCTGCTCAGCCGTGCTCTCCCCAGCCGTCGCCAGATCATCAAAGTCATCGGCTTGTTCCTCGACACTATGATGGGCATTCCCATTCGCATTCCCATGCGTATGGCCATTCAGCTGGGATACGGGCTCGTCGTCGTCGTCGTCGTCGTCCCGCATCATAGCGTCGTCGTTCATGTCGAGGTTGTTGCGCAGGGTGGAGTCGGACGCGACGGATGGATAAGGGAGTTTAGCTTGGTTGACCTGCTTCTTGGCCTTGAGTGCGAGCGTGTCGACTTGACGTGGGTTCGAAGTGTTGCGTTCGGACAGGGGAAGTGAGCCAGGCATTCGCGAGTGGCACTGGCACGGTGTGATATCTGATGGGTATGGAGAGAGCATCAGGACCTGTATGTAGCCTGTAGCTGGCGGACAGTCGAGCGCGTCGCAGCGCCATTTAGCCGACGGGACGCGCGCGCGCTGTCAGGAATCGATTCGGTGGATTAGAAACAACGCAAAATGAAAGCGATTATTTGGATCGGCAGTAACACAGTAATGCTCTGCAATGCTCAATCGCCGCTCCTTCCCTTCGTCTTCACTGTTCAGCAGACCCCCGGCTCTTCGGCCGGAACTCGGCAAGGTCCTCGCATCTCGGCAAAGTGCCAGGTTGGGTGTCTCTGCGATCGCACCAATCCGTTGCAGGATGGCCGTCGGAGCCAATCCGCTCGTGGCATGGCATCGATTGATGCACCGCGCCGTCATGGCCAGCAACAGTGCTTCGAGTCGGTCTCGAGCAGCAGTCGCAGTGATAGCTTGTGAGTGCGACCCTTCCTTCGATCGAGCAGCTCTACGAACGCCTCTCCCCCTCCAAAGGAGCAAGTCGAAAGAGCTCTCTACACTCCACTGCGATCGAACAAATCGTCCTGTACCCGCTCTCGCTACCCCTTGCCTTAAGAGGGCCGCTCGCACAACCTCCATTCGTTCAGATGACGTCGTCCTCGCTCTGCCGGAGGAATGGGCCCCCTCCCCCAACACGGCGTACCCGTACGCCTCGAGCATCCATTTCGATCGAGTGCGATCATGAGCGACAACATGGAATATTCTACCCGGATCTACGATCTCTGCCGGGAAAGCAAGCGATTTCCTCCCCTCGATGGTGTTGTTTGCTCTATCAAGGCTACGAGCAGCTAGACTCTTTGGCGCTGACCCTTCACAACATCTTCGCTCATCTCATAGGTGCTGCCGCTCGGCCAGACTCGCCATCTTTGGTCTTCGTCCGCAGTAACTCTTGTTGGAGGCAGAATGACCGATCGACCTCGGCATCGCCGATCCCAAAAGTCAGCGCAATGAGCAGTGTGCTGCAAGCGACTCGGGCATTCCAATCGTTTGCTCCGACTCGTAACGGCCCAGCATCGACGGGGCCATGGACTCAGACTTCCACCGCATCCAGACCCGCAAGCGGACCATCCTCGTCAATTAACGCAGCTTCTACGCTTCCTCGCGGCCAAATAAGCTACGCACGACAGCTTCTACGTCTCCGAGCCGAACTCGCACTGCTCCGAAGACGACTACCCCCGCTCAAACCTAGTCGTCGGTCACTCGCGATGACCCTCGTGGCCATCGCAGTTACTTTGGCCTTGCTGTATAACCTTTCCGCGACATTCCGACGACTTGTGATCGCCATCGATCGATGTTCTCGCGTCGGAATTGCTGTCGCCCAATGCATCGTTGACTACAAAATCTTGTTTCGTGGCGAATGGCCCGATACACCCGAAGGGAAGCAACAACGGCATGATGCCTACGAGAACTGCCATTCCAAATGCGCAGTAAGGATACGCGAAGTTCTCAAAAAGAACGGAGGCATCTACATCAAGGTTGGTTGACCTAGGCGGTTCATCTCGATCCGTCTCAAATGTCTGCTGATTTGAACGAAGCACTCCCTCTGTAGCTTGGGCAACATCTATCGTCTGTTCAGCTGATCCCACTACCATGGTCTCAAGCAATGGTTCCGCTCCAAGATCAGTGCAAAGCGACGCCTCTTGCGGAATTGCAACAGCTCTTCCTCGATGATGCAGGCGCCCCTCTGTCGACCTTCTTTTCCTCATTCGACCCGATCCCCATCGGGGTTGCCAGCTTGGCCCAGGTCCATCGCGCCACACTCCGCAGCACGGGTGAACAGGTCGCTGTCAAGGTTATGCATCCCGATCTCGAGTCAGTGCGCGCGGCCTTGGTCAGGTCAGCTTGCTTCCGGGTGAGCTGATCCAATTTTTGTGGCCTTAAAAAACTCAACCAGGGAGTTCTGTCAAATCGACATGAAGACGACGACCATCATGCTACGGCTCGTCAAAAGCATGTTTCCTTCCTTTGAATTCACATGGTTGGGCGAAGAGATGGAAGAGAACCTGCCGCTGGAGATGGACTTTAGTGAGGCATCCCGCCGATCGAGTCCGCAAGATCGGTGATAGCTCTGACACGGGCTATCTTCACTTGTTGCAGGGCACGAAGCTGCAAACGCGTCGAGATGCCAAGCCGATTTTTCGGGCTTAACAACAAGTCTCGTCGTTCCAAAGGCCATCTGGGCCAAGAAGAGAGCTATGGTGATGCAGTTCATTGAGGGTGCTCGGATCGACGATCTTGCGTACCTCGAGGCACATCACATCGACCGGAACGAGGTGTCCAAGGAGCTGTCAAGAATATTCTCAAGAATGATTTACATCACTGGGCAAGCCTGTTCTGTCGACCGTGCATAATCTTCTTGACCAAGTTTGTTGATGCTGATGACAGTCGCCCATATTGCCACCATAAGATTTTTTCATGCCGATCCGCATGGGGGTAACTTGCTGATCCGACCCGCCGAACCTGAGAGTCGATCGCGCAGCAACTTTGAGATCGTGCTTCTCGATCACGGTACGATCGATCTTGTTCGCCCCCGCTTAGTGATGATACACATGTGGCTTACTCCATTCCTTCTGCATTTACAGGTCTTTACTTTGAGATGGACTCCCCTCTCCGCGTCGCCTACGCGCGTCTGTGGCTCGCGCTGATCTCCCCATCCTCCCCAAAAGTCGAGGCCGACCGTCGAAAATACGCCTACTTGGCCGGTAACATCGATGACGAGCTGTACCCCATCTTCCAAGCCGCTATCACGGGACGAGCAGCACTAGATGATCCTTATGCTGTTCGAGGCGCCGAGGGAGGCAAGAAGGGGTCGGTGATGGAGTTGGGTGAACACACGCTGGATGAGCAGAAGAGGATGAGGCACACGATTGCCGAAACGGAGGGCCTGATGACAAGCATCTTCGATCTGCTGAGGTCAGTTCAAGTCGTCCCTCTAGTAATATTTCAAGCTCAACCGAACCTTTTCACATCATCTTGTAGACGAGTACCACGGAGGATCTTAATGGTGCTCAAAGTCAATGATCTTGCTCGGTTAGTCGTGTCAAACTTTGTTCCCATCCGGGCTCACCTGTCCGCCGAGTCTGAACAATGTTTGTTGAAACACAGCGGACTTGACAACTCGCTTCACACAACTCATTCTCCAACCCGAATCTTCATGATCGTCGCCGAGTACTGCAACCTTGCGGCCTATCTCGATGATTTGGCTCAGATCCGAACGCAGTATCACTCGCGTGGCCCCTCGCTTGGCCTTGCATGGAGATCGATTCGAGCTTGGACCCGCTACCAGAGCTGGAATCTGAGTCTGGGCATTGCGATGTGGTGGACGGACTTGAAGGCAAGGTAGAGCAGTCCACGAAATGGAGATGTGGTAGCTGTGGCGCTCGTATAGGAATGCCGATTTTTATATAGCATGAGTTAAAAGTATCATGTGATTCTTTGATTGTGTCATTGTAATATGGGCTCTTTTCATCATCAACCTTTCTGCATGGCATATTCAGTGAATGTGTGGAGCCAGAATGACTCGTCAACCGCGGCATGTAAGCCGGCAGTAACAGCCGTTATGCAGTAATGGAAACAGCAATAGTTGTCACATTCAAAGCATTTTGAAAAAAAAAAAAAAAAAAAAAAAAAAAAAAAAAAAAAAAAAAAAAAAAAAAAAAAAAAAATCTTGGCATATACACGATTCAGATTGATGGGTCTTGCGCATCAACACCCATCCTTGTCCATGTATGTATCCATCCCGCATCAACTGCCCCATCAGAATGCATCTTGACTTGCGTTTCTGAAGCGTCCATTGATGGGAGAAGTTCCGAAACAGAGTTTCGCTGTAGATAAATGCCGGTCAGGATGCTTGCACGCGATCCGCATGTTGAGTAAAGGAAGAAAACTGACCAGGCCCAATGTGACTTTGATCTGGGGTGGACTCGGCTCGTATGTAATCAGATTCGGCTCTCTGTTGCCGCACAAGATTGAGCTCATGATGTTTTGTACGACAATGCCAGCTTGATTCCAACCAACATGACCGGCTCGAATGGCTGTCAAGTCAACCTCACGATAAGTTCATGTGCGCAACGGACCCAGGAAGACAGATGCAGAACATGTCTGAAGAGCAAGAGCTTACCGCTGGTATTGGCTACGTCGCCAATGACGTACATGCGATCGGCATATTCCGTGTCGCAGCTGTCAAGTTGAAGTGTAGGCCTGACCTCGACATAGCCTTGGAAACTGATCGCATCCGGGAACGATCGTTTCAACAACTGCGAATTCGGCTTTTGGCCTGTGCACCGCAACTGCAGTGAGAGACAACGAAGCAAATGAGCTCCAATCCTTGAGTAGAATCAAAAGAATGAATGCCGAGTGACGTACTAGTAGATCATACTCGAGCACCCCTCTCTTGGTTCCTGTCCGCCTGGACTCCCTAGGTTGCTTGCTGACATCGTCCTTCCATTCGGGCAAGGCCAATCTTTCTCCCATGATTACATGGACACTCAACTCCTCCAATCTCCTCGTCACCTCATCGTGTACCTCTTGCTTGTAAAGCGGTAAGAATCGGCTTCGAGAATGCACGAGCGTGACCTTCTTCATTCCCTCGACCGAATTCTCCGGCCTCAACGCCGCATTGGCGGGATTGTTGTAAAGATCGGCAATGTCGGTCGCGTACTGGATGCCCAAGGCTCCACCCCCGACGATGAGGATCGACTTGGACTGCGCTATTCGGTCTTGCTGTGCCTGCAGGAAGCGAACGCCTTCGACTTTGGTCCGTGCGGGAGACAGCAGCGGGGCAGGAAGGGTGCTTCCCAAGGCCTGAAGTAGGTGCGAAACAATGATACAGTGAGCTGGCAGTTGCGAAAGAGCGAGTCTGTTGCAGATGTTGTAAACTCACATAGATCAAATAGTCCCAACTCAGCCGCCTCCGCCGCCGGTCCTCTCGACCAGATGGGATGCCGTTCTCGTCCTCGTCTCTGACCGATTCTCCCGAGGTCTCCACGTCCAAATCCCGATCGATTTCAACGAATCCAGGGCCGACTTCGGTGACGGAGGCTTTTATGAACATACTTTGAACTCTTGCGGGGCCGCCCTCGTCCGACGAGTCGCCACTTCGCGACGAATCGTTTCCGTCTGTCGACGACGACTCCTCGGATGACAGTGCTGAAGAGGATGATCGGCCCGGTGATGCCAAAACGCCTGTGGGGTGGCTCAGAACCTCAGCCTTGCCGCCAATTATCAGCGAGCTGCTACATACCTGTGTAGGGGATGAAGACTTTGTTCGCATGGTTCGGGACTACACCGACCCTTGGGAACAAATACAGGTCTGCTCGGATGCGGACGGCAATCGTGGTGACAGTTACAGTTAAAGTTACAGTTAGTGGGCAGGGGCAGGTCCAGGCGTTCCACTCTGCCATCCGGGAAACGCATTCGCAGGATGGTGTGTGCTATCAGCCTCTAGCAATGAACAGAATACGTACGATTGAAATGTCTGCAAAGCCGGTGGGCGCGCCCAACAGTCATAGCCACTACGTCAGCAAGTAGTCCGTGGGCATCATCTCGGCCGCGGCCCAAGAACGAGGAGACAGACTCACGACTGTCGATCAATCAGAATGACGCGGTGTGTGATCGGCAACGTCTGCGACAAGAGCTCGGCCGCTCGTGCTCCACTGTATGAGCCTCCGAGGATAATGACGTTACGCATGGGTGCCTAGACAGCCTAGACAGCCTAGAAAGCGAGAGACGGGGGCGTGCGAGTCGGGGGCCAACGGCCAACGTCGACAACGCGGAGATTGGCGAGCGGGAGTAAGACCCGCGAAGCTTGGCGGGCACGGCCTGTGGCGATCGCCGATCGATGCGAAGGTGATGTGCGCAGGTTAGGTACTGCGATTAATCGTAGAGCGAGCAACAGCGGACTTTGAGGGCTCGTGTGGTGGGTGTGCAGGGATGGTGAGGAAGAGAGAACTAGCTGTTGCAGGACATCGCCGCATCGGAGCAGTGCGCTCATTTCGCCTTTATCAGATAGGCACGGAACGGGACGCTCCTCAACTTCCCGAGTTCCGACCGCAACGCGCTTGGTGCGACACCCACTCCGGCGAGGTTGGCTCCGCCGTGCCAAAAGTCTGGTGTGCCGCGGCAGTAAGCAATTATGTGCCTACTAGACGTGAAGAACTTGCTGGTGCAGACAACAGTTCTCCCCGCTGAGAAGATCAGTCTGAACGGCTTTTTCTGCACTCAAATCTGTTTTCATGCACATCAAATGCAGAAAGGAAAAAGCGCTGATTATTGGGCCGGCGCGTCGCAGCAAAGTTCCCGAGCTGATATTGAAGCGACGAATGCGACTGACGGCACGATGGAAGAGGAGAGAAAAAAGCGACGACTATGAGAAGGCTATGTAGAACGGCAATTGCATGACTGGGCAGAATTTTGAGACAGCGGTCAAGTGAAAAAGTTGACTTGAAGGTTGAGAACGGCGGGACCAAAATTTGATCCTTAAACCCGTTCCCATGTTTGTTTTCGCTCTGTAAACTGGGCGTATACGATCTCATATGGCATGATCACATGAAGAACAGCGCGTCCCTGTGATTGGCGTGGATCTTGCCGAGACGACTGCAATAATCGGTGAGGAGACGTTCGCGCTGCTGTTGTTCCGCCGATGCACCAGAGAGCGACGACATTTGGGACGTGACATCATCGCTCTCACCCGCAAGGTACAATGCTGCACGCGTGCAGAGTCGATCCGCATAACAGGCTGGCGTCGTCACCGAGACCGACCTCGATGCGCGAGCGTAGGTGAACGTCAAGTTGAAGGTGAGCTGCTGCCAAGCGTCGGCCGAGATCTTGGCCTCGTCCAGAAGGACGTTGTAGTGGGCCGAACGATTCGTACCCAACAGACTGGCATGCGACTGAATGTAGAAGTCGTGCTCAAATGGAGACGTAACATCTGTTGGGGCGAGAGGCCGCAGTCCACAATCAGATCAGCTGGGCCACGTAAAAAGCTTTTACAGAGCGCAGGCGTCACTTACCAGTGTCAATGCAAGTGCCAGCCTTGACATTGCCCGTCTTGTCGCCATCCATGCTATTCAAGGGAAAGAGGCTGAGGTGGTGCCTCTTGCCGCACACGACGAACGAGATCGTGGGCCGGTACGTCGGGTCGATCTTCTGACATGCTGAGCGAATCTGGGCGACTTCGGACGACAAGACCTGCGCGAACTGCCCCTCGCTGACACCGTCGCGGTAAAAGATAAGACGTGCGGGGGGGACCCTGTTCATTGAGTGGAATTGACGCAGAAGATCCATCATCATTCCTTCGAGATCTGTGAGGGGGGTTCATTCACGTGAGCTTTAGGTATTCGAGCGTGATAGGAGAGACAGGAGCCCAGCACGGACCCGAAATGAGTTCGACGCGGGAGCCTTGAACGTGGATGCGCGAGCCGTAGTTCGTGAACTCGCGGTTCATAGTCGCGACTACTGCCGCAATCGAAGGAGCAAATGAGCCCGGTCCAGGGTGCGTCACGTCCGCACCGATAATCATCGTGGGGATGTCGCGGGGACAAGCGGGGCCGAGATCGACGATCGAGTTGACGCCGCTCAGCTTGCAGTTGACCTTGAGCGCCAAGTTGGCGTAGTATTGAGGGTTGCCACGTTTCGCTTTGGGGACACTGAGGCATTGTGTCGCAACTCCGACGTCGAGATCCCCAAAGCGCTTGATCGCAGCATACTCATCGCAAGGTTTGCGCGCGAGGTAGATGACGAGCAGTTGAGGCGCGCCGCCGAGCCCGAGTCCCTTCACGGTCTCGCGGAAGTACGCCGGAATGTTGGCCAGGGACATTGCTGGCGCATAATTGATCGCAGGACGAGAATCGCGCACGTGAATACCGACGTTTTGTAAGCCGCGGGCGAAATCCGAGACACTCTTTTCGACCTCGTGGCGACGGAAGAAACGCTCCTGATCGAAGACAAACACCGTCCAGCGCTCAATGGGAGCGCAGGGGCGATTGAACTGTTGGCCTCGCAGGTCCCAGACCCCATCGCGAGGAATGACCTGCTTCTGCAAAGTCACGCTCGGATTCGGGAGCAGACGGGCTTGGACCTGCATGAGTTCGGCCGAGAACTCCATCCCCCACTGGTTCAACGGCGAGCCCGTGTTGGTCGGGAGGATGCGCTGAATCCCTTCGCGGAGCAAGGGGACACGGTCACGGGGACCCACAGTCGTGCGCTTGAGGGACTCGGCTGTCTGAGTCGGGTCGAGCTTGCGGCTGTACTTTTGGCCCGGCAAGACGGTGCAGACCTCGATCGGGTACAGTGCGACACTCGAAACCTTGGTGCACGGCCATTCGGGGTGCTGTAGTCGAATGTTGTAGTGGTTTCGGAAGTACTCGGCGACGTCGGTCGTCTTGCCTTCGTCACTCTGGAACTTCGAGTCTCGCGCACTCTGTCGCGTCAACTCTCGGATCTTGCGGATCATCGGAGGGCCGTTGCCAACTTTGATGGAAATGCGTAATCCACGGACAAATCTGTTCGCCTCAACAGCAAAAGGGCCGGGCATGCGATTGCACTCGAGTTTGTCTGGCCCGAAACCACGGTCCTTGCCGCGACCGCTGAGTGAATGCGTAAAGGGGTCTAGGTCAGAGATCTTATTCCGGCGCACGTCGGGCCCTAGTTGACCCCTAGTTGAGAACAAGGTGGAGAGGAGGAATGGGAAAAATGTAATACTCACTACTCGACGAGCAGCGTGGGCAGATTTCCTTCTTGGTAGAAGGGCTGCGATGCGAGGTCGAGAAGAATCTGTAAAGGCGTCCGTGGGAGCGGGGAGACGTAAGTTCTTCTTGAGTCCTGCAAGCAAAATTCGGTCGCATGAGGCAGTGGACTGACGAAGTTGCAAGAAGGACCGCAGCGTAGCGAGGAGTAGTACCCCCTCCACATGGTCAGACCCCTCGATATGTTACCGTTTTGTGGATTGTCGAATGGGAGGAAGAAGGACGCGCCGCTGTTCGAAAACGAGAGGAAGGGTCCGTGCTGAATGACAATGTTGACTGCGTAGGGACGTCAGCGTGTTAGAATGTCAATGATGACGTTGGAGGGCTCGACTGTCTTGATGATTGACTTACGAGCTTGAATGCAAGACTCAATGACACCCTCATCGACCTGAGTTTGCTTGCCCGAGACAAACGCGCTCAACGTGTCAAGGTGCACGGGGCGAATGTACTTGATCTGCTCCACCATATTGCCACTTCGTGTCAGCCCAGTCTAAATCCATTGTTATACTAGGCACCCTACCCACGAAACTTTGACTGGCCTTGATGGCGAATTGATTGCCTTTGAACTTGGATTCACGGCCGTCGGATTCGGGAAGGTTGACATTCCACGATCCTTCGTCGGCAGGGAGTTTCTTGGCTGTAAGAGCGGGATGTAATAGAACCAATAGAAAGGAAACGCAGGAAGTGAGGGCAGCAACCTATGAGCGGCCGGCCGTCGGAAGGTTGACGTGATCGCCAACGCGAGCCCATGCGCCTCGAGACCAAGTTCAACTCACGCGCGAAAACCTGTGCCTTGCCATCGTAGACACACGCGATGCCTTGGAAAGGGTCGAGCGACTTGATGAAATGCCTCCAAACCTCACGGTTGACGCGCGAAGGACGTTTGTCATCTTCTGGACCAATCTTGAACTGCTCGTACATCGAAAAGCGGAGATGTGGACGTGGGCAGAGTTTGGGGGGAGCGTCGAAGCCGTGAGTTGAAAAAAAAAACAGGGGGGGAGGGGAGAGGGCGGTCAGGCCGGTCAGGCACCGAACGAAGCCCGGGAGCGTAGAAATCCACGTGTGTGGTAGGCGGAATCGGCCGGAGCAAAAGTAAAATAAGTCCGAGCTTGAATGGCACTGGACGGAGATACCGCGTAAAGGGGTCACGGCATCTACAACAACTAGGGCTCACATCATAGTGATAGCAAGTCGCCGTCGGAGGCTTGACTTCAAAAGTATTGACGAGGACGGGAAAGGAGCGGCCGATGCTGTGGGGTGGGCATGCCGTTGTCGTTAAAGGGCGAGTAAGAGTGGGGTCGAGAGGAATGAGATTGGATTGGGGGGTCGTTGCGAAAGTCAACGTGGGCAAGCAGTAGCCCCGGTGCGGGATAAGATGCACGAGAAGCATGTCATCAGCACAACTTCACTGCACCGATAAAGCAGTGGGTGCTACATTCGACTTACCTGCCATACCCCTGGCGCTTCATAGGCGTGATCAAGTTGGTCCTGGTGGCCGCCATGACTACTATAGCTCAGCCAGCTGAGAAGACTCTGAGCAAGGGGGCAAGGATGACACGACTTGGAGAAGAGGACAGACGAAAAGGACAATGGCAGACAGATGCAGTCAGTCAGAATGGCCTCAGCAATTGCGCTGAGGTGAAGCAAGGGGCAGGTGGACTTGAGCAGCGCCGGCGTTAAGGCGGCGGCGCTCGTTCGTCGATTTGGTGTAAGCTCTTACGTTCAATCATAAACTGAAAAAGGTTCTTCTTGGTTCAGTTATAGTAATGCTATATGCCGACTGGCAAGAACTTTCATGCGAAGTTGTGGGTGAAGCTGCATGCAGCGGGGCACGGTCATGCTGGAATGCGTCCGATTTGTGTGAAAATGGTCCGAGCGGGCGCGTCTTGCCCTGCCCATTGTCCCAATGTCAAACGGGTCATCGGGAGGAAAGAGAGAAAAAAAAGAAAAAGAAAAAAGGAGGGGGGGGGAGGGGAAAAGGGGGGCGCTCGCTGCGCCCGACGTGGGGGAAGATCCAGTTTGATCATGAACATCTGTCAAGTTTTGTCTCTTGACTCCAGAGATGCGTCAGCACCACAAAGACATCATAATTTCTAATACGCTTCTTCGTCCATCGTCCACCAATCAATACTTTTTTTTTTACAGGAAGGCGTCGAGAATAATACCCTCGATCGAATCGCAGTTGCAGTTTGACATTGTTTCTAATTCGAAGAATCTCGAGAAGCATGATAGCATGGTCATTCGATTCATCCAAGCGTGCGAGCGTATTCGTACTACATTACAACATAGGTAGGTAGTGGGCGTGAGCGAGGACAGCAATGGCCGAAAGTATGTTCCAGATGCCTGGCGGCCAATTATCCGTGGGCGGAAGAAGGAGGAGGGGTGAACGTCGAAGCCGAGGTTCCCACCGCCTGTTTCCAGCGATCCAGACAACTGAACCTCCAATCGTGGTCGACATCCGTCAACTCATTCTTCGGTAATGGATTTTTCGAATACGCGGGGCATTGGCAGTCACATCCCAAGCCCTTCTCTTGGGGACAGTGCATAAACCAATCGTGTTGGTAAGCGAAGTCTTCGAAACTGGCAAGCGAGAAAGGGAGTGAATTGTCCCAGAGGCAGAGCAAGATAGCTCAAGCGTAAGTAAAGACAGAGGAAAAGGAGGAGCCGAGACTTAGAATGCCGCGCCAGTGACTCACTAATGAATGCGATCGACCTCTGACAGAAGACCGAGAGCGAGCGAGCGAACAGGGGCATCACCCCACTGCAGTGATGATCATGAAGCAGTCTCAGTACACGGTACCCAACCATGTGACGCAAAAGTAGCAGAACAGTTACTCGCCCTCTCGGAGAAGAATCCGCCTGCTTGATCGAGCTCGTCGAAAACGGTCTGGTAAGGCTCTGATCGAAAGAAGCGCAGATCCCCGATCTGGTTTGTTGGCGGGAACAGAGCAAGTCAGCGCCGGATCGCCAGCTCCTGATAGCAGGAATTGGATCCAGTCCCCCCCCCCGCAAATATACCTCGAAATTGGTCCAAAAATGACACCCTGAATACGCTCCTGGATCACCCTTCTTCAGCAAAAACTGCCACAACCTCGCTCCTGGTACGAGCCCTCGTTTCTTGACGAGCTGGAGAATCGAGTCGAACAGGGTGGGAATCGTGTTCATATTCTCGACGATGGTGATCACAAAGCCGTAGATCTTGTGGTTCAGCGCCATGAACCGGAACGGATCGTAAGAAATGGTGCAATAGAAACGAACTGGTGGGGCACAATCCGCGTCGGAGAAGTGAGCAAGGCCATGTTCAAACAAGGACCGCAAAGTGCCCTTTCGGTAGGAACCGGCCATGGGTGGTCACGACGGACAGATATCGTGTGAAGGTGAAATTACTCACCGCCAGGCTCCAGCCTCCAATACCAATCGTATTTCTGCAACGCCGCGGTCCTGATCCAGAGCCCGGAAAAGTAGCGACACATATGATGGTAGCCCTCCCGCCCAGCATACTGCACGCCGTCCTTCTCCTGCTGCTCAAATCCGTTCTTGACTTGGACGACGTCCATCATTTCGGGTATGCGCCAATAACGAGCTTCGACGGTCGCCCACTCGACGATGGCCCCTTTCGGCAACCTCGCAACGACTTTTTCCCGGAACGTAGTCGAAAACGGAGGGTCGACTGGGGCGGTAAGAAACACGTATGGGTATCTGAACTGTCGGTTGAAGCGTCTCTCAAAGTTATCGAGCGTCGGGAGGAGGTCTGCGAGATCTTGCTCTCGCACCAAGAGCGTGATCGCAGCATTCTCTCGGGGTTCGGTCGCTACGGTCTTGGGATCCTGGCAGCCGCGCACAGGCGACGATGTCGAAGTCGTGGACAGCGCTTGACGATGTGAATCAAGCCGACCCTGTCGCGACGGGCTCAGAACCAGGGCGGCATTGTCGGACAACCACGGCGAGGGATGCAGACCAGCAAGCGCGAGAACGGCGACCGTGAGGATCCAGGAGCCGATTGCCATGCGAGCAAAGAGACGAACAGGAGGATTATCGATGCACGAGTCAAAAGCGAAGCGCTGGGAATAGTCGAAGGGTATGACTATGTTGACAGCATGTGACATCGCGTGTCGCTATGAGCTCGTACTCCGCTCGTGCACAATCCAACCACTCACAGCGGGAGCGGGGCGCATCAGGATTAGCTCGACATAAAGCTCAAAGAGAAGACGTGCACTTTCTGGATAACATACATCTTTTTAGACTGTCAACACGTTCCGAAGCGTGCGTCGCAGTGTGCCCCATGCATCAGCACCTCGATGCTGGTGGTCGAATTTCTGCGAATGGCTGGCCTGGCACAGTCGAGTGCGTACAAACAGTATTGATGTAAGAGTGGGAAGGTAAAGTCGCTCAATCAAGGTATTGCTTCCTCAAGTAGTAGGTGCACACGAAAACCAGGGGGGGGGGGCACGCAAGGACAAGCACACGCTCGAAGGAGCGACCGACTTCTCCCACTTCTCCACTCGCGCTCGGTCGACGTCCTCGGGCCTCGGAACTGCTTTAGCATGCGAGCTCCAAATTTCCAGCTCCCCTTTCAAGAAGGAATTACTACTAAGTGGTTTTGGGTAGACAATCTGAGTATGTGAAGCCCGACCAGACTTGATACCAAAAAACGAAACAAATAACAAAAATCGCGGGGTCCGTCGTCCGTCGGGCAGCGCTCCTGTTTGGATTTTTCAAAAATTCAATCAAACACCAACACCACCAACAAACGAAAAACCCTTTTACGGTACTCTTCAAATATCATTTTTCTATATTTTGATCAGTTTATCTGGTGGACTACATGTGCTTTAGCGCGAAATGGTCTTGAAATGATGATCGCTCTCTCTCTCTCAGTTTAAATTAGGCTAGTACTTGAGCTTGGGTACCTGGGAAAGGTACAAGAAAGGGTGGAATGCACTAGGCACAGCCTTTAGGTACATAGGCGCTAAATCGTCTACCTGGTAGCTGTGATTTATCAAGGCATAAGTAAGGATCAGTCGAAGGTTGTAGACCGAGTACTATCGGCGTTCTTTTTTAGAGTTTTGATTTGACGACGGGACGATGGCGTTGGGGTCCGGGGAGTCGGGGAGTCGGGGAATGGCGCAGCGGCGCTGCTGCCATGTGCAACTGGGCGCTTATTAGGTAGACACGCGCCGGGATGATTGCAAGCTTCTCTTTTCAAATTTTCATAGGTACTCGGTAATTGACGTGGAGTCCATCCGGGTTCCCCCCCGGCACAAGTCTTTCCGTTCATCAATTTCTGGATTTCGAGTCCGTGAATCCGGTTGCCTATGTTACCAACCAGGAGAAAGTCGTTGGTACCTGCTCCATGTAGTCAATTACTGTATTCAGGTACTTAGGCATCAGTGCTTGTCTGATCTGGTCCGAACTTGCCTCCTGCGGATTGACATGGCAAGCAGCTACAGGGAAAGCGTCCGAGTGAACGTTCATGCATTCATGATCGACGACGAGACACTGTGCAGCACCTTTGTCGATTTCAACATCGGCCCATCATGGCTAACTGCACGAATTTTTCGAGTTCGTACCCACAAACCCGTGAGAGAGTTGGTACGGATTAACATAAATTGTAACGACTCAATACAATTCGCATTCGAGGCCCTGCATGGCACCGAGCTGTGACTGGCGCATGCATCGACCGAGCCTGCGACAACGCCAGACGACCCTGTGCCACCCGTGAGTGCCGCATTGCGCGCGCCTGCGGTTGCACTCACTTTCAATTGAGCCCAGCCACCGCCGGCCGCCTGGAGTTGGTTTGAGTTCGAGGGCTGTCGAGGGCTGCTCGCGGTCTCGACCGAGTCGACCCTTGCAAGACAGCTCGAGCTCGCGAGAGTTCGCTTGGACGCCCCTCAGCTCGAACTCACTCACCTCTTCACAGCTCCTGGTGCGTGGCCCACGTTTCACTCTCCCGCAAACCGCGCCACGACCAAAGTCCAGCTCGTGATCTTCCTGCCCTAATTGCCCACACCATCCCCGTCGCCCGCGGGATGCAGCACCCGCCTCAGGCGCCCTGGTCTCCGACTGGCACCTGCAGCTCAAGTCGTCCTGGTCACGCACCACACCATCACCCATCGCCGGCAGCTTCAACCTCGGCCTCGTACGCCACGAAACTGCTACCCCCGTTGCGGTCGCTGCCATCATTCGGTAGTCCCAATGAGTTTCCCAATCCACAATCGCACTACTTTCCCTCGCGCCCCCGAGCGATGCGAGCCAAGTCGCCCTCGACGAGATCGGACGCCGAAATAGCGATCCAGCCTCGCCAGCCCCGTTCCGCGCCGCACGCCGAAGGCCGGACCAACGTAGATGCAAGTAGCGACCATCGCAAGGCCGCTTCAGCATCGCACGAGAATGAGAATGCGAAAGCAAGTGGGGTCGTCGCGGGTCAGGAGGCCTCATCCGATCACTGGGAGAGGGCCAGCTCGACAACTCGTGACGAGCTCAACGACGGTCACGCTATGGACACGGACGGTGATGGTGACGACGACGGCGAGAGTGTGGTAGACACCGGTGGGGATCGAGACGATGATGGCATGGATGATGGTGAAGGCATGTCGTCCCCTAATGCGACGCGAGGTGCATCAGGTGCAGCAGGATCCGAGAAAGACGGCGCCAAGAAGCGCAGCCGGACCTTGACTTCGGCTCACCAGACGGCGATGCTCAATTCTCTATTGGCCAAGGTGTGTACATGGTGTTCTCTACGAAGAGATGACGCTAGCATGCAGGATGCTGGGCTCACGAGTTGAGGACGACATGCTGTCAATCAGAGGACTCGAGCACTCACCTCTGGGCCTGGCACTATCCACAGACTCGCTTTCCTTCGACCGAAACTCGAGAAGAGGTCGGAAAGCAGATCGGCATGTCAGCTAGGCGGGTCCAGATTTGGTTCCAAAATGTAAGCGATCGGGCTTAGCCTTCTACAGAGCTATTCTCCCGCGTTTCTTCAGGCAATTGATGGTTTGTTGCATACCCCTGTGTGTTGCTAGCGGCGTCAATCCCAAAAGCGCGTGCGGGATCGGGAAGCGAGCGAGATGGGCGCAGCATCTACATCAAGCTTGCCCCATCATGAATACCAGCGCAACGAGCCTTATGCTCGTTATGGCGCTCCACGTGGCTCGTCGGCATCGTCCAGTTCCACGGCTCGCCCGAACCTCTCCCGTCAGGTCTCGGTCGAGTCCAACAGCTCGTTCGCATCAGCGTACTCGGCTCACTACCCTCGTGATGCACTTTCTCCGCTTTCCGACAATCCTCCTCGATGGTCGGGCGGTGCTGCTGTCCCGGTCTCTGGGGCAGGTTACGCCGGGTGGATGAACTCGTCGCCCGAAAGGCGGGCTTCAACGAGCACTATCTCCGGCGGGCATGTGCCTGGGAGGCAGCAAGCAGGGCCTTTCCCAGGAACCCTGTCCCAGCTTCCCGTGGCGACCGACGGCGCCGTTCGTCTGCCGTCGCTCTCTGCAGTACTGGGTCCGGCTATAGCGGACGCCAGTGCCGAGCGGTCGCCTTTTGCCTACTCGCACCCGTACTCACGAGGTCCACCTCCTCCTTCGTCTGCTGGCGCACGACTTTCCGAGAATGGATCTGCTGGATCGGTAGTACAGGGATCAAGCAATCGGCCCTTTGATGATCTCTCTCGTCTACGCATCTCGAATGATGGCCCTTTGCAGTCCGAGCGCTGCTCTTCTCCCCCCGACATCTTGGACGCCGCCATGGAGACGATGTTCAGGCCCGTGGCTTTCCCTGCACGGTCCAAGCTACCCCCTCTGCGGTCGACGTTAGGTTTGACCGCCCCGCTGACCGAGCACGAGTTTCCGCAACGGTCGTCGGAAGCCGATGCCGCACTCCTTGCGCCCATTCGACCCGCGGAGAAACCCCACCACACCTTTGCACCGCGACTACCTCCGATCTCTTCTTTGACGCTCGCCCCCTCGAATGTCTTTCCTTCAGCTCCACGAACGCTTCGTTCGGCTTCGCATCGTGCAGCACGGTCTTCCATTTCGTCATTGGACACACTCGGCACCTGGTCCGCCGGGATTGGTACGAACGGTCAAGTGCACAACAGTGCGAGCGCGGCGAGCAGCGCCACATCAAGGACAAGCTTCTCGAGCGAGGTGCAAGAGGAGTGGGATCGGATGACAAGTGGTGTTGGGCGCAAAGTGAAGACGGTAGAAGTTAGTCTGGCGTCGCAACCCAACAGTCGGCGGATACCGAGCGGTGTCTCCAGTCGGGAGATCCGAATGGGCTCGCCGTGATCCCGTGATCTTTTGCTTGGATTCTCTTTTATCGCCCCTCCTTGGCTAAAGAGTGCATTTTTTCTCTATTTCATGTGCTTACAATGTCTCTTCTAATCGTTATAAAAAAAAGAGGTTGATTTTGTTGAGATCAGGGAAGAAAAGGTTGCTCAGTAGCACTGCAGCCGGCAAGAGGAGGCAAGAGCGCCTAGTACCAGTGCTGGCCGAGAGACTGCAGACCTCTCGCCAAAGTCTCACCGTCGCACCAGTTTCTCACGTCCTCGCATCGTTGCGCCCGCAATTTTTTTTTTTCGGCTTTTGAGCCGTATCGGCACCTCATATTGTCATTGACGTTCCTCTACGATGTCGCCAAAATCCACCACGTGAGCTGCACCCACCACCCGTACTCTTTACCATCACGGCCATCCCCATGTGGGGCTTGGTTGTCCATTCATCAACCACCCCAGACTGACGAACCTCGCCTTCGACGGTCTCTCACTAGCAATACGCCAGCCAATGTGCTCCCCTTCTTCTACTTCCACTTCTTCACCTTCGTTGAGCCCTTGCTCACCATCTTCGGCTCCATCTATGCGACCTTCTCGCCGCTGCAATACTACACAGAGCTCGTGCCGATCGCCGTCGCGAGCCCACCACTCGCCATCAACGTGCACCCCGCAGGGATTATGGCCGTTCGTCAACTCGGGTCGTGCTTTTTCCTCCTCGCCTTGGTTGGGTCTGTCTTCCTCCGCCACATGGCCACGACGCTCAAGGACCAACCCCGCATCCTCGAGACGCTCGTCGCGAGTTATCTCTGGTGCCTCGCCGTCGCCGATCTGACCCACATCGGTTACACCTTGTTTGACGTCGGAACTTACGTCGCTATTCGTCCCTCGCTGTGGAACCAACTCGTTTTTGGCAACGTCGCCATCACGTCGTTCTTGCTCGTCGTTCGCATCACTTGGTTTTACGAGATTGCAAGGGGCTCGGTCTCGAGGACGGAGACCAAGAAGCGCACCTAGTTCTCTACCCCCTAGGAAATCATTGTCTGGTTTGACTCTTCTTGCAATTGCATGCAACAAAAGAGTCGCTACTGCAGCAAGGTTCGATCACTCTTCTGCATCGTCAATTCTGATTGTCCTCGCGCTCCTCCCGAAGTCCTTTGGCGGCCCAGAAAGCTGCTTTCGCAGATTTGTTCGACGCAGCACCTTTCTTGAAAGTCGAAGAGAGAGGGAGTGGCTGTGGCGAAGGTCGTTTCGAGGAGGAAGCCCGGGATGCAAGAGCACCGACCAACACGTCACCTCCGCTGCCGCCGAGCATGACATCCTGATCATCGTGTTCGCTCGACCCAGAGCTCTCTCCATCGTCGTCCTCCGAGGCGTCCTCGTCCGATGAGCCTCCAATGTACACCGTGGGGGTCGGAATCGCTGATGGTCGCTGCGGATTCGGCGAGGTGATCGCATACCTCGACTCTTCTTCGTCGTCGTTGTCGTCCTCACCTTCGCCTCGCAGGTCGATCGTTTCCACATTGCCAGCGGTTTCCCTGTCCCCAACGACATCGACGACGAACTCCTCTCGCGCACCACCACTTCCGGCACCCATCTTCTCGTTCATCTTCTTAATCTTCTTCGCTTTGCACTCGTCGCTCCTTCTCTCGAGCTTCATCCTCGTCTTCTCCCTCTTGTCCTGCTGTCTCACCTCCTTCCTCAACTTTTTCATCTGCTTCTTTGTCAACCCTTGTCCAGGGTTCGATCCCATCGGGTTCTTGACTCCGCCTGGAGGAACCTTCTTCAATAGGTCTTGCAGAACGCCTTGCTCATACAACCTTAAATTGTCGCGTCTCGCTTCGATCGCCGCGCTCGTCATTCCGATGATGCTGCCCAGAATCGACGTCCGCAGAGGATCTTGGCCTTTCTCGATCGCGATGGGGAGAAAGGATCCGTCCAATTCCTCCGTCTTGCGCCCCTCCTTTTCCTTGGCATCTCGTCGCGCATTGAATACCGAAACCCTTTGGTAGATGGTCGCAGTCAAGCTCTCGTAGCCTCCACTCAGCGTCTGTCGAACCCGAACGATCCCGTGGCTTCCACCCGACACGTCGTTTAAAGGGTCATTGGGATCCTCGATCGAGAGCAAATAAGGCTGGTTAGGGCGGTACCATCCTTTGTCGTGCTTGTTGAAGTAGCCTCCGCGGTGGCGGAGCGTTATACCTGTCAAGTCAAAGTTGAATTGCCGCCCGTAATAGTCGAGGAGCTCGACGAAAAGCAGGCCAATGTTGCGCGAAGGTACGATGGTCGAGACTTGCATTTTTGGATGGAGCTTGTACCGTGAAGACACCACGTCAGCATGAAGTGTATGGTACGACAGAGCCTCTCTTGCTATTCTTACCTGGAGGAACGAAATGACCAGGCAGATGATCGAGTAGCTTCCCAATCCACCCGTGAAAACCTCGTTCATGCCGCGCTGATTCAAAAAGGCCTTGAGCAAAAGGACCAGACTTCGCGCGACGCCATGATCGACGATATGGAGGGCGATCGATTGGTCCAACGACGGGGCTTCAATGTCCTCGAGCTTGCTCTTATCCTGTTCCTGCTCTTTCATCTTGTCTTTCCCTTTTCCTTTGCCCTTGTCACCTCCATTCTTCTTGGATGAACTGCGGTCATCTTGCGCTGAAGAGGACGCGGCCGACGAGTCCGATCCTGGCTCGACATACCCGGCTTCCCGGAACGAATAGTCCTCTAACATCTGCCTGACCCGAACAGCGGCCTCGACTCCGCTTTCCTGGTTGACGCTCAGATCGACCGAGAATCCACCGAATCTGGTCACGAACTTGAGGATCGGGACCCTCGCTTTGGCGATGACGACGAGACTGGTCGGTTCAGCCAAACTCGAATGCAGAAGAAGCGAAGCGATGCGATGCAGCAAGGCGCTCGAGGGTTTGAGGGGTGGAGCCGGCATCGTTGGGCACAAGACAACAAGGTCGATATCTCCGCCGGGGAGATAGAGGCCCGTTCCCACTGATCCGAAGCATTCCACATCGGCGTCGGGCCACATGGATTGGATCGTTCGTCGGACGAGTTCGATCGTCCATATTCGCAGCTCGTGTTCGATCGGGCTAGGCGAGATGTATTCAATGAAAGCATGGGCCTCCAAATTGAGCCTGCGGAAGGGTGTTCTATGGCATCAACTCTTTGCACTTCTCCCCCGTCGCGCATGAGCAACAGCGAGCACTCACATCTCGATCGCATTCGTCGCCTTGTCCCATTCGACGCCAGGATTTTCACACCACGGCATCGTTCTCCCCTTTTCTCGCCGCCGCAAGTTGGACGTATCGTCCTGCCTTCTCTGCTCGTACTCGTCCAGCTTCCTCTTGTGCGCGGCGACGGTCGGGGTCGTCGCCCGACTAGATCGATTGGAGCGGCTAGGGGTCCCTCTGGACCGTGCTCCACCTCGATGGTCCGAATAGGACGGCGTCAAAGGTGCGTTTTCGTCCGAGTCAAAGTCGAAGGAGATAAAGTCCATCTGCTGCTCGAATTGAGCGCGTGCGGCTGTATCCAGAGTCGACGTCGATGCCGTCTCTTCCGGAACTGCAGACGACTTGGAGGCTCGAGTGGTCGAATCGGCGGGAGCATGACGCGGGGTGGTCGTCGAAGCTTGAGCTTGGGCCATGGCGCCATGAACGGCCTTGGAGAACAATGATGATGAATTACCGGATCGTGCTGGCGCCGTGGGAGTGCTGGCGGTCGCTTTGGACGACGATGACGATGACGACGGGGAGGGAATTGGAGCTGGAGCTGGAGCTGCGGATCCTCCTCTGTCGACACGAGTCTTTTTGGAAGGACGGCCCATGGTGGATGATGGAGCGTCGGTTGCAGTGATACCTGTTGAGACTGGATCGCCTTGTATGGGTTCTGCGTCGGCCAAGTCGGCATAATCGACGGTCGAACGCGAGGCCATGACAGACATCGAGCTCGTGCGTGGTGGTTGCGAAGTCGGTCGGTCTCTCGCTGCGGAAGATGGCGGGGCCAAAGAGTACCTACGCTGGCGAGGAGCAAGACGTCTCGGATTGGCTGGTCAATGTATTCGTGGACGAAAGCTTGCGGTGAAGGATGTCAAGACTCTCTGAGCGGATGCACGAGCTGCAAAGGCCCGCCGCTGGGTCCCTGCACGATGAACGAAAGCTGTGACCGCGCTCTCGCTGTGACGCGCTCGCGGTGGCGCAGGTGGGTCCCTGCGCCGAAGCCCGCTATCGCGACGACGACGACACCACTCTCACTCCCGGCGATTCTGGCGCAACAGGGCTCGCTCTCACGCCACGATAGTCGTCCTCGAATCGATACACCTTCCTTTACCGCCTCTTCCTGCGCTTGGAAGACGCGGCCACGCGACTGCTCGGGGTGTGTACAGCAGGCGATGGCCAAGCTCAAACGTGCTCGGTCACGCTCACGCTCTCTCGATCGGGATCAAGGTGGCGGTGACGACAGCAATCCTTTCACCTCCACCTCGAAGCGTCGCCACGGCCAGCAACGACTGAGGTTCAAGCAACAGCAGCAGCAGCAGCAGCAGCAGCAGCACACGACAACTACCCCGGAAACAGCGTTAACTCCCATCGTTGTTGCCCGACGAGCAGGACCAGTTCAAGCCCTGCCCCTGACGATCCTGCCGACCTTGCCGACGTTAGAGGGATCGCTCGCCGAGGAGATCTTGCTCCGGTGTCTGAGCTATCTTGACGTACACGATGTACTCAGCCTAGCCACCGTCAGCTCGGGATGGTACAGGCTGGCCCACGATAACCAGGTGAGAGATGGCAGTTGAGATCGTCGGCGTCCTCATTTCGTGTGGAGCTGACGTCATCTCGGTTCAAAATTTGCAGCTCTGGAAGCATCTTTACACGAGGACCTATGCACCTTTGGCAGCATCCCAATTCTCATCGCCATTGCCATCCTCGCGACCTTGGAAAGAGTTGTACAAGATCTCGTTCAACTGGAGACAGGGCCATGCTCGAACAAGCGTGTTGCGATCCAGCGTCCGCAAAGCCGTCCTGCCACCTTTGCCTCCCACGATCAACGACCCAGGCGATGATACGTCGACTGCAGAGCTAGCTGCCGAGACGCCGTCGAACAGAACTCTCCCCCGTATCATTCGGCCTTTTGCATCTACACCGACCGCGACAACTCGGAATCCGGTCTTGCCCAACTCCGTCTCCCAGAGCGACACGCTGGTCCAATTCTACCACAATTTCTACTTCATCGCGTCTCGATCACCGCATCCATCTTCGCTCATCCCTCCTGTCCAAGTTCAACAGGCGTTACCCGATGGGTCTACCCACCTCTTAGGAGAGATTGTTTCACCCAGTCTGGTCGCCACATACCAAGAACCCTCATCGGGGTTCACCCCCGCCATCTCTATCACTTCGATACAGCTTGACGAGGCACGCAATACCGCATCTGGTTCCGGCCATCATGCCAGGCTCGCTGTCTTTCTATCAACGGGCCAGTTTTCCCTATTTTCCATCTCGCTCCCAACTTCGACAGAGCTGTTCGAATGGCGAGAGGTGCACACCTCCCCTCTGACCACGGCGTCGGGTGTGGTTCAAGCATTCGATCCTGTCGCTCTCGCCAAGTACCATGGATCTCTCCTGGTCACCTGCTCGAGGTCATTCGTTGTGCGGTTCTACCATATCGTTCAACAACCTGCTGGAGACACCTCGGGGGAATCGCTCGTTGTGATCGAGGCTTCGAAACGACTTCAGACGAGCGAATCATGGGCGCCCGTCAGTCTTTCTCTCGAGAAACTATTTGACCTCTTCACATTGGAGCCCAATGACTATCGAAGACGATCAAAAGGCTTAGACTTGCCACAAGTCTTTAAATTGGTCCTTGCCTTTGCGACTCCAATCTTCCCAGACTCGTGGTCCGCCGGTGTGCAACAATTTGACGTGACGCTCACCCCACACCAGGGCTCCTTGGACACCTCAGGGATCGCGATCAAATGGCAGCACGCTGTTGCGCGCCTTGCTGAACCCACGTTTTCTTCTTCGGCCCGCCCACAGCTTTCCTCTCCGCGGCCGTCGTTGGTCACAGCGATCGAACACTTGGGCGATCACGTCGTCACATCGCGAGCAGACAACACTTTGGACGTCTATCTCCTGACCGCGGATCCCAAAACAGGGCAACTTGATATCCAACACGTCAAGACTTTGTTTGGGCATACCGCGAGGGTCTTGAGTCTGGCGTTGGTGCCGGGTATGGGAGGTCATTGTTCTGCTTCGGCGTCGGCAACATCCTCAAGTTTGCGCGCAACGCGAGAGCGGGCTCTCCCTGACCATTTGTTGGCGAGTAAAGTCGTCAGTGCCAGTGAAGATGGGAAAGTCAAAATCTGGGACCTTGGGGCGCATCACCAATCTGCGAGGCGCTCAAAAGGCGTTTTGTCCTCGGCACCAATTGACGTCAGGGAGACCGACCATACGAGACGCACTCCCCAAGATTCGAGGGACGATGTGGTAGACCGAGCGCAGGTGGGCTCGATATGGGCCCAGCTCGCCTCGAAGCGTTCACAGAAGCAGCGTGTAACGGTGGTTCGAGTCGCTTTGGACGAGGAGAAGATTGTGACTGTTGTCAGGAGGGGACGAGCAGTGGATGACGGCGAAGAATCAAATCGGGAGGAGGAAATGATCCGGATTTTGAGGTTCGATTGAGAGCCCTTGTATAATTGTGGGTTTTTTCTTGGGTTGTCTTGTCGATGCTATTCTGTAGTCTTATTTGTTGTCGCAACAAGGCCGTGTGTCAAAGCCTGAACTCGGTCCTCTGGCCTTCTGACAGCGTCGATGCCGTGCTTGGCGGAAGACGTTTTCATTGAGGACGTCACTCATCGATCAAAATTCGGTCCTGATGGGAAAACGGTCGGCCCGACAGGACGTTGCTTCAGGTTGAAAAAAAATTATTACAAAAATTCGCAGTCCCAAACTCGACGATTCTGCTCTGACTCAGTATTCTGCGTAGAAGGTGGATTTATTTTTTTCTGTGGAGGCTGCATCGTTCAAATCTGCCGCGGTGCGATCGAGTGTGACGTCGAACCTTATATGTCACCATGTCACCGCGCGTGCCTTGGCGATCGATGTTCGCGAACCCCGCCCCGTACGCCCCGCTGCGATTACAATGGTCACGAGGGCTCGCGCGCCGCTGGGAGTCTCGGCTCTTGAGCGCTTGAGCTTCGGCTCTTCGAGTCTCGACGCCCGACTTGAAAACGATCAGCGACTCTGGGTTTGGAGCTTTTACCCACTACCTGAGGACCTCCACGCTCGAGCTTCTGTCGCCTTCCACAACCACACCTCGCCAGAATGTCGTCGATGATATTGGGGGGTACCTCGTACATCACCGACGATGACTTGACCTCGCTCGAGCTGTACTCGCCCCGCCACGACGCCAGCGAGGGCCCGCGCTCTCCCACTGCTTCGTCACATGATCGCATCGACGGCGGCCGAGTTACAGTTGCAACGGGCACATCGGCTACCTCCGCGAGCGCTCCTACTCCGCCTACTCCGCCACCCTACTACACCGAGAAAATCTCGCTTCCAATGAAGAAGGTGTCATTCTGCCCCTTGTCGCTGTTGATCGAATGCGCGGCCGACTGCAAGATCACCAAAGCCGCCTCGACGATCGTTTGCGGAGCTGGCAGCCTCAGTTCGAATAGTGCGGGGGGGACCGCAGCAGCAGCAGCAGGGGCAGGGGGCGCCACCGCCGGCGCTGCCTCGAACTCGAACAACGACACCGTCACCGCTATACCCACTTCACTTGCAACGAACACGACCAACAGGAGCAAGCCCCGGCTCGGTGTCAAGACGTATTGGTGAGTGCCTTCTATCCAGTTCAAGGAGCCGTGCAGGGCTTCAGGGTCGAGGAGCGCCTCAGCTGACTGTATGGCGTTCCACCACTGCCACTTGGACGCTCCCCTGTCCTTGCCTCGCGGCCCTTTGTTCGCTGCGCTGCTTGGTCGGCGAACTCTACGGTGCCGCGAATCATAACTTCGGCTGCGAACTTTGCTCAGTCTCGACCTCCCAAATGCCACGAAAGCGACGGCCAAAGCGTGGCAGGCGGTCTGTGCAAACTTCTCGACCGGTCTCCAACCGCTCCTCTCCCCGGGCGCTGGGTCCGCTGGCTCCCGGAATACCGTCACCTACTCTTCGAATCGGGCAAGAGAGACGTCACCGGAACGCGATCAAGATAGAAAGATGTTCGCTAGGTCGCGCTCAGATTCGGCTTCGTCTTTTGGATCGAGTCGAAGTTCATTCTCGTCGACGAGCAGGCACGACCTCCACGACGACGACGACGATGAGAGTCGCGATCAAGCAGGGGACGTCAATTTTCTAAACGGGTTTATCCCAAATCCTCCGTCGAGGATCACGATCAAGTTGCCGAGCTTGAAGCGGAGAGGGACTTTGACGTCGTCGGGATCAATTTTGCCCGTCAGGAGTTGTCTCAAAGCACGGTCTGCATCAGATTCGTTGTCAACGCCTTGCCACGTGGAGCACTTCGTCGACTCTCCGGTCGTACCTGATTCATCGGCCCTCTCTGCTTCACCGACGGCAATCGCATCCCCAGCCTTTCCACGGACAAGCCGCTCGACACCTTGTATCTCATCCGCTGACTCTGCCCCAATGGCACATCGAACGCTTATGGCCAGCCACCTCTGTCCCGACCGTCATGCTCTAACGATCCCCCTGACGGATTGCTGCGAACGATGTTCGCGAGCGACCGAAGTCGGCCTATGCGCTGATGATGACTACGAAGAGCATTGGAGCAAAGCCGCGAGGAGAAAGCGCAAGTTCGACGCCAAACGCAAGAACGGATCGGTCAAGACGGGCAAAGATGCAACCAAGGGCGACGGCACTTTGGAGGGGGTGCTCGTGGATGCCGTTTCGTGTCTGGATGCCGGATTGGGGTTCAAACGAGCTTCCCTGGCAGGAGCTTTGGAGACGACGAAGCACACCGTTCAGGACGGCGAGGGCGAAGAGGAGGAAGTTGGGGTTCCGACACAGGGGTTGATCGCTAAGGCTGTTGTGGATGAGCTGGGCAAAAAGGTCTTGACCGATGAGACGGAAGAGGACGCAGAGCCGGATACAGCTTCCGGTGAAGAAGAGGGATCCGGGCTTGACAGCCCAGCAACACCGGCCGGGGCACGGGAAGGCGATGACGCAAGATCGATCGAGACATCTAGGATCACTTCGGATGGCGTGGGCGCAGAGGACAACGATCCTGTCAACGAAGCTGAGATCCCACGCGCCGTGGAAGCTACAGCGCCTCTTGACAACGAGCCCTCTGCTAATTCCCTTCTGTCCGCTAAGCCTCTTTCTAAGGCCGACATCCTTCCACCGCAACATCCCGTCGTCGTACCTAGTGGCAACAAGCCATTGGCCTCATCCCATGCTATACGCCCAGGGAACCCCACCAAACGCAAGCTATCACTGTTGAACTTTGGCAAAGGGATCGTCGATGCCGGATTCGTGGCGAATTTTGGCGGTGGAGCATCGAGGTCGTTCGTTTGATCGCGTGGGTCAGGCGCGGGTGCAGTGTCTCGTATCGAGTTGAAATGTTTATATCAATCTTTGTGTGTTTGTACTTATCTTTTGCAGAGTATCTGCTCGTCCTTCGATTATGAAGAATCACGTAATGTAACAATGGAATGCAGTCATAACAAGTGACGCTCAATTTGCACGTCGTCGGAGGAAGAGGTCAACTCGAGTTCAGCGGTCGAATGCTGCCGATGTCCTCAGCTCGTTCTCAGGGCAGGAGCCTCGCAACCTCGCTCCATCACCACCAGAGTTGGCAGTCAAGTTCGAAAGGCACGTACATAGCTTCAGTGCATCTCAGGGCGAGATGCCACTAAAGGGTCTGCACTTCCTGGCCTCTCCCCACACATCACTGGCGCCAATAACTCACAGTGCTGGTAGAACAAACTCAAATCAACACCAACTCAGTGTCAATGTCTTTTCGGCCACGTTTACAAGCCCGGTCATCCAGCTTCATCCCTGTGAAGCCAGTCATCGAAGCCCTACAAGAGGATTCCTGGAACGGCGCCTACGTAGTGCAACCTCCGCGTCCCTACGAGCTTGGGCACGCGCTCGAGTCGAAGATCTACCGTTTCCTCAGGGTCTTGGCGCATCGCATGGCGCGACAAGAGGAAACATGGCACTTCCTCCGCCTTCGTCACCAATTTGACAAGAAGGAGAATCTGATCGACTACTGGTATCTGCGGGGCGTAGTTTGGAAGCATGGCCCGTCGGAGAGACCTTTTCGCGTTTCCAAACCACAGCAGCTCCTTGCGGCGATCCGCAGTGAAGATGCGCCGCTTGGAGACTTGGTCGACGTCGTGACCCAGGAAAGGCCGCTAAGGGTAACATTAGCCGACGGAATCAAGGGGTTGTGGGCTCCGGTCCGGGCGAAGGCGCATTTTTTGTCGGCACAGCTCTCACAGTCGACGGAGGGCGTTCATGCGCAGTAGAGGCTGTCTCGCCAAACACGACACACCTGATCAGCGCTTTGATGCAACGTAGATCTGTTTGTCTCCGAGTGAAGGTCTATGTGTTTTGGAGATAACCAGCTTGGTCCACTTTTTGATGGCTTTGGTCTGCTCGAGTGATGTGTGCTTCAGCGAGGTTTCCGCGCCTAAGGCCTGTGTTCCCATTTATCAATGAGCATGTTACGACACGACATGTGCCACGCAACACATCGTCACACTGTATTTTACTTTAATTTATCGGTAGTCCTGGCCAAACTACGACGGATGACAAGATTCCACTGGCTCAGAAGCCGAGAAGTATGGGGACTTTCAGAGCTAGTATAGTCGAAAAAGGTTTCAGAAAAGAGGAGGTGAGCAAGTGACTTGAGTCGACGCGTGGCGGAGTCGCCAAAGTTTAGGGAAACGCCCTCTTATCACTCACTCAGCACCAATCGTACTGGTACGTACGGGCCTACTGTATCGCCCCGTCAAAAAAAAAAGGTCTAACACGAGCCGCCAATGAACCGCCGAATTTTCCTCGATCAAATTGGGCCAGGTAATAGCGCAACGGAGCGCGGATACGCTACATGAGTTGGGTGGTTAATCCTCGCATCGTGTCAAAACCGGGGTGTGAAGCCCGTGATAAAATGCCGCTCAAACAGCAAGAGTCAACATCTAAGTCGGAAAATGTTTCGCAACAACGAGTCGAGCTCTCTCAGCTGCCATGATGGCGCGCGAGGCAGGTCGCTCTCTCCCCCATGTCGCCTTTATGTACGCCACACCCCACGATCGCGATCCGGTGGACGATAGCGGACACCTCCGGAGCCGTTCGCTGCGCTTTGTCTTTCTCTGTAGAGCCCATTCGACGGTGTGAAGCGGCTAGAAGGGTGATCCGAACTAGGTGTGTTTTTCACCACCGTCTGAGCTCTCTGCCGAGGGTTACGCTCCCTTGCCGTCGGACGGACGTACATCATTCGAGCCCCAGTGAGCGAGCTGGATTGAGCGCTGGGCTGAGCTGAGCTGACTCGCTCGGGTTCGCTTCCTCGCTCAATCTGACTGACTGACCGTCGTCATCGCTGATCAGACGACGATCTCTCATCCGGCAACGTAAGCTAAGCAGGTGCAATCACCTACAAGAAGGAGGTGCTGTTGCAGCTGTTGCATGTCCCTTCCTCCGCAACCACGAGCACCAACTCGAAGACGAACACGCGGAGCACGAACACGAGCACGAACACGATCAACTCAACCGCCGCCAGCAAAGGACGTACGTGGCTGTACCGCCTTCATCCGCCACTCCAGCAACCGCATCTTCTATAGCAGCAGCTTTAAGCACCGCAGGGACTGGATCAGGGACGACGCCGGTGATTGAGATCCTGCGTCGTACCTTTCTTGCGGCCTCGACCTCGCCGTTATCACCGCCGCTGTCGAGGTCGTCATCGTCGGAGCAGGGTAGGGCGTCGGCCTCCTCCACTTCCACTTCGACCGTCCGCATCATCGTCAGCCTTCCGCTCAGCGGCAACTCGATCTCGGTCACCCGAGTCGCCAGCCCGGTCCACGAATCAACGACCGTCGCCATCATGCAAACTCCCAATGAGGACAGTCTCATCAACGCCGCGTCGCGCCAACTTCCCTCGATCGCATCACTTGGCTCGGTAGGCACACGACGGGTGCCCGGCCACGCGACCCCACCGAGTACAGCGAGTGGATCGAATCGCCTGCCCGTCATCAACCGCAGGCGATCGACCGCCGCGGCCAAGGCAAGCTATTCGAAGCCGTTCCCGATCCCGATTTATCTGAGGCACTCGAGTTTTGCCGATCGCTTCTTCACGACCCCCACCTTGGCCGAATCGAGCTTGCTCAGCCCGACCTCGGCGACGACGATGACAACCGGCGGAGCTGGCGGAGCGAGTCTCGGATCAGCTGGTACTTCATCGCATGCTGGCGATGGGGATATTGAGATGCGATCGTCGATACAATCTGTCCCGTCCTCCTCAACCATGTCCAAGTCGACTTCTCCCAAGCTGAGTGAAGGGCTAATGGGCAACACTTCCCTCGGCGCGACCACGGCGGCGAGAATCCTCCTCCCGACTTGCTTCGACGACAATGACAAATGCGCCTTGATTGATCTGTCGTCCGACGGTCTCACTGTTTCCTTCTCTGGTTCGGCCAAGTACGGCGACCGAGATGCGGCCGCCGTTCGAACCAATAGACCGATCCCGCCTCAGGCTGCGGTGTATTACTTTGAGGTCACCATCCTCGACAAGGGGGCACAGGGATACATCGGCATCGGTTTCTCACATCGTAACGTCTCGTTGTCGCGCTTACCAGGCTGGGAAGATTATTCGTGGGGATACCATGGCGACGACGGCCGCGCATTCTGTTGTCTCGGGACGGGCGAGCCGTACGGCCCTACATTCACGACGGGGGACGTCATCGGCTGCGGTATTGATTGGACGGGAATGCCTCGCGAGTCGATGAAAGAGAGGCATCGGCCCAAGGACGCCGACAAGAAAGGAGGCGCTAGGGCGTTCTTTACAAAGAACGGCGAATTCTTAGGTCAGTCAAGCGCGGCCAAGCTTCATTATTGCACACTGCGGTTGGTTGATGTGCAAATGGCTAATCAATGCCTGCCATATACATTCATCGTGCCTTTCGAAGGCTACGCCTTTTCGAATTTACATGGAAACCTATATCCGAGTGTCGGACTGCGGACGCCGGGAGAAATTGTCAAAGCCAATTTCGGAGCCGAATCGTTCTGCTTCGATATTGACGGGTTGGTACAGGTAAGTCGTCTTACCTTTCATTCCATTCTACTTTGTGGCATGTCTGTGCTGACACGCTCCATTTTGTGTCTTCTAGGAGCGCAAAGGTGCAATCGGCGAACGCATCGAGCGCACCGAAGTTCCTTCAAGCCTATTTTTGCCATCACCCAAACCCGCGATCCCCTCCTTCCTGCCCACTTCATCGAACGAGCGTACACACGAGACGCTCCAATCCTTATTGACAGCGTACTTTGTGCACCATGGATACTCGGCGACGGCTCAAGCGTTTCAGGCGCAGGTGACACGGGATCGAATCGAGCGGGTACGGGGCCTCATACCCGGTGCCTCGGGTTTGCAGATCGAAGCGAACGGCGCCTCCTCTTCAAAGACAAAGATGGCGGCCAGTGACTCTGACTTGCGGGGCCAGATTCGCGCTGCGATTCTGGAAGGCAATCCCACGCTCGCCATCACACTCGCTCAGCGCCATTACCCCGATGTCGTCGATGGTTCGCAGTTCCCTCTTGAAAGTGACTTTGATCCCGAAGGAGGGATGCTCTTCCAACTACGAACGCGGGAATTCGTCGAGCTGAGCGCCAAGATCAATTCGCCGTCATCGTCCTCCATCTCGGAAGATTCGCAGCTGGAAGAACTGTTTGCGCTCGGTCAACAACTCGACGCCCAATACAGTAGCGATCCACGACCCCACGTCCAAGCCACGCTCAAGCAGACGTTTGCTTTACTGGCCTACTCTTCGCCTTCGCTGATGACGTCGCCTCAAATCCGCTACCTCTATTCCACCGAGGCTCGACAAGCCCTGGCGGACCAGGTCAACTCGCGTATTCTCGTTAGTCAAAAGCTACCGCCCAAGCCGGAGCTCGAATCCCTGTTCCGCCATACGGCCGCCGTCATCGATCTGTTGGGTCGCGAAGGGTATGGCGCAGCGGCCTTGGTGCACATGAAGAAGGAGTTGCTACCTTAACGACTGCTTTCATGGCACTGCCTTGCTTCGTTACGTCGGGGGCGGGTGGGGGGGGGGGGGAGGAGGAGGGGATGGATAGGATATATATGTAGGATCAAAGTGCTTTCGTTGTGTGTAGACCGCGAATTTCTCACAGATTTGCTTGTTGTACTGCACCCTTGTTGTACGTTCACCCGTATGCCGCTTCCTCGACAGAGGTCACTTTGCTCATGATCCTCAGAGACATGTAGCTCATGCCAATCCCACTCGGAGCCCAAATCGAGGGAACTACTACTGCGAAGATTCTTATATTGCAAATTCGAAATTGGGAAACAAAGAAGAGGTCTCATTCGGCGCCCGACAACAACTGCTTGAACTCGCTCGCATTCTTGCCAGCCAATACTTCGCTCTCGACGAATTGCGCAAACTTGGGCGCCGCACCCGTAGCGCTCGATGCGCTCCCGTTCGACGCGGAAGCCGACGCGGCGCCGAGGTTGATCCTTCGGTGCAAAGCAGCGATGCAGCGCAGGGTCGATTTTTGCAGTTCGGCCAAGCGTTCGGTCTCTTGCTTGACGGCCGAGTCTTTGAGCACTGTATCGAGCGTTGCCTTGAATGCGGGCACGCATTCGTCAAGACCTAGTAGGGTGTGCATGTATCTCTGTCAGTTCACGCAATCTCGGTGCAGCGAATGAACGTCAAAGGACTTACGTTGAGCAACGGCAGTCGGTGCTACCATGGCCAACTTGACCAACATGAGGTAGCACAACTTCTTAACGTCCTCCTCGTCGGTCAAGCCGCGCACGACGTGGCCGAGATACTCGTTGAGGTCGGCGTCCTTGACGCACTCGTCGAGCAAGGTGTGCATGCACTCGTACGCGGTCTTGCGCAGGTCCAAGCCGTCGTCGACCTTGTGCTTGAACGGGCCCATCTCGACGATGCGGATGAGGTCCTCGTTCACGACGGTCTGCTGGTACAGCTCTGGCAGCAGCGTCGAAAGATGCTCGCGCACGAGGTGGGGCTTGTTGTGCGCCGCGGACGAAAGCGACGAGAGCGCCAGTCGTCGAACGCCGAGATCGGGATCGTGAATCAGCTTGAAGAACTCGACGATTAAAGGCGCGAGCAACTCGTCGTAGGAGCTCGACTCGTTAGTGAAGGTGAACCGAATCGCCGCAATGACGGTTGCACGCGTGTCCTTGGATTCGGCGTTGAGGCGTGATTGCAACTGCGGCAAGCATTTAGCCGGGTTCATGACAGTGAGCTTGCCGAGGCAGTCCGCAGCGACGTTGCGAGCGCCTTCATCAGACGAGGCCGAATTGTCGAATAAGGGTGCCCAGAGCGCATCCGAGATGGAGGTCAGCCCTTCGGGCGTCGAGTGGACAATGACCTCCTTCAACGACTGCAAGGCGAGATACCGTTTCTTGTCGCCCGATTCGATCGCCTCGAGCAGTGCGGGAAGGTAGACGCTTGTGTTGCCGACAGCGATGTTGCCGGCTGCATAAGCCGCTGCGCGTCGGACTTCCTCCGAGGCATCGGCGAAGTGCTTGACGACGTTGGGGAACACATCAGCCCGACTAGCTTCGAGATCGACATATCGACCGATCTCCCCGAGCGAGAGCAACGCTAGCACTTGGGCCGGCGACGACGACTGGGCCGACGCGATGACGTCGCTGTACTGAGCAATGAGCCCGGAAGCGATCGATGGCGCTTCGCGAACGACGATGCCGATGCTGCGACTTGCGGTCGAGAGAGTCGACCCACTGTTGCTCGCCTCGCCTGAAGTCGAGGGCTTCGCGGGGGCCTCGATCGCCGCCTTGCCGATCGTCTGAACGAGCGGCAACGGGTCGGCACCTGCGCGAACGTGCGCTTCGAACACCTCGAGCAATGCGTCGAGAGCAGAGCCGTGTTGCAAGAGAGGGGATTGCACGAGCTCGATCAAGCGTGGCAGAAGCGAGACTTCGACGTCGTTTAAAACAGCGACGGGGTCGGTGACCAGAAGAGCGGCGACTGTTTGGAGAGTGAGAGGAAGGAGGTTGATGTCGGTGTCGTTCACAAGCGGCTGCAGCTCGGAAAGCACGGCCCAAGAAGTTTCATTAGGGAGCGGCTTCCCCGAAGCACTCGCTCGTCCGAGCAACACAACGAGGCTCTGAAACGAGGCGACCTTGAGCGGTCGATGGATCTTGCGCAGAAGCGTTGAGATGTCGTCAAGACACTCGTGGATCCAGCTATCGAACTTGTCACCCTTGCATACGGGTGAATCGGCGACCTCGCCGATGACTTTGACGGCAACGAGGCGAGACACATCGTTCTGCAAGCGAGCTCGGAGGAAGTCGAGCGACGAGTCAAAGTCGTTCGAGAGGAAATCGCCCGCGTGGTAGAGCAAGGCGCCGAGGCACACGATCCCTTTGGCCTTGACCTCCTCGTCGGCATCGGGGCTGGCTAGTCGTTTCATGGTGGCATCATAGATGGCGGTGAGATGAGGTGCGACCGACGAGGACACGGGGGCGGGGGAGGATGTCGGACGCAGGACCCTGACAAGCGCCGTGGACGCAACGAAAGCCTCGGCTGCGATCTTGTTGAACTTGTCCTGAATCGTCGCAACGTGCAGAGGCACCAGTTTCGACAGCTCGTCATTGAACGACTTGGCGGGATGTGTCCGGTAGAAGAGCGCGAGGAAGGAGAGCACCTCGATCTTGAGCTGTGTAGCAGCACCCGACAACCCGCTGTCGGACGTTTTGAGCGCCGTCTCGACCCGTGCAACGAGCTGTGTAATCTGCGACTCGACACCTCCATCCAGAACGGCGATGAGCTCGTGGAGCAATGCGAAACCTGCTTGGCGAATGGGCAGCGACTTGGAGTTCAATTGCTTGATGATCGATTTGGCAATTGTCGGCGTTTGTGAGCTCAGCTGAGCGATGGGGCCTTCTTTGGTGTCCATCAGGTCCGAGCTCCTTTTGCGCTTCAGTCGGCCCATTGGGCTCATGGCACCACTCGAAAAGGTCGATGTGCCGGAAGTCCGACCCCAGACCTTGGTCTGAGCCAGGAGAGCCGTGTACGTCCCCCACACCTCGACTTTGACCGTCTCTTCGCGTTCACTGAACCGAGCGATGAGGGCAGGCGAGATGGTGTGGTAGAACGATGAGAGCAAATCGGCACGAGTTTGGATGCAAGCCGTGAGAAGTTTGGTCGCTGACCGGCGGACCTTCCACGAGGTGTCGTCGTCGTCAGAGTATCTGTATCGATAGCCCATCCGGGAGGATTAGTTTTGAGGCGCTCTACGAGTAGGCATCATCAGTACTCACTCGTCACCGAAGTCCTCGTCATCCTCATCCTCTTCACCATCATCCGACGCAGCGCCCATCTCGACATCGTCGTCCTCGTCATCACCAGCCGAGTAGTTGGGGTCGTGTTTGAGCCATCGCGTCCCGGCATCAACGATGGCCGAGAAGTGCGAAGCGATGTCCGTGGGGCACTTAAGCACAAGCAGCTCGAGACTCTGAAGAGCACTCTCGCGCAGATCGTCATCGTCGTGGTCGAGCGTAGCAAGGACAAGCGGGACGAGGTTCGAAGCCTTCTTGCCCATCTTGCTCGGTGCGGCGCGCGCGAGGGAACCGACGAGCAGAACCGACGTCTTGAGCGACTCGGTTTCGGATGTCTTCAACGACTTGGTGATCGTCGAGTTGACGAGGTTGTCGAATACTTTGGAATCGGTGGTCGTCGACACGAGCGTCGACAAGGTCGCGACGGCTCGCTTTCGCAGCGCGGGTCGCGGGTGCTTGAGCAGCGGGACCGTCGCTTTGAGCGCGGCGTTTTGGATGTTGGGCAAGCTGCGAACACTGGACTCGAAGCGTGAAAGGATATCGGACAAGAGTTCAAGAGAGTCGAGGAGCAATTCGGACGAAGAAGCGGTCTGAGCATTCCGACGATCGCAGATGATCTGTCAGCTCGGTCGGTCCAATGTGGAGCTCCTAAGTGGGGGCTTTCAGCGAGACTCACGTTCTCGAGCTGGGCGATAACCTTGGGGGCCAATTTTGTGCAGCATGTTGTCGCAAGAGGTGTCGCAGGTACAACGGATGCAACGACAGTCTTGAGACCTGTCAAGATGTACAAGTCGAGGTGATCAGTCATGAGATTTGGCAGTTCCGTATCTGAGTTCCAGGGTGGAGGGAGAGACTTACCCAAGCTGGCAATGTCACGAACGCCCTCGTCCTTGCTGGCCGCAAAGTCGGTCAAGCGAGTGATGATGATCTGAACTCTCGCATCGGACACTCGACCGCACAGAGCAGCGAGCCTGACGAGTTGGGAAGGTGGGTTCGCACGGCGTCAGCTCCACGCCCCACTTGGCCAAACTTGATGTCGCTCGCTCGCGCTCGGTAAAACGCGCACGCCGCAAGACTCGACACTTACGCTTTGACGGCCAGGTTCTTGACTTCGCCGTTGAGATCGTTCATGAGGGTGAGGATCTGCTCCACGGTCGAGTGCTCAGTCTGGTCGTCCAATCCAAACGTGTCGCGCGAGCGGTTGATTTCCGAGATGAGGTCGTTGAGCGCCATGAACCTGTTCAAGCCACCAAAACACACAAGGTCAGCTCTGCAAGGACGAAGCTATGCCCTCAAAGCGTCACTGACCTTAGATCAGCGTCCGGGTTGCGCATCTGTAGAGCAGTAGGATACGCAACGAATGAGGTTGACCTGAGCACATACGCCACACACACGCGTCGACCCCGATCACTTAGCCTATCACGCACCTTTGTGACCAAACCCTGAACCGCATAGCTGTTCTTGGCTATGTAAAGCATTGCCGTGATATCAAACGCGAGTCAGCTTCATTCAAGGCCAGTCCAAGTCAAGTCAAGTCGGTCGAGCTGAACCAAGCTGAGCCACGACTCCACTCGTCGACGCATGAGCAATCCGTACAGAACCTTAAGAAAGAACTGACCCGACATGATGAGCAGAGTCTCTCACTGGGCCTCGGTTGGGATGTTCGAGTGGGCTGGGCGGACAGCGTTGTCCAAAGGACGAGAGACGAGCGCGACTGATCAGAGCGAGACGAGACCCCTCCGTCGCGGATTTGACTTTCCAGAGCTTTCCAGCGCGTCCAACAGTGCCACTACCACCAGCATTTAGAAATCGTCGCCAATTCCTCACTTACCCCTGAAAGCCTTGGCCGTCCGAACAGAGTGCATGCAATTATCTCTCTCACGCTTTATCCAAAGAAATCAGTCTGAATAGATGAATCAGAAACAACTCGTGCCGATTTGGCCAGCCAAAGTTAGCGGCGAGATGAGGCTACGGCAGATCTCGCTCGGGGGCTTGCCCGAGCTGGTAGCCCACAACTCACCATGCCATGGACTCACGAGTGCCCGGGCTGATGCAACGAACCGAGAATTATGTTGATAGCTCATGATACTTTGACTCTGTCTACGCACATCAAACCGCTGACTTCCTCCCATCGAGCGCAGGCCTACATGACGAAAACTTGAACCACGCGGCACAAAAATAGTCCAACACAGGAAGGGCCAACGATCATCGAGCGGCTCTGTTTTCTGCTCTCTCGTGGAAGGGCCCGTGTTGAGATTCGATACACTTTAGCTCTGGGACCAATCTCACTGGCCCAAGTAACAAAGCACCGTCTTTGCAAAGCCCCTCTCTGGGTGGCTGCGCGCGCGCTCAAGTCCTGGCCGATGGTCAATGCGCGCGAGGGGGGTTGGGTATATATATATATGTATAGGAAGCCTCACTCGAGCCCACAAGCTCCCTCGAACAACGATCATCGCGCTCACCGATGTGAAACAATGCCCGAAGAAGGTAGGAGTACTCCCGTGGAGGCAACCCCCTCAAAACCACATGCACGCACACTGGTTTCTAGAGCCTTTGCTCGGAGAGAAAGCGACGTCGTTTCAGAGTTTTCCGACTGATTGCCCTGAGTACTGAGTTCTAGTGAAATTTTGAAACGTTGAAAGGATGACAACACCCAATGGCAAAATGGTGCAGCGGCCGCGAGGCGGGGCGCGCGGGGCGATCAGGGCGATCAGGCTTCTTCGGCTTCGAGGGCGAGCCTATTCCGGATTAAGGAATTTTTAAGGTTTTAGAGTGACCAGAGCAAGGCGACGAGAAATTAATAAAAAAATTGAAGGTTGGTCACGGGTAGGCGTGAAGGGAGCATAAAACTAATGAACAATCCCAGCTGTGTCCGCTTGCCTTCTCGCGCCGTGGTAGAGCATCAACGACTGCGGAGAGTCGTTATGGGCGAACTTTGACCTCGAGGCTCTCTCTGACGACTTTTGAACCCGACCGCTGCCATACACCAGCTTGTTGACTTCTCCCCAGCAACATCCAAGTCATTTTATCCAGCCTGGCAGGCAGAAACGGTAAGACCACTTCGGCTGCGCCGATGACACCGGGTTCGATGTGGCCCTCGCATGTTTCGCCGAGCTCGACGAGCCGGCATGCAGCAGCGCCTGCTGACGAGGCTTCTCGGACGCCCGAGTCTTGAGGTTGTGCCCGTCATGAGCCAGAACCCTTTACTGAAGGCGCACGTTAACCACCTCTCGCCGCGAAGCTATCTCTCCATGTCGCCTGGGGACTCGTTGCCAGCGAGCGCCGGAGGCGGAGCCCGACGCTCTAGCCATGTCGCGCAGCGCTCCGTCTTCGGCTTCGTCCTCGGGCATCACTACACGAGGATAGACGATGGACCGCCCTTGATTCCGGTGGCATCTCCCAGCCCACGGGCACGCGTCGATGCTCTCGTTCGGCACCCCCTCGTGGTTGTGCTCGTCACGTGCTCGGTGGGCTTGTTCTTCATCAGCTGCTCCGTCGCTTCGCTCGAAAACGGTTTCGGAGACGGGCAAGGCAACTACAGGAACGGGAGCAACATCGACGTGTTCCAGGACTACAACATATCGGCACCCGACGGCAGTGCGATTGCGACCTTCATCGGTAAGCCCCCAAAATTAAATCCGTTTGGTTGAAGCCGGCGAGTGCGACGCGGCGCACGGCGATGGCCTTCGGCGATCTCGAGCGGGACGAAGCCTTGCAATTTCGTATGTCGATTGAATGTCGAATTGAAACTGATCGTCTGCTTCCCGCGTCATCTCATCCCAGGCTTCGGTGCGACCTTGACCAATTTTTACGTCGAGGACAAGAACGGTCACTTCCGGGACGTTGTACTGGGATGTAGGTCACCTTTTTGTTTTCCACTCTCGCACACTCCGAGGCCTTCTTGCCCCTTCGGCGTTACTGACCGGCTGACTCAACTCGCTCCGTTCTCTCGCGCGCGCAACGCCGACGACGCTACTTTCCTCGCATGGGGGGGATTCGACTGTAGATGACGACCGGAGGCAGTACCTTTCCGATCCCGACTACGCTTACTACGGCGCCGTCGTCGGACGCTATGCGAATCGGATAATGAATGGTACGTTTCCCCAGATTCTCTCTTCGATCAACGGGGGCGGAAATCTGCTCCGACGGCAACCATCTACTGACGCCGACTGGGAGTCGCCCCTTTCAATTTCCAGCCACATTCTCGATCCCGCCGCTGCGACACCTTGACGAGCCGCTACCTTCGGGGACGACGGTCTACAAGGTCGCTGCGAATGAACAAGGGGGTAAGACCGCGCTGCATGGAGGGCAATGGGGTTATTCGAGAGCCGGTTGGTCTTTGATCAAGCATGAGCCGGATCGGATCACGTTCGGACTGAGAGATCGCGGAGCCGAAGGTGAGGACTTGGCGCTCAACTTCCTGTCAGTCACAGAAGCTGATGGCAAGAAACGCATGTACAGGATTTCCCGGGACAGTGCATGTTCTGGCCTCGTATACACTAGGTTCGGGTGCTGTGTGAACGATTCGACTGACAGGTGCAGTCAAGACCGGCAAGGGGACGCCGATAATGATGTCGTCGCACGTCTATTGGAACCTCGATGGCTACGGGCACGATACCTCTGGGGCGGTCGGGAAAACGACGAACAAGGGTGCACTCGACCATATCTTGAAGCTCAAAAGCTCAAGCTACGTCGCGACCGATGAAATCCTCGTACGTCAAATTCGCCATGTGGCCTCTTCGGGCACTCCTGCTGAGCTCATGATTTCTCCCATGCAGGTTCCGTCCGGCCCTATCACCCGCATTGCCTCAAATTCTTCTCCCCTCGACTTCCGAAAAGCACGTACGATCGGTTCGCGATTCAGTGGAACGCAAGGTCTGTGTGGCGGTGGTTGCACAGGCTACGACACGTGCTTCATCTACGACCAGCTGCGAGCGCCCAGAGAGCCCGTGATGGAGTTGATCAGTCCCGATTCCGGAATCCGGTGCGTGATCTCCGTTCGACGATGCGAGCTTTCTCAATTCAGTACAAGCTGACCGCTCCTTTTGGCTTACGTCGTGATCCGACAGGCTATCAGTCCGGACTAACCAGCCCGCGGATCAGGTGTACACGTGCAACCACCAAGGCTCGACCCCTCGAAAGCATTCGCACGGTGGACCTGACGCCGGCTTTTACGAGAAGCATTCGTGCGTCGTCTTGGAGCAGCAGGGGAGGATAGGAGCGATTCGCGAGCCCGAATGGGGGGAAGATCACGTACGTTCGGAGGTTGATTACCGGACTCTAGTTCTGATGAGACTGAAAGAAACTAATGTCACTTTTTGGGTTGATTCACAGATTTATACACCGACGAAGGCCTACGATTGGTGGAGCGAATACTCGTTCACGACCGTTTAGGCAGGGCCCATTGCGTAGCTCTTCCTATATCAGGAGAACAGAGTATCACTTGTAGACCACACACTCCACATGTTGTGACATTATCAAATATACCCTTCAAGAGTAGTCGAATGGACCCGGCGCAACGCACCGGCCCTAGACCACGAGAACAGTCGCATCGTCAAGCGACCTTCGCGCTTCTTGATGCCCATCAAAACCTTTCCACAACTGCAATGCAAAAAAGGGGGGGCCCACATACAAAAACGGCTCACCAAGCGCACTCATAAATTCTCCTCCCATCCCGTTCCCAATTCTCGTTCCACTCGGTGAATGTGTTCACCCCCCTCTTCAATCCGAATCCAACTCGATTGTGCCCAAACTCTTCAACTCCGGTTTGATCTTGGGTTTTTTATCGGCCCCTCCCTGCTTCTTCATCTTCCTCTTCTTCTTACGCTTCGAGTTCAATTTGGCCAATTCGGCCTTGAGCCGCCTCGCTTCCAACCTTTCCTCCGGTGTCAAACCCTCATCCTCTGATTCGGGCGATTCGGAGTCGGACGACGATTCGGACCCTTCGGACTCGGAGGACGAGTCGCCGACTTCTAGAGGTTCACCTGGGGGTTGGGTAACGCTGGCGGGCCGTGGAACACCGCTGTCCTTCGCTTTCGACCTTTTCGACCTGGGAAGTACGCAGAATCAGGGGGGCGTCAGTCGGCGAAAGTCTTCTTGCCACAGAACCTTGGCTGCTTCGATGTGAACCTACTCGATGCGATCTTCGAGCTCCAACAGAACTACAGGCCCATTGAAGCACGATAATCAGCTCTCGTTCATCACTTGCGACAAAGCGTACAACCGGGACTCACTGCGTGCTCGATACCTAAACTCGATAAAGCCCATCGGTGCCTCAAGGTCGTCCAAAGCGACACTGTCGCAAAAGTGGAGTTTCTCCCGAAGCGGTACAGTCGAACCGAAACTAGATGAAATCAAAATCACCAAACCCAATGAACATTCCAAGTCCATCGTAGGTGAGGGTACAAGACTCACGCAGTGGTGTGCGACAACGAAGCCTTTTTCGACTTCTCGTGAAGCACGGGGCCGGCCGGGTCGTTGTTGTAGGGGACAATTTCCCTCAACGTCGGTCCTAGGTTCTGACTCCGGATTACTCGGACTTGGATCGTGCCCGCGTTCTTGATCGTCTCCTCGACCTTGGTCGCGGTGTTGTCGTCGTCCGTGAGTCTGATTTTGCCAAAGACGAAGGGACGCTCGCTTGTCTGCAGGCGTTCCGAGGTTTTTCGCGAGATCATAGTTCATAAGAGCTTGTTTCGTAGGTCATCATCATCAACTGCATTAACAGGATCGAAGCCTGTGGACATACCTCGGATGCCAGCCGACCGGACAGGGTGGTTTCTCTATCCGGATGGTCCAAAGGGGACTGGTACCGCGCATGATTCTTCTTCGCCGAGACGCCGCGTTGCCTGTGTATCCCACAAACCAACATCGTCAGAATCCTACTGCATAGTGCGGCGTTGGTACATTTCCCCCGCACTGACCTGGTGCCGTCGATATAGACCCACGTATCGACGTCGCTCGGCGGGTTCAGACGCTCATCACGGAACTTGACCGCGTACGGCTTCCTCTCCTTGGCCTCGATGTAGCCGACGGCCTTGTTGCCCTCAATGTGAGGGTCGTAGATGGGTGCATCGACGCCGTCAACAACGACCCAGGCGAAGAAGCCGGGCAGACCGGGCGCCTCGCTGCGAATGTTAACAAAAGCAGCGTCGCATTGCCGTCAGTCAGGGTGATCATTTTGAGAAGTAGCAACTTGCAAGATGTGTATTCGGTTTCATGGTACTTACAGTCGCTTGACAGGCGGCTTGGGTGCCATGTTCGGTGGACGGTCCGATGCTGCGAGAGCACAGATAGCAAAGGAGCGAATCGGGGGACTAAGCTACTAAGCCGTGAGGTGGGGTGGGCATTGGGGCCGGGGAGGGCGAGCGATATATACATGCATGTCCAAAACCCTCTCGAGCGAACTGCCGGCCCTCGCAAGTCAGAAAATTTACTTCGGTATCTTTCCAGTAATCTTCACTCAATACGTCCTATGCCTATCCACCCGGAAAACTCATCTCCGTGGACTGAGCAAATTCAGTGAGTCTGAGGGTGACGTTTGACAACCGGATTTGCCGGTTGGCCGTCGCGCCCCTCTAAAGGTTTTTCGCCGATCGTTCTTCGACGCGAACAGCTCGAGCGCCGCAAATTAGTGGAACATATGAAGGTTTGCCGACATTTGCAGGGCGAAAACGACATACATACAGAATCTTCAGCCAAATTCAGGTGCAAGTATAGCCCCACCAATCCGAACTGAGCGCTGGCCAATTGGAGATACCAAAGCGAGGAACGACGCGGCGGCTCATAGCAGGTGCAGAAGCTCATCAATCCGATATCGGAATCGAGTCCGATCGTTCTTAGGCTCTCGTCCTTCTTCTCCAACTTCGCTTTTTTTTTGTCCCTCCCACTTAACCAAGCTTGTCCTACTCCGCCCTTCTCATCCTTCTGGCCCGAGTCCTTTGCTTTCCGTGGATCTGGATGTCCGCTGCTCTTGCGGCGCTTGAAAGCGAGGGAACTGGCCGGGCGCAACTCGACCTCCGAGTCGTCAATGTCTTGCACCTCGATCGATTCGTCCGAGTCCGACAGGGCCAAGACCTCTATTAGGCGCATACCGTTTCGTTCTGACCGATGTTTCGGCCTGACGTACAGTGACGCTGTAGCAGTGCCACTCTCAATTCAGCGCGCAGCGATCACCTGTTCCCAGCGCCTACTTCACTCTTTCCGTCCAGCTCGAGAATCGCTGCGTGCATTCGTGTATTCAAGTTTTTAAGCCTCGGCTAAGTGTTTGGTTGCAGAGCTAGATCACTCAAAGAAGGAGGGGAGTAGGACCTACCTCGTGAGGGATATCGGAACTCGATGAAACCGGTGGGGAGCCTCTCATCGTCACGGCATCTGTAACGAATTGTCTTGTATTGCTTGACTTCAACGCCCGCTCCGTACCTGAGAACAGATGAGTGCGAAATCTCAGCTGGTAGACCACGTGACGCATTGCCCAGGCCTTCAAGGACGAACTCGGTCATTTGCGACAAGGACGTTTTCTTCGATTTCTCGGAAAGAACTGGAATGTCCATGCTGGAACTTTGGGGGGGGGGGGGGGGCGCAAGTCTTGATGGGGCTGTAGGCCTAGAACGCAAGATCTTGACTTGGATGGTACCTGCGTTTTCGATTTCTTCCTTGGAACTTGTGGCAGCGGCATTGTCGTCAGTGAGGCGCTCCTTGCCGAAGATGAATGGTCGAATTGTGGTCTGTATACAAAGAGGCATTGTTGTATCACGTCATTTTCGACATCAAGAGTCGCTTGTAGTCTCCCTGTAACCAAATGACGTGCCCTGGAGGTGCGACACCCTTCTATCGCGCTGTCGCGCTTCAGAGAGTCAACTGGCAGAACCAACATGGATCGGTCATGGAAACAGCCACGTCGCCTGAATGCGGCTCAAGTCAGTTGGGTGGTAATCCTGCTCTGAGAAGAATTTGACGCTACCTGTATTTTCCCATCGACGAAGACCTCCACGTTGTAGTCCGTGGTCACCGATACTTCAAGGCGCTCATGGCGATACTTGACGACATAAGGCTTGCCCTCCATGGATTCGATGTACCCAATCACCTTGTTCCCTTCGGCGCGTGCGCCATATATGGGTACATCAATCCCATCGACGACGACCCACGCATAGAAACCAGGGATCCCAGGTGCCTCACTGTGTGAGACGTCGTTGTCATCTCGTTGGTTTAACTTTAGCCTAGCGGAGCCTCGCTCACGACTGCCACATCGATCGCATACAGTCCATGGGATGATCTGGGGTGACTCACAGTCGCGGCGCTGGGAGTAGTGGCGGATCCATGGGAATGAAGTGGTATCACGTGGTGCGGCAAGGCGATGCACGCCTATGGAAGCGGACCCGTGCGAAGAGAGGGGCGGGATAGGTGGGGTTTCGAAGTTCGGCGCCGGTGCATTGAGTGCAACAGGGAGCAACACGGAGCGACGCGCCGCCGAGCCCAATTCAATATGGTCATACTCATACCTACAAGAGCCTACAAGCCCACGCCTTTTGCTAATCCCACTTTGAAAAAGGATTTGGACGTCCCAGATCGACGGTCAAAATGGTGTGAGCTCCCTGTATCAGTGAACCTGATCAGCTGTCTGCTTATTCCCCGCGTTTCTCTTCGTAGAATCCGCTGTCGCCCTCTTGACGCCCTCGGTCACCCCCTGACGCCCTCTCGCCCTCTGTCACCGCGCCTTCTCGTCGATGCAAACTGTGCAACAAATGAATTGTGCAATATTGACCAACCGTTGGGTACTGGGTGTACCTTTGCAGTACATTTCACAGCATCTCCAGGTTCGCTTGTCGATTGCCAGGGCTCGCCCTTTTGCATAAGCGCAGGCACTGATCGGAGTGGACACAAGCATCGGATCCTCCCCTGCCGGACTCGTCCCCAAGGCGGCCGTCGCCACGGCCGCGGACGCCACAACCTCCTCGTCGAGTCGGCCGTCCAGTCGTCCAGTTGTCGAGTGAGATTGACAAGGTCGGCCGCTCGAGCCCCAAGTCACCCTTTGCCAAGCGTGGACTATGCTCTCCAAGTTTTCACTGGCAGCGACTGACGCGGCCTCCACCATATCCGAGACCGCCAACACCACTCGCCTCTGGCCAGAATGTCATCGGTCGGAAAGTGAGCTCGGCGACTTGGTCCGTCCGATCTCGATCCTTCAACTACACTGAGCGCTCGCGCTCGATCATGACGATGACGAAACCTGCCGCCCACGCGCTTTCGACGTCAACAAGGCTCTTCTGCATCACCGGCACGAGCTCGGTGCCCTCATTCATCACTTGGGCCCTCTCGTCATCGTCGGTTCGCAAGTGACGATCGACCGGAGAGGGGCTTCCAGTCTGGCGAACCCTTGCCTCGAAAGTCGTCAAGACTTTTTGCATGTGCTCTATCCGACGCCGGCACCGTCATGTCTCGCGTGGCCGACAACGCCAACGTGGCCAACGCCGACGGAACCCAGGCCACCGTCGGAGGCGTCTTCGGGGGTTCTCTTTACGAAATCCTAGTTCGTATATCACCAAGCTTCAGATCAACACCTCAAGTATCTCCTGCCTCTTGGAACGCGATGCTTTTTGTTGTAAGTTCGGTGATGATGGAGCGTCGCCAGCTACGCGGCGTTGTTAGATGACAGATTGTGCGATATAGTGTCGCATAAGGTCAATCAACTTGTGGCGAGGCAAATGGGTAGATGTATATCGAGTGTGTGTTAAAGAAGGAATTAAGAGACCGCGAGACCAGAGTCACTAATAAGAGTATCAAACAGATCCGTATCCGCTCGCAAGCCATCAGTCTAAGTCGAGTCCCAAGTCCCCCCACGCGGCCCCCATCTGCCGCGATCCGGCACCGCGCCTCGCGCGAGCCATCTCTCCAATTCCACAAGTCCCACAGGATTGTAGGCTCTTTACATTTTACATAACTTACACAACACTGTTTTCGTCTCGTTCAGCTCTGCGAGGCTCATTCGGCCTGGCCTCATGGTCTCCCTTGGGCAATGGCTCCCTCTGTGTCTTTGCTGCGCAAACGCGGTCGTCTCCCTTTTGTCAGCCTCCTCTACGGTGGTTGCCTCGTAAACTGTCTCCTCGCATCAAAGCTTATCTACTTCCTCAGCTGAAAACGTATCTTGCCTTATCCGGATACTCGAGTGTGCCGATTTCTCACTTCGCGGAGACACCAGCAAAGCCATTTGCCGACCATTTTCCCGACTCATCGCGCGTCTCTCCACGGTCCGAGGTGTCACCACGCTTCTCACCTCGGACCGTGCAAGCGGTGCGCTTCTCTGACATGACTCCTTTCATCTTGCTTGACAAGTTGTCAGCACAATGCTCACTGTTCCAAGCTGGAACGCCTTGTCGCATGGGGAAGGGAGAGGAGATGTGACAAGAGTCTGCTAGAATTGCATCCGCCATACCACGGATCGCATCCCAGGCACCCTTGACTACTGCCCCATCGTGCAATTCTCCTCATCTGCTCTTGATACCTCCCCACTGTACGGTAATACCTAAGGGGTCCGTTCGAAGCGAGCCTCACGCCGGTGATGTCTGGAGTATTCTTCAACCCCTGCAGATGCGTCCATCCGAGTCGTGACGTAAACTCGTAGCGCACTACTGGTGGCCAGGCCATCAATCCATTGTGACATTACAAGACTCGGGAATTCATAGCAAGCTTTTACAATGAGGTCAGAAGGGGTGCATTGAAGCATCCTCTACATCATAGGTCATCACCGGACAAGAGCCGTCGCACGAGGAAATCCGCACCCGATGCCCTTATCGCGAGTGCCCACAAGACCTCGCAAGCTGCTGCGCACTTTATTCGAGCAGTGAATTGTTCCCCGCCCCTATCAACAGATCTGTAAGCGACCATGGCACGCGAGTAAGCCTTTCAAACATAAAAAGACATGGAGTACTTACCCCTCGCAGGATGCGCTCATTATAAAATCAAAAAGCGTTGATTGCACCAAAAACCTGTATGTGAGGGCCGCGAACCTGTGGATCTACTAGCAACCACTCCTGAACGCAATGTTTCCTCCTTCCAGCTACCGTTTCATCTTATCCGTCAAAGCGGCCTCCGCCGCCGCAACCGGCGCAGCGGAGGCAGGCTCGGGCACTGTCGCTTTCGCTTCTGGCTTGGCATTCGGCGAGCTTTCCGCCATGTCGACATCTTCGGTGGGCTGCGGCGGTGTACGAACCTCGGGCTTGGTGGGGGCGGGGGCCTCTGCCGGTGTAGCAGGCTTCACTGGTTCGGTTGGTTCGGATGCGGGAACGTCTTCGGGCTCGGGTTCGGCTACGGCAGCGCTCGGAGGTGGTGTCGCCAGTTCATCCACTTCGACTTCGACGGCAGCAGCAGCAACGGCAGGCGCGGCGGGCTGCCGTGACTCTGCAGCGGAGGCGAGGGCGGGGGTAGGTGCCAACTCGTCCACTTCTTCGTTCATGGGGGCGTCATTCGACGCCGCGGTCGGCGGAGGGGGCGACGCCTTCATCGCCGGCATCGCAGGAGCGTCTTCAGGCTTGGTCTTCTTCGTTTCAGGCCCGATCGTAGATTCCGACGCGGGGATCATCTCGTCGAACGCGCGCTTGCGAGGGTTCAAACTCGCCTGTGCTTCTTCGTCAGTGGTAATCTCCTTCTCGGAAGCGGGTGCAGCCGAAGAAGGGACTGATCGCGAAAGTCCCATCAACGCATCGACACCTTCATCGTAATCGTCGTCAATCTCACGAGTCGGAGCGACGGGAGCGACGGGCACAACGGGCGCAAGAGGCGTTGCAGTCGAGATGGTCGAAGCGCTAGCACTGATAGGTGATGCGACGGTCGGCGACGAAGCCGTGGACCCAGCACTCGAATGTGCCTTCCTGCCTCCCTTGGTCGATTCCGTCGCAGATTTTGGCCCTGCGCTCTTTCGCTCCTTCTTGACCGTCACGCCAGTATCGCTCTTTCGGCCCCTTCCCCCACTAGAAGGTGTGCCTTCCTTCTTCCCCGATGGCGTGGTCGAGAAAGCTGACGACGTCGGCTCATCGCGACGGTTCCCTCCTTTGGAACCCGCATTGCTGGAGGCAGGCGTGGCCCCACGCTTCTCGGTTGAGGGCGGGGCAGTCGGAGAGAGCGAAGCAGCCGCAGAGGATGGCGCTCCTCGAGGGGACCCAGCCGAGGTCGGTCTCGGTGCGCCGCGCGATCGATCGTCCATGCCTCCAAACGGTGGATATCTTGACCGATCATTCGACGCTGCCGGGTGAGCGGGCGGATACGGCGCGTAACCGTACGGTGTCGGATACCCTGGCCCTCGCTCGTCAGCTCGGGCCGAAGATGGGGAACGAGCCGTCTGTCGGTCGTATGCCGCAGGCTCGCGCGACATAGGTGGGATGGGGGGAGACCCTCTAGGGTGTTGCGGGGGAGGTGGCGGCGGTGCGTGATGAGCAGGGTAGGGGTGGGGGTGGCTGCCCTGCGCAGAGCCTCGACCGTTCGTCGGCGGCGCCGCACGAGCTCGCTCCCACTCCATCGACTCGTGCTCGCTCGCACGGCCATAGGGATGCGACGAGATGTTGGGGTAGTGGCCCGGAGTATTGCACTCGGCACCGTTGAGACGAAATCGCGGTGAAGGCGGTGACCTGCGGCGATGCTGGCTAGCCATGTCGGCAGATGGGCTGGTGTCGTGATTGCTTTTCATCTGCGGCAGTTGCGACTGCGACGACCCGGAAAGACGGTGGGTCGATCGAGGCGACGTGTTGCCATGCGCAGGCGATTGATGACCTCCATGGCCCGAGGCTCGACGCCTATCGTCGCGATGTGGATCGGTCGACAAGGGACGCGCACCGTTCGTCGGTGGCGGTCCATCGAACCGTCCATTGTGGGGTGATCCTGGCCCGTGACCGTTCGCTCTAGACAGGGACGGGCTCAAGTCGGGTCCGAGACCAGCCTGCGCGATTTGCGTCGGTGCGCCGCCCGATCCAGTCGCGTAGCTCCATGACAGCGAGCTCGGGCTAATGTCCTTGGGCTCGGGGGGCGTCCCCAGCGGCGATCCGGTCTCTTGGTGGGCGCGGATCTCACGCAAACGCGTCGACACGATCGTATTTCCGGGGTCGAGCTGTAGCGTGCGTTGATAAGCGTCGATGGCGTCCGTCATTTGGTCGTTGCACGATTCATACAGGGCACCCAGATTGAACCAGACCTCGGCGAGGTAAGGGTGGATTCGGATCGCACGCGAGTAGGCGTCAAGAGCATCGTGGTATTGGGTAATGTTGTAGTACAAGACGCCAATCGAGCACCAGAACGCCGGGTTCTTGCCATCGCGGTACACGGCCTGCTGGTAGGCCTCGTACGCCTTGGAGAAGTTGTTCACGGTCATGTATGCGCGGCCCAGCAGATACCAGGAGAAGGGGTCGTTGGGGTCCGACTCGAGACTCTTCAACAGGATCTGCACGGACACCTCGGGGTTGTAGAAGGACGCGCGAGAGCGATGGTAGAGGCCTCCGAGCTGCTGCAGCACTTTGGCGTGGGATGGATTCTCGGCGAGCACTCGTTCGTACGACTCTTTGGCGGCGTTCAGGTCCTTCTGCTGCTCGTAGACGTGACCGATTTGGAACCAGATATCAATCTCCGTGAGGGGGTGGGGTGGGTTCGTGAGGATGTAGCGGAAGCACTGCGCAAGACAAAAAGTTGAACACCATTTCAGTGCAAGCTCGAGAGCTGACGTCTGGGCCTTCGGCTGGCTGACCTCGAGGCTCTGCTGCGATTTGCGTTGCTGCTTGTAAATGATACCGAGGCGGAAGAAAATCTCGTTCGCCTTCTCGAAGCCTGGGCGAGTTCACAGACGGCGTCAGCACAAGTGCGAGCGGGCCCTTGCGTTGCTAGAACACAACCGACATACTCGGATCCAATCTGATGACCGAAGCGAACGCATCTTCTGCGTTCTCGAGGCTGCCATACCTGTCGTACAAGATTCCGATTCCGTACCACAACTTGGGCTCCTGTTCGCAAGGAACCATTATCGTAAAACAAGAGATGTGATCGGCCTCAGTTGTCGGCCCACAATAGAGATGCGGTTCAGAGTTCGAAGCTTCACTCACTTGTGGGTTGGGCATGTAGTAAAGAGCTTGCTGGTACGAGCAATACGCCTTCTTCAGATCATCAATCATCAAGAAGCAGTGTCCTGTTGTATCCAATGGCGCGGGTCAGCCGTGCCGTAAAGCAGGAGATCATGGCTCGACGAAAAAAGGGACTAACCGAGCGCGCCCCAGATGTCACCCGACTCGGGGGCAATCGCAAGGGCTCGGCCAAAATACTCTGCAGCCTTCTTGAACTCTTCCTTGCTGCGGCAGATGGCCGCGATCTGGGACAAGGCAACGAGGGAGAAGGCGTTGTGTCGTAAAGCGGCTTCATACGAGGCGACCGCGCGCTCCGGGTCTCCCACTGCTTCTGCCGTTCGTCCTTTTGGATCAACGATGCTACATCGTCAGTCTCAGCTCAGGCCAAAGCGGCCTGAACCGTGGACGACAGATAAGCGTCGCCGGGACTCGAAACTCACCAATCTGCAACCACGTCGCCTCTGCTTCCTTGCCGAGCTTGACCAGTGATTCGATGCGCGGGTGGTGTGCGACTTGATCGGCGGCATGGTTCCTTTCGTGACCGAGGGTGAGAATCTGGGCCACACTGGGGCCTTGTTGAGGAGGGGCCGATCCCGACTGCGACATGCTGAGCGGGGGCGGTGGTGGAGCCGATGCGGCCGAGTGCATGCTCCCGTAAGACGCTACAGGGGTCGCCATGACGCACCGAAGCTCTACGGTAGAGGTTGGGACAATAGTTCGAAATAGTCTAAGAGTGGGCTACAGCTCGAAGAGTGCAGTGGAGGTTGGGCCGTGGTAGTGCTGCTGCGGCTTTCGAGCTAAGCGAGGATGCGACGGCGGCACTCTGGGTGAAATACCACCTCGTTGTCGTGTCGTCGGCTCCGTGCGCCTGGGGGTGGCGGCGCCGAGCAGTTCGGTCGGCGGTCGGTCGGTCGGTCGGGCTTTCGGTCGGTCGGTCGGTCAGTCAGGGCCTCGCGGGTCGCACAGGCCACTCTGCACGGGAGACTCGACCCGAAAAGTGTCTTGGACCTCGGCGAGCTTGTTCCGGTGATGATGAGTCGACCGGAAACGTTCCTATGGAGCAAGGTCGAGTCGATGTACACCGATCAGGCTGAGAAGCTGGGGAGCTGGGAAGCGGGTTGCGCTGGCAGGGTCGAGGGAGCCACCGAAGACACACGCACGCAGACGACGCTAGCACAGCAGGGCGCACACGGCACGGCAGCAGGTGGGGTGGGGTCTCGTCGTCGTCGTGTCGACTATCGACACGATTCGACAGTCGGCGATTGACAACGTTCGGACGCAGCGTCGTCACACGAATTCGACGGGAGTTATGCGGGTCGTGTGAACGTGAGACTCTTACGTCGTCAAGAGCTGCACAGATGCCGTGGGGCGACCCTGGCGTCGTGGGCCTTACCGTTAGGTGGGACTAAACTTTGGCGGCGGCGCCTGTTGAATTTGAGGGGTGAAGGGGAGGAGGGGCAAGGGCAAGGGCACGGCGCTGCACAAACCGAATCCGCCTGAGTATAAGGGCCTCGCCGCCTGGATCAATTCGGATTCGTCACTTATAGTTCTACTTACCTACCTAGGTACCTACTATATAACTCTGCGCTTGCCGCTCACTGCTCACTTGTGCTTAGCCTACCCTAGCGCTCGTTGCTCAATGCTCATTGCTCAAGCTTATGTTTCAGGGACGGCGCCGGAAGCTCCAAGCTTCATCATTGATCAAACAAGTCGTAACTCAGGCACGCCCGCGGCCGCCCCGGGCCTGCACCTGTCGAGCCGGAGCTTCTCGCTTCCTCATGAGCTCCGAGCTCTGTCTGGCAGTAGTGTGGCAATAGAAGAAGCAAAAAAGGAGAAAGAAAGCCACGTCGGTGCCAGGCTCGGGAGAACTTCTTTGTATTTTTCACCTTAGTAAGACAGTAACTAGTAAGCCGAATGAGGTCCCTGGCCTGGTAGTAGCTTGAAGAGGGATCGTGCAACGACCGGCGTGCCTCTTTTGCCTGGTGGTCCTTGCGTTTCCTGAATCCAAATTTTCTCATGAAACGCGCCACGCGCACGGTTGCTGCCGGGCCAGCGGCGAATATTGAGCGATCGAGGCGATCGAGGATCTTCAAGCTCCAAGCCGGGATTCTTGGATGGCGCCCGCCGCCCAACCCCGCGTCGGCCGTTTGACGTTTATTGGCGAATGGCGATGCCTCCTCGAGTCCTCGGTCGACGACTCGAACTTGACGGCGTGGCTCTACCTACCGCACCTACCCCGCACCGACTCGCCTTCGCCTAGGCCGCCAACGTCTTTTTCTTGGTTCGGCACCAAGATTCGGAAAGCTCCTCGTTCGCCCCTGCGACAAGGTTCTCTACGACCCACTTTTATGTCAGGTTTTACTCGCTACCGTACCTAAGGCATGTAGATAGACATCATCTTGTAAGTAGGTACTGGTGCTAGACCTCTGCCTCGTAGGTACCTATGTATTCACCTGCGTGCCTTACTCACCTGCCTGGAGCAAGGCACGCTACGTACTAAAGGTGCAAACTTGTCCATGGAAGCAAGTTAATTCCGAGCGCTGCCTCTGCTTGACAGCGCTGATCCTGCCTCGCGGCGAGACGGCGGCCCGGCGGGCTTACGGATGGGAGTTGGTGCGGATTCGGAATGAAAAGGGGAGGGGAATCTTAAATTCCAGCTAGTTAACAAAACGAGACGACCCTTATAGGGCGCTGGACCTCGAATTGAGCAAATAAGATCAGCGAGGGGGCCTCACTTCCCCTGACACGGTCAATTTCATCCAAATTCTCATCCAAGTACACGATCCTTACCTGCCTTATAAGGGTCGTCTCCTTTTGTAGACTGGCTGGAATCCAAACTTCTTATTCTCATACTTAGGTATCTGAGGCCCGTGAACAGAAATCATCAGCCGACGCGCGGTCGTCGGTCGAAACGGTTCGAGGTCCAAAAACCTACAACATCCTCAATTTGAGCCGATGTAGATGCCCAGGGCATTCCTCAAAGGTATTCATGATACTGCCGTTCCACTGGCCTCGCGCATGCCACATCGGCTGGGATCGTCTGCACCGTAGCTCCTGTGCCCCGGCCGGCCGCCGGCCGCCTCCACCCCCACACATGCACCGAGATCTGGCATCCGGCGAATCATCCCCGCCAGCATCACGCGGACTTCGTCGCCCCTGCATACGCGTGCATGCACGTGCACATTAGTACATACCCATGCACACCAATGCTTCAGAATCTCTGTATCAGTTGCACATATTTGCACGACAATCCACACCTATGTACGCCCCCGCAAGCTCGAGGGCGGCCCCTCCAAACTGACCGAGCAGACCTCCTCTGTTTCGTTGCAACACTTTGCTCACCGAATGCATATCGACCAGAGTTTGTCGATGGGACAAGAGCCTAACCCAATATTTCACGTTTGCATTGGCCATAATATGCTCCCGAGTCGGCGATCTGACGAGGAATCGAAGGAGGAAAGGAAATATATAAAACCCAGGAGCCTTGAAGGGAATAGGGCCGAGGCGCGTCCGGAAGAGCAGGCTGGATGCACTCGGATTTAGTAGAAACTCCTGTAAGCCTCGATAGACAACTCTTTACACAACTTCACACTGGTGCACACAGATGCAGGCCAACGTACAGAGGTGCAAGCCCGGCGCCTGCGGCCCATGTGTGTACGGCGGGGGCTCGATAGCGATTCACTCGGACTCCTTTCCCATCCATGCAAGACTGTGCATACCTGTACACACCTGTGCAAACCCATGTAACCAATGATATAAGCCGTGTGAGCCAAATGCACATCTCTGCACGCCGATGCACAGGCGCCGCGCATTGAGAATCGAATGTCATTACCATCCCCCTACCACCCCCCGCCGACTCCTCTCGTGAGCAGCTGAGGTAGCTGTAAACCCACAGTCTCCATTTGGGATCGGTTCGCGGTCCCAGAGGACACCTAAAATACTTCTCCGTTTTTCTGGCAACCCTCAGAGCTGAATCACCGCGTGGGACTTGAGCGCTTGAGCTTGGGCCCGGCTCCGGGTCGGACTTCGGCGGGCATTGAGGCTAAAGCGCTGAAGCACGACCGTCTCAGCTCGAGCAAAGCTGCTGGAGCAGCAAACACTGAATCAATTACAGCAGGGCTTTGCTCTCGCGTGGTCTTGAAGGTGCAGACTACTTGATGAGCACTCGATGATGTTGCTCTTGGTGTTATTCGTCCCTTACGAGGGATGATTGCTGACGTCGAAGTGGGTTGCTCAGTCCCCTGTCCGCAATTCGGGTCATATCCGCCGCGCACTCAGTACTCAGTAGAGGTGGAGGCTTGACGTCATGGCGTAATCGATCTAACCCATCAGCACGAGCCTGGGGGCCCAAGTCACCCAGCTTCAGCTCGTCCCCCTCCTCTCTCTCTCTCTCTCTCTCCTCTCTTCTTCGTCAGAATGTGGAGCGCTCGGTCCTGAGGTGAAAGCGATGTCCGCGTAATAGCGGCGTCAATCCTAGTGATGAGGGATTTCCACCGACTTTTCTACTTCCGATCCGTGAGCGCTTTCCTGCTCTTGCTCTTGCTCGAGTGTCGTCGATCGTTCCAGCACCACCTCGACCTCCACTTCGCGTCGATCGATGATGCTGATGCTACCCCCCAACCCACCACATCCACCAGGTCCACTTACTTCACCGAGCCCCATGGTGGGTCTACTGCCTCAATTGGGAAGAAGACCTATCCTCTTTGCTCCCGGATTCTTGCCTGCAGCTCCAGAACGGTGAGTCAGCTCGTGCGACATTGTTCCCGCCCCGCCGATCGGTCGGTCGCACAGGGGTTCGCCTCGTCCGATCAACCGGCTGATCGTCATCTCGCTGCTCGACCTGGAAAATGATGTTGCATGCGTGGTACTCTACACTAGACCGAAGCAACGGAAAATTCGAAGCTCCCACGTCATGTGCAATAGTGCGTTCTTTGGAGCGGGGCTCTTCGCGTAGTGTAAGTAGTCATCGACTCGGTGTGCCTTCAAGCTCCCTGCTCGGAGGGTCCCTCGGCTGACCCCGCGCGCGCCTGTTCTCCGCTTCTGTCCAAACCTGGTGGAGCATTAGGTGCGCTTAGTCGACCGTACATCTCCTCATTTGTGCACTCGGTTGGCGGCGGAACCCTCAAGGCGTCAAGAAGTGTAAGTCCCGACGTTCTTAGCTTGCCAGGCGACCGAGCCTCAGTGGGTCGGTCGGTCCCACAGGGAGTTGACGCGGACTCCCTTGATCCCGAGCTTCATCATTATCCTCTCGCTACTCGATCTGGGACTGATGTTGCATATTTGATGCTCTACATTTAGATCGTGACACAGCGTCACCTGACGATCTTTGTCTGATGCCGGGGCGAATCGAGTCGGGAGGACAGCCTGACTCGCTCGCCCACTCTCTGCCTTGAGCTTGAACCTCGGCTGACCGACCGACCGACCCGTTGGACGTGCGGGTGGCGCTTCGATCTTTCTTTTTGTCCAGAGCTCGCGGAACGGTTGGCGCGCGAATTTGCGACCCCACTCCACATAGACGCTTGTGACCGAGGTTGCAATCTAGTAACATGCCTGTCGTGGCTGGGTACTCTAAAGTAGCACCCACGGGCTCATTTGGACTGATGTGCATCCTTATTCCCGTCTATTTGCGAGAGTTGAGTCAAGATATTCCACACATCGGCGGTCCGAGCCGAAGTACGCTTCCGGGGCGGCACGGAGCGGGGCGTTCGAACCGGAGTGGCAGCCACTTGTACCTACCTACTTGCCTTTCGTGCCCCAGACCATGTGCAGAATCGCTGTTATGTAGTGCCGACTTCGGGCATGGGCGTAGTGAATTATTCAGTGTTGGGATTGAATGCGCAAACTGGCGCATCGACTTTGTGAAAAAGATTCGAACACGGGCCCGGAGGGACGCGGCGGTGCAGCCATAATTTGCCCCCGAGTCGAGGCGCGGGTGTTTTGGTTTACCACTCAAAGACCTACCAACTGGCAAGGGGTGTTTTTCTTAAATTACCCAGAGTACCTACTTACTAAAGATGGGGCAACAAGCGCTTGACAGATCAACATCATCATCCCAAGCGCCGCTACCTTTCTAGGCCCCTTTGCAAATGAACCTTTCGCATGTCTCACCTCGACCCGCTGTTCATATGATCTGCGCCGCGCTGGCTGCCTGATGATCATGAGCTCACGCGCTCACGCGGCGCGGCGCTCGTAACGGCGAAACACGAAAGATCCTATCGTAAGGGCGAGGATTCTGCACATGCACATGCACACCGGCGATCGACGTCAGCTTTTGTGGTCCCGAGTCTGCGGCTGATAGTGGTTACGTCATCAGCCACTCTGACACTTTTATCGCGTCAGACATGACCTCCTACAGTTTTAGGTACCAACCTGTCTCCGCCCAATACTCCTCGGTGCTTTCCCTACGTACCTATTTACGAGCGAGATATGTACCGTGGTAGGCGTCATAGCGAGGTGCCTAGGTGGTAATGAGAAACACGTGGCCTCGTGACCGCAGTAGGTGGGCACGTAAGCAGCTGCCCACTCTATAAAACTTAAGGGCCTGGGACTCTGATGAACAAAGGCATAGGAACAGGTCGCGCGATATCGGAATCCCTCGGCCCCGAGCGCGCGAAATGAGAGTGCCTTAGCCCTGAAACTAGGTAGTAGGCTACCTCGATAGCTACCTATTAATTAGTGGGAGCCTGGCCAATGCTCATTTGTACCTACCCTACGCACGACAGATGCATAAGTTCACATCTATATTTAGCTTGAGTAGGTACCTAGGTACCTGTGCACCTAATTGGTGCCACCCTGCCTTGGGCAGATGATCCGCGAGTGTTCGAAATTACCTGAAGCTGTAAATCATTTGTCAGACAGGTACCCGTGGGAATTTAAGGTATCTAGGTAGTAATTTATCTATGACTAGCTATGGCTAGCCGACTATCAGTGCTTTGCGACCGCTGTGATATCGTGGACACAGGTGTGTAACCAACGGGCTGAGTAGCGCACTTTCATGAGATACCCCTGTCCTTTTTTAATAGTAGGCGCGCTTCTGTTTGGCTGTCCTCTGACTCTGTTCTGCAACTCGAGACTTGCCAATCGTCGAAATAAACCCTCGCATTCGTCTCAATTGCTCATCGATCTATACCACAACGTCGAAGAGCTATCCATCTCTATCTGAGAACGCCTCCATCGGGCGAGGCTGGCCTGTGGGACCTCGTTGAGGTACGTCGCGAAACGCGCTCAAAAGGTTGGACACTAAAATATTACCGCTGATGCGCTGATGCGCTGATGCCTTCAGTAATCTGGGTCTCCAGAGATGCCGTCGATGTGTGATTGGTCGGTCGGCGCTAAGCGCGAGCCCCTGGCCGCTCGAGTTGGGCTCGAATGTTGGAAGCGAATTCTTCGCTCATTCATTTCACGCTCCAGTACTGCAGCAATTCTTGTATGCAATGACTCAATTACCACGCAGTTTTGGATACCGCCTCACCCTTGGCATCCCTCACTTCCTGTATCGATCCCTGAGTCGCATGGCCGTCTCGATCGCTCGTTCGGGCATCCCACTCAATCGGGCGACGGTCAACCCACCACTATCATCGTTCAGCCCCTTTCTCACATCATGGAGGTAAGTGACAGAATTCTGTTCGAGCCACGCATGCATTCGAAAAGCATCAGCTCATCCACACCGGCGAATCGTAGTGTACCTTCCGTCACATGAACTCACCCCCTGTTCCTCCAACCTCGTGCACCAAAATTCGACCCCTTTCCAAACCCCGTCCGGATCAACCCCTTGCGTCCGCTCATCATACCCCATCAACTCTCCCAACCTATGATAATGCGTCGCAAACAACGTCCTACACGCATTGACATGAACCAAATGTTCCAACGCGCCAAACGCGATGGACAATCCATCCAAAGGACTCGTCCCTCGGCCCAATTCATCCAAAAGTACGAACGACCTCGAGGTCGCTGTATGGAGGATGGACGAGGCTTCGTCCATCTCAATCATGAAGGTTGAGCGATCACGATCGAGTTCGTCCCTGGCTCCGACGCGGGAGAAGATGCGGTCGACGAGCCCTATTGAGGTGTTGGGTGCGGTGGGGACGAAGGACCCGACTTGGGCGAGGAGGACGATCAGGGCGTTTTGACGCAGGTAGGTCGATTTGCCCGCCATGTTCTGCAAAGTTCGACATCACTTAGGAAAAAAAGGCCTTGGTGTCGTTAATCATGAAGGTACTCACAGGTCCAGTGATGACGTGAACGAAAGCGTCGGGATGGTCAAAGAGGACCGAGTTGGTCGTAAAGCCTCGGTGCTGAACCTGTAGCGCCTGTTCGACCGTCGGATGTCTCCCATCGATGATGTGCAGCCTCGTGCTGTGAAGTCCCACTAGCGAATCAGCATCTTAGACGACCGCACAAGTCCGATTGTAAAGACTCACCTCTCATCGATCCTCGGCCTAACCCACTTCATCTCATCCGCGACCTCGGCAAAGCCCATCGCGACATCCAACTCGGCGATCGCCTCGGCCGTCTCCTTCAAGCTCTTGTAATTCTCCGCGACCCTCGCGACGAGGACCTTGACCGTCTCGGACTCCAATTTTTGAATTTCCGCCGTGACTTTCAAGAGCTTGACATGGATGGCCGTCCATTCCGAATAGGCGTAGGACCTCGTCGAGCCTGATTTGAGGACTGATGAGAAGCCCGAGTCGGGAAGGTCAATTGGAGTGGGTTTCGACGTGACGACGTGTACGATCGGTCCGTACTTGGGGAGAACGCGTAGTGTCAACTTGGTCGGGTTGAGTTGATGCTGTTGAATCAATCGAGTTTCGAGTTGATCCGCGGCTTGACGCAGCGCCCTAAGTCGCTGGTGAAGCTTCTGCAAAGCCGGTGAGCAATGCGGTCGAATGACCCACGGTTCATCCTTGCCCCACAATCCCTCCCTACTCGCTGCTTTACTGCTCCCTCCCTCATCCCCATCCCCCTCCCCTTCTGCCAAAGCATGTCGCTCCTGTTCCTGCGCAAGTATCTTTTCGACCGCTCCCGTGCCATAACTCTCAATCAACTCGTTCGTCCTCAACGCCTGCTCGTGTCGTTCATGCAACGCTTCCTCATCAATCGCACGTTCAATCGCCATCGCCAAACCCTCATGTCGATGCAACCTCGCCAAAACGCCTTCGACGACCTGCCTCTCCTTCATCTCGTCGGAGTCCAAATGATCCTCCAAGATCGCTCGAATCTCCTGAACCCCAACCACCACCTTCTTCAACGCCAACAGCTCGAACGAATGTTGCGCCCCCTTCTTGGCCAAGACCAATTTTTGCAGGATCCTCGGCAAGTCATCGAACGTCTTGAACAGAGCCATCGCGTACTTCCTCGTCGAACCCAATCGAACGAACGTCTCGACCAACCCCGCCCTTTGTTCAATCACCTTCCTTTCCGTCGAAGGTGCGCACAAGCGTTCGAGCAACAAGCGTGTTCCAGATGGCGTTGAGGTGCGTTTGACAGCGGCGAATAAGGACCCTTTCGTTCCTCCTCGGAGGGATTCGCGCACTTCAAGCGATTTCAGCGTCGTTGAATCCATTTGGGCAAGGAGGGACGGGTCGATGAAGGTCGATTCGATAGGGGGTGGAGTGGACGAGACGAGTGTTTCGGCCAAATATGCTAGAAGGACGTCTTCTGCGATTAGTTCGACGCGTTGACCGTACTTTGAGGTGGAGCAAGAAGGGTCTTGAAGGATCGAAGAGGTCGATACGGTCGAGATCATGAGGTTCTCACGCCTTTGTTCGCCTTGCAAGATGTCCAAGATCGCTTGCCCGAAAGGTGTCGAGGACAACTCGAAATCGACGACGACTTCCTTGGGTTGGACGAGCAAGAGATCGTCTCGTAAGGATTGCAGCGTCGAAGTACGAGTGAACGACGATCCCGTCGAGACGTCACGATACGCCATCCCAATCTGGTATCCCCCGCCATGGTCATCGCGTCCATGGACCCCAATGGCCAGAACGTAAGCGAGGTTTTCGACTTGGACGAAGGCCTCATCGATCCCCGTTCCAGGCGTAATGACCCTCGTGACCCTCCTGACCGTCGTCGCACCATTTTCGTCATACATGCCACTCCCTCCCCCACCAACCTGTTTGGTCTCTTCGACGACGACGACCTTGTGCCCCGCTTCGATCAGAGTGGTGGCGTGTTTGGAGAGTTGGGCCAAAGGGAAGCCAGCAAAGGCGTGTCGGATCTTGTTGCCTTTTTTGCCAAACACTTTCGAGGTCAGTTTGATGTTGAGCAATTTGGCGACCATGGGTGCTTGATCAAAGTAGCTCTGAGCACAGCACGATGAGATCAGCTCTGGCGCCCATCTCCGAGCAAGTGTAGGTGCGATGACTTTCAGTAGCTCACCTCGAAGAATGACCCGACCTGAGTCAGCAAGATGGCATCAGGGTATTTAGCCCTATCGATCCGAATCGATTCTTCCAATCTCGTCATGGTCTGAACATCCGATTCGTCCAGGGCCGATCCTAGCCCTTCGTCGTTCGTAGTCGAGGAAGATTTCGCAGACGACAACTCGGGGGTCTTGGCTCGAGTTTGGCGTTTCAGTTTGGGGGTTAGTGTCTCTGCGATGATGCATATTTCTATCATGAGCCGAGGATAAAAGAACAGCGAGGCAAAGGCAACCATGGACTGACCCATCTCGGGTCCGACGATCAACCCATGCCGGGTCAACTGGCTCAACGGGGCTCTCCTCTTACTGCTTGGTGACGCGGAAGAGGATGAAGAGCCAATCCCATATTCATCCGTCTGTGGATCATCGGACCTCGTTGTCCTTGTCGTCGTCGGGGGTCGACAGGCTCGACAAGAGTTATGAAACGGACTGGCAGTTCGTTTCGAGTTGACGACGAAGTGAACGAGCGTCGATCGTGGCCAGGGCACGAACGCGACGACCGAGCGGGACAAACGCATTAGAGCACGGCACGACCGGGGAAAGCTCGAGCTCGTTACTGGGAGACGCGAAGTCGATGCGAGCTGTTCGTTTGCGATGCTTGTCCGTGCTACGTGAGCCTGGACGATGATTGATCGCTGGCCTCACGAACGCGCTCGTAAATCGCCCAAACCTCAAAAACGCGTGACGCGTGTGCGTGAAAGCGATGATAACAAATTCGATCTAACCAGAAACGGCGCGCGATCGTAATGCCCAAATGCGCAGATAACAAATGGGGAATTGATCGCGCTTTGAAAAATCCTTCCGAGGGCGTGCGCTCCAGCGCTTTGACCTGCGCTTGTCCTCCCTCCAGATCACCTCTCACCAACACCACCCTCGAACTCGCCTCGACGCTTCGTGGGGTTGCCCGTTCGGCCCTCGTTTCCCAGTAAACCCAAAAAAGTCAAAAAACCTCTACTTCGAACCTTCCTCGCCCTCTCCCTCCCCACACTCGAGTAGAACACAAAAAATTCGCATTTGAACCCCTTGCACCAGTCCAGTTTCGACACCCAGCTTTGACGACGCAACCCTCCTCCCCTTCGTCAAAAGCCCCCGTCAATCCCTCTCTTCGCCCGCTCCAACCCTTTGTGACTGAAGAATCGCTCTCCAACACCCAAGATCCCACCCAATCGATCGTCTAATCCGTCATCCCCCCGGAACCGATCTCTCTTCGTGCTCTCTCGTCTTGCGACTCGATCCGCGCTTGAATCTCAACCCCGAACACCCCCGGTCTCCCTGCGTGAGTTTCGCAGCCGCACTTTGGCCCAGCCCAGACCCGTCTCTGCGCCCAAGGTGGCACACCCCCTGTGACGCATACCCACACCACACCAACACACACACACCCCATGACCCTGTAACTGACCGTCCTCTCCCGCCTCCATCCTTTATCGCAGCCATCACCACCCCACCCAAAAGTTCCAACAGTACGTCTTCGTCTTCCCTCGGCCATGAAGTGGCCCACGCGCAACCCACCACCGCCCGGCCTGCTCGCTGGCTTTGGCGACGAGGGGCGCAACGCTGCCTCTACGCGTCGATTGATAGCTGACTCGATCCTCGCTTTGATGACACCTCTCACTCTTGCAGTGTCTGCCGCATCTGCGACTGAACAAAAGGTCGACGCGACCAAGGACACCAAGGAAGCTCCTGCTGCCGCCTCCCCCGCCGCCGCTGCTGCTGCTGCTGAAGAGTCCAAGCCAGCTGCCACTGCCGCCGGAACCACCGCCGAGGACAAGAAGCCTTCGACCGAGAACGCCGAAGCGACCCCTGCCCCCGCCGCCGCCACCGCCGCCGCTGCTGCCCCGGTTGCTGCTGCCGGTGCTTCGTCCGGTGGCAATGCCCAACCTTCGCCTTCAAGCTCGCTCTACGTCGGCGAACTCGACCCGACCGTCACCGAGGCCATGCTCTACGAGATCTTCTCCATGATCGGTCCCGTCGCGTCGATCCGAGTTTGCCGTGATGCCGTAACGCGTCGCTCGCTCGGCTACGCCTACGTCAACTTCCTCAACGCCCCCGATGGTGAGCGCGCGTTGGAGCAACTCAACTACTCGCTCATCAAAAACCGCCCCTGCCGCATCATGTGGTCGCAACGTGACCCCGCTTTGCGCAAGACCGGTGCCGGCAACATCTTCATCAAGAACTTGGACGAGAACATCGACAACAAGGCCCTGCACGACACCTTCGCCGCGTTCGGCAACATCCTTTCGTGCAAGGTCGCTACCGACTCTCAGGGCAACTCGCTCGGCTACGGTTTCGTTCACTACGATGCCGGAGAGGCCGCCCAGGCCGCCATCGAGGGCGTCAACGGCATGCTCCTCAATGACAAGATCGTCTTCGTTGGCATCCACATTCCCCGTCGTGAGCGCCAGGCCAAGATCGACGAGATCCGGTCCAAGTACACGAACCTGTACGTCAAGAACATCCCGCTCGACTTGACCCAGGAGGAGTTCGAGAACGTCTTCAAGCCGCTCGGCAACGTCACCTCGGCCGTCATCTCGCTCGACAACGAGGGCAAGTCCAAGGGCTTCGGTTTCGTCAACTTTGAGAAGCACGACGAGGCGCACAAGGCCGTGACCGAGTTGCACGAGAAGGAGATCAAGGGCCAGCAGATCTACGTCGCCCGCGCCCAGCACAAGAGCGAACGCGAGGAGGAGCTCAAGAAGTCGTACGAGCAGAAGAAGTACGAGACGACGCTCAAGTACCAGGGCGTCAACTTGTACGTCAAGAACCTCGACGACGACGTCACCGAGGAGAAGTTGCAGGCCGAGTTTGAGCCATTCGGACAAATCACGTCGTGCAAGATCATGGCCGACGACAAGGGCGTCCCGAAGGGCTTCGGATTTGTCTGCTTCTCCGCTCCCGATGAGGCGACCAAGGCCGTCACCGAGTTGAACGGCAAGATGATCGGTTCGAAGCCTTTGTACGTCTCGTTGGCGCAACGCAAGGACGTGCGCAAGCAGCAGCTCGAGCAACAGGTCCAGCAACGCAACCAGGTCCGCTCGCAGCAGATCCAGGCTGCCGGTATGGGTGGCATGCCCCCCGTCGGTGCTCCCTACGGTCCCGGTGGCGTCATGGGCGGTCCTGCCGGTCTTGCCGGTGCCCCGATGGGCTACTACCCCGGCCCCGCTGGTTACCCTCAACCCGGTGGACCTCGTGGTGGTCCCATAGGCCTTTACGGTGGTCCCGGTGGCCCCGGTGGCATGCCCCGTCCTCGCTTTTACGCTCCCCCCAACATGCCCGGTATGCCCCCCATGGCCGGTCCCGGTGGTCCTTACGGTCAAGTTCCTCCCCAACAATTCAACGGTGGTGCGGCCGGACCTTACGGTGCTGTGCCTTCGCAACAGGGTGGCCGACCAGGTGGACCGATCCCTCAACCCGGACCCGGTGGTCGACCCCTCGGGGCCGGACCCCAAGGTGGTGTTCCCCAACAACCCCCTCGTGGCGCCGCCGTTCCCCCTCGTCAAGGGGGTTACAAAGGTACTCGAGCAGCGCAAGGTGCCGATGGTCAAGCCTCGACGAACCCGGACGGAACCCCGTCGAGCCAACCCCCTCAGTCGGCAGGTCTGACCGCGGCTTTGTTGGCCAACGCGGCACCGCAAGAACAGAAGCAGATGCTCGGCGAGGCGTTGTACCCCAAGATCCACGCCAGTCAACCCGATTTGGCGGGCAAGATCACGGGCATGTTGCTCGAGATGGATTCGAGCGAATTGATCTACTTGCTCGAGAACGACGAGGCTTTGGGGGCCAAGGTCAGTGTTTTTTTTAATGGTTTTTTTTTTACTGTGATGCTCGAGCGTGCTATGCTGGGTACTACTTTGTTATGTTTTCTTTCACTGACGTTTTTTCTTCCTTCACTGTCAAACCAGATCCAAGAAGCGATCGAAGTGCTCGACGCTTTCAACCGATCCAACACCGCTGTTCCTGCCGAAGCCTAAACCAATCACTCTCCTCAAGACGGAATTGAAGCGAGGCGAGACGTGTCGTGTCTTCTTCTTCCTATTCGTGCGATTCACTTCGTCCTTACGAGAAAAGAAGAAGAAAAAAATGGAAGAACGCTCGTCGTCTCTCCTGTCACTCCCGACTTTTCCCTCTATTCTGTGCCCTCCTCCCTCCTCTCCCTCTCTCTCACACTTTCGGGGTCCCTCCTGATGCTTTTTCTCTTTCCCTTTGCAATCCTTTATCTCTTTTCGATTAGCTTGCTCCTCTTGCTCTCTTTGTCTCTTCTTGCTAGTTGATAGAATGGTTGAGGATGTAAAGGGAATGAAGAAAACATGAACGAGTAGTTCGATAAGACTTGGCGACTTTGTGGACCCAGAGAGAGAGAGAGCCAGACATGATTGTCAGCCAGATAGTCCACATATATTCGTGATACGCGGGGAGAGAGAGAGAGAGAAAAAAGAGAGAAAGGACTGTGCAATTGCAGGGGTTCTGACCGAGTCAATAAAACTGAAAGTTGGGGATTTGGGAAAGGTCGTTGGGACGAAGTGTCGATCTCAACTTGGGCACAATGGGGAGCGAAGCGCGATGATTCCAAAAGATCCCAGGACGAGGACCGAGGTTTTAATAAGAAAAGTTGAAGTTTGGGAAGCATGGAAGCTTGGGACTTGAGATGCGACCAAAAGACGTTCTTTGGAACGTTGCGAAACTTTAGAGCTTGAGAGAAAGGTCGACACGCCCGGCCGAGCGTTCACCGGTTCACCGTTCACCAATTGACGTGGACGCGTGCGAGCGGGTTCGTCGCCTCGACAACCCCCTCCCCGAGAGTGTCGACTTGGGCGGTACGGCGGAGCTTCTTGAAGCCTCTGCCTTGGTTAGGAACGGCTTGGGTCGCCCTGAGGTGATGAAAGAACGACGGGATTAGAGTCAGTTCTCCTGCCCAACGTTGCCGACGAAAGACCGCCACGTGGAAGGCGTGTACGCGTGACTCACAAAGCAGAGCCAACGAAGCAGGTAGCAGCGACGAGGATGAAGAAAGAGCGCATCTTTTACTGCTTGAGGTATATGGGAAGTGGCTTTGTGTTGCTGATGTGTTGCGCGGGAAGTGGGAAGTGATGAGCAGGAATTCAAGAGTTAGATGCGGTAGGGGAATGTGGCTTGTGACCTGACACAACTCGAAAGGAGGGACCCGACTCCGAAGCTGTCTCCTGACTCTCAGAACCACGAGGCCCCTGAAACGTTGGCGCGGACAGTGCGTGCACGAGACAAAGCGTCCCACATCACTTTCACTGGGCGAGCACTTCCCACTACACAGGATGTAGTCTTGGAACGATAACACACACCTGTGATAGTATGCCCCTGCTCACTTTGATGGTGCCGTGTAATTGCTGAGCGGGTCCAGAGAGCAAACGCCCGACGCCGGCGCCTACGATTCGGCCGTAAGCGCAAATTGTGCACACTTCGAAATGTGCTGCTCTATTTAAACTTGGTTGAGGAAATCGACCAGTGATCTTCTTTCCGAGATAGTAAGCTCCCGGATCATCCATTTCAGAGCTCTTCAACATTGCATCCCTACGATGCCGGCGCAAGAGCTTCCATTCGTTCACCTGCCAATGAAAACCTATGAGGCTGTAAGTGGAAAATCCCACATAGGCATCTTCAAAATCCCGTTCAATGAATTAAACTCAATGGTCCAGTCTTAACACCTTAAAGTTCGCGGGGTGAAAGGGGGGGGGGAGGGTCCGGTGATCGGTGTGCGATCCGTTTCGGTTGAGTCGGCATGCAGTGCAAGATCATTCATTTAGTGCATAATCCTAGGTCCTTCCGGTCTCTCTCTTTTCGGAGAGGGACTCGAGAGTATCGCCCAAGGCCACGCGGTGTTCCGCGGCATTTATCGGGGTGCTCAAAGATAACGATGCGCTCAGGTCCAGGGCGGTCAATTCGAAAGTAACAACGGCGTCAACAGATTCGGTGATCGCTGCGCAAGGAGTTCACCGACCGGACTGGACCCGGCGGGCCACCGGCGCCGGCGGCGTGTGACAGTGGACGGTGGTGCATTATCTCGACAACTCCCACCGATGGACTTTTAACCTGTCGTGACCAAGCTTTCTGACCCAGGAGCCTTGGATGCTTCTGCGTGTAGGATACTATGGCCCAGCAGATCGATACTCTGCCACTGAGGCCAGCGCCGCGGCCTTGCGTGGGGTGAGGCGGGGTGCTGCAAGCTCCACCACCCGTGTCCACGACCCAAGAAGAGTTCAGAGCAACAGAGTATGAGATCGTCATAATCGAACACCTCGGAGAAGCTGCGTCTAATAGGAGAAGCAGGACACGCTCATATAGAAGCAAAACAGGAAGTGCGAAAAAGGAAAGCACTCTACCCTCACAAAACCAACACGCATGTCAGTGACACCTTGACAATTGACCCTTCCAAGTCATACATCTGACACAACCTCGGGCGCCTAGCTCGTTGATTCCGGTACGATGCTTTCCCCTCTTGCTGAGGGGTATTCCTTCGCCAGCTCGATCAAAGTCTTGCCAAGCAGTTCACCGACTTTGTACACCTTCAACGCCCCCAAAGCGACCCCAGCCATCCGAAGCACCTTGTCGACCGCGTCCGCCTCCAAAAGACTGCTGCCCTTGATCGCTTCCAGGTGAGGCACGAACGCGTCTCCACCCTCGCCGCCCTCGATCCATTGCTGCAATTCAGCATCATCGCGATCCCTGACCTTGTCCAAGACGAATGCCCGGCGCAACTCGACACCGCGACCCCACTGATGAAATCCTTCACGCATTTCTCGAATGAAGGCGACGAGCGTCAAAGCGGCGTAGAAGAGTGCGAACGGTTCCCAGGGCGAATCAATCGGGGATTGGAGAGCGAACAGTTGTCCGGCATGGTAGGCCGTCAAGCGAGAGACTTGGCCGCGCGAAGCGTTGAACCAGGTGCTGATGGCTTCGAGGATCTCAGGCGACGGTTGTGACCCCCCTGATCGGGCCAGTGGCTGTTGGCAGTCGTGGCATGGTGCCGAAGTCAAAACCCATGATTCGAAGGACCCAATGAGACGAACGACACTCACATGCAGAACTCTCAGCGGTAATCTTTGACTCATCGCCATCAGATGCAGCATGAGTGTCAAAGTCGGATCCGTCATTGGGACTTTTCCAGCCTCGCTCGAACCAGCAGTTCTTGAACCCATCACAACACGATCCTGCACGAAATCCATACCCGCCTCGATCGACGCCATCGCTCCTTCAGTCGATTGAGCCAGCGAAGACGACGTGTCAGGCAAGAGCATTGCCATGAGGTAATGCTGATGCTGGGTGGACCACCCAAGGGAGTGAAGTATCGACAGGACGACTTGCATCGCAAACGTGTCCTTCGAGAAGGCGAACAAGGACTCATCGGAATGCGTCGACCGTGTCGAGACGAGCTTGACGGCCTCGAGTGTATCGATCGACCTGGCGGGCACCGACGAGCTTCGGAACAGCGCTTGCCATTCAATGGCACTCTTGGCCTCCTGCAAGTAGTGCACAATCGATCAGCATTCACTCAACATCGCCAATGAGACCCAAACAAGCCCACTGACCCAAAGAGCATCACGACAAGGCAAGCTCGTCTTGGCCGCATCGACGAACAGGCTCGAGTTCTCCCTGCCCCACATCGCGGTCCCCATCGAATCAAAGAGCAAGGCCCCAAAGCCCAACCTCTTGATCTCCTCACGATCGCGCCACCGCTTCCACCGTTCTTCAAGCGAGAACGAGCGTTCGTGCGAGTCGTCAACGTGGGGTTCTTTAAACCACCCTTGTCGACGGGCATAGGTGATGGGCATCGATCCCGAACCTACAAAGCCACGGACGCATCAGTGTGTGGATAGTCGAACCAGAACGTATCCTCGCCACCGGTACTTACCCTGTGTCCTCTCCAGATCCCTCTTATTCCCACTGACATACCCCGTCAGCAGAATGATTAACAAGCTCTGCTGCCAAGCGACGGTCTGCAACATGCGATTGTCGGCGTCCCCAACGACCTGGACCATCTTCCTCGCCGTCTCCAACAACGCCTGGGCCCAGACATCGGCGCCCAACAACCTCTCGTGGGCGTAGCGTGCTCCCACGGAAGCAACGGCCAACAAGAGGAACGAAGGGCACGTGTTGGGATCGAATGTCGGGCGATGGAGGATCGGTAAAGTCGATTCGAAGTGGGTGAAGTAGTACTGGAGGAAGAGATCGAGCAGTTCCAATCTAGGGACAAAGCGTTCTTGGGAACCGATCGACCGAACCTTGGCGATGACGCGAGCACGAGTCGCCGCCGTGAGAGGGGGAACGATCGAACTGAGTGCGTGACGACCCGCTGCGGTCGCAGCGCCAGGTCGAGGGGAAGCCGCACGCGAGCGATAGCCCGTCCCTCGTGCCGAAGCAGGCAGCAGATCTTCAGTCGCTTGCACGGGTCGGTAACTCAAAGGCCATGGATCGCTCGACGAATGCGCGAGATGGGACGACCGCGTTTCCTCCTCCAAAGCCGAAGGAGCTTGCGGGGGTGGTGTCCCTCTAAGGTTCGACAAGAGTGTCCCAGCCACGACCGATGAAGTGGAAGCCGAAGGGCCAAACCTCGATTCTGGCTCGGGCGACTGCCGAGGCGTGTGCGAGGCGAGTTGCAGCAACGTCTCCGCCGCGGCCGAGTTGAGGCCCGAGTGGAACGCGCCACTCGATGCGCTGCCAGGGGTCGACTCGTTCGTCTGCGTCGCTCCCGTGTCGGCACCATTGATGGAAGCATCCTGATCCTCCGGTTCGTCGAACGGCAACGCGACGAGGGGCAAGAGATTGTTGGACTGCTCCTCCCTCATGTTGGAGTGCTGAGGCTGGATGCTGTTGCCCAGCAGTCGAGCCTCGAGCTCAACCGTTCCCGGAGATCCGATCGACCTCGTCGACCCGCTGTACAACAACGACGAGCCGTTCACGGCGTCTCCACTACCCCGTATGTCGGAATACGACTCGTGGTGGTTGGCGGTCAAATCCGCGGCATCGACCATCAAAGGCGTCGCATTGAGCACGTCCCAGTTGATCTCGGTCTCGGCACTGGCTCCAGTGATGAGGTCCGAAAAGCCGGCGTCGCCAATGGCGTCACTGCCGAGCAGGCCACCACTGCCATTGACGTTGCTCGTCGAGGTTCGACCGTACGCGGCCGTGTCGAAAGGCGATGCCGATGGACCAGGCGAGGAAGGTGCGAACCCGATGACATTGGGGTTAGGGTGTTGTCCGGCACCAGAAACATTGGAAGGGAAGTGCGCAAGGTAGGGAGACGAAGGTCCACTTCCAACTCCACCCGGGGTTGTGGCAGTGCCGTAGTAGTGACCCGCTTGAGGGCGATGGAGAAACGAGTCGGGGGGTCGAGAGTAATAGTGCGCCGTCGCATGAGGGGCCCCAAAGCCGAGGGGAGACGGGGCTTGTTGGAACGACGAAGGAGGTAGAGCACCATGGTGAGATTGATGCGCCGAAGGGGGTCGGATTGGGACCGAGTAAGATGAAGCGAAAGAATGAGGCGTCGGCGGTTGCGACGTGGCGGGCAGGGCGTTCGCCGCTACCGAGGACCAACTTCCATCGTGGTAAGGAGAGCCGACCGCAGTAGCTCCGGTAAGGACGTTCAACGAGTTTCGCACATGGTGAGGCGAGCCGACGAGCTCCGGGGAATGGTCGTCGTAGTCGTCTTCATCGACGTCATCGCGTTGGTTGCTGCTGAGGTCGGAGCCCGTGTCTTCCTCGGAGAGTATGTCGGAGGAGGGCGAAGCGCGACTCGGTGGACCCGAGCCGGCCTTGTCCCGGCCGTAAGTACAAAGTGTATCGGCCCTTCGACATTTGATGCATGGGTCGCCACCGTCGCAACGCGTTCTAGCCAAGAGAGGAGGGCAAGACGCCGGATGAGCCCCACATTCCGAGCGAAGCCACCCCGAGTATTTCGCGATCCGAGACTGCACTGACCTCATCCTGGTACACCCATCGCACACCCTCACCACCCTCTGGAACTTTTTCTGCGGGGGCTGCTGCGCCCCCGGCTGACCGCCCGACGAGAAAGGGGCCATCTCATCTTCCAACTCGGACTGCGCGGCGGCCCTCTTCTTGGCAGAAGGCATCGACTCGCGCTTGATCCTCGACGAAGAGGAGGAGGAGCCGCCCGTAGGCGCACTGCTCGCCGAAGAGGATCCACCGGTGGGGTTGGGCGTCGATCCACGTGATTTGGACGGCTTGGGTGATGACGCTCTCGAATCAGACGTCTTGCTCCCCGACGTCCCCGGCGCTTTGGCGTGTCCCAGTTCATGCCGCCTCAGGATGTCCCTGCATAGAGCGGGCGATCATTTCGGAAGGCAGCACGAAGAGACGAACGGTCTTTGGTCAGCTTGTGATTTCGGATCGCTCTACCCCCTGCGTTACGCCTCATCACGAGAGAGCGCGCGCGTTTCGACGGGGTGGTGCGGGGCCAGCGGCGACCTGGAAAGCCACAACGCGTCGAAGGTGCAAGCGGAGACGAAAAACGGAAGACGCACCTCCTGGCGAAACCCTTGGTGCATACGGTGCAGACAAAGTCTTTGACGGTTCTAAGGGGAGTCAAGAAGACACCGACGGGCCAGAATCGAGTGTCAGCGGCGGTGTAGTGCGTCAGAGGGTGGGGTCAGGGTGGGGAGGAGGCGTAAATAGCAAGACCCCCGCCCCGCCCTCACGCATGACGCGGTGGCATACTCACGAATGCCTTGCCTGTTGATGCCTCGACAGATGCTCCTGGAGAGAGAGAGTACAGCCAAAGGTGTCAGTCCTCAAATCTAGTCCTTCGATGCCCCGACGCTGACGTCGATGCGGATCGGATTGGTCGCCTTCCTCGTTCGGTCGCCCGCCCCACCGCCGCCTTGCCAACGCCGCCCCACCTTTGGGCGACCGACGACGCAAGGCGGGCACCACACGCCCTCGCATTCCGCCGCCGTAAACGACGTCCTTACACAAAACTCGAACATGCACCTCGTCCTGCATCGACGCGGGCACCACACCCTCCACAACTCGGACAGAACGAACCATCCCAGCTCACCTGTCGCGTGTATCGACTCCCACAATCCTAATACATTGAATCCATCGCCCCACACGAACCCGCATTTCATCACATGCCAAGGGTGTCGCAGCAAGTGGTCGATTAAACCCCCACCACCACATCGCGCAAATGTCGGAATAGCAAAAAGGTAATAGCTCAATCAGCGGGTTTGAACGGAGGAGAAAAAAAAGGGAGCAGGCTGAGCGCCACATTGCGCTTGAAAAACAAACGCCGCCGCGGGGGACGGGGATGTGACGGAAGGTTGGGTGGCGATGGATGGTAATGTAGGTGACTTACGGGGCATTGGAATGGCCTGACGAGCTCATCCGTGTTGTTCATCCTGCAAGGAGATGCTTGACGGGCGGGATGAAGAGAGAGTCCCCGAAGAAAGACTAGGCCCAGCTAGTTGGTAGTGGACGATCGACCTTGGGATGCCCCACGCCGCAGCCGGACAGGAATGGGGAAGATGTGGGAGGCGAAGGGAGAACGAGATTCGAGCTTCGTTGCGCCCGCGCAAGAGTCCGCAAGGTGGGGAAGTCTTTTGACAATTGTTTTTTTTTTTACTAATCACGCAAAGCCACGCCCGTCGCTTCGATCCTAATAAAGCATTTGAAACTTGGCCCAGCCACCCCTCCGAGTGGGGCGCCTGTGCCCCCCCTTCTCGTGCGAAGTGACGATTCGGCGCTCAGCTTGAGCTTGAGCTTTGTATTGGCACTCGAGCGCTCGCATCCTTCCATCTTTTGGACTCACCAATCTACGACGATGGCTTCGGTCTACATTGCACGGGAAGATTATGACGATGACGAAGCCGAACAAATCAATCCACCTGCAACATCGCACGCGAATGACGTGACTGCGAACTATGACGGCAATGGCGAGGAGGACCTAGAGTTCGATGAGCAAGACTATGAAGAAGAGTACGAAGAAGAATATGACGAGGAGGATTACTATGAAGAAGAGGAAGAAGACCAGAAAGACTTTGTGGAACCGCCTGCACAACCCGCCCAGCCGGTCTCGGATGTCGAGGACTCGGTTTATTACGACCATACCTCGTTGATGAGGTGTTGGACATCCGCTTTGTCCGATTACAAGGTGAATCAAACTTTCGCATATTGGACCGAATCTTGTGATCTGACCCTCGGCCCCTCTGCAGTTCCTTCATCCTTCATCTTTCCTTCCCTCGACCGAAGCCCCTCGATCCAAGCGGGCCAAACATCTCGCTGCACCACTGTCAGTCGAGGCATCTTCAACATCAGACCAAAAAAAAAAAAAAAAACATTCACTCTCTGCTAACGTCGATCTCCTGCTCAACAGGTGGTACGGTCCCTTGCCTACGGTCGGCACAAGCTCAAACTCAGATAGATCCCCCTCTGTCTTCTCAACAAGTACCACCGCCACCACCACCACCACGAACATGAATGGTGGTGCATCTTCGTCCCAAAAGATGACGGCCAACCAAAAGAGGAATGCCAAGAAGCGAGCGAGGAGGGATCGATTGGCCGCTCAGCAGACAAAAGAAGAAGTAGTGGATGTGGAAGAAGAAATTTCGGCCTCGGTCGCTGGTGACGGGATTGTGGGTGGCGCTAAAAGGAGGCGAGTCGCTCTGGATAGTGGTTATGACGATGATGGCCCGAGTTGGACACCACAATCACCCGAGTACCAGAGGGATGCATCTGTGGAAGTCGGAGAGGTTGACGAGGTCGAGATGGACGAGGATCATACACGAACACCCACAAATCCACCGCCAGCACTTGCCACCCGAGACTCGACAAGAACCAAAACTTTACCTTCTGCAGCAGGACCGAGCCTGCCTTCCTCGTCCACCTCGAACGCGACTTCATCCTTCCTTCCTCATCTCACCGACCCATCACCTTCCATCTCCTCCCTCTTACCAAAGAAGCAGCTGCAATCGGCACGAACGCCTACCAACTTCCCTCCACCACCTCCGATCGTCCCCCTAGACCCTCAAATGATCACCTCCGTCCGAGCCGAAAGGCTCGAAGCCGCACGACAAAAGAAGCATCGAGAACTTCGGAAAGTGCAAGGAGAAGAAGCCCAGGAGGAGGTAGAAGCGGAAGGTGAGGATGAGAGCGAGCAAGGTTTGTTGCAAAGTGCGTTGTGGGCTTGGTATACGGCGGGTTATCAAACCGCGTTGTATCATTCTGCTGTAGGGGTTGCTGGGGCGCTGGAATGAGAGTTCAGCTCTTGGGGGTGATCGACAGATTCGCTTTCGTTTGTGCGGTTGACGCGAGAGAGTAATCGGTTTCCCGCTGTATCTACGAATCCTCGAATTGTGTTCATTCGTTCATTTACTGCAATGGGATGCAAAGTCGAAGTGCTCTGCACAATCGGAACCTTCTACAACTTGGCCTTCGAACCCCCCTCAGGTCTTGTAGCGAAACTCGGACCCTCCCCTTTCGCAACCTGATCGACGATCCTATCCACCCAATCGATACACCACTGAGCACCATCCTCACTCGTCAACCACTCCCCACCTTCGCCCAAATCCTTCATCGCCTCGTCCTCGAACGAAGCTTTCCTCAAACCGAAAACGTGAGAAAACACTTGAGGTTCGACACCGCCTTGGGCTCGGAGACACGAGATGGCGATCAAGGAGGTCAAGATGCGGCCTACGGTCGAGGTGCTTTCACCCACTGAGGAAGAGGATACGGGTGGGTCGGCGAGTAAGGCACCGTAGTGGGAATTGAGGATGTGGACGGGGAGGTCGGGGTGAGACGCCGACAGGATCGAAAGCAGTTTCGCCGATTGGGGATCGTAGATTGAGTTCCAGAGGTCTTTAGCTCGAGAAGAAACAGCAGACGGATCGTTGGGTTCACTGATTCGGCGTGACAAAAGTTTAGTGGAGCATAAGAAGTGAGCTTGTGGAGAGTCCTGACGCACCGAGTGGGGGTCGTGCCGAGACGGGATTGGATCGACGCTGGGACGACAGAACGCAGTGCAGCCAAATTGTTGATCGACTGATGATGTAAATAGGGGAAGAATGAGCAAGGCTTCGTGCGGGTAGAGCGAGACGAAGGGGCGTCTCATCCGAGCACTGCCTGCTCCAGGATGGTCCGAAAAAATGGGGGACGAACGCACCCGTGGTATCCCATTGAAGCTAAAGGGTTTGTACAAAGTGTTCCATACAAATCGCACGATCAGCAAATGCACACTGAACAGGGCGTCCTCCCATCCAACTTGCTGACGGACCTGATGCACTTCAGTCCGACCTCCCTCATCAACTGATGATCACCCGCGGTAGGTCTCCGAAGTCAGTACACGAGGACGGCTCTCTACGTACGAATGTGCGCGTGCTGAGACCTACAGCAGCTGTCCCGACTTGATCATCCTCGGTCGCGTCCTTGGTCGCGAATGTGTAGAGGTGCTTGAGCGAGTCGGGCGAATTCAACGTGACCAACGTCGCTGACTGTATGCAACGAATGGAAATCCCGGATGTCGATGAGCACTCCCATGATCTTCTCACCCATGCTTTTCTCACAAGATGCAACAGAGCCTGGAATACCTCTACTAACCGACAAGGTCAACCATGCGTTGGACCCTACGCCCTTCTCCTTCGCACTCGACCTCAAACCCGCGAACAAGCGATCCAACGAAGCCCACGAGGGGGCCGCCAACGGTGCACCCCTAGCAGCAGTCGAGCCAATCGTCGCCTTGAGCGACTGAGACAACTTGATGGGTGGCATGGGGCCCCGAGTTCAAGTTCAAATGAAAGCAGGGGCAGCGTTTTCCGGGACGGACTTTCGTTCTACGTCACCGAACACACGGAAAATCAGCAAGCGAAACACATGGATTTAGAGACGGGTTTCAGGCCAAGTCCGAGCGGGATAATTAATGAGCGCTACGTACTAAAATACTGAAGATGTTTGACTCCGTGGTGCCCACACCAACACTAGGCACCTATCTACCGTTAAATGCCTATGCCTTGAGCTCAGGTTCCTACATCTGCGTACTAGCTAGAAAAAGACGGTGGACCTGTCCCGAATCCAACGCCGACCGCCTGGCACTTCTAGTGGCCATATATGGGGAGCTAGGCAATAAAGGCAGTGCTCTTCCCTCTGAACCTATGATTTACCGCAGGGGGGTAGAATAGGTACCGTAGGTAGGTAGGCACGTAGGCAGGTAGGTTGTGTCTGAAACAGAGCCAAAGGGACAAAATAAGTACCTACCTCAGATGCGAAGTTCCTCCGCACTTTACCAGGGCAATTGATTACCTACGATAAGCCCCTTGGGTTTTCCTTCCCCGCAAATCTCGGCGATCGATCACTTTTCCGCTTCTATTCGAGGGCTTTTTTTCTTCCTCCATTCGCAGGCCCTGTCCAGCCGAGGGCGCGATGCCGATGTACGCCACATGACCCGCCGAAGCTTTCCATGGCTTGGTGATAACCAGACACCTGTGTCTACTGAAGTACATTCTTGTGCATTTGCTCCCTGTCTTCGACCTGGGTCGCCATTTTACCGACAGTTGGAGAACGGCGAGCTTTTCTTTCTCGATTTTTGGACATCTATTTCTTGCTTGATCCAATTCAACCGATGATATTCCAAGCTCACCTGCTATGTAGATTTTTGAGTGTGAAGACGATATTCAAGGGAGGCGACGCGCTGCGAACTTAACCGGCTCGACGCGACACGAAAAACGTTTCTTCTTCCTTTTTTAGTCGGCCCGTTTGAAAAGCCGGCTGCGTAGTACGCGAGGGCATTATAAAGTGTTTTACTCGGTCTCGGAGTGTGTTGTGCAGTAGTCTCGCTCGATTCTGGCTCTGCTCTGTAGACTTGCATCTTGTAATCGTCCATACTACCGTTTCGACGTGCACCTTGCCTGTCGTCGTCGACTTGGCCTTGCAATTGGAGTTGACCTCCGTCGACCACACACCCCGTCCACTTCGACAACGACTCCCCACCGACCATCATATCGGCGATTCACCTCGACTCAACAGGTTCCCTGGTGTTGTGCCCCACTTGGAAGTTTGAATGCCAACTGGCGAATCGATCAACGTCGAAACGCGCGCAGGCACCGGCGTCCGAGCTCGAGCGTCGACAACGACATCGACGACGACGTCACCAGCCGATACTAAACCACGTTCGCTGGACCGGCCACCTCTTCAGACAGCAGCGGCTCGAGACCAACAAGATGAACACGTCCGCATCGCTCATCTGAGAGTGTCATCCACGATGCCCAAGGTTAGTTGTAGTGCTTCTGTCCTTCTTGCGTTTGTCTGGCTCTTGCTCGGCAACTGTCGGCAAATTTCTGCACTTGGGCTCCCATTCGCCCCGTCTCCTGAAACAATCAATCCATCTCGTTAACGAGCTTGGATTTTTTGCTTTCCGCTAGCTAGGTAGGTACCTAGCGATGCGCGCCAAAGAACTTTTGTGCTTGGCCTTTGGTCGGCCAGCTTCCCCTTCCCATGTTTTTCGTCGTTGCGGGTGGGGTGGCTCTGAAGCTGTGCGCCCCCCCCCGCCCCAGCGCTAGCACGCGCGCGCACATGCGCCGGACCTTTGAGGCTACTCAAATTTCCCCCACTTCGTCGGCCCTATAAAAGCCCCACGGCGGGTGACCGCGGCACGCCTAGATTGGGATGGTTTCAGGGCGCGCACCTGCGGCAGCCCAGCCTGCCTGGAGCCTTTTGGGGGACCCCACCGCCCGCTATCATCGTTGTCTCGCGTACACTTCCCGTTTGGTTCGAATCGGCTCACGGCGACAGCGCTTCAACCGTTGCAACACGGCCCTTTTTTGGTCTTGATAAGATCCATCGACTGATGGCTACATTCTCATCGATTCCTTGAACGTCGCAGTTGGCTTGCAGCAAGACCAGCTCGAGCGGCAGCAGCAGCAGCAGCAGCAACGGTCCGGCCTTGCACGCAGCGGCTGCGCCAGGTCCAGCGATCACTTGGAGGATGACGATGGCGAGCAACATCTCGTCGACGACCGCGAGCTCGAGACGAGCTCACCAAACCAAAATGAGCGTGAGTTTCGAGCTATTTTCTGAATTCTACTTGTGCATGGGCTCATCTCTAGTTCTAGGTCGGTCGATGCTGATGTACGTAATCTTCGACGGGTCATCGTGGTGCAACAGACCGCGAAACCGAGCACGGGCTCAGCCTCGGCCCAAGTCGGTTCGTCGGGGCAATTGCAATCTCACTCGAGCGCACGAGGCGTCGGGTCCGGCGCGGCCAAATCCGCGACTCTGAAATCCGACTCATCAGCAGCGTCGTCCTCGACCTCGTCGCCGTCCTCGTCTTTGATTGCCAACTTGACCAACAAAACACCTCGATTCGTTTCGAGGCATTGTCACCAGGACAAGGTCAGCCCCTCTCTGACACATCCCTGTCTTGGCCTTTGATGGCCGTCGCCGTTGCTGTCCTTCTTCAGCTCCTCCGGCCCTGCACCCGCGCCAAAAAAAACCCTATTGCGACCGAATCAATTGAGACCCCCATTAGGGCACACATGCGCGCGCGTGCGCTCGGAACCCAGTGCGTTTCCGAACGTGCACGCCGTCGCCGCCTCCTACCCCATCGGCCCTCGCGGCGTTCGAACTTCGAGCCGCTCCAGGGAGATAGGTAGTCGTCATCTAGCCAATTTGGCCGCGGCCCCACATCCGAGCCAAGCCTATCAATCCAGTCCAAAAAATTGATCACACCATCTCATGCCCCTTCACTGTACATTTACAGAAAACACCGGTGACCCAACCTCGCATGTTCTGCAGCAACACCGACTGCTCGTTCAATTACTGTGACAAGTGCATCCGCAAACAGTGAGTCCCTCTTATCCGTTCCCCTATCTCCGGCCCGGCAGCCCTTCCTATCATTTTTTTCCACGGTGGTCTGGCTTTTGTGACCAGTGAGATCCTTTTCTTGGGAGTTAAACGTTGTACTCATACGAGCGCTCGTACGGCACATAGCTATATCTTTATCCCCTTTGTCGCCAATGCCTTGTTCGAATGTCCGGCGTGCCAAGGGATCTGCAGCTGCGCTCGCTGCGTCAAGGCGCGCATCCGTAACAAAAAGGTGCGATCCGCGCCGGGTGGAAAACGACTGCAGCATCACACTCTGGGAGGTGGACATCACGAGGATCACGGCGATGAAGAGAGCGATGCTGCGAGCAGTGGTGACGAGGCGAGCGCTCAACCGTCGTCGAGGAGGCGCATGCCGAAAAAAGAATCGAGCACACCCCAGGGCCTCGAATTTGGTGCGAATGGCTTGGATACATCTTCGCACGGTTCCGATTCACTTCTTAGCGGTCAGGTCGAATCGTCAGGTGCAGGCGCTACTCGTCAAGCACGGAACCGGAACTGCAAACGCGACGCTGCAGCGGCGAGCGATGACGATGAGGATGACGGCGCCGAAGACGACGTCCACGCAAATATGTATAATGCATCATTTGGTCACTTCCCCAACGGTTATTCGATGATGCACGCGATGGGTAGTGCTTCAGAGATGATGCTGCCTCAACTCGTGCTGGGGACTGGAGAGGTCGTCGACCCCAATGTGGCACCCTACCATGGTGCGCATCTCCAGGCCTCGCCGATGGAATACGATGGATTCCCATTCAATTCCTTCGCTGTGGACTCGAATGCTTCCGAACTCAAGATGGCTGCTAGGCCTTGTTCCCCTACGCGGCCGAGACCTGCCTCATCGTTCTGGCAAGTCAATAGGTCCGAGCACAAACGCCGAAGGATGAGTGCGAGCTCGGTTGGCTCCTCGGCGCCGTCTCTGTCGTCTCTGTCGTCCTTTCCTGACTCGGGATCCAGGTCCGGTACGGGCTCGGGCTCGATGGACTCGTACACCTCGATCGACTCGACGTGCTCGAGCCCCGAAGCGACGACCACGGTGTGCGAGACAGAGGCAACGACACCCCCTGTCTTCCCTGAAGAGGACAAGCTCGGCAAGGACGACGACCTTGATTCGTTGCTTTTCAACGAAGGCAACTTCTCGTCCGTCGCTGGTCCGGGTGGTCTCAGTTCGACATTGACCACATTCCCGACCATCGACAAGGCGTCACCGATGCGTCTCGCTATACCCACTGACGACGAGGTCACGAACTCGGTTTCGCACGACTCGTTCGCGTCGGCCAAGCTCAGTTCGTTGAACGATTGGGGCTCTTTGGCTTCGTCTGGCCTCATGCAAGTCCACGATCGTATTCCCTCATCGTCGTCAACATCGACACTGCTTTCGGTATCTGCCGATTCGTTCGCCGATGGCACCCCTAGACAAACCTCGGCAGCCTCGGTCATCTCTTGGTGCGACGAACTGGAGCTCGACTTCGGGCCGATTGCGGGCGATCGTCCGAGCTGTTCCTTCAGTGGCCCTTATCTTCCGCCCCATCATCGTCATTTCTCTATTAGGGAAGACGACGAGTTTGCCTGGGCCACGAGCACCGTTACTTCTTTGATTGACAACGCCGGGTTCGTACAAGTCGATGATTGGATCAACTGAATATGGCCTATTCTGGAGGTCAAATTGTCCTTCAATCGATGCGGAACATTCTCCCCTTCGCGCCTGTAAAAAGTGTACAAAAAACACTCGTGCTCGCCACCGCACGTTGTTCTTTGCTCCGTCTCGTGTGTCTCTTATCTTGTTGGATGAATCTGAATCTGCATCTTATACTCTCTTGCTCTTTTTTATTTTGGATTTTCTCGCTTCGGCTTCATGCTTATAGAGTATTGCTTGGGCGCGCATCGGTGTCCCCGCATTCCTGATCTTTGCACAAAATACACAAACATCATCATAGTTTTGCTTTCTGAATACTGTCGTTTTCCTCTCTTCTCTCTCCCTCTTGGAAGTATTATCGTAGAAGTCTTGATCTGCCATAGAGCAGAAGTTAACCCAAAATGATGGCCGGAGGATCTTCAGAGCGTACATGCTGAGCCAGAAGACGATCCTATGCATCAGGATCACACAACGCGATTCAGAACGATATGTGCCGGTCACCCCTCGACGGTGGACCTGCTACAAGTAAGGTTATAAGCCGGTTGGTGATTATCTATAGCTCAGAACAGCCCCGACCGCTTTCGAGTACCAGGAGTGGGTCGAGCACTAACAGGGGCTGAAAGAGAGAGCACGGTTCGAGAAGCGAAGCAAACCGGCCTGGCTCCGCATTAAGCCGTAAATGGGATCTGGCATAATCCATCACTTCGATAGATACTCTGGGAAGTGGCGCTAGTGCGAATTATTTGTGATACAGCGGCTATGTCATTCCATGGGTCTGCCAGTGGTGACCTTGTGAGATATCTGACCCCTGTCTAGAGACAATGTGAGTCTTTGCGACTTGCTAGCCGCTGCTCAAACCCCTTTATCAACTTCCTATAAACCGTTTCTTCTACTATACTGACGCTATCCGGAACGAATAGAACCATGGAAATGACGAAAAGTATCGATTGGCCAACTCCGAAGCCAGGAACGAACGAGCTAGTGAGCAGGAGCCTTGAAGATACACATAGGCACATCTGCCCCTGGAATGCGTCCCGCCAAGACTTGAGATGAAAGGAATGAAAGCTAACGCGGTGATGTTCCATATGTCGATGACTCCTGGCATCTGTCTGCGTGTAATGTGGCGCAATATCCCAGGGGGGGAGTGCAGTGACTGGGCAATCGAATGCTAGGGCGGCTTGTCGAGCCGACTTTGTGGCTTGAACCCCCACCCCCCCTCCGGCTTGGCCCCGCCCCCCGAGCAGGGCGTTGGTCCAGTGGACTCGATACTTCGCAAGAACGTCCCAAAGTTGGACTGCCACCAAGTGCGGCAATTATGGGATGTGCGGAGTGGCTTGGCGAGACGGGCCGGACGGAGGGGAGGGTGCTGATGCACGACTCCGGATCATTTTAGCCTCAGGTCGAGGCGTGGCCTCGTGCTGCCTGTCGCGGCCCCTAAATACTGGAAGGCCCGGCGCTGACTCGAGTCAGGGGCGGGTCTCCTGAAAAACGGCACTCTACGTAGGCAAACACGTCGTCGCGCCGCCATTCTCCCTTTTGCCACATACGCTCGCTCCCACGGATTTAGACCTCTGTGCTTGGAAGTGAGCCCCACAACGTCGACCACAACTGCCCCTCGGACTCCTTCTCGAGGACCTTCGTCTGGGTCATCTCCGTCGCGAGTCCAGCAATCCAGGCGGCACCGTTATGACCGGCCCCTCGCTCGCGCAAACAATCCCGCCGGAGGTTGCAGGCCTAATTGCTCTGCACACCAGCTGGAACGACCTATGCAACGCGTCCTTGGCATGCAGCGCTTGGCGCTAAGCGTTCCAACGACAACTGTTGAGCATAGTCCATGTCGACTCTGGCAAAATAGCCCTTGCCTTACTCGCCTCCCCTTTGATCGATCGGTATCCTATCAACGTCCTCAGGTTGGGCGGCCTCCAGAACAATGAAGCATTTGTCATGGATAACCTTATTCGAAGAGTCCACTCTGTCGAGGAGCTTGACTTGGAGGACCTTGACGCGAAGCTGAACATCGATGAGGTGATGGCTCGAAACCTCCAAGGTAAGTCGCCGTTTCTCCTAGTGGTACTGCAAAGATTGGAGTGGAAGCTCAAACATATCATCCGGCTCTCTCTTGTTTGTTCACTCTGCCGTGTCCATGATCAGAACTTGAGCCTATCTCGCTCTTCAACGCTTCTCAGTGCGTTAGCACTGTTCGTTCGTGCGCCACAAACCCTGCTCCACCCTTCGTGCTGCCAAAAGTGGTAACGCTCTACTTCGGCGACGACGTGGACAAGAACGAAGAGCGAATGATACCTTCGGTGGCTCGTCATATCGCCCTTCCGAGCTTGCAGAGTCTGCGCATCAGGTTCACGAACGGTATCCCTACCCATAACGACGCCTTATGCGCCCTCCTCACCACATACGGCCTCATCCTCGACCTGCTGCGGATCGAGCTTCTGTGTCCGTACGCCGAAGACATCATTCATCTTAATCCACTCGTGCCTCAACTACCAACCCTCTGTCCGTCGCTCAAAGAATTCGATCTCAGGTTGGTATGCTTGGATATTGACCCCGGACACCGCTACTCGAGGTCGTTCGGTGAAATGATGCAGGCGATTGCGCCCGCGCTACCGATCCGCCATCTGCACATAGTGTTCGAACCCCACTGCAAGCTCGAGTTGACCCCATGTCTGGACAAGCTCGCCCAGCTGGTCACGTTAACCAGGTTCCCTCATCTGGAGGCGCTGGTCGTCTGCGCTCGTGGGGGTGTCATCGTGCCCATTCAAGAAGACGGAACGGACGGAGCGCCCATGCAAGTCGCTCTCAACGATGGCGATGAGGCGATCGATCCACGTCTCGCGTCAAGTCAAAAGCAGTTGAACAAGGCGTGTCGGGACAAGTACATCTGCTTGGGATACCAGGGGGAGGTTTTCAGATAGTTCCGCCTTCTCGTTCGAGTTGTCCGAGGTACCAGAGCAGACGATCGGGACTGCCCGAGCCGGTCAAAGTCGATCTCCTATCTTCCCCGGGCCGCTTCTATTTCAGTGAGCGCTATCGGACACCAGCCCTTGGTTTTATTCTGGAGATGAGGTTCTGATTGCAACAAAGAAAGCTCAGCGAGTCATTAGCTCGGAGCAATTACTGGGCCGCTCGCTTGAAGCCGTCGGCCGATGGCAGAGTTTCCGGCTCTTTCGCGCTTGGCCACTGCTTGGCCGGCCGGGCGGCGTTCTGCATGATCGCTCCTCCACGCGTGGTGCTCTTTCACTTCCGCTCCAGCTCTGTTGTATTCTCTCCGCATCCTTCTCATCTCCGTGTTCCTCTCCCAACAAAAATGACGCGGTTCAGTATGGGTGGGTTGGGTGTCCGAAGACCGTTAAGCCACCCCAGCTCGACCGTCAACAACCACCTCTCCGGTAGCTCCGCTCATGCCCACGCGCATCACAAACGACACGCCTCGACCTCGTCTTCGGCGCCGCTGTACGGGCCTACCATCACGTCCTCCTCGACATCCACGAACCTCAACGGTGCCTCGACGACGGGCTCAGCCTCGACCGCGTCCAACGGTAGTCGTCGTCGCTGGCCCCTCCGAGCCGGAGCGGTGATGCTACGTGGTCCGGGCCTGCTCCTTCGCGCACCGACGCGTCTGCTGCTTGCCACGCCACGAGGCGCCTACAAAGGACTGCGTAGAGCAGGCATGGTCGCTGCTCCTGTCGTCGTTGCCGGTCCTCAGAGGTTGTTCGGCACTTCGGCTAGGGCGAGGAGGTTGCAGCAACAACAACAACAGCAGCAGCAGCAGCAGCAAGTGGAGAGGGACAGCGCATGGGACGGGGACAAATTGGGTTCGTCTTCGTCAGGGTTGCATGGTCAAGCGAATGGGCCTCGTCAGAGCTTTACTAGTGAGTTTGCATGCGAGGGTCCCCTCTAGCGTATGCGTCCGAATGCTGACTCATCTGAATTTGGCCCCATAGCCCGACTTCGTCAACGTTGGTCCTCGACCGAAACCCGCTGGTACCCAATCCCAATCTCGCTCGGTGCGGCGCTTCTCGTCGCCCTCAGTCTCTACAAGAAACAGGACGGACTCTACAACGACCTGGGCCCAGATTCCGACTCCAAATCCGCTCGTCGCAAGCCCGTTTCGGAATCGCAAATCAAAGTCCAAGGACCCTGGCAGGTGCACGTCATCGGTGCCCTCCCTCTCCGATCCATCTCGCGGATCTACGGGATGTTGAACAGCTTCGAGTTGCCGGTCTGGTTCAGGACCCCGGGGTATCGGTTGTACGCTTGGTTCTTTGGGGTCAACTTGGACGAGTGCGAACCGAGCGACTTGAGGGAGTATAGGAGTATGAGCGAGTTCTTCATGCGCAGGTTGAAGGATGGGGTCAGGCCGATCGCCGATACGGTTCTGGTGAGTTGGGATTGACCCTGACTTGTAGGACACGAGCGGTCGGCGGAACTGACGCCTACAGTCTGCAATTGCCGTGAGATCAGGTTTCCCCCTCGGATGGCAAAGTCGTCAACTTTGGCGTCGTCGAAGGCGGTCGGGTCGAACAAGTCAAAGGCTCGACCTATTCCCTCGAGGCCCTTCTCAACGGCACAGGTCCCGCGTCGGACACGCCGACGTCGAAAAGTCGTCGTCCTTACGTCGCCCCCGAACACCCTCACAAAGCCGAGCCCATCTCGGTCAACGAAGAAGAGTTCGCCAACATCAACGACATTTCCTATTCGCTCGGTGAACTGATGGGGAACCGACCGATCGGTCCCGGTTCTTCCCCTTCCTTCACGACCGAAGATGCGTCCCTTTCTTCAAGCGAACAACACCTCGTCCCTCCCCATGGTCCCAAACGATCGTTTTCGACGGACGCCAAAGTCGCTCTCGAAGTCAACTCGTCGTCGTTGAACCCGGCCTACCCCAAACGAGGGCACAAACTTTTCTTCACCGTCGTCTACCTCGCCCCCGGCGATTACCACCGTTACCACTCCCCTACGAATTGGGTCGTTGAAAAGAGGCGTCATTTCGCGGGAGAGTTGTTCTCCGTCTCCCCTTGGATGGCGGCCAAGTTGCAAGACTTGTTCGTCTTGAATGAACGCGTCGCACTCTTGGGGAGGTGGAAGTATGGCTTCTTCTCCATGACGCCCGTCGGAGCGACGAACGTCGGATCGATCCGAGTCAATTTTGATTCGACGTTGCGTACGAACTCGCCTTTACGTCCCATCACCCCGGGTACGTTCTCCGAAGCGACGTACGCGAAAGCATCGACGTTGTTGGGCGGTCAACCGTTGAGGAAGGGGGATGAGGTCGGTGGTTTTTGGTTGGGTTCGACGATCGTGTTGGTGTTCGAGGCGCCGGAGGATTTCGAGTTTAGGATCGAGAGAGGGGAAAAGGTCAAGATGGGGCAGGCCTTAGGGGACGTGAGGAGGAAGAAACAGGAGTAAGGTTTGGAGGACGGAGAGGTTGGTGTGCGGGGAGAGAGGTGTGGGATGGTAGCTTAGGTTTTCGTGGTTTACATAATCTCGTTTATTTGGGGGGAAGGTTCGGGTATATATTGAACGAAACAGGTGATCAAGAATGTTGGCATTGCATTGCACTGGGCACTGGGCAGTGCCTTCACTCATGGGTGTTGTGGTCGGTGCTACCGGGCGGGTGAGTACGGTACCCATCGCCGAGCCGAGGAACCGAGTGAATGGTCGAGGTGAACACGAGTCAACGAAGTCGAAATTGGAATGATCGACTCCTCTGATGCCGAAGTTCAAGCCGTGGCGATCGCCGAGGATTCTGAGTTGACTCACCGCCGAAGCCGAAAGAAAGGGTCGCGGGTGTCGCAGGCGCGCGGGGAATAAGACGACGACGATCGCCTCCGCGTTTTCTTTCTCTCTCTTTGTCTTCCGTCATCCCTCACTACGAACTGGGGTTCTACGTCGCCCACTATGACCCGATTAACGCCCTACCTCACACGCGTACTCAAGGCCAACAGCGCTCGCTCCACTTCCCTCCTTAACGCTCGTCCAACCGCTCTTCCTCTGGTCGCGTCGCTCAAGTCGTCGTCGTCGTCGTCGGTGTCATCGTCGTTCAGTACCTCCGCTCTGGCAAGGGAGAAGCATGCCCAAACGACGAGCCCTCCGATCGTCGGTTCACCCGTGACGGGTCAGGATCTGATGACGGGTGAAGTGTTGGCTGGGGCGGATATCGACGTACGTTTCTTTTTCTTTTTTGATTTGGCCTGGCGAGAGACGTGGGGAGTCATGAGCAACCCCATGAATAACCTCTCTCTGCTCCTAGCGACCACCTGGAATATTCCCTTGTTGATCACTGACCTCAATGATTCCCCTTCTCCCCAGCCCTCGGCATTAGAGATCGAACTCACGTCGTCACCCAAGACGATCCCACCTTCCAACGAGTTGCAATTCGGCCAGACCTTCACCGATCACATGTTGACGATCCCTTGGAACGTCCAGACTGGGTAAGGATCATCTATTCTACAACCCTTCAACTTTTGGATCGACCTCCGTGTGCGAAGTCGGGTGAGACCCACACCGCCGCCGCTTCATTTTCGCGGCCCCACCTTGAGCGAGGGGGGAACGAACGCGGGACACGGCAAGCCGGCCGAGCCTTAGCCGTCGGTCCGGGTTCGATCGGCCAAAAACAGCCACCCCAACTGCGAATCAGCAAGACCCATTTTCGCGATCATCCAGAAAAACCGACTGACTGACTGAATTATCGCACCCTCTTGACACAGCTGGGGAACTCCCAAGATCTCCCCCTACGCACCCCTCCAACTGGATCCCTCGGCGACGGTCCTTCACTATGCGCCGACGTTGTTCGAGGGGATGAAGGCCTATAAGGACGGCAAGGGCCTGGTCAGGTTGTTCAGGCCTGATAAGGTATGTTTCGGGGCTTCAAATAGACCCAGAGTAGAATTAGGGTTTGATTTACTGATGTTGAAAATTGCCTTGGGATAGAACATGGAACGGATGACGAGAAGTGCGGCGAGGTTGGCGTTCCCTGTACGTTGGGGGTGCACCTCGGCGTGACCGAATCGTCTCGGATGGAGAAATCTGGACTGATCCCCTTTCCCGTGCATGATCTCCAACTTGAAGGATTTCACGGGAGACCACCTCACGACCTTGATCAAGAAGCTTGTCGACGTGGATTCGAAATGGGTTCCTTCGGAGCCAGGCACTTCGCTTTGTACGTTCATCGTCGAAACACTGGATACGGTTGGGAGTGAAAATTCAAAAACTGAAAGGATCCCCGTGTCCCTTCGTCTTTTTCTTTGTCTCAAACAAAGACATCCGCCCTACGATGATTGGTACACAAGCCGGGTTGGGCGTCGGCGCTTCGACTGATGTCTTGCTCTTCGTCATGTAAGCGCTCGCGCCGCACTAGCGAAAAACAATTTGCAAAAGCAAGTTCGAGAGACTGATTATGGTGGTGCCTATCCCCGCCGACCAGTGCCTGCCCCGTCGGTCCTTACTACTCGACCGGATTCAAACCCGTCAAATTGCTCGCAACGGCCAAGGACGTTCGTGCTTGGCCCGGTGGAACGGGTGGTTACAAATTGGGATCCAACTGTGCGTTTTTCATTTCGTTCTCAAGAAACCTCCTCCACGGGCGAAACCTGACCCGCATCTCCCCCCAAACCCCCCCCCCCCCTCTCCTCTTCAGACGCCGCCGGTGTGGTACCTCAACAAGCCGCCGCCGCCTTGGGTTACCAACAAATCCTATGGCTTTACGGCCCAGAACATCAATTGACCGAAGTAGGAACGATGAACCTCTTCGTCGTACTCTCCCACCCCGATGGAACGACCGAACTCGTCACCCCTCCCTTGGAGGACATGATCCTGCCCGGTGTCACAAGGGATTCGGTCTTGGCCTTGGCGAGGGCTCATGAGAAGGGGGAAGCCGTTTTGCAAGGTTTGCCACCCAAGTTCAAAGTTTCGGAAAGGAATTTGACGATGCCTCAGTTGAGGGAAGCGAGTAAGGATGGGACTTTGAAGGAAGTCTTTGGATCGGGAACGGTCAGTCTTTTAACCCCCTCGAAAAGAAAAATAACACCAAATTTGAACGATGCTTTCCTCATGACCTGACACTTCTTTTTTTTTAAAAAAAAAAAACCCCCTCCTCTTCCCCTCAAACCTTACCACTCGAAAATAGGCCGCGATCGTCTCCCCCGTTTCCGGCATCGGTTACGAATCCGAATTGATCGACGTACCCCATGGCGAGGATGGGCTCGGCGACGTCGCGAGGGTCATGTTGAGGGAAATCGTCGGACGACAGACGGGTAAGATCGAGAGTGAGTGGAGTGTGGTCGTTTGAAGGGCGCGCAGAGATGAAGATGGAAAGGAGGAGATTTAAAAAGACGATAGAGAGTTGGGAGAGAGGGGGGAAATGGTGAAGGGTGTTCTTGCGTTTCGCAGGTGAGGTACCATTGGGGGGTTTGGTTGAAATGGGATTGATCTTTTCTTGGATCTTCGGCAGTCGATCTTGCTTCTCAAAGTACGAGACGGAAAGAGCTCAGGATCACCTCCGGACGGACGAGCGGCGATGAATGGGTATACTTCTAAATGCAAAAATATACAGAAATAACGGTGCAGTTGAGAACAAGAGCTAAGAAGCGGGAAACAAAAAAAAAGGCGGCGAAGAACGAAACAAAACATGGTAAGCGGTATTCACCGACAAACAACCCTGAACAACGCCTACACTCCCCTGCGCCTCCTCCTCCTCCTCCTCCTCCTCCTCCTCCTCCTCCTCCCCTTCTGCTATTCTAAGTACTTCTTCCAAAACCCTCGCGTCCCATTCGTCTTGGCCCTCTTCTCCTCCTCGATATCCAACAACTCGCACATGAAATCGTAAATCTCGACATTCTCGAACGCAGGAATCAGCGTAATCTCCTCCTTGACCAGCACCCCCTCCGCTCGTTCACTCAGTACGGTCCTCTTGATTAGGTTGGGATTTTGTTCTATTGTTTGCGATTTGAGGCGAGAGGCGAACGGTCCGTGAGCGATGAAGATGGCTTGCATGTCTGGGTCGGCATTATCGTAGCCGTGGTTTCTAGAGACGACATGAGATGTCGAGTTCGTGAGTTGTGTTTTTGAAACGAGTGTATTTCGAAAAGTCCAGTCCAACGTACCCAGCAGGCATGAACTGCCCTTTCATCTCGACCTCGAACTCGTGATGATTCGTGATCGCCCATCCAGGATGGGGGACGACGTAAATCGGTGCGATGCGCTACAAGCCATCACGTATTGGTCAGGTCATAGCCCCATCTCAGTTCGGGAAAAGATAGAACGAAACTCACCTCGTTGCCAGTAAAGTGCCATCTCTCCGGCATGTCCTCTTGGGTATAGACGTTGAAGCCTCCGTTGGATTCGGACATGGCTTGGCGAAGTTTGGACAACATCAAGTCCGAGTCGATGTTGGATTTGAAACGCAGACCGACCGATGGCCATCCTGTAAGGTCGAATGCCCCATTCAGATCATCTCCTCGGAATAGGAATATGCCTCGAGTTCAAAATTCACCTTCGGCTGTCTGGATCGCTTCGAACCCTTCCTGGCCCAGAATATCATCCAAGAACACCAACCGTTCGTTATGGGTCCCCGTCATCCCATGATCACTAACGAACACGACATCGACGACATCGGTCAGGTTCCTCTCGGCCAAAATCTTCGTCACGCCTTGGGCGAAATCGTCCATCTCCAACAACTCCTCTTCCAGAGCTTTCGAATCGGGTCCGGTTCGATGACCTTCTTGGTCGACTTCGGGGGCGTAGGCGAGGATGAGGTTGGGGCGTTGGGTATGGGGTAGGTCGAGCCAGGATGCGATTTGGGAGAGCTTGCGCGAGTAGTGGTAGTGGTTTTGGAACGCGTACCAGCGAGTGGGTTTGGTGCCGTCAGCCATCATCGGAGGGCCTTGGGGTGGTTAAAGGTCGACCGAGATTTCACTTCCAGCCATCAGCTTGGTCTCGACAGCTTTATTTATTTGAAAAGCGAGAGCACTGACCTGGCCACATGAGTACATTCGCTTTCAAACCACTCTTGACGGCCGTCGACCAGATCTACCGTCGATCCACGAAGCAAGCGATTAGTCTCCGCTTCGGCCTAGACTTCATCGCTCGACCTACCGGTTCGCCACCCCACCATTGTGGATCCCAACTCCGTTCGGGCTTGGTATATACAAACTCCTTGCCCAAGGCGGGGTCCCAAAAGTCGTTCGCGATGATTCCATGACTCGATGGGTACAAGCCCGTGATCAACGAGTAGTGGTTTGGGAACGTCAGCGTCGGGAACGACGGTTGAAGGGATTCGGCTCGGAGTCCTTTCTTGGAGACGGAGAGGAGATGGGGGGTGAGGTTCCGTGTGAGGTAGTCGGATCGAACACCGTCGAGCGAGACGAGGATGACCGTCCGATCTGATTAAGGCCGATGAAGCGGGTTAGATTCTTCATCTGCGCCTCGGTCCTCGAGGGGTCTAGGCTTGCTCCCGCACTCACCAAACCAATGCGTGCCATTCGATCTCCACCCATTGCTCTTTTCCTTCTCATCCTTGGCCGCTCCACCGTCCCCACCGGCCCACTGAGGTGTCTGCTTGTCGTGCGCCAATCGATTGTCGCCGACCTGAGCAAAAGGGACGTCGTTGAAGTGGGCGTCCTCAGGGAGCGGGTTCTTGGCCAACGCCGGATTGGACGAGTAGGTACCTGGCTTGAGTTCGGGATGGCCTTTGTAGTAATCCGAGGACGGGTAGTTGAAGTGGTAGGCGTACGGCGAGGCGGGGTGGAAGAGCAAGATCATGAGCAGCAGCACGACGATCGATAGGATCGAGAGCAACACCGTTCGTAGAGAGACCTGTCGGCAACGATAATGTGAGCAACCGCGTTCCATTCAACACATGACCGCTCATGTGGATGATGCACTCACTGCAGCGAGCCAGGATCGATCCAACGTCGGCGAGACCTCGGCCGCAGTCGGATCCACATAGGCATGTCCGACCTCCTTGTCGTCCACATCCCGATTGTACACGACCAAATGATCCCCCTCACTAGGCCGAAGGGACGTGTGTTCGTCGTGGAAGCCGCCATCGCCGTCGTCGTCGTCGTCCGACTCGGCGTGCGACGTCCTTCGCTGGCGTTGGCGCGGCGAACTCGGGGGCGATGCAGGCGATCGAGGCACGGTCAGGTGCAGCGACGACTCGTTCCCACCCGGGGAAGGTATCACGGCAGAGTATTCTCCTCGTGACATGACTCTGGGCGACGCTGAGCCAGATCGAGGGGGCGGCGAGAGAGTGGCCGAAAGTGAAAGCGAAAGTGAAAGTGGAAGGAAGCGCGAAGCATGTCCATGTCCATGTCCATGTCTTGTGTCGTCGCGTTAACGCCGACGCCATCACGCGTCTCGACAGCAGGCAGATCCTGACAAGTTCTGACAGATAGATCACGGCGCGCCTTGACCCTTCCTTGGGCGGGACACGTCGGAGGTTTTCGTGCCAGTGCCATATTGCGGTACATAGACAAGTTCCAGCTATCGAGTTGCTGCTTGGCACCTACAATTCCAAAGAAACTCCAAGCATGAGCCTCCTGTGGGATGAGATTGGGCTTTGTGCGGTCGCCATTTGCGAGTCCGTACGATCGATGGACCTCGGCGGACGACTGCGGACGACGCTGGCAGACGCTGGCGCGTTACTGGAGGTCGTGCCACCAGTCAGTCACTCCTAGTCGCGGCTCCAAATCCATGACGCAAGGTTCGATTGACCAAACCAATTTTCTCCCTTCTTATTACTTTTACCTATCTGTTCTGTACGGCTCTGTATTTCCCCTCCTCAGAGATACCCCTCCTGGGCATACGGGCCGGCTCTCTCTCTCTCGCGGACAAAGACTCGACCTCGATGCGCGTCCCCGTCGTCGTCTTCGCCATCGCTACTGCCGGAGCCTTCGCTGCATCCTCCGCAGCCCAAAAGCAACGCGGCAGCTCGTAAGTCGTCATTCCCCCCCCCACCGCCCTCGTTGGGGACCAAAGCGTTGCAATTATTGACGAGATGCGGCAACCCGTAGATGGATCTGTCCTGTTCTCGAGAAAGTTTGCAGGTGCGTTCAAGGACACAGCTCCCACCGGCTCCTTAACGCGACGCGCCTCGTGCTTTCCCAAATCTTTGCGCTTGTCGCAAGGCGCTTGGTCGGCCCAGATCTGACCTCTGGACGTCACCATGCTTTCATTCCAGGGGATGTGAATGGACCTGTCAACACGGCCCAAGAGGATACGCCAAGAGCCGCAGCAGTGTGTCAGTAATTCCCTCCCTCGACCCCAGCACGGAGCATCGTCGGACGCGATTGACACGGTGTCGGCAGCTGACCCACCCCTTTACGCGCGAATCAACAATTTCACATCCTGCCAGCGAATTCAAGACGTGTCTAGCAACGTACTGCAGCACCGGCGAAGAAGGGTTAGACGCTTGCTACAAGGTCGAGCAAGCCGCCGAGTGTGTCAAGGCTCAGTGCCCCTCGGGGCCACACTTTGACTATCTGGGCGTCGAGTTGAGTCCTTTCCGTTCCGATAATCGGCTGGGATATCTTCTCCTCCTGCATACGGTTTCGACTTTGGGGGGGGGGAATCGTGCTGATCTGGCAAGTATGGGTCAATAGATGCAATTACCGGGAATGCCATTGTTGCTGAGCAACTTTCTCGGACCTACTACGCACGACTCCCTGCGCCGCCGCTCTTCCTCCATTTTGACGCGTCGCCGAATTCGGATCTCGAGAAGGAGGCTCCGGATCGAAATATGCTTGAAAGGACTACCTCAATCGATGTTTCCTTTGGACCGAGGAAGCGGTTCGAGTCAAAATTCTTCCGCTATAACATCAAGTCTGTTGTACCATCCGAAGCATCTTGTAACATATGACACACATATTGTAATGTATAATTCCTTTCGCGGGCTGGTCTGCATTTGGTGCCGTGGGGCTGCATACTTGTAGAAGTAACATCAGCGTAGAGCCGAGCGAGCAGGTGATCCCGCTTTGTCCCACCTCGATTCAGCGTTATCCCATTCAGCTGTTTTTGGACAGGTAGGTAGTCGACTACGAGGCGCGTTCCTGTTATAGGAGGGAGGGTTCGATCGGATCCCGGATGCTACTTAAGGTTGACGAAAGTGATCGGTAGCGACAAACACCTTGTAGCAACAGACTGCACAAAGTACGACGATGGACCTTGCTGCTTCGCATTCGGTCAATCGTGTCCGCATTCGACAGGATAGGAACCCCCAAGTCAAGGCGAAGAGCATAAACAAGTTTGAACCCCTAATTGCGTTGCCTTCCGGGATCGGCATGGATGGTCGGTACTACTCCTTCGCGCCCGACGAGGTAAGCGCGCATGCGTCCTCCCTCTGGATTGTCACGCTTTATACTTATAGCGCGCGTCGATGTCGTCGTCGTCTCCTTGGCCTTCGAAGCCCTGTCTCAGTCTTACCCAAGCCTAGCTCTGACCCCGACAGCCACGAACCTTCTCGCAAGCACTTGCACCCTTTGAGCAGGTGTGATCTACCTCGCGTATTCACAGTGCATCACCCTTGAACTTGACTCGACTCGAATTCGAACTTGACTGCAGGCTGAGCTCGGATCGATCACTTTGCCTCGCCTCGGCCTTCCCACGCCCACGCGCCGTAGCAAACCAACCACACTTGCGACCGCCGACCCCCGCGAGCACTCCCCTACTTCGATTCCATCTCCCCAGCAACAAGGCCACCACGCTCGGCTGCTCAATCAGCCTGTAGATCATTCTAACTCGTTCGATAACGGAAGAGAATGGGTCTGTTCAAACGCAAATCGTCGAGTGGGACCGACTCGTCCAAGCCGGACAAGGAAAAGGTCAAGTGGAGCCACCGGCCAGCGAGTGAGTGTTGCGAGGTGCTCACCACGTGCCAGATGACCAACGCGAGTGAAGCTATCCATCACTTGGCAGCGACTGACTTTTCAATCTTTCGCTGGCGCTACACTCGCACCGAAAAGACACTGCCTTCAAGCAACAGCGACTCAAGGCTTGGCAACCGATCCTCACACCCGCGACCGTGCTGCCGACCTTCTTCCTCATTGGCGTCATCTTTGTTCCCCTGGGTGGGGTATTACTTTGGGGTTCCAACAAGGCAAATCTTCCCGATATGACCTTGCGCCAATTTCGAGCATAACAGCGCGTAGCTCCGAGTCGACCGGGCTCGGCCTTAAATCATGAGCTCACGCCCCTCTGCCCTCCAAACTCTGCAGGTCAAGGAGTTCACGATCGATTATACGCAATGCGAGTTCAGAGCACCGAACACGACCTTTGAGGCCTTGCCCTCGTCGGCGTACAGCTACCACCTCGGCTCGTCCGTCGACTCGGCCCAAGCGGTCGCACCGACTTGGCAATTCACCCACGACGAATCGCGACCGGTCGGGCAGAGGAGTCTGTGTCGGTTGCAGTTCAGCTTGCCCATCGAGTTGACCAGGCCGGTTTTTATGTACTACAAGAGTAAGGAATTGGGATGCTTGGGAGGAGATGTTGAATACGGATGCTAAAACGCCAGGGGCCGGCCCCTCACTCCCGCCTTCGATCGCGCAGTGACCAACTACTACCAAAACCACCGACGTTACGTCAAGTCGATCGTGTCCGACCAACTCAAAGGCGACGCCATCTCCGCCTCGACGCTCTCAGGAGGGGACTGCAAGCCCGTCGATGTGCGCGACGGTCTGCCCATCTACCCGTGCGGATTGATCGCCAACTCGTTCTTCAACGACACCTTCCTCGCCCCCGTCCTGACGAACCCTTCCGGCGTCGAAGGCAACGTCACGTACAACATGACCGACAAGGGGATCTCCTGGCCCAACGAAGCCAAAAAGTACGGCGTGACCAAGTACCAAATCGGAGGAGCCGTTCCCCCTCCGAATTGGGCCGAGAGCTACCCTGATGGATATACCGAATCGACAGGGTTCCCGGACCTCCACGACGATGAACACTTCCAGGTCTGGATGAGGACGGCGGGCCTGCCGACGTTCAGGAAGCTGTACTTTAGGAACGATCAGGAGAACATGGCGGCGGGGATCTACGAGTTGGACATTTACATGAGTGCGTCTCCAAGACCGGTTGGCTTGCTTCATTTCGTTACGTTACGATGTTTTTTAACCACTGGTCTAACATCATCTTTTGATTGGAAACAGACTACCCCGTTGCCCCCTTCAGCGGCACGAAATCGATCGTCTTCTCAACCGTATCCTTCATCGGCGGACGTAACCCTTTCCTCGGATACGCCTACATCGTCGTCGGCGGCGTGTGCATCATCCTGGGCTTGGCGTTGACGTTAAGGCATTTGATCAAGCCGAGGAAATTGGTTAGTTCTTTTTTGTCCGACTTGACAGGGCTCATTTCGTCTGAAGGTCAAGGGCACCGTGTTGACTCGCTTCTTTCGGCATCCTTTACAGGGCGACCCTCAATACCTCAGCTGGAATCGAGCCGGACCGAACTCGGCTTCGACAAAGTGATCGTGCTTCTTACGACTCGGGCCTCCTCATTGTTCAGTCCGACGCCGGCGATCTCTGATAGGTACCCTTCACGACGTTTTTCTTCCATTTCACCTCTGTCTGCCTGCTGTCTGTTTGCGTGTGTCTCCCTGTTTGTTATTGCCCGAGATGTTTTCGAACGACTAGGACCCTTCCCCCTTCCCCTCTTTCTCTTTCCTTCTTGATCTCAAGTGTAATATCGTATCTCATCATTCATCACCACCGCTTTCATTCCTTGACGACGAAAACCAACACCCAATTCCCCATCGCGACCGCGATCTCTCTCTCCAAAACCCACCCATTCTCTTGCGCCAATCGTCCAATGCCTTGGATGCTCCTCAATCCGATCCCTTGGGATCCAGGACGTGACCGAATCATGGTATCGAACTGAAGGTGGGTTAAGAGAGGACAAGTTGTGGAGCATGGGATGACAGTCCTTGAGTCAAAAAGACGAGGCTTTTAAGGGGAGGGTGTAATAGGCAAGGACGTACATTTTCGTCGTTTTCCGAAAAGTACCCTTGGTCTGATTTCATGGGTCCGTAGATGAGCAGTTTCCCTTGTGGTCTCATTTGCGGACGCAGACGTTGGAAAAGAGTTGTTGGACCTTGTGGACTGAGAGGGAGGATGAAAATAGGGGTATGTTGAGCGAACGAAATGTCAGTGTCCGGCGTTTTTTTGGGTTCCTGATCCACACCTCGTGCGAGTCCAAAAACTGACCAAGGAACCATATGAATGAAATTGTGGCCCATGACGAGGTCCCAACCTTCCCCATCATCACCATCACCATCCTGACGAGCATCATTCAATCGCTCCCAATCCTCCTGAACGACCAAATCCAGCCTCCTACACCTGCGAATAACCTTTTCCTCCCCTAAATCCACCCCTTGCGTCTTCTCATCGACCAATCGACAATTATAAGGATCACATTCGGTAGGTTGATACACCACATTTCGTCTCTTCTCCTTTCCCGAAGACGTAGGTGTCGGAGGGAAGTTCTGGGCGTAGACAAGTACATGGGTCCCGTTCCCTGAGGCGAGTTCGAGAATTTTTGACGGGGTTCGGGTGGGATGTGAAGGTTCTTGGAGGGCTTCGAAGAAAGGTCGGAATAGGGGGACGAGGTTCGTGAGGATGCGGGATTCGAGTCCTGTTTAAATGCACGATCGAGGGGAGGCGAAAAGGAATCAGCAGGTGTGGAGGGAGCTGGGGGGGGGGGGGGGGGGTCCTTTGGAATGTTTCCAAGCAGGGTGAAGAAGAGAAAAAGGGTTAGATTTGTGCCGCAGTGTGGATCGTTCGATGCATACCTTGTTGATAAGTCGGAGGAGCTAATGTCCAAGGGTATTTAGGCCCTTCTTTTTCAACCGTGGTGTGATCGTCGTAGGCAGCGTCCTCCTTTGGGCCTTGTGGGGGTGAGGACGTCATTGAAGTGGAGACGGAGGCCCCGGCAGGGGGGGAGCCGGGAATTCGCTGCTTTCGAGGTAGACGACTCTGACTGAGAAGGGTTCGTGGATGTGTTCTTCGAGGAACGCGGAGACACGGATTGCTTTCGATGCGGTTGGGAGAGTACTGCAAGTCGGCGCTCACACTGGACGGGATCGACCTACACCGCGCGGAGCGGCTCGATCACTAATGTCTCCCCCACTCAGCCAGGGGCAACGTTCGTGAAGGTGGGGAACATTGATCGTGCACACACCATGGTCCAAGTGATGTAAAGTGCCAAAGAACTCCATGTTGAATAGTTTGTTCCAAAACCATGGAAAGATTATTGATGCTCCCAAAAAGCGATGCAAAGCTTGTCGGTCATGTAAAAGCCGCGATGACTCCCGCCTGACGTGGTCTCGACACGTACGAGCTTGAAAACAGGACGGCTTTCTCTCGGCGATCAAGAAGCACCCGTGGCGGACCGACCGGAGTTGGCCCATCTCCGGCGTAAAAAAAGGGGGAAGGTTGGCATAAGGTCGTGTTGTACCGTGCATGAATTCTTTTTATTTAGAAAATCTCCAATGAGAGCACGGCGTTCACAGCACCCAGGTTGAACGAAGTGAAAGCTCGAACGAAAACGAGTAAGGCCCGACGGCACTCCGCTTTTGGTTGCGGCCCAGCTCTGGGCATGAGCTCGACGTTCACGGCTCTTGTCTTCCTTCTTCGCTACCCCGCGATCTCTTCCTCTGCTTCCTCTACTTTGACCAGCCAACCTTGAGGATTGGACCCTCTCCTACTTGTCAGTCGTCCTCATGCCTCGTCTCCAGTCCCACTTCCCACCGCGCACAGCGAGTCGGAGACCGGCGCTTTGAAAAGCCACCACGACTCTGGCTGCTCTGTGAGCTCCGAATGACTGACGTCGTTGAGTCGCCCACCTCCACTCGCCCCACAGAAACCTTCGCTTGTCGACCTCCGCCCTTCATCTTCCTCTCACACCCACCATGAACTCGATCAAGAACCGACTGAGGTCGAGTAGCGAGTCTGCTTACGAATACGAATCCAACTTTGGTGATGACGAGACTCAGGTCAGTTCGCATTCATCGTCTTCGTTGCGATCTCCCGGCCGGCTGGTAGGTTTGCTCTGGCTGGGGTTGGCTGGCGCTGGCTGGCGCTGGCTGGTGTGGGGGCGGTCGCTTTCCTCCGGGCTCGGGGAACTCGGCCTCTATCGAGCTCCGGCCTGCGCTGCGAGCGGCGCGCCCCGGCCCAAGCAACACACACTGCCCGCCTAGCACTTCCAAGAACTAGTCGTGCCAGTGGCAGGGGTCACGGACGAGGGTGTGCTGCATAGCATTGTGTTGCCCTAAGCCAACCCACTTGTAGTGCCATCGTCGCCGTTGTCAACCGATACTCCTGTGGTCACTCTGGGTCGATCCAGACCGACCAGTCACTGACGGACTCTTGACCTCCCTTTCCCTGCTCTCCTCCCTCACATCCCAACCTCCCTCGTCGCCGTACGCCTCTCCCACGGCCCCTTACTCCCCTCCAACATGACCGCGCGCTCGCATTCCCTCGCCTCTTCCTCTGCTCGCGCATGATCCTCCTCGGTACTGTCGTGCTCCTCGTCGTGGTCGCCTTCCCCCTCGTTGCTAAAGTACGCCGCCTCGTCCGGCGAAGACTCGGACTACGATGACGGCGACAATGACCGCCTCTCGCGTCGCGCGTCGACCTACTCGACCTCGGAAGACGCCGATGCCCACATCGCGCGCGTCGACGAAGCCATGGACACCTTGAACGACCTCCACTCGTCCCCGGACGGAAAATGGAAGAAGGCGCTCAAGCACCGTTCAGGCACGATCGTCTACATGACCAGGGAGAAGTCGCAAGCGGGCAAGCAGAAGAACGGCAAACCTTTCCTCGCGCCCGTCTTCAAAGGCGTCTTGGACATCAACGGCTTCAATCCTTCCGAGGTCTTTGCCGTCGTCGGTTCGCGCAAGCTTTGGGACGAGTGGTACAAAGAGGTGAGTCGTTTCTTGATAGCCTCCCGAAAGGTGTCACGGGCTGATTTAGACGTTTCTCCTTTCTCCAACCCCACATCAGGGCAACCTCGTGGAGAATTTGTCCGACTCCTCCTCGTTGACCTACATGTACGTGTGGTTCTTTGTATTTCGCTTTGTAGGTTCAATGCTGAACTGAGGAGCTTCCACTGTGTAGGTGTATGCAAGGCATCGCCGGATCATCGTGAGTTGGCTATCAAAGATCAGTCTTCTTGCGGCGCAGATTCTAACCAACGGCTGTCCCATTCTCAGCACTCGCGATCTCTGCCTCGTCGAAAAGGTCGCTGGAAGCCCCACGGGCACCATCTCCTTCGTCTCGACCTCAGTCGTCACCCCCAAGGTCCCCCGTGTATCGGGTCGAGTCCGTGCTTCGATTGCCCTTAACGGTTGGGTCCTCGAGCCCATCGATGGTGGAACACGCTTGAGCTACTAGTGAGTTAACATGATGGCTGATCCGAACAAGTCGCATTCATTGACTCGAAAGAAACCTTTCCTCTTGGTAGCCTCCATGTCAACGTCCGTACCTTTGTGCCCGCGTTCGCGTCTCGCAGGTACCTCGCCCGTCGCCCGACGTGCATCGCCTCGATCGCGGCCTACCTCGAAAAGAATGGTGCCCCCGCCATGGTTGATGGTGGATCCGGTGGTGGAGGAGGAGGCGCCGTTGCCGGTGCGACCCCCCGTCGTCGTCGCGATTCCACCGCTTCCAAGCGCTCGTCGCGTTCGACCCGCACGACCGGTTCCAACACCTTTGCCGGTCTCCCCGGCCACGTCGCGGTCGACACAGAGGCTGCGAACTACGGCGAGATCCAAAAAGCCATCAAGTTGGTCAAGTCCATTGCGGGCTCGCGTGACTTTTCGCAAGCCGTCGACGAAAAGGGAACCAAGATTCTCATGAAGCGCGACGACGATGGGTTGCCGACCGTCAAGGGGGAATGGAACGTCGAAGGTGTGACGACCGAGCAAGTCGCCGGTACGATCTTGTCCGAGGCCGCTCGTCGCGAATGGGACGTGCGCTTCAGCTCGTACACGCTCGTCACCCAACTCAACGGTTTCGATCAGAGCGAGCTGTTGGAACTCCACAAGGGTGTCCACCCCATCGTGCCGACTCGCCACTACAACATCATCCGCGGTGTCGAGCGCGAGGACGTTTCGGGCGAGAACGGCGATATCATCGTCGTCTCTCGTTCGGTCAAGAACCCCGTGGAAGAGGTCAAAGGTCCCAAGGGCTCCAAGAAGTCGCAGATGGACGTCATCGGGTTCCAACTCGAATCCGCCGGGGACCGAGGCGTCAAGATCACCTCGGTAGTCCAACTCGATTGGCAAGACGAGGCGGCCAAGGAGTTGACCCCGGCGCTGCGTCGCTTGCTCCTCGGAGAGATGGCTCGCCTCCCTCGTGCCATTTCGACCTTTGTCGACGACTACGGTTACGCCCCTTACTTCATCCGCTGGGGTGAAGGTCCGGCTGCGCTCGTCGCCGACGGTGAGAATGGTGGGGATCTCAAGTCGGGCAAGACGACCTTCCGCGTCTCGGGCGACGGCAAGGGCACGATGAAGAACGGCCAACAAAAGTGCTGGTTGCAATGGAGCGACAAGATGTACGAACGAGGGCTCGACATCAAGCTCGAACCCGCCGGGGCGGCCGAGATCGCCAAGGTCGACGGCATCGACCGTACGCTCGAGTTCATTTGGTCCGACAAGGTCAAGGAAGGGGTCATGATCAGCTTGAGTCGATCCAAGAAGGGCGATGGGGCCGATGATGTCTTTGTTGGGGGCAAGAGGCTCGATGCAACGGTACAGATGGAGAAGGGCAAGGCGAGCAAGAAGTCTGCACCGGCTACTGCGGGGGGCAAGTCGAGTGGCAAGTCGTCGCGCGAGGCTAATGATGATGACGAGGAAGAGGAGGACGAAAAGCCTTCGCGAAGTGGGAACGGCAAGGTAAGCAGAACTCGAACATCCACACATGATTCCAGACTGCCAGCTGACAAGCACCTTTGCCACTTGCTTCCCCATCGTTAGACCGCCGCCGCCGGTGTCGGAGGAGCGCTCGCTGGTGCCGGTGCCGCCGTCGCCGCCGCCGGTCGCAAGGCCGCTACACCCATCACTCCCGCCTCGGCCTCAGCGAACAATCTCGGTCCCCAAGGTGGTGACTCGAGCGATCAAGCCTGCGGGGATACTCAAGTCAAGCAGCGTGGTGCCTTCCCGCCCGACGCGATGATCATCCTCACCGATGACCTCTACTTCACCAAGTCCCAAGTCATGTTCATCGGTGGTGTTGGATTGGTTGCTTTCCTTTGGGGTAAATTCGCTTGATACCACTTCAAGAACTTCACATAACCAATAACCCAAAACGAATCGACTTGACCATGAAAACCTTTGGACCGCCCTTTTGTGTGTGTGCGTGCTTTTATTCCGTTTTTCGCGTATCGCTGGAAAGAAACGAATGGTCCCCTTGGATATCTATTTAGCTGCTGTACCTTTTTTGCGTGAATGCCCTCCTCTCTCCTTGCTACTCCCTCTCTCCCTGGTTCTTTTTCATTGTATCTTGACCCGTGATATCCATTTTTGTCCTCACACTCTTGAAAGCCCGCCTTGCCTCAGTGCGGGCTTGATGAGAGGGAGAGCATGCGCGTGGCAGATGCCGGCGGCAGAGCAGCATTTGCTGTACCTGCAATGCAAATCTATGGTCTGCTAAACCCGATCTTGCCAGGCAAAAGACCGGGATAACTCCGGGCGACCCAAGCGATCAGAAGCCCCTATTTAGACCTCGTCAGGCTTGGCGTTGGCAATCTGCGACCATGTCATGTCGCGATCGCGTTCCAACTAGATGACTTGTCGAGATGGTCAAGAAGAACTATAGAGTTAGATGATACGTATTATTATAGGAATAGCCGCCGTAGGTACTCATGCACCTAGGGACAACGATCATTGGCCCCCCTTGGCATGTCTCCATCGCGCTACTAGGGACCATTAGTAGAGGGACTTTGCCCAAACTCAACATAGAGTCGAGTCCAACGAAGGTGTCTCATCATCGGCGAGCGGATGACAAAGAATGCGGGGAGGACAGCAACACGATGTGGTAACACTATCACCCGTGATGACACCCCAGGTGGGGTCATGTATCGCTAGTAAAGTGGGTGGCGTCAAAGTCGCGGTTCCAATGCGACTTCGCGATCGCGTGCACCGTCATGGTCCATCGTTCGCAGCAACTCTTGGCTATCGCCGAAGAAAGAAATACGGAAGTGTCCCACCACATCTCGGGTCATGCGACCTTTCTGCTCTGTGGCGACGTGCCAAGCATCTGTCTCAGTCTCACGGGCAGAGTCATCTAAGCGAACATTGCCCACCGTTCTAAAACTCCCCGCGGTAACCTAATGGATCGCACGATTCGACCCCACCATTCGAACCAAGCGGCACGAACTGCCACCGAGTGCGCCGCTTCGGCTGCTGGACCCGGGTCCCGCCCGCCAAGCGGTCACCGTCTCGGCGGTTCGGGAAACGAAAAGCTGCTCGCTTGCAATTTCTCCATTTCAATCTGGATTCCGAGCTTGGGACTTGTACGTAGGTAGGTACGACCAAAGTCGCCGTACAGCTGGTAGCAAATAGTCATCAGAGCAAGGTAGGTTGGTACCGTAGCTGCAGTTTGTACTGCGATTAGGCGATGGGTGGTAGGTAGTAGGGACTTGAGGCGCAAAGTGGGCAGGGATTTCGACAGCCGCCAGAGAGGCTCAATTTACGCTTCGTATCTCCCTGGCCCACCCCCATTTTCGAACAAAATGCCGCGCTTCGCATTGCTTGAACGATCGGACGAAGGCGATAATTTGCCTCCAATTGATCCGAGATACCTAGGTACCCACCTATTGGAGGTGAGTAGCCGGACTTTCGGTCCACGTACCTACCTTGGGCTACCTACCTATTGAAAGACATCTGATGACTTCAGGCCGTAAGAAATGCTTCTTGAACCGTGCAGCCGCGTCGATCCGGGGATAGGCAGGACGAGGGGGGGCCTGATCGGCGTGACTCACCGACCGATCACCCGCGAAAACATTCAAGAACAGGCTTCATCTAAAAGGCTAACTAGGGATACCAGGAACCGTACTGACCACTAGGTAGTTGGGCACTGCAGGTACTGTAGGCAAATTTTGTGGCGCTGTGGAACCGGCGAGTCATTTGCCTCGTGATAGTGGGCTATATTTACGATTGTTAGATAATTCGTGACAATCCTTGAGCAGACGTTGGCGCCAGAGTCAGACGTCGGACTCGCGTGCGCGAGTGCTGAGGCTTGCAATTCGTCGGCCGGATGCCTATCCAAAGATGCAGTACCGCAAGGTAAGCACGTACTTCTGATGTAGGGCTTATACCCAGGAGCAAGGGTAGGTAGGTCGGTAGGTAGGTGGGGTCAGAGCCCGAGGTCGGGACTAGAACAGGGGCTAGGAACGAGGCTCGAAGCAAAAGGTTCGTAGATGTAGATATGGTGTCCAGCAAATCTACATTTTGTTAGATTATGACTTCAATCAAGACTAGCCGAAACTGTGACCCAATTCTTAGGGCCCAAGCTTGAGTTGCGCATGCATGCGATCTCCGCGAAATCACGGTATCGCTGAATCGCCGAGTGAGATGACTGGGGCAGCACTGGCCGGGGCGACGACCCAGGAACGCTGCATTTAGGCTTGTCATTTTCACGCCGTCACGAATCACAATTCAAATCAACTGAATCATGCACGATCGGTTCAAAGGTTCACTCTGAACTAGTGACTCTGGATTCTGAATTCTGCTGGAGTCGGTTCGCACCCACTTTCTTCTCCGTCTCGACTACTCCACCTCGGCCTCGACGACGACGGCTTGCCTGGGGTAAGGAATATCAGGGATAGGTAACGATGAACAAAGGCTCGCTGTATTTGGATCAGAACGGTGGTGTCGCGTACCATCCTTCGACGGAGCCCGCCGAGTCCCATCCGAGCCAAGGCCGTGATCCGTTCGTCAGACTACCGTTCCCAACGTAGCAACCCCTCGACGACGAGATCGTCGATTCGACCTCCGGCTCCTCGGCGATGGAGCAGCGTTACTTTTTTCGAGCGGACTACACCTACAAATATCGCCGCACCTCGCCACTCGGAGATGAATACGGTTAGTACTAGCATGCCGTTCTCTCCATTGTGCGGGCGCAAAGTCGGCGTGAAATGACGGTACCCTGGCTGACGAACGACGTCTGTGGTTTCTCGATGCGTGCGCGCAACTGGCAGCGGCAGCAGCAGCAGCCGCTGCCGACGTGTTTGAGCAGGAGCAGACGCATTCACTGCCTTCAGCACATTTCCAGACGGCGGTCCACTCGATTCCCTCTTCGACTTGCGGAACCCCAAGCCCCATACCGCAGTATCCTCACCATGCTACGGATGCTGAGCACGCGGCAACAATCTCCCACCACACTCCGGCGTCCCATTTCGCGAACGATAGGAATACAGTCTCCTCGGCATCGCCATGGGTCATCGAGCGGTCAGCGGTCGTGTCGCCATACGAGGAGCGTATACCCCTCATACATCGCAACAGCGGCGAAGGTCTCACCATCCGACCCATGCGGGCCCAAAGCAGGCTGAGTTCTCACTTCCCGCTTCCTTCGTCGGGACCCGGTCCTTCGCCAAAGACCGCCGGCGCCGTTTCGTCCAGTGCGCCTCCTTCTCCGAGCGCGATCCGCGCTCACGCTGCGGAATTAGACCCCTTGGTTCAGGACTCTACTGTAGATTGCCTTGACGCACCCCTCATCAGGAGAGCTGTGCCACGTCGTCGTCCCGATCCGATGCGCGAGCCCGGACTAGCACGAAGCCTCCAAGCTCTACGCTGGCCCCTGTCGCGGCGAACGCAGGCAGAGCCAACGGCGAGAAGCTCGTCACATTGGGCCATGAACTCGACCTGCTCAGCTTCTTGAAGGAACGCAGGTCCCAGAACGACTACGTCGACATCCCGATCCCGCTCGCTAGCTTGGCGCTGGCGGTGTCCGTTCGAGGGTTGCAAGACCCGAACCAGCCTTCGAGTCGGCCCACCGACGTTCCCGCGTCGGCGCTCAAACCCATTGAAGTCAAAGACGGAAGTAGGTCACAACGTGTCCGCGACGAGCCTTGGACCTGTTCGCGGTGCCAAGCCGAACTGGGCCGGCTCTTACTGCGCGACGTGGCGAAGCAGCCGCCACTCGCGTTCCACACCACGTTCCTTTGTCCAGAGTGCTGTCCACCCGAAACGGTCGAGGACAGTGCAGAGGACGCGGAGACAGACGGGAAAGAGCCCTTTTCGCCGGACAAGATGGTCACTTACGAAAACGGGTTCTCGGGCTGGCTCGACAAGGAGTCCAACATCCCTCTGCCCCGCAGGTCGACGCCGCCGCGGATCCAAGCGCGTAGGAAGCGGCGCCACCTCAATGGGTCCATGTCGACGTGCGACGTGTGCATGCGCTTCATCGCGACCTGCTCAGACCACGTTGAAGATCTCGCCGGACCACCGTTCGCTCCCTACGTCGAACGTATGTGCAAGTCCTGTCACGGCAAGTATCGTCGATGAACCGACTGCGGAGGCCGCCCCGACGAGCGACTCGGGGTCGGTCGCTGGCGCCTCAAGGAGCTGTTCGCGGACGGCAAGCGGCGATGCTCGATACCGCACCGGCCGCTTCGGGCGCTGACCGAAACGACGTGTGATATATGACGCGTGAGCGACCTTCCTCGCGACGAGGTGCCGGATTACCTTTTTGAGATTCAAAAGCTGGTGACGGCCGCCATCCTGAGCGCGGTGGCGATCCCAGACACGATGGAGTGCGACAATCCCATGGCGCTCGACTTTCGCTCGGCAGCCGTCCTCGCTTCCGAGAGCTACGGCGCCTTGAGCCCACTCGTGTGCACCGACGTCGAACAGAACCGAGAGCTACGACGCTTCATCGGGCTGAGGTGGCACATCCCGCTCTTGCCGCGCGGAGAGGGGATGCGCGATCCCCAATCGCAGGACCCCAACGTAATCGCACGGCAGCAGCCGCCTTCCCTCGTGCGCAAAGGTTACGCATTGCATTCTTTTGTCGGCCTCGAGCTCGATCTCAAGACGGGTAGTTTGGCTATCCCGCTCTTCATCCCACGTGGGGTAGGTCGTCCGTGCCTTGTCCTGTGGGGCGAGACCGTACTCTTGGTGGCTAATTGGCGATTCGTGCTCTTTCCCTCGCAGATAGGCCACTCCTATCATGCACAAACACACTTGATCCAATGCGTCATTCGGCGAGCTCAGCAGGACCTCGCGCAGACCAACGTCGAGCGAAAGGCCGCCGGACTCCAGCCTTATCCCGACATCAACGAGATCTGGCTGATAAGTGAGTGCTCGTGGACCTCGTTCCTCCTTCTTCCGCGGGGATCCCATTTCTTTCAATGCGCCTAGGCTTCGTCAATCTTACCCCTTCCCCTCTGCGATGTTGCCCAGATGGTCACAATAAGGCGAGCCGCATCCTTCATCGCGACGAACGACTCCGCGGTATGGTCCCACTCGAAGAGTACCTCGCGACGCACGCCGACGTCACCGATCCGACAAATTTCCCTCCCCACCGTTCGATCATGCTACCTTGGGAGTTCTTGAAACGGTACCGCTTCTACGCCCGAAGGTTTTCCCTCGACGATGACCTGACCGCGATCCAGCGCTTGGCTTCGGAGGACAGGGCCAGCGCGAAGAAGAAGAAACGGCACTCGCTTGATGCGCTGGGGAATCAGAGTAGTCCCAAAGAGGGGGACTGGCGGTGACAGTGAGGAGGGAAGTGGGCGATGAAGGGATGGCGAGGTAGCCGCTTTTTTTGCGTACATCTCGTTGCATGTTGCAATCTCAGAAACTCGGCAGGAATGATATGGCCGAGGCCGTTGTTTGAGACTGCGCCACCCACATGCGCGGTCAGCGTTCAGGAGGATTGAATTGCAGTGAACGAAAGGGATGGGTAAGACACACGTCATTTACTTTCCCATCAGAACACTTTCACCACCGGGCTTTGACTCCCGGCCATCGCCAAGGGGGTCCAAAACCCTGTCGTTCTCCGTCAGTATCTCCGTCCACCCCCGAGTTCCCCGCAGCGTGGCCTACACATATTTTCGCCGTTGTGATCATCTACAGATCTTTCGGAGCCCATTGACGTTCGGGACAAAGCTTGCATAGAAAGAGATTCGCGGAGACGCTTTCTTCCACTTTGGAAAGCGGTGAGTCAGCGAGGTTGTTTCCCTGGGTTCGACACGGCTGAACAATCCATATAGACTCTCTCTCCGAGCAAATGTGAATCCAGGTGCATATTTCGATGACCCGAGCTTTCGAGCATTGTACACCGCAGAGAATGCTCGTCAGCACTCCAAGAGAGAAGCGGCAAGCATGAAAGATGACCTCAACCAGCGCACTGCTGCGCATTTTGTCCGCTGAGAAAGGTGACGGTCCCCTCAAAATCGGGGGATTTCGAAAGGAGATCGAGTCGCAAGGATATGGAAAGGGCAAGACAACTCATCCAAGTCTATCGCTTGAATTGGCGGAGTAGAAGAGACAAAAAGAGGGTAGCAAGTGCGCCGTTCACCTCCACCAAGTCGCTCCGACAACTGCCATCAAGCTCGAGAACGTCCCCTTGCGAATTGTGCGGAAAAGCACCCGCCAGGGTCCTCGATGTTGGAGCTTGTCGAAGGGTAGAGTGTGTTGGCTCCGGTGCCTTCAGGGTAGTGACCATCCGCCCATCTCTCTTTGATTTCGCAGCCGAACCTGGTTGTCAGGCCAAGCCGTCCACAAGAGTGTATAGTCGCTTCCCTCGCCTTGCCCACTTTCCGACTCCGGTTCCCAACAGGAAGCGTTAGCCCAGAAGACTCAGTGAGCAGCTACGCTGGCAATGAAAGCGGGCACGACGAGGATGATGATCAAGGAACGAGTAGGATATTTGAGCGTTGAAGATCGGGCTTGAGGCGGCGATAGAAAGGTCAGGAAGCAGAATGAGAAGGGGATTCGGCCTGTTTGCGAATTTCGGCGTGGTTGTGTTGTAGTTTTGTTGTTTCGATGAGATAGAATGTCGTTTGCTACGTGATGTTGATAGATGACCTATTGTGAGATATAATATCGTCTAGGTCAATCAACTTGTAGCGAGGCGAATGGGCGAGATGGATATCGAGTGTGTGTTAAAGAAGAGAGAAAGAGAGAGAGAACGTGACCAGAGCCTTAGATAGTATCCGCTTGCAAGCCATCTATCAGTCTGAGTCAAATCCCGAGAACCACACTCGTGCCAGCCATCTGCCTCCATTCAGCGCCGCGCCTTGCGCGCGCCATCTCCCCAATTCCACAAGTCCCTCTGGACCGCAGACCTTTTACATAATTCCCACAACAGGTTGCATCCGGACGATCGCTCAGCCTTCATGGGGTCCAAGGTAGTGGTTACCAATTTACGATCTCCTGTGCACATTATTTAGCCCCCCATACCTAAAGTTGAACGTCGCCGAGACCGTCCTCTACTCCACCCGATCACGAGACCATCGTGACTCGTCCCGCTTCTCAATCGGGTCGCCAGGAGCTCCCACCCATTTTTTGATTTCTGTTGGGTAATCGAGCACGCAGTCTAACGTATCCTTGGCTCTCGACCACTTTAGATCAGCCGAGGCCCGAAATCGTTGCGTTCGTTCACGATTCAAAATGGGTGCGCAGCAACGATCCGCGAAGAGCAAGGCCTGCTATCTTCTCGGCCCCACTTCTTTCAGCCCCGAGAGATCCCCTAATCATAGCGCGCTGAACCAGGAATGCCCCGCAATGTTTCCAAGCTTGATGACGGTGTTGCGGTGAAAAGTGGGGACTGACTACTGAGCGAGCGCAGATACACAAATGGGGGAAACCGAGCCGATCGTACCGCAGTGGTCTGTCCGGACCCGCCCTAGATTCAGAATCAAGTATTGTCGGCCTATCCCCATGAACAATCAACTCGACTTATTTAGGTTCCCCCTTCGCTTCCCTTTCATCAGAATCTCCTCAATGAAACGAGTTATTTTTCTGCCAAGGCGCTCGTCGTCACCGAGGAGCGGAGAAAGAAACTCTCGACGGGAATGATACAGTTACACAGGGGCATATCTCTTCGAGGAGAATCTATGGACATGTTCTTCGGGAGATCATACATACCAAGATTGGCGTCAACACGGCAAAAAGAGGTCGACAGCATGGGAGACGACCGCGAGCGCGGCACGGCAGCCTTCGTTGTGTTGAAAGAGACTGCCTCACCGAAAACGGGGGCACTAAAGAGAGCGATCAAGTTGCAGTGACAGATAGATAGAAAGACCAGCTCATCTTGCGACCGATGCAGGAAACAAACAAAAAACGGTACGAACAAGAATAAACAGCTACCTTCCGGCTCCGGAAGGTTCGAACAGCGCCGGAACTCCTTGGAAGTCGGGAACGTTGATAGCGTCGTTGTTTGTTGGCGAGGCAGCGTGGGAGGTAGTGTTGCAAATGCTTAGAAGCAGTCGGGACACTGTGTCTGGCACCTATTGGCGCGTAGTTGGGTATTCTTGTCAGCACACCCCCGCACCCCGGTTCAAGGAATGGATCTTGGTGCACTTACTCTTCGGGGTTGTCGTGATTCGGGACAGTAGTTGAAACAATGAACCACCGCAGTTTGGTACAGGGTGCAGCTTCTGAGGCCTATCGTATTTCCCCAGCAACGGTGTGTTTGGCACTTGTTCACCCTCCCAGAGACGTGTGCCCACAATGGCCAGAAACCTAAGCTTTGCATCCCGATTGACCGCGGATGCCACCCCGGGCTCGGAGCTGCAGAGAGGAGATATTCACACCTCGGGGTCTTTCTCGCATGACTTTAAACAATCGCTGACGAAATACAGCGGCCGCAGATTAGTCGATCGCTATAGTGTAATGAACACTTTGATCATCCGAACGAGTTGCCTCGTGTTTCGTCAGAGGGCACGGTACGCACTCGCACGCCTTATAACGGATAGGGCAAAGCGTCCTGCAGTGATCAAACGTTACAATGCGTTTGGTGAGCATGGCGAAATTTCACCAAGAGAGGAGAGCGGATGAAACTGACCCATTAGGGTCTTTAATCACGGCTGAGACGGTGGTAGTGAAGGCAACTGCGACGAGGGATGCGATGAGGAGCGATGAACGCATGTCGACTTGAGCTGGGAGCGTTCTAGAGGACCAGCTGAAGAGCTAAGGACCGAGGGAGTGATGAGAAGGAAGCAAAGAGGTCCACAGAGCACGACTCGGTCTCTGTCCCCCCGAATCTCCCTTTCTTCCCGAGCGGAAGTTGGCCGATGCAGTGCAACGGCCGTCTCCTGTCAACAAACCGACTTCCGGCGAGATGGCACCGCGCTATGTTCAACACTCGCGCGGTTTCGGGAGGGTGTTGCTAGTGGTTCTGAGCTATTGCACATGTACACCCGTACTGATACCCTGCACCTCTGTGTCGTTCTATCGGACGAAGTCTTCAGGCTTTTTGATTGTCAGCAATACGCTGTATGAAATGACGAGCTGAGCTTGCGGTGGTCCACGAACCATTAGCGTATACAGTTGACGCCTTAGCTACCTACCTGGCAAGGGCTGGCTTAGTAGGTAGATGCCCCTCTAGTATAGTGTGGAGATACCCCCGCTTTAACCTACCTAAAAGTGGGTGTCTCCTCTGTTTTAGCGCCAATCCGCATGACCAGCGGCCGGTGATGAGTCATGACAATACCTGTCCGAGACGGCCCCGCACCCATCTACTAAGAGGTCAAGGAGCACCCCACACTACTCATCCGCGTGGGTCGTCCCTTGTTTTCAACTTGCCTCTCTTCCCCCCCCCCCCCCAAAAAAAAAAAAAAAAAAAAACGGGCTCGTGGATATTAGTCCTAAACTCTGCTTTGTAGGTAGGGGCTCGGCGATTCGAAAAAAAGAGATCGTCCGGAGGGAAGGTCTCGGAAGGCCCTTAACCTGAGTGTAAGGAGCCCAGATTACTCAGCGGAAAGCGTAAGTACAGGCGAGTTCCTCGGTTGTTCTCTCGAAGGTGCTTGACGAATAGACAGTCCCAAAACCAGTCGATTGTCAAGAGTCAAGAGTGAGGGTCCAGAGAAGGATAAGGAAAAAGAAGAAGAGAGAAGAGAGTTATGGATCGTTATTTAAGGAGATCTGGAGATAAGAAAGGGAGACATGTAGACAATGAGGTTCTTTGTGAGAAACCAGGACAATAGAGAACAAATAGGAAGGGTGACAAAGGGATGCACAATGGTTGTCAGTCAAAGGCAGGTAAGTGGAAGGGAGGTCAGGCAAGTCGTTCCGAAGTTGAGCTTGGACCTACTGAGTGGCTGCCGAACCTTACATCCTCCCCCACTGTGCAAGTGGTACTGCACCTACATGCGGGGAACGGATTGGTCGATCGCCATGCGCTCGAAATTGTCGGTCGCTCCGCTTTCAGATTGATCATCTGACCAGACGGACTTAAACTGCTTGACGACGTGATGACCGCCAACCAGGCGAGTCTCTCGCTTGCCTTTGTGGAGGAGAGTGCCGAGTCCGGTCTGGTTGGCCAAACCGGTAAAGTCGATTAATTCCCCGGTCGTGCGGAGAATGGAAGCTTTGTAGTCTGCCAGTTCGGCCAGTTGTTGCAGTTTCTCTCTGGTGGCCTTCATGGCGACTTGCTCGCGGAATGCGCGGCGCACCTTGTGAGCCTTCCGTTGGGAGGCGCTGCGTGCCTTGACCTGTGGGGTATTCGGCGCGCATGACTTTGAGTTCGTGCCTTAATTTCTTCGCAATAAAGGCAGGTAGTTCACTTACGATGGGCAGTTCGCGAACTTTGTTGACGTGGCGCTTCCTGAGGTACGTTTGGACGGCCGGCAAGTCTTCGTTGAAGTCATCATGTGTTTCTTCGATGAACCACTTGGACTTCGTGGCGCTGTCCTCGACGAGGAACTTGTGGATCGGCGCCTGCGGGTCGGTAACCACGGTGATGTGCGAAATGACTTTGGTGATGGACATCTCAAGGCTGTCGATGGGAAAAATAGGCACTGTGTTAACAATGCGCATGGGCCATAGAGCTTCATCAGACTCACGGTGTTGTTGGAGCTGGGAGGCGTGGAAGCGCGGTGAGATGCGTCGGGAGAGCAGACGAGTTGGAATGTCAAGAACGTAAGTCGAAGAGTTCGAGTTGTAGGTCAGGCATTTATAGGGCCCCATGAACAAAGGGCACCATTTTCTGGCTCTGAAGGGAGCAGTTATCAAGTTCTTTGTGGAGACCCAGAAGTATTTGCCAATGGGTGACACATCTTTGTCACCGGCAGTGCCTTGGGGCTCGTTGTCAGCTCGTCGCTTTTTGTTTGCTGTGATTGTTTGGTACACCTTTGTTCTGGCAATTACATCACGGGCTTGTTGTACCCTGAGGTTTGTCTCCTGAACGAAGGATGCCAAGTTCTTCGTGTTTCCTTTGTATCTGAGGTTGGAAGGCATGGCTTGTGGCGTTCGGAACCGAGAGAGCTCAAAAGGCGAGAATCCCGAAGCCGAGCTTCGGCCCGAATTGATCGCGAATTCCACAAAAGGTACCACTTGTGGCCAATTTGTTTGTTCTTCAGTGACAAGCTGTCGCATTGCTGCGTTCATGTCACGATGGACTCGTTCGATTTTTCCATTCGTTTGGGGGTGGTACGATGTGGAGAAGGATAATGTAGTTCCTAGGAGTTGCCACATGTTTTGCCAGAATGCTGCGCGGAAAACTTTATCGTTGTCCATCGTGATTTCCTGCGGAATCCCCCATCGCGGGTAGACAAAGGCAATGAACAACTTTGCTGTCTTTTCTGCAGTTAGTGCGGTCTGGTTGCACGGGATCATTATGACTTCGCCGGTCAGGCGATCAATTGCATTGAGAAGGTAGTCTACTCTGGCGCCATTGACGTCACGAGCTGAGGGAAACGGACCCTGAAAATCCAGATGAATATTCTCATACGGGGTGTCAGGGACTGGGAGTGAGTGTAGTAAACCCATTGGAGTATTGTGCGGAGGTTTGCACGCTTGGCATGACGGACAAGTCATTCCAAATTTCTTTGCCTCAACTGCCATTCCAGGCCAGTAGAACTTGTCTTGGAGCCATCCGACAAGGCGGTATGTCCCTGCATGGCCTAGCACCGTGTGCCCATGCTGGAGGACAAGTTCTCGCATGCTACGCTTTTGTACATGTCCGAAGGGGACACAAAGTCGCATTCTTCCTTTGTCGTTGAGATACAATAAGTCGTCTTCCATCACAAAATTGCGGAATTGTTCGCGTGATGTGATGATCTTTTTGAAGAATGGATCTAAGACATATGAGCGGGCGATGCTCTCTAGCAGGCGCGATTGATGCTCAATGTCCAGCGTGGCGTCCTGTGAGTCGGGCACGGCCCAAGCATCGTCCTTTCGCATGCGAGCGATCTTGTCGAACCTGTTCCTGGCTGCATTGGCTTTCGGTGGCGCGGCTTTGCGCTCGGTCGGATGTGTCCGCTTCTGCTCTCCACCGTTCTGCCTTGATTTCTTCTCGGCCTGCGGTGGTGCATAGCGGTCAGTCTGCTGGCGAGTCCTTTGGGGTCGCATCGTCATCTGGCGAGACTCGACCAGTACATCGCCAAACTCGTCTTCGTTCGTTTCGAAGACGGGTGCTGTGCCGTTCTCTGCAGGGAAATGGGATAAGTAATCTGCCAGGACATTGTAAGTGCCCCTGATGAACTTAATCTCAAAATTGAAACGGGCCAGTTCAACAACGATTCTGACTTGTTTCCTTGTCAACAGATTGGCGTTCTTCGTGAGAAGGGATGCCAGCGTTGAGTTGTCCGTGAGGACAATGACTTTACGCCCCAGGATTCGGGGTTCGAAATGTCAAAACGCTTCGTAGAACGCCTGTAGTTCTTGATCGGGTGTGGTGTAGTTGAATTCAGCGGGGCTAAATTTCCGTGAGTGGAAACCCACTGGTTTGGCGTTCCACCAGTTTTCTCCAATGAGGAGCGCTGATCCTACACCTTCGACGGATGCATCTGTTTGTAGGAAAAGGTACTTTCCATCCACAGTATTCTTTGGTACGTTGTCTTGCTGTGGTGGCTGCGTGAGGTGGGCAGGCGAGCTACTGTACGGCGCTAAGTCTTGCGCGTTGATCGTTGTTAGCTCGACTTCCCGAGCAAGTTTCTGCTTGATTGCTTCGAAAGCAGCATTACAAGCTCCTCCCCATCGCCAAGGCACATTTCCCGTCAAGGTTGCCAACGGTGCCGTGTCATCAACCAGCATGGGAATGAAACGGGCGTTGTATTCAACCATTCCTAGGAAACTTTGCAGTTCCTTCTTGTTAGTTGGCACCGGCAATGCAAGGATCGCATTACGCTTGTCCGACTCAATGCTGATCACACCTTTGCGGATTTTTCTTCCCAGAGTATCCCTTGCTACTGGTGCAATCAAGGACTTTTCTTTCGAAAAGCGAAGGTCGTGCTTTCGTGCAGTCTCGGCAATTTCGATCGTGTCACGAATGTGTTGTCCCCAGGAAGGTGAGACAATCTTGGTATCGTCCGCGTAAGCGTACATGGTACGTCCGAGCTGGTCGCGGAAAACGTGCTCGATCAGCCGCGCTAGGGAGACTGTCGAGTTTCGATCGCCTTGTTGGGCCACCCGCGTGTAGCAGGCGCCGTAGGGCGTCATAAAGGGGGTCTTGCTTTCGTCATCAGGGTTGATGCGAATCTGTTGGAACGCCCCTTTCAAATCGAATGTGGAGGCAAACTGGGCGTTCGCTACTTCGTTGATCATGCGATCTGCATCTTGCATCGGCATATCTTGTTGTATGGTGTTCAGATTCCGTTTGCGCAGGTCGACAAGCGGGCGAAATTCGCCGTCTTTCTTCAAGCTGGGAATCATCGGGTCCGCTCGCTCAGCAGCGCACGGCACCCAAATGCCTGCTTCGACATGCTTCTTGTAACAGCGGTTGAAAGCCGACATGCATTCATCTGGGAATCGGTACGAAATGCGCTGTTTCTTGTCTGCGCGTTCCGGGTTGATGTATGGAATCGTGTGTTGGACTTCGCGCAACGGCGGCAATGAGAGTGGTGCCTTATCGTCGACGAAGACGTCGTCGTATTCTTCAAAAAGGTACGCTTGGAATTCGTCGATCTCGGCTTGAGTTGGGACGTATTCGGGGTCAAATTTCTCACGTCCAATTTCTCTCATCTCAGTTTCCGAGTTCAAAGGCATCGCCTCGAGAGGTTGGAGATGTTCAGGCACGACTGCTTCCGCCTTACTATGGCGGATGTTTCGGCCCATCACATTTCGGATGATAATTTTGTCCGGGTTCAATTCCACTACGGCGTCATGTTTGCGGAGGAAATCTCTTCCTACAAGTACGTCATCATCGATGTTCGCAATCTCGAACCGCTGACGTGTTGTGAGGTCGGCAATGGTCCAGTTTAGATAGCAAAAACCGACAATTTTGGACCTCGAGCCTTTCGTTCCGAGCTTCAAGTTGCGGGGGGTCGGGTATCGTACCATCTTCACCTTCAAGCGTTTAGGCAGCGAAGGATGGATGAACGTGTGCGAAGCGCCTGTGTCAATGGTTGCGTTAAAGCCTGATTGGTCCTCAAGTTTCACAGGCACACTGACGTACTTTGTGAATGGCGCAATTGGGGCTTCATTGGCTGGTTGCACGTCGTCGCCTACGTAATTGCTGGACGACATGACTTTGATCTCGGCGTCGTTGTTGTTCATCGCCATCAACTTGGATTCGACGCGGTTTCTGCAGTTACGAGCGTAATGGCCAGTCTTTTTGCAGTTGTGGCAAGTGATCTTGCTCATGTCTCGGGTAGGATTTCGGGTGCTGCCGTTGGCCGGGGTACTCGAGTCGCGGGGACGTTGCTCATTGCTGTGCCCCTGTTTTTGGTAGTCTCGAGGTGAGTGGTCCCCCTTGTCGGAGGCGCGCCACTGTTGCTGATACGGGCGAATAGACTGTTCATTATTCGCAGCGTATTTTCCTGGTTTCGCAATCAAAGCAGTGTAATTGCTGAACTTCTTTCCTTGCTGGAATGCCATGCGGGCACCTCGTTCCGCCAACAAGGATTGTTCCTCGCGAGCGGCGACGGTGACGAGGTGGTCGAGCAGGACGCTGTCGCGTTCCCAGGTCATGACGCGATTGATCGCCGCTGCAATTTTGTAATCGACCGCATCGATGAAGTATCGTTTCATCTGCCATTCGCTTTGTTCGTTCGTGCTTTCACACAAGTCTTCAATCTTATCAGCAATGTCTCGAACTCGTACGTAGTTTCCTCGATTGTCTCGTTGTCTGAGACTTTCGAGTTCGCTGATCGCACGACGCTTGTACTCAGGATCGACGAACTTTTTCTCAAAGGTTTCGATGAGTTCGTCGAACGTGATAGGAGAGGGGTTGGTTCCTCCCGCTTTCACATCGAATTCGCGCATGACTTCAAGCACAATGCGCTTGGCCATGAAATCATTCGCACGTTTCTCCGTGAGGTTCAAGATGTGCGTGAACGCGAGGCACGAATCGGGGTTCAAAGCGTTTCCCAGAAGGTAAGCTTGAGCGGCATACTTCCAGGCGCGTAAGTGCTCTGGCTGATCGCTAGTGCCTGAATACTTTGCAGGAGTAGGTACATTGGGGAGCTTCCGGCCCGATGATACTTTGCGGATTTGAGCCATCGCATTATCGAAGAGCGCTCGCGGAGGCCTCATCGCCGGTCCGCGTTTGTCATTCGCATTCGATCGTTCGGATCCGTCATCGGATCCGTCGTCATCGGGTTCATCCGGGCCAGGTTGTTCGGCCCGGTTTGCAAGGATCGTGTCTAGGTGCGTTTGTTCACCTTGAGTTTCGCGGGTATTGTAAATTCCGCGTCGCCAGGCCGAATCGGTTGGAATCGGTCCAGCGAGGTTTGAGATCCCTGCATGGACACCGGGAGCGGTCGTCGTTTCAACAATGGGCTTTGTCACCCTCGTTGGAGTTTGGAGAGGTGAGCTGTCCTCATCACTCTCTTTCGTATCGTCGCTGATTAGCGTGTTGTACGTCTCTGGATGTTTCTGCATGAGGACTTGCAGCAGGTTCTGCATCCTCATCTCGAGTCGGGCGACCTGGTCGTCGCGCTCTCGCTCCTTGCTAGGACCAGCTTTCAGGCTCATAGCGTTCTTGGCGGCGTCATGCTTTGCCAAGATCTCAGCGACCCTTGCCATGCGTTCTTTTTCTTTCGCAAGGATTTGGTCTTTCGTGAGTAGTTCAGACAGGCGGTCTTGTTCTACTACGACTTGCTGATCTTTTTCAGCAACTTCGACGGGAGGTACTTTGTCTTTGTCGTCGGTATCGGGCGTCTCGTAGCCCCTTGCGCGTAAATCTTCGTTGTCCTCGGGACTCATCTCGATTGCGATCTTCAGGACTTTCTGGCGACCAGCGCTTCAAGTTCTCGGGTGCACGAGGTAGCTAAGCTCGTCACAAATAAAGGGATAGGGAGGGTGGGTCTGTCCCTCTCCTAAAATTTACAGAATCTGAATCCGAAGATTGCAGGCTCTGAGGAAGGCAATACAGGAATGTATGCACTGGAACGGCTGACACTAAACGTGTTGGCACGGAAAAGCAAACACACAAGGTGATGCTTCGAATACGAGATTTGGCAATCCAAAGGTTTGTCAGTTTGGATGTCAAAAAAAAGATGTAAGGAGCCCAGATTACTCAGCGGAAAGCGTAAGTAAAGGCGAGTTCCTGGGTTGTTCTCTCGAAGGTGCTTGACGAATAGACAGTCCCAAAACCAGTCGATTGTCAAGAGTCAAGAGTGAGGGTCCAGAGAAGGATCAGGAAAAAGAAGAAGAGAGAAGAGAGTTATGGATCGTTATTTAAGGAGATCTGGAGATAAGAAAGGGAGACATGTAGACAATGAGGTTCTTTGTGAGAAACCAGGACAATAGAGAAAAAATAGGAAGGGTGACAAAGGGATGCACAATGGTTGTCAGTCAAAGGCAGGTAAGTGGAAGGGAGGTCAGGCAAGTCGGTCCGAAGTTGAGCTTGGACCTACTGAGTGGCTGCCGAACCTTACACTGAGTCAGCCCTCGGATCTTGATCGCCTCCATTTGACGCTGTCCTTGAACGTCCGAGTATCCGAATGTCTCTACCTACCTATCGTCACTACAGGATCCATTTAAATACCATTTCCCCGCAGATATTTTGCATCAGGAAGAAGAAGTCTTGGCGCCCACTGCTCGAGACGGGACTGGGTTCTCATCAACAAACGGTGACTGGAATGCGTTGTTTAGAGAGTACGCTTGTCTGGGCCATAGAGAAGGCCTATCGGAGAAGGCAATGAAGAGATGGAATGGTACATTACACACTCACACACCGAAAGCGGTGAGTCAACCGCTTCACCAAGCGACGAGGTGAACAAACCGAAGCAAATCCGATCACGCACACAAAAGGCTAGTGAAACAATCCACCTCCCTCCCATCCTTCCCGTCTCGATTCTTCAAAACCTCTCCCTCGATCGGCTGGCGACAATCCTCAACCCTGCATAAATCTTGCCCGGTGGGGACCCAAGGATCAAAGCGCAAATCGCGTCTCGGGCGATCTTGATGTTGGAGAAGGTACCGAGGATGTGGATCTTACTAAGGAACCGTACGCAGTAGAAAGGTGGGGTTAGAGGTCGGGCGTCGACTTGCCCCAAGTCGTCCCAACACAGTCGAGCAGAGTGACTCACGTATCGGCCAGTACGACCCTTGTCCTCGACGCATTCTCAATCACGAACCTCGTCTTGCCCTCATGTCCGGCAATACGGCCAATAGCCCGACTCAAATGATCGCCGTGAAGTGTCTTGACGTCCTTGATCTCGAACGACTCGACGTACAGTTCTTCGAGTCGGAGAAGGGCGATCGCATCTTCGACTGCGAAGCCCAAGGCGTAGGCGGATAGAAAGTCGGAGGCCCGAGTGAGGGACGAAGGGGAGGGGGTGTGTTTCGAGGTCTGTGAGAATTGAAGTTCGGCATGAGGACAATGTTTTCTTTGTCCTCTTTTGGTAACATACGGAATGACCTGCATCAAAAAACTCACCTTCATCTCTACACACTTTCTGCCCACATTCATCCTAACCTGCAGCCCACACTCCTCCACCAAAGGCGTATATATCTTGATCCAATCCCTCTTAAGGGGCGTCATTCGATGAGGCGGGATTCCAATCTTCCTCCTTTGAGTCAACCCCGCCTTGGTCTGATGCGAAACGGCGGGAAAAGAAAGCGCATCCGAACCTGGGATTTGTGAGATCGGGGTTCGAGTGACGGGTGTAGGTAGGGACAGGGAGGATGGGTCGATCAGAAGCGACGAGTCGTCGTCGTCGTGGTCGGATGTAGGGTCCGAATCGATCGCCATGGCCGCATCGACTTCTTCAGCTCTTGTTCCCTTCGGAGATGAACTGGGGTTGACTTTGACCGGTTGGACCTTTGTATCGTACAACGGCAACCGCTCCGAGAATTCAGCCACGATGGAATCGGAAGCGATCGCCGAAGCGGAAGGGACCGTGTTCGCTGCTGAGCCATCCGGTTGGGTAGGGAGGAACGTCGGGACGTTCTTGGACGGTTTGTTGCGTGTGGTATTGTGGGAGGAGGAGGAGGAGGAGGAGGAGGACGAGGCTTTGAGCGCTTGTTTCCTCGATTTGGACGACGAGGCCGAAGCGGGGAGGAAGTCCGTGTTGGACATGGCTTGCAATATCACGCTGTTGACGAGTTCGAACTAAGAAGTGTGTTCTGATGTTGATGAGGTGGGGCTCGTGTACGTCGGTCCTAGGTGATACGCGTTGTGAAGAAGTCGATCGCGGGGGTGAGAAATCGAGCCGAGTCGAGTCGACGAAACTCTGGCTGAGCTCGATTGCGAAAGTCGAGTTTCGAGTTTCGCAGCCGGGATCGTGATGGTGAACTACAACCAGTGAGCGATCGCTAAGAAGGATTTGGCGAGCTAATGCCAGTCAATTCCTGAGCCGCCTCTCCGCGCGCTTCCGCCGTCCGCTTCTACTTGTGTACGCCGCTCACCTGACTCTCAGTTCCTCAGCCCAGCCTGAGAGCCCGAGCCAGGCCAGAGACGACCCAGCCTACCCCAGCTAGCAGCCGCCCCAGGCCGCAACCCTCTCGGTCGGCCTACCGCTCCAGACCGATCAAACCCACTGGCCATCGTTTCATTCCCTGCGCGCATCTCAACAAACGCCCTTGCGACAAGCCTTGTGCGCACAAAAGCCCCTTAGCCCCAAGCCTCAATCGAACCAGCCTCACCTGCGTCACCTTCCCCTCCCACTTACTCCTTGAGTGCACTCGGGCGCCGCTGTGCTCGCCTTGCCTTCCCCGATCCGGCTTGATCGAATCGTCATCAGCACCACCACCCGCATCAGCAGCAGCAGCAAGTGACAGCCATGGCCTCGCGTCGCAAGGTCCTCCTGAAGGTACGAAGCATGGCACATACCACAAAAGCATTCACAACGGGTGCCTTACCTGACACTTTTTTCCTCTCTCCTCTTTCAGGTCATCATCCTGGGAGATAGTGGGTACGTCAGACGACGTCCTATCCGTCATCTTGGGTTCTTGTCCTTGTCCCGGTCCAGGTCTGGGTCCGGGTCCGGCCGTGGTGTTGGCTGACCTCGTCTCACACACCCATGGAACTACACCACATCACATCAAAACAAGATCAACTGACACCACCCCTCCCCTCCCTTGCTGCACCTCTGCATCCCTTCTTACCAGAGTCGGCAAGACGTCGCTGATGAACCAATACGTCAACAAGCGCTTCTCGAACCAATACAAGGCCACCATCGGCGCCGATTTTCTGACCAAGGAAGTCATGGTCGATGATCGACTCGTAACCATGCAGGTGAATAACCAACTCAAACCACTTTGTGAGGGGGTACGTGACTCGACTCAACTGATACCCTCCCCCTCCACCCTCCACTCCCGCCTTTGACCGCGTCATCAATCAGTTATGGGACACGGCCGGCCAAGAACGTTTCCAATCGCTCGGCGTCGCTTTTTATCGAGGTGCGGATTGTTGCGTCCTCGTCTACGACGTCAATTCGAGCAAGTCGTTCGAAACGCTCGATAGTTGGAGGGACGAGTTCTTGATCCAGGTCCGTTCAATTTGACGCACGCACCCACCCGAGGGGGGGAGGATGAGAATGGCTCCGTCCCGAAAACTGATTTTCTCATACGTGGGGGTACACGCTGGTGGAGGACAGGCCTCACCGAGAGATCCGGAGAATTTCCCCTTTGTCGTGATTGGGAACAAGATTGATGTCGAGGAGGGTAAACGGATGGTCAGTTTTCCATTGGACGATGTCGCCGAGCCATCAAACGAAAAGAACTAACTCGAACGCTTTCTGGAAACTACCCACTCCACCCTCTTCACCCCACCCAACCCCCGACTTACTGCGAACAGGTCTCTCAAAAACGAGCCATGACGTGGTGCCAATCTAAAGGCAACATCCCTTACTTTGAAACATCGGCCAAGGAAGCGATCAACGTCGAGCAGGCGTTCCAAGCCGCTTGCAAGAATGCGCTCTCGCAGGAATCCGAGGCCGATCTGTGAGCAAAGACACCTTTCGCACTTTGAATCAGTGAGGGCTTTTTAACTTGAGGGTATTGATCTGTATTCTTATTTCTCGAATAGGTATTCGGACTACCCGGACGCGATCAAGATCAACGCGCATGACGCGGACCAGTCGTATGGTTGTACTTGCTAGAGAGCATTGCTTTCATGATGGTTCGGCTTTCCTCCTACCGTTCCCTATAACTATCTTTTGGCTTTCTTTTTGGACCCTCGCATAATACTCCTTACTTCACTCACCGCGGTGAATGAGCTTTCTCTCGCTACTCTTTCGGTCGGTCTCGCCCAAGCTTCAACTTTCTCTGTGCCTCCCCTTTTTCCTCCTACACAGCTTTTCCGCTTTGCTCTTCTTCCATGTCGTTTTTTACTCCTCCCATTTCCCTTCCTAGCGGCTTCTGATCGGTCATGTGTAAAACATAACCAACCTACAACCCCAACACCCCTCGAGCCCAGTCCCAGTTGGGCTCGGCACGTCGTCCGCCAGCAGGCACGTCGTCCGTCGCACGTCGCCACCGTGTCGCCGCCACCTGCACCCGAGTCCGGACGCGCGCGGCGACTGGCGCAGTAGCGCGACTGGGACTGTCGTTTTGAGCCTTCCCAATCCAGGGTTACTCTCTCTCACATCCACCTTCCCCAACTCATTCGACATCCCATCCTCATCCCTCGTCCGTCAGTCAATCGAGACAAGGGTTCAAAAGACCTCCAATCCGCGCCGCTTCCACCACGAAACGCCTTACCGTCGATTAGCAACTCCAGTTACTAGCTGAGGGAGGACTCGGGCTCGGACCCACACCCACACACCCACACCCTTTTCAAACCCTTGTCAGCTTTTGAGGGCCTACGGAAACCGCGAAAAAGATCATGCCGGCCCCACAACAGAGTTACGATATGTTGGCCAAGGTAGATTGACCTTTTGCATCAAGCGGTGGAACTCAACTTGGGGATGGGGGAGGGCGTGGGGAAGAGGTGTCGTTCGTCGACGTGGGTGCGTGGATCGAGGAGGAGGCTGTTCAATGTTGAACGGCGTCACGGCCTGGGGTGGGCCTTGACACGCGCAATGAGTGCAAGTGCGACGGCGCTTAGAAGGGGATCACGCACAGAGTTGAACAGGATCGGGGAGAGCATTGCATGTTATTGATGGTGGTCGTGGTGGTGGTCGTCGTCATCGTTGCATGTCCCCATCCTCCCAAAGCGATGATCAGCGTGAACTGACCCTAACGCGTTCTCCCCCTTCCCCCCTCCACCCCAACCCGCTCTACGTTCGACACCCCTCCTGCGTGCCATGGTATGGTAGATGTTGTTGATTGGTGATTCAGGTCAGTCCCCCTCCTTTCATCCATTCGTTCATGTGGAGTGTACGTGGGCCGGAACTGATGGGTCCCCTGTTGCTCTTCCCCGGGCTCGAACCGCTTCGTCGTCGTCGTCGTCGTCGTCCTCCTCGTCGTCCTCGTCGTCATCGTCAAAACAAAAAAGGCGTCGGTAAATCGTGCCTCTTGCTACGATTCTGCGACGACGCATGGACGCCTTCGTTCATCACGACGATCGGGATCGATTTCAAGATCCGCACGATCGAGTTGGACGGCAAGCGGATCAAATTGCAGATCGTACGTTTACCGCACCGAGTTATTTTACTTTTTCAGGGCGGAGTGAATGGGTTCTGATGTCGTTGCGGGGTTTTTTTTTGTCATAGTGGGATACGGCCGGACAAGAACGCTTCCGAACGATCACGACGGCCTACTACCGCGGAGCAATGGGCATCCTCTTGGTCTATGACGTGACCGATGAGAGGAGTTTCAACAGTAAGCACTTACTTGAAGAAGGGGAGTGAAATGGGACGAGTCTGATGTGGGTCTTCATCTCTTGTATTCCTTTTTTGGCATGGCCGTGGTGCACAGACATCCGAACGTGGCATTCCAACGTCGAACAACATGCAAGCGAAGGCGTCAACAAGATCTTGATCGGGAACAAGTGCGATTGGTCCGATAAGAAGGTTCGTCGGATCTGGGAGGGGGGAGGAGATAAATTTTGGCAATGGGAAGATGCAATCGTGGCTGACATGCTATTGGCCCATACTTGGAATAGGTGATCACGGAACAACAAGGTCAAGACCTCGCGGACGAGTTGGGCCTGAGGTTCCTCGAGACCTCGGCCAAGACCAACATCAACGTCGAAGAAGCCTTCTTCGCTTTGGCCAGGTAAGTCGGTCAAGGAACGGTATCCCTCTTTACCGAATGAAAAGCCGTTCATTAACACTCTTCCCCTCCGTTCTCGTTCTCGTTCTCGTTCTCGTCCTCATTTTCGGCAATTGCTCGTGTCTCAGGGACATCAAAGCCCGATTAATCGATACGGTTGGCAACGACGGTTCCGGTGGTCCGAATGGCGGCAACGGCGGGTCGGGCAATAGCATCGGGTTGAATGAGGGGGGAGGTCAGGCCAAGAGTGGGTGTTGCTAAACGAGGGATGAGTGGAGAGGGGGGGCCTAGTTGAGATGTAGGAGAGGGGCAGAGAAGGGGGAAGTTACATAGGGAGATTTCTTGCGCGAACCTTTTTTTTCTTTCTCGTCTTCTTCTTCGCCCGTTCGGTTTGATTTGTTTCCTTTTACTGTTCCTATTTCTTTCTTTTCTTTTTCCTGTCCGTGTTTTCTTCTTCTCCATGATGGTCAATTCCATACCGTTCCCATTTCAACTCACGATTGAAGTTATAGTCACCGAAATCGGGGATATCGCAATGGGGGTGGAACATCCTCATGACTTTTCCTAGACGAAAACATACACAAAGAGATCACCCGAAGACCTATGAATATCTCCACTAGGTATAATGGTCAGGTTACTGACGAGCGAAGCAGATTGACAAAAGGCGAGAAGACGAAGGGTCATGACTTTCAAGTGATGACGTTTGCTTTCGGTGGGGTGGGGCGCGCCGAGGTTGTGGGCGCTCAACGGCGACATTACACGCTGCTTGCACTTTCCTTCCTAGTACACCACTTCACGCACAAGCACTTTTTTCCTACACCGGTGAGTTCTTGAAGCCCTGTCCTAGGTACTTTTGATTGTGTATCCTCCGCCGAATCGGCTCTTTTGCGCCGTGAATCTGGGCAGACGGGTCATGTTTCACGCCGCACGCGACCCGGTCGTCGGCTCGGCCTACTTCGATGGTAGTGGTGGTTCGGACTAGTGATGACGATGACGGATGGGCCAACCAGTGCAGGCCTCTGGGCAGGTCATTCATTGGCAGTTGCGTGACCTGCTGATGTTCTCACGTCTAAAGGGAGGGTGCTTAGGTGCGAGTTGTCAACCTTAGAGTGGTGGTGCATGACGTGCATGACGTGGTCGTAGCTGGAGCCAGAGCTTTCATAAGCTTATCAGTTGCTTTCGAACGGCGCCGGTTCGTGCGGCCCCTACCCCGAGTCGACTGGTGTTGGTTGCATGTATGCTCTAGAGCGAGGATTGAGTACTGACATTTCATGATGTTCCTCCGCTCGACCAATTTCACTCCCTCATCGGCTGCTATGCATGCTCCGATCATGAATGATTCGGGCTCTTCTTGTGGGCTCCCCCGTTCTCATTCTCGTTCTCGCACGGCGACGCCCTTGGACGCCTCACTGCTCTACGCGGCCGGTGCTGTCTCTTTCTGCCCCTCTTCCTCCCTCCCCTCTCGCTCACTCACTCAACTCCCAGCCCACACCCACACCTCCACATCAACGCACCCTTACCCCGAAACAGCAACACGTAATGGCCTCCGCTCAAGCCAAGTTCGATTACTACATCTCCCAAGTTGACGTGAGTCCTCTTCTCTCTCTTTTTCTTTCGCGATCGATCGAATCGTCGTCATTTCACCCCATGCGCGATTGCGTCGTCGTACACCCCGGCCTGAGGCCTGCTGCCTGGGCTGAGGCTGTGGGGGGTTCCTTTGTTCCATCTGTGCTGACTGCTCATGGTGTCTTTCTTTGGATCGTTCACAGAAAGAGGTAGGTGGTACAGAGATCGAACCAGGTCACGAGATGTCTCGTAGCTGATGTTGTTTCGTCGTACATTTCCCCTTTCCCCCTCGTTCGCGCCTGGCTCTGGCTCTCTGCGCCTTTTCACACCGCCTGCCTTGTTCGCCTCACTCGCGTCGTCGCCCCCGGTCCTGGACGGACCCTCGCTCGGCCTCGACCGATCGCACCAACTTCAACCTCGCCCCTCTTCGCACAGTTGTCCAAGTACCCCGGTAAGCGTCCACTCGCACACCATGCATTGACAAAGGAGCGTTCAAGCTGACCCCACCCGTGTACCCATTCCCCACTCAGCCCTCAACAAGCTCGAACAGCAGTTGAACGTGCCCAAGGCCTACGCCGTGCTCGGGGTCGGAGCCTTCTACTCCTCCTTCATCTTCTTCAACATCTTTGCCGGGTTCTTGTCCAACCTGCTCGGATGGGCCCTCCCCGCCTACTTGTCCCTCAAGGCGTTGGACACCCCCGGACATGATGAGTAAGTTTCACGGTGCAGTCACATTTGGTGGATAGCCGATGTGCGGGTGTAATCGCCGCCGGGAGCCTTTCGGGCTGGGCTAGCCGGGGGAGACCGATTAACCGAGGGGGAGTGGGCGATCGAGTCATACCGAAAACTGACACCTCGGCAATTGGCTTTCTGGCTCTCTTTCAAAAAGTGACACGCAATGGCTCACGTACTGGGTCATCTTTGGCGGCTTCAACTTCCTCGAGTCCATGTCGACCGTCATTGTCGCCTGGTAAATTCGCCGGAAGTGATTGAATGATGCAAGGCGGTAAACTGATGGGGTTTGTTGTGGGTATGGTGTGGCTCTTTTAGGTTCCCTTACTACTACACGTTCAAGACCATCTTCATCCTTTGTAAGTCACCTGCGCTTACTGGGATGTGTTGCTGATCGGAGAACAAGGAACTGATCCGATTGATTCACAACTTCTTTAGACTTGATCCTCCCGTACGCTTTTCAGCCGAAACCTGGGCTGGATTCCGAATAAACCAAAGACGGATCGCTGACCTTCCCCGTTCCGATCCCTTCGACTTCCACAGTTCGACTCGCGGCGCGACCGTCGTCTTCAACAAGGTGCTCCGACCCGTCATCGCCAACAACAAGCCCGCGACGTCGACTACGCCCGTGGCGAACCCCCAATAACGGAACGCGAACATCGTTTGATCCACGGGAACGAAAGGTGCTTTAAATGAAACGACGATGACGATGAGGAGGATTGGGAGAGGTGTATGGGGGATGTGAGGAAGGAAGGGAAGAGGATGGATTGCATGCACCTTTTTTCTCGTCGTTGATTGTCCCTTCACCTAGCCTGGCCTGATATTTCCTCGAAGTTTGATATGTCTGACGAAACCCTTTTCAATTTTATGCGCTGCTCTACTACTCCCTCCTCCATTCCTCCACTGGCATCGTCGCGTTCCCCTTGTCCATTTCTGCGTTACTACTTTGTGTCATTCTCTGTGATGTGATGTGTGCTGTGTGATACTTGATGAACTTTCTTTCTTTTCTCGCCTTCGGAATGGAAGTTTGAACGGCGACTCTTATTAAAAGAAACGACCGCCTAATGGTCAAGACAGCACGGGTCAAAGGGACCAGCTCTCACAGGGAGGTAAATATTGAGAAAACGATCGGACTGCTTGGTTGGGAAAGAAGATCGAACGAGGTCGTCGAACGTTTTTTGAGCTTTCGAGAGCGTCTCATTTTGCAAAAAAAAGAGTCCTCTTTCTTTCCCGGGCGAAAAGAAAGAGGGACCTACACGGTCCCTAAATTTTGGACGAACGGGGAATCGAACCCCGGACCTTTCGCAGACGAGTTTATAAAATGCGAAGCGAACATTATACCAACTAAACCATCCGCCCAGATAGAAAGGTCTTTGATGTGGGTCAATTAATACACAACAACAAATTACGTGACCCCGGTTATCATCGTCGACTTCCATTTTAGTTTTTGCGTAGGCCGAACAGGGGGAACAGGAATTGGGGGCAATATGATGGACAAGTTCTACAAATAAAAAAGTCGGTAAAAAAAACCGTCGGCTTGTGAACAAGGTTCGGTACCCGTGGAAGGAGGGGCGTGTCCAGCGTTTCCCGGATGGGGTCTCTCAGAGTGGGCGGCAACACTTCTGGAGATGGCTTCATGACCGGTTCGCGTCTGCTGCGGAGCAGGATACGCACTGGCGGCTCATGTATGATGCAACACCAACGCGCAAGAAGCAGCACTACCAAAGTCACGCTACTTCGCCGTTGTATTTATTCTGTGGCAACGATGCAGCGGTCATCGAGACGGTGTCGCACTACTTCTTCGGGTGCGCGTACTCGGCCAGCTTCTGGGGCGAGGTGCTGCGCATTCTGTTCGACAAGCTTGGCATCGAGGATACCGACGTCGATCCGTCGACGTTCACCCAGGAGCAGCTGACTATGGGGCTCCCCCTTTTGCGGGGTCGTAGGAGAACGACCTCGAAGTGGATGTGGGTTCGGTTGGCTTGTGGGATCGGCTTCCAGCGGTTGCACCTGATTCTCTGAAGGGTCCATCAGCGATTCGAGAAGGATCGTGTCGTGGCACCTCCCTCGATCCCCAGCGCGCTTAGGGCGTTCGAGCGAGACTTTCTCTCTCGGGCGGGCTTTGTTCCTGGGGCTCGAGATTAGGAGGTGTGAATTCCCGGTTAAGTCCCTCCTTCCTTTCCTCTCCTTTTCTCTTTTTCAGGGGTCGAGTTTCGGAAGTTGACTGCCCCGAAACTTGTTGCGCAGTGGAAGGCTGCGCACCCCTCTTCCGCCCCGTGGTGGTTTCGTTGGATCGGCAAGAAGGGTCGTAGGGTCGATCGTGTTGGTCAAGATTCGTGTAATGGCGAGGCTCGTTTTTGGATGGCTCGTTTGACTCGACGGCTCAATAGCCAGCGCTCGAGATTCAGCCAAGGGAGGACTTCAGGCGTTGTTGGGGTGAAGAGTAGCTGGGGCTTGGCTGCGGCCTATTAGTCCTTGGGGACCTCTAGCTCTGACCTCGACCCCTCCCTTGGCCCCTCGGGCGTATTCCCCCCTCTCCTTTTCTTGTGTCTAGCTTTTAGGTTCTCGTTTTCTGGTGGTGGCTTTTGTATATGTCTCCTTTCTTTCTAGATGCTCCCCGGTTTTCACGTATCTTCGCTCCCGATTCTGGGATGTGAAGCGGCAGGCAGGTTCACCGCACGTTGGAATCCGCTTCAGATGCTCGGCGAGTTTTGATCCGTGCAGCGCTCTTTGCGCGCAGGAGTTTGATCATCACCCATCTGTTTGTCGTCGACGCATATAATCACTTTTACCTCTCTTTGTAACGGTCCCACGGAACCCCAAGATTGTAATTTATGAACCAAGATCAAACAAAAAAGCGGAAAGCAAGGGGAGACAGGAAATTGGGGCCATGAACAAATTCTACCTAAAAAAAAAAAAAAAAAAAAAAAAAAAAAAAAAAAAAAAAAAAAAAAAAAAAAAAAACGGGCTTCGCTTGGTCTCGTGAACTATTGTTGGAGGGTAGTTAGAAAGGCGAATGACCGGTTGTAGCGCTATGATTAATTCCGCGAAAGTAGGTATGAGCGGGCTTCAGCCGAGGACCTATACAATGATGCCAGCGTGGCCTGGGCGTCGCCGAGCTCTTTTCGCTTGGGGATGTCGTGTTCTTGCACGCTTTCTCAGCCTTTGCCCCCGTGGTTGTATGGTTTTGGTGGGCATAGCGGATTTGGATGTCTGTATGGTCCAGAACAGCAGGGTCTGGTGATGTTGTGAATCTCATCTTTAGAAGTCGACATCAAGCCGAGGAGGCACTGCTGCGCAGAATCCCTCAAGACAGTGCCGTCGCTGTTCGAGCATCCAAGTTCAGAGACCCATCAGTGGCAATTCGCCCCTGTCTTGTTTCAAAACAAACGCACCTGTTTACTGTGTACCAAGGCACCTACTACATCGAGCGACTGGTACCTAGAGTCAGGGCCTACGAGACTGGAGATTTACGCTCGATTAGGGAATCGTTCTTTCAATCCCGCCCTCGCTGCTCGGCGCGGTTAAACTTGCCTCTCTGGGAGGCGGCACCGCACGGCGTCAGGGCGCCGGCGGGCGATCGGTGCACCGCCAGTAGGATCCCATGTGATCGACAGCTTTCGGGTGCGGTCCAAACGAGATCGGCAAGTGTATGCTCGTGAATCTGCAGACGCCCAACACCGCCTCACTTGAAAAACCTTGCGTCGGCTTTGGCCACACCTTCAAGCACCGTCAAACTGAGCCTGCAAGAGTTGCCCGATTCCGAGCCTCCCGGCAGGCCTGCTGTCTGCTTCCGCTTCGTATCTACCACGAATCAGCGTTCAATCGTTTTCACTCGACCATCAAGAATGAAATTCCTCGTATTTTTATCGATTGCCGGTCTGTCGTCACTCGAATTGATCTTGGCAACCGGTGCATCCGTCTCGGGGGCCGCCGCACGTCGGGGCCAAAGGCGAGCCGTTCAACTTGAAGCTCGGGATGCGCAGACGGACTGTGACGAGACTGCACCAGCTTGCGGGAGCGCTTTCCAAATAGCGACGCAGTGTCCACCAGGAACGGAGTCCATCACAGGAATGGGATGCATCGGTCTGGAGTGCATGGCGCACTCGCAAGACGGTGAGTATCTTACCTTTTTGTGCGAGCAAATTCTTCGAGGCGCGGCTTGACCAGGGACTGACGCCTCAGTCACGCCTCACCTTGGCTTGTTGAATCCGTACAGGCCAAGGCTGTTGCACAGATCCTTGGGCTGTTGCCTGTTCTGACCCCTCGACTTCTATTGAATGCACATTGGGTCATACTCTTGTGGGGACCACTTGCTTGGCGGGTGCCTATTGCTCGAGCACCAACACGGTTCTTTCGGACGATGGTAAGTCTTCCGTCTGCCAACAGCTCGCGAGTAGTCGATGGCGCGTGAGCTAACTCTGCTCGTGTCCAAATAATCTACAGGTGTGGGATGCTGCATGGACGCAAACGCGGCCTCGTGTTCAAACATGATCACACCAACGAGCTGCGCGGAAAATTACGAGCTCGAAGGGTCGGGAATCTATCGCTGCGTTTTCAATGAGGGTTCGAGTCTGGGATCTCAGAATCTTTTGGAAACTTGAGCGAACACTTTGTTATTCGAATAAAGGACTCCTTCTGAATATCGCCGTGCATCAAAGTTTGAAGCTCGATGTGTATTTACATTTTGGGCAGTTGGAAAGCATATTTGGGACTCGCAACGTCTCGAGATCGGTGACCAGGCTGGTCACGTGCCACAAGTAGTATGTGAAAGAGACGAACATGTCAGAAAGTTGAACTGAAATGATGTATCTATGCTTTGTGCCTGATGGAGAAAGTACCGCGTCTGGACAAGAATGAGGTTTGCTCACCGGTCCGACTTTTGCACTCTTTTTTGATTGTCTGAAACCACTGCATCCAAACGAGCCAAGTCGCACGCAGTTCAGGCGAGGCGCCAGGCTCGGTTCCCGCCCCCGCACCTGCCTCTCTTGGCTTCCCGACGGATCGCTGGAATTGACGACCGCCCTGATCGGCCGAGTAAACCTAGATCGGGGAGACCCCTCCGTCTGGGCCCTGGATTTCTGCATCGCACATCCAGAATCAGCATGAAGCTGCATCATATGGACAGTCCAAACCGCGTTCTTGGCTTGTCCATTCAAGGACGTGCCACTGCAGCCTGTGCCGCCTCAGGTGCAACCTGCTGCCTCGCACCTTCAACTTTGGCTCGACCTCATAGCATCCGCAGGGTGTGACGCGTCGTTCGGAGCCCATCTTCAGAGATGAAGCTACTGTTCCCCCTGTCTTTCGTCGCGCTAGCATTGGTGCAGCTTGTCTCGGCATCCGAACGGCGCGCGACCGTGCAGCTCCGAGTCGAACCTCGCGCCGCTGCAAACCTGACGAAGTGCTTCAACAATCAGTTCCGCGACCCTACGGGTGAGTACACGGGCCTGTTGATCGATGATACCGCTGGGTCTGATACCTAACGTTATTCGCCGTCTCGCAGCCAAGGCGTGCACCTTCTGCACCGAGCTGTTCGAAGCAAACGTTGCAACATGCACCTCCAGACGCCCGACCTCATGGTAGGTGGATGTCTGAAACCTAGCCCACTCGAATGCTAAAAATGAGGGCGTCCATCCCGTACAGGCAAAGATTCGCGCATGCTTCTGACTCCTCAACTTGCGGTTGTCGCATCACTCTGGTGAACCTCGATCTTGGTCTGAAGGTACGAAACCGTCTTTCAAAGCTGTCTCTGATACGTAGCGCTTGCTCGCTGTCCAGGGACTCACGTCTCCTCTTTGAACCTACAGGCGAAATTTGCCTGCCCTGCCCCGACCCTTTGGCTCGGAAATGCAGTATCAAGGGTGTGTCGACTGCATGCAGTCGCGGACTACTCCGAAATGGGACGTGTACTCTCGTCACCTGTACAGGGTCGACGTACCCTTCAGAGCTGGGTTAGTCCATCCGCTCTACCTGATCAGGCTCGCCCGAACCACGACTGACGCGAGAATGACTTTGGCCCGTGACAGGCAAGCTCTGCCTCCGCTGCCGAGACAAGTGGGCACTTGCGTGTAACGCGACGTTTTCCGCGTCATGTCGCTCGGGCAGCACCCTGTCAAATGGAACTTGCGTCCCGATGTGCTCGGCGCCTCAAGTGCTGGCCAAGAATCGTCAGTCTTAATCACCTTCAGAATTTGTATTCCCGCCACGTTAGCTGAAGAGAGCTGTCATTGCTCACACTAGGTCTCGAATGCTGTTCGGATGTGCGAGCGACCTCGTGCGCATCAAAGTGGGAACCTTCTTCGTGTCAAGTCGGCTACGAGGTCAAGAACAACATCTGCGTGGCCATCACCTGCACTTTACCCAACGTCATGTCTCAAGATGGTCAGTACCGCCACGCAATCATGATTCGTCGTCCGGTAACAGTGTAACTGATGACGAGAGAGTTTTGCTGTGATTAGGCAGGGGATGCTGCCGCGATCCCTATGCTGCAGGATGTTCGATTCGAGCAAATTCGACGTCCTGCGTGGCCGGCTACGTTGCCGTGGATGGTGTTTGCATTACCACCAATTGCACATCGCCTTCCATACTTGCGCAAGATGGTACGTCGCTATTTACCCACCTCACTTCCAATCCTGAGATGAAAATGATGGAAACGCTGTTGATGGCCCAACAGGCATTGGATGCTGCCGCGATCCCTATGCGGCGTCCTGCTCGGATCGGTTCACCTCGAAATCGTGCTCTTCGGGCTACATGATTGTTGGAAATAAATGCCAACAAATGCGATGCCCTCCCCCCGGCGTTTCGGCCGACGACGGTGAGTGGGTCAAGCTTCTTGCATCCGCGTTTCTCTCGAGCAATCGCTGAGGCCGCTGTTCGCTCAGACGGCGGTTGCTGCACGGACCCGAACGCTGCATCTTGCTGGAACATTGGTCAGCCGAGCTCGTGCAAGCCTGAATGGGAGTATCTTGGTGGAGGATGGTGCACGGCGATCTATTGTCAACCCCCTAATGCCGTCTTGTCCCAGAATGGTGAGTCCGATTCTTCCTCTCGGTGCTCGAGCCCTCGGTGACTAACCTTCAAGCAAAACAGGCCGAGGCTGCTGTTCGGACCCTTTGGCTACGTCTTGCTCGGACCCCGATACCCCGACTGAATGCGTGTTCGGCCACAAAGTCATCGATAATGCGTGTACGGCTGTCGTGACGTGCGTCGATCCGAACCCCGTCTAACAGCCGATGGTGAGCTCGTCGATATTGCACGATTCTGGCTTCGACAGTGGGACTGACGATCGTTGGCATTTGTCATACAATAGGTACAGGATGTTGCGTCAACGAACTGGCCACGGCTTGCTCGACACCGACGTTCACCACCGCTTGCAAAGGCTGGTACGTCGCGAGGAATGATGGCAAATGCTACAAGACTCATCCCCAATGAGTGATCGAAATGGCCAGTTGAGTCTGCTCTGGGCCCACATCATACTATATCCACTTTCCATAGATTCTGCGATGGAATTACATAACAAATTAGCCATCTATACCGCTGTCCCTTCTCTTTTCCTTTCTTGTTCTTTCTGATACGTTTATACGCGGCCGCCGGCGGCCGCCGTGATCCCCCTCAGCTCAGTGTTATATATCTACACCACCGCTCTCTACCGCTTTCCATACCACCGCATCTCGAAAATATTGAAAATGGCTCAGAAAAATAAGCAGCACGGCTATCTCGTAAGAATTGACTAGTCGCTGTGTGCTGTTCGTGGCGCCGACTCACTCCTCAATTGCGCCCGCGTCCAAAAAGGCCGGCTCGATTCAGCTTGCGCAACGAGGCACGAGGCTCACTAATTATGATGACGGAATCTACCTTTGCCGGTTCGGGCGAAAAAATTGCCCCTCCTGGAGATTCTACTGATGGCTTCGGAGTCCTGGCGACATCGTTCGCACACTCCTTGCATACCTACCTTGATCGTCAAAGATGGAAAGCAGCACTTAATCGTTTTCTCTCTCGTGCATCGACTCGGCAATTCCGCATTGTTCATGTCACATACTGTGGAATCCTTGGAGTAGTCCTGATTAAGGAGGCGGCGCGCCGACGTCGCCTTTATCGACGATCTGCCCCTTTTCCTTTCAATCTCTTTTCACCCCACCTGAAGCGACTGATTCCTCAAATCACCAACGAGATTGTCTCAATCGGTATCGATTCTCGACAATGAAGCTCTCAATGCTACTCTCGATGGCTATCACTCTACCGGTTTTGCATTCAGTCTCGGCGGCCCCTATCAGTGCTGTCGGCAGCATTGCCGGAGCACCGAACCTGGTCTCGCGCGGAATTGGACGAGATCCCAATCACATCGAGCCCGTCCCGGCGGATTTGGAGTCGCGCAGGATCGGTCGACATCCCAGTCACGTTGATCCCGTCCGGGAAGCTCCTGTCACTGACGGAGCCTCCGACTTGATCTCGTGCGGGTTTGGACGACACTCCAGTCACATCGATTCGGTCGCCGAGACCGTCATCAATGCGATCGTCACGGATGTCACCTGCAACTAGCTGGATATGCTGGCTTGTGATGGTACTTTATCCCACCTTTCGCATTCGTCCAACGCACAAAGCTAATGATTCGGAATCTCTCTGGAGCTAGGCAAGATGTAGGCTTCCAAGATCGATGGAAGTCGAAAGCGGAAAACCCAGTTGTTCTCTCTGTATTGGACGACAATTAAGAGAGGGTACGAGTCCTTGAATCGTATTCCGATAAAATATGAAGAGAAATCAAAGTTGTTGCAATGCCGATGAGCTGTCTTCACGACGGCATCGGGTGCTGTCGGGACCCCATCGCTAGCGCCTGTACTGATTTGCGGACGTCAACGGCATGTGTGGAGAGCTACGCTCTCTCAAAACATTTCCTACTTGTGGGTGTTCTTTGGAGATATAAGGTTCCCGTGGGTTTAGGTGCCCTGTATTAGATGGAATGCACCCCAGCTGTTTAGCAGAAAGAACTAGGACGCGTCTCGTCGACGACGGCTTTACACAAAGGGTGAGCGCGACGTCGCCTCCCCGCGGCCGGTTACTGCAACCTCGTCCGATCTCTCGTGAATCTGAGTTGGTTATGCCGGTTGGCCCAGGGATCACTGTGATGATTCACGGCGCTAGTAGTCTACACTGCACCGCGCCGTGTGATACAGTGCGTGCAGCGGGTCCCGGCCCATAGATCCGCGTGTTTAATTCAAGAGGTTGCAGCACGCCGGCTCCCCAAAAAACTCCGAGGAGGTGCTCGGGAATAAGTCTCGCGGTTGGCGGTCCGGCTCGGCGCCCGGCCATGGCCTGTGAAAATAAGAATAGGCGCACTCACTAGTTCGTTGAGGGAAAAATTCCACGCCACCTCTATTCTCCGAGGCGATAGAGAAAAGACATTCGAAAAGTCTATAAATTGTGGAGACTTGTAGCACAACAGGGGGCTCGGTTTCGAAGCTTCTGGCATCCGAAGTCTTCCGATCGGTGCCAACTGGTTCGGGCCCGGCGTGACTTTTGCCGAGGCTGCTTTGGTCAGCGCAGGTCAGCGCGGTCAAGTAAGTCAGCCAGAGAGTGGAGGCACGGTTGTCAGCCAGTTGTCTGCACCAGCCCTTCACGATCTCATCCCACCTGACTGCATCACTTGCTCTCAACACAATTCAGCTCGAACCCTCCTCCTACTCGACCTTCGGCTCCACCTCTGCACCCACCTCCGATCACCATGTCGTCCGCTGCCGATTTGCTCAGTCAGCCGGTGACGTTCCACCAGTCGGGCAAGCAGTCGCCCAATGTGTTGCTCAAGTCGGCCATGACCGAGAGGTTGTGCACCTACGACCAGGAAGATCTGGCTTCCCGAGGACAGTGAGTCGACATCATCTTTTACGCTTTTCCCGGAGCCCTACCTCGTTCCGCCTGGCAATGTCCGAGGAGAGCCCAGTGAGCCCCTTGCGAAATGTGTAGGGGAGCATGGACTCGAGGAGGAACGAGCTGGCTTGCATACTTTTCTCTCAGTGCGACTGTCAGAGTTTGCCTGGCGCAACCTCAGAGAATTGACGACTTTTCCATGTCGAACAGGCCTACCCCTGAATACATCAAGTTGTACGAAGAATGGGGCAAGGGCAAGACGGGCGTGATCGTGCTCGGCAACATCCCCGTCGATCGAGAGGGCCTCGAGGCGCAAAAGAACGCCATCATTGACAAGCGCTCGGTGAGTTCATCCTGAACAAGTAAACTATACTTCGGCAATCTACTTACACAACCCGTTGGCTCACAGTCCTGGGACCCCGTCGAGGCTTTCAAGCCCGTCATCGCCGCTGCCAAAGCTCACGGCTCGCTCGTCATCGGCCAATTGACCCACGGTGGTCGACAAGTCTCGACGGCTGTCACCTCGCAACCCATCTCGTCGTCCGACATCCAACAACCCCCCGCTATGGGTATGGAGTTCGCCAAACCCCGCCCGGCGACGATCGCAGAAATCGATGGGCTCGTCGAGGCTTGGGCTTACGCCGCGGAAGTTTTGTACAAGGCTGGAGCTGATGGTGCCCAGTTGCACGGTGCTCATGGGTGAGCTCAATCTCTCGATTTCGGAGTCCGTAAGCCAAATGCTAACGTCGCTCTTGAAATCGCGTAGTTACCTCCTGAGTCAATTCCTCTCGGCCCGAGTCAATAGACGAACGGACGACTACGGTGGATTGCTCGAGAACCGTTACCGCATCGTGTCGCGCATCCTCGCGGCGATGCGTGAGCGCGTCCCCTTGGACAAGTTCATCCTTTCGGTCAAGTTGAACTCGGCCGACTTCCAAGAGGGTGGTTTCACCGAGGGAGAGTCCAAGCAGGTCTGCCAATGGTTGGAGAGGGACGGGGTCGATTTGATCGAGTTGAGTGGTGGAACGTACGAGGGTTCGGGCTTCAAGCATCGCAAGGAGTCGACCAAGAAGAGGGAGAGTTACTTCTTGGAATTCGCCGATGAGATCCGTAAGTCTTGGCGCCACTTTGCGCTTGTGCTGAGCCGCAAAGCTGACACGACCCTACTTTTCCCACCTCTCAGGCCCTTCTCTGAAGACGGCCAAGCTTGCCGTGACGGGTGGTTTCCGATCCCGCCGCGCGATGGAACAAGCGCTCTCGGACAAATCGTGCGACCTCATCGGCCTCGCCCGTCCCTTGACCGCCGAGCCTACTTTCTCGGGCGACCTCATCTCGGGGAAGACGACCGCCGCAAAGGAGAACAAGGTCGATCCTTCGGTCCAAACGATCACTTCGATTTACCAGATCCACCAGATTGCGAACAGGGTTGAGATTGTCGATTTGAGTGACGCGGCGTCGGCGGAGAAGGCGCTCAATAAGGCTTTGGGGAAGGACGAGAGTAAGGATGCCAAACACCCGGAGAACTAGATGTGCTTTTTCTAGAGTCGTTTTGAAGAGCAGACTATTTAAGTGAATAGATATACTATTATTGAGAAATAGATATTTCAATGCGGAAAGTCCATGTGCCTTTTGCAAATAAGTGAGAGAGATGAGAAAGAGAGGATTTCTGGTAATACAGAGAAAGATGTCTACTAATTGCAAGATGAATAGGTAGGATGCGGTATGAAGTACAACTACTGAGGGGTCTTTAAGTGGTCACGGACGGGGCGGCCGAAAGAACAGGGTAGGATGGTGGATCATGCCTGGAGACAGATGGGATACAAATTTGGTCAGTTTCAGAATCACAGTGTGAAAAGAAGCCTTTCTTTCCCATCCTGACGCCAGCGATAGCATCTCTAAAGTTCGAAAAGTCTGCTTTGTACACCACGGGTAAAACCAGACTCACATCTTCATCGACTACCTCTTTGCGAAGATAAAGGTCGATGATGCCTGAAAAGGCGGCGAAACCGAGACCTGATCGTGACAATGTAGTATGACGAAATCAATATACACTATGTCTATGAAGCTTCGGCTGAAACCTTCGGCACTCTTGTGCACTCACCGCCCAAAACCATGGCCCTCGGCCCCGAATTCCGGCCCAGGACGGCACCGGAGATGGCTCCTGCGTACAAGGCGTTGTAGATGTCGTTCTTTGCTCGGTACTTTAGTATCCATGTTCAGTCAGCTTTGAAGAGTCACAGCGCAAGAATATTCGCCACCCTCGAGGCCCACTCACTCCTTCGACGACACATTCTGTCCCGGCGTACAAAGCGCCAACCATGCCGAACCCTTTCCCCTGCCTCCACATGCCTTTGCCCATGTCCTTGAAAATGATCTTGGCCTTTTCGGAGGTCTTCATGCCATCGTATTGTGCGGCTCGGAACGGGTCTTCCAGCGTGAACGACGAGCCCATCAGCGAGAAGAAGGCACCGATACCGAAACCTGTAGGGAATGTAACATGAATGTCAATGCAAAGCTTTGATCAGAATTCCTCGTCTCTCGATTCCTCAATCGAACGCACCCATTGCACCACTGATGCCAGCCTTAGCAATCGGCGACTCGATCCCGGCCTGGACCCAGCGCATCTGCTTCATCTGGTACAGGATCTGTTGCCTTTCCTCCGGCGTCTTGGGTTCCCCTGTAGGTGAAGGCTCGTAGCCTGGTACGACGAAGGGGGCGGTGTATTCCATTACGGTTGAGGTGTGTGCGGTGCGTTGTGGTGAGGTGGTGCGGAGCTAACCGGAGTCTCGCACGCCGCTTGCGAAGCTCTCGCTTTCCAAGGCGATCGATCGTCTTGCGAGTGCGGAACGACACAGAGTCAAGCGCGGGTAGCATTGCTGCTCTCCTTCTTTCTTCTCCTCATCCCAGTCCAAGAGGCAGAAACCCTCACACTCTCTAAGATCCCAAGGTACGTCTAACTGCTCCCAACTCGCCGAGTCGACCGCTTCGCTCGCCCTGCGCACCAGAAACTCCGGGATTGTCGCAGCTCCCAGCTCACAAGCTCACCTGCCCGGCTTGACTTGACAGAAAAACAACGTCACAAACCAAACGGCCCCCTTACGACTCTTTCGAAAAAAAAAAAAGGTTTGATCAACCATGTCGCAAGCCCAAGCCTCCACTTCAACCTCCACCTCGACCCCTATCCAGGACCTGATCCTGCCACTCTTCGCTCGCTCGGTCCTGAACCTATTGCACATCTGGCCCGCGGTCCGCATCGCCATCACCCAAGGTTGGGCCCCTTCAACAGCGATCACGATCCTCGCCGAAGACGTCGTCGACCTCTTTTACACCACCGCTTTTTCGGACGATAACCCGAATGGAGAAACCGTCCCCGATCCTACGGACGTTGAGGATGTCCTTCTACATGTCCTTTCCAATGCTTTCAATTTGACTTTGGAGGATGGGTCCGAAGTCCAAGTGACCAAAGATGCGATCAAGATTTGGAAGGAATGCTTGAGGAGGGTTCAGAGTGAGCTTTCGGGGAGGGCCATCCCTGCTCCGGATGGGGAGGAAGGGATGTTGGAAGCGTTCGAGAAGGCGGCTGTCAAAGCCAAGGCGGAGGATGGGTTGGGCATGTACAGAGGAGCGACGAGGCAGGGTGACGAAAGTAGTGATGAGGACGATGAGGACGGGAATGAGGGAGATCGAGAGGGAGAGCAGGGGATGCAGGTCGATGAAGATCAAGAGATGGGCGAATTGATTGACACGACGGCGGTGGCAGCTTCTTCGAGGAGGCAGGAACCGGAGCTTGATGAGGATGGGTTTCAAATGGTCACGGGGAAACGTGGCGGAAGGAGGTGAAATGAAAGAGTCGTAGTTGGAGCTTATTCAGAAAGGCAAATGATGGAATGCCGGAGTTTGCTTGTGCAAAGCTGTTTCGATCTTATGACTGTGCTTCGCTCATCATTATTACCCCGTGAACGCTTTGTCACTGCGCTTGCCACAAATCCTGTGACGTTGGCTACGACCGCACCAAACCCCCTCTCCCTCCAATCCAGTGAGCGACAACAGTCCAACATTCGTCACAGCGAGCCCCACTTGAGAAAATGAAACACCCACCACTCCTTTACTTCACTTCGCTCGAGGTGCGTGCCCTCCTTTCATGGCCAGTGACACTTGTCTTACTGCAGCTTGTTCGGCCAAGGCCCGGGGGTACGCCGGAAATGCACAAATTTTCCTCAGAACGAGAAACTCGTCAGTTCTTTCTCGTTCTCCGATTCTCTCTCCGCTGCCTCTCATTTCTACATTGACGATGAACTCGCTAGGAGACTCTATTATTGACAACGCCTTATCTAAAATCTTCTAGGGAGAAGGTCTATTGGGACCCTCCTTACGACGAGCCACACGTCACGGGAAATTAAGACGCCGTCGAAGGCTCGTCGGACGCGACATTGGCGCGTCGCCAATGGGCCGAGAGGAAGCGAATTTCAGGTCGATCGAACCAAGACCTCAATTTCCGGATACGTATGGGTCGACTGTCAGGAGTTAAACTTGTTGAAATATTCCGACTTCGGGAATTTGGAAATGGGAAGGGTCTTTGGGTAGGTATGAATTTTCTGGTGGCCCTTTGAAACGTGGCGTGGACTGGTTTTTTCGTCCTATGCTGTCTTGAATGCCGAGATCGTTATGTGTTTAATAGTATGCCACGCTTTTGCAACCGCAAGTGTCGGAACAATATCGCCATCTGAGAGTCAAGAGGGTAAGAAATTCAGGACAAGGGTCAGCGCATACTTCATTACGGGGCCTTGACGGTCAGATGCAACGTACGTTCTGGAAACGTTCCGCGCTTCATTCCAGCACGTTTTGGCGCATTCTCTACAGAATGAGGGCAAGAAAATCGAAGAACTTCTTTCAATTTGGATTTATCTATGATGAGGTACCCATTCAAGCCCCATAATGTCCACCTCACTGGCAGATGATCTTCTTGGAAGCGCGTAGAGGTGACCGTGCCGCCTGACCTAGCTGCCGCTTGTGAACTTCAAGATGAGGTTGAAGATTGCCCTTGAAAGGTTCGGGTTGGGAACTGACATTTAAAGACCCGGCTTTAGCTTACATTGGCTGTACCCGTCGAGATATTTGGCTTAGTGGCTCACCTGGGTTGGGCCAAGACGACGCTGAAGAGGATGAGGAGAACGACCGTGACTGAGACAAGTCGAAGAGTACCTACAGTTGTACGGGTCCAGAAACTTCTGGTAAGGTTAAGGTGTCATGGACCAGGGTCAGTTGTGAGGATTGATACCTGCATGACCGTGGGTGCAGCGAGCCACCGTGACAGCAAAAGTGCGATCAATTCGATGCTCCACTCATTTGTGGGGCACAGGCTTGGGTGTGTGAATACCGTTGCGAGTGACTTACGATTCGTGCCTCGCGCAAGGGCCTTTACATGCCCTTCTCACCCTGAGTGCCATGCCACAGGCCTGAAATCTAGTCGATGTGGGAGCTGAAAAACCATCCGCCTTCCCTCAAAGGCTGACCAGTGACGTGTGACGACAGCGGAGAGGAGCAGGTGTCTCCTGACTAATACCACCTCCTGTCTATCGAGCTTGCTCGGCTATTTCCGTCCAACGCACATGCTCTGAACTCGAAGAGAGAGTCAGGTATTCCTTTAATGTGAGTGATTGGTAATACCCAGGGAATATGAACTCGGTATATCCGACTCATATGAGACTAATGCCGAGTATTAATCTGAAATTCCGAGTTTAGGTCGACTCGATCAAAGGCCACTCCTGCCAGCTGCAGGCGGCGCTTCTCTTTCTCGCCCCACACACGTCATCGCCCTCGCGACGACCCTTGCTCCCGAGCTCTTATCGACGCTAAACTGTTCGCCAACATGTCGGACGCTGCAGGATGGTCCTTGACCGAGTCGGGTCAGTCCTATTCTCAGCTTGATGTAGTCGCTCCCTTACAGTCTCTGACGCGTCGCTGCTCTCCTCCTCGCCCCCCCACCCTCGACGCCATCTTGCACTAAATCGTCCACGTGTCGCATGGCACCACTTCGACCAGATCCCGGAATTATGACTGGGATCTTGCACGAACTTGGCCTGAAATCGCTCGACGTCGAAGAACTCTACGCGCTCGACCCATCCCTGCTCAACAGCTTCGAGCCTCTGCACGCGCTCATCTTCCTCTTCAAATGGATAGGTCCCAAAGAACCGTCCACATCCGGTGGATTGTACGTCGAGATCCCGGACGAAAAGGGCTATTTCGCGCATCAGGTCATCAACAATGCGTGCGCTTCGATCGCGTTGATCAATGCGGTCATGAATTTGGGAGAGGACTGGGATTTAGGAGATGAGTTGAGTAACCTCAAGATGTTTAGTACGGGGTTGGGAGCCGAGGATAAAGGGTGGACGATCTCGAATTCGGAGAAGATCAGACAGGGTGAGTTTTTTTTGTGCGAGAGAAAGTAGGAAGGCTCGTACTAGGAAGCAAAGGAAACTGACTGGGACGACTGTTTCTTTTGTCCAGTGCACAACTCGTTCGCCAGAGCGGATCCGTTCCATCTCGAAGAAAGCCGACCACCAACCGATGATGATCATGCGTACCACTTCATCTGTCAGTCAGCCTTGAACAGTAATTACCTAGGAGAGCCATTCCGTCGGCGCGATCACAGACCTAGAGTCGTGCCCCACAGGGGGTCTCGACCTTGTGACTGACATCTGACGTGGCCTCATCAGGCTACGTACCGATAAGCGATACATTGTAAGCTCTTGAGCCACCTTCATAACCTTCGACATCAACTGAGTACCTTGCTATCCTCTATGATCAAACAGATACGAACTCGATGGTCTCAAACCTTCCCCCGTTTCCCATGGCGTCATCCCAGGCGGGAAAGAGAAATGGGCCTTGCATGCCAAAGAGTGCGTTTCCAACCCTTTCCAAAAAGAACTGCTTCGTTCATCAAACCATCACTCACTTCACTTCCCCTCCCCTTCCAGTGTCCTCGAACGCCGCATCTCCACCCACCCCCCTGGCGAAGTCATGTTCAATCTCCTCTGCATCACCTCGCGCCGGCATCAACTCGAGCAGAAACTGGCCAAAATACAATCGTCCACATCCGCAGGATCGGGGGATGATGGCTCTGAATGGGAGATGAAGGAACAATTGAAGGAGATTGAGGAGAGGTTGAAAGGATGGGAAGTGGAGAATGAGTTGAGGCGACATAACTATGTGGGGTTGGTACGTCCTCTAGACTTATTCACTACCGGAATGTTTGGGGTTGATGTCGGGCTTTCTATCTACTGATCACACCTCACGACTTTGACGATCTGTAACTCTGCAGATCCACGCCCTCCTACTCGAACTTGCCAGAAAGGGGGAACTGACCCCCGCCATCGAGGGTGCGAAGAAGACGATGCAGAAGAAGGTCGAGGAGAGGAAGAGTAAAGGACAGGAAATGGAATTGGACGACTAGACATCTTCATTAACAGTACTCAAAAATTCGGTTTGACTGTGATCAAATAAAAACAAAAATAAAGTGACTGTATGTGTGCAGGCTTGACTTGCACGTCGAAGCCTGTCTGTACTGCGGGGTCGCTTGAGATAGCGCAAGGGAAAAGAACTAAACGAACGTGTGTACTACGACTAAACTACATTCATGTACAAGTAGATGCAAAGTGGGCATCCGGTGAAAAAGCACAAAAATAACGCATTCCTCCTCATCTCCATAAACATCCTCGCACTATTTCGAAATCTTCTTCCCCTCTTGAACTCTCGACTCTTCCCCAGCAGCAGCGACCGTCCTCGTCTCCTTGCTCGCGTTCGAAGAAGACGATTTGAAACCCGGCAATTTGAACCACTGTAAAACGAACAGGTCCGAAAGGACCCATCAGTCCCATTTCCTTCATTGCGGTTATCTCTCCTCGTGTGAAAATAGACTCCTTCTCCAACTCACCTCAAAGATCTTCTCCGCCGGTGTCCCCCATCCTCGTTCTTCACGATCACCGTAGGCCTTTGTACTCCCTCTGACTACACCGACCACGGCCCCTGATTCGACGTCAACGATAGGTCCTCCTGAGCTTCTAGGGTTGGGGAGGCTCGAGAAACGCAGCGAGGAGAGTTCGTCGTATGCCCCCGTCTACAATGAATAGGGGGTTGATCAAAGTCAGTGATCGAGCACAATGACCGTCTACAAGATTCCGGGAAAGGAGCCGCCTCGACTGACCTCGGCGGTGCGACCCATCGAATCTCGATACTCGACCACCAAACCCTGCTTCCAACCAAAAACTTGTCGCTTCCCCTCGCCCATCAAAGGACTCGAATACTCCAAACTCGCGATCCTCGTCCCGACCGTAGCAGGGTAAGGTGAAACAGGGAGGGATCGAAGACGCGGGAACGTATCGGTATGTTTGGGGGGGAGGCGGTAGGATGGGTTGCGGAGGGGTGTTTGGGGGATCGAGAGAAGGACGAGGTCCGAGGAGGGGAGGGATGAGAGGAGGGATCGGACGGGGAAAACGTGGCCTGAGGAGGTAAGAACGAGGGAAATGGAAGGTGCGGAAGGGTCGAGGTTGTGCGAAATCTGCACCAGAGGCGGAGGAGGAGCGGAGCGTCAGATTGGAAGACTCGGCCGCGTTTCCTCTCGAGCAAACGGGATACGCACCGATTCCAAGGTATGAGCACACGTGACGATCGTCTCCGAGTTACCGATCGCAAAGCCCGAACAGACCGAGACCCTCGGTTGTTTACCCCCAATGACATGCGCGACCGTGACGATCCCACTTTGGGTTTGGGGCGATTGCTGTTCCGCTAGCTCCTGTCCACGCCGTTCGGGCTCGGCCTTCTCGGTCTCGGCTTCGGCCTCAGTGGTGATCCGCAAGACCCTTCGGTCGATCGAAGGCGCCGACTCGTACTGCAGGTCCAGATCCAACACCATGCCACTCATCTCTCGGATCTGCTTGATTAATTCGCCCAATCCGGCATAGGTCGTGCCTCCCGATCCAAGCGGGTTCGAGCCGGCTTCAAGGACGAGTTGACCCAGAGTTCGGAGAAGGAAGAGATCCAATGCGACGATCGAACCCAAGTCAACGCCTTGGGTCGGTTGACCTTGGTGTTGCAACGAGTCGATTTTGCGGGAGACCGGGTTCGGTGATTTACCCATCAAAGGCGGTGATGTGGTTGCCGAGGCACCGAAGACTTTGCCACCGGAAATGCCAGAACCGCTGCTGCTGCTGCTGCTGCTGCCGAGGTCGTTCGGGTTCCCCACGCCGTCGCCGCTGGCGCCGGGAATCTGACTTGGACGGCCGACTCGACGCTTCGCGCTGGCGTCCCCGCCTTGAATGTGGGCCCGCGTCGATCGAATCGCCGAGGGAGTGCTGGGATCGACGGGGAGGGGTACAGTGGGGGGCAGTTGCATCGTCGCTCCTGGTGTGATGGAGACGTGCCCTTGCACCAGTCGAGCAGCCGTGTACGAGGTCGTATGCATGGGTCGTGTGAGCGCACTGCCCATGCCGATAAGCGCGCGACCACGGCCATAATGGCGAGTAAGAAATCCGGCCAGTTGACGCGAGCTGGTGGTCACGCCAACATGACGGGTATCGAGGCCTAGCAATGGCTTCGATATGGATCGGAGCATGGTCATCAAGTGATGGGTATGAAGCCGAAAAGATAAAGAATGCGCAGTAGACTTTTGAGGGGTGCCGGCACGGAAATCGATTGCGTTCGGTGGGCGGTCCGAGTGAGAGTTGACTCACGGATGACAGTTCCCACCGAACAGTCCAAGAGGAGGACGGAGTCCCCCACTACTCCCCCACTACTGATCCCCCACTACTCCCCTAAGTCTAGCTGGAATTTATGATTTAAGACTAAAACTTAAAACTAGTCCCACTCAGAAACTCCGTCCAGAAAGCCGCACGAACCATTTTCTTCAAAGTCTCAACATAAACTCTAAATGAAAAATGAAAATGAAATGAAAAGTGATCTGGGAGGGGGTTTTCACGTTGTTAACGACGAGAGGATCTCGGCGAGTGCTATCATTCTCCACTCTATTACATCCAAAATTAGATACGTCTTGGAGCACAGTTCTCTCTCTCTCCACATGACTTCACACGTCATGCACCCATGCCCATCCTGACCCGGCGAGCCTCGCGCGGATGCTGCGCTACAAACTGCGAGAACCCAATATACTTGACTATCTCACCCTCATTATCTTCCCGGGCCCTTATGATTCCACCACTTGGACACCAGAGGTTATCTACAGAATACCCAGCATCACTCACAGCTCCGTTAAACCCATACCAAGGCTGATGAATCAGTAACGAAAATTACTCTCATTGGCAGAAAGAAGCTATCACAAGTGCTTTCAAGAAGCAGGGAACGTCCCCCATACTGATCCACCACAGAATCCGCACAGTAAGTGAGAGCCATGACACTCACTCTACGTCCCAAAATAGCCGTCGATACGTTTTGAGGCGTCACTTCGACCCGACGTTCGGTTCGATGCCGACGGAGGTACTGCCGCCGGAGTTTGAACTTGCATGACAGCCCCACGCAACACAATAGCCCCGCACCAACCGTACCCGGGCACCCTTAAAAACTACCTCTCCTCTCTAACCAGACCAAGCGGGCCATCCCGGAAATCAGATCTAGCACCAATCACAGACTACACTTATGTCCTACGCGCACCCGCTTTACGACGGGCTGCGCTCACCACACAGGGTCGGCACAGTTTTAGACTTATTTTCCCGAAAGCAGCGGCCCCTGTCTTGATACCGAGTTCTAGCACGCCATACCAGGGATTGAGCACGCCATTGAAAAAATTCATATGATCGTACGGCAGAGCTCCCCTGCATACCCAACAATTTCGGCACTCGGAGTCATTCTCTTGAAGGTGCACGCCTCGGCACGATTTTTGACCTGTTCCCCCAGGTTGGATTCACAGGTTCACGAGCTTTCCCTCTTCGCCTGGGAAGGTAGTAACGGCACACCGTGGGTGGTATAGAATACCTATGGCACCAAAAGCGGATATTTACTGGACTCTCGGTGAACGAACAAGGACCCGACTAGACCGAGCCTGGCACTATGAATCAATCAAGGAGTCGGGGCGACTATCGGGCGCATGAGTGCAAAAGTGGTGGACACTACAACAACACTTGGAGTAAAGTACAATCGAGGGAATGGCTGACATGTCCCATCTACCTCAGACATGTAGCATTGACTTTGGGGGCTGGGAATGACTGATGTAATCCCACAATGGGGGCATCGGTCCTGACGCCAGCGAGGGGACGGCCCAGTATGGTACCTGATACCTGTATGAAACATGGTGGTCCAGCAGATTTAGCGAATGTTGGATTGTGTCGTTTAATCAAGGCTAGCTGCAATTGATGACTCAGATCTTGAAACTGCATTCCCCATTGTCCGGCCGGTTAATTTTTGAGATCAGGTTTTGGCTTAGGGGCTCTCCAGCAGGGTCTTCCCGCTTGCCTCTCGGACCTCGTGCACCGTTGTACGTCACTGCTCAGTCCACGACCATGAACTAATTACGAGCATATCAAAGTAGAAGACCTTACACTTGCTGGTGGTGTGTGTGTTGCAGATGTGACATACTTACCGCCCTTCTAATGACAAACAACCAATTTCCCGGGCGAATGTGCAGTAGTAGCAGAATAAAATGAGGGAGCCTAACTGCTAACATTATCATGGCAGTCACTACTCATCCAAGATTTGGCGTGTACTGTTTGACCGGTTCTACTGAGACAGGAAGCGTCGGGCAATTAATTGCTGCACAGCTGAGCGGGGGATTGCTGACGACTCCGAGCCTTGGAAGCTTGGAATTTGACCGGGGCCGTAGTACCCCCTGATCTGTCTTCAACCCAATTAGTACGACCTCACTTCATTTTTTGGACAGCTCAAAACAAGCCAGTAGTACTACTGCTTGTTGAATGCAACCCCATCCCTACATATGATGCGCACTCGATCTCCGAGGCATCACTGGCCGTGCATTTCGGCCAGCCCACCAACCGTGTTGGAACACGCCATCCGACGCGCGCGCCTAAAAGTGAGACATTGCAAATGGCCCATTTGGGGTTTCTTTAGATCGCAATTCAATTTGGTTGCTAGCCCAAGCTAATCGCCCCCGGCCGGTGCTGATTCGAAGGGCAGCCGGCAGCCACAGGCAGCCACTCCCTCCTCCACATCCAGCCCAATCAGCGCTTCGGCTCTCCGGGCTTGCTCATCGTCGTCCTCTCCATCCGACTCCGACCCTCGTTGTCGTTTGCAGGCGAGTATGGCCCCTCCCGTGACCACCGGTCGACGGAGAAGAGTAGTCAATAACGATGACGACAACAACAGCAACGGCATGTCGTCGATATGGAGGACGAGGCCTTGGTCGTCCTATACGAGTGGCAGTGCCCGTGGCCGGGGCCGCGTCAACGTCAACGCCGCCGCCTCGGGCGATCAGCAGCAGCAGCAGCAGCGTCAGGTCAGCGCCTCGGACGACGCGCAGACTGCGGGGACCATGGCCCGCCAAAAGGAGATGAACGAGTACCTCCGACTGCGACAGCAACGGCTGTTCGACGATGCGCAATGGAGGAGTGTTAGCCGTGATGGGGGTGGTGCTGCTGCTGTTGCTGCAAGGGGCAGGGGCAGTCGCAGTGGCAGTGACTTTGGCAGTGGGGGAACCGGGTTCAGTCATGCGGCCTGGGACGGCGACGAGGCGAGTGGCTCCGCGTCACATCCGCTCTCGTCCGACATGCCCTCGATTCCGACCAAGACCAACTCGCCCCAGATACCCGGTGATGGTCAGATAGAAGATGTGAGTTCAGCCTCATTTGCGATCGCCGTGTTTGAGCGTGGATGATGATGATTGACGCCCGTCGCTGCCTCGCTCTCTCTCCCCCGTCCGCGCGCGCCTGTTTCGGATCGGTCTTGCCCCCCCTCTTCGCGATCCATTTCCTTTCTGCTCGTCCAACGCCTTTTATATCAACGCACCACAATCCGAAAAATGGAACCCCCCGACCCTTCACAGCCTTTGCAACTCCTGCTCCCCTTGTTGATCCTCCTCACCTCGCTGCTCTTCTCGCTGCTCGTCTTTCTCGTCTTTCTGATCCTTGTCCGTCGAAGACGAGGCGCGATCGCCCTCCCTCTCGGCGAAGGAGGGCCGACGAATCTCGAACACGAGGATCGGTGGGAGGCCGAAGCCGATGTCGCGGGCATAGAACAGAGGTGGTTGGAGGATGTCGATGAGAATGTGGGGATTGGCTACACGAGGGCCAAAGGTGAGAGAGAGCGTTCCCGAGCCCCGATCGACCAATGCGATTCGGGGATCCACGACGATGATGACATCGACGCTGACTCCTACGCTTGGCTTTGGAACCCGTTCAGCCTGGCAAACGCAATATCCACCCAATTCGCAACCAACGGACATTACGCTCTCCCAATTCCTCTCGATCCAAGAAAAAGGAATCTCGGCATGGTCGTTCGAACCGGACTACGAATCGAACCCAGCCTTGATCGTGCAATCCCGAACGGAGATCACGTTTCTCTCCGATGGGGTCGGCATGGCCCCCGAAGAAGGTGGGGGATGTTGCGTGCAGAGCAATCTGCCTTTGCCCAAGATCAACGAGGTGTATTACTGGGAATGCAAGATGTATGATAAGCCCGAGGGCACGAATGTCGCGTTGGGCTTGGCCACAAAGCCTTATCCTTCGTTCAGGATGCCAGGTCAGTGCCGCCAGCTGATGGGTTCTTCTCGAGGCATGCGCGCGAGTCCTGACCCAATTGACGTGTGTACCCGTGTCAACAGGCGCAAGCAAATACTCTATCGGCTACAACTCTTCGGACGGCTTCAAATCGCATTCGTACCCCTTCACCGCGACCTCGTACGGCCCACCTCTGAGGGAAGGCGACGTTCTCGGCATCGGGTATCGCCCCCGAGCCGGCACCGTCTTCTTCACACGCAACGGCAAGAAACTCGAAGATGCCTACACCGGACTGACGCGCCACAACTTGTTCCCGACCGTCGGTGCCGATGGTCCGTGTACGGTGCATGTCAATCTCGGACAGGCCGGGTTCGTCTTTATCGAAGCCAACGTCAAAAAATGGGGACTGGCACCGGCGATGGGGACGCTCGCCCCTCCTCCAGCTTATGGGAGTGAGCGGGGGAGCATCCTTTTGGAAAGTGCGGTCGCGCAGCAGCAGCAACAACAACAGGCTTCGCGGGGGTTGCTGAGTGGGTTCACGGGAGGGACTAGTGGGACTGGACCTTCGTCGCGCGCACAAAGTGGCTCGAGGCCGAGTGGGAGGAGGCATCATTCGTCAAGGAGGAATGGGACGGGGAGTGCCGAGTCGTCGGGGTCGACATCGGGGGGTGGCCATCCTTCCACCGCGGCCGGGGCAGCAGCGGCACTAGGTTCGCCTACCCGACCTGCCCAACCCGTCCGACCTTCGCCATTGAGGCGTTCGAGGAACCTCTCCCACCAATCCTCGTCCACGCATTCTTACGACATTGAAAACGGACGTCGATCACCCCTCGCCTTTATCGAAGACTCCGAAGACTCGGCCCACGCCGACCCAGACCTAGACGATGAAGAAAGGGCTCGATTGCACAACCCGCCTACACCAGGCTTGTTGGACATCAGTCTGCACTCGATGCATCGCTTCCCTAGTACACCTCCTCCGAGGAGTCCATCGATGGATGATGATGAGGTCGGTTCGACGGCTTCGCATTCGACGTTGAATTCGAGATCGGCTTCGGAGGAGGGGGGTGGTTCGGGGGGTGAATCGAATCAGGGGAGGATCGGGGCATATTCGAGTAGTGTAGGAGTAGGACAAGGAGGAGGCACGACTCAAGATCCACCGGCTTATCATCCCATCGACCCGCACATGTATGCACCGGGAGTAGCGGAGACGATTCTAGAAGACGCGTTCGCCAATTCGGGAGGGAGGAATGGTGCGGGAGCTGGTGGGGCGAACTCCATGGGTGGTCATGGAGGAGGTGGGGGCTATTTCCACCCGAGTCAAACGTACCATCCGACACAACAGGGACCGTTCTTCCCTTCGAGAACGTATACACACCAATCGTCAACGGCGGCAGGGGCTGGGGCTGGGGCGAGGGGTAGTCCAACGCCTTTCGGACAAGTGCCGATGAACGTTGGGTACCCTGGTTCGAACGCGAATGGGGAGGGATCGGAAAGTGGGAGAGGTGTAGGAGGGGGTTTGTTGACTTGGTTAGGCTTCGGGTCTGGAGCGACCTCCGGGTCGGGTCGGGATGTTGAAGCTGGGACGGGATCGGGGACGGGTGCAGCATCGGACGTTTATCCTGGTGGTCAAGGGAGGAGAGGAACACCGGGGGCGACGCGATGAGGTTTCGTGAGACGGTGCTCTCGATTTCGTTTTACGTTGTGTCTGATCAGGTTTGCTTGTACGAACTATTTGCCCTCATTGTTCTCACTTTCTTCCCCCTTTTTGTTTTTGCATGTACCTTCTCTTTTTCCAACTCGCGTTGTAATGGATGATCCCAGGACAGTAGATATCACTGAAGCTGTGTGACGACGATTGCAGGATTTTGGCTTCGCTTTGCGTCTGCGGCCGTTCGGTTCCAGTCGAGTCGCGAGTACTGCCTGATTCCTCGAGATGCTCCTGATTGCTTTGAACCAAGCCCTTTATAAATGCAAAATGGAAAAGATCCCTAACCCAAAGTAAAACACCCTCACAACCGTTCCCACAACAGGTCAGGTCAAACGTCATTTCTCTATCCGCCGCTGTCCCTCCTCTGGTGCCGCTCCCCTTGTAGCGAGTTTCTGATTATACACACTCATCGCGGCGCGCAAGTTATCCTCCTTGGTCCCGATCTGACCTTGCAACGTCGCCAAACTCGAGCGTAGGGTTAGGTTCTTTTGGTTGTAGTACGTTTTGGCTTGTTTGGTGGTCTGGCATGGATAGTGGAGGGAATTGCAGAAGAAAAGGCAAGGGAGACGGAGAGGCAAGAGGGAGTGGATTGAATTGACGAGTTGTGGGTGCAAACAACACGTTAAAGATTACGTACCTTCTCAACGTAATACCCAGTCCCAATATCGACGAGCACATGTTCGGGATCTTTGATCTTGCCCGGGACGTAGAGCGACGAGGTGAGTGGGATCAGGACGTTCTTGTCTGGTAATGCGGGTTGGGGAATGGACCGGAAAGAAAGGATGGGGGGATGTTAGTTCACACTTTTTTTTTTTTGTTTGTTTGGCTGATGGGTGGGCGTTGGGGTGTACAGCCCCTCGTCAGATATGAGAGGTCCCTCAGCAATCAAGTTCATGATCACGAGCACGCAAGCAACCCCCACCATCCTCTGCTATCGATCGACGCTCCAACCCGATCCTACACGACCTCGACTCCCCAATGCTCCAAAGTAACGCACCTTGACTCGGCTTTTTCAAACTGTGCAAACTGTCCAAACAGGCGGCGAATTTGAGTTGGGCCAATCTCAATTCCTGGAACGCGTTCGTGAGGTGCTGCAGTTCCTGATCGAGTTGTTGGCGCACTTGTTGCAGTTGTTCGACGGTCAGATCGGTGAGGGTGAGTTGGGACGGGTTGGGACCGTCGGTTGGGGTGGACATGGTTGTTTTTGTTTCGAGGTGGGAAGGAGGGCTTGGGTTAGGGTGGGTTGGTGGGGGGTGGTGGTGGTCGGGGTGTAGAGTGGTCCTGGAGTAGGATTTCGACGCGGGGGAATCCGTCTTCCGCACCGATTGAGGGTTATTGCTGATTAGGACTCTCGGTCTCGAAGAGTCTGGACCCTTGAAGACTTTTTGATTCGATTGATCCACATGAAGAACTTGAATCCCGGACGTGTACCGAAAACTATGCTTCGTCGTTGAATCTTTTGACCCTGCATTCATCGTCCATGACCCTGTCGATCGAATGAGAATTTCCACCTTTCTCGGTATCGCTTCTCGATGCCCTTCTCACAGCCTGTGGTGGGGGTGGCTGTCGAGCATCGATCGCCGAGGTTGGCGCGCGGTCGGATTAGCGACGCGTTGTAATGGGGTAATTTCATCGTCGACATGCGCTGGTCGTCTCTCGTCTCTCTCCTTCACTCATCGGTGCGCCATGATGCTCATCGACCCCACCCCATCCACCTCGACCTCGACCTCGACCTCGATACCCACACCCACCCCCATGCCCACCGCAACGACCTCGACAACATGTCCCCCTACGACCCTTCCCGCCCTCCTCCAATCCGTCACCCACCCCTCAGCATCAGCATCAGTATCAACATCAACGCAGACACCAGCCGCAGCAACAGTGCCGAAACGAGCCGACCTCCTGTCCCTCAAGCTCAAGCTCGCCGACTTGCTCCCCCCTCATCTCGGTCAACTGTATTGGACCTCGTTGGTCGAGTTCATGTGTGGCCAGATCAACAGGGACGAGTTGCAAGCCGTGTTTGAGAGGGTCTTTGTCAAGCGCAACGAAGGGGAACACGACACGGCACGTGAGTGGACTACCCCGATCCAGGGTGCAACAATGAACCCATGTGGAGCTTTCAAACCAACAGTGAGAGCTCTAATTCGCATGAAGAAAACGGGATCGTGCTTCACAGCTCAACTCCACAACGCGCTACTGCTGTCGATCCTGTACAACACGACGCGCATCGCCGTACCCCCTTCGACGCTCCGGCATTCCGGCTTTCAGATCAAACGACGTCCAGGTGGATCAACCTCTGACCTCACCCAAACGACCTCGGACGTCGACCCCTTGCGCAAAAAATTGAAAACGCTCGTCATGTCCTTCGGCAAACGTGAGCGAAGGGAGATCAAGGCCCTCGTTCCTAGCCCGACCGGGGTGGGACCGATTGCCGCCTCGACGACGAGTGCGGCGAGTGTGATCCAACAACAGGACCAGGCGCAATTGCACGCGATAAGGGAAGCCGGGGGTGTGGTACCTAGTGCGTTGGCCAAGAGGGAATTGGAGAGGGAAAGGGACAGGAAGAGGGATAAGGAGTTGGTCAGGTTGCGTACTTTGGGCGCAGCGTTGAAATCGGGTACAAGGAGGGGTGGGGTCGATGGAATAGGTGGCAAGAGTGATCCAGGTGAGCCAAGGGGCTGGATCCCTGGTAAGAGATGTATGAAAGCTGATCTTGGCCGGGTGGTTCGGATCCGAATCTCATCCCAGCGATCATCCAAGAATATCAACGCATCATCGCCTCGTCCTCGTCCAAAGACTCGTTGCTCTGTTCGACATCCAAAGTGCTACCCGACGTCGATGGGTTGAGGGATCGAATGACCTTGGTCGCTTTCGAATCGGGGTTGGTCGGAGCCGGTATCGTCGATGAGAGGGTCGGGTTGTTGGCTGTTCAAGCGGTTGAGGCGAGTTGGATCAGGGGACTCCAGGTGGGAGGTGTCTGGCTGATTCATTTTTTGGGACATATGGCATTTATTTAGGCCCATTTGAAGAACATCATCGCCAACGTCGTCGGGTTGGTGCGATCCGATAGGGATAAAGGCATACGAACCTCGTCGATCACGAAGGAACAATTGGCCATATTCGATGCTGCGAGACCTGTACGGAGGCAAGTCCAAGAGGGTGATGCTCAAGCAGGGAAAGGAGAATTCAAGATGGAGCAATCTTTTGATCCAATCAAGGCAGTCGGGTTACTTTCTCTCCCTACCAAACACGACGACGAGGAGGAAGAAGCGCAACGGCCCTTGACGACGGACGATTTCCTCGGCTTGTTCGACATCAACCCATCGGTCCTCGTCGTTCCTCGACTAGGGGCGGTCGAGAGATCGTATGCTTTACCTCCCGATTCGGATGATTCGGACATGACAGAGGACGAGGAAGAGGACGAAGAAGAGGACGCGGCGATCGAAGCCGATGATGAGGCCATGATGGTCGTGGATGAACCCGGATCCATCGAGACGACGACGACGATGCCTAGATTTCCTGAACGACCTCGATTGGGAGGTAAATCACGTTCCAAACTTGCGCCTGTTCGGTCGACGTCTTCGTCCTCCACAACCTCGCCAGGAACGTCGACCCTCTCCCACTCCCGACACAAACACCCCCTCTCCCGATCCGGGTCCACATCCCGTCGCCCCTCCACCATCTCACGCTCGCGTTCTCACCGACCCAGTCGTTCCAACTCCTTCTCTACGAATGCCGCCACACCAGGCGGAGGACCGAGGGACCAATACCTCATCGACCCATCGGCCGTCGCGATCCCTCAAGGCCATCCGGACGTCGCGAATGCCAGATCATCCGTTTCGATTCCTGGTCAAACCACGTCGTCGACGGGTGGTGAGAACGCTTCGAATGGATCAAGGGGAAGTTCAATGGCTGGGACCCTTGTGACGGGAATGGGTGGGACGGGGACGACGAACAAAGCTTTGGCCATATCGACCCCGACGTCCTCGAAGATCGGGAACCCTGCGGGTGCTGATGGTGGTCCGAACCTCTCACCCAAGAGTCTAGCCCTACGTCATCAACTATTCCCCGAATTATCAGTCGAGACCCCTTCGTCGGCGGGAGTGGAAGTCGGTTCCTTCGCGGATCAACAGATGGTGGGCTCACCATCGGCTTTGAACCGTGGTGCGAATGGGGGGAACAACACCTCGACCGATGGAGGATCGGAAGATGACGAACCTTCTGGACATGGGGCTCAGACGTCCAACAACCTTGGATCGATGACTTTGTCGATGGAAACCAAACTTGGGGGTCTTCAGGGTAGTTCTTCGAATGGTGTTGGATCGCAGATGGGTTCAGCTGGTTCGGTTGGGGGACCGGGGTTGAGGAAGAAGTATAAGGAACAACTGTGGCAAGTCGTCGATAGTGTGAGGTTGTTGGATGGGGTGTTGTAATTCAATCATGAGAAGGGGGAAGGATTTGGGAAGAAAGTAGAACAAAGTTTGCATTGAATTGAGGAATGACGAGCTCTAAAACACAGATGGGAACAAAAAAATAGGAGGAAGAAGACCTTGACACCCCAAATAACCGCCGCTCCTAATACTCCGCATCGACAACACCACCTTACTCTTTCTTCTTGGGGACGAACAACCACCCTACAGCACTAACGCCTAGCAAACCGATCAATACATAAGGCAACGCATTTAGATGCCCCTTATCGGCTCCTAAAACACCAAACAACAACGGACCCAAAGCTCCCCCCGTCACTCCACTGGCAAGGGTCAAGGCCATCGCCGAACCCATCACATCCTTTGGGACACGAGAACCGACCATTGAGAGTACGTGCGGTGTGATCGGACCACTGACGAATCCAAAGAACGCAGAGGCTATGGCACTCGCTTTCCAGGAGGGGAGGAGCCCGACGATGAGTTGCATTGCCGAAGCGATGAGGATGAAGACAATGGCGAAAGGTTTTTCGCCCAGCAGTGGGAGGAGGAGGATCGGCATGAGGAGACGGCCGATGGCGTAGCCTTTTTTTTTTTTTTTTTTTTGGGGGGGGGGGGGGGGGGGGGGGGGGTCGATGGAAAGAAAAGGATAAGTTGTCTCAAAGGACGAAACATTGAAAGGGTAGGATGGGGCTCCCAGGGAAACGGTGACTGACCTGCCCATTTCCCAGAAGAGATGTACCTCGCCATCCCAGCGGGCGCATGCTTGACCCGAAGGAAATACGTCGTCGACCATCCTCCCAACATTTCCGTTTCGGCCAAGGTCAAAATGATGAGCGCGAACCCGAGCCAAGTCACTTTATAACGCAGCACGCGAAGTAAAAGTGCGCTCGCACCGGGAACGGTCGAGGTGGAAGAATGCGTCGCTTGTCGTTCTAAACCGGTTTGCACCTCTTTGAATTGATCTTCTTGTTGGACTTTTTTGGAAGAAGAGGTGGATAAGAATAATGACTTGCGTCGATCTTGCCCTTGGACCTCCTCTTGACCAGGGTACCGAATCGCGAAATCGATGACCGTCGTTCGTCTCAACTCTTCTCGCTCCGCTTCCAACAGATCGGCTTCGTAGGTGCGGAAGATGAAGAAATTGGCGAGGGAGAGGATTACGCATAGTCCGAGGGGGAAGTAATAAAAATTCGTCCAGCGAACTTGGCGATCGGCGAAAGACCCGATGATGACGGGGGAGAAGACGGCGCCAAAGGCGAAACAGCTGTAGAGACAGGAGGTGAGGACTGCGCGAAGGTCGAAGCAGCAGGGTTATGATGCAGTTCCTTGTTTCCCCCAAAAAAAAGAAACACAAAGAGTCCTAGAACTGACCGGGACTTTTCTCACGATTGATCACAGTGACAACAGCCGATTCAGCGAGGCCCGTGCACGCTCCCATGCACGTCAAAGCCAACACGACGAGAGGGAACGAAGGCTGAAGGAGGAAGACGAGACACCCCATTACCCAGAACGCATTGCCCAACATGAGCGTCGCTCGAACGCCAAAGTTGTGCATCAGGTACAGCGAGAGGAGGCAGGCGAGGAAGAATCTGTATGCCATAAGACATGTTTTCCCCAGCTTTAGCAGTGGTCCATACTTCGGATATGGGAGGAGAGAGGAGAGGGGTCTTGACCGACCCGGCTTTGAGAGTTAGGAAGACGGTCGAAATGACTCCAAAAGGAACATGGTACTGCGCGCTGATGGACGGGATGCTGTAACGAAAGAACAAGGTAGAAGGGTCATCTTTTCACTGTCTTGGTGACATCAGAGGCTTGCATCAACTGACTTGGACCCAGTGGCAGAAACGTTGAGACCGAACATGAACATCATGGCGTAGCAGAGGCAGATTCGAGCGATTTCAATGCCCGAACGACGTCGGCTGGGCCTGATGGGCTCGAGGCCGTCGGCGATCTTTTCGCGAATCGTCTGCATGGCGGATTTGACGGGGTCGGATGCGAAAGCGGTGTATGAAAGAAAGATCAAGCTGCTCTGGACGAATATGGTGGAAGAGGGAAAGAAAAGAAGAGAAGTACACTTGTGATCGAAGATCGTCAACAGGACGAAACAGTGATCGATGCTTCCGAAACCCGAGTGTGAGTTCAGGGGGCTTGTACGCGAACGAACGGGGGCGAAACAAAGCTTGAAGTTTGCAGCTTGAAGTCCCCACTGCGACGTATCAAAAACAACCACTTGTGACGGAATTATCCCAGAACGGTTGCAGTGATTTTGTATCAATCCAAAATCGACCCGGGAATCTAGAATGGGCACGAAATCAATTCAGAATTGCTGGTATTGCTGTGGAATGATATCGCCCCAGGGGGTAGTTTTTGCTAAGGACGCCCGCCCTGTCTCATTCGCCAAGACAAAAGACGAGTACCGGCGACCTGACCGGTCCTCAACTCGATAAACATGTAGTTAAAGGTTGATCAGAGTCGGTCGGGTCATCTCACGTCCATCAGCGTGGTGTTCGCGAGCACATCAGTTTGCCAGGTTCGTCCCGACGACCAAAGGCCGTGCCCGGCCGTCGACACGTGCAGTGAAGGCGATCATCCCTGCGTTGTGTCGTCGTTGAGCTAGCCATTAGCAAATGAAGCTTCCAACCGTATTCTCTTCTCTGTGGTCTTGCCAAACGGAATCACCAATGGTGGTGTCAAAGAAAATTTTGATCTCCCGCCGATTGACTGGGTCAAATCTTTCAACATCGTTGTAGGAAGCCTGGTTTTCAATGCCGGCGAGTCGCGCGATTTTGCAGGTGCGATGCAAATGAACAAGTCCCGAGCTGCTCTACCACGGCAGTACAACTACCAGGAAAGTATAGCTCATCTAGTAAAACGCCAACTTGAGCTCGTCGTCGTGTTTCGGAACCCTGGGCCACCCGAACACCCTGAGCAATGCGCCTGCGATCAAACAAGTCGGGGACAGGCTGAGGAGTCCATGATCAACGGTGATGGTGCCGAACAGAATGGGCGCTACTGCACCACCCAGCACGCGAACACAAACCGTGAGGGAGATGACCATCAGCAACTTTACAACTCAGCTAAGGGGGGCGTAAATTTATTTGGCGACGCGCGGAACGCAGAAAACCTCTAAAGGGACTAATAAGAGGTGCTGAAGTGTTGAACTAAAGTTGGTGAGAGCCACTGTCACTAGGTTATTGATGGAACTGCAATAAAAAGAGGGCTATACACATCAGCTCTTCCGCTAATTCACTAATATGCCCTACAGCATGATGCAGAAAAGACTCTGTGAGACATAACCCATATTGAAATACTTGACATCGGAAATCTACGACAGTGACACATGGAAATAGATGTGGAAAAGAAGTACATAAGGTTCAGATGTATACACATCTCTGACCAGGGGCTAAGTTCGGCCAACAGCAATACTCGAGCGCAGCCGGCCTGGACTGGTACATGTCCGACTCGCGACAAGTCGAGGGCTTTCTCTAGCTGGTGAAAGCACATGAAAGCTTTGTATCCACGCTGGCCGCCAATTGCTCAGTTTCTCAAAAAGTTAATATAGTTTTCAACTCATTACGGCGAGTAAACTAGAGACTCGGCACACGCGCGGCTGGTGTGACTGGGTTTAGGGGGACGAAAGTGGGCGTTCAAAGGAGTTCGAAGGGTTTTGGATCAAAGGCGGGGCCACCGGCATTGGGGAAGGAGTAAAAGGAACAATGATGCAGTGGCAGTCGTCGATAGTATGAGGTTGTTGGATGGGGTGTTGTAACTCGATCACGGGCGGGAGAAGGGTTCGGGAAGAAAGAAGAACAAACTTGCATTGGACTGAGGATTGACGAGCTCTAGAGCACAGGTGTGAACAAATAGGTACAGAAGACAGACACCCCAAACAACCCCTCCTAACACTCTGCATCGACAACGACACCTTCTTCCTTCTTCTTAGGGACGAACAACCACCCTACAGCACTTATGCCCAACAAGCCGATACACACATAAGGCAACGCATTTAGATGCCCCTTGTCAGCTCCTAAAACCCCAAACAACAAAGGACCCGCAGCGCCACCCATCACTCCACTGGCGAGGGTCAATGCCATCGCCGAACCCATCATATCCTTTGGGACGCGAGAACCGACCATTGAGAGTACGTGCGGTGTGATCGGACCACTGACGAATCCAAAGAACGCGGTGGCTATGGCGCTTGCTTTCCAGGAGGGGAGGAGGGCGATGATCAACAGCATGCTGGAGGCGAGGAGGAGGAGGAGAATGGCGAAAGGTTTTTCGCCCAGGAGAGGGAGGAGGAAGATCGGCATGAGGAGGAGGCCGATGGCTTTGCCTTTTTCAAGAGGGGAGCGGGTTAGCTTTATCGTTGAGGATGAAGAACGAAAGCCTTGGATCCGCAGCATGACTCACCTGCCCATTTGCCTGAAGAGATATACCTCGACACCCCTTCGGGCGCTTGCTTGACCTGAAGGAAATATGTCGTCGACCACCCTCCCAGCATCTCTGCTTCGCTCAGGGTCAAGATGATGAGCGCGAACCCGAGCCAAGTCACTTTATAACGCAGCACGCGAAGTAAAAGTGCGCTCGCACCGGGAACGGTCGAGGTGGAAGAATGCGTCGCTTGTCGTTCTAAACCGGTTTGCACCTCTTTGAATTGATCTTCTTGTTGGACTTTTTTGGAAGAAGAGGTGGATAAGAATAATGACTTGCGTCGATCTTGCCCTTGGACCTCCTCTTGACCAGGGTACCGAATCGCGAAATCGATGACCGTCGTTCGTCTCAACTCTTCTCGCTCCGCTTCCAACAGATCGGCTTCGTAGGTGCGGAAGATGAAGAAATTGGCGAGGGAGAGGACTACGCATAGTCCGAGGGGGAAGTAATAAAAATTCGTCCAGCCGACTTGGCGATCGGCGAAAGAACCGATTATGAGGGGGGAGAAGACGGCGCCGAAGGCGAGGCAGCTGTAGAGACAGGAGGTGAGGACTGCGCGAAGGTTGACCCAAGCTGAACAGTGATCAATGTGTTGCTGGAGGGTTTGCCACGCGCCATAACTCACCAGCACTCTTCTCGCGATTAATCACGGTGACGACGGTTGGTTCGGCAAGGCCCATGCACGCTCCCATGCACATCAAGGCTAAAACGACGAGAGGAAACGAAGGCTGAAGGAGGAAGACGAGACACCCCATCACCCAAAAGCCATTGCCACACATGAGCGTCGCTCGAATGCCCAGGTTGTGCATCAGGTACGACGAAGCGATGCAGGCGAGGAAAAAACTGCATGCGTTGCGGTAGGGTTTTGCTTGGGGTTTAGCAGGTTTTATGCTTCGGGTATGAGGGGAGAAGAGGGATTTTGACTGACCCGACTTTTAAGGTCAGGAACACGGTCGAAATGACGCTGACAGGGACGTGGTACTGCGCGATAATGGACGGGAGGCTGTAGACTCGACAGCGTTCAGCTTTTGCAATCCTTCTGTCAGGTTTCAAAGCAAGCATGACTGACTTTGATCCAGTGGCAGAAACGTTGAGACCGAACATGAACATCATGGCGTAGCAGAGGCAGATTCGAGCGATTTCAATGCCCGAACGACGTCGGCTGGGCCTGATGGGCTCGAGGCCGTCGGCGATCTTTTCGCGAATCGTCTGCATGGCGGATTTGACGGGGTCGGATGCGAAAGCGGTGTATGAAAGAAAGATCAAGCTGCTCTGGACGAATATGGTGGAAGAGGGAAAGAAAAGAAGAGAAGTACACTTGTGATCGAAGATCGTCAACAGGACGAAACAGTGATCGATGCTTCCGAAACCCGAGTGTGAGTTCAGGGGGCTTGTACGCGAACGAACGGGGGCGAAACAAAGATTGGAGTCTCCATTGCGACGTTGCAAAAACAGCTCCTCGAGAAGGAATCATCGATAATCTTAGAGTGTTAGTGATTTGGAACTGGTCCGGTATACTTGAGGTCGTTTCAGAACGAATTCGGAATCGACTGCTTGTGATCCCGAATCGATTCCAAGTGATTCTGCATCGATTCAAACTCAATCTCGAATTGACTCAGAATTAATTCAGAGTTGCTGGAATCGTTCTGGAACGAGTCCGTCCCGAGGGGAAGTTTTTGCAATGGACGCCCTGTCTCCTCGCCAAGGCTAGAGGCAAGCACCGGCGGCGCGACCCGTCGTCCGCTATGATAAGGGGCTAATCTAATGTAGATCATGGCCCGTAGGATCATTCCACGTGCATTAGCGCTTTGCAGCGCATTTGCAGGCACATTTCTGCTTAGTTCGTCCGGACGATCAATCGGCTGCGCCGAACGCTCGACACGCGCGATGCATAATAGGATCGTCGCCTGCGTCGTTATGTGGGACTAGCCACAAGCAAATGGGCGCCGACTGGCTAGCTGACATAATGCCGGCGTGGAGCTCCCGGTTAAGCTCTTGAGTGGCACGAAAAACTGATGTGATATCCCAGGGGGTTGAAATTATCAAGCATATCAGATAGTGCGGACATCGAAAGCCTCATTCTCAAAGCCTTCGAGTTGAGCACAGCAACTTTCAATCATGAATAATAATTCCCAAGATATTCGCATATGAATGATTCTTAGGATGCTCTATTACAACAGCACAACTACCAAACAGCATAATGTATCTAGTAAAACGCCGACTTGAGCTCGTCCTCGTGATCCGGAACCAAGAGCCACCCGAACACCCCGAGCAATGTGCCTGCGATCAAACAAGTCGGGAGCATGCTGAGGAGTCCATGATCAACGGCGATGGCGCCGAACAAAATAGGTGCTGCTGCGCCGCCCAGCACGCCAACACCGAGCGTGAGGGAGATGACGGTGCTTGTCAGTTCCGACGATACTCGAGAGCTGACCATCGAGAGGATATGAGGAACAATGGGACCGTAGGCAAAGCCATAAAATGCCAGCGCGACCGCGTCGGCCTGATACGAATGCACGGCGCCAATGACGGTGATCATGCAGGATGCAAAGACAAGCAGGACAATGGCGAAAAGGCGCTCGCCCAAGAATCGAGGTGAGAGTAGGGGCAAGACTAAGCGACCGACGGCCATGCCTGAAAGACAGAGCAAAGCTTGACATGTTAGTCCTGCATGCACCAACTTGATGAAATAGGGGCTTCGGTGTGCAGAATATCGCTTACCAAACCACCATCCGCATTGGATGAATCGTGAGCCGCCCTGAGGAGCTCCCTTCACAACGAGAAAGTAGGTCGTGGCCCAGCCTCCGAGCAACTCTCCCGTCGCCAGAGAGAGATTGACGAGAAAGAAGCCGATCCAGACGACCCGGAGGCGCAGTACTTGACCCACGCATGCCATCGCCGACACGTCCGACTTGCACCCCCCTTCGATGCAATTCCGGTCAAACCTGCTAGGCGCGGAAAGGACCGACGATTCAAACGATGCACGCCGCCCGAATTTTGTTGGCGAGTCGCTCGGGCGCGTGGACGAAAAGGTGGCCATTCGGTGCGTTGACGAATGTTGGGCGTTGACCAACGACTCTTCGTAACCTTGGAAAGCTATGTGGCAGAAAACCGAGAGGACGATGCCAATCGTAACAGGAAAGTAGTAGAAGTTGGTCCAGTGGATCGCGCGCTCGGCGAAGCTGCCGATGATAGGAGGCGAAATTCCAGCCCCGATGGCGAAGCTGCTGTACAAGAAAGAGAGTACCGCTGCAAATCCCGAAAGACCCGATTGCTAGTGAGGTTCTCTTCCTAATCTCAATAGGATTCAAAATACCCGAAACAGACTGACCTGGGGTGCTTTGCTGAGTTACAACCGTCACAATCGTCGGCTCGAACAGACCACTCCCAAGCCCGAGGCAAGTCAAGGCGAGCACACAGGTCCCAAACGAGGGTTGGAGTAAGAAGATGAGGCTTCCAAATATCCACAAAACGTTGGCCCCTGCGAGCGTCGCGCGGACGCCGAGTTCGCGTGCAACATAAGAGGAGGCGACGCAAGTGGCGATGAATCTGTTGGGCGCCAAGATCGACTTTGGTCAGGGGCACGACTTTTGGCTCGAAGGATTCCCTAAACTTACCCAGCCACGTAGGACAAGAAAACGATTGAAAGGAGACCATACGGTACGTGGAAGGCGGCACTGAGGGAAGGGACACTATGGGTTTGGCATACATCGTGTGCGCGTCAGCTCGGGCTCGGGGCAAACCCACTGGAGCCACTTCCGCCCCCGACTCACTTGGCACCTGTCGCAGCGATGTTGAAGCCAAACATGAACATCATAGCAAAAGATACGCAAATCTGTGCCCTCTTGACCATTACATCGCGACGACCACTCCCGGACGTCCCGGTCGTGCCAGTGGAAAACTTGCTGCGAATATGTTGCATCCTGAACGCGCCGAAGGTGCAGTGAGTTGGGAAAAAGGCGAATGGATTTGGAGCAGTGACGAGCTCCAAGTTCACTGCAAAGTGTGGTGCCGTATCTCGAGGAAAGGGAGAGAAAAGCAAACGCTGCAGCAAGGATGCCGCGATTGTCGACCTTGGACTCGAAAGTCGGCGTCGGCGCTGTGGACGAGACGTCCGTCGATCGCCCGTCCGCAAACGCGCAGCCTCGAGCAAACGCTCGGTTCGGCGAGCAGTACGACTTGACTTTCGGCACGAGCGTCGGTGCCGAAGGAACCTCTTTCTGGTTCACAAAACGTGTCAATGATCGACCTGTGTTGGTGTTATTAGGTGGCCACAACGAACGTGCCTAATTTCGCTGCTTTCATGTTGAACTCGGGCTATCGCAACATAGGAGAGCCGGCGATTGGTGAAAGAAAGAGTCGCTGGGCGCCGCCCAGGCTGGCCACACGCAGCCTCGGAACATGAATTCCTCAGAACAGCCAAGGCACGCTATTTCCAGTAGATGAATGGAGAATCCCCTTTAAAAATCAATAGACAAGAAAGGGTGAGTCGGAGAAAGCCATCTTCACTGAGATTGAGGGGTCTCCGATGCGTGCTTCGGCGGCACCAGGGCCCAGAAACCTGCGGCCAAAGCGTTGGCGACAATCAAGCAAGGAGGCAGGCTCGAAAGCCACCCTTTCCCGGCGATGAGACCAAAGAGCAGCGGGCCTCCGCCTCCGCTCAGTACGGCCATACCAAGGGTGAGAGAAATAACCGAGGCCTTGAGAGAAGAAGGGACTCGGGACGTCACCGTCGACACCACATGTGGGGTCATTGGGCCGGCGCAGAACCCAGCAAAGGCGAGCGCAACGGCAGCGATCTTGAACGACTCGACGAACCACATGACCGTCAGCATCAGGATGGCAAAAGCCAACGTGAAAATCGCCGCAGTTCGCTCCCCTACCCGGCCTCGGAACAGCCAAGGTAGGACAAGTCGACCCACAGCCATCCCTGAGCCGGCGGCAGACTCGGTCAGAATCAGCAAAGTCACCTTTCCTGAGCTCGCGGCTGGGAAGCTCGGCGCTCGCCACCGTCTGCTCGGCACAGTAGGTGCTCACCTCCCCACAGTCCCGACATCAAGTACTTGGAGGCCGATTTAGGGGTTTGCTTGACGTCCAAAAAGTAGGTCGAAGTCCATGCAGCTAGCACGTCCGCGCTTCCGTACGTAAGGCAGATCAGGAGCAGACCCATCCAGACGATCTTGAGGTGGAGTGCTTGGCGCAATCTCGCTGTCGCCGAAAGCGTTGGTCGAGGATGCCTGTCGTCAGGGTCCTCTTCGGGTCTTCCCGACACCGAGGCTCCCTTTTGGTTCCAGAACGGTTGGCAACTTCGAAAGGCGACGAGAGTGACACCACAAAGTATGGTCGACAAGATGATGAGGATGATGTAGAACTTGTTCCAGCCGATGCCGTGGGCGACAAAGCCTCCGACCATGAGTGGCGCGATGGCGCCACCGAAAGCAAAGCTTGCATACAGCCACCCCATCAGCACTGGTCCAAAGTTGAGAGTTTTTTACAGATCAACGAGCTAGCAAGCTGGTTAGTACCAAGACGTCACAATGAACGGACCAGGGTCCTCTTCGTGACTTGTCAACGCCGTCAGCACACTGTCGTAGGTCCCTGCGCCGATGCCGAGATTCGCGAGGCCAAGCACACACCACGTGAAAGGAGGTTCGGCGATGAGAATGGCGCAGCCGATGGACCACACGACACAGGCGAACGTCAGTGCCCAGCGGATGCCAATGCCGTGCAAGAGGTACGAAGAGGCTCCACATGCGATCGCATAGCTGGGAGATGAAGAGAAAGCACCAGAGGATCCTCCGGACCAAGTTGCCATGAGTTCATGACATGTGTTGCGGGGACCAAGGCTCATGCAGAAGTCGTTGCTGCAGGTACGCGAGTGCTTACGCTGCAATCATGGGTGGAAATACCATCGAGATTTGCGTGTAAGAAAGACCAAAATGGGCCTCCATGAGCGAGATGCTACAAGCGGAGTGAAGCGCAGCCAAGAAAAGGGTCGACGCGACCGTACGCGGCCCGACCCATACGGCGCCGAAGCATGTGTCAGCGAGAGCGCAAAAGCGTCAGGGGCTTCGAGCACAATTGCTCCTGAGCCGGAAACCCACTTGAGCCCAATCGCCGAAGTATGGACGCCGACCATAAAGACCATTGCGAATGCCACCCATCGACGAGCCATATGCCAGCTCCAGGTCCCAGCAGGGCCCACTCGAGACGATGCCCTCTCGGATCCCTTGTTCGAAATGGTGCTCGCGTTCGATTCGAGGGCTGGCAGAGCCCGATCTTTCTTGAGCTCGGCGAGTTCGATGTCTTTGGGCGTTTCAGAAACAATGTCCAGTGATATGGGAGGAGTAGCCGCAACAGCGGAAGCTGGTGATGATGAAGAGAACAGTGATTTCATGCCGGCCTGACGCGCCGATGCAAATCGACCCAAGGCCATTCCTGGTCAGCAGGTTTTGGTTGATGCAGTCGGAGGAAGAAGTTAGAGAGGGTCGCCTGTGAATGAAACAGAACCGAACTTCTTGATATCCACTGCGAGCGGCCCCACAGGCCGGACACTTGGACTTATTCGCTGCCCAGCATGCAATAGCTTTGCCGCCTCGGTTTCGGACTAGAGCTCGGTGAAAGCCGTTTCTGCCAGCCACTGATGTTCAAGCGCCCGCGGCCGATAAAACGGTCGAAAACACCGTCTCCTGTCCACGAAGTCGACTAGTGCGCGATCCTGGTCGGACCGCAATATTGAGTTTGAGCCTGTAGCCAGCCTCAGTAATGTACCCTCGTTCATCCCTCGCTCGCCGAACGGGAGCTGAGGAGCTGGTTTCGTCACGCCACCGGGCGAGCTGGGGTACATCTCGCTTTTCGGGAATACAACAGCTCCAACAACCGGGTCTCACAACCGGGTCTCAGCGATCAATCGATTGATCAGCCTCGGAAGTCATGAGGCCGGTCGTCACCGAATGCCAATGAAAGGACGCGATGGCTCGCAGTCGCTCGGGGTTTAAGTTTTTCGGAAGCGAATCGGAAGGGATCATCTTTCCGCATCATCGATTTGCACACTTACAAACCCTTTAAAAGCTTACAACAGAGGAAGGTGAAAGAAACAGGTCGTTTATTATTGCTGAACCAAGAAGTTTTTAAAAAAAAAACACTCGTCTAATCTTCCTTTCTCGTGTTCTTGGGCACGAGCATCCAACTTCCGCATGCGATCCCGCATGCGACAATCAACACAGCGGGGAGACTGCCCAACCACCCTCGACCAGCAATCACACCGAACAACAACGGGCCCGCACCACTTCCGACGAGGCCGGCGCCAATGGTGAGCGACATGACGGACGCCTTGAGCGAAGGCGGCATGCGAGCACCAACGACGGACAGGACGTGAGGGGTGACGGGGCCGATCGTGACGCCGACAAAGGCGAGGGCGACGGCATCGATCTTGTAGTTGCGCACGCCCCACGCGATGGCAAACATCGACATGGCCAGGCCGAGCAAGACGATCGCGAACGTGCGCTCGCCCAGCCGTTTCGACAGGATAAGCGGGACGATGACGCGGCCGATAGCGATGCCTTAAGGGGGGCAACGAAAAGGAAGGGGACGAGAATTAGCCACTCTCTTCTCCGGAGCCATGGCACACCAGAGCCGGCTCGCCAAACTCACCTCCCCAGAGACCCGAGAGCATGTACCGCGACGCCGCCTCGGGCGCACCCTTGACCGTCGAGAGGTAGACCGTCATCCACGCACTGAGTGTGTCGCCTGTGCCGAACGCCAATATGATGAGCAGGAAGGCGACCCAGACGACCTTGAGCGACAGGGCGCGCTTCATCCTCGCCGTTGCCGACGATGTCGCTCGGCCGTGGAAGACCTCGCCTGCCGAAGTAGTCGTGCCGTCGTCGCCAGCGACGGTGGCCGCGACCGCAGCGGCGGGAACGACAGCTTCGTCCAGCGGAGCCTCGTAGCCCTGGAAGATGATGTGCGCCAGAAGACCAAATGCGATCGAGAGGCCCGTCGGGATGTAGTAGTACAGGTTCCACGAGATGGCCTTGTCGACAAAAGTACCGATGACGATCGGGCTCACGGCCGCGCCAAAGCCGAAACAGGAGTACATCCACGACATGAGCACTGCAGGCGAGGCGAGGCGGAATAGTATGTCAGCACAACTTCTACTGGCGTAGGTTTCGGAGAGGAACTGACCTGGATTCTCGTCGTGACTGATGATCGTCGTTAGCAGTGCATCATAGAGACCTCCGCCGAACCCGAGCAAGGCCAGGCTCAGGACAAAGACGCCGAACGGGGGGCGGACGATGAGGATGACGCAGCCGACCGACCACACGATGGCAGCGCACACAAGCGCGTAACGTGCCCCCAACTTGTGCGACAAGAATGACGACGAGACGCACGACACAAAGTACCTGTTCGCAGAGGCATTTGAGGGGTACAGTCAACTCTTGCGATGATAGGATCGGGCGAGCGAGAGGCCACCACTTACCCTGCGACGTTGGCTAAGAAGACGATCGAGATTTCATCAAACGATACGCCATAGTGCTCTTGCATCGACGAGAGACTGAAAAGCTCCCCCGGGCCGGGGAAGAATCAGCAAGAATTGTCTGGACATCATTTGGGCGGCGCGCAAAAGACTCACTTAGCTCCCGTGGCGGAGTCGTTGCTGCCGACCATAAAGATCATGGCAAACGCTATGCAGAGTTGTGCCTTGTCCCTCGTGAACCAGCCCTGCCGAGCCGCCGAGTGGGTCGCCGAAGTCGTCTTGGAGCTCCTGAGCGAGGCCGCCGACGAGTGCAAGGCCATGGGGGCGCCCGCGACGCGGAGATGACCGAGCTCGATCTCCTCCCCCGCGGCGTGGGATATGCTACGACGTCGACCCCTCGGGTGCGACTCTGCCGCTTCTGCCGATGTCGAGGAGGGCAAGAGCGCGACGAGCTTGGACAGGAGCGACGCCGACGGTCGTGACCGCCGCTGCTGCTGCTTGAACTGCGGGTCCTTGCTCCGCGACATGGATCGTTCGTGCTCGATCAACCGGTTCGTCGAGTTGGATCGAGAATAGTGGTCGAAGAGCATCGTGGACGAGGCCGCGGTCGTCGGGGAAGGCGGTCGCGACACATTCGGCGACCCGAAGGGGCTCAGCGGTGGGGTGCCGAATGCAGCCGCGCCCTGCGCATGTGGGGTCGTCGTTGCTGGAAAAGCGGAGGCAGGGATGTGGGCCTGGAGTGGTGGGGTCGGCAGATCCATTCTGATGTGCGCGACGACGTCAGTGTGCGAGGCTAGTGCAACACGAAGCTTGGAGTGAGCGAGAGAGCGGCGCGACGCAAGCTTGCGAAAGTCGCGTGACGACGATGGATTCGGCCATCAGGAGAAGTACGGGTCTGCAGCTGGTCCGACCGCGGGTCGTCGCCCGTCCGAGCCGACCTGATCAGAGCGGGAAATAGGCTCGATGTGGTAATAGAGGCGCTGCAAGTGCGCCTGTGCGGGGTCAAGAGCGACATTGATGTCATGCGTCAGCTCTCCATTTTTCAGGCGTAGTGCTGTGATCTACGAGTCCAAATTGCTCGCCGCAAGCTTGGCATGGACCGACCGGTCTTGAAAGTCGTTCTTCGGAAGCGATCTACTTAGGGTACGTGGGCTCGGAGCCGAAGCAGCCGCACGCGTTCCTCGTCCGCGCTCCTGAGTTCCTCCGTCGTCCTCGTCCATTCGACCGTCTCCTCTTCACCCCACTCCGGCAGCGCCTCCAAGTCCTGTATCCTTCCCACCAAGAACTCCATCCTCGCCGTCCGCTCCCAATGCAGCCTCCTTGCCAGCTGCTGACCTCTCTCCCTGCATCCCTCCACAATGTCCTCAGGCTCCTTAACCGGTTCCTCCCCGCGAGCGCCTTCCAACAATCCTCCCTTGATCCCCTGAAATTCCGCGGTCATGAAGGTTGCAGTATTGATGCGGTGCAGTTGGTTCGATGTGACGGACAGGCTGTGTTGTGGGTGTGCCCCGTCAAGCTCGCCTGAGAGAACCAGAACGATCGAGACCGGTCGGTGATCGGAGAGTGCTTTGGGTTAGGTGTAGACTGTCGATGCTTCCTGGAGTCGATTTTGGTGTTTTCTTTGTAGGAGAAGGTAATCAAGTGTGGAGAAGGAGTTGGGTCGATTGCGATTGAAGTTGGGTCGAGAGAAAGATGGAGTGATGGGGTGTTTGTAGCGAATGCAGTCAGTGTAGGCCGAGTCAAGTTTGCGGATCAAGATCGGCTCATCCTATACCGACTGTATTCGCCACAAGCATCCCATCACTCCATCCTTCACTCGGCCTAGCTCCAACCGCAGTCGACTCAACTCCTTCTCTAGACTTGACTAAGAAAACACCAAAGTCGACTCCAGAAAGCATCCACGGTCTACAGCTATCCCAAAGCACTCTCCGATCACCTTTGGTTAGCTGATCGACTTCACTCCCAGGCGCGGGCATCGATGAGATCGCCGCCATTTTATATATATAGATATTTTCTGGGGGGGCGGGGGTTGATGAGTTTGTCGAAGAAAATCGCTCTATGCTTGAACTCGGAGGGTGCGTAGATGCTGTTGGTTTCGAAAATGTTATCCTCTCCGCAAGTCGGAAAGAGGCTACCAGGAGATGGACGGCTGGACGGACGGGGACGGTGGTCGGTGGTCGGTGCCAGCGGCAGACCCAGGCTCTCCGGTTTGCAAGATGTAGTTGTATACATAGGTCCACTTGTCGAATGTCGAAGTATACGGTGGGGTGATATGGTAAGTGAAAGTGAAAGCGGAATGACGAGGAATAGAGGGTCGAAAGGGGTGAGGAGGAGGAGGGAACCGTCTGTTAAGGTCGTGGAGGGAAGGGAAAGTGGTTGCGTTAGGGGGGGGTCGATGGGGCCAAAAGGGAAAGGAGATGGGAGTTGAGGTTTACCATCCACGACTTCTTGATCGACGAACCAGGTCCTCGTCGAGCCTCCCTGGTCCACCCGTTGCACTTCGAATAAGGCTCCTGCGCCGGATTGATTCGCGAGAAGGAGCGATGGACGACCTGCGTAAAGGGTGGAAGCGAGAAGCAGCACATCAGCCAACCTACATCCCAAAACACCCCATTCTCACAACGGGTGATTCTAGCGTACGAGTTCGGGGATGAGGCAGCCTCAAGAACCGATGGTTCTGCAAGCCTTCGGTGCCGGAAACCCCACCTGTTCCAAGCACGACCGCCGGAGAGGGGCGTCAGTCACAGTTTTGGCCGCACATGGAGGCATCTGAGGACGCGTTACCTTCGGGTAGAATTAGGACATGTTTCTTGGTAATCATGTCGTCGTCAAGGTGTTGGAGCGAGCGTGTAAGAGGAGAGGAGTCGATCTGGTGAGAGAAGGTGGCAAGGAAGCACGCGTCGCGTCGCGTTCGGCGTGGAACTCAGGAAAGGTGGCCGCGGGGATGCATGCGAGTACGAACGGCGGAAATCCATCTCTCAAAACGCAAGTTTCCAATTTGATCCGTACAAGTGTGGGGAGTTGCATTTCAGAAAACCTTCATCTTCTTTGTTCTTTAAGAGAGAAAAGACAAGCAAGGACCGGGACTTGAGAAGAGAGAAACAAAGAACTGCTGACTGAAGGAAGAAAGAAAATACGGGGCGAGACGAAGACTGTACGGTAGGGATCCAAAAGAAAAGCGAGTAAACGACAAGATAGAAAGATGCCAGCAATGGTACCCTCTTCACATGAAGAAGAGCGCCTGCTTGTGGTTAACATGGATCTTGCCGAGCCGTCTGCGGTAGTCGGTCAAGAGCTTGTCGCGTTGACGATCGGCCGACGCACCCGACAAAGAAGAGAGTTGCGAGGTCGCATCGTCGTTCTCGGAAGCGAGGTACAGGGCCGCACGTGTGCACAGACGATCGGCATAGTAAGCCGGCGTCGTGACCGAAACCGACCTCGACGCACGCGCGTACGTGAAGGTCAGGTTGAACGTCAGTTGTTGCCATGCGTCGGGTGAGATGTCGGCCTCGTCGAGCAGGACGTTGTAGTGCGCCGAACGACTCGTGCCGAGCAAACTGGCGTGGGATTGGATGTAGAAATCGTGCTCGAATGGCGAAGTGATGTCTTCAAACCGGGACGAGGGGGTCAGTGGGGTGGGGTATGGTGGGAGACGATCTAGAGAGGTGGAAATTCACCTGTATCAATGCAAGTACCCGCCTTGACGTTGCCCGTCCTATCGCCATCGGCATCGTTCTTGGGGAAGATGCTGAGGTGGTGTCGCTTTCCGCACACGGCGAACGAGAGCGTCGGCTTGTAATCGGGGTCGATCTTGCGGCACGCCAAACGGATCTGCGCGACCTCGGACGACAAAACTTGGGCGAACTGGCCCTCACTGACACCGTCGCGGTAGAAGATGAGACGCGCCGGGGGCACCTTGTTGGTCGCGTGGAACTGTCGAAGCAGATCCATCATCATACCCTCGAGGTCTGTTGGTAAGAGCAAGTGGTCAGTATCGCACGATCGATCAAGCGGCCAAGTCCGCACTTACCCGTGATGAGCTCGACGCGAGATCCCTGCACGTGGATGCGCGAGCCGTAGAGCGTGAACTCCTTGTTCATCGTCGCGACGACGGCCGCGATCGAAGGCGCGAACGAGCCGGGACCCGGGTGCGTGACGTCGGCGCCGATGATCATGGTCGGGATGTTGGGCGGGCACGCCGGGCCGAGGTTGACGGTCGCGTTGATGCCACTGAGCTTGCAGTTGACCTTGAGCGCGACGTTGGCGTAGTACTGCGGGTTCCCACGCTTGGCCTTGGGCACGCTCAAGCACTGCGTCGCGACGCCGACATCCAGGTCACCGAAGCGCTTGATCGCGCCGTACTGTTCGCACGGCTTGCGCGCAAGGTAGATGAGCAACAACTGGGGTGGGCCACCGAGACCGAGGCTCTTGACCGTCTCGCGGAAGAAACTCGCAATGTTGGCCGGCGACATCGGCGGCGCATAGTTGATCGCGGGGCGCGTGTTGCGCACCTGGATGCCGACGTTCTGTAGACCCTGCGCAAAGTCGGCGACGCTCTTTTGCACCTCGGCACGACCAAAGAAGCGCTCCTGGTCAAAGACGAAGACCGTCCAGCGCTCGATGGGCGCGCAGGGGCGGTTGAACTGTTGTCCACGCAGGTCCCACACACCGTCGCGCGGCGCGACGGCTTTTTTCATCATCACGGTCGGGTTCGGCAAGAGGCGCGCCTGGACCTGCATCGGCTCGGCCGAGAACTCCATCCCCCATTGCTTCAACGGTGACCCTTCGCTCGAGGGCATGATGCGCTGGATCCCTTGGCGGAGCAACGGCACGCGGTCGCGGGGACCGATCGTCGTGAGCTTGAGCGACTCGGCCGTCTGCGTCGGGTCCAGCTTCCGGCTGTACTTTTGACCGCTCAGCACGGAGCAGAGCTCGATCGGGTACAGCGCGACGTTCGAGACCTTGACGCACGGCCACTCGGGGTGCTGCAGGCGGATGCTGTAATGCGCCTTGAAGTACTCGGCGACATTCGTCGTCTTGCCGTCGTCGGTCTGGAACTTGGAGTCCTGCGCGCTCTGGCGCGACAGCTCGCGAATCTTGCGGTGCATCGGTTTTCCGCCACCGACGCGGAGCGAGATGCGCAGGCCCCGGATGAAGCGACCCGCCTCAATCGCAAAGGCGCCGGGCATGCGGTTGCCCGCCAACTTGTCGGGGCCAAAGCTGCGGTCCTTGGCGCGTCCGCTGCGGGTCGGGTCAGGGGGTTCACAGCGAGTCAGAGCGTGCAGCGAAAAGAACACTGTGTAGAAGTATGGGTGCTCACTATTCGATGAGGAGTTGGGGCAAGTCGCCCTCGGTGTAGAACGGTTGCGAGGCCAAATCGAGAAGGATCTGGGCGCAGCTCGGGCCAAGTAGTCGCGTGAGCTTCGAAGCGTTCCCAAAGTCGAGCATCGAGACTGAACTCACAAAGTTACTCGCGGGTCCACAGCGCAACGACGAGTAATAACCGCGCCACATGGTCAGACCTTTCGAGATCTTGCCCGTTTGCAGGTTGTCGAACGGCAAGAAGAAGGAGGCGCCACGGCTCTGGTAAGTGAGCATCGGTCCATGCTGGATGACGATGTTGACTGTAGATATCGACGACGAGTGAGCATGCTGGTCTGCACAAGCTCACTTAGTCAGTCGTGGCTACTCACGAGCCTGGATGCACGACTCGATGACCCCCTCGTCGACCTGTTTTTGCTTGCCCGTGACGAAAGCACTCAGAGCGTCGAGGTGGATGGGGCGGACGAGCTTGATCTGCAGAGCACCAATGGTGTCAGAGGTAGTCGAACTCGTAGTAGCCCATCATCTACAACTGACCTTGATGGTAAAGTGGTTGCCCTTGGACTCGCTGCCGTCGGATTCGGGGAGATTGATATTCCACTGTCCCTCGTCGGCGGGCAATTTCTTAGCTGTTGGTTGACATTGGGGTAGAAAAGGAGGCGAATTCCCCAGGCGCGTCTGATGAGCGAGCTTGTTGACCTTGGGCGTGCGTAACCAACGATAGGAGGTGATTGTAAAACTCACGCGCAAAGACCTGGGCCTTGCCGTCGTAAACGCAGGCGATGCCCTTGAAGGGGTCCAGGGACTGGATGAAGTACTTCCAGATGGAGCGGTTGAGTCGCGCGGGACGTTTGCCATCTTCAGGACCGATCTTGAACTGTTGTCCGAGGAGGTGGTGAGACATTAGACATTACATTACATTAGAGCGGGGGGCGTGGCGGCGGCCAGCCGGGAGTAGAGTTGAGTTGAGCGATCATGCTGGCAGTAATGGCTCTGAGATGGGAAACAACTCACGTCATAGTGGTAGCAGACCGCACTCGGAGGTTTGACCTTGAACGTGTTGACGAGCACGGGGAACTTGCGTCCGGCGCTGCGACAGGAGACAGCCACGAAGGGAGGGGGGGAGCGAGGGGGAGCAGCGAGCGACGGGCAGCAGCGCACGTGCACAAGCACGAGCAGGGTGAGAGAATCAGAGGGACAAGGTCAGCATCTATTGTGAGAGGTCAAGCTACGATCCTTGTGGGCGAAGGCGACTCACGTGCCAAAGCCCTTGCGCTTGATCGGTTCAATGAGCGACAAGCTCGAGACGTCAGGAGCGCCCGACATGGTGTGTGTGAGGTCGTCTGGATGCGATGAGATGGCCTAGAGTGATGCTTTGTACCGAATGGGTGTAGAGGCAATCGCGCTCGGACGGGGAGACTGGGCAGCCCAGAAGCCGGCGGTGCGGTCCAGGGGGCGGGTCAGGACGGGAATCAGCGGATGCAGCAGCCGCGAACGAGATTCTTCAGGCAGTCTTCAGGCCGGCCTAAGGATTCGTCGGTGTCGATCATATGATCATGACATATATATCTGTGGCGATCAGAAAGATAATTGAGCACTTGTGAACACCAAAATCTAGCATTAGAACACCTTCAGGCCGATCCTTAACACGATGAGTCGATTTATGTAGACGCTGATTGAACTCTGACGTCTCTGACCTTCCATAACAGCCCAACCGGCTGCAGTGGCTAGGGCCTTTGAAACCTCTCAGGCTGGTTCGTGGCCTAGCAGGGATCTGCAGGGATCATTCGCAACACAGCCAAGTAAATATGGTAGCAAGCACGCAAAGTCTCTTCATTTACTTCTTTTTTTGTATTGTTTTTTTTCCTTCAAAACGCGCCACCCTCAGCCCTCCACCTCCCAGCACCTCCCCAGCAGTCTCGGCCTTGGGAACTCCGAGACGCTTGGGACGTCTTTGACGGTCTTTGACCTTTGCTGGACGTCGGGTTGGCTCCCGCCCTCTCCCGTCCTGACCCGCCCCCTGGACCGCACCGCCGGCTTCTGGGCTGCCCAGTCTCCCCGTCCGAGCGCGATTGCCTCTACACCCATTCGGTACAAAGCATCACTCTAGGCCATCTCATCGCATCCAGACGACCTCACACACACCATGTCGGGCGCTCCTGACGTCTCGAGCTTGTCGCTCATTGAACCGATCAAGCGCAAGGGCTTTGGCACGTGAGTCGCCTTCGCCCACAAGGATCGTAGCTTGACCTCTCACAATAGATGCTGACCTTGTCCCTCTGATTCTCTCACCCTGCTCGTGCTTGTGCACGTGCGCTGCTGCCCGTCGCTCGCTGCTCCCCCTCGCTCCCCCCCTCCCTTCGTGGCTGTCTCCTGTCGCAGCGCCGGACGCAAGTTCCCCGTGCTCGTCAACACGTTCAAGGTCAAACCTCCGAGTGCGGTCTGCTACCACTATGACGTGAGTTGTTTCCCATCTCAGAGCCATTACTGCCAGCATGATCGCTCAACTCAACTCTACTCCCGGCTGGCCGCCGCCACGCCCCCCGCTCTAATGTAATGTAATGTCTAATGTCTCACCACCTCCTCGGACAACAGTTCAAGATCGGTCCTGAAGATGGCAAACGTCCCGCGCGACTCAACCGCTCCATCTGGAAGTACTTCATCCAGTCCCTGGACCCCTTCAAGGGCATCGCCTGCGTTTACGACGGCAAGGCCCAGGTCTTTGCGCGTGAGTTTTACAATCACCTCCTATCGTTGGTTACGCACGCCCAAGGTCAACAAGCTCGCTCATCAGACGCGCCTGGGGAATTCGCCTCCTTTTCTACCCCAATGTCAACCAACAGCTAAGAAATTGCCCGCCGACGAGGGACAGTGGAATATCAATCTCCCCGAATCCGACGGCAGCGAGTCCAAGGGCAACCACTTTACCATCAAGGTCAGTTGTAGATGATGGGCTACTACGAGTTCGACTACCTCTGACACCATTGGTGCTCTGCAGATCAAGCTCGTCCGCCCCATCCACCTCGACGCTCTGAGTGCTTTCGTCACGGGCAAGCAAAAACAGGTCGACGAGGGGGTCATCGAGTCGTGCATCCAGGCTCGTGAGTAGCCACGACTGACTAAGTGAGCTTGTGCAGACCAGCATGCTCACTCGTCGTCGATATCTACAGTCAACATCGTCATCCAGCATGGACCGATGCTCACTTACCAGAGCCGTGGCGCCTCCTTCTTCTTGCCGTTCGACAACCTGCAAACGGGCAAGATCTCGAAAGGTCTGACCATGTGGCGCGGTTATTACTCGTCGTTGCGCTGTGGACCCGCGAGTAACTTTGTGAGTTCAGTCTCGATGCTCGACTTTGGGAACGCTTCGAAGCTCACGCGACTACTTGGCCCGAGCTGCGCCCAGATCCTTCTCGATTTGGCCTCGCAACCGTTCTACACCGAGGGCGACTTGCCCCAACTCCTCATCGAATAGTGAGCACCCATACTTCTACACAGTGTTCTTTTCGCTGCACGCTCTGACTCGCTGTGAACCCCCTGACCCGACCCGCAGCGGACGCGCCAAGGACCGCAGCTTTGGCCCCGACAAGTTGGCGGGCAACCGCATGCCCGGCGCCTTTGCGATTGAGGCGGGTCGCTTCATCCGGGGCCTGCGCATCTCGCTCCGCGTCGGTGGCGGAAAACCGATGCACCGCAAGATTCGCGAGCTGTCGCGCCAGAGCGCGCAGGACTCCAAGTTCCAGACCGACGACGGCAAGACGACGAATGTCGCCGAGTACTTCAAGGCGCATTACAGCATCCGCCTGCAGCACCCCGAGTGGCCGTGCGTCAAGGTCTCGAACGTCGCGCTGTACCCGATCGAGCTCTGCTCCGTGCTGAGCGGTCAAAAGTACAGCCGGAAGCTGGACCCGACGCAGACGGCCGAGTCGCTCAAGCTCACGACGATCGGTCCCCGCGACCGCGTGCCGTTGCTCCGCCAAGGGATCCAGCGCATCATGCCCTCGAGCGAAGGGTCACCGTTGAAGCAATGGGGGATGGAGTTCTCGGCCGAGCCGATGCAGGTCCAGGCGCGCCTCTTGCCGAACCCGACCGTGATGATGAAAAAAGCCGTCGCGCCGCGCGACGGTGTGTGGGACCTGCGTGGACAACAGTTCAACCGCCCCTGCGCGCCCATCGAGCGCTGGACGGTCTTCGTCTTTGACCAGGAGCGCTTCTTTGGTCGTGCCGAGGTGCAAAAGAGCGTCGCCGACTTTGCGCAGGGTCTACAGAACGTCGGCATCCAGGTGCGCAACACGCGCCCCGCGATCAACTATGCGCCGCCGATGTCGCCGGCCAACATTGCGAGTTTCTTCCGCGAGACGGTCAAGAGCCTCGGTCTCGGTGGCCCACCCCAGTTGTTGCTCATCTACCTTGCGCGCAAGCCGTGCGAACAGTACGGCGCGATCAAGCGCTTCGGTGACCTGGATGTCGGCGTCGCGACGCAGTGCTTGAGCGTGCCCAAGGCCAAGCGTGGGAACCCGCAGTACTACGCCAACGTCGCGCTCAAGGTCAACTGCAAGCTCAGTGGCATCAACGCGACCGTCAACCTCGGCCCGGCGTGCCCGCCCAACATCCCGACCATGATCATCGGCGCCGACGTCACGCACCCGGGTCCCGGCTCGTTCGCGCCTTCGATCGCGGCCGTCGTCGCGACGATGAACAAGGAGTTCACGCTCTACGGCTCGCGCATCCACGTGCAGGGATCTCGCGTCGAGCTCATCACGGGTAAGTGCGGACTTGGCCGCTTGATCGATCGTGCGATACTGACCACTTGCTCTTACCAACAGACCTCGAGGGTATGATGATGGATCTGCTTCGACAGTTCCACGCGACCAACAAGGTGCCCCCGGCGCGTCTCATCTTCTACCGCGACGGTGTCAGTGAGGGCCAGTTCGCCCAAGTTTTGTCGTCCGAGGTCGCGCAGATCCGTTTGGCGTGCCGCAAGATCGACCCCGATTACAAGCCGACGCTCTCGTTCGCCGTGTGCGGAAAGCGACACCACCTCAGCATCTTCCCCAAGAACGATGCCGATGGCGATAGGACGGGCAACGTCAAGGCGGGTACTTGCATTGATACAGGTGAATTTCCACCTCTCTAGATCGTCTCCCACCATACCCCACCCCACTGACCCCCTCGTCCCGGTTTGAAGACATCACTTCGCCATTCGAGCACGATTTCTACATCCAATCCCACGCCAGTTTGCTCGGCACGAGTCGTTCGGCGCACTACAACGTCCTGCTCGACGAGGCCGACATCTCACCCGACGCATGGCAACAACTGACGTTCAACCTGACCTTCACGTACGCGCGTGCGTCGAGGTCGGTTTCGGTCACGACGCCGGCTTACTATGCCGATCGTCTGTGCACACGTGCGGCCCTGTACCTCGCTTCCGAGAACGACGATGCGACCTCGCAACTCTCTTCTTTGTCGGGTGCGTCGGCCGATCGTCAACGCGACAAGCTCTTGACCGACTACCGCAGACGGCTCGGCAAGATCCATGTTAACCACAAGCAGGCGCTCTTCTTCATGTGAAGAGGGTACCATTGCTGGCATCTTTCTATCTTGTCGTTTACTCGCTTTTCTTTTGGATCCCTACCGTACAGTCTTCGTCTCGCCCCGTATTTTCTTTCTTCCTTCAGTCAGCAGTTCTTTGTTTCTCTCTTCTCAAGTCCCGGTCCTTGCTTGTCTTTTCTCTCTTAAAGAACAAAGAAGATGAAGGTTTTCTGAAATGCAACTCCCCACACTTGTACGGATCAAATTGGAAACTTGCGTTTTGAGAGATGGATTTCCGCCGTTCGTACTCGCATGCATCCCCGCGGCCACCTTTCCTGAGTTCCACGCCGAACGCGACGCGACGCGTGCTTCCTTGCCACCTTCTCTCACCAGATCGACTCCTCTCCTCTTACACGCTCGCTCCAACACCTTGACGACGACATGATTACCAAGAAACATGTCCTAATTCTACCCGAAGGTAACGCGTCCTCAGATGCCTCCATGTGCGGCCAAAACTGTGACTGACGCCCCTCTCCGGCGGTCGTGCTTGGAACAGGTGGGGTTTCCGGCACCGAAGGCTTGCAGAACCATCGGTTCTTGAGGCTGCCTCATCCCCGAACTCGTACGCTAGAATCACCCGTTGTGAGAATGGGGTGTTTTGGGATGTAGGTTGGCTGATGTGCTGCTTCTCGCTTCCACCCTTTACGCAGGTCGTCCATCGCTCCTTCTCGCGAATCAATCCGGCGCAGGAGCCTTATTCGAAGTGCAACGGGTGGACCAGGGAGGCTCGACGAGGACCTGGTTCGTCGATCAAGAAGTCGTGGATGGTAAACCTCAACTCCCATCTCCTTTCCCTTTTGGCCCCATCGACCCCCCCCCTAACGCAACCACTTTCCCTTCCCTCCACGACCTTAACAGACGGTTCCCTCCTCCTCCTCACCCCTTTCGACCCTCTATTCCTCATCATTTCCTACTTATCCCTCCTACCCCCAAACTTTATCCCTTATCAAGACCTCTGGGAAACTGTTCTCTTATCCCTCTCGACCGTCGATCTTTTACAATCTGAGATGACGGATGATGAAAAACTTACTTCGACCTCGGCGGAGGATGTTGACGTTTTGAGTCGACTTGGGTGTGTTGAAGAAAGGTTGAAGACGGTTTGTGAGACGCAAGGTCGGTTTTGAAATGTCGGTAGTCCATGTGGGGAAGTATCAGGGTTGCTGATTCGTGAGTTTTGTTCTCCATAGAACACGCCGATCTCAAACTCTTTCGTCTTTCTCCCCAACTCGTCCTCCAAGAATTGCGTCGCAAGGTCGATGGCCTCATCGCTGCTGAAGGAGGGATTTTTGAAACCCCAGCCACACCGAAAGACGAAGAAGCTTCGAACGAAGACGAGAAGCCCGTCACTGAGAAGGACGTCGTCGTTGAATCAAACGAGACCCAAGTCGGTCCTCAACAATTCCCTACTTTACTTCATTCGCTCGTCAGAGAAGGGTATGACTCTGACCCTGGGTTCAGTAAGCAGATTCAAAAAGGTGAGGAAGAAACACCTTGAGACCAAAATTACGAAAACCACCTCGAACTGATCGTTCCCTTGAATCAGAGGCCCGACAACGCGTCGCGGTCAACTTGATTGGCAACTACTTGCCCTTCGCGACTTCGATGGTGTTGACCGAAGCTTATCCGTGCGTCCTTTCACAACCCAAGAAGTCCTCCTCTTCAAAACAAAAAAGGGAAGGGAAAAAAAACTAAAAAAAACTTACCCCTCCCAAACCCCATACAGTTGTCCAACCCTCGACACCCATCTAACAAGTCTTCAATCCTCCTCCGTCCTTTCAGCGACGTATCACCCTGGACGAACCTCCGGTTCCGGTGGAGGTGGTAGTGGTGGAGCAGGAGGAGCAGGTACGGCCGCGGCGGTCGCGAAAGCCAAAAAATTGGCCAGTAAAGGTTCCATGGGGGTTGAGCAGTTGAAGAAGGTTTCTACGAAGGGGATGAAGAAGTTGGATAGCTTTTTCACGAAACAACCCGCCTTACCGAAGGGGGTGAAGAGGAAGGCTGATGAGTAAAATGTATTGGGCGTTAGTCAGGAAGTTAATTTCATATGTTATAATCTTCTTCATTGTTTAGATTCGAATATCAGTTTACTCTTATCTCTACACTGTCTCCTATACGATGAAAAAAAGGCACTGCAAACCAGCGCTCATCACATCTTCCACACTTTGACCGTGTGGTCCCTCCCTCCCGTCATGAGATAACTATCCATGAACCTCAACCGCTCCGCGGGCCTAGTATGTCCATTCAACGTCAGTGCCGTATGTTGTAGAGTCGTTCGGTTAAAGACCTGGGCACGAACACCAAGGAGATTCAATCAGCATTCGACGAAGATGATACACCGGCTTCTCACGGGACGGGAACTTACTCGAATCCCGTTCTCCCCCGCCGCAGCGACGATCTTGCGACTATCGAACTGCAGCGACGTGATGGGGTAATCGTAACGGATCGTATCCGAGATGGAGCCCGTGCGGATGTCCCAAATCTAACAAACGTCCACAGAATGCGGAAAGGTCGATCAGGATCAGGCCTTCTTTCTTCTCTCCTTAAGAGCCCGAATGTGGTTGCTTCAAACTCACTCTGATGGTCTTGTCCAGACTCCCGCTGACCAGATGATGTTCATCGAACTGAACGCACGTGACGGGTCCCGTATGCCCAACTAAAGTACGATGCGATTGTCCCGTTCGCACTGTGAACACATCGACAGCCCCACTTCAGCAGCCCACACCCAAGCCGACCCTACCTCAGTTTATCGCCCGCCAAGTCAAGGAACTTACTATCCCACATCCTGACGCACCCATCCGCCGTCCCAGTCGCCAAGGCATATCCCCAAAATTGGACTCCCCCCACAAAGTCCTCATAAGGTTCAAAGCTCCCATCCGCATAATTCGTCGTCGCCGGAGTCGAAGGATACCCGGAGAAGGACAGCGCATTCCCCGAAGTACTACTGTGACGACGAAGGGCTGAGAAGGACTTACGGGGTGAAGAGGCAGGGGTCGTGTAAGGTTCTGATGGGTCTGGGTTGTCGAGTGGGGAGGGGTTCGAGATGGCCCAAAGGACGTCCATGGTCATGACGTTTTGACCCGTGTGGATGTCCCATTGGCGTAAGGTGCTGTCCGACGATCCGGTGACCTGTTGAGATTGCACCGGTTGAGAAAGCGGCCCTCGTGAAAGCAGAGAGATCCAAGACGACTTACGAGACAGGGACCATCAAAGTACAAGCTCGTGACGGCTTTAGTATGTCCATCCAAGACCTTGACACAAGCGCCTGAATGAGGCTCCTCGCTCGTCTCCCCACCCTCGTCACCATTAAGACTCTCACTTAACGTGCTCAACGCCCCTCGTGCTCCTCTAGCACCAACGTATCCGTTCGCCCGACCGAGAAACACTTTTTCGAATGATGGAACTCCGTCGCTGTCGGTATCTCCTAGTCCGTTGGGTGAGGTGAGCAGGTCTTCGACTTCATCGACGTTCCAGATGCGCACTTGGCCGTCCGATCCGCCAGTAATGCAGACCGACGCCTCGACTTGGAGCGCTTTAACGACGCCTGAGGGGATCATTCGATCAAAAGGGGTGAGTTCAGCTGAGATTCCCGCGTCGCAAGCGTCAATCGTCTCGTACCTTGGTGACCACGCAGTTGGCCCATCTCATCTCCAGTGCTCAGGTCCCACAATCGCACCGTCTCGTCCTGGCTAGCACTGACGGCTACCCCGTACGGCTCGGAAAAGTCTAGCGCCGAAATGGGACCGACGTGACCGCTCAAGGTCTAGAGAGCATAGGGACGATGTCAGTGACCAGAAACGGGCTATGTACTGATCCTAGTTGCTCACCATGAAAGCGACACCACTCGGTAGATCGTCGTGTTCACCAGGGAGGAACGCCGGCCCTTTCCTTCGTCGGGACGTGGTCGTCGCGATTTTGGATTGGTTGTTCATGCGCTCGCGGAGACCATCAACTGTGGCACGAATCACAACGAAATCAGAACAATGACTCTTGCCACACATCCATTCGTCGGCTTACACTCGTCCTGCAATTCGAGTTCCTCCTCCCTCAAAAAGAGCAGACTGCGCTTGAGTTCTTCCCGGATCGAGTCGAGCGCGGCCATCTTTTCGTCAATCTCGAGTATCTGCGCGTTTAGCAGGGCCTGGCATGGGGAACCCATACTTAGCCACACATGCTTCAAAATACGTCCGCGCACGTGGCACTCACCCTTCGGACCGCGACGTTGCCCATATCCTCCTCGACGGCGCGCGAGTCGGCATCGAGTTCCTCGGCCGTCATGATGGGTGCGTTCCCCTTGGCTAGTGTCTCGGCCGCAGCACCATCATGGCGAGCACTCGAGCTCCGGCCACGGAGCTGCAGCACATCACTACGCCGTGAACTCCTCCTCTTGCGCAACAATTGGACCTGATCTGTGGCCGCGGCGGCGGAAGAGGAAGATTCGTCGCTCATGATCCCTCGCGCCTGTTGTCCTCTATCCCTGAGGCCCAATTTGACATTCTCCAAGCCCAATGCGATCTCACCCAACCCTGCTCTTCGACGTCGTCGTTCTTGGCGCGCGGCTCGGGCAGCAGGTGCGGTCGCTTGAAAGCCTCGCAAGAGTGGTACGGCGAGCTCGTTGGACGACTGCGCGTTGGCGGTGATGCTCCTCTTGCGATTCCACGTCGAGGTGTCAAGATCGAATGGACTGGCGGGGATATCTAGACGCAAGAGGTCATCGACCTTCTCACGGATGTAGAGCGTCGTACTCGCATGCGGAGCGAGGGCCGGGGTCGACCACCCGAATCCAAGCTTGGAACGAATGCGCGAACTCGAGGTCAAGGCCGAGGGAAAAGAAGAAGAAGAGGAGGAGGAGGAACTGTAGAGGTTCGATCGGGACCCAATGAAGGGCGTGGCGTGGAATATTTGGGGTGCGAGGTCGGTCAGAATCGCGGCCGGGGTCGCCGGGTTGAGCATCGTTCGGAGCGAGCTCGCCCACGCTGACTCGGTTGAGGACGGCACCGCTGAAGATGAGGGTTGGTCGCCGCCAGATTGAGATGAGGATGGATTGGTCATGGGCGAATGCGGTCGATCAGCTCGACTGTGCGACTGCTCTGAGCCATGCGCGGGCGCAGCGGTCTTGTTGGGCATCGCTGTAGTGTTGAGCGGCCGTGTTGCCGACGACCGCTGGTGAAGCTGAGAAAATCCAAGGTGAAAGATGGGATGAGGCTCGCCAAAGGGGGACGCGTGTCTGTCTGCCCTGTGCTGTCGAAGGAGCGGACGAGCCAGGGGGGAGAAAGCGCTCCAAGTGGGATGACGATAATGAGGAGGATCGATGACTGAGGCGCTCGCGATGACGACGTCGACGTCGACGGGGCCAACCGCCGCGCGCGCGGGCACACGGAACCGCAGGAAGAACGGCGCCTTGTTACAGCGCGTTACAAGCTGGACCTAATCCCAATTGACAATAATGTGCACGCAGCCGAGGCTTGTGCGACCGACCGCAGCCCACCGAGGCTCACCCACACCCCAGCTCATCCCCGTCCTTGACGTCCTTTGCCCAGTTGCACGTGCCCCCGGCCCTTGTTCACTCGTAGCCCCGCGCGACCACATCTCCCTCCGCCGACTCTCGCCTCCCTCGTGCCCCTTGACCTTGAGCGTGTGATCGATCGACGATGGGTGTCTGTGCCAGTTGTTGCGGTGGTGGTACGTGCCTTGCTCGTGCTCGTGCTCATGCTCTGCCCAGCACGCCGGTGTGACTCGTATCTTACCCCTGTAATCGCTGACCATGCTCTTCTTCTACGTCAATTACCAAACTCTGACCATGGCACACGCGGCATCGATCATCGATCATCGCTCACATCGATCGCCCGTCATCGTATCGGATCCGTGCGCCGTCGGCTACCTGCCTGCGCGCCTACCCCGTCATCGATATCCCGACCGACGGTCATCATCATTCCCGTCAACACCTCCGCCAACCACCCCGCGGTACATCACACAACACATCAGGTGGAAAGTTCAACGCCGCGTACGAACCCTTGCTGTTGGAGAATGAGCGCGAGGCCGTTGCGGACCTGCTGCAATACCTCGAGAGTGAGCAACTCCGCCTTGGCAGGCTACGCGCTTGCCGTCAATCGCCTGCTCGCTGTTCATCGTCTTGATCACTGACACGAACCCTTTCTTTGTCCTTCTCTTTACTCTTGGCGACCTTGTCATGCAACGACGTGCGCGCGCACACACCTGATCGTCCCCCCTGCTCGTATCATCCGACCCCGAATCGAATCGCGTCGATCCCCCCCGGTTCGCTCGCTCGCTCACCAGACCGATCCGACACCAACTTCTTCGCCGGCGAGCCCTTGCGTGCACTCTCGACCTTGAGTTACAGTGAAAACGTCGATCTGCAACGCAGTGCCGCCCTCGCATTTGCCGAAATCACAGAAAAGGTACGCAGCTCGGCACTCGGTATCGAGGGCCACCATGCAGACGCTGACTCTTTCCGGCAATCTCTCACCTCCCCCTCCCTCCAAAGGACGTGCGGGAAGTGTCTCGAGAGACGTTGGAACCGATCCTTTTCCTCTTGCAATCCCACGATGTCGAAGTACAGCGTGCCGCCAGCGCAGCGCTGGGCAACCTCGGTGTCAACTGTCAGTCTCTGATTCGGTGATCCTCAGACCGAGCCAATTCGCTCACGACCGACCTCTCCCTGATTGCTCCTCAGCCGAAAACAAGGTCACCATCGTCAAGCTCGGCGGACTGGAACCCTTAATCCGCCAGATGCTCTCCCCCAGCGTTGAAGTGCAGTGCAACGCCGTCGGGTGCATCACCAATCTGGCCACCCATGGTGCGTCTCCTTTCTCCGCCTTGCCTTTCCAGGCGCGTCAGGTATTCTACGTTGAAAGCAAGCTCACGCTCCGAACGATGTCCCACAGACGAAAACAAGAACAAGATCGCCAACTCGGGCGCCCTTGTCCCTCTGACTCGATTGGCTCGCTCAAAGGACATGCGAGTCCAACGCAACGCGACCGGCGCGCTCCTCAACATGACCCACTCAGGTGCGTGAACGAGAGGCCCTCGTTTACACCAGTTTGTTGGTCTGAAGTGGGCACTTTTTCCACCGCTGGGACAGATGAGAACCGATTGCAGCTCGTCAACGCAGGAGCTATTCCCGTGCTCGTCAACTTGCTTTCGAGCCCAGACACCGACGTAGAGTACTACTGCACCACCGCACTCAGTAACATTGCCGTCGATGGTCAGTCTCATCTCTGAGCTATCCCGAGCTGAGAGCTCACTTGCTGATCAGGGTTCTAAACTCTCGAACAACAGCCGCGAACCGCAAGAAGCTCGCCCAGTCGGAGCCCAAACTGGTGACGAGCTTGATCAGCCTCATGGACTCGCCGAGTCTCAAGGTGCAATGCCAAGCCGCTTTGGCTCTGCGGAATCTGGCCTCTGATGGTGGGTTTCTCTCGTTCAAGATTGGTTTGCGGGAGTTCACAGACTGACTGACTTCGCTGCTATCTGCCTCAGACAAATACCAACTCGAAATCGTCAAGAACGGCGGTCTACCCGCCTTACTCCGCCTCCTCCGATCCTCCTTCCTCCCCCTCATCCTCTCGGCCGCGGCATGCGTGCGGAACGTCTCGATCCACCCTCTCAACGAAGCGCCCATTATCGAATCCGGATTCCTCTCCCCCCTTATCGACCTGCTCGCCTACGACGAGAACGAAGAGATCCAATGCCATGCCATCAGTACGTTGCGCAACTTGGCCGCGAGTAGCGAGAGCAACAAACGAGCCATCGTCGAGGCCGGTGCGGCGGAGAGAATTAAGGAATTGGTGTTGCATGTTCCGGTTGCGGTGCAGAGTGAGATGACGGCTTGTGCGGCCGTGTTGGGCTTGAGTGGTACGTTTCTGAGCCAGTCGAGCTGTGGTTTAGAATCTGCGATGTGCTGATTGAATTTTGATGTGGTCGTTTTGCCAAAACAGAGGACATCAAGAGCGAGTTGTTGGACATGGGGATCTGCGAGGTGTTGATCCCCTTGACGGCGTCGCCGAGCGTCGAAGTGCAAGGCAACAGTGCCGCCGCTCTCGGCAATCTCTCTTCGAAAAGTGAGTGACCAACAGTCGTCTAGACAGAGGCTCGTAACCAGCACGGTTTGTCTGACCTAGGCGATAAATGTGTGACCCACAGCGGATGACTATTCGGCGTTCAGCGCGGTATGGAACGAACCCGAGGGGGGTCTGCATGGGTACCTCGTCCGCTTCCTCGAGAGTCAGGATACGACGTTCCAACATATCGCGATTTGGACATTAGTGCAATTGCTTGAATCGGGAGGTGAGTAGTCCATGCTGATTCTACAACTTTAACGGGGATACAGATGCTGAACCCCCTTTGCGTCACGATGTCTAGACATGACGCTTGAATCACAAATCCGAGCCTCCAAGGACCTGATCCCACTCGCGACGCGTCTATCGACTTTATCATCCGAGACGTCTTCGCATGATGGTGAACGAGCCGGAACGGACGCATCCGAGGACGAGGAGGAAGGTCAAGATGGGGGCGAGAGCGAGATTAGGGTGTTGGCGCGTACGGTGTTGGATTTGCTTGAAGGTTGAGGAACGCCGAGGTCGCATGACAAAACACACCCCCGACAATAAAAAGAAGTTCTTTCCAACTTTCATCATCTTCTCCTCCCTGTTCAGTGTTTTTTTCTTTCACTCGTCCATTTCAACCCTAGCCTTTTTTTCCTTTTTCAATATTCTTTCTTTGAGCAAAAGCCTTCGTCCTCGTGGTAATGGTTTTCACGCTTTCTCGTCTCTTTTTTTCTTTTCCTCTTCTTCCCTTGTATACATGACAATGGATTCTACACATTGAACCCCCAATGACGTGCAAAGACGCCAAATGCAAAGCGATCGAAGTTGAACGTTGAGCTCGGAAATGGTAAGGAAACGGGGTCCGTGCGAGTGGGCATCAGCAATCGGGTTCGTTAGCACTTGATTTGCGAGGAAGGTAGCGGCGGCCACTCTATGTAATGAGCCAGGCCCCAGCGCATGCGCCAGTCTGCGCCAGTCGCCGCCGGAGCCGCGATTTCATTCAGAGGCTCAGAGCTTGTCTGTCAGTCGTCCTTGTGTTCATCCGGCTCTAAGCTTCTTCTTCCCCCCTCTTTCAACAATTCATACACCCGCGCGCACACACACCACCACCACGTCGTTTGGGAGGTTTCCACGTATCTCTCTAAATTTAGACGATCGATCGGGTACCAACGATCCCAGTACGGTCGCACGTCCCAGCCGGCTCGGAACTAGCGCGCTTTGTGTGTCGCCCCAGCTCCAGCCCTCCTCCACCCGACCGAAACAAACCCCCCTGCCTGCCTCCATTCTCGCCGGCAGAGGCGCGAGCGAAACTGGCTGGCCTGGCTGGTGTGTCCGGTGTTCGACGACGAACCCCCCTCGATCGCTCCAACCCTCTTTGACCGTGGCTTGGGACGACCCCAACGATCCACCCCCTCATCATGAATCCAAACAACTCGAATTCCAACAAGAAGCCCTCCATGTCGTACGTTCGCACACACCACTTTGTTAAACCCCGCCATTCAGCCACGCGCGCCTGCGCACGCACGCACGCACACGACGAACCCGAAACCGAACCCTTCACTGATCGCCTCCCCTTCCTCTTGCAGTGAACTGAAGCTTCGACGGTTGACCGAACACAACCAACGGTTACGGGAGGATTTGGAACGGCAACGTGTGAGAGTATCCGAGGCGAGCGCGAGGTAGGTCATATGACGTTCGTTGCCCAAACCCAGTCGGCGAGGGCGCGCCATCCAAAGGGACGCTCTCACTGCAGCGCTCAGCCCCCTTTGGATCGCACCTCCAATTGTGTGGGCACGCGACCACGACGGGGATCGACACTCGGCCCACGACGATGGGCTCGTGTACAACGGTCATCACACCCCATGAGAAATCATCACTCATCCCATGCCTTACCTCCCTGTTCGAATCAACAGCCTGATCCGGTATTGCAAAACGACGCGCGACTACCTCGTCCCTTCCGTCTGGGGGCCGGTCGAGAAGGGTGCCGATCCGTATGCGGCTGCGGCTTCGGGCGGTGGGGGTGGGTGTTGCATGATTCAATAAAGGGAAGAATGGGGAAGAGGATGGTTGGGAGGATCACTGGGAACCACATATACTTCGCGATCGCCATGGAGGACGAGGTCGATCCCATCTCCCCCCCCTCCTCCCCCCTCCCACTTACACGCCTTGAACGGACCCAAACCCCGATCGACCGACCGAACTCGATCCTCGTCTTTCTTCAACCTCCCCGTCGACCCTGAACCCTTTAATTCGACCACCTTCCCTAACCCACCATCGTTCGTCGTGCGGGACCCATCTTTACAAACGCCCCTGAATCCTCTCATCACCTCATCCACAACTCAACTCCCCCTTCCATCCCCCTGGCATCGAAAAAATCAGTGAATCTCTTTTCTCTCTCTGTTTTTATGTATCGTACTTTTATCTCCCCCACACCCCTCTCTTCTCTTTCTCCCTCTCTCTCTGTTCTCTCTACCCAGCATCTGTCTTTCTTTCCCATTCTCTATTCGTCTTCTGTGCTTTTTTGTTCGTTCTTTTGTTCGTTCCTGTTTCCTTTTTTTTTGGCATCATCCGATTCCCCAGAAATCCTACGTATCCTACGCCTTCTTTTTTCAAGTCCATTCCCTTTTTTTCAATCTTTCTGTTCTTACAGAAATAAAGGAATCTTCTGCAACCTCTTCAGATCAAAATACCGGTCGACCCGATCGATCGATCGATTGGACGGACAGGGACGAAAAATCATTCTGCAACAGAAAAACCTACCTAGTGATCTGATAGAAAAGGGGAAACCCCCCCAAAACGTTACTTTTTCTACAACCTCAATACGCTCCCCACCCCATTCGAAGGCTTTTTGAGCTCCCCTTCGAGTTTGTCCATCAAGTTTCTCCTCATCACCACGCAAGCGCATGTCGTCTCTCCCATCTCCGAGTCGTCCATGCCTCCCATGGTTCAGTCCCCTTGAAACGACCTCGCTCTTGATACGACGAAGAGCCAGTATCCCTGAACGAGCGAAGAAGAAATGAACGCAAAGAGCTTTTGAGGTCCGAGAAAGAAACCTGTAAGTTCGTCCAATGGATGGACCTGAGCCCATGGTCATGGTACCCTGAGGTATGGTGTGCGTAGTAGGTGCGAACGATCTGGACCAATCTGGCATTTGCTTGGTGCCGATGGATCAGATCTATCGTGTTGAACGCTATGATTTCAAGGGCAGGATTCGGAAGAGGTTGAACACCTACGTAGATGAACAAGTCATTGTGGTCCGTCGAGCATTTTCCTTCAATTTTGGAGCCGAGTTTGACTCGTAGGGCGAGTTGGATCGAGGAAGGAGGTCCGTCCAGAATTGAGTCATAGTCGACGAGGACGATCTCAAAGCTATTTGTAGGGTGGTTCAGACGACGATCACCAGGGAGGTGTTCATCGAAGAACACGTTTCGCAGCTCAGTCCGAGGGGTCAAGAGCCGGTCAAGCCCGAGACAGGTCCGATCCTTTACTACTGGCAAGCAGCGCTCCAGGACTTTGATATAATGCGTGACAATATTTTTGCTTGGCCGAGGAGGGACAGGCTAAGTGGTACCATGAGTGGTATTCAGATGGGCTGGGTGATGCTACGCTTAGCTTCCATCCCTGATGATAGGTCATGGGAGAAAACGAGAGGGTGGGCGTACGACAAATGATAGGAGACGGAGGACACGGTCTCATTATGATAGACTCTCAAGAGAGCTCTGAGAGCCACCCTCTGGAGCGCTAGGGAGTGAAAACGTCGCAAGACGATCGATACTGCTACGGTTTTGAACTATACCCCCCAAGTCCGACTCAATGCCTCGATTTTTCCCCTCCATTTCACTACTGCTAGGGTGTCGTCCAATGAAAATCAGGCTCTCGCCTTCTTGGCTTGATTGCGATTTGGAACTTTCTTGGGGCCGGATCAATCTCAAAAGGGCAAGACGTTGAGCAATTTTTGGGTCGACCCTTGGCGAAAGAGGAGGGCCGAACCCCTTAGCCCAGAGCGCCGTCGAGCCCCTGCACGAGTGGAGTTGCCCACGATGGGGCGCCGGCCTCCGACCCGAGGCGCCTAAGAAGCACCTAACGGCCTTGATGAATCATGAAGGAGAGTGCATTCTACCGCAAAACATTCAAAGTCTCGAACTCGCTGTGAGGTTTGGATACGATAACGGCAGTGTATGTGACCGCTCGGGCCCCTGACGATCGCGATGCGCACGACCGGCATCGAGTGTCGTATTTCGGCGCGCAAGTCCGACCACCTGATCGTCATAGGCCTCGGGCAGCCACTTTCAGTTTGCGCTGACTGCGCTTGTCGTGAAGGTGCCTAATACCGCGCACCAGTGGTCGACGACTCGAGCGGTTCACATCCGGAACACAGGACATTTCAATTCCCCCCGTGTCTTGCTTCGCGCGGGATCTACATCTCTTGTCGCGATATGGCACCCCAGCGACATCGAGTAAAGACACTGCATTGGCACGACATCCAACTACTGAACAAGACACCGGCTTGAGCACCACACTCGGAACCACCCCTCCCCCCCGCCAATTCCATCCTTCAAACTCTGCGTTGCACCATCACCGAGATTGAGGTTGTCAAAGCCAGTCCTCGCGACCTACGGCTGGCGCGGGTACACGCGGTGCATTAAAGCGCGCTTTTTCCCTTGCCCGTTCAAGCCCAAGCCCAAGAATGCTACATTTCGGTTAGTGCCTCAATGAATGTTCCAAAGCGCCCTCGTCGATCACCACCCTCAGCCTCAGCGAGCTTTCGAACACGGCGTTGGATCGCGGCGATCTTTCTCTCAATGCTGGTCCGTTTAGGCTTGGGCCATCGTTGCGTCATGTAATCGACCACGTCTCCGAGTGCGAGATGTGCGCAACGGATCGAAGCGAGGTGACACGCTCGGCTGTCGAATGCGAGCGACCTCCCTTTGGCCCACAAAAGAGCCCGTGTTAAAAAGATGTGCGTGATTTTACGATCCTCGGTTGGATTGGGTTGAAAGTGTGATTTTGACCAAGTCCCATGTTCATCTGGCGGAATGCGATCCCCAAGAACTTGCAAAAATCAATAAATCGACGACTCGAGCGCGTGCCAGAGATCGTACTTGCGTGGAACTTCACTCGTCGCATGCAAGTGCAAGTTCCAGTCTATCACATCCAGAGGGGCCGTTCAGCGCGCCATCCACAGGCAACCTTCTTCGTCGAATTTCACGACGGGCACTACTTCGCCTGGTCGTGCCGCGATGCCGCCGTCCCAACCCGTCAAAACGAGGTGGCCCTCGTGGTGGAGTATGTTTTTCGAGGGAGAGATCCCGATGGTAAAAGCCGCCAGCGTGAAGCGCGACCAACACGGTCAGAAGTTGGTCAAAGACGTGGAGCACGTGCTCGAGCGGGGGGGATGAGTCAAGAGATACTCCGGGCCCACTGGCCAGCGGTCTGGGCGCAGGTGTGGGGTTACGCAAGATGAGCAGGTCGAGGGTGCGCCGATTCAATCTTATTCTGACCATGTTATCGTCGTAGTACCCATACCACCCGGTCGCCTTCCTCCTAGGCAAGAGGTCTTCGTCGACTTGGGAGCGATGTGGCCGGAGCGACGCCGCGACTTCAAGCATTGCGAGATGGTCGACGACCTTGGGCGAGAGCACTCCCGAGTCGTGCGCGCAGCTGATCGATCGGAGTACATCCGCTTCGGCTCCCCCAAAAATTCGGCGTGACGTGCTGCATCTTGAACACGAACGACGGCTTGAGGGAGCCTGCTGGCCCCGAAGCCACCTGCAGACTCGGCTGAGTCAAGCGAAAGACAGTCGTGAACGACCCAAAGACGGAGTCGCTGTGCGCAGCCGAGTACGACACGAGTTCGATCGGCTCCTCGTCCTCGAACCCGACGGTGCGCCCCGTCAGCGTTGTTGGCGCGCCTACTAGAGCCTGGCCGGGGCTGCCCTCTTGTGAGCTCGATTGAAACACAGAAGTGAGCAGCGATACGGCCGTGATGCCCCCCTTGAGCGGGTATTCGTAGCGAAGGAATGGAGCGAATCCGGCGGAGTAGACATCCAGGTCCAGAAGGACGGACAGCGTCGCCGAGAGGTCGCCAAAGCCGCTGCCCCTCGCGATCCGACACACTTCGTGGTCGCGGACGACCAAGTGAGCGTCGTGTTCATTCACCGCCAGACCGGGGGCGAACATGCGGGTCGGTTGCGGGAGAACGTGGTCGTGCAGATCGAGGATCAACTTGATGAGCTGGGGGGGCACGTGCGACGTAGTCGCGGTCACGTTCACGAGGAGGGGTCGGGTTGGAGAGGCCAAATGAGAACGGGACCAGCACGCGGTCCCACGGCACTTCGCTCCTGTCGAACTCCGTCCCGTCGCAGGCCAGGAAGTGCGTACACTCCCTCGAAGTCGGGTCTTGCTCCTTCACTTCGGAGTACAAGTCAACGCTGTCAAATTTGACAGCAGGGCGTGGCGGGCGCTCGGCTGCGGCAACCGCGAGCTTGAACTTTGGCCGATTGCGCCCTCTAATCCCGAATTCCTGAGCCTATGGGGTGCGAAAGAGAGCGTCGAAGTGGCTCAGGGACCAGGTTGGGCAGATAAGACTATGAATGATAATCAGTGGCAATCGACTCACCAATCGCGCCGTGCCATGCACCCAGCTGTAAGTGCCCGTCGCATCGACACGATGAGTTTGCTCCTTCTTCAAGCGATCTCGGTGAAGGTCTCGCGCGTGTTTGTATCGGGAATGCCTTGACTCCTCTCCCGATGCCTGGGCACGCTGCGACATGTCGATGAATTGTGTTTGCTCCATCCCGAACACCTCCTGCATCAGGTCCGAGGTCGAAGGAATCACTACACGCGATATGATGGCTCTCTCGAGCACCCAGTGCTCCTCCACTACTTCGTCGTCGGCGTCCAAGGGTCCCAGCCGTTGCGTGCCTCCCCTGCTGCTCCCGGTGTCGCCGCCGTGCCAGCGGCGGCTTCCGCCACTTCCGCGTCTGACCGTAAACGGCGTCGAACGGACAACGCTCCGCTCCCCCCGCCTGAAGTCCAGACGGACAATGGTCGTTGTAAACCTACGAGCTTCAACTTTACTTTCACTTCTCTGCCTGGCCCCCAGGCAGCCATCAAAGAAAACCCCGCCCTTGTTGAAAAGTCCTCCGAGTCGCCCAGCTCGGAGAGCGCCTCTCGCTCCCAAAGTCTCGGCCCGGTCACCCCCAGGACCACCAAAGCCCCTCCTGCAGCTCCTACCTCGCCCCTGCCGACGCCCGCAGGCGTGCCTAGCGCCCGACCCGACGACGCCGCCACCGACGACGATGCCGACGGAAAAGCCGGAGACAACGAACCGCCCGCCGAGGACGGCGAACAGGAAGCGATCGATCAAGATGATGACCTCAACTAAGATCCCAAATGTTTCTTTTGTCGCTGCAAACGCGCAGTCGATCAATGAAGACCGTAAGCGCGCTTGTCTTTTTTCCAATCTTCGATCTCACAATACCGGTCTTCCTCCTGCGCGAAATTGGCCGATCTACCCCTGAACGGGTTGCCCAGTGGACTCAGAAGTGCCGAGACTTGAAGCTTTCCGCTCTCTTCACTTCACTTAACAACACCGCCATCCTCTGGAAAAGTGACTCGCCGGTGGTTACTATTGACCCCGAATCACCTTCCAACTTTCTTCGTGCTTCCTTCTCTCTCCCGGACCGAATCTCCGATGCCACATTCCGTGTGGGTGACTCGAAAGTCCGGATTGTATCAATTTACGCCCCATCCTCCGACAAGCCGGACAAAAAACGTTTCCTTTCTCACCTCAGCACCACCCTCCGGCGAGCCATGCGTGACGACCCCTCGCCGCCTGCGCTCCTCACCGGGGGTGACTGGAACTGTGTTGAGTCCCAACACCTCGATTCGGAAAACAAAAACGGTACGAATTATGGAGGTCAGGAAATGCGCGACCTTGTCACGGCCAACAATCTCTCCGACGTCTATCGACTCCATCACCCCAAAGAACGACACACTACGAACCGCTCAGCGCCAGGCACTTGCCGACGCCTTGACCGCATCTATGTCTCACCCGACTGGGTTGACCTCTTCCACGATCATAAGACTTGGGCTCCTGTCCTCAAATCGACGCACTCCATGGTGGTGGCAAGGTTCCAAGTTCCAGGCGCAATCGATATCGGTCCGGGCAAATTCAAACTTGGTTTGCACGTGATTGAAGGCGACGCGACCTGCGAGTACCTGTCTTCCACTGTCCAGACTCTCTACAACGAAGCCCTACTTCAGACGCCCGACGACCCGAAAGCAGCGTGGACGACGACGACCAAGCACCGCCTACTGCCCCAGCTCCAGGCTCTGGCTCGGACACTCGCACGGTTCCGACGTGGAGGATCGGAGCAGGACAGGGCGGACCATTCGCGCTACGGCGCGGCTCTGCGCTCTCGAATCGACCCTTCGCTAGCTGGCCCATCTTCCATCTTCAGCCGCCTTCGCAAAGTGCGGGCTTCCGACCTCATCCCTTCGCTTGCCGTCAACGATGTCGTCCTATCGGATCCCGATTCGATGCTTGGTGTGGCCAGCGACTACTTTGAGAGTGTCTATCAGGACCGCCCCATCGACGACGCCGCATTGGAGGAGATCATCGACGGACTCGCCTCGACTCGCTTCTCTCCTGCGGACTCCCACAAGCTCGAGAGAGCGTACCCATTGGAGGAGATGTCCAAGGCTCAAGAGTCGTGCAAGTCGAACTCATCGCCTGGACCTGACGGCCTTCCCGTTGAGTTCTACCGTGCGACGTGGACGGTCACGGGTCCAATCCTTCGAGACGTCATCAACTCGATACCTACCGAGGGCCTTAGCGCCGAGCCTTCTCCGCGGAACGTCGCCCACATCCACCTCATCCATAAACGTGGCGAAAGGGACCAGTTGGTGAACAAACGCCCAATCTCACTCATCAATGCCGATGAGCGAATTATCTCGCAAGCTCACAACCAGCGCCTGGCTCCCTTGCTCGAGTCTCTGATCGGCCCGGACCAGCGCGGCTTCGTGCCGAATCGTTGGATCGGCACGAACATTGCGGAGGTCCAGTGCGTCATGGATCCAGAAATTCCGGGCTCGCCTCCTGTGTCGGGTCTTCTAGCGGTGATGGACTTCGAGAAGGCTTACGATCGGCTATCCCACACATACCTTGATGCAGTCCTCCGCGCCGTTGGCCTTGATCCCAAAGCCCGTCAATGGTACCGAGCGACTTACTCCAATCAGTCCGCCTCGATCTTCCTCAATGGGTGGCTCTCTGCTGCTTTCAACGTCCTGTCGAGGGTTAGGCAAGGCGACCCTCTCGCCCCGTCCCTCTTCGTTCTGGCGATCGAAGGTTTTGCGTGTCAGATCCGATCGAGGGTCAAGGGCATAGAGAGTGCGGGCTTGCAAACGATTCGCGAACTTCTCTTCGCCGACGACGCATGCTGCGCTGTGCACGACCCCTCGGACCTCGAACACCTCAATCAGGCGATCCGACTATACGAGCGGGCAAGTGCCAGCAAGCTCAGTAAGGCCAAGTCGTTCCTCTACCCACTCGGATCGTACAGGGATCATCCGATCGCCACACATCTCGGGACTTGGCGCCTCAGCGAATCGCAGTTCCGCTACCTTGGGATCCAAGTTGGGGTGGACATCGCCGAGCATGCGGGTTGGGATGAGGTCAAGTCCTCGACGATCGCTCGTATACGCTCTATCCCGATGTACGACCTTCCATACGCAGCCAAGTGTTCGATCATCAACATCTACTGCTACACAAAGATCCTTTATTACAACCGTTTCCTCCCAGCTCCCAAGAATGTCGTCAAGGAGATCCAGGATGCCGCCATGCTCGCAATTCATGGTAGAGCCTCGGATGGCAGTCAAAGGCTCGATGGTCTCCCGGTCGCGGCTCTGCACCCCCCTCGACCACGGTGGCTTTGGTTTGATTGACCTTCCCTTGCGCCTGGCCATCGACCAAGCCAACTGGGTATTCCATTTACGCGACCCGGACGGCTGTTTCATACGGCACCTATTCGACGTTCGCATTCGTCTCGAAGCTGCAAACCAACCCCGCCCCTTTACCCTGCCTCAACCGGCCCCCAATCAGCATCGACGGTGGCCCTGGATCTGGTGGGCTTACTTCTGTCATCCCCCAGCAAAGTGGAATCACGCGGTGAATGCAACGAGACTTCTTCTCCCTCAACGCTGGGTCCGCTACTTCGAAGCTTGGGCCACGATAACAACGCTCAACCCTCCCGAATTCTCGAACAACCAAAACCTCGAGCGATGGGCGAACCACGTCATTTTCTTCCCCGCAGGCCAAAGGATCCAGCTTTCGGTGAACCCGACGCTCTTTCGAGGTCCTGATGGCGAGCTAATGACTCCAGCCTCCTTCACCAACGCCTCCAAACGGCGTCACGCTTTTATCTCCCCTCCTATTGTCCCGGAAGGCCATCAGAAGATCTTCTCCTTCCCCGAGCAACGCTGGCACTCGTGGTGGAAGGCTTTGCGCAGGCTTCGCAGGGTTCACTCGGACGCCGAAGACACTGCCCACCTCCTCTCCCTGGGCTCTCTCCACCCAGGCGCACAACTTTGGTCAGCAACCCACAGCGAGCTCAACAACCGGTCCGCTTCCTGTGTGATGTGCCTTTCCGATGCACTCGAGTCTCTCTCCCTCCTGGCCATCGGCTGCCCGATCGCGGGCCGCCTCTGGGCCGCCGTCTCTCCCTCCCTCCACCCGGTCTTTGGCGACTTCGTGTGTCCTCTCGCCTTTCGCTCGGAGCGTCGAATTGTCGAGCTCCGCATCCTCTTCTTCCATTCGATCTGGAACCTCTCGTCTCCGTCGATTCTCCTCGCAACCTCTGGAGCCGATCACCGAGACGGAGTTCGAGGAGCTTCGGGGGTCTATCCAGGGGTGCACGGGTCGCCTCGCTTCTGTGTAACGTTTCCAAAGTGGGTTTTGGTGGGTATGGTCGACTCTGGCTAAAGGGTCGATGAGTCAGTCCCACACTACTGGCCTAGCCAGTGTGCTTAATGCATTTCCTCCGACTTTTCCGAAGATTTCTAGGTACTAATATAAATGTGCTGTAATTGAAATCTATTCCCCCCCCCCCCCCCCCCCCTACCCTCTAGTCTGTCGATTGCTCCCTTCGTACACTCCGAGATCGGCGAAAATCCCGCTGACGTTTCGTCGAGGTGGTGGAAAAACCAGACGACGGTCGCCATCTCGTCGAAGCCGGAACCCTAACAATCGTCGATCTCGGCAACATGGGCCGCGTGATGGTCTAAGATGACAAAGTATGCGAGGTTCGCAGAGATCGCGAAGCCGAGTGCGTGGCACGGGGTAGGCCGCTCGTGGGCGATCAGCTCGAGGTTTTCCAGGAGTTGCCTCAGTTTCGACGGCGGGTTGGGCTTCGCCCGCTGCTTCGAGAGCTTCGGCTGCACCTGGTTTGTCCACTCCATCGCGACGACAACGTGTGCGAGCGTGGGACGGCAGTCGTTCCTTTCTGAAACGCTGCCAAAGTATGAGTCGGGCCTCCTGTCGACGTCGACGGTGTCGTTTCGGCGCATTGCCATCGTCGGGGAGCGGGACTTATGGCCAACAGAGGGTTAGGGGTAACGGAGTAAGCCTGTTTCGGAGGAAGCCAGACTTAGCCAGCACCAAAAACTCGGAACAGTTTTTCTTGCTCAAAATCTGGTTCGGAGGCAGGCACGAATTTCGCCACTTCCTGAACCGAGGTCGTGCGTCACCCTCTCAAATATTGCTGCCGTTAAAACGCCGCTCGAGTTTATAAATTGAACGGATGTAGAGCCGACGTCGTGGCATGCGAGGCACCAGTGGTGAGACGGCTCTGCTGACCATTCCCATCATCTGCGAGGTAGAGTCAATAGAAAACTGCATTGTATCTCTACTACCTCATGCCGTTGCATGCAACTGACGGTTGAACGATGCCAGCCTGGAAAGAGAGAGAGAGAAAGAGACGGTGTTCATGGACGTCCTTGGATTTTCTATCGGAATCAGTCTTGTTCATGCTCCGGGAAATGAGAAACGGGAGCACATGTAGGGCATTTTGTGCTTGACTGGAAAACTGAAGCCGAGCATTGCACAGCACTGCCCTTATCGAAAAAGTCAAGCTGGGCCCGCAAGTGTGTCGGACATGTATGTGGTGCCGTGCACGTGCTTTGAGTCTTGCTTGAGCCGGAAGGTCCGAGCGAGTTTGTCTAAGATCGCTGCCAAGCTCAGCCTGCGGCCCCCCTTGATTGAAGGTCTCTCTCTCTCTCTGCCGCTGCTCATACGTTCTCGCCCTCCTTCTTCAGCCTCAAGTCATAGCTCGACCCACTCATGGCCAGTTCATTCGTCGGTGAGTACCCTGAACCTCTTCCCCCCTACCGCGTGACACCTACATCAACTCCTGCAATCAACCCCAACCCGTTCTCTCTCCTCGCATCTCCCCAGGTCTTCCTGTTCGCTGCAACCTCCGCAATGGACAAATCATCTCTGGTCTCGTAGCAGGTGTCGATGCTGTACGAGGCGCGATAACGATCGAGACTTCTTCGGGGGGGCATTACGATTTGCCGCGTGCGCAGGTCGTCAATTTGGAGTTGTTGAGTTTGACTAAACAGGGGGAACCACAAGACAAGGAAAAGGGTGGGGAACGGGATCCACTGGGCGAAACAAAGGTTGTCAAGTCGGAGGAGAGGGCTGCGTCGTCGGTGACAGGGATTACGAGCAAGACATCGAAACGTCAGTCCAAGCGGACCGGGTCGAACACCCCCGCTGGCGTAGGAGGCGAGTCGAAACCGAGTACATCCACCGCGCAGCCAGCTCCGAGACCACAGCCCGTGCGTTGGAAAAAGGTATTTCTCTCAAGGTTCGAATTTGCAAACTGATGCAACTTCTTCTTCTTCTCTCAACGTGCAGCACTCCACCATCGGAGACTTTGATTTCGGAGCGACGCTGAACCAGTTCGACAAGCAGCGCGAGTTTGCTGCCATCAAAGTCAGTCTAGTTACGGCAGAGAACCCACCATTGTCTCTGATACTGATATAAAGTACTCGAGTCCAGTCCCAAGACGATACCGATCCTGCTCTGCGCCTCGTCTCGCACAACAAACAGACCAAACTCTTACCGAGCGAGAACGTGCTCAGCGTAGCCGAACTCGAACAACAGACGAAGGAACTGGCCGCATCGTTGGCGAGATTGGATCCTAGGAAACCGAAAACGCACAAAGCGAAGGAGGTTGCGAGTTTGCGCACCAAGAGGGGTGTAGTCGCACCCTGTTTGACGAGGAAGCAATATCGAGAGGTGGTGTCAATCGCAGAGGTGAGATTTTTTTCTTTCTTTTCACTTCGACTCGAAAGAGGATAGACGGTTCCAAAGACCTCACCACAAATCGATCATCTTCCCTTTACATATGGCAGATTGAAACCGGTCCTACGGCCGTACAACGAACCGAGAACGCCTCTCGTGCCATGGGCCAATTCATACTATCCCTTCACCCCGACCCCCCGACCCTTTCCTCTATGCCATCCCTCTGCATCCTCTGCGGCTCCAAGGCGATCGAAAAGTCGACATTGGCTTTAAGAGCGGGGACCATGTTGGTCAATCGAGGGTTCAAGGTCCTCGCTTTCTTGGCGAGCATGGAGGGAGTGTCCGAAGTGGCGCTGAAAGGGTTCTCGGCGGCTGGGGGGAGGTTGTGGAGGAGTTTGGCGGGTGAGTTGTGCTTGAGGGCGTACGACGGGGATGCGAGTTGCCCTTTTACTTTTTTTTTGAACGTGGCGCTCAAAGCAGCTGCTTTTGGGATCGTCCTTTAGAGCTCCCGAACGACTTTGATCTTGTCATCGATGCGATCGTGGATGAACCAGACGAAAGCACCGAAATTGGGGCACAGGATCTGACGATTCTCCGATGGGCGACGAAGAGGAACCAAGCCCCGATGATAGCGATCGAGACACCTTCCGGATCAGGGACAGAGAGTGGTGAGTTGAACATCAAGGACCACTTTTAGGCTTTCGGCTTCCTCCCAATGGCCCAGCTCCATATCCCGCTGATGCTCGTTACAAAAAACAGGCGCAATGACCCAAGCCTATACCCTCCATCGAACAGCTTTGAGAACCCCCGCGCCCTCCTCAGACACACAACATATTGTCCTGGACGAAGGTATTTCCCCTAAACTACTCCGACGTCTGGGCCTCCCTATAATCGACGACGTCGAATTGCTTTTCAGCAAGGATTTGTTCGTTAGAGTCTCATAAGACGGAAAGGTTTTCAAAAAGGAGGTTGTACGGTTCTGTGCGACTGTAGATTGTAGAGTATTGAAAATTATATATATTACATTTGCCCACAAAATGGAGGAAAAGGGGGGGCCTTGGTGTTGTAAGCGGTTTTGGGGGGGAACAAAAGTTTCTGTGGCCGATTTTCATCCTCTTTGTCCAGCGAGTTTGGTATCGACCAATTCTCGGAAACTCGAGACGATCTGTAATCGAAATGCAGGGAAGAGTTAGACATCATGAACCAGAACCCAATGCGCCCAAAAGCGCGACAGATGGATGTATAAAAGACGACTCACCTGATTCTCCCTCTTGGCCTTCTCCTGCGCCTGCAACTGCAAAATCCCCCTCTTCTCCTCCGCGGAAATGACTTGATTCTCCTTCCTGACCCGAACGGCATTCATCCTCCGATGTCGACTCCCACTCATGACGTAACCGGCTTGTTCGAATTTTTCAATCTGTTCGGATTCCAAGCCGATCTCACCTCGGCGTGGGATGCGGACACCGTCCTGGACGAATTGGGCCATAGCCGTTCCTTCACCGGGTCGGAGCGCTCCACCGTAGCTGTTGGAGCGGTTCAAACCGTACGTTAGCAGGGGAACAAAGTTCGGGTGGAATCCAATGCCACCCCCAAGGAAAAGGACTGACGCATTCCTCGCCCCCTTTTGTCCAGGCATGACCAAAGGCAACGGCCCCACTTCTTCCGGACCATCGTCCGGATCGACCTCTGCAGGTTTCTCAACCCATGCATCCTCATCCTCTTCTTGTTGCTCGTGTTGGGGCGTGACTTTGGCCAGAGCTTCTGACCGACTCCTCGATCGTCGATGACGATCGTGCGCAGCTTCTTCGTCGACTTCGGAGATTCGAGATCCTTCCCTTTTGCTTCGGGAGTGACGATGGGACGAGGAATGTCGGTGCGATGACGATGAGGAGGAATAGTGTTTGCTCTTGGAGGTGGAGGAGGAGGATTTGTGTTTCCTTGAGGAGGAGGACCGTCGATGATCTCGCTCGTCTTCGGAGTCGAAGGAAGAGGAGGTGGAAGGGGAACGGTGGCGAGAGGATCTGTGGCGTTTGGAAGAGGACAAGTGTTTGCTGGATTTGCGATGTCCACCTGAGGGAGAGGGGGAGCTGTGGAGTGACGAGAGAAGAAGGGTTAGGGAAGGTTCGTTTGAGCTTCTCCACCGTGGGGGACGTGCCGTTGCGGGGCCTTGGGTGATTCAGGCCAGATGGTCAGATCGGATTCGTCGCGTTGCTGTCGACGGCTGTGGATATGTGCTGAGTGGTCGGTCAGCCTTGACCCAATGAACGGTGTCAAGAGTCGAGGCAGAACGTACGACTCGAACCAATCTCCACCGCCTTGGGCTGGACCCCTCGAGCGTTGACCATTGTCCCATTGGGCATTACTATTCCTCCCAGCTCCAGCTCCGTTGTTGTACCCATTGCTCTGCCCCTGCCCCTGCCCCTGCCCTTGCCTCTGACCATAGCCCAGTTCTCGTTCAGGTGTCGCTCGTCGATCGTCGCCTCGTCGTGATTGGTGGGGTAGGGCATCGTAGCGTCGGTCATCGTAGCGCGGTCTGTCTTGTGGTCGTTGTTGGTAGGCTTCGTATTGGGGTGAGCCACGGCGGCGTTGCGGTGAGCGGGAGCGGGAACGTCGTCGGTCTTGGCGGTCGTGCTCGGTGCGGTCGTACGAAGAGGCGGCTCGGTCTTGCTGCATCGTGGTCGAGTGCGAGTGCGAGTGCGAGTGCGAGGGGCGAGTAGGTACGACCCTGGGCAATGCGAACGTTGGATACTCGAGAGGGAAGATGGAACAGAGGAGCGAGCGCGGGGTGTTACCTCGAGGGTGTTCTAATCAGTAACGAGTATTACGCGCTGACTTGCGCTTACTGGACCCCGTCTCCCATCACCCTTGACAGCTTGACCTTTCACCGGCTTCCCCGCCCAGGTCGACCCTTCGCGCACACGCTTCCCCTTCCCACACCTCAGGCCTCCACCCCTCTCTCCACCCCGCGATCGCCACAGTGACCCGACTGCGCTCCCATTCTCCATCATGTCGGCCTCTCTGATCAACTCGCTCAGCAAACTGCTCGTACCCGGTGTCGTCGGATTGGGCATCGTGCAGAGCAGCATCTACGATGGTAAGCAGTGCATCCTCATCGCTCGGTCCGTGCATGTAGAGCTCATCTGACGCGGCCTCGCATCGACCAGTGCCCGGTGGTCATCGCGCCATCATCTTTGATCGATTCTCCGGTGTCAGGGACAAGGTGCGCTCTGCGCAGGTAACACATTGACCTTGTGAACACGTACTCACCCGACACCCCTCCCCCCACTCGAGAACAGCCCTCGGACGAAGGCACGCACCTGCTCGTCCCTTGGCTGCAGGTCAGTCCCATCATCTGTAAACGCCCTTCCATGAGGGTGCAAACAACGAATACTCAATCGTGCAATCTTCTTGTATAGAAACCTATCCTGTACGACGTCCGAATCAAGCCTCGTGTAAGCCACCTCCGCCAAGCCGCGTCAGTCCCCCCCCTCCCCACCCAATCCACTGACTGAACCCCTTTGTACCTCCCTCGCCTCATCACAGAACATCTCCACCACGACCGGATCCAAGGACATGCAAATGGTCTCGTTGACCTTGCGCGTCATGTCCCGCCCCGACCCGCGCCACCTCGCCACCATCTACCGTTCGCTCGGTCTCGACTATGACGAACGAGTGCTCCCTTCGATCGGAAACGAGGTGCTCAAAGCCACGGTCGCCCAGTTCGATGCGGCCGAGTTGATCACCCAGCGCGAGGTCGTCAGTTCGAGGATTAGGGAGGATCTTCTCAAGAGGGCTGGCGAATTCAATATCGTTCTCGAGGATGTTTCTATCGTCAGTGCAGGCTTGCCTTGATGGGGTCCGATGGGTGATGAACCCGAGGGAGTGACCCTTTTTCCTTTCATTCATTTCGATTTGCATGAAAACAGACCCACATGACGTTCGGTAAAGAATTCACTCAGGCCGTCGAGCAGAAACAGGTTGCACAGCAGGGTAAGCGCATTTAAAGTTGCTCTACCTCGTCGATGAAAAAACTCATCGGTTTATCCCTTTGCTCCCACTCCACCAGAGGCCGAAAGGGCAAAGTTCATCGTCGAGCGCGTAAGCAATCCTTCCAAAAAAGAACCCAGGGAAACTCTTGTCTTCAGCTTTGCCACGAAAGGAAAACTCATCCACAACCACACCCCATGGATCCCCTCCTTCCCCAGTCTGAACAAGAACGCCAGGCCGCCGTCGTCCGAGCCGAAGGAGAAGCCGAAGCCGCGACCATCATTTCCAAAGCCCTTGACAAAGCTGGAGAAGGTTTGGTCCAGTTCCGTCGTATCGAAGCGAGCAAAGATATCGCCCAGACTTTGTCGAATGTGAGTTTCGGTGGTGGAAGAGATGCAAACGATGCTCGTCTCGCTTCCAGATACTTGCAGCTGACGTGTAGCGTTCACAGGGTCGAAATGTCACCTACCTTCCCGGGGGCGGCAACGTGCTTTTGCAAGTCCCTTCGCAGTAGGGGAGAGAGAGAGGCTTTGAAGGAGGAAGAATGGATGGGAAGCAGGAAAAGATCCATTACAACATCAACGAGGTCGTTCATGATAGCCCTTTGCCATTCCCCTCCTTTTTTTTTGTACCATATTTCAACCCGACGAAAGCAATGTCAAAAAATCCAAGACACCCCTCTATCTCTCACATTCCTTTTGTTCGTTCGGCTGTCCCCCGATCAACGAGGCGTGCTTCATGGATTTACAACAACACAAGAAATATATCCAACAAGCTTTTCTCCTCCATTCTCAACACTTTTCAGCCCCTCCTTTCACCCGTCCAAAGCGATCAACAACTCGCTGAGCCTCCTCCTCGCACCCGCAGCCGCTAAACCATCTTTGAACGACATCTCTTCCTCCCTAGTAGGGACAGAGAACCATAACCCTTGTCCGTCGTCCATCTTGCGTAATTTGTTTCGGCGGAGGTTGGGATCTGAGTCGAAGTCGCGAGCAGTGGACGGGGAGGAGGAGTGAGAGTGCGGATGGGATTGGTTCGGGGATGTTTGCGTTCGGGTCTTGGTTCGGGGTCGGGGTGGTGAAATGGGTGGAGTGAGGGGATGCCATGATGTTTTCTTCAAAGGAGTTGTGACTTGATCGATTTGAATACCGACGAAAGGAGGCGTCTTCGTTCTCGAAGGTGGGAACGGGAACGACAACAACAACGTCTCCGAGGTGTCCAAACGCTTATCCGGCCCCTCGTCAACTCCATCGTCATGCATGAAACCACCTTCCTCCTCCACTACCCACTCCATCCTTTGTTTCAACTCGTTCCGTGTTTGGGCCGCGAGATCATCGATCCTCTCGAATTGGGACGAGATTTGAGCCCATTGATGTGAACTTCAGCGACGGGGGAGGGTCGAGGGAGCCTTCGTGAAGGAATGAAAGGAGGCGTGACGGAGCGATTTCAGGGTTGGTGAGGGCTCAGGAGTCATGGGTTCAGGTGGTGAGGAGGTGGAGGACATGTTGGGGTGATAGGTTATTGTGGGGTCCGTCCAGGAGGGATAACTATGGCGATGGTTGATCGGGGTCGTGGGTGTGGATTCGGAGGTCGAGACGGAGGTGGAGCACCAGGGGCTCGAAGATGCCCTGCTGCTTGGCGGCGTCATCGTTTGTGAGGAGAGGACGCCGAGGAAGCATGTCGGAGAGAATACATGGTTTCTTAGAGGATGGTGCTTCCCAAATGTCTTCACACGATGATGCTTTTCGAAATTTCTCAACTCGGTCGTTCTAAGTCGTAGCGGTCCGACTTCGAAAGGGGTGGATTGATTGACGACCGAATCGAATGAGGAAGCGAGTCAAAATCCCAGAGGGGCGGCGGCGGCTTTGAGCTGAGCGCGCGGGGTCGGATTCCCACGGAGATGCTGCTGAGAGGTGCTCGGGAACGGAGTGCCGAGCTTGTGTCCGGTTCGTAATGCCGATTGCACTGGCTGCAATCGATGGATCGGACTCTTGGGCGGGCTCTTTGAAAGAAGGGCTTTATAAAGTTTTGGGTTGGGAAAAGACTGAGCCTGTTTTTTCGCAGATGGACCAGGACAATCGAGGGAAGGAGTCAGCGAACGCCGAAGAGTACGTGCGACGGTGGGTCGGAGCGCATTGGCCTGTCGGAACGCTATGATAGCGGTCAGTCGTCACGCGAGCGGAAGTGTGCGTGAGATTTCACAGATTGCGCATGCCGCCGTGGGCCGTGGTCGGCCCGGCGCTCGCAGGATCACTTTACTTACGACTTGAACTCCTTGGGAATGGGTGAACATGGCTGACTGGTGTCGAGGATGGTGTATTTGGGTGGATGGAAGGAAAGTGAACCGACAACGAGTCGAACGAGGGTAGTTAGGACCGACTCAACTGTCGTCAAAGCTAATGTCGACTTTGCCGACAACGACAAACTAAATCCTCATACAGTGAGTCGGAGGGCGAGCAGCGCGCTGCGCAAAATACTTACCGGCTCACCTGCCCAGAGCTTTTGAGTCGCGGGCCACCAGCGTTAACTCTCCTCCTCCCCAGGCACATCCACGGCAAGTACGACGGCAGCGACAGCCGCGCGCGCGGCTAGCTGATCAAATCGTCATCCACTATAAGTAGGGCTCGGCGAACTATGGCGGGCCGATTGGGTCACGACCCTTCTCCCCCGATTTCGCGTTCCTCGCTCCGCACTCGGCGATTCTCTCCCCGCACTCTCCACAGGATCAATTTTGTCATAAAAGGGTTCTTAGGCTCTAAGAAGTGGCAGGAATAATGCTATGATGATTCAAGTGCGATCTGTATGTCCATGAGTCGCCATAGGAGGTGTGTGCTGCAGCAGGACAGCGTTCGCGTTTGTCGAGTCGCCGATTTCGACGTCTGTCAACGTCGGCTCTGGATGGATGACGGAGTAGGCTTCGAGGACCAAACCGGGTCAAATAATGAAGTGTGTATAGTACTTTAAGATGCTCAGGTCCAATTCGACTCGTTCGGGGCTTTGAAGTTGTGTACAAGCCCGGGCTCGTCACTGCGTCTTGTTCGCTGCGAACACCGTTGCCTAGAGAGCTATGTGCAGGGCTTTGTAAAGTCTTCTCACAGCTCAAAGAAGCAACCATGGGCTATAGTATACGTATCCAAGCCTGACGTGGCCTGTGACAACCTCAACTGAGCGGTTGGAGGAGAACGTCTGCACATTGAAGTCCACAACGCTCAAAATGACGCGCATCACGTGACAAGCAGTCGCAAACGCAAACGAGCGTTCGCGCTCTGGCCATCGTTTGGGCTCCAGAAGGCCTACATTGAGCCCCACGACCAGCGCCGAATGCGAAGGGGGAAGCGGAATCGTTAGTGAAAAGCGTGACTCGATGGGCTTTATGTGAGAGTGAGACGTGAGAGGTTTTAAAGGTGAGACGAAGAACGACGAGCGGTTCCGGCAGGAGAAAAAAAGGTGAGACACTGCGCGCCGCGCGCAAACTAGTTTTTTGTCAGTTCCAGACGAGCGAGCGCTACACCTAGAGCGCTGCGCGAGGTCGTGGGATTTTTGCTTTTGTTTCTCTTGTATGCGTTTGTTGTGTTTGCTGACCAAGCTTTCTCAGTTGGTGAATCCAAAAAGAGCTGATCAATACTCTTGAATATTTTTAACGGCAAGTCACAAGTGACAAAAAGGACCATGACCTCAGAAGCGCCGGCCATACGAGAAGCAAGGCGCAGTCGATTTGGCACTGCGATTTGGATGGAGACGTCGCCTGTGCGCCCGTGCCCCGGCGGCATGCGCACCGAGCGCTGCTGCTCTCGTCGTCGACTCCGCGTAGCTGCGAAACATGCATGCGAAGCTCAAGCTGAGACAGACAGCTCGTCTTAATTGAATTGCCCCAGATTTCTCGGCCTAGCGTCATTGCTCATGGAACTCCGGTAATTGAAACCTTGCAATTCCTCAAGGTCAGGTATCGTAGTGGGATGTTGGGGTCGTCAATCGCCGATGTGACTGACCCTCCGGACGGTCAACCTTGTCATAATGGAAGAAGGTACCGGACCAGGGTTGCTACCAAGGGCAAGTCGGGATTGAATTTTCCGTCGACGTAATGCTGCCCCGTGGTGCCGTCCAGGCAAAAAGAAGGGGGAGGGAGATTGAGGATTTTGAAATCTACTACTACTAGCTGACAGCTGTCCCCCTGAGAAGCAGCTCAGGTAAACGCTGGTGCGGAGGTATCGAAAGGAAAGGGGGAAGGGCACAGAAATTGAACAGCACATCCGACGCTGTCTCCGGAACATTCCCATTCTTATTCTCATTCTCATTCTCATTCCATTCCGACAGAGGCAGGTCCGGTACTATCTCCTAGGTAAGCACCTACTACGTTGGTCCCCTACCTACTTGGGAGAGCGAACAGCAACTTTGATTCTTCCATCGTGATGGTGCGAATCCTATTACCAGTAACCGTAACTATCACTAGTCCAACCAGAGCGCGTTTGTTGTGGTTCTACCCCAAGGTTACTGTGCAGGTAGGTACCCAATTATATGATATTTGGAGACCTCAAAATTCTGGGCAATGGTGCTTAGACTAGACAGTAGGTATCTATACGTGCGAGAAAGACGGGCGTGAGTGCGGGAAAGACGGATGTGGCGCACGTAGTAGACGGACACGGCGGGCATGAGGAGCCTGGCAGATGATGTGCGATATGATCGTAGCTGCGGATCACGTTTTGGATTGCAGTATTATTGCAAGAATTTAAGGTATGCATATATATAGGTACAGTACGGGTGCGAAGGGAGGTATTGAGGAGGGTTCATATTCTTTTTATTTTTACATTTGATAGAGTTCAATAACAACATTTTTGTAATACATTAGCGGAGGCGTCCTCGGATCGATAGAACAGTGACAGACACGGTTATTACGGTGGTTATTAGGTTCCTTCCCACGCCGAATTCGTGGCACGCCAGGCGTTGAAAGGTTCTTGTTGCCCCCTCCGCCAAGGTCAACGACGTGTCCTCGGTCTCGCACATAGTTAGGTACGGTACCTAATAGGTTCCTAGGTAAATATTAGGTACCTAGCTTTTGGCTTGGACTAATCTAGCTCGGCCATGTCCCTCAGGTCGTCTTCACTGTTGCCCGACCTCGCGACCTCGACGTCGACATCGACAAAGATGTTGCTCCCCTGACTCGCGCTGGAGTCCAACCGAGACGTTTGATCCTTCCCCATCTCGCGCCGAGGCCCTGTAGATGTTGACCGCGGACCGCCAAGCGTAGTTCTAGGTCCGCGTTCCAACATCACAGCATCAACCGGAGCTGGAACACTTGAGCCGTCGGCGTTCAACTGCACCACTCCGCGGCGCCTTTGCTTGTGAAAAGCGATTGAGATCCAGATGAGCACGATCTGCGCACCGAGCATGACGGCAGTGATGACCCATGATGCGCCGGAGTTTAACACCTCGGTCTTGGCCCATGGAAGCTGGGTCACATCAATCGAACAATATTCGACGAGATTGAACATCAATGGCACCATGGTGATGAGAGCACAGCAGAGCACCATTCCGCACATCTAACGGACCCAGCAGGATGAGTCCGTCAGCGCGTGAAAAACGAAGAACGCGTGTGACTCACGGCGAGAACATCACTCCTTGCTCTTCGAAGGCCAGGGAGCATGTTCAGGCCTTGACTGCGAGGGTCTGCACGATCACGATGGGTAGGGCTACGTCCTGCTGGAGATCCAGCGACCGGGTTGTCATCGGGAGCTCCGAGACGCGAGTTACTGGTCATCGACCCCTCGTGAGGTTGCGCAGAGACTTGCTGTGTTGCGACGCGTGAGGCGTAGATCTTTTCGTTGAAGACAATTTGACGCTTGATCTTGCGCGCGAGGATGAGCTCTCCAAGATTCTGTCACAAGAGCAATCACATCGTCAGCGACGTTGCACTCGAGAGGGTCTTTCTGGAGGCCTCTGCGAGGGCACTCACCAGGACAACTGCGACCGCCATAATTACCGCAGAAAGGATGGACAATACGTAAAACATGAAAAAGTATGATCTTCTAGCTGATGCGAGGGCTGAGGCGCCAGTGAGGACGTCCGCGAGAGCGCTCCCCGGCACGTCTGTGTAGGCGGCTGCTTTGCTGCGCAAGTCGGACTGGTACGATCGAAAGGCATTGTTGAAGATCTTGCCGCGAGCAATCAGGTGAGCCGATGTAGTGCTCGCTGCCGCTAGCTGAGCACCTCCATACCCCACCAGTACGACGTTGACGGGTGTTGAATCGATCTTGGGATCGGCGGCGATAATGAAACTAGTGATTTTGCCCCATGTGAGTACCCAGAACCAGCCGACCAGGGAAAGTGCCGTGATGGCGCGCCAGACGATGAATTGGTTTAGAGAATGACTCCGGCCCGTAAAAAGCAAAAGATTGCTGACGGTGTTCGAAATCCAAACAACTTGTGCCAGCACCGAAAAAATCGTGCTCATGACCCTCTGGTTGACGGCCAAAATCCGCCCCCTTGGACGATCGACCTAGAGAGAGAACAGGGGTGGGCAGCAGCGGTCGTCAACATCGGTCAACATGAACTTTCGTGACTTGGTGAAGAAGGTGGAAGAGTGCACTCACCCAGCGCGCCACCGACCATACGCCACGGCCGGTGCTCTCAACTCCGGTGTTCCGTTGTGTGTGGTGCAAGAGCCAAAAGTAGAGGGCATCACAGATGATGATTCTGAGAGCAAACCGTGAAAACAAAGATAAGGGCTTTTGCGTCAGGGCTGAGATGTCAGAAGAGAATGCTGATGCGTTCCTGGTAGTGACCCGATCTCCGTGGGGCTGGAAGACTCGGGGCAAGGTTCAAGTTGACGTACAAAACCTGCAAGGACAACAGGACTGCCTGTCGTGCGGTGAAGTCGGGAGGAGCGTGCCGAAACTATTAATGAATACCTGCATGGGATGAGAAGAGAATGTAAGGAATATCACCACAGATAGACAGGTAGGGAGGTTGATACCTTCAACCATTCATTCGCGAGCGTCATCATGCCTGAGGACGTCCGAGCTGGTGCGGCAGGCACGTCATCTCGCTCAGCCGTCAGTATGCCAGTTCGCCTCGAGCTCGTCCGACGTCGAGTTGTCGCAATTTCACCCGACTGCCATCCCGGACAATCCCCCAAACCGGCTCGCAAGCGACGGATCAATGTAATAATCCTGATCAAATCGAACTCCCCGGGGACCGTCCGCGTGGGTAGATCCCTGAAGCTCTAGTTTCAAAAATGGATCTATCTATCTATCTAGTATTCGACGCAGGGAGGACGCGCGAAGTGCCGCAGTATGTCGTGCGCCGATTGGGGTAGTTGTCACTGAAAGAGCTGTGGAGAGTATTCTTGCATCTTCTGGGGACCATTGATCATCTCTTGTGCTTTTGGCTGGGCGATGCGCATTCTCTACGTAAGGTCTGTTTTGTCGGGCTCTGCTCATGGAAGATCTTTTGGAAATCGACGGAGCTTCGCCCTGAATTCTTCCTTCGCCTTGCCCCCTTTCCCACGGCTCTCGTGAGTCGTCGCCCAGGTTTCAATTGTCTCCCAGCATTTTCCTAAAAGTTCGGGGGGGAGGTCATGCAGAGCAACGCGTGCGGATGTAGAGGGATGATCTCCCGGCCCGAGCCGCTCAGCTGGCCGGCCTAGAGACGCAGAGGGAAGCGACGACTGGCTTCGTTGTCCTCAGAATGTTCTCGCGATGCTTGCACGAACGGATCGCGTGACCTGAAAATAGTTGAGTCTTAGACGTGTATCGTTTTCATTTAATATGCTATTCTGAATCTAAGTCTCTCCGATATCCTAGGATTTACGAAGCGCAGATCATATCAGCTCGATTCGTCGCCGACGGAAACGACGAGCTGCCCCACATTCGAGCAATGCTTCCTCCCTTCTGAGCTGAAAACACGGTGCCGACGTGATAAACCCGAGAATTATGCATACTCACCTCATTCCAAATCTCCGGTTTCTGCTTGATGAACTCCCTCATTAACTCCTTACACCTCTCCGAATCCAAATTGATCACCTCGACGCCATGGTCCCGCAGGATCGATTCGCCTCCGAGGAAAGTGTCGTTTTCCCCCAAGACGACTTTCTTGATCCCGTACAGAATGATGGCACCGCTGCACATGCTACAGGGAGAGAGGGTCGAATAGATCGTGGCACCTCTATAGGTCGCGGCGCTCAGTCGACCGATGTTTTCGAGGCAGTCCGTCTGGTGAGGGGGCATAAGGAGGGTTGATGATCAATGATGTCAGGGAGCAACGATCGAGCGCCGAGTATCCTGGGACAACCCGAGAAGGGTGTGAGTGGGACGCACCTCTCCATGTCTGATCACACTCCCTTGTTGCACCCTCCTGTTACGTCCAACACCAATGACCACGCCATCCGATTCACGGACGAGTGCAGCACCGATCGGGACCCCACCTTCTTGAAGTCCGAGTTCGGCCTTTGCGGTTTGGAGGGATCGTGGGACCAGCGTCGAGGTGGGTTTGCAAAAGGTGTTTTATTAATCGCATTCGATTATAGGATAGTTGTATGGAAGATGATTGTCGAATCAGTACTTTTGCGTCCTCTTGTAAGGAGAAGCCCCCTTGCACATTTCAGAAGGTTTCACGATCGAAACCGATAAGATGGATCGACCCGGACAACGATCCGACGGCGACTGACCTGAAAGATGGCATGAACTATGTTGCGCACATCCGACTCTTTCGGATTCGGGGTCGGCGCCGTCTTGGAAGGGTTGGAAGGGACGAGCATCGTTGAGGTTGTCGATGTGTGTATCTCGTTGGGTGAAGGGAAGGAGTTTCGCAACAAGCGCTTCGGGAAGCGTTTCAGGCTTCTAGAAACCCCGCAACAAGCGCTCCGGGATCGTCGGCTTGGCACCGCCCGTCGTTGGGCCACCCAGCGCCCGGCCTAGGCCGAGCTCGTTGCTGTGTTGGCATTCGTATTTTCTGGCTTTTTGATGCTGACCGAATCGGGAAATATCGATGTTGTCCTCCTCCCTATGGCTACAATGTAGCCGACGCGTTCATTCACCGTGTGCCCGCTGACCAGGTTCAGGAAATCAGCAGATGCGTTATATGCACACCCGAACTTTTTATTGTCCTCCGCGCGCGAGTTTTGGATTTTTTTTGTCCTGCGTTTCTGTTTTGGGTAGCCTCAGCACGTGACCTGACGCAGGCAGCGCGCGCGTAGATGTTGGTCGCGCGAATCAATACAACCACCTCTCTCCTTTCCGCCACGCACTCACATTGCCTGTACCACATCTCAGCAACCTCAGCATGACGCCCTCGAAGCCCCTGCTCAACCCTTCGCCGGTGTGTTGTACAAGGCTACCCGCACTATCGCTGCTCCGCCTGCCGCCGCATCCATCCAAACAGAACGGGTGCCCGTCGCGGATTTTCCCGACTGTTTCAACTTGCTGTCACTGTCGATTGGCATCGCAGCAAGAGCCACAAGAGCAAAATATCGATTGATGGTAAACTCTATGAACCGATGATAGGTCTCAACTCGACAAGTTCACTTGTGGGTGTGCAACGAAGCGATGCTTTCGATGCCGATTGTTTCGTTGACTGTCCGTCTTCTTACGTTTACGCCAATACAGTCGCCAACAGTCATTGCGAAGGTGAGCATAACAAAGTCTCGCTCCGGCGATACGATATATTTGCAACCGGGTTGCATCGTATTGTGTGCCCGAGGTGTCAACCTGCTGCCGCCATTGTCGTTGTCGTCGTCCGCTCCACCTGTACGAGCGATGTCCGACGACAACAGCAACAATTCAGAGATGTTCGAGGGTGGCTGCGTGGGAAGCCTCTCACAACGTTGGAGGAAATGGACACTGGTGAGTGCGTCCACACACGGAGTTAGGACTCCGAGTTTGGGGCGCTTGGGTCATTTCTTGGGGATGGAAAGAGCCTGATGGAAGGCAATTCTAAGTGGAGGGCGAAGCAGCGGAGAGCATGATTGAAGAAGGACGATAGGAAAGTGCTGGTTCATTATTGCAATGTAGTACATTCAGGCAGCCTAGCCCGCCCCGCATATCCCGAACCAAAGCGGCCCAGTAAAGCGGCTGAAAGCGGCGCAAACTGGCCAAAATATTTTGGTTGGGCCAATTTGAAAGTCGGAGCGTGTCTTACAAACCTAAACCTATTTTTATTTGAATGGTTAGGAGATTCAAATGAGTTGAATACGTAATATTTATTACTGTGTTTTAGGAAAGTCCTAGGTGTAGTAAATATACAAAATGGATTGAACTATTACATATTTACAGAAATTGGTTAAGGTTGTGCCTTTTGATATTTATAATATGTTAACCATCCAAGGACTAGCCCATTGGATTAGTGGAGATGGTACAAATAGTGATAATGGTATGAGACTATATACAAATAGCTTCACAATTGAAGATAATGAGCAATTACTTAATATCTTGATCATTAAATTTAACTGTAAATGTAGTCTCCATTATTCAACAGGAGCGGCGTCTTAAATAGTCTGATAAGAGACCTGCTGCTGTTGGTGCCTTAAATAGAGTAAAAACTTTCTCTTCTCCCTTAAGGGAGAGTGTCATGGTCACCAAATTACTTCACCATCCACAAGCTCCTCAACACAACAATTCCTCCGATCACTATTAAAGGCGACCGGCGCCCCTTTCTCCTTTGAGGCCGCCGCTCAGGCCTCCGGCACGCTTCGGACCTCCGGCGATCTCGTATCAGCCATCTTCTCTTGGCTACATTGGTACACCCTTTGTTTCGGACTCCTTTGTACTACGTGTACACGGACCCACCGAATCCGGCATGGACTACACTGCCTCGGTTGCGCCACAACAAAGGAGTGGTAATTCACCGAGCGCAGGATTGCTGCGCAAGTACTACCTTCGGGTAAATGGATATTCCTCTGGTTGTGGTAGACTAGCTCTTTGGTAGTTTTCTCTCTCTCGATCCTTCTTCTTCTTCAGTTGTAATATTCGATCGACAGTGTTCCTACACCTTGTCCGAATCCGATCCCTTCGCCGCTCCTCGCGCCTTCGCTTCCGAACTTCGTTTCCGAACCAACCCCCTCGTGATCACCTCCTATCCTCTTCCCGCACAAGGCATACAAGTGCTATTGGCGTTATACCTTCCACGGTGTAACTGTAAGGCGACGCCATGCTTACGCCTCACGACGAGCTTGAGCCAGCGCTCCCAGTGCCTCAAGCATGACCAGCGCGCAGCGCCGCAGGCACCTCTTGACCTTAGTCCTTTTGGTAGTCTTTGTTCGCGTGCGAAATACACCGTTTGATCCTGTCTGTTTGGTTTTGGAATCAGTGAGGCTCGAGAGCGATCTCGTGCCTTTCAGTAACGTTGGATAAATCTTCGTTACCTTCACTCCTATCATCGTCTCTTCCTTTTCGGACTTGACCCTGACAGAGAGGCTCTTCAAAGTATAGTACAGGTACTACTCGTAGATAATATGCTGCACTTACAAGGTAAAGAACATAGAGGCTGTGTTAGAAACAAAAAGCTAAATTAGCTATTCACCTGTTTTATCTTGCTGTTTCTTCGTTTGACCTTTCTTTCCGGGATTTTTACTAGACTTTTAAGCATTTTAGCTTTACCTTTATTAGGCTCAATTTCATCTGGACTATTCGGATGTTCACTTTCTTTATGTTAGTATTAGTAGCTGGAGATAATTATTTAATCTTGTTTGTAGGTCTCCGTTCTCGGCCGTAGTGTAGTGTAAATTACATTTTATTACATTGCCATATGCTGGAATATCCTGGAGTCATTATCAATCTAAGATTAAGGGACAATCACCAGGAAGCTTAATTTTTCTTCTGTTCACTAGTATTTTAAACAGAAAGAAGAAAATTAGACAGGTTCCTCAGAGACTAAAACGCAATTGCTCTGAACAGAGTGGCTTGGTCACTACCGGGCTCCCAAGTACGTAGGGCACCTCAAATACGCAGCAGCCGAAGCGCCGCCGCCCCACTGCAGCTTGAGCGCTTGAGCTCGCAACCGGACGCCCCCGAGACGCCGACGCAGACGCAAGTGATCGGTGCGACCACTTTGTCCATCATCGTCCTCAGAGCGCACATCATCTCGGATCTGTGTAAACAGTCATGTTCGCCTCACCAGCTCTGGTCCAGAACTCGGCGGTGTTCGCTCCGCTGCCTCGTCGTGTGACGTACATCATCCCCGCTCCGACTTCGTCTCCGCCGCTCTTGTCCCTTCCGCCCGTCGACGTTGACCGAAGAGGCCATACCGCACCTCTATACACGCGCGCACCCACTGGACTACGCAACGCTCCTTCGACGGGTCGTCCCTTCCGTTCGTCCCCGCATCCTCGTCATCGACTGGCCGTGCAGGCACTCGCATTGGATCTCTCGACCGCCGTTTCGCGCTCGAACGATTCGGGCGAACCCGGGGGTATTCTATACACAGGTGCCCGCGATGGCCTACTCTGTTCGTGGGAACTCGATCTCCCCGTCAAAAAAAGAAGGAAACGGTATGGCCAACCCACCGTCGATCCCGAGGACGACGACTATGACCAGCTTGGGGGTGGCTCGGACGACGATGTCGAGGCCGAACGGCGTGACCCTACCGAATCGGAAGAGAATGGGATTCTCGATTTGGACGATCTCGATAGTTTGAATCGATCCGTGTCGGTCCAAGAGGCGCAGAAGAGAGCAAGGAGCGACTCGTTCCGGAGAGGGTCGTACACCTCGGCTTCGGCGGCTAGGGAAGCCAAAGGCTCCGCTGAGAATGGAGTGAATGAGGCTTTGCCGGTCGAGGAGCGCTGGGAGATTGACGATGAGAGGCTGAATAGTAATCCAAGGTCTTCACGTTTCCGTCAATGCATTCAGTCGCATACGGATGTAAGTGCCCACCTGGATGCGGGGTAAAATCAGGCCCCACAGAGCTCACCGGCCTCTACATTTACTTCCGCACGCAGTGGGTCAACGATATTGTGCTTTGCAATTCGAATCGAACGTGTACGTCGAAAACATACCAGACGTACGCTTCAAAAATTAGCTAACGGCTGTTTAATCGCATCTTTGCACAGTGGTCTCGGCCTCATCCGACTCGCTCGTCCTGGCCTGGAACCCGCATGCATCCAGTCGACAAGCCCAAGTCACTCCGCAACAAATCGGCAAGCACACGGACTACGTACGATGCCTTACCTCGGCTCGCGGTGCAGGATGGGTGGCAAGTGGTGGCTTTGATCGCAAGATCAATCTCTGGGATCTTGGAGAAGGTCGCGAAAAACCCATCATCGACCTCACTCCTCCGGCTTCCGTCTACTCGCTCTCTTCGACACCCTCGGGTTCCCTTTTGGCTGCGGGGACGCCGGAGAGAGTCGTTCGCGTTTGGGACCCTCGATCGAGGTCTCAGGTTGCTCGATTGGGTGGGCATACGGACAATGTGCGAGCCGTGCTATTGGCGGAGGAGGGCAAATGGGTACGTCTATGCTATCAAGCTGGAGTATCATGGATGATCCAGCGTGTGCTAATGTTCTTGTCACCCTGCAGCTCCTCTCGGCTTCATCCGATTCTACCGTCAAGCTCTGGTCCCTTGCGGCCCAAAAGTGCCTGCACACCTTCTCACATCACTCGGAATCTGTCTGGGCTCTCTTCTCGCAGCACGCTTCGCTCGAAATCTTTTACAGTGGGGACCGAGTCGGCAACCTGTGCAAAATCGATCTGCAAGGGACCGGCGAGCCGGGCGAAGGCGAATGCGTGTTGTTGGCTCGCGATTATTGCGAAGATGATTCGAGGCCGGGAAGCCAAGGCATCTCTCAGATCGTGGCGCAAGACGATGCGTACGTTTGGACCGCGGGGAGCAGTAGCACCGTCAAGCGCTGGCGTGATTGCCCACCCCGTCTGCGCCGCGCCGGTGCGATCACGACTCGCCGTGAAGGCATGGCGTCGGTCGTGTCGTTATCGGCACCGCTCGAGGAGGTTGACTCAAATGACCGGCCTATGACCCCGCCGAGACCAGAGAGTCCGCCTGATGGTCGCGAGCGATCAGCCGTCGTCTCCTTTGCCGAAAGTCTGACCTCCGGCCTTACGCGTACCGTTTCGTCCCCAACTTCTCCGACCGGAGCCAGCGGCAGTCAAGTTTTGGCGCATCGACCATCTTCTCTCCGAGCTCGAGTGGTACCGTCGGCAAATAGCGCTCGCCGCCCCAGTCTGATCGGAAACACCACAGGCTCGAGCTCTCAACGCCTCTTCGACATACACTACGACTCTCTCATACCCCTGACGTCCCCGGAAGCATCGTACTTTTCGTCCGCTTTCCTGAATCGCGCTCGTGATCCGGACGCGGCAACAATCTACTCCGTCACGTCAGGCCCAAGTCAGAGCATCGGATCGCGCATCGCCGCCTCGACGCCGCCTCCGACATATCATATTTCGCGAAGTCTGTCCGAGGTCACGCGGGAGAACAATCTCGCTCGTCGGGAATACATAGATCGAGAAGATTGTAGCGAGGCTGCACCTTTGCGATCGAGTCCGGACGGCGTCATCGAAGGTGGTCAAGGGTTGACTAGATGCGAATTGCTTAATGATCGACGGCATGCGCTTACGATCGATACCGAGGATGAAGTAGCGTTGTGGGATATCGTCCGCTGCGAGTGCTTGGGCGTCTTTGAACCCCAAGAAGTGCACCAGCTGCGCCGACGCCCGTCTGATGCGTTTTCGAACATGAGCGGATCGAGCAGCCCGGTTTCAGAGGCCGTCTCCTCCGCTGACCTGTTGGATTTGGTCCGAGAACGCATCGAGGGTGAAGGCGCCGTCGCGACGTGGTGCAAGTGCGATGCTCGAACGGGATCGCTCGTGGTTCATCTTGAAGAAGCGAGGGTCTTTGACGGCGAGGTCTACGCCGACGAAGCGATGCCGACCTCAGTGGACATGGATCCCGGTCCGGAACATCGCATCATCCTGGGCAAATGGGTCCTACGCAACCTCTTTGATAGTTTCATCGAGGCTGAGATGGAGCTACGAGCAGGGAGTCGCACACCCGTACCGCATTCGAGACGGGTGAATGGCGTGCCGAACTTTATCTCGCTTTCAGGACTGGCGACGGCGGTGACACCTGGTGCGATGGGACTCAAGACACCCGGGATGACGATTGCGCTCGCGACGCCGGCGCTCAACCCTGTCGTGCTCCCGCCGAATGCACCCTCGTTCGCCTCGTCTTCGCCTGTCGCAGTCCGATCGCACGACCTCGAGACCATTCCCCAATCCCCTACGCCGCATGTGTTTGATGCCGGCGATTTCGCCCGGAACAGCGTTACTCCCGGCCTGATCAAAACTCCTGCCGCGAACGGTCGAGTCGACAACGACTACTTCTCTCTCCCTACTTCTCCAAACGACTCGACGACGGCCAGTCCTGTCATTTCTTCCCCTTCTGGGCCTCTACCGACACCGGGCGGGAGTCTGATGGGGAGGTTGAGGAACTTGGGCAAGGCGTCGAAGAAGGCGAATGTTGAATCGACGGAAGCACCGGCGGCGACTTCGGTGCCTCTTGAACCAGAGACGATCGATGTGAGTTTTAATGCAGGAGCTCGATAGTCTCCAATTGCCTGACTCACCCAATCCCGCCTCTCCTACACCATCCTACAGACCCGTTCTGCAGCCGAACAGCACCAACACCAAGTCCTGCAAACCGTGTTTTCCCGTCCTCTAGCCCACTGCGAACCCGAAGACGCCCCGACCTTGACTTACCCGTCAGATACAGCCATCATCATCAGTGAAGGAGGATTTGACTCGTCCGCTTCGTCCGTCATCTATCGTGGACTGGTAGGAACGGGTCGGGAGGATCTGAGCGTGTTGGAACAGAAGGCGCCGTTGTGGTTGTTGGACTTCCTATTAGGAAATAGGGTTCTTATCAAGGAGCCTGTCAAGCTGGTGAGCTGACCGATTTGGCCCTTTGGTGGTCCCCGCGTGGAAGCTGACGAGGTTGCTTGGATTATGCGCAGTCCTTCTTGATCCAACCGTGGACGGACGAGAATGGCAAATCCGACCTTCGCGAACTACCCAACTCGTGAGTGGCGAACCCTTGCCTCACTGTGACGGCGCTTGACAATTAAACTTATCTCACCGTTTGCACAGCAACGCCCGTCTGACCGCGAACCGAACGCTCCGCCTGCGCAAAGTCGTGGGCTTCGTAGCCGACAAGCTTAACCTCGGCTCAGTTGGAGGTCGCACAAGTATCTCCAGTTCGAACGATTCTTCGGACCCAACAACAACCACAACAACAACGCCTACACCGGCATCTTCCTCCGACAACGCTCCCGAACCACCCTCAGAAGCCTCGGCACCTTTCGACCCCGAGAAGGAACTCGAGATCCTCGTAGGGGGCGTCGTCCTCCCTGGATGGTCGACAATCGCTAGTGCAAGGACATTTTATTGGAAGAATGGCGGGGATCTGGTGTTGCATTACCGCTTCAAGAGGAATACGACTGTTTGAGAAGTGGGGGAGGGAGGAGTGTCTTGTTGTAGCGGTTGGTCCGGAATGAAATTAATGGAATTTAATGAAATGAGACCCCATCTTGACTAGGCGCCAACTTAGCATCTACAGACTCAACAAACATAAATTACAGGGAAAAACCTCGAATTGTCTGATGCTGCAGAGATGTAGTTGATGGCATAGGTTAGAACGGATCACAAAACCCTTCTACCGCTTCGCCTCCCCCGGCTCCTCTATCAGGAAATCCCACCCTTCGTCTCCTCCCCCGATCGCGGTCTTATAAGCCGTCCGATTCATTCCTTCTTCCCCCTCGGATCGCCCGCCCTCAAGTGCTCGTTCCAACTCCCTCGCCTCCTTTTCCAAACCCAACATATTTTCTCCTTCGTTGACTCGTTCTTCCAGATGCGGGATGGCATGCTCTTCCATCTCATGCGCTTTGGAGGCATGGGATGCTCGTCGGAGATGAATCGAATCCCTTGCTGGCAGGGATAAGGACGACTGGGATGAAGAGGCGGAGGAAGAAATGGAGGGGTTCGATCCGAGGGTATGGTGAGAGCCGCGCGTCAGTTCGTAGGGTAGGGTCTCAAGGTAGACGGCGGAAGCGTTGGTCTGTCGCATAAGGGGAGGAGAGAGGATCAGCACCTCATAAGTGGGCAATGAATCAACTTTCGAACAAAGGGTTACTCACAGCCCCTAAAGTCCTCGATACGGATCTCTCCCTCTCGGTCAACAACATGACGTCCGCGTCCTCCGCTCGATTGAGGCGTGATAGATCGGCCGAGCTCAGATCGTGGTCCCCCAATTGTGGGCTTGAGCGCGCGCCGTGGCCATGTTCACGGCCATATCCGTGGCCTTTCATGGAAGCAGGGTCATCGGTGAATTGCTTGTACTTGAAATAGTTGTACAAGGCGATACCTAAGCAAAAGAAAGGTTGGTCCGATGAGCTGCGAACGAACGGTCTGGGACCCGTCAGTCAGAACTCACCGAACAAGGTGATGATCAGACCCGAGACGTTGATGGGTGTCAGTTGGTCATGGAAGATGAACATGGAGAGGAAGATCATGGCGACCTCTTTGAAGATGCCGGCTACAGAGAGGGTAACGACTGAGGTACGCTGAATCAATCTAGAGGTGGGCGAAGGCAGAGAGATCAGCGCCTCATCTGGTCGTCTCAAAGAGGTCAAGCGAACTCACCCAAACTCGGCAACGTTCATCGCAAACGCCAAAAAGGCCGGCAGCAACATCGCGAACACGGTGTTGACGGCGAGGCCGAACGAGCCGAAGAACGTCTCGTTCCCAAAGACGTTCCCCCACCCATCGAAAACCATCGAGCACGTCGCCAAGACGACGCCCATGATGGGTGCAAGCCAATACAAGGTCGCGATCGGATTCGACATGCCCAGCGATTCCTTGTCGAGCAGGATTTGGACCAGCGACCACCTCAAACCACCCAATGCCGAGGCGGTTAGGACTTCGATCATTCCTGCGGGATCGAAGCGGGTTTCGGTCGATACCATGAGCACAACACCGCCCGAGATGATGGCGATGATGCCAGCAAGCCGCCACGAAGGCTTTTCGAGCTTAAAGATGAATGCAAAAAGCAGCACAAACGCCAAGCTCGAGGATTTGCACATGGCTTTGTGTGGAGACATGGTCGTCAGCGTCAATCGTGCGAGGGCGGCGAAGACTTCATTGAGGAGACATACTGTAGAAGGAGAGGGTGATGGTGCGCAACGATAGGTTCGACAAGCCAATATCCAGGCCAGAAGCGACTCCACATGGTACGACCTTGGTCCTATGGAGAAGGGCAACACGGGAGTTTGGTAAGGCTCGGCAGACCGAATTGACGGGTGGAGGCGAGCACGTGACCTCGAGCGACACGGCCAATTCACCCGAAGTCTTTGAGCCCCGGTCGATTTTTGAGTCGCAGTCGGGTGGCGATGCTTAGTGTTATGGCCGAGAGGATCCATTGTACAAACATGTGAAAGGATGTGACAAAGAGAGGATATGGGCTGCGATCGGTGGACGAGATCGGGTCAGCTCTGGGTTAGGGGGCTCGAGTCTCGAGGAGGCTTGGCGCCCGAGCATGAAGAGGAACGCACAAATTGTAGTGTTCTTTGGAAAACATCCATTTGTCTTGAAGGATTAATCCTCAGGTCAGTGTTTATTCCGGACTAAGGACATCCAGTGATGTACGCACTATAGACCGAAATGGCGGACGAGAACGAATACCTGAGCGAGATTAGAGGAGACCGTTAGCGTTGGACCGGCATGAAGCGGTCACAGGGTGACTGTACTGACCACGCAGCAATAAAAATGATATTAACTGCTGCTCTTCTCCACCACTCTACTCTCCTCCGCGAGGCCCGGGTTGCGCTGAGGGGTTGTGCTCGGCGGTGTTGATGATGAGCGCCGCCGACGATGTTGCTGCCTGTCCCCCGCGTCGGTGTCGAAGTCGAGGGATAAGCACCACCCTCGTTCGCCCCACGCGAAAGCCGCCGTTGCTCGTGTTGCCATGCCATCTCGTCCGCCAAGGCCTGATCGTCGTCGTCGTCGTCGTCCAAGCCGTCCAGGTCGTCGCGGGTAGACTTGGCGCCATGTGAGTGTACGATCGAATCGTACCGTGGTGCAGCTGATCCGGAATCACTCTCCAACTCATGCCTCTTCTGAGCCACATCGCCGATCGAATACGTCAACGATCGCGACGCCAATGCATCCTCCTCGACCAGATGAGCCGCTCGTGTCGGATCCGTCATGTCGTCGTCGTCGTCGCTCCGTCGCCTTGCCGTCCGACGCGGTCCAGCTGCCTGGCCGTCGAGATTGACTCAACGACGCGTATCGAGATGCGACCAGCAGCGATCACGGATGTTGTATGGGGTCAACGAACGCGTTGTGAAGAGCACAAGGTACGCTATGTGGCGAGGACAGGCGAGCAGGCGATTTACGCGAGGCAAGGCTGGATGGGCAGAACGGAGTGGAACATGACGACGACGACGACGACCGGGACGACGAGGCCGCACCGGGCGGGCTTGAATTGAATTGGCGCCGATCGAGATAAGCACCAGCAGTCATTACCGTATACAGCAATTTTTTGTTCCCCTTCGTATGAAGCGTTTGAAAGTTTATTCTTCCTTTTGGAACTGCAATCCAAGTTCGGGATACATTATGGCGACACGAAAACAATTCTTTGAACAGGGAGGCTGTATGCGGTAAAGAAATATCTCGGGATCGCTCTTCGGAGGAAAATTTGTATCGGGCTCTAGTATGTATATGAAAACCGGTTCTGCTGTATATTCTGGTGACTATCATCACATGCTTTTGTTTAGAACTGAACCAGCTCAGATCTTGGCCGTGACATCTCCACAGTCGATCCCATGCTCGAAAGCATCCGTCGCCGGCGCCGACTTGGCCGTGTTGCGGCAATGTCCAAAGATGTTCAACGAGTAGCTCCCCTTGGCGAACTTTTTTGAAACATACGAAGACCTCGACTGAACCCAGCACGTCGAGCCATTCCAGAAGAACAAAGTTTGACCACGGTCGTTGCTCGGGCTCTGCTTGGCCGCGAACGAGGCGCACGTGTCGTACGAGTTGACCGGGTTCGAACCCCATTGCATGTAGGTGACGGGGTAGCCTCCGGTCGGGGTCACGCCGGATTGTTTGCTGGTATTGTCTGAGAGTTGCGAAAACCGGGGCCTGTTGGTCAATTTCTGAGAGAACGCGCCGAGACTGGAAGAGGTTGCTGCGGGTGACTCACTTCCGTATTGCGAGACAGCAACAGGGAGCACGCAATGGTTACCGATGGTGTTGAGGATCGCATCGGGTTTGCACCTAAGAGGAGCGAGCGAAGGAGCGCAGACGGCCGTGTAGATGTCCGAGCAGCAGGCGGTGCCTATCGGGAAAGACAAAAGACAGGGGGTCAGTTCTCATGCCCTACCATGATCTTGACCTTTCGAGTATGATTTCAACTTACCATCGGCGGTGTTGGCGGTGTTGTCGGGGCACTTGAAGGCGACGCACTTGCCCTTGGTCACCACACCATAGTTGCACTCCAAAGATTGGGTGCTGTTGCAAGAGAACGCATTCTTGTCGGGGCAACGCGTGCATGTTTTACCTGAGCAGCGCGAACAAGAAAGTCAATCACATGCCTCGCCTGGTATCAGGTTGGGGTGCGCGTCGCTTCTTCTACTCACCATTCGCAGCAGGATAGGTCGCGCCGGTGCATTTCACAGGCGCGCAATTGCCATTGACAGGGGTGCCGGCGTTGCAAGCCACGGACTTGCCCGTGTCGTCGCACCGACTGGCCTTGCTGTCTGGGCATGCGATGCAGGTGAAGCCTATCATATTTTCAAGACAATGTTAGTACTGAGCTGGCACGGAATGAATGTGCAGCGAAGAAGGGCTCACCATCCTGAGGCGAAACGTAGCGGGGGCCAGAGCAGGTGGTCTTGAGCTGACACTTTCCATCTTCGAGCTTGCCGCGGGAGCTGGTTGAGCGTATGTTATCCAAGGAGAGTTAAATGAGTTTTGGAAGACTATCGGTTTCCAAGACTCGACGAAGGGCTCGGAATGAGGGTATTCTTTTTGAAAAAAAAAAAAAAAAAAAAAAAAAAGGGAACGCACCAGCTTGTAGCTTCGGAATCGGTGCAAGTTAACGCGTTGGTGAACTTGGACGTGCAAGTCAAGCATGATTTCGCTGGTGACAGAAATTTGCCGCAGGGCCACGGATCAGCCTCGCTTTGGTCTCAACAGGTAGGCTGGAGTACTTACTAGGCTTATTGAAGTATTGGTTGGACTTGCACCACTTTGCGGTCGCGCTGACTTCCACGGACTCGGAGCCAGGCGTCGGCGCGGCGATGACGGCTTGGAGCGAGCAGAAGCTAGCGCCGAGCACGAGAATGTGAGAGAACGACAATAGCATGATGGGAGAGGTGCAGGACTGGTGTTGGGACGTGCGAAAGATGGGATGTTAGGATCTCTAGTTTAGATGAGAAGGTGTGGAAAGAGGGAAGAAACACCCCATGTGTCGACGGGACAAGGTGATGCAAAGTCGAAACTCACTCCCGAATCCAGAGCCGAGACGGGAGGTGCCTCTCGAGCCCTCTTGTCGGAAGCGGCGATGCACTCCTAGTCTGGTCACAGGCAAACGTAGCGCATTTGGCCAGAAGTCGTTGCAGCTCGACAAGGGTCTGAAAGCGTGACCGGATTCCCGAAGAGCTGTACGTCTCGCAAAAACACCAAATCGAGGCGCGGTGCAGAATAGCGCCCCCCCCCCCCCCCCCCCATGCCGATCATGTAGTGCGCCGAGTCGGTTTCGCCCGCCCCCCCCCCCCGCCCTTGGTCTGAGCCTAGGGCGGGGCGATCGCTTCCCAAATCGGGGTAAAAGTGAGCACTTTGCGATCGGGCGCTGCTTCGCAGAGGCAGTTCTGCCCCAGGCTGGCTCAAGGCTACCCGTATCAACATTGTTTAGTACCTAGTCTCGGCAATGACGAAGCTCTCAGACGTTTCCTTTGGGTATTTTGGTGTGCCCATGGGCTTGCATCTGGTTCATTGGGCGGCAGGAATGCGTCGAATCGACGATTTTGCGAGGGAAACGGAAAGGATTGCCGAATTGGAGGCGGCCGGGGGCGCGCGCCGGCCTTATAATCTAGGGAAAGCGACAGAATTGACCTCCAAAAGGTTTGCAAGTTGCAAATATGACCCCCACCCGAAACGTCACTTGCAAGAACTGACTGTGCAATGTTTAAAAATCACAAAAGTGAACCTTTTGAAATTGCAAATGTGACCCTCAATTTTCGACTTCTTCAATATTCAATGTATCGACTTAGGTCTTGGTGTAGGCACTCTTTGATGTGTCCTCAGCTACGCGGTACAAGGGCAGTGTCTCAATGTAGCGGATGTGTACCCTAGAGCCGCACGCGTCATCCGCGAGATGGCCCGACCTCCGGCCTCATGCCTCAGGGCTCACGTTTTCGACGCCGAGCATTTATTAATAATGCACTGCAGACTGATCAACCAGAAACCCAAGGTCTAATTCAGAAATATTTCTAATTAAAACAGACGCTCTAGAGGACCCATGCGCTGCATCAGATTTATGTCCTTGTACCGCGCGGTTGGGAACACATCAAAGATTGTCTACACCAAGATCTAGGTCGATACATTGAATATTGAAGAAGTCGAAAATTGAGGGTCACATTTGCAATTTTAAAAGGTTCACTTTTGTGATTTTTAAACATTGCACAGTCAGTTCTTGCAAGTGACGTTTCGGGTGGGGGTCATATTTGCAACTTGCAAACCTTTTGGGGGTCATTTCTGTCGTTTTCCCTATAATCTAGTACGTGTCCCCGGGTGGGGGCCCACATCGCCTTCGAAGAAGTGTCAAATCAGCTAGAAAGGTAGTACAGTCACCAATCATTCTGTTTCGTTCGTGTCCCGGGCTCGCCATTGTCTAGGTCAAAGATTTACAGGAGCTCTCCGTATCCAGGACCTTCAGCTGGACGCCATTCCTCTTGTCGATCTGCAGCCTGAACTGAACTCGGCCCCGTAAAGCGTTAGGGGCTGCTGGGTATGGACAGCCGTTTGGACCAATTGACGCCACCGAGTTGACGGCCCAGTATGCGACATGGTAGATGGTATATAGTGGTCCAGCGGATTTAGCGAATCTGAGATTCTGTCTTTAGTCAAGACTAGCTGGAATTTATATCTTAAAACTTAGAATATTGCTTACATAAAATACTGCTTACATAAAATATTGCTTACATAAAATATTGCTTACATAAAATATTGCTTACATAAAATATTGCTTCCACGCCAAATCGTTCAAGCTTGCTTCAGGGCCTTCATGCCTGCGCCGACGCCTTCTTACTCGCTCCCATCTCCCTCAAGCGCCCCGCTTCGCCGAAGCCCATGTCGACATTGTTTAGTTCGCAACCACTGTCACACCAATTGCGTTACACTTCAGTGATTTCGACTCGTCATCATCGGATGCTCAGCAGATGTAATCTCGACCTTGGGGCAGAACTCGTGATACCCGCAGATGTCGTGCAGCGATTCGTCAGCGCACGAAGCTGGTACGCGGCACGCTGCCAGCTCGTGTACACTCTCGTTCGTCTTGAGAAGGCGTAGACAATTTGTGGTGCTGATTGAAATTGCATAGGTTTTGTCTACAGCAACAGAAGCCTTCTTGTTGCACTACCGCATCACGCTCCCTCACGCGAGTCTTGGTCGCACGATAAACCAACTTAATAATCCGTCATGCTCGATGTACATCCAGAGCACGGCGCACCTCTGCAACCTAAACTTGGTTTGATTATCTTGTTCGAGGATGGGACAACTAGGGGCCAAGTCGAGCTCGGCGTCGTGATTCTCAGGGAGCAGAGTGGCACCAACCACCCCTTCTCCTTTCAGAGGTGGAATGTCTGCTGCGAAACTCTTTCCTCCATCATGCGCACCCCCCTTCAAGTCGACGACCCCTAACCCCCCTTCAGATCGACCATGGACTGCGCCAACAATTCACATTTTGACTCATTGCTTTCGTCCGCCGAAGCGGCCGTGCCGCCACCTCCAACCCCCAACCCCAACTGTCAGTCGGAGCAGTCGGACTGATCCGCAGTCTCCTGAACGGGCCGTGTTTGTACTTTGATGGCTCACGGCTCGTGCCTGCTCTGCGGTCCGCAGTGGTTGCCCAGGATTTGTCAACCCTACGCCGACTCCTACAAGCGTCGTGGCTCATCCAATTCACCAGCTGTTCATGCAGTCAACACCTCCACTTCCTCAATACCACGCGGCTTTCTACTCTCCGACACATGCGCCGCCCGCCTTTTCTCGGCATGGAACCCAATATCATCCGCAAGTTTACCAATCCCTACCTCAGCCATTCCCTCCACTGATTCATCAACATGACCCAGCTCCTTTCCAGCCATTCTGACCCACCAAGCTACTTGTGGAGGGTTATGGTATGGGTTGGCCAATGTGTGTTACGTAGAAGTTCCTTGTGGGAGGAATGGATGCTGATTCACAAGCTTCAGGCGAGAGGACCGGTGGGTAGAAAGCCGCGTGGTATTAAGGAATTGGAGGTGTTGGCTGCATGAACAGCTCGTGAATTGGATGAGCCACGACGCTAGTAGGAGCCGGCGGAGGGTTGACAAATCCTGGGTCACCACTGCGGACCGCAGAACAAACACGTGTCGTAAGCGATCAAAGTACAAACACGGCCTATCCTGGAGAGTGCGGACCATCCTGGCTTCGCAAACGCATCCACCAGCTGTGCATACTCAGCCGACGAATGTTCAACATGCGTCCACACCCCTCGCTTCCGAACCTCCCTCAACTTGATCTGCTTCGACTGACCGTTGGCGACTGGAGGTGGGGAGACTTGGATTCGGCATAGTCGCTTCGGCAGACGAAAGCAATGACTCAGGGTGCAGACTGTTGGCGCTGTTCATGGTCGACTTGAAGGGAGGTGGGTATGATGGAGGGAAGAGTATCGCAGCAAGTGGGGTGTTCCCACCTCTGAAAGGCGAGGGGTGATTGGTGCGCCTCTGCCCCCTGACACTCGGAGTCACTAACGCCGAGCTCGACTTGGCCCCTAGTTGCCCCATCCCCGAATGTTCAGCGGCACGCTTGTGTCTAGCGGCGCGGAGGGGCGCGCGTGTAAGCAATAACTGCCCAAACGGCTGTCCGCACTCATAGCCCATTGCTGGGGTCGACTTCGCATGATCGCCACAAGCGGCCGCTCCGGCTGTGTTCCCCCCAAGTTTGCCTAGGAAATCTCCAGCGTCTATCTTATGCCTACGATCGTTCATAGTAGTAACTAAATTAAGGCGCCCCCGGGGGGGGGCGGGGGCGACGGGTCCCTGAACCTCTGACGAGAGACACCGCCTCGCAGCAAATGGCAGTGCCGAAGATTGAAGTCCTGAACGGAAGTCAGCAAGGTTGGTTACATAAACATGAGACCCGTAATTATCTGCGAAACAATAACATTCGCATACTTTGAACAGCTACTAAATGAGAAACGAGTCGTTCATGTATCAAAATCAATTTTACACCGCCCATGTCCGCAACCTCCTTCATGCTGAATCTGATCGTCACGCGTACCCCACATTGCAGCGTTCCCTCAAAGTCTGCTGTTTCAGAAGCATTCAATTCAGCTGTGGTACACCTGTCATGACAAATTAGAACGGTAATTTTGGGGGGGTGGGCGACGTCGACGTCAAGATCGGTGGCAGTAATGGACCTCTTGACTGCTAACAGCTTTATCTGGGGCAAGGGCGATGATGGCTGAGGGGTGGTGTGACTGGAGACGGGACAAGCCTGTAAAAGGTTAGCACAACGATTAAATTGTCAGCTGGGTGTACAGAAAACTCGAGTGACTGTGTGTGGGACTTTCCGGATCCTTTGCTTTCCCATGCACGTGAATCGGATGCGGTACAAAATGAGATTGAGCGTGTTGTGCGTTTTCCAAGTTGAAATCGAAACCGCAGTCGAAGCGGACTGGTTTGATTTGAGTTCACTATGGCGTTAGGCCAATCGTGCCAGTCTCTCACCATGGAAGGAAACCCCGTAGTACGCCAAATTCCTGCTTTCGTTGATCAACTTCACCTTAGCACCCGTTGGATCCGACCCTGCCTCGCCACCACGGGTCAACGCCAAGTTGTCGGGCTGGGCGAGATTGGGGTTGCCTCTTTTGCAGAAAGGACTAAGTGGTACTCCACGACTCAGCTTCGAGATACACGAGTGAGAACTGGAGAATAGCGTGGAGAAGAGAACCAAGAGGCAAAAACTAGCAAAGACAGAGTTAGGCGCGCGCGTAATAATAAACAATACTGGAAACCAACTAGGCTCTTAGACCCTACTTCTAACACTCCCACCGGTCAAAGAGACTAACGAGACCATTCCAAGAAGCGCACGACGTTGATCAAAACGTTGAGGTCCGAGGTCCTTAGTCATTAGATCCGCGGCGTTGACGTGAGTCGGCCAGTACTCGAGCTCGACCTCGCCAGAAGCGACACGTTCACGAACGAAGAGATGAGCGATATCGAAGTGCTTGGTACGCATGTGATCGACTGGATCCTTGGAAATCTGGATGGATGCGGCGTTGTCCTCCTGGATGATGGTGGGACCCGACTGCGGAATTCCAACGTCACCAGCCAAGCGACGAAGCCAGATCGCTTCACGAGTTGCTGAGGAAGCGGACAAAATCTCGGCCTCGGTAGTCAAAGTGGCGACCAAAGACTGCTGCTTCGACTGCCAAGATACTACACCCCCCGCGAGCATTGACGCATATGCTCCCACCAATCTGCGAGATTCTGGGTCGTCCGCAAACGAAGCATCAGAGGAGACCATTACTCGAGTGGTAGAGTTGTTGCGATACAGAATGCCCCAGTCGACAGTACTGTTGAGATAGCGGAAGATACGCTTGACTGCAGCCCAATCGTCGACTGTCGGACAAGAGTTCCTTTGAGCGACTGCACGAACAGCAACCGCGATATCGGGACGGCATCGAGTAGAGGCATATTGGAGAGAGCTGACCGTAGACTGACACATCGACACATCAGGAAAGGGTGTATTGTCGATCCGCAGCGAGGGACGATCGTCCATCGGTGTAAACGCACGGCGCTTGGACGGTGAAGCGAAATCAAACTTCTCGAGCATTGTGCGGATGTACTTGTTTTGATGAACAAGAATGTAGTCCGCAGTGCGATGGATCTCGAATCCTAGGAAGTATGAGACCGGTCCGAGACCCTTGAGTTTGAAAACCTCGTGAAGCGAAGAAAGCTCGGCGTCCAAGAACGATTGGTCGTTTGAGGCAATGAGACCATCATCAACGTAGAGGGTAATGATCGCAAACGAACTTCCCGAATGCTTAATGTGGAGACAGGCATCTGCGGTTGCCCTCATGTAACCCCAAGCCACCATGAGGTCATTGATGGCTCGGTACCACTCACGAGGGGCCTGCTTGGTGCCGTACACGGAGCCAACGAGCTTGAGACATTTGCCAGGGGTTTGAGGACCAGTCCAACCTTTAGAGTAACGAACGTACACATCCTCGGTCATCTTGCCATTGAGGAAGGCGCAGTCAAAGTCGAACTGTTCGAGATGAAGACTCTGAGCAGCAGCCAGAGCAATCAAGAACAGGATAGTCGATCCCAGAACGCTGTGCAAAGCCTTGAGCAACAAGACGAGCTTTGAACCGAATATGATGGATTTGGAACGCTATGTATCTCGCACTGAATGACACTTCAGTCAGACACCGTTGCGAGAGCGAACGGGGAAAAGATAAGAAGAAAAGCGTCACCCAGGCGCTAAACATACTAACAAGCTAATAACTTGTAAGGCCAGGGCAAGATTTATAAAGCTAGAATATCTTCCGTTTAGCATATCAGATAATAGAATCAAGGGATAAAACCTAGTCAGAATAGAACTCTTCAGACTCTTAACCACTAACTGTGACACCGAATAATCTTGCCGGTGGCGTCGCGCTTGATACTGTAGACCCAGATGGTACCCAGAACTTGAATCCCTTCGTGCCAAGTTTCTTCCTGGAAGACGCCATGATGATCGAACTGTAGAAGTTCTGATGCCATTGCTGCGATCCAATGGTTGCGATATGGCGACTTCATAGCTTCCTCGAACGTCTTGGGAATCTCGATATCTTCATCGTTGAACACGGCGGCGCAGTAGGTATCATACGACAGCTTGTCCTCGAACATCGGTGGCGAGTCGAGCACGAAAGCCATGATTGCAGCAACCACAGGTGGAACCTCAGTAGGGGGAGGACGACGACGTGAGCCTTCAGGAAGAATGTTGTTGGCATCGACCTTTTATCGACCAGGATTGGGACCAACTCGAACAACTGCATAGCCTTCTCGAGGAAGGATCGCCTCGTCGCCAGTGCCCTCGTTATGCGCTGGAGGAGTGTCGTCGTCGCTGGGTCCATTTTCGTCATCTCGCGGAACATCACCAACCTCCCCACCCCCCCTGTTGCCCAACTCCATCATCAGGTGCTGGAAGAGGAGGCGAAAGTGGGCCAGGCAAGGCTGGTGCCACGACTGGTTAAACCGGATGCAATGGAACTTGAAGCAACAGATTTTCAGAGACGGGAATAGACTCATCGAGAATTGGACCAGTCGAGGCGAACGCCGGAGATGACGGCGGAGACGCGAACGCCGAAGGTGACGGCGAAGGAGAGCCAGTGACGAGAGATTGTTCAGGAGCATCGACGCATGTGATGTGACGCGAGGTGTAGACCTTCTTCTCGGATGCGACCCATACACGGTAGTTGTATTCGCTGGCACAACCAATGAACACTCCTTGAATGGCGCGAGGGGCAAGCTTGGTACGACGTTCTTTAGGCACGTGTTGCAATGCCGGGCGTCTGCCCATAAGGCCTTTGCGCATTAGGAGGTTATGGAAGCCCATGCAATTTGGGACCCTAGGACATATAGCTCGCGCGCGCCTGGAACCTCTTGGCTTCCGCCAGGTCACTGACCCGAGGTTCTAGGTGGGTAACCTTCACTAGTATGTGTATTCTTTGTAGAGGTCACTGACCCGAGGTTCTAGACGTGAATTACTACCACTTTGATCCTGTCTATCGATTCTGGAGCACGGCTGCACGCGGTGCTTCCAGCGAGGGGCAAGAAGCGTTACCGTGTTTGGTGGGAAGGTTATCCGCAGCACGGGGCCACCATGGAGCCACGCGAGAATTTGGTTGGGACGGAGGCGCTCAGGCGCTGGGAGTTGAAGAAGAGAACGGAGGGGAGGGTTTAGTTCAGGAGGAGAGTGCAAGGCCGGGCCTCTGCCCATAAGGCCTTTACGCATTAGGAGGTTATGGAAGCCCATGGATTTGGGACCTAGGACATATAGCTCGCACGCGCCTGGAACCTCTTGGCTTTCGCCAGGTCACTGACACGAGGTTCTAGGTGGGTAACCTTTGCTAGTTTGTGTATTCTTTAGGAGGTCACTGACCCGAGGTTCTAGTACTACCATTTGATCCTGTCTATCGTTCCTGGAGCACGGCTGCACGCAGTGCTTCAGAAGCCAAGAAGTTCCAGGCGCGCGCGAGCTATATGTCCTAGGTCCCAAATCCATGGGCTTCCATAACCTCCTAATGCGCAAAGGCCTTATGGGCATAGGCCCGGCCTTGCACGTGTATGAACGCGATCGAACCGAACGCTTGAAGATGAGTGAGCGACGGTATCTTGCCAGTAACGAGTTCGAATGCCGTTTAGGTTGGGATGCGAGGATGAGGACGCCGATTTAGGACAAAAGTCGCGACAGACAGCGTCCCAGAAGCTCGAGGGAAGACCAGAGTCAAAGAGCATTGCGCGGACGACGCCCATGAGCGATCCATTGAGACGCTCGACTTGACCAAAAGGTTATGAGCTCGATGGGCGACCTCGACTCCCCCACGGGTCGAGCCACCGTCTGTTCCTCAAGGACTCGTCAGGGTACAACAGTTGGGCGTCACGTGCGTTTATGAACCTCCGAGCCAATGATCATGGGAAGTCATTCTCCAATCCGTCGATTGCCTTGTCACTTCCTACAAGGCTAGTCTCGTTTCCAACTCCCCACAACCGGCCTCTGCGTCTTCCACGTCGCCAGCCCCCTCTGGCACATCTGGGTTGAGTGATGAATCTCCCTCGACGCGCGCTTCCTCCACGTCTCTGTCTGCGGTGCAAATCGCCGATCTCGTGTTCACGTACCGCGAACGTCTCGAAACCAAGAATGCCATCGCCTGCAAATTCATTGCGGACTCGATATCCGAGGAGCAAATGGCGCACTGCGAGCATCTGACGTCCACCAAAGACATGTGGGACACGTTGAAGGCTATCCACACCAAAGGTCGGTCCAGTCGTACGATGGAGCTGTTGAGCATTCTCACGGCTCCCTTCACCGGTGACTTCCCTTCAAGGTCTTCGTCAACAAGATCAAAATTGCCATGGTCGAGTTTAGAAGTCCATTCTTGATTTCGAGACGTTCGCGGTACGTGAACACGAGATCGGCGATTTGCACCGCAGACAGAGACGTGGAGGAAGCGCGCGTCGAGGGAGATTCATCACTCAACCCAGATGTGCCAGAGGGGGCTGGCGACGTGGAAGACGCAGAGGCCGGTTGTGGGGAGTTGGAAACGAGACTAGCCTTGTAGGAAGTGACAAGGCAATCGACGGATTGGAGAATGACTTCCCATGATCCATTGGCTCGGAGGTTCATAAACGCACGTGACGCCCAACTGTTGTACCCTGACGAGTCCTTGAGGAACAGACGGTGGCTCGACCCGTGGGGGAGTCGAGGTCGCCCATCGAGCTCATAACCTTTTGGTCAAAGGACTAAGTGGTACTCCACGACTCAGCTTCGAGATACACGAGTGAGAACTGGAGAATAGCGTGGAGAAGAGAACCAAGAGGCAAAAACTAGCAAAGACAGAGGTAGGCGCGCGCGTAATAATAAACAATACTCAAAACCAACTAGGCTCTTAGACCCTACTTCTAACACAAGGATCTGTCAGGACTTCTAGATCTCCTAGATCTCTGTCTCTGATGTGGCAGTTTGGTACCCACCTTACTTGACTGCCTAACACCCTCTCGGAGCACACGAGGCAGCAAAAAACACGGAATGTTCGACCTCGATGTTCGACTCTGGCGGCACGAGCATGGCGCTTTCGTGACCTGATTCCACTGCGTACATTTGACATGGATATCTGAGGTACACAATCAGCCCTTAACGTGAGCAAATTATTGGGGTGTTGGACATACTCGACTGGGTGAAGACTCATATATTAGTGGCTCCCCTTGGCGGGCGTGTCGAAGCACTTGAATATCAGGTGTTTGACAGGGAATGTCGTGGCAGTCCGGACGACAGGGTCTTACTGGTGAGAGATTGACATCCAATCTGACAGGCCATGTCTTACTTCCCTAGCGCTTGCTCTTTCATTCGATTTTGAGGGGTTGCCAGCGAGATGGGCCAGGCGCAATAGATATAGAGCCTTGCTCCACACTGTTCACAACGGCGGCCGATCACAAGGCTCCTGCGCTATGAGCGTGAATGCGCGCCTACCACGGTCTGGCTGGATTTGTACCGGGATCGTATCATATATGGTGAGTGTGCTCAGGTTTTTGGATTGCTGTTGCAGTGAAATAGTTCAGTTGGCAGCCAGCCACTGGAAAGAAGCATCCGATTCGCGGCTGCAGTGAAACTGAGCGGCATGATGGCATATCTGGTTACGGTCAGTTCGATGTAATGATCCTCGCACTCGTGCCTCCTGTCTCCCCACTTCTCACGAATCATGGGACGGACTCGGCGAGTCGATGATGGCAGGAGGGCTAGCAGCATTCAATTATTTGATCTACGAGAAACTTCCGGCTGTCAGAGAACGGCGCTGAATGGTGTTAGAGATGAGATTGAGGTTCAATCATTCGCGACAGGGGCGTTACTAGTGCGCTCCCGGTGGTCCGGCACTGTCAACCCGGCCTCAGAGTGAGAGAACCCGAGGTCTCAGTCTGCCCGACTTACAGCCTGGAGCAGTGCGAGATTAAAGACGTAAACGAAAGAGAGAGAGAGAAAAATGGTGAAGTTGTTTGAAGAGGCGAAGAAGCTCGCGGGTATAATACGGAAGAACAAGTTGAGGTCCGACGATGATTTCGGACGGGCGGGGTCTTGCGCTATGTTCCGTTTATTCGCATAGCCGGAAGCTATCTACGACTCGTCTGCAGAAGATAATCATTTTTTGCTTAATGATTTATCCTCACTTACCAAGAGAGCTATCTGTGAATTTTGTGCTGGCGCATGTCATCCGTTCTGTCCACAGTCCAATGAATGCTTTTCAGATTTTTGCACTTTTATCTGTCGTGTGTTCTCACGTGACATGATGGAGGAGCGTCAGCTTGCAATTGTGTTCGATGCCCACTCGCTCACTTCTCGCGACTTGAGCCCCCGCCGACGTTCAATTCGTGCATGGACCCATCGGACCATCAGAGGCTCTCCGCCAACCATCATGACGCAGAACACGACCTTGATCGCGCTGGCGGTCAACACCACGACCCGACTCAAGCCCTCGATCGAGGCGTTGTCGTCGTCATCGCTTCGACTGCTCGATCTCGTCTTGCCCCCACTCCTGCTGCTGCTCTCACTCGTCCTACGCATCCTCTACGACGACGCACGACCCAAGAGGATAGGTGCGCACCTGTATCGAGCCAAGACGGCGCATGCTCGCTACCTTCCCTCGCCTGCCAGCCATCGCTTCTCGTACCCCGTGCTCTTCCTCGGCCTCGATCTCGACGAGCTCGAGCATCCGCAACGACCGCTGGACCAGGGCAGATGGTTCAGGTACGACTCGAACCTATGGAGCTGCATGGCCATTCGACCCAGAGTGTACCTTGAGCCGCCAAACACTGGAGGCAACGCAACTGAGCACGGCCAGCTGATCGATGATCACACCCCGATCAAGACCAAGTTGCTGCGTCACCTCAACAAGAGAGGAATACCCGACGACTTGGTCCACAATGTTTACACGGTCACAATGCCTGCGTTTTTGGGAATGCAGGACATCAACCCGCTCACAATCCACTATGTCTACTCGCTGCCAAACTCGATGCTGGCTATTGGAGAGCCTCGACCGGAAAGGCAGCTGAACGTCGTCGTGCTCGAGGTGTCCAACACGTTTGGCGAGAAGCATCTCTACGTTCTTCAATGCGGTGTAGATGAGGATGAACGTGTCAGTTCTGGGTAAGTCTCTTCGAGGCATCCCGTGCGCTGAGATCGTGTGGCTCACGCATGTGCAAACCCTTCGCCTCAGCTTCGACCACCAGTGGACGTTCCCGCGAGCATTCCACGTCTCGCCCTTCAACGACCGCACCGGTCACTACCGCGTCTCACTCTCGGACCCTCTCGCTGGATCAAACTCTGCTACCCCAAGCTCGTCCCCGTTCCTCCCCTCTTGTTCCCACCTCAACCTCAAAATCGTCTTTCTGACTCCGAAGTTCGAGAAAAAGCTCTTTGCCGACCTCTCGGGCCCCGGCGAACCTTTACAACCCTGTTCGATCCTCTCGGCTCTGCTCAAATGGCCATTGACTTTGTTGTTGACGACCCCGCGTATTCTGTACCAGGCGATGCTGTTGCATTTTCGCCATCGGCTCGACGTCTTTCCGAGACCTGATCCTTTCGTCCCGAGCTTGAGTGGGAAGACACAGCAAGTAGCGCTCGTCAACCCTGTCGAGAAGGGTGCGATACCTGCGAACGTGCAATGGCAGGAAGAGACGTTGTTCGAAACACGATGCCGGGGCAAAGTTCTGGAATTTTTGGACCGACGAATAGCCGAGATGAATGCCTCGGAGAAACGAAGCATTCAGATCGTCATTCGCCCGGGCGATACCACAAGACCGATCATGACCATCCCCGATGATCGCCGGTTGTCGCCTCCTACGAATAGCGCCAAGAAAGTCATCGTCGATTACGTTTCAAATCAATTCTGGGCGGACCTCTACGCCTCGCCCTCGATCCAACTCGCCCTCGAACTCGGCTCCAAGACTGAAGGAAGATGGTCGACAGACAATGACGACTTGTTCCTCGAGGCGTTCAAGCCCCTCCTCAGCCATCCCTCGAAAGCCTCGCGTTCAACACGATGGATCCAATCCCTTCGGACCAAGCAAATGGATTGGTCGAGATCGTTCGCACCTACGCAGACCATACCTCATGGAACCTCGACCACGGGCTCATTCCATCCATTGGACGAAACAAGTTCCTTCTCGGACCTCAGAACTCTTTGCGCATATTTCTTCTTCGTTCGCTTGGGGCATTGGCTCTTTGTCGTCTTTCGAGCGAGATTCGTCAAGGGGACGGAACCGTGGGAGGAATGGGCCAGATGGGAGAGGAAGTTCAGGAGTGGTGCTGAATGGGACGGCGACGAGGTCGTGGATAAAGGTCTGGATGGCCCGGGGAGTGTATTTCGATCATGAGGTCTCTGATTTTCTTTTCCGTGAATTGTTGATTGCAGAGATTGTAAATGTAGCGTTTCGCCACTTTTGAGACGAAACAATCTCAAATCGGGGAATCAGAGAGCCAACTCGTGGAGGATCGCTCGGCAGGACATCATACTCGTATTGAAAGCTGACGTTGGTCTGGGCATAGTGTATTGTTTGATTGATACGCCCCGGTTCATCGAGTCATGATTGATTTGAAACCGCTCGATGTAGTCGGTACTTCTCTCTCTATTCTTCCCCAAGGCTTGGCCATTTTTGGGGTGGTGCAGTGGGCAGGGAACAACCGGCGGTCTCTGTGATTGGGCTTCGTAACGCTAGATACTTCGGAGCCGATCCAAGTTTCCTAATAGTTTCCCGTGGGCAAGTCTGCGCAACCGAGGCGGAGCGTTCAAGAGATTTGATGATACGAACTATTCTACCAGAGCTTCGTCCGCAGTGAAGCAAGGCTACGCCAACAAAACGTCTTTGCAGATCCTCCGATGGCTGGTTCCTTGGGGCGACCAGTGCTTGGTCGTGTCTGCGCAAGTTCCGAAAGTTCCAAAATCGTAAAGCGCGGGCGCTCCTGGGTAAACAGTACCAGCGAATGCACCACGGTCCCTCACTAGAAGACATTGCATTGTATCGCGTTCCAACTTGCTGGTCCACATCCAAGCCGTCTCTGTGAGTTCATGGGCACGCTCTGCGCACTCTTCGAGGCTAGCGCGGTATAGCCCTTGGCGGTAGACAACGCGGTGATAGGGCACGAAATTGAACTTGCCGCCTAAGCCCCGAGGACATCGGGGTAATAAGGAATTTTGTCAGCTTCCAGGATGACAGCCATGGGCGTGATGGCTGCTCAAACAGAGCTCGGCGGAAGGACGACGGTGGGGCGACTCACCACCATAGCGAGACATGTACGGTCCCCGAAAAGGGGTGGTCCCGTTGACCACGTCATCGATCTTGCAGCCCTTCTCGCAAGTGAGAGTTGTTTGTTCGTCCTTGCACGTCAGGGCAAACTTGGGGCAGCAAGCTTTTCCTGTGGTCAGTGGATCCCGCACCGGGAAGTAGAGCCTGTCAGTGTCCAGCCTAAAACTGAGCCTGCCGAAAAAAAGGCGGACACCTGCCTAGCTGACTCACTAAGAGAGCTCACCCGATCTTTCGGACAGTCCTTCATCTTGCATTTACCACCCGTAACAACGCCGTAACTGCATGCCGTCGCGTTCCCCTGGACATCGCACGACGTGGCGTTGACCGGACAGTCGAGACAAGACCTCCCTATTGGAGTAGGCGATTGGTTAGCCTCAGTGTCGCGGGACGTACTACCAAGGAAGATCAGAGGGCACTCACTATCTTTGGAAGGGTACCTGGGTGGCGAACCACTGCAGTCGACAGGTCCCGGGCATTTGCCATTGGACGGAGGAAGGTACTTGCAAGTGTGCGAGCCCCCAGAGTTGCACGTGATCGCATAGGGGTCCGGGCAACAGCCCTTGCCTGTGGGAGCAAGAACGGGTTGACCAGGGCCGCCGGTCAGATCGACGACAAGACGAAGTTTTCCCCTGTCTGTCGTAAAATCTAGAGTACAGGCTCACCCTCTGTGTTGACGGAAGAGGTAGAACACTTTACAGCGACACAAGTGCCCACTTCAGGCCCCCCCATAGGAATAAGCCGTTGATGCGCCGGTGTCGCGTTCTTTCCCGAGCAAGGGTAGCAGGATACATCTAAGAACCCAAGCGGTTTATGGTGTGAGCTCACGTCTTTTAGCGGTAAGGTGTGCTGAACTGGAGAGTAAAAGTGACTCACTGTCGGGGGCGAGATACCGAGGTGGGGCCCCATCGCAATCCCACGAGGCGAGACAAAAGCCATTCTTGGGCGCGATGCCACTTTTGCACGTGACTGCTCCACTTGATGTGCAAGTGATGGCATTGGGATCTTGGCAAGCTATGCAGCGTCGACCTGTTCAGCGAGCAAAGTCAGGCTCTGCGAGGCCAGTCACTTTTTCCCCGATCTGGCTCTGAAGGTCTCGTGCACTGAAGTTCATTTGGAGGACGTACCATCGGCTGATGAATACAGGCCAGCATATGGTCGATTCTGATGCAGGGTCGATGAGTCCTACACTATTGGCCTAGCCAGTGTGCTTCAAGCATTTCCTCTGACTTTTCCGAAGATTTTTAGGTACTAAGATAATTGTGCTGTTATTAAAATCTATTAAATAAATAAAAATGGCATTGGATGCGAATAGATTGCTTATCGATGCGCATCGTTCCGGTGCAAGGATCACTCGAGGACTGCCTTTGATCGGGATGTCGCACGCCGATAGGGATGATGACGGGTCCCGAGCAGGGATCCGCATCGCATCGACGAAGGCGGACCGCGACGCCGACAGCGCTAATACGGAGATGGCGAAGGCGAAAAGGAGGCGCGACATGGATGGTGCAGTGGCACGATCGTAAATCATCCAGCTTGAGCCTGACATAGGGGGAATACCTACGAGGAAGAAGCAAGAAGGACCTCCAATTTCTGGAGGTACCGTAGGCACCTACCAAGGTTTCTGATCTTACTTCGAGATCAACCTTCTTCCATTAATGCCAGCATTGCACTCAGCTGGAAGAATTGTGCTGTTATTAAAATCTATTAAATAAATAAAAGCGGACTCGGACGTGTCTACGACCCGCCGGCGCCGCGGCGCACCGACCTGCCTGATCTGGGCGCCTTCGGCCGCATTCGCCACGGTTCCTGGCTGTCGCGAAGAATCAATCGCCGCGGGATAGGAAAAGTAATAAGTAATCTTTAGTAGCAGTAGCCTGCTCCGGGGGGAAGCATAAGCAGAATATGTCAGATGTCAGACCATCGGTTTTTTCTCCGGCCATTGGTTTCAAAAATTCCACTGATGCCAATGTCGAGTGTCACGGCGAGTAGTTCTTACTCCTTAGCCATCCGAAAGTTCAAGCAAACAGTTGCTAAAAGATACCATAAAAAGGAGTGTTGTGGAAGTACGTAGGCAGTTAGTTATCCATTAACGCAGAAACGTCGCACAGTTCTCGAAGCAGCGCACAGCTTGAGAGTCCCGCTCGTCTGCCACTGTCAGGAAATTCGGATTAGTCTCCCCACGATCTCCAGCGGATTTCACCAACTCACACTACTGCTGTTTCGACAGGTATCTGATATAAAAAATCCACATCTCTGCTCTGCTTCGGCCAAGTTTGCACAGTGATATTTCTCACATTTCACCGGCTTCTCCGGGAATTGCAGTACTCGGCTCCTCTTCCTACCGCTGCAGTCGGACAGGTGCCATGTGAGGTAACATACAGAACATTCTTACCGTTCGTGATTCAAAGACAGCTCGACGAACGGCGAGAGACTTGCGAGAGACTGCGAGAGGGTGTGACGGAGCCTGGGCCGTGACTGCAGTGCCTGTGGCAGAATCGTCGAGCCGGGTACTGGAGTGGCGCACTCGATGGCCCTAGAGGAGGTTTGGAACTGGTGAAACGCGGAAGGAGGTAGGTCTAGGACACAGATGACTTTGGGAATGAAATTTTATCGTGACGTGTTAATGTTCTCGTTGTCGTACTCTTCGGATCGCCGAGTGTCTTTTTCACAGTGAATGTAGCGCTGGGCCGCTCGCCTTATGTAGGCGAGAACTGGAGAATCTCCGCGTCTACGCAATCGACAGCACGTGGACTCGAGGGCCAACAACAAATTTCACGTACTCGAAAAGCCAATAAACACCAACATGCAGCTCTGCACAGCGCACATACGGGACTCGTTGACTTCAAGAGCAACACGCCTCCCGCCATTTGCTGCCTCTGGGCTGAGGGCCCAACCGGACGATCGGACCTCCCATCTCGAGCTGATGCTTGCGTTCCTTTTCATCATTGTGCCACTGCCAAGTCGCTCTTTTGGCGACATATTCGAATCTTGGTTTCCAAGTCGTATCCATCTTGTTAGTTTTCGTTTCAGCATATTTCAGCACCACCCCAAAACTCACAAATCCTCAACGCCTTCGCCCGTCTTGGCCGATGTTCGAAACAGCTTGATCCCATCCTTCCCATAGCTATAACCTCCCAACCCTACGCTCGCACTTGTCGTCGGGCCACCCACTTCTCCTCCCGGTACGACATTCATCTTTCTCTCGTTCCTCTTCCTCTCTTCCTCGATCAACCTCATTTTTTCACTTTTCTGGAACAACGACGGCCCTCCGAGATGCTTGCCGATCGTGACGAGGTGTGATGGTGGATGAGGTGGTGAACTGGCCATGAAGGGGTCAATCCCTCTCGCCATGTCCTTCTCGTACTCGGCTGAATTGAAATTCTCTCGTGTCACTTCGAGGCCGTTAGACATGAGTCGGGAATCGTCATCTGACTCATCGGACATGTTCGAGGAACTCCTTGTCAGCGCCGACAACGGATTACCTCGTTGCCGAGACGGGGTGATAGTGTTAGCGTCGTTGGCAAGCGAGTCCAACAACTCGTTGAAGCTGGAAGATGGTGTATGATAGATCGTTTTGAGTGAGGTCGAAGCGCGCATTTGGTGTTTTTGGACGCTCAGCCCGCGAGGTGATCGATGGACGAGTGGCACTTCTCGAGTCGGAGAGCTGGACCCACTCCCTCCCGTGGTGAACGATGGCGGTGGTAAGACATCAATTCGTGTTGGCATCTCGGCACAACATGTTGCTACACCGCTGTTTATCGATCCTTCTTGGGTAGTGCTCGAAGCTGTTGATGCTCTCTTCCGTGTCGTCTTCCTAGGCGATGGGACAGCAGCTCGAGCAGGGTCTCCGACCGTGTACCCGGCTGCCTCGTCCTCCTCGACGTCGAGGACATCCGACGAGTGGCCCAGCAGACTCCGCAAGAAGTCTTCCTCCTCTCCGACAGTGAACGGGCTTCTTCCTCCTTCCAACGTCGGGTCCAAATCAATTTTGGATCTGACAGCGACCCAGGTGAAGTTGTGCGGATCGTCGACAGGCGCTTTAGCTTTGAATTCGTCGAACCAACTTTGGAGCGATCTCAGCGATCGAGAATCCGAGTACACGAGTACGCAAGCGTCTGCACCTCGGTAGAATGAGGCTCCCAACGCTCTAAAGCGATCCTGGCCTACATTGATGGGTGATGAAAGATGGGTTCAGCTCCCTCGCATTCCGAGGCTCTTGCAAGCGGAGTGACTCGAGAGGACAGGGCAGCACTCTCCGAGCGCACTCACCCGCTGTATCCCACACACTCAGTGACACATTCACACCTCGATCGATCTCGAAGAGTTTGGAGATGAAGTCTACGCCAATTGTGGCCCTGTAGCCCAGTGTGAAGGCGTCGGAGAGCCATCTTTGCCGGAGTGAGGTCTTGCCGACTCCGGCGTCGCCGATCAGGACGACTTTGAAACGGTGTTGCGGAGGCAGCTTGCTCGTGAGGGCGGTGTCCGATATGAGATTTTTCATTGAAGGTGTCGATGTGGATGCGATGGGTGATGAGGATGAGTCGTGCGACCGATTGTTGTTGCCAGGCGACTGCCGTGGTCGAGGCGATTGTGGGGCGGCGGTGGCATGCTGTGCGACGGTTGTCATGATAGCGCGATCGAGTACAGCACGGCCACCGACTCGATTGGTGCAACGAGCTTGCGTACGAGCGGTGACAGTGACCCCTAAACTCGGGCACCGATCCCCAGGTCTTGGCTCAAGAGCATCAGGAGGCAAGAGCCGAGCCAGCCATGAAGCTACGGGCCGGTGAGGGTGGATCTCAAAAAAAGCCTAGGAACTTCGCACTGCAGTGCGTGGTAAGCCCGGAATCCACTGGATTTGCAGTCCTCTGCTAGGGCTCTGTTCCGATTTTGTGATAAGATTGATGTTCGCATCGACAGAATATTAACTCTTGCAAGATTCGCTGATGATCAATTTGGAAAACAATCGATCAATCAATTTCGCGAATAACTTTACGTGACGACCCAGTGCCAGCAATCTCAGCTTCTCAAAAAGCTTTCGACTTTCTCACTTGCGAGTCAGCTCAACCGACAGGGCAGACTTGAACCTATTTAAATGCATAGAACAAGCTACTTGCAATTCCTCGATTTTGAAGCTAGCCTGAACCAGCAACAAATCTTTGCACTCCCGCGCATGCGTGCGTCCTTCGGGGAACCAATTTTTGATCCTGTCGGCGCAAGTCCCGAAGGTCTCAATATCGTACCCTAGCGATCCTGAGACAGGTATACTCACAAGTCTCAGCCGAAGTCTGCGATTAGAATGCATTGAAGCTTTTGCCGTGGCTGGTAAGGATGCCACAACCAGGCCGTATTGGGGTTTTCACGTGAACGAAGAGCGCACTCCTCGATGGTGGCGCGGCCTATCACATCCCGGTATCCGTGGATGTCGAAGGCGGCGCTGATGTATTCACCGCCTGTTACCCGAAGGGAGAGGTCAGAGTTTTATGTCAGCGGCGTTTATTGTAATTCAGGGCATTGCGCTTGCCCAGACTGAGCTCAGAGGAACATCGGAAGAACTACTGACGCCCGTAGTGAGACGCGTACGGTCCCCGGAAAGGGGTGGTCCCGTTGACCACGTCATCGATCTTGCAGCCCTTCTCGCAAGTGAGAGTTGTTTGTTCGTCCTTGCACGTCAGGGCAAACTTGGGGCAGCAAGCTTTTCCTGTGGTCAGTGGATCCCGCACCGGGAAGTAGAGCCTGTCAGTGTCCAGCCTAAAACTGAGCCTGCCGAAAAAAAGGCGGACACCTGCCTAGCTGACTCACTAAGAGAGCTCACCCGATCTTTCGGACAGTCCTTCATCTTGCATTTACCACCCGTAACAACGCCGTAACTGCATGCCGTCGCGTTCCCCTGGACATCGCACGACGTGGCGTTGACCGGACAGTCGAGACAAGACCTCCCTATTGGAGTAGGCGATTGGTTAGCCTCAGTGTCGCGGGACGTACTACCAAGGAAGATCAGAGGGCACTCACTATCTTTGGAAGGGTACCTGGGTGGCGAACCACTGCAGTCGACAGGTCCCGGGCATTTGCCATTGGACGGAGGAAGGTACTTGCAAGTGTGCGAGCCCCCAGAGTTGCACGTGATCGCATAGGGGTCCGGGCAACAGCCCTTGCCTGTGGGAGCAAGAACGGGTTGACCAGGGCCGCCGGTCAGATCGACGACAAGACGAAGTTTTCCCCTGTCTGTCGTAAAATCTAGAGTACAGGCTCACCCTCTGTGTTGACGGAAGAGGTAGAACACTTTACAGCGACACAAGTGCCCACTTCAGGCCCCCCATAGGAATAAGCCGTTGATGCGCCGGTGTCGCGTTCTTTCCCGAGCAAGGGTAGCAGGATACATCTAAGAACCCAAGCGGTTTATGGTGTGAGCTCACGTCTTTTAGCGGTAAGGTGTGCTGAACTGGAGAGTAAAAGTGACTCACTGTCGGGGGCGAGATACCGAGGTGGGGCCCCATCGCAATCCCACGAGGCGAGACAAAAGCCATTCTTGGGCGCGATGCCACTTTTGCACGTGACTGCTCCACTTGATGTGCAAGTGATGGCATTGGGATCTTGGCAAGCTATGCAGCGTCGACCTATTGAGCGGATAGGCACGCCGACGTGAGATGAGTCTCGTTACGTCGGCCGGATCTGCAAACTCTGCTGGCACGTACCATCGGCCGAGGGATAGAGACCAGCTAGGCACTGTATAGTGTCCTCGTTGATGCGCATCGTCCCAGTGCAAGGAATCACTCGAAAGCTGCGTTTGATCGGGATGGGGACGTCGTGAGCTGATAGGGATGATGACGGGTCCCGAGCAGGGATCCGCATTGCATCGACGAAGCCGGACTGCCTATGCGTCAACACGGTGACGGCGACGGAAAGGAGGCGTGATGGCATGGATAATGCAGTGGCACGATTGTCAGTCATCCAAAGTGATGAGTCTGAAAGGTAAGGAGTAGAAGGAAGAAGCAAGGAAGGAAATACTACTCTTATGGAGTTACACCTCTGTTTTCACAGCAGGTCAGCGGATCAGCATCGTCATTGGCAGCACTGCAAAAGGGGACTCATGCTTCTCAAGAACGTCGCGCTCGAGGGACACCTTCCTGATCTGGGCGCACGATCAGCGCCTTCGACAGCATCCAGTGCAACTTTTGGGACGAACGCCGCGGGAATCGCCTTTTCGGCTCTCCGATTGGTCTCTCATGGGCGTCTCAGGTCGGGACACCCGGCGCCGTATCACCTGTAACCCCCCATTCGGTAACAGTCGTCACGAATTGAGGAACTTAGGACCCGCCGGTCAGCGCAGCTGGCGCAGGTCGGGAACTGCTCGATGACGGGCAACGGCCCGGGGTCGCCGAAATCGCAGATCACTTGATCTAGACCATGGTCTATGCCTCTGGTTTTGAACGCGCTGAGATTTACCCTCGAGACTTGAGGGTTAGATGAGGAGTGATAAAACATGAATTTCATAACCGCAAGTATCCTTCGTGGATCAACCTAAATTTCGTCAGATGCCTTCTCTCCAGTACCGTTGCCATTTTGCAGGACTCTCATGAAGCACCTTCAACATCCCAGCCAAAAAGAAAGTCGAACAAGTATATATGAATCGTTTGAATGCCCAAAGACTGGATCCTACTCTTCACCCATCAAACACGCCATCTCATCAACAAAACCTCGCACTCCGACGCATGCTCCCTACCGAGCGGCCAGTACGGCGAGTTCTGGGTCGTCTCGGCACAAGTCCCGAACGTGCCAAAATCGTACCATTGCTGGGCCCCCCAATCCGCTTGGGCACATTAGTACTGCAGTCTATCTGGAACGACTCACCAAGTCTCGGATAGCTGGTCCAAACGGCTAGCTATGTTTCTGTTGAGAAAGACATGAACAAAGTCTATCGTTGCAAGCGTCCCTAGTAGTAGCTCTTCAAGCGAAATTCTCCTCACTCCGTATTGGCGCGACGACGTTACATCTGCGAGTCCCAGCACGAATCGAAGCGCTAAAAAACAAATTGTGGACCTAGCCCAAGCCACATCGTTTTTCGGAATCTCGAGCCTCATAATCTGCCCTCCTTGTGCAACTTCCTCATCGTATCAATCGAATGCTGCACCAGATCGCCAATCACCTTGTTCGCCTTGTCGACGTTCGCCACATCGTCCTTGGACAAGGTCGGCACCCCGTTCGAGAACGAGTACGTCAACTGCAACTCGCCTTGGGGATCATGCGAGATGAGGTTGATGATGTGGCCATGGGGTGCGCTCGTCATGTCGAAGTAGACGATCGTAGGTTCGTACAAGGTGCATTCTTCGACCGTGGTGGGGGAGGACGATGAGCCGAATTTGACGTGGCGAGTGATCTGACGGAGGTCCGAAGTGGACGTTCTGAGCAGTAGATCGCTTTGGTTTAACAATACCTAGTATGACCAACCTTGTTGCCTTCCTCCTTGACGACCTCGCACGAATGAATCATGGGCACGAACTCCTAAAAGAAGCCAAACGATCCGGCGGACTCGGAACCAGTCAATTCGGAGCACCCAAAAACATCCCTTCATCTCTCTAACCAACCTCTCCAATCACATACCTTAGGCTCCCTCGTCTTGATCGTCAACCCTTTCCAGACCTGTTCTTTGGTCAAACGAGGTTCGGCGCCTGGGGGGTTGATCGGTCGAGTTGCAGCGAAGGAAGCTGGTGAAGTGGGGGTCGACATGTTTCTCGTGCTAGTAATGGTGTTGTGGTGGCCTTGTAAGGTGATGATTCCCGACAGTTGGGTATAATGGGTTGAGAGTAAGAGAGAGAGAGAGAGATTATGTGAGTGTGTGTGAGTGTGAAGAGTGAGGAAGATTGTAGGCACCGGTGAGGGATGTTCCAGATCGACCGGTCAGTCATCCTGGCTTTGATCGCTCGCTCGGCAGCGGCAGGCAATACGTAACTGTGGCTGATCGCTGAAAAGGCAAATCAATCGGATCGATCACCGCTTCCGCAGCCGATGTGAGGGCGGTTGCTTATGGGGTGCGGCTTTCGAGAAGCCCGAAGAACCTTCCGACCCCGAATCGAGGTATCACGCGAGGAAGGTCCGAGAACACCATCAAAAACACAAATTCTCTCTGAACTTGCAGAAGCGAACAGTTCGCTTCCAGCTCGGCCATCGATGCTTCCAAGAGCTCAAGGGATCATTGCGATAAAACTACGATATGACATAATGCATTTGCTAGCCATGGCGGTCCTTCAAAAGATCACGATTGCGCATAGAAATGCGTCATAATTTTTCGAGTTGTGTCATCCAGCACATTGAAGAGTGGATGAGTCGTTTTCTGCAGAAATTCCAAGATTGCGAAAAAAGTTAGCTCGGGTCCCATGTCCATGTTCTGCTCCTTTTCAGAGAAGATTACTCACCAGCTCATTATCCTTCTCCCCCACAATGACACTCTTCCCATTCACTTTCCACCCTAGACTTCGACTCCAACATTCCCTCATCCTCCGCTGTGCCTCCTCATCACTCTCCCCCTCATCCTTGATCATCGCCACGAGGCTCTTCTCCCCATCCTCCTCTTGCTCCAAATCCACAATCTTGGTCGTCTCGGGAAAAGGGGAAACAAACGATCCCCTCAACTCGTCCATCGTCTTCCACGAATGCCGATACCGATGTTGCGCCGAGGACAGGCCAGAGAGATTATAGCAAGTGTGATAGGCGTCGGAGGGCTTGCCGGGCTTGTCACGAAGACCGCCTGTCGGTGCCTGGGCGCAGAAGAGGACGTATTCTTGTAAGGCGTCTGTGAAACACATTAGGAAACACTCAATCAGTGCCAGAATGAGAGAGATTTTCTAGACAAAAGGTTCAGGAAATCTCACGTCGATCATACAAATCCCTCCTCTCCTGATTGCCACCCTCCTCAGCCTCATCCAACAACCCATCAATGACTCCAAACAGTCCTCCGTTCCACCAACTATAACACCCATCAACCAACTTGTTGGACCTTCCCCTGAACCCGCCTCCTTCAATCGGCATCGCCTGCATGCCCGTCGACCACCTGATCAGATCGTCCAGGTCCAACTCGTGCTTGCTGTTGAGCTGCGTTCCGTTTGGTTCGACATAGGTCGGTGATTTAGGGTCCGTGAAGGGTCTCAGCATGGCGTAGGATGCGGCTGCGCAGAATGCATAGCCGCCATGGGCTTCACCCAGAGGAGGGTGCGAGGAGGTCGAGGAGAATTGTTCCTCGGCCGAAGAAGACGAAGCGAATGCGTGGGAGGAAGACGCGAGCCCGCCTTCGTACGTCTGACATGACACGATGAAGGATGATGTGCTGTGTGCCAATGATGGGGTGAGGATGTTGAGCAGGGTCGCGAGTGTTAGAGCGCAGTAGCACCCTCTGCGAGAACAGTTTTCTCATCAGTCGGGAAAGAACTTTGAGGAGTGTGCGAAGTACGAAGGTTCGAGACCTACCGAACATCGACTTCACCACCTCGATGCATGATGAATGATCCATCGGGCTGTTTCACACTCAGCAAAAAGCGATACATCCCCTCCCTATCCAAAACCGACACGAAAACACTCAGCAAATTGGACAGCCTCTCCGAGATCAGCCAGCGGACGAGGTGTACTGACCGATCGATGATGTCCCACCCCATCTGACCACAGTACGCGAGTGCACAAATGGCGGCATACGACGGTGCAAGATGACTGATCTGACCTGGTCCCCCACCGAAGCCACCGTTATCGTTCTGACACGCCTTGAGCGTATCGACGATCCGTTGAAGTGCCGCTCGATCGAGCTCGGCGTCCAAAAGGGCGAGCGAATGCAGCGCCCAATACAACAACCAAGGTCTCGAAGCATCGAGTGCGACGAAAGGTGCTGGAAGAGGTCGGGACAACATGTTGGTGAGGTAGCCGAGATGGGAGGAGCGATCGAGCGTCGCGGGGAGGAAGGTCGTCATCTGTCTAGTCAGGAGCGTCGAGATGGTGTGTTCGACTTGGAGTTGTGCATCGAGCGTGTCCGAGTCGAGGATGCCATCGGTTGGGGTGGCGATCCAGGGATGGGTGAGGACTGCGACCGTGGCATTCGGGATCGGAGCGTTCATTCGTGGGGGCCGTTCGGTGTTCGTGGTGTGGGGGTGGAGTCAGATCAGCCTCGCCTTTCTGGTGCTTGCGAAGTATGTGAACGGTGTCTCTCACCTGATGAAGCCATGCTGATTGCAAGGGGAGGAAGCAAGCAATTAACGAGGAGAGTGACGAAAGAAAAAGAAAGCAACTGTGTCCGATTCGATCGACTCGAACATGCGCGGCGCGACAATGCTCGGCTGGAAAGAAAGGGACCCACACTGGCGAGGCGTGGCGCTCCTCCTCGGGCACTCGGCGGGTCGCGGTCAGTAGTACAAAGGGAAGCTTCGCTTTCGAATTTGCACCCACATTTTACAGGCGGCGCCACCTTCCAGCTGATTTTTGTGAGGGAATGGTTCACACTTGACGATCCTTGCGTCGACGAACAGGGGTATGGGCATTAGCTCCAGCGCGGCAGCGACTCGGAGAGTGGAGCGCTGGGGACGGGCGGTGGGGAGTGTTCCTCGCCCGGAAAGGAGTTGCCGTCACTCGAGACCAAGAGTGGATCTTATTTACTTGCAAACGATAACTGTACACTACATCATGATCTTCTGACCTCTCCTCCTTCCAATAAACCTGGCACGTGCCCCCCTCCCGGCTCCGAGTCCGTGCTTGCCGATCCTCGATCCTTCCAACTCGATCACACTCGATCAGACGTTGACCCCGAGTGCGCAGAAGGCGAATACGAGTCCAAAGCCACCGAGTACGGAAGCGATGAGGGCCGAGCCGATTTCATTCGTAGGGATCTTGCTCGGTCTCAGTCTGGGCGAGGTCGACGTGTCGGCCCGGAAGGGGCAGGAGGAGAGGTCAAGAGATCAGCGTGGGGGGTACGGTGGTAATATGCAGCCTAGATTTGAAATCAGATGACTCACGTTGAAAAGTAGAAGGAGGAAACAAAGGCGATCGAGAGGAGGACGATGGCCAACGGTGGAGCCGAGGAGGGCGAGATCAAGGGCGAGAACGGCGTCGACGAGGCGTGTTCGCGCTGCAGAAGGGGAGGCACACAGCGTCAGTGGGGAAAGTAGGGTGTGCATCTTCTCTGAACCAGACTTGACTGACCAGAAGCTCGGCGTAGGAAGACATGATGAGAGAGTGTCACGTGGGGCTTTGCGTGACGGCGTGGGCGAGAGCACGAGAGCGAGTGCGAGAGGAGCGACGTTCGATCCAAACGGCGCACACGGCCAGTACACGGCCTCACGGCTTGGCTTGGTGAATCATAATCCACTCACGCACTGGCGTTATGTCGGTGGCCACCGGTACACCGACCCATCCTACTCAAGTCCAACTAGAAACAACCCTCAAGGTAAGACCAGTCGCTCCCATGCGAGGCCAGCATCACCGCAGCTGACCCGCTTTCCACCGCTGTCCTCCTCGCAGTCGACACTACATGCGCTCTCGTTGATCCTCTCCTTCTATTCGTCGGTTCAGCAACTCGGCGTCCTCAACTACACCCCACATGCACCCCGCCAACTCACGAACCAGCTCAAGCTCGAGGCGGCAAAGTACGATCAGATTTGTGGACAGCTCGAAGCGACCATCGTCAGTGTAGCAGTTCGTACCATCGTGGTTTACCCTTCCATGCACTGAATCTTCAATCGATCAACTCTTTTGCAGCTCCGAGCGATCGCAACGTTGGAAAGGGACGCACTCAAAGCCGCACAAGTCGGCCAACTCGTCGTGCCCCCACCACCACCACCATCGACATCCTTGACGAGCGAGGTCCCACCCGCAGGAGATGCAGCTCCTGGTTCGACTACAGGTGAAACTGCCGTACTGGACCTCACTGCAGGGGACACTTCCACCTCGGCCACTGATACCAACATGACCGACGTAGGCTTCCTCGTCCTCACCGGCGACGCTTCTACGACCAGAGCCGCCGATGCAACACTTGCCATCCCTGTTGGGACCGACTCGCAAGCCACAGCAAGCACAACAGGCGGGGACCAACAACCTCCAGGTCTATCCCTCTTGGGTCTTTCCGTCCCCGCGATCGAAAGTTTGAGCGTTGAATTAGCCAACTCGCAAGACCTCTCCGCTCTCTTAGGAAGCATCGTCACCGATGCCTCCTTCCCTTCGACGACCTTTTCTGCCGACTCGTCTCTCCTCCCACTTTCGGGTACTGACCTCTCCTCCACGACTGCGCCGTCGGATCTTGATCTTAATGCGATGCTATCGATGCTTTCGGGATCGAACGCATCCACTTTGATGGGGACGGGAAACGATGCCGAATTCCTTCCGGCGTTCGATCCGGGCTCGTTGAATCTGACTACGACAGCAACTACGGCAACGGAGGGACAGGGCGCGCAGGGCGCGCAGGGCATGGACGTCGATTTGGACAGCCTCGATTTCAGCAATATGGATGCGGGCAGTCTGGACGAGTTGCTGAAGAGTTTAGGCGCCGGGGCGCCTGCTTGATGTGGCAGTTGAAGAGGCCAGAGGTCAGGGTTGCGGTGGCGAGGAAGTGATGGATGATCATTGCAGTAGGAAACGTGTTGTACGATTATGGCGTTTTGATGCTTCTTTTGGCGTGGGGATGAGGTGCGGTGCGGTCACTACCGGCTATGTGCGCTTTCGAAGCGTGCCGGAGAGGGCACAACAAGATTCGCACAAGCGAGAGGACCTCGTGCACGAACCCGAACGTGTTTATCCGACCAAACGCACTGTTTTATTTATTTTTACGTGCAACCCTAGACCGAAAAACTGTACTCCCCGAAAGAGCTCACCGAGGCCGAATCTTGTGAGACAAAAGATTAGCACACGATCAGCTGACCGAAAGACCTGATGCGGTGCTGCGTGAGAAAGGGGCCAGGGCCGGGAACTGGGGTTCTCGGAAATGCCGAGAAACTGCCACTAAAAGATCTCTGCCCGAACGCGGTGTACCTACCCACCCACCGGCATTCGGAACAAAGGAGCTGAGGGAATAAAAGCCCGAACATTGAAGGGTGTGCCCAGGAACATTGTGAGAAAGACCGAACAAACCTACCTAAGTCACTATCAAAGGCCGAGTCGATCGAAAGATCCCCGGAAAGGCAATAGCAAAAGGCAAGCCCGAACTTTTGGCTAGCGAAAGCCTCGAATAGAAAGTACAGGAGCTTTGACTCCCCTCGACCACTTGCGCGAAGTGCGAGGTACAGTGTAGCGGAATACTGATTCGTGTTGCAGCAGGACGAAGGACAACACTGGCGTATACAAAAAGCTCAACAAGAACCACCATTCAACGTACGGCACCTCAACACCAAATGATAACCAAAACCTTAGTCACCTCGGTACACAGAATAGTGGGCAAAGCTTCCAAATGTCCGTTGGCTGCAACTTACGATGGAGATATCCCATTGATCGTTTCAGCATACCTTTGCGACAAAGGCAAGGCCATAACAGACTTCCAGGTTCGGCCGAGCGAGTAGTGACCCAACATCGTCGCACGTGAATGCTGCTCTACCTGGTAGAATATAAAGTGGTGGATGCAATGCCGAAAGGCTGAGCTCCGTCCACTGCACTTCATCTTGTGTGCACAGTCATTTGCCGAGCGTCGGACAAGGCGAACCCGAGGTAAGTTGATCTCGTGTGGATCCCAGCCTGCCCGTCCGCAAAATCGAAGAAAGGTCTCACATGAATACTCAACTCAAGCCTTCGCTTAAATCAAACAATGCGTGATCGAAAGAGAAATGGAGAAGATCCGTCTCCATCGAGTATTCCGCTTTGAGATAACAAGCGCACGCTAGCTGAGCGAACGTCTGCGGTGCAGCTTGCGTTGCAATGAGTCCCAAGATAATTCCTTTACCGATCTCGATCACTCCCTACCAAGGGCCCTACCACTCGATTCCAGTTCTCTTGCCACGTACACCATTCTTCTGCCTCATCACCATATCGAACCTCTTTTATACCCTTGCGATAGCGTTCCATTTCTTCCCTTTGAGGATCCTTGAGGAGCTCCTACAAGTGCGTGAAATGTCCATCAGTGAAACTTCGCCCCCGAATCCAGTCCGAAGAACGACACACGACGAGTAGATCCGCCAACCCCAAAGCGTCCCTGAACTCCCTGCCATTCTTCTTATGCACAACCAATTCATCAATGCATTCGAACCCCAAGGCCAGGACGGGGAGTTCGCATCCGAACATGTCGACAACTTTCATGGGCAGGTCGGCGCCTGAGGAAGAGGCGTGCAGGGAGATCCCTAGATCCGCTGAGCCTGCGTACATGAGCAGCATGCCAATCAGTGTCCCCCTCAATGTGCTAACCGCGAACCTGAAAGAGAAGGACATGCCTAATAACCTCGGGTAATCCTCCAAAGCCAACCAACTCGTCCTCACCCTCACAAATTCCCAGCTCTTATCCAACCTCTCGACCTCCCTTTCGAACGCCTCCTTCCCAGCTCCTTTCCCCGTAATGACCACCAGAACCTTCGGCAACACCGTCCCACTCTTCCCAGAAGACGTTAAAGCATCCTGAGGTAATCCTCCCTTGCCTTGAGCATATGCCTTGGCGGCTTTTTCGTACACTTTCAACGCTTCGAGGAGAATGGAAAAATCCTCGTCTGCTGTCCAGGACGTCGCTGAAACGAGGAGCGCGGGTCGTTGTGAGGGCGGGAAGAAGGAAGGGTTCGCATTCTCGTTGATTGTAAAGAGTGTGGGTGAAGGCGAGTGGTAGAAGTCTTGCAGTGGTGCGAGGAAGGGGATGCGCTTGAAGAGCTATACGTATCGAAAATAGCTGGTCAGGGTTGTGATTTGCCTCCAACAAACCCAAGAATGTGTTTGACATACCGAGTTGGCTTCTTGGGCCGTTTGTCGCCGGAAGTGCCGCGGCGGGCGATCATGGAAGACGGCGACTTTACCTCTGCGAACGGAGAAGAATTCAACACGTTTAGGTGTCGTTCAGGTGTGTTTACAGACACTGCATATCCCAAAACTCACTGCAACGAGACCTCTTTGATCAACTTCTTACGCATCTCCTCTGTGACGCAAAGGTGGGCAAACGCTTTACTGCCCCAGAAAGACTCGGTCCTGCGGCACAATGTCAATGTGGGGCCCCGATTGTTCAAGGTCAGCAAGGTCACTTGCCCTGGGTTCACTTGACTATGACGAGCTGTGTGCGTACCACTTCGCCAATTTCACAAGGGGACTCTGGTTACCCAACCTCAGCGCTAGGATCGAGTATCCGGTGTTGTGCCAATCGATAATGAGGCGAGATTGAGGACAGACGCGCAGGGCGAGTTTGACAATGGGCAAGGTCGGAATTGAAGGTGGGTTCTGATGAAGGGGTGGAGCAGAAAGCGAGAGCGTCAAGACGAGATAAAGAAAGCTTTTCTCGAGGTTTTGCTCGATCATCACGCACTTGTACGAGTATGTACTCGGGTGTATGGTTGAGCGTGAAGACGAGTGCCGAGAACAAGGCCCATGCACCGGCGAGGACCTTGAACGGGCTGAGCGCGATGAACAAGGGTCGTGGTAAGGCGCTGACGAATGCGAGTGGGGTCGACAAATGCACGAATTGGACCCGGTCCGATTCCGTCAAGGACTTGGGTGGGTTGGAGCCTGCGTGAATTAGAGATGAGGATGGGAATGAGCTCAGGATTGCAGCTTCGTTTACGCGGTCACGTGCTTCCGGGAAGCAGAAGCAATCACACTGCGCGTAGCGCATACCTTTGTAGGCGACAATGGTGGTGTGGAATCCATGGTCGACCAAGGATTGGGCATGGTAGAGCATGCGAGGGCTACGGCCAATATCGCCGAGCACGACCACCGCAATTGAACGTGGCTTAACACGACGAGCGGAACGACTCAACAATACTAGAAAGATCAGCACCAAAGGCACCGTTGGTAGTAGAACCAGTCCAAGTACTATCCCAGCCATCTTTCGGGCCCGATCAACGGTCGAAGCCAAGAGGAGGAGGATTGAGGAGGGGAGTCAAGATGGAGAAGTTGCCCTCGCGCGACTGGCCCGTGTCGGTCTGTCTGACTCGATCTCTTCTGCTCTGATCTGCAACCCACAGTTAGCACCCGAGCCATCCATAGCTCACCCTCTTCTCCCACACCCACCAGCACATCCCCATGTGAGTCCGTTGGATGCCGTACACCTTGCCATGACCGAGTAGTGAGCCTCCGACGTCTCACTGACATCATCGCAGTGTCGCTCGACCTCCGCCCTCCGCTCTTCGCAGCTCCAACTCCGCTCGTCCGAACCCATGTTCAAGCAACCCGGAACCCAGATCAAGTAGGGCATATCGTTTAAACTACTCAGGACACGATCCAGAATGCTCAGGTGACGGTCTTCCTCGCACCACAGGCTGACAAATGTCTCCATCGTGAGGCTCAAAAAGGCCGGCAAACGCTTCGAGGTACATGCACTCTACCAAGGCTCTTCATTCGAATCAACTCCCACTCTGACCCATATGATTCTTTTCCTCAGATCGCATGCTACAAAAACACCGTCAAGGCTTACCGATCGGGCGCACAGACCGATCTGTCTGAAGTGATCCAAATCGACAATGTCTTCACCAACGTGTCCAAGGGCCAAGTCGCTCCTTCGGATGACCTCCAAAAAGCGTTCAACACGATCGAGGTGCAAAAAATTATGATGGAGATATTGGATAAGGGCGAACTGCAGGTCGGGGAGAAGGAACGGGCGGCTGAATTGGACGATTTGAGAAGGGAGATTTGCTCAGAGGTCGCGGCGAGATGTGTCGATCCGGGTACGCAGAGACCGCATACGACGGGCATGATTGAGAAGGCCATGAACGAGGTTGGGTACAGCGTCAAGAGTCACAAGAGCGCAAAAGTCCAGGTGAGCTTTCGAGCTCCTTCTCTCGGTTTTCCCACCCACCAGAAGTTACGTGCTGAGCATGTGGCCTCTTCTCCCAGGCTCTGGATTTGATCAAGGTCTTGCAAGCCAGCAAGACGTTACCGATCGCACGAGCACGGATGAGGGTTAGGGTCACCATGCCCGCCAAAGAAGGGAAGAAGATCAAGGACAAGGTCTTGGCGCTCGTTGCCAAAGTCGAAGATGACGAATGGAATGATGAGTGGGAGCTGGCAAGCCATAAGCAAGCACTCCCTCTGTAGTGACGATGATCACTGACACTTGAGAACCTTTGTCCACGCTGTGCTCTTTGGTGCTATCCAGATCGCCCTGATCGACCCTGGATCGTTCAAGCTGATCGATGAATTGCTGCATTCCGAAGTCAAGGCCGGCAAAGGAGGCGCTTCCGCCAAGATCGAGATGATTAGTTTCAGTGCGGTTGAAGGCGAGGAGAGGATTGAGTAGGTAGTAAAATTGTCGTAGTTGAATGGGGGGAAGGAGCACTGTACGACTATGTAAATAGCTTGTCAGTTTCACATTTCTCCTTGGATTGCGCGGGTGGTAGACAGAATCGGGCCAATCGCCGAGCGCCCTCGGCCCGTGGAGGAGGATGCGACGAGGAGAGCAAGCTGCGAAGGACTTTGGATGACGGTCGGGAGGATCAGGGGGTGGAGATGGTACACCAGTGGGGCTGGTGGTAATGGTGTTGTCGTTGTTGTTGCGCATGGGTGGCGAGTGCTTGAGACAACGAACCACCCGTCAAGGACGGCGAACAGGAAGCGATCGATCAAGATGATGACCTCAACTAAGATCCCAAATGTTTCTTTTGTCGCTGCAAACGTGCAGTCGATCAATGAAGACCGTAAGCGCGCTTGTCTTTTTTCCAATCTTCGATCTCACAATGCCGGTCTTCCTCCTGAGCGAAACTGGCCGACCTACCCCTGGACGTGTTGCCCAGTGGACTCAGAAGTGCCGAGACTTGAAGCTTTCCGCTCTCTTCACTCCACTTAACAACACCGCCATCCTCTGGAAAAGTGACTCGCCGGTGGTTACTATTGACCCCGAATCACCTTCCAACTTTCTTCGTGCTTCCTTCTCTCTCCCGGACCGAATCTCCGATGCCACATTCCGTGTGGGTGACTCGAAAGTCCGGATTGTATCAATTTACGCCCCATCCTCCGACAAGCCGGACAAGAAACGCTTCCTTTCTCACCTCAGCACCACTGGCACCAGCTTCGGTCAGCTGATTGTTTGCTCAGTGCTTACGGCTGCTACAGTAACAAGACGAGTTCGGCCTCAGTAACTCTGTTTATTGCCCGGTCTAGGTTGCATATGAAAGAATGCTAGCTTTTGGCTCAATTCTTTCAAGATAGGAGCACGAGCACAGCAGCCTCAGGGGGTGAGAAACGCCGCTGCTTCTCCTCTGAGACGCGGAGGGGTTTGATTTAAAGGGAGGTGTAGCTGCTCCGAAGCGAGGAAGAAAAGGTTGAGCCTCAGGTGATCTAAGAACACTCCTCAGTGAACGTCGGGGGTGGATGATGACTGGTTCAATTTATTAATTTATTTGATAGATTTCAATTACAACTTAGATGAGGCAAAATGTGCATTACCTAGGAATGAATTCCCAAAGCCAAACTCGTTGAAACACCGCAATACCGAACTCAAAAGCGACTAGTCGCCGTCTGAGACAGGAGCTGACTTTTAGACTGAGGCTGTTCGGGCGGTGCTGCGCACATCGCCAGGGGCATCGGGGGGGGGGGGCGTAGTTGCAAGTAGGTAACGGTGAAACGTACCGTCTCAGCCGGCACCGGGCGTGTCTTACCTGCTCTATGCTAGCTTTGATGCCGAATGTCGAATGTCGAGACAGTTAAACAATGGACTGATCCGATGCAGAGCCAAACGTGAGGGAAAGACCTAGTTTGGGGCTCGCGGGATCAGGCCTATCAAATTCTATTCAGGCACTCTTGCGCTCGCGCGTACGCCGCACAGACCTCCACGACCGCTTGCCGCTCCTTCCAACTGAGACCGAAGGAAGGGGGAAACAATGACCAGGTGGAGGCTGAGTATCCGAAGAGCTCGAGCACCATCTTCGAGACCGAACTCGGTTCATATGAGAGATATTGATCGCGGCGGCCAAGCAATCATCCAAGATCCCGCCCGAGAAAGCGAAAATTCATCGAGACACCATGCCGAAGGTAGGTGGAGAGACGGGAGCGTGGGACCGTGCTTTCGGTAGAGCAGCGTTAGCTTGGACTTGTCAAATGGGAGCGTGTAAGGAGCCCAGATTACTCAGCGGAAAGCGTAAGTAAAGGCGAGTTCCTCGGTTGTTCTCTCGAAGGTGCTTGACGAATAGACAGTCCCAAAACCAGTCGATTGTCAAGAGTCAAGAGTGAGGGTCCAGAGAAGGATAAGGAAAAAGAAGAAGAGAGAAGAGAGTTATGGATCGTTATTTAAGGAGATCTGGAGATAAGAAAGGGAGACATGTAGACAATGAGGTTCTTTGTGAGAAACCAGGACAATAGAGAACAAATAGGAAGGGTGACAAAGGGATGCACAATGGTTGTCAGTCAAAGGCAGGTAAGTGGAAGGGAGGTCAGGCAAGTCGGTCCGAAGTTGAGCTTGGACCTACTGAGTGGCTGCCGAACCTTACATCCTCCCCCACTGTGCAAGTGGTACTGCACCTACATGCGGGGAACGGATTGGTCGATCGCCATGCGCTCGAAATTGTCGGTCGCTCCGCTTTCAGATTGATCATCTGACCAGACGGACTTAAACTGCTTGACGACGTGATGACCGCCAACCAGGCGAGTCTCTCGCTTGCCTTTGTGGAGGAGAGTGCCGAGTCCGGTCTGGTTGGCCAAACCGGTAAAGTCGATTAATTCCCCGGTCGTGCGGAGAATGGAAGCTTTGTAGTCTGCCAGTTCGGCCAGTTGTTGCAGTTTCTCTCTGGTGGCCTTCATGGCGACTTGCTCGCGGAATGCGCGGCGCACCTTGTGAGCCTTCCGTTGGGAGGCGCTGCGTGCCTTGACCTGTGGGGTATTCGGCGCGCATGACTTTGAGTTCGTGCCTTAATTTCTTCGCAATAAAGGCAGGTAGTTCACTTACGATGGGCAGTTCGCGAACTTTGTTGACGTGGCGCTTCCTGAGGTACGTTTGGACGGCCGGCAAGTCTTCGTTGAAGTCATCATGTGTTTCTTCGATGAACCACTTGGACTTCGTGGCGCTGTCCTCGACGAGGAACTTGTGGATCGGCGCCTGCGGGTCGGTAACCACGGTGATGTGCGAAATGACTTTGGTGATGGACATCTCAAGGCTGTCGATGGGAAAAATAGGCACTGTGTTAACAATGCGCATGGGCCATAGAGCTTCATCAGACTCACGGTGTTGTTGGAGCTGGGAGGCGTGGAAGCGCGGTGAGATGCGTCGGGAGAGCAGACGAGTTGGAATGTCAAGAACGTAAGTCGAAGAGTTCGAGTTGTAGGTCAGGCATTTATAGGGCCCCATGAACAAAGGGCACCATTTTCTGGCTCTGAAGGGAGCAGTTATCAAGTTCTTTGTGGAGACCCAGAAGTATTTGCCAATGGGTGACACATCTTTGTCACCGGCAGTGCCTTGGGGCTCGTTGTCAGCTCGTCGCTTTTTGTTTGCTGTGATTGTTTGGTACACCTTTGTTCTGGCAATTACATCACGGGCTTGTTGTACCCTGAGGTTTGTCTCCTGAACGAAGGATGCCAAGTTCTTCGTGTTTCCTTTGTATCTGAGGTTGGAAGGCATGGCTTGTGGCGTTCGGAACCGAGAGAGCTCAAAAGGCGAGAATCCCGAAGCCGAGCTTCGGCCCGAATTGATCGCGAATTCCACAAAAGGTACCACTTGTGGCCAATTTGTTTGTTCTTCAGTGACAAGCTGTCGCATTGCTGCGTTCATGTCACGATGGACTCGTTCGATTTTTCCATTCGTTTGGGGGTGGTACGATGTGGAGAAGGATAATGTAGTTCCTAGGAGTTGCCACATGTTTTGCCAGAATGCTGCGCGGAAAACTTTATCGTTGTCCATCGTGATTTCCTGCGGAATCCCCCATCGCGGGTAGACAAAGGCAATGAACAACTTTGCTGTCTTTTCTGCAGTTAGTGCGGTCTGGTTGCACGGGATCATTATGACTTCGCCGGTCAGGCGATCAATTGCATTGAGAAGGTAGTCTACTCTGGCGCCATTGACGTCACGAGCTGAGGGAAACGGACCCTGAAAATCCAGATGAATATTCTCATACGGGGTGTCAGGGACTGGGAGTGAGTGTAGTAAACCCATTGGAGTATTGTGCGGAGGTTTGCACGCTTGGCATGACGGACAAGTCATTCCAAATTTCTTTGCCTCAACTGCCATTCCAGGCCAGTAGAACTTGTCTTGGAGCCATCCGACAAGGCGGTATGTCCCTGCATGGCCTAGCACCGTGTGCCCATGCTGGAGGACAAGTTCTCGCATGCTACGCTTTTGTACATGTCCGAAGGGGACACAAAGTCGCATTCTTCCTTTGTCGTTGAGATACAATAAGTCGTCTTCCATCACAAAATTGCGGAATTGTTCGCGTGATGTGATGATCTTTTTGAAGAATGGATCTAAGACATATGAGCGGGCGATGCTCTCTAGCAGGCGCGATTGATGCTCAATGTCCAGCGTGGCGTCCTGTGAGTCGGGCACGGCCTAAGCATCGTCCTTTCGCATGCGAGCGATCTTGTCGAACCTGTTCCTGGCTGCATTGGCTTTCGGTGGCGCGGCTTTGCGCTCGGTCGGATGTGTCCGCTTCTGCTCTCCACCGTTCTGCCTTGATTTCTTCTCGGCCTGCGGTGGTGCATAGCGGTCAGTCTGCTGGCGAGTCCTTTGGGGTCGCATCGTCATCTGGCGAGACTCGACCAGTACATCGCCAAACTCGTCTTCGTTCGTTTCGAAGACGGGTGCTGTGCCGTTCTCTGCAGGGAAATGGGATAAGTAATCTGCCAGGACATTGTAAGTGCCCCTGATGAACTTAATCTCAAAATTGAAACGGGCCAGTTCAACAACGATTCTGACTTGTTTCCTTGTCAACAGATTGGCGTTCTTCGTGAGAAGGGATGCCAGCGTTGAGTTGTCCGTGAGGACAATGACTTTACGCCCCAGGATTCGGGGTTCGAAATGTCAAAACGCTTCGTAGAACGCCTGTAGTTCTTGATCGGGTGTGGTGTAGTTGAATTCAGCGGGGCTAAATTTCCGTGAGTGGAAACCCACTGGTTTGGCGTTCCACCAGTTTTCTCCAATGAGGAGCGCTGATCCTACACCTTCGACGGATGCATCTGTTTGTAGGAAAAGGTACTTTCCATCCACAGTATTCTTTGGTACGTTGTCTTGCTGTGGTGGCTGCGTGAGGTGGGCAGGCGAGCTACTGTACGGCGCTAAGTCTTGCGCGTTGATCGTTGTTAGCTCGACTTCCCGAGCAAGTTTCTGCTTGATTGCTTCGAAAGCAGCATTACAAGCTCCTCCCCATCGCCAAGGCACATTTCCCGTCAAGGTTGCCAACGGTGCCGTGTCATCAACCAGCATGGGAATGAAACGGGCGTTGTATTCAACCATTCCTAGGAAACTTTGCAGTTCCTTCTTGTTAGTTGGCACCGGCAATGCAAGGATCGCATTACGCTTGTCCGACTCAATGCTGATCACACCTTTGCGGATTTTTCTTCCCAGAGTATCCCTTGCTACTGGTGCAATCAAGGACTTTTCTTTCGAAAAGCGAAGGTCGTGCTTTCGTGCAGTCTCGGCAATTTCGATCGTGTCACGAATGTGTTGTCCCCAGGAAGGTGAGACAATCTTGGTATCGTCCGCGTAAGCGTACATGGTACGTCCGAGCTGGTCGCGGAAAACGTGCTCGATCAGCCGCGCTAGGGAGACTGTCGAGTTTCGATCGCCTTGTTGGGCCACCCGCGTGTAGCAGGCGCCGTAGGGCGTCATAAAGGGGGTCTTGCTTTCGTCATCAGGGTTGATGCGAATCTGTTGGAACGCCCCTTTCAAATCGAATGTGGAGGCAAACTGGGCGTTCGCTACTTCGTTGATCATGCGATCTGCATCTTGCATCGGCATATCTTGTTGTATGGTGTTCAGATTCCGTTTGCGCAGGTCGACAAGCGGGCGAAATTCGCCGTCTTTCTTCAAGCTGGGAATCATCGGGTCCGCTCGCTCAGCAGCGCACGGCACCCAAATGCCTGCTTCGACATGCTTCTTGTAACAGCGGTTGAAAGCCGACATGCATTCATCTGGGAATCGGTACGAAATGCGCTGTTTCTTGTCTGCGCGTTCCGGGTTGATGTATGGAATCGTGTGTTGGACTTCGCGCAACGGCGGCAATGAGAGTGGTGCCTTATCATCGACGAAGACGTCGTCGTATTCTTCAAAAAGGTACGCTTGGAATTCGTCGATCTCGGCTTGAGTTGGGACGTATTCGGGGTCAAATTTCTCACGTCCAATTTCTCTCATCTCAGTTTCCGAGTTCAAAGGCATCGCCTCGAGAGGTTGGAGATGTTCAGGCACGACTGCTTCCGCCTTACTATGGCGGATGTTTCGGCCCATCACATTTCGGATGATAATTTTGTCCGGGTTCAATTCCACTACGGCGTCATGTTTGCGGAGGAAATCTCTTCCTACAAGTACGTCATCATCGATGTTCGCAATCTCGAACCGCTGACGTGTTGTGAGGTCGGCAATGGTCCAGTTTAGATAGCAAAAACCGACAATTTTGGACCTCGAGCCTTTCGTTCCGAGCTTCAAGTTGCGGGGGGTCGGGTATCGTACCATCTTCACCTTCAAGCGTTTAGGCAGCGAAGGATGGATGAACGTGTGCGAAGCGCCTGTGTCAATGGTTGCGTTAAAGCCTGATTGGTCCTCAAGTTTCACAGGCACACTGACGTACTTTGTGAATGGCGCAATTGGGGCTTCATTGGCTGGTTGCACGTCGTCGCCTACGTAATTGCTGGACGACATGACTTTGATCTCGGCGTCGTTGTTGTTCATCGCCATCAACTTGGATTCGACGCGGTTTCTGCAGTTACGAGCGTAATGGCCAGTCTTTTTGCAGTTGTGGCAAGTGATCTTGCTCATGTCTCGGGTAGGATTTCGGGTGCTGCCGTTGGCCGGGGTACTCGAGTCGCGGGGACGTTGCTCATTGCTGTGCCCCTGTTTTTGGTAGTCTCGAGGTGAGTGGTCCCCCTTGTCGGAGGCGCGCCACTGTTGCTGATACGGGCGAATAGACTGTTCATTATTCGCAGCGTATTTTCCTGGTTTCGCAATCAAAGCAGTGTAATTGCTGAACTTCTTTCCTTGCTGGAATGCCATGCGCGCACCTCGTTCCGCCAACAAGGATTGTTCCTCGCGAGCGGCGACGGTGACGAGGTGGTCGAGCAGGACGCTGTCGCGTTCCCAGGTCATGACGCGATTGATCGCCGCTGCAATTTTGTAATCGACCGCATCGATGAAGTATCGTTTCATCTGCCATTCGCTTTGTTCGTTCGTGCTTTCACACAAGTCTTCAATCTTATCAGCAATGTCTCGAACTCGTACGTAGTTTCCTCGATTGTCTCGTTGTCTGAGACTTTCGAGTTCGCTGATCGCACGACGCTTGTACTCAGGATCGACGAACTTTTTCTCAAAGGTTTCGATGAGTTCGTCGAACGTGATAGGAGAGGGGTTGGTTCCTCCCGCTTTCACATCGAATTCGCGCATGACTTCAGGCACAATGCGCTTGGCCATGAAATCATTCGCACGTTTCTCCGTGAGGTTCAAGATGTGCGTGAACGCGAGGCACGAATCGGGGTTCAAAGCGTTTCCCAGAAGGTAAGCTTGAGCGGCATACTTCCAGGCGCGTAAGTGCTCTGGCTGATCGCTAGTGCCTGAATACTTTGCAGGAGTAGGTACATTGGGGAGCTTCCGGCCCGATGATACTTTGCGGATTTGAGCCATCGCATTATCGAAGAGCGCTCGCGGAGGCCTCATCGCCGGTCCGCGTTTGTCATTCGCATTCGATCGTTCGGATCCGTCATCGGATCCGTCGTCATCGGGTTCATCCGGGCCAGGTTGTTCGGCCCGGTTTGCAAGGATCGTGTCTAGGTGCGTTTGTTCACCTTGAGTTTCGCGGGTATTGTAAATTCCGCGTCGCCAGGCCGAATCGGTTGGAATCGGTCCAGCGAGGTTTGAGATCCCTGCATGGACACCGGGAGCGGTCGTCGTTTCAACAATGGGCTTTGTCACCCTCGTTGGAGTTTGGAGAGGTGAGCTGTCCTCATCACTCTCTTTCGTATCGTCGCTGATTAGCGTGTTGTACGTCTCTGGATGTTTCTGCATGAGGACTTGCACCAGGTTCTGCATCCTCATCTCGAGTCGGGCGACCTGGTCGTCGCGCTCTCGCTCCTTGCTAGGACCAGCTTTCAGGCTCATAGCGTTCTTGGCGGCGTCATGCTTTGCCAAGATCTCAGCGACCCTTGCCATGCGTTCTTTTTCTTTCGCAAGGATTTGGTCTTTCGTGAGTAGTTCAGACAGGCGGTCTTGTTCTACTACGACTTGCTGGTCTTTTTCAGCAACTTCGACGGGAGGTACTTTGCCTTTGTCGTCGGTATCGGGCGTCTCGTAGCCCCTTGCGCGTAAATCTTCGTTGTCCTCGGGACTCATCTCGATTGCAATCTTCAGGACTTTCTGGCGACCAGCGCTTCAAGTTCTCGGGTGCACGAGGTAGCTAAGCTCGTCACAAATAAAGGGATAGGGAGGGTGGGTCTGTCCCTCTCCTAAAATTTACAGAATCTGAATCCGAAGATTGCAGGCTCTGAGGAAGGCAATACAGGAATGTATGCACTGGAACGGCTGACACTAAACGTGTTGGCACGGAAAAGCAAACACACAAGGTGATGCTTCGAATACGAGATTTGGCAATCCAAAGGTTTGTCAGTTTGGATGTCAAAAAAAAGATGTAAGGAGCCCAGATTACTCAGCGGAAAGCGTAAGTAAAGGCGAGTTCCTCGGTTGTTCTCTCGAAGGTGCTTGACGAATAGACAGTCCCAAAACCAGTCGATTGTCAAGAGTCAAGAGTGAGGGTCCAGAGAAGGATAAGGAAAAAGAAGAAGAGAGAAGAGAGTTATGGATCGTTATTTAAGGAGATCTGGAGATAAGAAAGGGAGACATGTAGACAATGAGGTTCTTTGTGAGAAACCAGGACAATAGAGAACAAATAGGAAGGGTGACAAAGGGATGCACAATGGTTGTCAGTCAAAGGCAGGTAAGTGGAAGGGAGGTCAGGCAAGTCGGTCCGAAGTTGAGCTTGGACCTACTGAGTGGCTGCCGAACCTTACAGAGCGGTGTAGGCGGCTGTCGTGCAAGGACCCCCCGGAGCACTTTGAGCCGCCGGAGCTGGGTCCCGAAAGGTTTCAAATACACGCGGTGCTGCACTAAGGAGCGATGCAGCTACATAACACCGACAGCTCCCGGATAGTACTGTATCCGGTACGAACCTCGGCCGGAATGGGGTCACGTCAGCAGCCCCGGCCAACGGAAAGGACCAGGAAATCGTAGATTGTGAGGGTATAAATACGTTTCGCCTTCATCGTCTTCCTCTTCTCCCTTTTATATCCCCCTCATCGCAGCTTCGACCCTTGTACCTCCCTCGTACCTTCCAGACCAATCCATCTCATTCCCAAGTCCACCATGGCTCGATTCAGCTTTGTCGCCCTCATCTGTTTCCTCGCCAGCCTTGCCGTAGGCTCCCCTCCCACTCCGAACAACCCCTCCTACAACCTGACTGCCACAAAATGTTACAACGATGCTTTGTATCTTGTTCGCGGCAGTAATAAGTCGCCAGTAAGTAGGGCTCTCTCTCCAATAGAGAGAACGCGGCTGACTCAGGAGATATTGCTCGTTACTTCGATTCGCAGTGCTTCCAGGCCAACGATAGAATGAACTGCGCTTGCGACCCCAACTACGTCAAGACGCATCTTGAATCAATCCTTTCGCAAGCAAGTCACTGTAAGTAGCCCACAGCAAGTTGTCATACCGTGTTCCAAGAGTCAAAAGAAGAGTCGCGCTCAAGCGGATGACAATACCTTGCTTCCGATTATCAGTTTGTTCGGAGCGTCTCGGCGAGGTGGCGAAGCTGGCATGTCACGGCTGTAAGAACCCTTCAGGTTTTGACCGTACGTCCATCTGGTCCTTGGGTCTAAATACCATCCGTCGGGCAGGAGCTCTGGAGAAAGGTTAATTGATGCTGGAGGGACGGCTTTTACACCCGAACCCAGTGTGCAGCAAACGGGCTCATCCCTAGCCGTATTTCGTCTCTGCCCACCTCCCTTCGTCTTACCACCACGTCATCCTTAAGTCTGAAGGTCGTCCCTCACGTTCGAACTGGCATTCAGGATGGTCCAAGTCGCTCGAGCCTCCTTCCCGTTCATCTGGTCTTTACGTTTTAATCGATCTCTCTTGGTAGTCTGTCCTCAATCATCGATTTGCAAAGTGACCTATTCTTGTCTTCTGAATGAACAAGTTGCTTTTCAACTTTCCCTTGTTTCCACGACGTTTACACTCAAAAAACAGCCTAGGCGCAGTGTGCCTGCGAGCTAGCTAGAGACGGCTGTCGGATCCACCGCGCGCCGCAGACCGTCCCCCCGGTTGTATCTCGCCGGGAAGTCGGCTCCTGGATGACGATGACTGTTTTGGAACTTGTAATGGACTTGGTAACAGTCGTGCAGTGGCTGCGTTAGCATTCCCGGAGACCACATCCTTCTACTGATCCATCTTGCTCGAGTGCGATGGGGCGGTATACAGAGATGGTCAGGTCTTTGCTTTGAACCGAGTCGGTGTGAAGGCATCCATCTATCTGCCCGGTCTGAGAAAGAAATGCGATAGTCCGCAGCCTGATGAAGCTCACAATTGATTTTGCTTATTAGGATTTCTTATAATGCAATATGTGTGCTTTTGACAGGCAGGTATGAGGGTCCACAAGTTGCCAGATTGTCCAATTTAAGTTGCCAAATTGCAAGACGAGCGGGGGCCAGACGTCAAAGATTCTCATTCTCGTTCAAGCTTTAAGGGCGGCCAAACCTGGGAAAAATTGCTTCTATAGCCTGGTGCGAGCTCAAAAAATCGTATTATCGTTATTTTGAAGGGAGATCTTGAAGAATCCTGATGCACTGATGCATCTGAGAGTAGCGCTTGCGAAAAACTTGCAGATTGCGGATCCGTCCATTTCTGGCTGGTCTTGGTCGTTCACATGCTCGCAGCTCCTTACGACAAGTGTGTCCAAGCCCAAAAATTTGGCTGTGTACAATGACGCCGATGGTCTAGTGTTGCCGATCGGCCGCGTATCGCTAGTGAATGCCGTCGGTTCTTTTTCTCGGCAGAAATTCTGCTTTCGGTGTAGCTAGCCATTGCAGATATCATTGCGTTCAGTTATTGCCTTCAGAGGGGCCTTTGTTTCAGTCTTTCTTTAGACACTACGAGCGTATAAGGCGAACACGTACATTCCACTTTCCAAAGCACTCTCGGTGATCGCGATCACACACGGGCGATTCCCGGGGAAGGATCTCACTCAATTCAAATGTAATGTCAACTCATCGTGCTATGGATCGGCTTAACCGTGTTCTGATGCAAGATCTTAGTCGCTCTTTCTGATCGCCACGGATATGCATATCAGTAAGTGACCATATGATCGACCCTCCTTTTTTGTCCGCGAGCTTCTACTAGATCCTCCAAAGTGTTCAGTCGTCCAACGCAGTGCTGTAGAAAATCTGTATGAGCTCTTATTGAGCTCATACATTGATGAATCCACCATATCTGATGGTTGGACCTTTATAGAACCCGCAGGTGTCAGCAAATGCTCTACCGGTTGCGGCGAGCCTAGCGGAGGGACACCGGAGCTCGAGGACCGACCGACGTTAGACGTGGCCGTAAGAAATCCCGAAATCGTAACATTTCGGGATATCAGATCCAGCTGCAATCAACACTTTCAGATAGGAAAGAGTTGGGGAATTTATAGGGCAGTATATACCAAGAGCTGTAGGCCACGATGAAGACGTTTGAGTCATCATTGCACCTACAAGATGGGTTGCAGCTAAGAGCCACTTTGGCGTATTAAGAAATCACCTCGGACAGCCCAGGCCACGGGAGGCTCATCAAGCCTATCAGGCGAGCGCCGACAACCACTGCACCGAGTACAATCACATGCCCGTACTTTTGGCTTTGTCTTTGCTGATTCGGGATCGAATTATTGACCATTCTCTCAATACCCAACATCAATCTCGGGCATCGTAGTGAACAACTGACCGATAAGTTGGAAATCGGTTCGAGCAAAGCTGCATTCATGCGCTTGCAATTCGCAGTGCCTGGGCTTCCTTCGCCGACAGCTGACATGACCAGCTAGACAGTTAAGCTGAGGGACAGCTGCCGCTCGATTGCTCGAAGGCGCATCTTCCCTCTCCCTCAGCCGCCTCAAGTCCCGATCGCCTCAGCTCTACACGAGGACAACAACGACGCCAGTGCGAGTACTCACCCTCGCCCGCTGCTCGTCTCGCTCACCCACGCGTGTAGAACCACCCTTTTTGGTTTTCGATCTCTCGGCCCGGCTCGACAGCAACAGCAGCAACAGCAGCATCAGCAGCATCGACGCGGAGCGCACGATCTTGGCCTGAGGCAGAGCTCGATCACTCATCCCAGTCGCAACTCGCCATGAGTTCCAAGACGACCGCGCCGGCTACATCAGCCGAGGGCATCGCTACCGTGAGTCTTGCAACATCGAGTACTTCTTAGATCGCGTGTTAGAGCCAAGAAGTAGTCATGGGGCTGTGGAGTGGTGTGTGTGTGCACTGGTGCGACGGGCGGTCCTCGCTTCCCCCCAAAGTCCCCACACGCGTTTCCGCCTGGCGCTCTGCAGCAGCCAACCCACCCACCCCCGCCAGCCAACACTCAACGACCAGGCGACCAGCGCGCACGATCGACCTACCGTGTTTGCCCGCCCGCTCAGCCCTCATCCGACCCTCGACACTGACTCTGCTACCCTGCATTTCCTCCTTGACAGCTCTCTGAAAAGACAAGACAAACGCAGCGGTCTCAGAACAAGAGCAGGCCACAAGCAAAGAAGAAGCGCGGCGGTCTGTTCGCCTGCTTCAGTTGTGGTGCCGCCGGCGCATTTGACGACGACCACCACCACGACAAGGACGCCAACCGCCGCTCCAACGCGCCCGGAAGATCAACGCGGCCGAACCAGACCACGCGACCAACCCAAACCACATCATCGTCCGCGAACGCGATCGGCTCCTCCGAAAAAGACAAGGACGGCTCGAATGCAGCGGCCCCACTCGGGTTGAATGAGAAGGCTGAGCACGCCGCTGCCACCGGCGCTGGAGTTGCAGTCGCAGGAGGGACGGTCTTGGCCGGCATAGCTGCTTTGGATGGCGCCAGTAAAGATTCGTCAACGGCTACGTCAACCGCGGTGAACACCGTCTCAACCGAGCCTTCGACCTCGGCCGCGGCCGGCGTAGCTGACGATTCGCACGATGCGACCAACTCCGCTCTCGCCCTGGCGCCCGCGACTTCCTCCCCATCCCCGCAAGGTATCCCTTTACCCCCCGACGAGACAGAAGGTGTGCTCTCGGGCGCCGTCATGGCCCCAGGCAAGGACATCACCCCAACGCCGACCAAGGCCGGTGGAGGAGGAGGAGGAGGTCGAAGGAGACGGAAAGTTGTCGCACCGGCAAGTGAGAGCATCATCACTCAAGTTCCCGAGCCAGGGAAACCACGGCATGCCATGCTCGCCCAGTCGACCGACTCGGACGAGGACTTGGACGAGTCGGATGAGGACTACGAGGATGACATCGAGGAAGAGGACGAGGAGCAGAGCCTGATCGCCCGAGGTGGGGTCGGCATCCCGATCGGGGAGGTGAGACGATTGAGATTGGGCGTAGCATCAGGTGTAGGCGACTGACCGTGAAAGCGCGTGTTCGTTTGGACAGGATGGCCTCCCACACCCGCTATTGAACCCGCTGGCCGAGGATCTCAAGGGGCGGAAATGCCTGGTGCTCGACCTGGACGAAACACTCGTTCATTCATCCTTCAAGGTGGGTAACGGGCCGAGTGTAATGAGTGACGGCCTTCAGTCAGCTCATGATGAGCGGTTTTTTCCACAGATGGTCCACCAAGCCGACTACGTCGTCCCCGTCGAGATCGAAAACCAATATCATAACGTCTACGTCATCAAACGACCGGGAGTCGATGGTAGGTCCTGGCCACGTCGCTGCTCCTCGTAGCAATGTGCTGAGATGTTGGCGCTTCTTTCTATGATTGAACAGCGTTCCTCAAAGCAATGGGCGATATCTACGAAATCGTCATCTTTACCGCATCGCTGTCGAAATACGCCGATCCCGTCCTGGACCAGCTCGATATTCATCGCGTAGTGCAGCACCGACTGTTCCGAGAGAGCTGCTACAACAACAAAGGGAATTATGTCAAGGTAGGTGGCTAGTCCTGCTGTGTACCTGTCGGAGCGACTGCCTGGTACTGACGCGACCTTACTTGATTGGGCACCGTTCATTAGGATTTATCGCAGCTAGGGCGGCCGATGAGCGAGTGCATTATCATAGACAACTCGCCTGCTTCTTATGTCTTCCACGTCAACAACGCTGTGCCTATCTCTTCCTGGTTCAATGACCCGTAAGCTTTGCCGGCTGAACGCCGTACGTCTACTTTCCCCGCGGACGCAGCTGACCACTGCGAGCTACACCTTGACCACAGACACGACACCGAGTTGACCGACCTCGTCCCCTTCCTGACCGATCTCGGCCAAGTAGACGACATCCGTTCTGTTCTGGACGCAGGACTATATCAACACCTGCATTCGTCGACCGAGGGAGAATCTTTTGCTCTTTCGTGATCCATCGGCGGACTTTATCGCATCTTCTCCTTCTTTCGCTACCTCATTTGCCGACTTCTTGGATCCATCATGCCTTTGATACATACTCAATCTCTTCTCTGGTTGGATCCCTTCTCTTTTTCTTCACCTTCATGTTTTCCTCTCACCCTCTCTGATTTCCATATAAGAGCATCTCACTTTCCATTCGCTCTCATACCCCCCCAACCTTCTTTTACCTTCACTTTTCTGTTTACCCACTCCATCTGTTTTCGTTTCTCCTTCCACTATACATCGTCTCGTTCCCTCAAAAAACGTAATCATGCCGCGGCGGTTGTAATCATTTCCTTCTCCTCGAGTGAGGGCCAGTCGGAAGGCCCAGGGGGATATAGCCTAGGCCTAGGCTCGTGTCGCTCACGAGACACTCTCGAATTTCATGTCATGAAACATCATGTCTTGGCTTGTTCGTAAAGCGAAATCGCGGAAGGTTTGATTATAGGAACTGATGGGTCGGAGTCACACGAGATACACCACTTGAACCTGCCCGAGTCCGACAAGTGTATTTCAACTCCCGGGTTATAAGTCACTAGCACCTCGAAATCCCGACGGATCGCTCTTCTTTTTCAAGCACGGTTTGCGGCTATCAAACAGAAAAGGTTGAAGCACTTCAATCGGCCGGGGGCCCGTATAGAATGCCTGCAGAGCGCCCGATTTGAGGTGAAAGTCGATTTTGATAGCCAGCTGTGAGGCCTGCGGCCTCGCACACGAACCCAGCTGAACTCGCCCGAAACCCATCCGAATATTGGACACAGATATTGGACGTTTCCCACTTCTGTTTAGTCTCAGTCTGGCTCTCCTCTCTCTCTTGGAATCATCTTTGGTAGAATCGAACTGAAACGACCCAGAACAGTCTACAATACCTCTTGATACTAATCGACCGTACCGAAGGGCAATCGGCCCAGTACTCGCGACCCTCTGAAGGCCACACGGCCTTACATCTTTTTTTTATTGTAACTCCAGCAACCCCGAACCGACCCCGAACTCGCTGGAGGACAAGCCGACAACCCTTATCATCCGCAGTCTCAAGATACTTCGCATAGTACCTCTTGGGACTGAAAACCTGAAGAAGGTCCTCTGCTCTGGTAACAGACCGCTTCATAGACGGTTTATAACCGATTCTTCCTCGCGAAGCGTCGACTCCGCGTCGGCGTGAGTAACTTGAAGATGTGTCATTTTTTACTCCTGAGTCAGAAAGCACAGACCTCTCTTTTGAGATTGACCACGGTTACTTCGCTGGACGAAGTAACTGATTTGAATAGAGGACGTAATTAACCCTCGTACATTCAAAGACACCATGGCCGACACCAAGAGCGAACGTTTGTTCACTACTTCGCTCAGAAACCAGAGTGCGGGATTAGCTACCCCTCACTCGTCCACCTCAACAGATGAGAACCCCGTCCTGCCGCGAGAAAGCAAAGGCAAGGGCGTGGCACGATACGAAGAGTCACCATCACGAATTGATTTTCAGACAGCAATGTCAAGGATTCCAGTACCGACAAGGGCCGATGACCGAGCCCGAGAAACCCGAACGGTTTCGGCACCAATGCCGAACCGAGAACAAACTGGCGGGTACCCCCATCTCACCATGGAAGCCAGTAGCGGCGCGAAAGTTCTTGACATCAAGGATGCTGCAGATTCCAGAGTTGAGAAAACTCAGAATGAGGCTGTTGATTCAGGCTCGGTCGATTCAGGCTCACAGAAAAAAATCAGAATGAGGATGTTGATTCGGTCTCATTCTGAGTTTTCTCAACTCTGGAATCTGCAGCATCCTTGATGTCAAGAACTTTCGCGCCGCTACTGGCTTCCATGGTGAGATGGGGGTACCCGCCAGTTTGTTCTCGGTTCGGCATTGGTGCCGAAACCGTTCGGGTTTCTCGGGCTCGGTCATCGGCCCTTGTCGGTACTGGAATCCTTGACATTGCTGTCTGAAAATCAATTCGTGATGGTGACTCTTCGTATCGTGCCACGCCCTTGCCTTTGCTTTCTCGCGGCAGGACGGGGTTCTCATCTGTTGAGGTGGACGAGTGAGGGGTAGCTAATCCCGCACTCTGGTTTCTGAGCGAAGTAGTGAACAAACGTTCGCTCTTGGTGTCGGCCATGGTGTCTTTGAATGTACGAGGGTTAATTACGTCCTCTATTCAAATCAGTTACTTCGTCCAGCGAAGTAACCGTGGTCAATCTCAAAAGAGAGGTCTGTGCTTTCTGACTCAGGAGTAAAAAATGACACATCTTCAAGTTACTCACGCCGACGCGGAGTCGACGCTTCGCGAGGAAGAATCGGTTATAAACCGTCTATGAAGCGGTCTGTTACCAGAGCAGAGGACCTTCTTCAGGTTTTCAGTCCCAAGAGGTACTATGCGAAGTATCTTGAGACTGCGGATGATAAGGGTTGTCGGCTTGTCCTCCAGCGAGTTCGGGGTCGGTTCGGGGTTGCTGGAGTTACAATAAAAAAAAGATGTAAGGCCGTGTGGCCTTCAGAGGGTCGCGAGTACTGGGCCGATTGCCCTTCGGTACGGTCGATTAGTATCAAGAGGTATTGTAGACTGTTCTGGGTCGTTTCAGTTCGATTCTACCAAAGATGATTCCAAGAGAGAGAGGAGAGCCAGACTGAGACTAAACAGAAGTGGGAAACGTCCAATATCTGTGTCCAATATTCGGATGGGTTTCGGGCGAGTTCAGCTGGGTTCGTGTGCGAGGCCGCAGGCCTCACAGCGCACGGACCGCCTGGGGTCAAATCTGTGCTGTGTAAGTCCCTGGTTACGCCCGATTGTGAATGCATCAAATTCGTCTTTCAATCATAGTAGAGAAAATGTGAGGAGACCCTCCAGTACTTTTTTGGTTGCGGTGTAGGAAGCTGCAAAGCAGTTTCAAGGCTTCGACTTGCCCTACTTAATTAACCCATATGAGCCTGCGCTTGCGACTGGTGCTTGGAAATGAGAATGAGAATTTTTATTCCACGTCGAACGGTGCACCCGTCACAATTGGTTCATGTCCTCTATACCGCTTAGAAGGGTTCGAGTCGTTCTCGCTATTCAGTGGCGTTCCTTATATGATATAAAAAGAGGGTATGCTACTCGAGAAGCCGGTTGAACCTGTTGTAGGAACATTAAAATTTGACTTGCGATGGCTGACTAGCGAAACAGGCATGACGTCACCGGACGCTGACTCCTTTCTCGATAATCCTTGCCGCGAGCTTTCTCGTCAGAATCGTGAGATAGGATGGCAACAAGGGCCAAAGTTCGTTCACTGCATATAAAAAGATCGTCCATGCCCGAAGGTAAAATAAGAACACCCCAGGAATTCAAAGCAAGAAAACGAAGATTAAGGAGAAAAACGTCATATCATAAGGTGACGTCACATTCCTCCTTGCCGAGACGATAGCAAAGGAGAAGGGAGAAGGGATCTGAGCTCCATAGGGTCGTATGATAAATGAGGTTTAGAAAGCCGGTTGAGGGCACGCCACGGCGGGCAAAGTCGCAGGCGGGGTGCGTCCGGATGCTTTGTAGTAGAACTGCACGACTTGAAGGATACGAGCTTGGTCTGCCGCACTGTTGCCGTTGGGATAGTACATAGAGTAACCGTCTGAATGGGGGACGAAAGCGCAGCATTGCGCGTCGTGGCCTTGAATCGACCAGGAGAGCATTCCCACTGGATCAGGAAAAACGATTTTTTAGTCTCAAGAGCTCGGCACAAGGAGGGCAAATGTATTGAACCGAACTGACTGTAGGTTTGGGCCAGGACGGCGTTGAGGTAGGTCGCCAAATCGTCACCACCAAAGTTGTTGGTCCAGTCGAACTCGCCCAACAAGAAGCCCTTGTTGTACTGCTGGGCGATGGGGATCTCGGCGTTGAGCAAAGCGACGTTGCGCGGGTAGCCATGGTCCGACATCAGGTCGATGTTGGAAACGTTGACACCAGGGGCGACGGCCTTGGTCGTGTAGTTGTAGAAACCGTCGGAACCGTCGATGATGAGCGACTTGGGGGACAAGCCCCTGATCAAGCCCGCGACTCGGTTCGTCCAATAAAGGGGAGGGTAATTCTCCTTGCCGATGTAGCCTCCAAGCTCATTTCCTGTTTGAGGACAGAGAAACACTTGATTAGATCAATCCGGCCTGATCACTTGCCTTTTTAGCGGCGGTACGTACCAGTCTCCCAGGCCATGATGGTGGGGTCGTTCTTGTAAGCAATTCCGTTGTAAGAGTTGACGCGGTTCATGACAAAGTTGACGTAATCTCTGAAGGGACCGTAGACGGCGTTGGTGTTGAGGAAACTTGCACCATAGTTGGCCTCGCTCTGCTTGACGAAGCGGATGTAAGAGTATTTGCCACCGTGGTAGTAATCGCTAACGTGAGCCAGGGATGAAGCCAAGATTAGTGTCATGCGCGAAAAAGGAACGTGCAAGGGGACTTGTGGGCGCACTAGTTATCGGTCAATGGCATGACGATGCGCAGGCCGTATTGTCCTGCGGCGTAGACGACATAATCGTGGATGTCGAGCTGCGCGGCGCCTCCAAAGACTTGGTACGACGGATTCATCGCTGCGGAAATTTTCCAAACCAACAGCGTCAGCCGAGCAGCGATCTTGAAGGTCGTACAACAGATCAGGAGCACGAGAACCCACCTTGTGCATAAGCGACGCTGGTACCGCACGAGATCAATCGGATGGTGTTGGCGCCCATGGCCACAGCGATGGCAAGAGCCTCACGGACCCGGCTCTTGTCGGTAGGCGTTCCCTTGGGAACATTGGCGATATTTTCATCGTTGCAAAGCCCTTCATGATGCAGAAGACGAGAAGACTGATCATAGTAAGACACCGGAGTCTAAAATTGTGCGTGCACGATCCTTTCAAACTTACAGTAGATGTTGGTGCCCACAATCCTGTAGGTCGCTCCGTCAAGGGTTAACCCCTGGCCAGAGGATGCACGCTTAACGTAACTCGTGGGCTTGGGAAGTGTTCCAGTGCCAGAGATCGTCGTGCGGCCTGCAGTGTAGGCCGTGGCGCAGTTTCCTGCAGGAGTGGTCGCAGCGGTCGTCGCTGCAGTCGTCCGGGCAGTCGTCGACGCCATCGTTCTCGCGGCTTATGGTTCAGTAGCCAGCAAACGTGCGAGGTCAGTATCAATCGCACGAGGTAGGAATCGTACCAGAAACTTAAGAAATGGGCTGTGCTGGACAGTATTGAGGAGGGGCTCTCACCGGTCGTCGTGGTCTTGGTCGCAGAAGCGGTCGTACTGGGCCAAATATATAAAAAGGGGCGGGGCTAGATTCAGTTCCCGAAATAGACTGACACCGGTATTGCTCGTTTGCCCCAGAAGGGGAGTGTACCGTGTGCACTCACGTCTTGGCAGTCGAAGTCGCCACTGCACGATTTGCTCTTTCCGACACAGCTGCCGCTCTTGCACTCGCTCTGGCAGCCTCGGCCGCTGCTCGACTCTCAGCCGCACTGAGCGCGCGATTGCCGATTTTCAAAACTCCTTCCCGCGCCGAGTCTTCGCTCGGAGTCGCAAAGTAGGAGGCGGCCTTGGCTTCGATTTCATCCAAGGGGGTCACGCCGTTCCATCCTTCATCGGCGGGGTGGTCGAGAAGATATTGTCGTACTTCCGCCTCTCGATCGGCTCCGGTCGCTCGACGCACCACGGGGTTATTGTTGACGACGACGCTCGTCTTGACGGCTCGCGCATGGGCGGCACGCGCTCGCACGCGCTTCGGGAACGCGAGGTCCCAGGTCGGGATCGACGATGGAACACTGCCCGTCGGCTCGGCCACAACGGTCGAAGCTGCCACAGAAAGGCATACTAGCACTTGAAGCAACATGATGTTGTTGAGTAGAAAGTGTGTTTACGGTGAAGGTGGGTGGGCCCGGGGGACTGAGCCGATGAGGATCGTCAGGGCAGTGGGTCGGAGTCCGCGAAACGACGAAACTTGGGCGCTTAACTGCGGATCTCGGGTGTTCTGAGCGAAACGAGAGGAAGTGGCAGGATGAACCAAAAACTGTGTAATGCCGAGGGCCGATAGAGAGACCAGATTCTCTACAAAACGCCGCGACTTGTCCAGAGAGTAGCCAGAATGGTGTGTGCGAAGAGAAAAAGAGAGCTGCATCGGAGCCAAGCCAGGACTTGGGGCTCAGGACTGCGCAGGCCCATGAGACCCAGGTCCATCGGCCGATGATGGCCAGCGAGAGCCGGCGTGTGGCGACGAGCCCGACGGGTGCGAGCTCGTCTCACTCAGCGTCGAGCGAGGGGCGGTCTCTGGCTCTGGATCTGTGTCTGACTCTCATGTGCCTGTTTAAGACTCCCTCTGATCACCCGCAGCAAAGCCACGGACGGGGCCCTGGAATCTACAAGGGTCACATCTATCTATTCTCGATCTCGGCAATCAATTTTTTCATCCTGTACCGCTTCCACTGGATTGTCGTTGAATCTGCGAGGTAGAAAACTGTGCTTAAGTTGTTACACTTCCTTTCGGCCACCAGATGCACAAAGGTACCTGCCGTACCTATATTGTACAACTTGCCCAATTCGAGTCGGGAGCACAGCATCGAAGCAACTTATATTAGGTACATTTACGTAAGCCCGTGCCATCTACTGCCTACCTATTCCAGAGCTGTGGAAGAAAGGTAGATAGTTCAGCATGATCATGGACCCCGCTCACCGTAACTCGGTGTCTTCGGCAATGTCTCGCGAGCGACTGCGCATGGCAGCAGCGTGAGGGGTCCGTGCGAGGAAGTGCTGCCCAGCCAGTCCAGGCGCGCATGAGTACTCGGCAGGCTCCGGCAGACGGCGCCTGCTGGCGTGGCTTCGAAGCGGTCGATCAAGAAGCTGCATCGCAATTGCACTCCATCTCGCACTTCGCTCAACACACCCTCAACCAGCTTCTTCTCGACCGCTCAAGATGCAGTTCAAAGATCGAACGAACGAATTCCGATCGTGCGTCGAATCGGCGGCGGTGCGAGTGTCTGGAAATGGCAGTGACGTGCGACGACCGCTGCTCAAGAACGGTGCACGGGACGACAAGAAGGGACAGCGCTCCGAGTTCGCGAGAATGGCGGCCAAGATCGGCAAGGACATCCAAGGCACCACCTTCAAGCTCGAGAAGCTCGCCCAATGCAAGTCGAGTCTGGACTCGTGCCATGGCTGGACGTGAAACGGCCCCGGCGAGGCTGGTTCGCCCTGTCTCGCGCTCACCGTCGTTCAACCATGGCACATGCACCTCCAAAGCTGACATGCATGTGTACTGCATTCATACACAGTGGCAAAACGAAAGACATTGTTTGATGATCGGCCTGTCGAGATCAGCGTGAGTCAGAATGGACGTACACGTAGCGTCGGGGTTGAGCATCGGAACTCGGGAGGTGCTGACACGCACATCGTACACTGCCATGTCGACAGGAACTGACCTTCATTATCAAACAAGATATTGCCGCACTCAACCAGCAAATCCTGCAACTGCAGCAGTTCACCAAGAACACACTCAACGCCGCCGGCACGTCGAAACAGATCTCCGAGCACAACAACAACGTCGTCATGATGCTGCAGAGCAAACTCGCCGACACAAGTATCGGTTTCAAGGATGTCCTTGAGATCAGGACTCAGGTGAGGAAGCAGCGTGGTGGCAGCGGCAGTCGTACCTGACTGCTTGGGGAGTTGTCCTGTTGCGCTTTTGGCTGATTCGAAGAGTATTTCATCGGGGTCTTCTCAGAACATGAAAGCTTCACGGGACCGAACAGAGCAGTTTATGTACACGGGGAACAACACATTGGCGGGGCCAGCATCTGGTAAGTTCGAGCTGCACAGCAGTGCACAGTTGTGCCCGAGGATCGTGGTCGAGCCAGACCGATCTGACGACCTGATCACTTACCAAAAGTCCTCCGCTCACGCAATCCGCATGGTGGGAATGGTGCCGCCGATCCCGATCTTCGCTCAGACTCGCCGCTGTATCGACAACCGACCCCCAGTGGCAAAGGCAAAGGACGAGATCTCGGGCCAGGAAGCGCTCCCGGCGGTGGACAAGCCGACTTCCTTGCGTTGGACTTTGGGAACTCGCAGGTGGGGACAGGGATGCCGGAGCAAGGGTTCATGCAGCAGGAATTGGCTCTTCAGCAAGGCGATGTGAGTGCTTTTGGCTCCCACGGACTACGCGAACTCCCTTGGAGATGTGCGAGCGCTGATGAGTTGCTGCTGTCGTCACAGGAGCAATACATGAATCAACGAAGCACTGCGATCGAGACCATCGAATCGACGGTGGCCGAACTGGGTCAGATCTTCTCGCAGTTGGCGACAATGGTCGCAATTCAAGGCGAGGTCGTGACCAGGATTGATGCAGACACGGAGGAGATCGCAACGAACGTCAGCGGCGCACAATCGTGAGTCTTGAATGACCAGGGATGCCAAAGCATTCAAATGGAGCTTACCATACTGATGTTCGTTGTTGTCTTCGTTACCGCAGTGAACTGCTAAAGTACTACGCTTCCGTTTCGTCGAATCGCTGGCTGATGCTCAAGGTCAGTTGTGCGGGCGCTGCGCCCGTTTCCTGGAGACGAGACTTTGCAATACTGACGATCGCTCTCGCTCATGAATACAGATCTTTGGTGTCTTGATCGTCTTTTTCCTCATTTTCGTACTCGTTTCATAACGCATTCTTTCAGTAATGAGCATCCATTTTCTACTTCAACAACACTTAACTTCCCCCCATCGCCTACGACAGAGAACTTCGCAGTGGATCAGGCGTCTCGTGACTCGTCTACATAGGTAGGTGAGTTGAGGTTTTAAGCCCCGACGGTATGGTGGCAGAGAAGTTTTTCATGCACGTGCTAGGTGTACGTTCTTTGGCTTAGAGAAGAAGGCATGGTTCGTGCTACGCAGGCGCTTGTCTTCACGGAGGTGGAAGGCGACCAAGACTTGTTCGAAGAGGGCCAAGAAGTTCTAGAATCTAGATTCGTTGAACCAGGCTTGGAGTTTCATCGTTGGCATCTTTCGCCACCACGTTCACTGATCGCCATCTTCAAAATGAAGACTTCGGTGCCTAGTAGGTACGTTCGGCTTGGTCAGGCTAGGAGTGACTAGGACTCAAGGATCCGATCGGTAGTGCCGGCGCAAATCGGCCTAGACAACGGAACATTCACCGAGCAGTCGTGAAGTCGCTGAGCGTGTGAGCTCATCAGGTAGAAACATACGGTAGTATTAATTGATGTTCAATAACTTACCAATTGGAAGACTACACACCAAAAACTTTGGGCATTTGAAGAAGCGACTTTCGCGCTTTGCCGGGTCACGTCGGACTCCGACTCTGGCCAGTGCCAGCGCCGGGTCCAAGGCGGGGTGCCTAACTTTTCGCATGTTGCATGCACTCGAGACGAGGCCGATTGTAGGTGACCCCCAATTTCAAATTTTTAGACCGCGCCGCAGGTAGGTACCTAGGTCCTTATAGGTAGGCATTGTGGATTTCTAATCAAGAGTTCAAAAATGCAATGCTAGGTACCTATTCGTCCGGGTTGCGTGCGCACTGTGCAGTGCTGGCGCTCCGTTCGGATGATCAGTCGATACCTGGTCGATCGTCGATAAGTAGCCGCGCTGGCATGCGCGCAAGGTCGGTGCCAAGCCCCTTGACTTGGCGCAAGGCCAAGCCTTAACCAAGCCGACGCTCCGCGACCCTGTCATTCGCAAGCTCCGAATGTCGACGCCCAATCACATCGATGCCTGGTTGCGGAACGTGTTTGCTCGATAGGAGATGTCAACTCTTGCGAAAGAGCAGGACTGGTGAGCTCGATTGCACGCGCCCGGCGGTTTTTTGAATGCAGCACGTGCAAGCTTCGCAAGTGCAACCTCAGCGTGTGGCCGAGCAAGTCGTCGTCGGTCGATCGCTGCCGGGTCGCCGCTCACTTTCTTCCTCGATCCCGCCTGTTGACCTTCAAGACGTGCCCCTCGCACCTGTCTCTTTTCATCCTCCTCCATCCAACTCTATCCACCTTCGAACACCCCCTCAACCAACATCCAAAATGACCAACTTCGCTGAAGTCTGGCGTTCGTTCACCCATGAGGAAAAGCGCAACATCGGTGAGTGCTCGACTTTGGGATGGCGCCCGCCCCAGCCTAGCCAAGGGCAAATGGACTCACATTCGTCGGTGATACTTTTCGCCTACTCTTTCTGTAGGATGGTACATCCTCGGTATTATGATGTACGTTGTCCTTCTGCACCAGAGGTTCCAATTATTTTCAAGTGCAGGACTGACTCGTGATCTTCCTTCCGTCGAAACTTTTTGATTGGTAACCGCGCTTTGTGCCTTGCTCGGGCTGGTCGACCACATTACTGCGAATTTTCCTTGGACACTATTCTTGCACTAAATCCTTAGGTACAAGCTCGGTCTCGAGTTCTTCAACGGTTCCATCACCACCCTTGCCACCGATCGTTTCCGCGCTACCAACACCTTCACCAAGCTCGGCGCTGCCCAAGGTCTGAACCAGGCCATGCAATGCGTCGGTGCCATACTTATCGCCCCCCTCGTCAAGGCTTTCCCTACCCGCACCGTCCTCGCCGCTGCTGTCACCTTCTTCGCCTTGATGACCACGCTCTTGCTTATCATTGATGCCGCCACCGGTGGCTCGATCAAGCGTGCCGGCGCGACTCGAGCTGATTACGGCTCGTGGGACCCGGACTTGATCTTCGTCGTCTGGTCCTTGTCCGGTATTGCTTGTATGTCCGCAATGACGGGGTTCTCGACCTGTGTCGCGACTCACTCTGAATCTTTTTCGTAAACCGCACCGACCACAGACGGTATGGTCGAGCTCATCCGCCGTGTCATCCCCGCCGATGTAGTGGGCGGTAACGTTTCCAAGCTCCGACGCATGGATGCCACCGTCCATGTTCTCGTGAGTCAGCCTCATAGCCCCCCCCCTTTTTTTTTTTTTTTTTTTTTTTTTTTTTTACGATGCGACGTTGTGTTCTGACGGTGGCAAATTGACTCCAATACCTCACAGTACGAGGTTGCTGGGACCTCCGGCGCCTTCGCCTCGTCCGCCGCCATCACCCGCCTCGGCAACAACTACTCTTTCCTCGTCACCCCTATCTTTTTCGTCCTCGCCGCCGTGGCGTGGTCGTTCGTCGGCGCGCTCCGCACGACCCACAACGAAGCCGACGCCGACGAGCCCGCCCTTGCTGCCGTCGAAAAGGATGGCAAGAAGAAGAACTACTTCGCCGCGGTCGCCAAGGGCGCTTACCTCTTCTGCAAGTCGGTCGGTCTCGGTGCCTGGATCGTCATGTCGCACCGTCGCTTCGTTTGGCTCTTTCCTGGCTGTAAGTCCATGTATCACAATAGGGTACCGAGTTGGGATGTGTAGCTTACTTTGGTTTTACCACCCTTGCAGACGCCGTCGCCCTCTACCTTCATCGATTCCTCGAGTCGTCGCTTGCCCCCGCTTTCGCTCGTCGCGTATTGAACGTCTCGGCCTACTCGCAAATCATTGTCGGTGGTTCCAACTTTGGTGAACTTCTCGGTGCCGCGACCGTCTTCCTCTTGTCCGACTACGTCCCCACTCCTCTCCCTTGGCTCCGACTCGATGCACTCGCGCTCAACATCGTCTGGATCCTGCCCCGCTTCTCGCAAATCGCCCAACCCCGCCGAGTACGATGGGCTTGGTACATTGCCGGCTGCTTCATTCCCGTCTCGTTCGGATGGGCTGCTGGTGATGTCTCCCTCGCGGCCTACATCCAGTCGTCACTCACGACGATGGACTTTGCCGCGGCCAAAGACGTTTCCGCGCTCGGGGCGGTTATGGCCTTCTTGTACTCGACCTACATCGTCTTTAACGCCGTTCTCTCGTCCGTGTTGGGGCGCGTCATTGACCGCGACTTCACGCGCAACGGCAACATCTACGTCGCCTTGCAGCAAGTCGGTGGTATCCAGTTCACGGTCGCATCGGTCTTGATCTTGCTCGCCACCTTGATCCCCGTCGGCGCGTTCGCGTTCAACCCCAAAATGCTCAACTCGATGCCTTTGGAAGGCGATGTCGCGCAGGATGTTGACCCCGATTACGTGGCTAAGGGCGTCGATGGCACGCACGGTAGCGACGCGGACTCGATCGAGAGGGAGAAAAAGCTCGCTGCCGTCTCGGCATGAAAAGAGTGGTATTCGACCTTTTGTGACCGGTCTGTTTGTGTATATAGCTAGTTAATGTTATCATCCTTGGGTTATGTGTGGGGATATTGGGTTTTCTCCCCTTTTTCTCTCTTTGCTTTATCGTTAAACGGATGTAGACCGACCGCTCCGTTGAGCATGTCCTTGTGGCCGCTGCATTCGCTTCTTTGTAGACTGCCAATGCAAAGTGGCTTGTTTTTACTACCTAGCACTACAATGCGATCGTGGGAGAGCAAGTGAGGTGTTTTAGACGAAAAATTCTCACGAGCCGGGGCTAGCCTGACGGCAGCCCCAGACACTGATAGGAGGGCAATAGAAGTTCGTCGGCCCCACGCTCTTGCCTGGCATGTCAGGACTAGAGCGGTGGAGTCGCTTTGCTTTCCACTGACATGACTTCGCGGCTCAGAATTGAAGTAGGGGAACCTTCGAGTGCAAATCTTGCATTGCGGGTCCAAAATAGCAGAGCCGGAAACGGCAAGATGAGCTGCAGTGCGAGCTCTTCTCACAGATGTCACATCCGCCGTGCAAGCCCGTGCTGGCAGGTGCTGGCTGGTGCTGGCGGCACGCGACTGGCCGACGGCAGCTGTAGCTGGCAGGCAGGTCTCGCTCACTCACACCCACCCGCACACCTCGAAGTCGTCGCCGCGCAGTCCGCTTGTTTGATCCCGTCGCCGTCGCCGTCGCCGTCGCCGTCGCCGTCGCCGTCGCCCTCGCCCTCGCTGCTGGCCGTGGCCGTTGCTCCAATGTCGACACTCGTGGTTGACGTTGCTGCTGCCACAACACGGCCACTGACGACGAGGTGGTGGTCGGCGTACGTGACTGCGACCGGGACTGGATCCGCACCGAGCGCAGTCGAGGCGTTGGTCGCACCGGGAGCGACTAGCGCATTCGTCAATGCTCAATGGCTACAACTGTGGTTCCTGTTCGCTTCGTTGGCCGTACTGGGTGAGTTCATCGTTCCTCCTTGCGTTGCCCATCATTTTGGCCAGGTTAGTGGCGTGTTGGATCGTCTGCGATCGCAACTCGTCTTGAAAGCCGGCATCGACACTTTAGCTCCAATCAACGGCATCACCACAGGCGCGCTAGCAGTTTCGCGCTCGTTGCGATGCGGTCCGATGCGAACCCAGATCGGCGGGGAGCACCCGTACCCGGCCCTCCTGGTGCAGGCCAGTTCAAAGGCGCCTGTGTACGTGTTGCACAGGTGACCAGGCACGTTCACATTGTCATGAGCTGTAGGCGATACAGCTGCCTGCGGCGCTGCGTCACTCGCGCCGAACGGGGTCTCCTCCATTCACACCCAAAATCAAACGCGGGTGCGCTATGGCCAGGTCGACCGCGTGCGGATCGCGACCCTTGGATCGCAGACCTACAGGAGGACAGGCGGGTGGGCATTGACAGGAGGGCCCCGGTTCGGTCGACGCATACGCATTCCCGCGAACGAGTGTCAGCGTCGAGACGTGTGTGAATGTGTGTGTGCCCACCGACCAAGCCATGGCGCTTCTGGCAGCAGCCAGTCACACGATCCCCCACCCTCTTGATCGCGATTCTGTTCCAGGAGAGCAGTCCACTGATGCCCTACTTCTCTCCGTATTCAACATTGTGCTTTCGATGACTCTCAGCGTACATGACCAACCCGTCGCCGGCAACTTTCCGCACCCATCTCACATCGCTCTCGTTCCATACGCATCTGCGACGGCTCTCGTCGTCGTTCTCTCAGTCGTCATCGAGCCATGGTGATGTCAAATCGGTCACGGCGGCAATATCGCCTTCTTCCTCCAACCTCAGCACCCTACCCAAGGCGCCGAACTGCAAGATGGATGCAAAGACGCCCAACATCTTCTCCTTTTCGAACCGCATCTCGCTCTCCGTGCGCACCCCGTCCTATCACTTCAAGTCATACGGCTTGTTCTCTGTCGTCGTGATGCCTTTGTCGCCTCTGTCTCCTACAAATACGCCCAATGCGTCTACCTCTGCCACGCTTCGATTACCGAGCGCAGTGACGACCGCGACTGCGACCACTTCGGCTCATCCTTCTGTCTCTCGGAGAAAGAAGGGTTCCGCGACGCAGGCAACCGGACTCTCTGACTCGTCCACGGATTTCGACATTCTCCGAGCGGATGTGTGGATCGGTGCATTTGGACGCTGGTTCGCTTGGAAATGGGATGCACCGACCGGGATGACGCCAATCGAAGTCACCGAAAACGATGAGCGAAGGGAACGAGTTAGTCGCAGCGTCATCAAAAGTACGACCGAAGATGCACCCTCCAAACGTGAGTAGTGCCGAGAATCCTGTCTAATCTCGCCCTGAAAATGATCCGTCTCTGATTTCTGCTTTTTTTCTTTTCGACAGGCTCGTCAAAGGTACCGAAGCCTCTGACGCTTTCTTCCAACCCCGCCGCGACGTCGACAACTTCAGATGATCCGACCAGTCCGACCGAACCCCCCACCTCTCCTACCACTCGCGTCGGGAGAAGTTCTCGGCCTGCCAAGCGGCCATTGCGAGGGATGCAGCGACGGACCTCGCCCAACTCGCTCGCACGCTTGCGGTCTCAAGTAGAAAGTAATGCCGCTGCCGCTGCCGCGGCTGCAAGTGCTGCTCAGGGTCCGGATAAAGCAAACAGGGTATCAAAGGAAGATGTCAAAAAAGTCGCCGCACGTTCGGCGGCGGCGGCGAAGGATGAGGAGGGCTTAAGATCGACCAAGGATGGCCCTACCCTAGACGACGAAGAGACTACGGTCATCTCGACCACAGATGACCCCAGCACAACGACAACTGGTCGGACCAACGGCTCGAGCGAAGATAGGGTCGTACAAGAGCTCCAATTGCAAGTCGAAGAACTGCGTACTTCGACAGACGATTCCGAACGTCGACTGCAGGAAGAGCTCGAGGTCTTGCGAGGAAGGAAGAAGGATGAGGACACGTCGAGACAAGAACTGAAGCAACGCACCAAAATGCTCGAAGAACAGAAACGTGTCGCAGAACTGCATCGCACCGAGGCCGAACGCGAGCTAAACGAGCGCAAATCGGTCGTCAGGGCTGCGCAACATCGCGTCGACAAGATGCGCAACGAGATCTCGGAGATTGAGAAGAAGGAGCTCGAAGTAACGGAGCGTCGGGAGAAGAAGAAGCGCGACCGTAAGGAGCGTGAACGCAAGCTCAAGGAGGATGTCGAAAAGCGCAAAGAGGAGCTCAAAAAGGTCGAGGAAGGCGTCAACGAGCTGGCCGATCAAGTCGCTTCACTGGAAAGGTGTCTCGACGGACGCCGCGAGGTGTTGCAGGCGAGACGTCATGAGATTGTTGCTCGTAACATGGGCCTTGGCAGGAACGAACCAGCACAGGCTTATCCTTATGCCCAGCCGACGGGCGTGATGTCGAGGTGGAGAGGCGGCGCCGTTGGCTACCCGCACGGTGGAGCGTATGCGTACTCGAACAACAACTCGCGCCCCGGTAGCGTTCGCTCGGGCCATTTCGACCATTACCACAGCAACTACCAGTCCGCTCCGTCATCTCCCGTCCAGTCGAGCCCGATCACGCCATTCGATGACCCGGCTCTCGGGGCCCCCAGGCCTGCGGTGATGGCGAGCAATCTTGGTCCGGATGCGCATCGGCCTCCGACGACCCAAGGCTTCCTCGAGCACCGCTTGCAGCATCGTCGGCAAGACCCTGCGACGGGTGATGGCACTTTGTCTTCGGCCTTCTTGCCTTTCGACTTTGACACGCTCGACGCCCCCGCCTCCTCGGGAAGTCGACCTGCAAGCATCCACTCACCTCCTGATGACGCAAATAAGGGCCGACCGGCACTTGCGCTACCCTTGCAGTATCTTGACTCGGGTCTGCTTGCCGGTGGCGACTCGCCTGGTATTAATGGTCCCTTGAGTCCCATGACGCCCCATCAGACCAGTCTCATCCCCAGCACCTTGTTCCACATGCTCGACGAGGATGACGAAGACGAAGGACAGTTTGGTATGCCCGATTCGCCATCGATCACTGCGGCCAATGGAGATTCCTGGAAAGGATTTGACCTCGATCTTGCGAACGACCTGACTATCGGCAGGTCAAATCGAGCCAGAGATGCCAGTCTGACTCGAGCGGCGGATAGCGGCCTTGGTGTGAATCTCTTGCGTCGCGATTCCAAGTCCTCGGGTGTCAAGTCTCCTTTCTCGGACGGCCAGTCCTTAATCGTTGTCGGGTCAAGATCTGCCGTTAGCTCGCCAGCGTTGGTCCCTGCCAGCACCTCGGCCACAATTACGACTACGACGCCCGCATCAAGCTCCTTTGCACCTTGGGACGCGCCTGCCGAGGGCATGCACGTTAGCAAACCCTCGCCGATGGAGCAACAAGATGATTTGCCCCGGGCTGGTCTGTCGCTCAACCCTGACGCCAAAGCATTCGCCTTCTCGCCCCGAGCGACGTCGGCGACGATCCCCGCCTCTTCGAGCACAAACCTGCTGCCCACTTTAGTCAAAGGTCGTTCGGCATCGAACCCGCCCTTCCCTACAAGTATTGTGGCTTCGAACTCGATAAGCGCGAGCGGCCCATCGTCGCTCACGGTCGTCGATCCGTTCTCGCCTTCGTTCAACAGTGTCGTCGCGCCGCCCCAAAAGTTGCGCATGGACTTTGGTCACCGACTCAGTTCGAGCGGTCACTCGTCCCTTGGGTCGAGATTCGCCTTTGATGCGTGGGCTTCATCGCCTGTGACGCCTTCACCCGAAGCGACGTCGTACCCTTCGGCGCTCAAGAGCAATTTCAACCCTTTCGCCGATGACGGGGATGACTTTTTGGAACCTCTGAAGAAGTAATGAAAGGCTTGAGATGCAGCGGTGGTCTGTTTTCGATTTGAGGGGATTTGGTGTTATACAATACGCTTGGGTAGCTTGGTCTTTTGTGGTCTTTTGCGGTCCAAGATGAAATGTTGATAGCTCGCAAGCCGATTTGCCAATCTCCATCAGTTTGGCACTTGTTGGGGAAAAAAAATCGCTTGGTTTTAGTACTAATTCATGCATTTGGATGACAACATTCAGACACCATAAAACTCGCTTCTCCCTCGCATGCTACAGCAAAAGCTCGCTCAATCGATCTCCATTTTGTTCCCTTCAGCTTCTCCCGAGACCACACCACCATCAACTTGCTCGAGATCCACCACATCAGCGTCATCGTCAGCATGCCTTTCCTGTCTCGCCTGTTCACGTCGAAACTCTTCGAGTTCCCGCTCCCTCTCCTGAGGAGTCCACTTCAACGGCTGGTACAAGACCAGAGCTTGCGCTCCTCCGTTCTCTCGATTCTCGGATGCCTCGAGCGATTTGATGACGTCCAGCGGGAGCGGTGGAGGCAGATGGTGCATGAGCATCGTGGTTGGGATCGTCAGGTTCGTCAGATCCGCTGCGTCGGTCTCGTTCTCGGACTCGGTGTGGGGAGAGAGGGTCGGGGAGGGTGGGGGCGAGTCGAGGGAGGCGACGTAGATCCTGTGCTCGTCGAGGTCGAACGAAGAGGGTCCAGTGCCCATGGGCAAATCCTCGATGTCGGGAGTGGGTTGGGATGTGCCGGCGCTCGGGATGGTCGAGTACTGGCCGAGACTTCCAACCGAGGCTGGGGGTGAAGCTGCGAGTAGGAATCATGGTCCATGTGAGCAAACGATATAATGCAAAGCTTTGTTCGCAAAGATGAACTTACCTTGTGTACGATATCCTTCTTGCCTCGCCGGCTCGCTCGACTGGCCTGTCGTGGGATAGGCAGGTCCGGCTAAACCAGCGACGAATCGTGATGTCGTAGTAGGCGGGTCGAGCGAGAGGCCGGCAAAGCTCTCGACGATCCTCCGCTTCTTTCTAGGATGACGTGGTCTCGTGGGCATGGTGGATGACGCAGCCGCTCGGGAGGCCGAAGAGGATCCGGCACAGGGGTTCGTTTTGGGGTGGTTGGGACGAGCAATCCCCACTTCGACATCGACGTCCTCGTCCGACTCGTCAGTCGTTTCGTCGATGGGGTTGAGAGAGGCGGATTCGACTTGGTGGTGTAGATGATGGGGTCGTTTGAGGCCTGATCGAAGCGAGGGACCGACGAGTGTGCTGCTGATCGGCGCATAGGCGGGGATGGGTGGGGTTGAGAGCGGCGTGCCAATCGGACTAGTGTACATCGGGCTCAGCGCGCCTGATGCATTGCTGGTGGTGTACGGCACGTATTCTCCAGAAGCGTTGAACTGCGGCATGGACAGAGCAGACAACGGCCACGACGACGAGGCGGAGGACGGGGACGTGCTCGGAGTGGGGGGTCGCATGCGAGGGAGCGAACGGCAAGGGCGGACGGTGCAGGGCGTGCGGGTAGATCTGTGATGACATGCACCGATGATCGGACGGAATTAATATTGCTTATGTGGCTGCTCGTGTCAAGTGCAGAGGTTGGGTGCGAGAGCGAAGTTGAGGGAAGAAGAGAGAAGACCGATGACGGCAGCACATGCGGGATGGAAACTCATCGAAACTCAGGCGCAGTCACGGATCATCACGTGACTCGCCCGTTCAGGGGATGCCAAATCTGCTACGGTCACGTTCCGTCAAAAAGTTGCGGCAGACCATTCGAGAAGAAAGTTGTTCCAAATACGGAAGCGCAAAGATAGACGATAATCGGTACAAATGACCCCGTAGAATAGAAGTCATGACCCCCCCCCTTTGTCGCGCGACCGTTGACTACTCATCTATGCTATCAACGCAACAAGCCCTTAGCCTGGCAGGTTGAACTGAGACGCCAGGTTGTAGTCCTGGCACTCCCCCACGCTCGTGTCGGCCAGCGGCCAATTCACGCTCGACTCGGCACAAGTTCCGGATACTCCAATGTCGTAACCGGTGTATGAGGTGACGTTGGACGTCTTGGAATCATGGTAAGGAACCGCCCGGCACTGAGAGTACGTTCCATTCAGCATGACTCCCTCGTCGGACCAGAACCAGACATAAGGGACCACCAATCCTGCCGTGTAAGCGTCGGCCGCACAAGCCGCAGCTGAGCTTGCCGTGCTGGTGAGGACGAATCCCGTTGTGGTCATACCGTATTTGTACTTTCCATCTGGGTGCAAGTCAAACCAGAGGAAGGGGACCTAGTCAGTTTTGTCCCACCGCCGAACCTTCACTCCTAATCGTTGATCTTGGAACTCACTGCCATAGCGGGAAGAGAACGGGCCTGTGCAGAACGTCGAGTTCGATGTCGTGTTGTGATCGCCCAGCTTGAAGGCATAACCGCACGAGGTCGAGATATTCGCACTCGAGCACGAAGCAGCGGCTTTGTCTGCGCAGCTCTCGTCACCTGCAGACGGTGGCGATGGAACTGGACGTCAGCTCAAGTCAACATCTTTCGGTTTTTGGCATAGAATGCGTACCCTTGGTGTTGACTATGCCCTGGTTTGGGCACGTGACGGCTTGGCATTTACCAGCATCAGTGATCATTCCGTAAGTGCAGTTTGTGGCCCGACCGTTGCTATTGCACGCAGTAGCATTTAGGGGACAAGGTAAACAGCTGCGGCCTGTGAAAGAGAGGGGGCTGGTGGGTCAGTTGTGGCGCGCAGCAAAGTGACTGGAGGTTCGATGGTACGCACCGTTCGGGGAAGGATAGGTGGCAGTCGGGCACAAGCATACGCCATCGGTAGGAACGCCAAGCGAGCACGACGTGCTCTTTCCTTGGGCATCACAACTGCGAGCTACCGCATCGGGGCAAACAATGCACTGATCGCCGTTGGGACCAGGCCATTGACGCGTTGAGCACCGCTTCGCCACGCATTTACCTCCGGTGACGACGCCATACGAGCTGGTGATGAAGAAGAGCTTGAATCACTTGCTCGCCTCGCTGAAGAAAGACAAGCGCCAGAACGGTTGCAACTCACCAGGTTTTGGCCGCCGTCGCGGTGCAAGAAGTCGAGTTGGCGAACAAGGACGAGCAGGGGGCGCATTTGTTGGCTGCAATTGAGATGGAGATGATATTTGAAAGTTAGAACAACGCACCGGGTCGTGTCTGTACGCATTAGAACTCAGTTGGACTCACTGCTAGAGTCCTTATACTCGGTGCTAGCACATGGCAAGCAGCTGGCCGAGGATCCGGAGGAGATCGTTCGGGGCAACCACATGTTCTGACCGGTACCATTGGGGAAGAAGGCGAAGACCTGGATATGAATAAGGAGGAGATGAGCTGGTCCTCGAGACCGTCTAAGCGCAAGGGAACACAAACACCACTCACCTCAATCTTGTCGCCGCGTTTGGCCAACGCCGTGAAGGTATAGGGGTCATAGTCGCGCTTCTTGACGATGAATGTCTGGAGGGATCGACAACCCTTGAATCTTTCAAGCGTGGTCGTCGCAGGTCGCAAGAGCTTGTTGGTACGGAGTCGGTCCGGGAGATTCTCGGCAAGGATGACCACGACTGTCAAGGGGCGAAGATTCCCCGAGTTGGCGAACTCGATCGTTGTGGGTTCGCATTGCTTCAGGCGCTCCGGCACTGCGAAAATATTGTACAGGTTGTTAGCAGTGTTTTCGTTGTTCATACTCAAACTCGGGATGTTCCTCTCCACGATCGCCTTGAAGCCTCCGCGCCTCTAGTGCAAATCTTGACTTTTGTTTGCTCGGCACCGAGCCGTCGTATGGAAGATGGTGAGCCTCGACACGAGTCGATTCGGGGTTTCGAGCTCACGATCACAATAGCATGTAGTTTTCTTTTTACTCACTCGTAGCAGAGAACGCCGTCCCGCGCCTTGGACTCAAACGAGAGGGCATAGCCTCGGCGAGTTGAGTGCATTCGAGCATGAGGACGATCAAGGCAGCGAGGCCCAAGGTGGAAAAAGACGTCGTGGTGCGGCGCTGATGCATCATCATGGTGAGTAAGTGATGTTGCTGTGAGGAAGGCAAGGATGGAGGAGAAGAGGGAGGAAAGAGGATGGCTGTGAGGTCCATGGTTTGGCAGCTACCTAGGTGCTACTACTAGGTAGGTACCTCCTTTGAAGACCGTAAAGGGACCCCACTGCCCGAATGCGAGCAAACGCGCCCGAAAAGGAAAGCTTCTCGGCGCGCGCGCTGAGCTTCTCATCTCATGCTCATCCCGATCGAGCTTGATGGCCACCGGTACCGATTTCCGCGGCATTCGGACATGAAGTCTGATCGCCAGTGGTGACTTTCGCCGAATGCTCGACTTGGAGTCCTTTGACACGCTCGGACTGCGGCACGCCGAGCAGCGTTGCGCACGAACGAGATCGCGAAAGAGGACAACAAGGCCGCGCTGGCCAGAAGACTCGAAACCCGTCCCCCGGCGAGGCACGACGTAAGGTGAAGCTCGAGTTCCCCTGTTCCGCAAGGTGCGTATCGAGCAATCCAGCTGTTCAAGTTTGAGTCTTCTTTCCAGCACGGCCTTGTTGTCTTCGTGTTTGGTGATCTCGTGTGTGCGCAACGCTGCTTGGCGCGCCTCACTCGCGTAGGGACGGGTAACGGCGACGAGGAAGCTGTGAGGTCGCGAGGAGTACTAGCGGCGTCAGCGGTGGAGCGATTAACTGAGATTGCGTTGACTGCGACGGATGGTCACTTGCCTCGGTACTACGGCTACGGGCCCTCGACGCCGTACCAGCTGGTCCTCAGTCAGGAGCAGCATTACAGGGACAACAGTCCCACCGCCACCCCCCCTTCCCCCTGCCGCCTCCCCCTCGCCACGGCCGCTACGCCGACTCCTCCACGGGATTGTCTGACTTCTGTGACAACATGTATATGGACGAACGCCTTGATCGCGCGTGGCTCGAGACCCAAGATGCCGGCCGCACGCCTCCCATGCACTAGCCGTCGCCCAAAATATCTTTTTTCCTCTTGCTCTCTTCGACTCGAACGCTTTTGTCTACATAATCCCGACTGCTGCAGGAAGCAGGGCCAGCCATCCAGCACTCGCGTCCTTCACTTGAAGCCGCTCGGTACGAGCCTGCAATCGGCGACCGAGTCGCGGTTCTACAGTGTTCGCGGGACCCGAGTACGACATGAAGGACGGATGGGCTCTCTCATAACAAGCCCCATGAGTCTACCTCCGCAATAGGATGAAATTCCTCTAGTCTATTACGTTTGTTTTCAATCGGAGTGAATTGTGTGCAGTGAGGAGTTTGGGATCCACGGTCGCCGGTGCAAGGAAGCGAACAAAGCAAAGCCAGGCGTGCGTACGAGGTGAGGCTTTTAAAGAAATATCGAAGAGGTCTTGCTGAGATGTTAAGAGATTTACATTGGAGTGGTCGTAGCGTCCCCGCCGCCGTTCCCGATGAAGATCTCGGCGCATTGGGAGGGAGGAGGCGACCACGACCAGTCGGCGTTCTGGGCGCAAGTGCCCGCGATTCCAACGTCAAATCCCTGACCTTCTTTTGTGGAGGTGAGTTCGGGGTCTCCTCCGGGCACAAGCTTGCAGTGGACACCTGCCACTCCGTCCTGGGACCACATGAACACCCAGGGGAACACGATCGATTCTGCTTGGGCGATCCTCGCGCAGTCAAGAACGGTTGCCGCTTCGAACTGCTTGCTGACGCTCGCTTTGGAGAGGTATTTGTAGACGCCGTCTGGAAGGAGAAGGACGCGTATAGATCGGTGTCAGCAACCTCATTCCTCGAGGACCGGACTTGAAAGAAAGCCGGGCTCGGACTTACTACCGAATCGAGATGCATAGGGTCCCACGCAGTGAGTACCGCTCGCATCGGTGTTGAGGAGATAACCCCAAGCGCACGATGTCGGGGTGTTGGGATCGGTGCAGTTGGTCGCAAAAGGGTCGGCGCAGCACGTGTTAGCTAGAATCGACCACAAGAGTAGAGAGAAGCAGCGCGTGAGCATTTCCACTCCACTGCTCGAAACACGAAACACCACAGTCCAATAAAGCTTACCGTTGAGGCTCACGTAGCCATTCTTGCAAATGATGGGGAGGCACTCGCCCAGGGAAGGCACACCATACGAGCATTTTGTAGCTCGGCCAGCGTTGTCGCAGATTGTCGCATTCGCCGGGCAGGGTAGGCAGCGACGCCCTGTGCGGACAGGGACAGGGGCTCATCGGTCAGCCGATGACCGGCGATAAAGTTGGGAGAGCAGAGAAGGCAGCATACCGTTGGGGGAGATGTAGGTGGCATTAAGGCATACGACGGTCTCGCATTCACCGTCGACGACACTTCCGACCGAGCATGAGGTACTCTTGCCATTGGCGTCGCAGCTACGCGCGGAGGGGTCGGGGCAAGAGATGCACGAAGCTGCCTTGGGGCCCAAGTACTGGCGTGCCGAGCACGTCTTGGCAACGCACTTGGTACCGCTAACGACCCCGTACGAGCTAAGAAAATGTATGCTTCATGTTAGCAAAGCTTCCTACATTCCCAACATGCCGAGGCCTGTGTGACTTACCAGCTGGTAGGCGCCGAGGCCGTGCACGAAGTCGAGTTGGTGAACAAGGACGAGCAAGACGCGCATTTGTTGGCTGCGGGCGAGTGAAGTGGAGTGAGCGACTCTTCCGCTGAGTAATCACTTTGTGGCACGAGCTGACTCACACGTCGAGTTCAAGTACTGGCTGCTGCTGCATGTGACAGGCAAGCAGCTCGACGAGGATCCGGTCTGGATTGTGCGGTCGAGCCACATGTTCTGACCGGTACCGTTAGGGAAGAAGGCGAAGACCTAGAAATAAAACACTCAAGGGGTCAGCATCTTAGCTTCAAGCGATCAAGGTCCCAGCTCACCTCGATCTTGTCACCGCGCTTGGCTGCGGCGGTGAAAGCTAAGGGGTCGTAGTCGCGCTTCTTGACAGTGAAGGTTTGCAAAGGTCCCAGGTCCTGAATGGTCTTGAAGGTCGTTTGAGCGGGAGGCAAGGACTTGTCGGTGCGAAGATTATCGGGGACCTTGTCGTACAGCATGATCGCGACAGTCAGAGGGCGAACATTGCCCGAGTTCGCAAACTCGATTGTCAAAGGCTGGCATTGCTTCATGCGATCCGTCACTGCGCACCATTCCATTCCATATTATAAGTACAGGGTCAATGGTGAATACATAAATCAAGCGAGTTGCTGAACTCACTCAGAGCAGAGAATGCAGTCCCGCGCCTGGGTAGTAACTCAGACGGCATGGCCCCGGCGAGCTGAGTGCATTGAACCACGAGGACCATCAAGGCAGCAAGGCCTGGCAGGGAAAAAGTCGAAACCGTCATGGTTGGTGTGAATGTGGGAAGTACGATGCGAGTGAAGGAGTTGCTATTGAAAGGAAGAAAGTGTGTCGACCACCAGGTGCGCTTCTTGTATGGCTTCCTGAATAGTGAGTTTCCTTCATGCTAAGACTGGCCCCGGGACATTGCCGTGCAGCTGGCCCTACCCTGCCGGGCAATACTACCTCAAAGTTGCCCATGCGGATCGTACTCGCGCGAGTCACCCTCTCCTGTAGAACACATCTATAGAGCGGTGCAAAAGAAAATTGTCCAGTGCCCTCCCAAATCAGCACGAATACTTTGCTCGGCGCGTTTCCCGAAAGGTGCACGATCGGCGCTGTGCTCAAAAGGCGGAGCCCAACGGCCCAGCGCGGTGCTGTGGAGGCGCTTGACGGGCGGCGCGCCGTGCCAAAGCGCACTGCAAATGGGCCGGATCCGAGACCTGCGGCTGGAAAAGGAAGGCGCGCATGGGGCATCGGCTGCCCGGCACCGGCGCACCTCGAACTTTGCTCCTGCGATGCTGTACCTAGGTATGACTTGAGGCCCAGAACCCATTCGTGAGCATGGGAGCAGCGACCGGGTTGAATTCGAAAAATAGCTCACATGCACACCCTTTTATGGTTGTTCCTCAGATCGATTTTGCACGATCTAATACTAGGTGCTAGTACCTGCCGAAGCGAGCAACTTCTAGTACGTCCAGCGCCTTTAAAAGAGACAAAAAGCCGAAAGAATTTAGGAAGCACTACAGCTCTTCTCAAGCGGTGCATTGGTCAATCGAGTACCTAACCAATGCTGTGGATCTTGGATTGATGGTGGGGGGTGGAGCGAGCTCGCCGAGCGATCGAGCCAACGCGCGCCGATCGAGCGGTTCGAAGCTCACGCACTCGGTTTGAGTCCGCTCAACTTCGCTTAATCATATTCGAGGGTTGCAAATATGATTGGTCAACATCTCAAATATGGAACGCAACATTGAAGTCGAATATTCGGAACTGAAAGATAAAACCAAATTCAGCGAGCTGCGTTCAAAATTGAACATGCTGCTCAAGCGGTGGTTGCGTTCGTCACCTGGACGTTTCCGAGGAAAATCTCGGCGCAGGAGGACTGAGGAGGGGACCATTCCCAGTCCGCATTCTGCTTGCAGGTACCTACGATACCGACGTCGAAGCCAGTTCCAGATTTGGTAAGAATGAGGCCGGGATCGCCTCCGGGTACGAGCCTGCAGTGCACGCCCTGGACTCCAGCCTCGGACCACATCTAGACCCACGGGAACTCGACGGAGGCATAGTTGGCCGCAACAGCGCATTCGACAACGGAGTCGGCTACGACGGTCTTGTTGAGGTTTAAGGTGGTGCTGTACTTGAAGGTGGATTCTAAAGGGATGTTTGCACGTGCGAAAAAGGTAAGTGTTTGGACCCGAAGAGACCAATCGAACCGGTAAATCCATAGGCTGAAAAAGCGACTCGCTTCCGAAGCGCGCAGCGAATGGTCCTACGCAGAACGAGGCGGTCGAGTTGGTCGTGAGCTTGTAGCCCCAGGTGCACTCGGTCGTGTTGCTGGCGCTAGAGCATTTATATGCGAAGGGATCCGAGCAGGGCAAGCAGTGGCGACCTAGCGGTTACATAGGGGCGCGGCGGTCAGCGGACTTCTCGGAAACCCCAACCGATGCGGCTGAGAACTGCCTTGGCAAACGAACCATTCGAAGAAGGGTAGGATCCATCCTTGCACGTGAGCTTTTTGCACACACCGTTGACGACATTTCCGACCGAACACGAGGTGCTCTTGCCTTTGGCGTCGCAGCTGCGCGCTGCGGGGTCAGGGCAAGCGACGCACGAAGCACCCTTGGGGCCCAGGTATTGCCGGGCCGAACACGTCTTGGCCACGCATTTGTTATCTTTGACGACGCCGTAAGAGCTGTTGCGAAGAATCAGACCCTCTGTATGTTAGTGAATTGCTGCGTTAGCATGGCAGATGCTGGTGACATACCAGGATGTTGGCGCGGTCGCCGTGCACGAGGTGGAATTGGTGAACAAGGAAGAGCAAGACGCGCACCTCTTGGCTGAAAGGGGGCAAGTGGGAAGTTGAATGAGTCATTCCCCCAATGATAGAACATGCCTTAGCCTAAGAAACTCACTCTTTGGGTTCAGGTATTGGGTGCTGCTGCACGTGCTGGACAAGCAGTTCGAAGAGGAGCCGGATCGGATCGTGCGATCGAGCCACATGTTCTGACCGGTACCGTTGGGGAAGAAGGCGAAGACCTTTTACGAAAAGAAATATAGCCGCTTTTAAAATCAAGGCTCAATCAATGGAGACACCCCAGAGTCAAAGTATGCTAACCTCGATCTTGTCACCTCGCTTGGCCACAGCGGTGAAGGTGAAAGGGTCGTAGTCGCGCTTCTTGATAGTAAGAGTTTGCAAAGGTCCCAAGTCCTGGATCGTCTTGAGCGTCGTCTGAACGGGAGGCAAGAACTTGTCCGTGCGAAGCTTGGGAGGGACCTTGTCGTAGAGCATGATCGCCACAGTCAGAGGTTGAACATCGCCGGAGTTGGCAAACTCGATCGTCGAAGGTTCGCATTGCTTCATGCGATCCGTCACTGGCAGAGGTGTTCGGTAAAGGATTGTGATCGGTATTTCGGTCTCGCGGAGGTCTGGTACAAGCATGTTGCCGCCAGCGGAGGTAGTGGTCAAAAAAAGCTCCACTCACTCGAAGCGGCAAACTTGGTCCCGCGCCTTGGTTCCAAACGAGATGGGGTGGCCTCGGCGAGGTGGATGCACTGAAGGGCAAGGACCATCAGCGCAGGCAGCGAATTCATAACCGGCATCATGGTCGGCGTTTTGCGTGAGGATTTTGTGGGACTGCTAGCAAGTGAGGTGTAAGAGGAAGAAGGACACAAGTCGGTGCATGGCATGTTGCTTGATCTTCATTTTTTTTTGGTTGAATGGATGATCCCAACCGTTTTACGAGGCACCACTAGTCGGCTGATTCGAAATCAATGCGCATTCTGAAAACCCTGACTTCCCGATTGAGCAGAATCCAGTCGAAGCGACTTGACAATGACCGAGAATGCGGAAGCTGCGCCGCCGGCGCCGGCGCCGAATTGCGACTGGAGGCCGGCGCCAGCGTGCCCCTGCAGGGCATCGAGTAGCCACATGCCTTACTGTTGAATAATTATTACGTAGTCAGGTACCTGGAGTACCCCAGGTACTTGCACGTAGGTCTATTCATGATGGGGAACTTAGATACCTACCGCTAAGTCTCTAGGCATGATCAGGTAAAAAACCATAAAAGTGGTGGCCACACGGGCCATAAAGTTGAAGCAGACGCCGGGGTTCCGCGAGCGCTTTCCTCGGCGCGCTCGACGCGTCCGACGTCCGAGGGCGAGGCCTGCGAGGCCTTCGCTTCAGGTTGGTTCACAAAATTACGTGAGCTTTTCAGGAGGTGCTGAGCGAGGAACCGACTGGTTTCGCTCCGGATCCGAGACTGCAGGCTGCTGGCGTCAGATGTCAGATCCCATTCCCAGCGCGCCGATTGAGAGGTTTTTAATATTCACCTGTAGATTTCCTAGACGTCCCCCCGTTGTCAAAAGCGCGTTGAAGTAGACAAGCACACCTAAAAGCGGCTGCCGGCGCCAGAGCAGCGGGTGGCAGACTGCAGTGATCGAGTATGCCGAGCTAACAACTGAAACCATTGAAAAATGTGGTCGTAGACTCTTAAAAAAGTTCAAACCCCCTCCGGCGACCGTCACCTCCGTCACCTCCGCCTCAGATCGAACTTCCTCAGCTTCAAGTATCCCCAAGAGGTTCTCCAGCCGTTTCCGACTCGAATCTGAAGTTTGAACGCGTCGAATCGAGTCTGTTCTGCGGCTTTCTCAGCCGCTAGCGTCGTTGAGTAGTTGACTCTAGTTGACTCGTCGCTGTCGCGCTGTCGCTTCCGGCGGTCGAACGGGGGGGCCCGAGCGTTTCCCCGAGTACCTATGCCTCAGGACTCAAGGAGCACAGCCAACCCACACCCTGCGGATCGAACGGAACGGCCTGCCTTACCGTCACGCACCTCGTTGAGACGCGAGTACCAATCTTTTCCACCATGGCGCCCTCCTCCCCAACTCTATCGGCATTGGCGACCGATTATGAGGACGATGAGTTCCAGGACGCCGAGAGCGCCGCTGCCGATTCGCCAATGGTGACCCACTCGTCATCGTCGTCTTCGCGCATGGCCGCCCCCTCGCCCAAACCGTCGCCGACTTCGAGTTCATCCAAAAAACAGACCGGCAAGGGCAACGGAAGGGGCAAGAGTCCGAGCAAGTCGGATGCTGTCACCTCGAATGCTGCGACGCAGGGGGACGACAAGGGCAAAGGCGTGAGTGGGGGCAGTCTCGCCGACAAGAAGAGCTCCCTCCAGGCCGACACGGCGAGAGCGAACCGCACCGCCAAGATCAACGACAGCAACAAGAAGGCTGCAACATTGGCGGATGACGTACTGGGTAGTCCTTCCTCGCCTCTGACCCCTACGCAACAGACGGCTGCCCACACGAACGCCACCGCCGACGACGACGACATGGCGAACAAGGTGACCGCTGCCGAGGAAGATCTCGACTCGTGGCTCAACGACTCGTCAGAGACGGTCGAATCCAGTTCTACTCTTTCCTCACGATCGGAAGCAGAAGACGAATCCGAGCAGTCCGAGGAAGAGGAGTCCAAACGCGACAACGAGGCACCGTCAGCTCAAGGCGAGGACCAGCTTCCGTCGTCTTCGCTCGCCGGCCATGCCGGATCCAAAGCGTCGGAAGCAACCGCGAGTCTGCAACATCACCAGTTGTCGAAGATTAAAGGCCGCCATTTTTCGCTGTCATCGGCGCCGGAAACGCCAAACTCGTCCTCGCCTCAAACAACGGCCTTTGAGACCGCCGGCGAGACAGAGGACGACGACGAGGAGGAAGACGACGGTGCACGTACGAAGAGGTCTTCGCTGGCCTGGAGAGCATCTCTCACGGATGGGAATGGCGCATCGACGCGAGGAGGAACTTTTGCCGATGTCAGCTTGGCCGACGATCGATCCGAGTATACCACAGAGTCCGAGAACGCGTTTGCAGGGTCCGAAACCGACGATCTCGACGGCGAGGATGGCGATCCCACCGAGCTCAATGCCAATGCTCATCGGCGAGCGATTGCTGCAGCCGTTGGAGCAAGTTCTGGAGATGGACAAGGCGCAAAGAAGCAGCAGAAAGGGTCGGATTCGGTCGCGTCGAGCAGTTCATTCAGGAACGCTAGCATCGACCCCAACTCGATGAGCTTTCAGGAGGATTTTAAGCGGTTACAGGAAGAGTCGAACGAAGACGAGAACATTGACTGGGGTATGTTCTTGCTTCTGACTTCCACGCGATCGCGTCGCTGACCTTTGGTGTAACTTCAGACTTCTGGGGTCGAGTTATGGCTGATTATGAGGAAGTGGCTTCGACGCAGCGTAAGTGCAACAGTTGCGAGTGCTTCCGCGCGGGCAAAGTGCGCTGAGCCAATGACTTTGAACACTAGCACGTGAACTGTCTCGAGCCATTCAACGAGGGATACCGCCGGCTTTGCGTGGCATAACCTGGCAGCTTATGGCGTAAATGAAGGCGAAGGACTCGTTCCAGGGTAGTTAAGAAGGAAGCTGACGATCTCCGCCAACTCACAGTGCTTCGAAGGATGAGCAACTTTGCGAGATATATCACGCCCTCCTCAAGCAATCCTCACCTCACGAAAAAGCCATTATCCGCGATCTGAATCGGACATTCCCCAAGCATGAATACTTTGCCGAAACCTCCGGTGCCGGGCAGGAGAATCTGTTCAATGTCGTCAAGGCCTACTCGCTTTACGACGAGGAGGTCGGATACACCCAGGGACTGCAATTCATCGTGGGGCCTTTGCTGCTGAACGTAGGTCGTCTCGTGCACCCATTGCCCGTCCGTCGATATACTGATGACAGCTAGGTGGTATAGATGCCCGATGAGGAGGCGTTCTGCGTTCTTGTACGGTTGATGAAGTCATACGATTTGCGCTCCCACTACACACCTAACATGCCTGGACTTCAACTGCGGCTCTTCCAATTTGATCGACTTCTTGAAGAATTGGTACCCGGCGTCTTCCTCCACCTCCTTCGACAAGGCGTCAAGAGCTCAATGTACGCCAGTCAATGGTTCCTGACCTTGTTCGGCTACCGCTTCCCACTCGAGCTCGTGTCATCCGTGTTCGACCTCGTCTTTGCCGAAGGAGTCGAGGCCGTCTTCCGCTTCTCGATCGCCATCCTCAAACGTAATGAGACCGCGATCCTCTCCCTCGAGTTCGAGGATTGCATCGAATTCCTCAAGAACAGTCTGTTCGAAGCGTACGCCCCCGATCCGGAGCGAGACGGACCCGCAGCGCTGTACCGAGCGGCTGATTTTGCCCGCGAGGCCTTGTCGGTCAAGATCACACCGCTCATGCTCGACCAGTTTGGAGAGGAGTGGGATGCCTTGCTGCGGCAACAGACCGCGCATGCGGCCGAATTGGACGCGTTGAGGAAAGCGAACCACCAACTGTCGCAACAAGTCCGGCAATTGGAAGCGAGCCTGAGCCAGATCAACACCGAGCATTGCGACCTCGTCAAACAAGTCGTCATGGCCAAACTCGAACGGGAGGAACTCGAGGACGAGTTGGTCAAGTACAAGATCGCGTATGCCGACTTGTCACATCAGACCGCGAGTGATGGGGCCAGTTCTTCCGCCGTCTCGAGGGCTTCTTTGCTGCAGAGCCAGTCACCTTCGATAGCGACTTCGGCGGGGACGACGGTCCCGATGGGGTTGGACTCGCCGAGATCGGCTAGAGCTCATTCGCCTCGGGTAGGATAATTCCTAACATGGACGGTGGATCTGAGTGGTTGTAGTCTTCTTCACGTCCTTTACACCTGGTTCTCCCTCCCTTTGCCTGGCGACCTCCTCGCTTCTCTTGTGATACATCATTTTGCATTATTACTTGCATCCGTTCTCTAATGTCCACTATGAACACGTGTCTGCTATGAACATGAAGTGTACAAGCAACGTAGCCCTATCTTTCGCGCAGACGCCGATAGCCTCACGGCCCGAGAGCACTAGATGTTTTCCAGAACTAGAGCGTATGCCAGCCGCCCTGCAATCGCGGAAGGTAAGTGTCAGTTTTCATCTCCACACTTCGAGCAGCCAGAGGGTCGATGACTCACGTTATCAGTCGTGGCATCGAGTTTCCTCGCGACGACGGTGGGCAACGCATGATTGAGCCACAACTTGCGCACCTCGTCGTACCGGCCTTTGTGAAGGTACTGAGGGTACTGATTCCGACTTCGTCTGAGCATACGCGCAGGGTCACAATCCAAGGCTTGTCAGTCAAAGGTCGAGAGAGGAGGCAAGCGACTGTTCAGAGGCAAAAACTCACCGACCACCTAGATCGACTTCGCCGTGGGAATCGAGGTAGGGAGGGGTCGCGAACGAGCCTTTGTCGGTGTAGAGGTACAACAACGAGTTGCGCTTGACCATGTAATAGATGCCGACCGTTCCACCACAACTGCTCAGAACCAAAACGAGCATGCGTCAGCTTCTTTGCTCCTCATTTCATCAATCGAGCACCTTTCTAGAAGGAAACTTACGCCCACATATGAGAATTACATTCGCCATGCTGCGCCTCATCATCGGAATCCATGCAACAAAAGCTCTGCGCGCACACAAAGTCGCCGCAGAGCAAGCACAACGCCGGACTATCGGAGACGAGACCGCACGAATTGCAAGGCGTCGCTAGGGACGCGGCGACGAGCGTATCGAGTTGACGAGGTAGCCCGGCGAGTTCGTAGATCGTTGGATGGTGCAGACGAGGCGGGGAGATGGCGTAGCGCAGGTTCTGGGATTTGAGCGCCGTTAATGAGCGCGTCAATTCGATGGGGACGGGTGAGTGTCCTTTATGCATCTGGGTACGGAGCGCGTGGATGTGGTTCTGGAAGTAGCGTGCTTCGGGGTATGAGGCCGAGGAATCGTGGAGTAGTACGCTTGAAGGGTCACGGACTTGAAGCAACTCCAAGAGGCGCGAGTATTCCGATCGCTCAGACCCGGCCGTCGAAGTAACTGATGTCGAGTTGCCGAAAAGGGTGCGATGCAGGATCGAAGCTTGCCGCAAAAACGGTAGGGTGTGGGAGTAGAGGCACTTGCCGAGCTGCAACATCTCGGCTCGATCATGTGGTTCTTGGTCGTAGGACTCGCTAAAAAACCTCTCGATATGAGCGAGCAACAAGCATTCGCCCTCAACGGTTTCGTCGACGACGCCTTCGATCGCCCTCGGCATAAGCTTGTACGCTGTCTCGACCGAGTAGCTACCGTAGCAAATGATCTTGAGGTACGTCTGCACGAGCTCGGTATAGTACGCAAAAGCGATGACGTGGTGGAAGTACTCTGGAGCCACGGCGGCCGTCTCGATGAGTGTTGCAAGAGGGTTGAGCGAAAAGAGGGGGAGCTCCGCCGACCAGCTTGGGTTGAACGAACCACCAATGTGAGAGAAGACGGCAAGTTTGACCGCGTTGAGCGTATTAAAGTGCGTCGAAGGCGGTAACCGACGATATACGCTCGGCACGTCGACGAGCAGTCGCATGGCGTAGAACATGCACCTCAGCATCCGTCCCGTCGCCTCGCTCACAGCAACGCCGTCCAAACCAATCTCATTCGACTGCCCCCGAGCGGCAATCTCGAGCGACTCGATTGTGTACGTGAGCAAATCATGAGGCAAGGATCGTCGCGCAGCATCACGTTCGCGTCGAGGTGCTTTACCGAACGCTTCTTGGGCCAGAGGATCGATAGTCGAGAAGAGTCGGACGGCCATGCGAAGTTCAGGGGCCGGATCGTCGATCGGTCCGGCGATCTTGGACGCGATCTTCCAAGGTAAGAGATGCATGCCTTCTAATCCGAGCACCTGCACGTACTTGAGGCCCTCTTGCACCTCCCTCGTCGAATCAAGCTGGTTGGTTCCTTCCTCCAGATGAAAGACGTCAAAGAGCGAGCGGACCCACGCCTCATCAAACGCCGATTCCCCGACGGTCGACAAAGCCTCGCTCGCAATCGTCGTAGGCAACAACGTGTTCCCCAACGTCTTGCACAATGGACAGACGAACTCTCTCCTTTGCGTATTCTCAGGATGGCATCGCATTGGTTGGGTGAGATGTCTCGTCTCGATCGACTTGTAATATGTCTTGAAGCACTCAAAGTGCATCATGTGACCACACGCCGACGCGTGTAGACCCGTGACGGTATTGTGTTCCCAAGCTCGACCTAAACCGTCGCCCGACTCGTCGTCGGGATGAACGCCAACTCGATGCGAAGCGATACCGAAAGGCCGAAGATGCGAAGCATCCCGATCCAAATTCACGGGAGCCTTGAGAACCTCCTCCTCGATATCCCAGTCCGATCCCGTCTCGCGAATAAGATTGCTAACTTGAATGAATGCGAGCGTCCCAAAAGACTTGGAATCATCGAGGTTGTCCTGACAAACGATACAAGATCCCAACGAAGGCTTGACCTCTTCCGTCGCACTTTCAAGGGCCATCTCATCATCCTCATCCCTCGCCTCATCAGCTTCGTTCGCCTCAGCACTCGCCAAAAACGACGCCTGTTGTTGTTGAAATTTCTTCAAGATCGCCGCTTGACGCGCTTTAGCAGCCAGGCGTTTCTTGTCCAACGTGGCTTTGGCAACACCAGCGGAATCATCGACGACGGTCCTGAGCGCTTGAACGGACGCTCCGAGAAGGTCCGTCAATCGATCGAGGCACCACTTGGCTTTAGGTCGAACGGACTTGATCCTCTCGTCCTCTTCGAGTTTGACAAGCACATGCACCAACGTCGTATCGGGCTTGACGGTAGGATCGACGGACGCCTCCTCCATCTGGGGCTTGAGAGCGTACGCAGCGAGTGCATGGGGTCGTTCGACCAAAGCGAGCATGACGAGGTGCAACGCCTCGTCCAGGACGACCTCGGAAAACAACGATTCGCCCCTCCCTCGACCTGTCCTCAAAGCATGAAAGGCGGTCGACAACAAGGCCTCACTCTCCAAGGCTTTGGCCAAATCAACAAACGGACCCGACTGGATCTCGAGTCGAGTAGGAACGATGACGGGTTCCTCCGAAGCCTTGGATTGTTTCTTGAGCTGTCCACGGACGATCTTGTCGGCTTCTTCCCTTTGGTTGCGCGAGAACCTCGAAAAATAAGGGTTGACTTGGGTGTAAAACTCGGGTCGAAGAGAGTAGGTCCCCTGATCGCTGATCCCGACAGGTCCCTTGAAGTTGGAGACTTCACTCAAAACGCGTTCGAGCATAGGGTCGTCGGCAAAGCGTTCCGAGGTGCGGCGCATCAAATCGGAGAACGTCGTCGGTCCCAGGGACAAGTTGTGGATTAGTTCCCGGCGCAGTACTTGCTCGCTTGGAAGTCCAGCGACATGCGTTGGGTCCGAAACGAGCACGATCAAGAGGTAGAGCAATTCCTCGACCATCATCATCGCTTGTGACGGCTCGTAATTGGGGTGGGCAACCTGGCTGAGGTCCGCTTGGGCCAGCCAGTCGTGAACGTCGAAGCGTGCAAGCAGAGTCGCAAAGACGTGCGATGGGTCGACGATAATGAGGGAGGTCTGGAGGAAGTAGACGTCCTGGTCATACGTGTTTTCGTGCAGGCTGTACTCCTTATAATGAAGTTGTTGGGCTCGAATGCCAAAGCCGTTTCGGACCCAAAGTCCGGCTCGGATTTGAGCGACTAACACGACAGCTGCGATGCGCGAAAGAACAATGCATTTGATCAGTAACGTTGTCCCAAACCTCACGCTTGGTCATTGAGCCCACCTCGCAGCGGATGATCCATAGAAGTGAGGAACGTCGCATGACCTTGAATCCTCGTCACGAGATCGCCCAAGCTATCCAGTCCAATCTGCCTCAACGCGGCGGGGTCGAGTTTCTCGGTATGTTTGCACATCTCGGCAAAGAGCCACCCGAGCGGATGGTGGAAGCTGACGGGGGAATTTGCAACCTTGAATGCGGGGACTTTGTAAGCTTGTCCGGCCCATTCGATCGTTTCGAACAACATGTTCCTCGCCATCCTCCCCAATAGATTTATCAACCCTTGCACGAGTTGGAACGTCGAAGCGTGTTCGAAACTTTCGCCGAAAGCTCGAGCCAGTTTGCCTAGTTGGATTGTCGCGTTGAAAGCGGTGACCCAGGCATCCGATTCGTATTCGATGTGGGTGTCGACGGCGCGAACGTTGGGGTTCATCGACGTGAACAGGTCGAGGAAAGCTGAGAGGTCGAGTACGAGTTGTGGGTTGACGCAGATGAGCTTCTTGACGTCCTTGGACTGAATCAGATGGTTGAGGTCGCTGAAGATCTGAAAATAGCGTTTTTGCTTGAATGCGGCGGACTCGGGATCAATCCGCCAGATAGTCGGATTGGGCGGGAGTGTTAACCGGCGCCGGTTGTGCGCGGGGTCGAATTGCTCGGTGAAGAAAGAGTAGAGGATCGAGATGAGGTGCGACAGGAACGCGTACTCCGACGTCAAGCGCGCGGCGACGGAAGGTGTGGTGAAGACCTGGACGCCAAAGAAGATGATCGAGTTTTCGGGTTCTCGGTCCGCCAAAAGGTACGTCTCGGCGATGCTCGAGTACATTCGGGCGAATTGGATGCCTGCAGGGCCACGTGCGCTAGGCGGGTCAGTCGCAAGCCACGGCCCCCACTTCTGCGCGACTCACTCAATTCCGATTTGACACTCGACGAAACCCCCAACAAGAAGACGTAAAACTCGCTCAAGTTCTTGCGCGCGTCCTTCCACAGCTTGGCATCTGCCTGCACCAGCTTTTGAAACCTCGTCGTGGCCTCGTCCCCACCATAAGGTTGAAGGAAGATCTTGGCGATCGTTTCGGTCAAAACGCTACCTTTGCCACCGACGTCGACGTTGGTGAGGTCCCTCAGCATGTCGATCAACTCGCCGACAACTTGTTCGTAAAAAGTCTCGGTCGACAAGCGCACGGTTACGGCCAAATCGATGGCCGAGATGACACGAGCGATGACGACCAATCGCGCGGGATCGTTCGAATTGACAACAATGGCTCGACCGTGTGTATCAATCTCTTGAGCCATCGCGGCGGCCCTCTTGCGCGAAACGCCGGTTGCTCGCGTGACTTGGTCAATTACTTGTTCGAACGAATGCTTCTCATCGTTCCACAGAACGACGGACCAAGGGCCAGCGGGTATGTCGGGTTCGCAAGTGGATGAACCCGTCGTCGCGGTCGTCGAAGGGGAAGGTGACGTCGCTCTTGCTTTGCCTCTCGAGGTGGAAGAGACGTACGACGGTGGCGAAGTCGATGCCGTCGGCGCAAAGGGGTTGGTTTCGTTGGCTAGAGAGTTGCTCGGCAGTGGGTGGGAGGACCCAAAGGGGAAGTAAGGTTGACTGATGGAGGCGACCCTGGAGGACGAGGTCGGGGTCAAGAACATGGCGTGACCACCGTGAGCGCCCGTCTGACCGGAGCGCGTGGCGTACAAATCGGCGGCGAGGGCATCGTTGTCGCTCGCATCGGGCGCTGGACCGGGTATCGGTGGTGGGAGTAGAGCGATGATGTCTTCGACGGTTTGCGGTGGTACGAATTCGCTCGGACTGCGGTCGAGGACGGCGATCATCCAGTCGACAAGCACGACGAGCCAGCGCTCGACCTCGGCGATCGCTTCCCTCATGCGCTGTGCGGTTGCTGCATCCTCGAGGGAGCTCTCGCGCGTCGTCGCAGAAGGTTGGGGTGCAAATTTGAGGGAATGGTACTTGCAGTCGTCGTGGGTGCCCGGCTTGAAGGCTTCGTCGTCGCCACAATCGCAACATCCAGCTCCGACGCCGCCATGGACTGCCATGGTGACGTCGTGGCCCATCCTGGCGTGGGAGCTCGCATGGTAGCACTTTGAGCAGAGCACGCAGGTCGGGTCAAAGGCGCAGTCTCTGCAACGGTACACGGACTCCCCTGCGCGGAATACGTGGCCACATATCTTGCCCCTTCTCGACTCGGAGTACTCGGGCGCCAACTCGGTCATCGTCGTCGAGGTTGACTTGGTCTGGGAAGACGCATTGAGCGCGTTGAGCCTCTTTTGTAATGTCGATAGTTTGAAATTGTCGCCGAGTTGAATAACTTCTCGTTCGGGTGAGGCTGGATCGAGTGGAGTGGGCAGGAAGAGATAGCTCGAAGGCGAGTCGCGGTGTAGTGCGAAGGCGTAGAGGGCGAGTTTGAGCTGTAGCAACGCACCGGGCTTGTGGAGCGAGTAGGCCGATGGTTGTGCGAGGGCTTCGATGCATCCGATCAGTTGTTCGAGCGATGGGTAGGCTGAGGGTGAGAAGGAGGAGGAGGAGGATGGCATCGGCGATGACGAGGAGGCCGATGACGATGACGATGACGAGGGCATGTCCGCCGCGGTGGTTTGGAGAGGGTGATGCAGCTGGGGGTAAGACGAGGCGGACGACGAGGCGGGTCGGGGCCACTCGGAGTGGTTGTCGTCTGTCATGCTATCCCTCGACCCGAGCATGTGGCAACCGCGAAAGAGGGGAGGACAGATGGATGACAAGCACAAGTCGAGGCTGAGGCGCTGCCGCTGACTCGCTGAACGGCCGACGTCTGACTACGTCGAGAGCGACGCGCCACAGTTCCGAGGCCACGCGCTTTGGCGGGCCGATTGGCTCACGAGTCCATGACGCTTCTCCCACGATCTTATGGGCAGCCGTCTGGGCAAGTACCTATTCAATTCGCCTCCCCAGCGTGATAGCGCCTCAGCTTTGTGCTGTGTCTGCCGCACCGTGTATGGTATGCGCCTCTACGCAACCATTACAATCTACCTTCTTGACCGCTGGACTAGAAGCAAATCGTAACTACTAAGACTCGACAGTTCCAATTACTCAGAGGCTTCTTGTAGGGCTGTTCTCTAAAGCAGTCCCTTACACCCCTTACACCTTTTTTGCCTTGTTTCCAACGAATGTACCAACAACTCGCTGGAGGACACTGCTATCACCTTCACTCGCATCCTGAGTCCTCACTGCAAAAGATATGAACGATAGACACGCGATATTCTACTCGTTCATTACCCAATTCGATTTTGTCATTCGACACATGGGTGGAGAATGGAACAAAGTGCCAGACACGCTCTCTCGTCGTTACGAGGATGGTAGTGTCGGCGGCCAGTATAAAGAATCGCGCCTCTGGAATCTTGACGCCGAGGACGATCGCGATGATCACGTGCCGTTCGAGCGTAGTTTGCAGACGGAACAGGCCGGGGTTCGCCGCAGTACGCCTCTGAACACAGCCGGAGCAACCTGTGGCTCGAGCGACGGAAGTGGCGGATCCAGCCCCTCCCTTCAAGCCCGCTCAGCCAAAACCAAAACCGAAGAAGGCGAAGGCCAAGCCGAAGTAACGGGCGCGCGAGGACAAAGTAAATGCTTCCGCTTGAAATCTTGAGACTGAACATTGGATAACAAGAGGCGAAGGCGACGGTCAACTCGGGAAGCCAGATCAACTTGAGGTCCGAGCCGATGCGAAGAAAACTCGAATTGGTTGCGACTCCGAGTGTCGGTCACACGTGGTCCCGAATCACAGGGGCTTCTTCCGAAACGTCCTCACTTAGTTGAGACGTGCACATCGTGACTGGCTTAGAGAAAGTCAACGTCCGTTATTCGTCTCATCTCAGCTGGGCATGAAAAACATCCTTAGGGCCAATTTCTGGGTTGCTATCCAATCGGAAATCTACTTAAATGAGTACGGAAAAATCACCCTTTGCATGAAAATCAACGGTCGCCGCCTCTCAGCGGTCTCGAAGAATCGGATCCTCGTACACGCCGGATAGGATGAGGACAACCAACCGAACATGTTGGAAGAGGAGACAATCTCGCGAAACTGGACGAGCCTTGATAGGCGGAACGTGGCTCGAACCGCTCGCCCCCGCTAATCGAACGAATGAATGAACGAATACGGGAAACGATTTACGTCCGACGGGTCAAGACTCTAATCGAAGGGACACGTACAACAAAGCGGACTCGGGCAAACCGGATCCAAAGCGGACTGCCAAGCCAAAAATAGCAAATTAATAAAACACAGCGAATCTCTGAACACCAGCGAAACGAAGGCGACCACCTTGGCCAGCGACGCGGACGGGCGAGAATGTAGCACTACACTATATCACCAAGCTTGAGAACCACCCCTCAAGTATCCCTCCCCTGTATCTTTCAATTGTGACGCTTTTTTCGTCTCGTGGAACTCTCCAAGGTCCATTCGACCTGATCGCACGGTCTCTGTTGCGCAGCAGTTCCCTCGGTGTCTTTGCTGCGCAAATACCGCTTTGTCAGTCTTCTCTACGATGGTTGCATCGTAAGCCGTCTCTTCGTATCAGAGGCATGTCTACTTCCTCATTTGATTCCCTACTTTGCATTGCCCGGAAAATCGAGGGCACTGACTCCTCACCTCGCGGACATACGAGCAAAGCCTTCGCATCCTGCCAACGAGTTTCCCGACTCATCGCTCGTCGCTCCCCGCTCCTCACCTCCGACCTTTGCTCATGCCGTAGCAGTGCCAGTGCAGCCGGTGCACTTCCTTGGCATGGATCCTTCAGGTTTGCTTGACAGTCTTTCAGCACGATTCTCACTGTTCTAGGCCCCAATGGCTCCGGGTGTAGGGAGAGGCGATACAACAGGAGGCCGGTAAAATTACAGGCGCAGCATCATCCACCAGCCGTAGCACGAATCGTCAGATAGATGGAGAGGCCGGGTCAGCTCAAGCACATTCCTGCCCCACACACTCGATGCTACTGGGTCGTCGTCTTCGCCACTTGGGACGGCCGGGGCTGGGACGATGCGATTGAAGGACAAAAAAATTACATGCGCGATCCTCTGGCCTGATGCGATACGCCAGGACTTGCAAGAGACAGTACGCGGTCAATTCAAATACGTGCGCGAGCTTGTATTGGGGTACGTCTTGGCCGCAAGACCCCATCAAGTTCCACTGGAGCGCCTGTCGAGGAGCGCTTCTCTTTGTCACACGGAGGCGGCCGTGCTCCTCGGCCGCAATGGCGACCGATGCTCCGGGACCTGCCGCCACGCCGCCATCCCAGTCAATGAGCACAAGGTGACCTTCGAAATGAAGTATGTTGCCGAATGAAAGATCGCGGTGGTAGAAGGCAAGACCGTGGAGCGTGGTCAGCACCTTCAGGAGTTGGTCAAAGACTTGAAAAATTTGCGCCCGAGGTAGCTTCTGCTGGCTAGGATCACGCTGAACGAGCGGCTGCGGCAGAGGCGTCGGGTGCGCAGAATGAGAAGCTCGAGCGTGCGCGCTCCATCGGCGAGGTTCAGGACTCTTCGTGCTTTGTGGTGCCATCTGCAGGAGCCGATGCTGCTGATAGTTGCAGGTCAACATCGACGGCCACGAAGAAATGGGACGAGAGAGAGAGACTGCAACTTCGAGCGCAGCGAGATGGTCAAACACAGCAGGCAAGAGAGCACCCTTGTCGTACGCGTCGTTGATCTTGCGCAGCACTTCCGACTCGGCGCGCACGAAGCTCGGACTGACGAGCTGCATTTTGAGGACGAATGAAGGTGACCAAGACCAAGGTGCCGAAGTGGTGGGTGAGAAGCTCAGACTCGGTCGGGTCAGACGAAACACTGTCGTGCACCGTTCGGAAAGAGGGCGTCCGCCGTCCACAGTCGCGCAGGACACAAGTTCGATCGGCTCCTCGTCCTCGAACTTGACCGTGCGCCCGGCCAAAGACCCAAAGACTGACGTAAGCAACACCACTGCGGTGTGCCCACGTGTGGGTTTGTACTTGTAGCGAAAGAAAGGACAGAACCCGGCCGGTTAGACGGCAAGGTCAAGCAGGATCGAGAGCACCGCCGCAAGCTCGCCGAAGCCTTGACCCCAGCAGTCCGAGATGGTCGCGACTCGACACGTCTCGTGGTCGAGCACGACCAGATACGCCGCGTCATCGATGACGGCCAGGCCAGGTGCGAACAGGCGAGTCGGTCGCGAAAGTACATGTTCGACGAGATCGAGCACGACCTTGACCAGCTCAGGGGCATACCACTGCTCGCCCGTCCGCGCAGAGGGGCTAACCGCGAACTGAACCGTGACGCGATTCCAGGGAAATTCCTTCAGGATTGAATCGACGTCGTCGCAGGCCAAGAATTGAGTCACCTCCTTTGCGTCTTTGGATGTTCTTCGCTCTTTCCCCGTGCTGGTCTCGACATTCCCGTGGACATAGAGCCGAGCAGGCCCTTCGGCGGCGGCAACTAGGAGCTTGAACCGCGGCTGGCGCGTGGATTCCGTCTGAGCCTGCGGTACATGGATCCCAGCAAAGTTGGGTCTCCGCTCAGGCTTCATACCACCCAAATTGGCGGAGCGGTGTCGATCTGGACCTCCGTTGTGGGTACTCACATGTCGTGCCACACCCTGTATCCAAGTCGAATCTCCTGTAGAAGCTCCTGTCGCAGCCCGGTGCCAGTCGTGGACTTTCTTGAATTGCTCGCGGAGCTGCTCTTGAGCATCTTCACTTTGACCACACATGACCTTCTTCCCTGACTTGCGAGCACGCTGCGACATCTCGTCGAACCGCGAACAGTCCATCTTGAACACCGGCTCGATCAGATCCGACGCTGAGCAAATCACGAGGCGGGGCACGATGACCTCGTTCAGCATCGCATTATCGGCAGCGTGACTGGTTCCGTCTTTGAGGGCTTCGATGACTGGATTTACGGCCGCTCGTTTTGAAGAGCGGGAGCTTGGCCGTGCGGAAGTCGAATCGGCTGTTTCGGACGATGATGACGCGGACATCTTTGAATGCAGCGCAAGCGACAGGCGCTCCGTCATTGATGACATACGCTCAAACAACATTTGGTATGAGCTTTTAGAGGGATTAAAGCGAATCCTTGGCTATATTCTAGCTCACGTTCGCCCCCCTTCCAGGACTCGTCGTTGTTGCACCCGTCGGGAGCGCAATGCCCGTGGTGACGAGCCTGGTGGGTGATGATGATGATACGCCCCGGCTGTTATTCCCACCCATACTTCCCGTCGAGATACATACAGGCTTTCTCGGATGCTCAGACCAATCTCCAGAGCTAGAGCAAGGTTGGAGATCTGGAACCATGCTTGCGGGATGCTGTGTACGAGAATGTGGAGTCGAAGAGGTGCTTGAGTCGAGGAAACGGACTTGAGCATCGACCCGCTCGAGGCTCAAGGTTCAAGATTCTTTACTTGAGAGGAGGATGCTGCCAAACAAGTTCCTACCTAGATCTTGTGGGAGGTTTGGTACCGGGATTACTAGATATCACCGAGAGGAGCAATGGGCGCCTTTAGTCAACTCTTGATCACTGATCGAGCGTCTCGAAAACCCCAAGCTTCAAGCTCCAAGCTCCAAGCTCCAAGCTCGAAATGTAAAGCCACGCGCGGGGGCCGGCTGCTCATTTTGGTGACATCCATGGCTCATTTTCTCTTCATGAGACTTACATGACATGATGACACAGTCAAGATGTATCTCAGAGCTTTGTAATGAATAAGACATCCACAGTGGGCCCTGAGGTGAATTCTGACCTGGGCGTCATAAAACTGCGCAGCGGGTCTGAGCAGCGTGGCAAAGCAATCACTGGAGATCTACCTGTTAGGCGGACAATCCTCCCTCCTCCCTCTTCCTTCTTTCACCCACCCCATGAAGCAGGTCGGAATGAGATCGAATGAAGCGAACAACTGCGTTGCACAAATTGACTCAGTCCCTGCTGCGGAGCATGATTTCCCTCGAGGGCGACAAGGTCTCGACCACAGACCGCACCTTCGTCTGTAGTCCACTACCGCTTCGTGTGTTGTAACCCGCCCAGAAGCACCGTTCACCTCTGCGTCACGTCGTCGATCGATTCTCCTAACGCTGCGTCTTGAGGCCAGGAGTCGAGCTCGCAGGCCCAGAAAAGTGTGTATCAAAGTGCAGAAAAGTGGGCATATGCCCCCCCACCCTCCAAAGTCCCGCCGGCCGGCCGCAGCCTGCAGCGCTTATCCAGATCGATCATCAGACTCTGCAGGCCCGTTCTCGAAGGTAAGTCTGTCCCCAAGTACGTCCTCTGGCGCGATGCGATACCGCAGATCGTGCAAAGTAGCAGTAAATGGCCGACTCGAGCACGTGCGAGAACCCTCAACGCCATCACAACCTTACGCCAGGTCGTGGATTTGAATGACTTGGCCCCGGTGGCCTCTCCCAGAGATGGGGCAGGACTTCGACCCGTGCCATTTCACTCCAACTCCAGTTTTTGGCCTTCTCCGTTTTGAGTACATCGGTGCTGTACTCGTTGCGCGCCGGAAAGTTCTCGCTGCCGCTGTCCATTTTTGCGAGGTTGACAGGGGTTCAAGTGTGGGAGGGACAAGGAGAAGAAGGAAACCGCGCAAGAACGCGACGCTGCCACGTTCGGAGGCACTCGTTGAGGCGCGCATGCTCGTACGGGGTCGCGCACCGCCGCACCCTAAATAAAACTCAATAACTACCGTATATTTAATACCTTCATCTGATAATCCGCGCTATCTACATCTACTAAGAACCTGTAATAGTAGCTGCTAGCTATCATCTTATGTCCATTGACTTGTTGCCTTTGACTTTGGCACTTCGAGTGGGCGGCGCTCGCCCCGGCACCCGCTGGCACGGTCCTCGGCAGCGCTGGCAGTCGCGATCGGAGTGTGAAATCTAACGAAGTCGTCAGCGCGTCAGCCGGCACGGGAGTGCCTCGCCCCCACTCGCGATAGCTCGTGGCTTTCCATCGCAGCTGGGTAGACCAACGCGGTCGTACCGTGGGGTCATATCTCACGCCCCAGCACGAGTCTGTCAACAAGTCGGCGGAGAGCACAACTCTTCATCGTGGAGCATCAGGAGCATGGCCACACTACGACCGTTGAACGGCGGTGCGAGGCAGCGTCGCCCGTCAGCTTCGATCCCAATCCACTATGATCCTGCAGACTCGAGGAGATGTCAGTCACCCACTTTCAACTGTATGATCTTGATCGATCAACCTACTCATACCATTCCATGTATTCCCCTCAGACGAAGACTTTTCGACGATTGGTCAGTCGAGACACCGAGACGACCAAGCCTCAGCGTGCAAGCACTAGCTCGGTAGCACTATGCTTCGATTGTTTCCACCATACTCTGACCTCGATCCTTCACATACCATTACATGCATAACTATGCAATCCGAATAACCTCGCGCCAATTCATACTCGACACGTCCCATCGAACGCAACGGCGAATGGCAAAATCCCACATTCGGTAACGCCCCCCCCCCCCAGACTGGGTCCAAGACACCCTGGTCGAGAGGGCAAGAAGGAGAAAAGATGCCGAACGATCAAAACGAACGATCGGCAAATCCATAAAGGCCACATTCTGGCGAGCCTTTGACGCGACCCAGTCGTGGCTCGTCGTTTCTTTGGTCGGCAAGTTCTGCACATTTATCTGATCCGTAAGGAGACCTGTCATCGGATACTCATGAGGCCTCCTTCAACCCCTCACAGGTGCCATCATAGGGCTCGATGCAGCGTTCATGTCCATCATCACCGTATGGCTCTCGGACCTCAAGCTCGGCTATTGCTCTCAAGGCTGGTGGTTGAACCGCAAATTCTGCTGTTGGGAAATGTCCGATTCGCTCGAATCGGCGGGTGAATGCGCGGATTGGCATTCTTGGACTGGATTCGTGGGCATTCAATGGCTCGTATACGTCGCTTTGGCCGTTAGTATCAGCACTCTGAATGGAAGCTGAATGGAAGCGACCCCGTTTTTTTTTTGGAAGAGCTTGCTGATCATGGGCGCGAATTCTCTCGAGCAGGGCTTCTTCGCATTCACTTGCGCCTTCATCGTCAAGTCGTTCGCACCATATGCTGCTGGATCCGGCATATCCGAAATCAAGTGTATCCTCGCCGGTTTCGTCATTCAAGGCTTCCTCAGCTTTGCCACACTCTCCATCAAATCGATAGCGCTTGTCAGTTCCTCCCTCAAGTCCGAGATGATTCCTGGCATGCTGACACGTTTGATATTTGGTTCCTTGATGCCCGCAGCCGATATCAATCGCTTCGGGCCTGAGTGTCGGGAAAGAAGGTCCATCAGTGCACGTCGCTTCGGCGATCGGTCACACGATTGCAAGCCAATTCCATCGCTTCAAGCGGAGCTCAGGTAGGTCGGGCGGAGCAGAGACTTGTAGGACTAGAGTCTAGCAAGCTGAGTCATCGCTTGGATCCCTCATCCCTCAGCCAAGATGAGGGAGATCGTAACAGCCGCCTCAGCCGCCGGTGTTGCCGTCGCGTTCGGAAGTCCGATAGGGGGGGTCCTCTTCAGTCTCGAGGTATGACGTCGTCCCCGAAGTCCGAATGCTGAGCGATCACAAGCTGATCTTTCAGCGCGCACAACAGGAAATGACCCTCAACTACCCTATCAAGACGATGTGGCGATCCTTCTTCTGCGCTCTCGTAGCCACCGTCGTCCTTTCGGTCAGTTCGACAATCGCTGCCACTGTACGCTCACTTCAGCTGATCGCACTTGTCTTGAATCCCGAACAGGCCATGAACCCCTTCCGTACTGGCAAGCTCGTCTTGTTCCAAGTCCATTTCGACCGCGACTGGCACTTTTTCGAACTCGGATTCTTCATCCTCATCGGCATCTTTGGTGGATTGTACGGCGCCTTCGTCATCAAGTACAATCTCCAAGTCGCCGCATTCCGCAAGAAACATCTTGTCAACCACGGCATTTCCGAGGCCTTCTTTCTCGCTCTCATCACAGCTGCGGTCGGGTTCACTAACATGTTCTTGCGAATCGATATGAATGAGAGCTTGGATATCTTGTTTCGAGAATGTGAAGGCGGGGATTACGAGAATTTGTGCCAGTACGTGTATAAGCTTGCTCGTCCTGGGCGAAACAACACATGACTCATGCCAGGTACTCCAAACAGATCGTGGGCTCAATGGCGAATGGTCAACTCGTTACTGCTCGCGACCGTGCTAAGAACGGCTTTGGTCGTCATCTCTTATGGATGCAAAGTCCCAGCGGGTATTTTTGTCCCTTCAATGGCTGTAGGCGCCACATTTGGTCGAATGGTTGGCATCCTAGTCAAAGCTTTGTATCGGTGCGTTATCCACATTTCGTCTCAATACGTACACACGCGAGATGGTCTGAACAGAAGCGTCGTTGTACAGTGCTCATCCGACCTGGCCCATGTTTGCGAGTTGCGATCCCTCAAAACCGTGTATCACACCGGGGACGTATGCCTTTTTAGGAGCTGCTGCTGGACTCGCGTACGTTGGTGCGAATGTGTAGGCACTTGGGAAAAAGAGCGATGCGGCGATGAAGCTGATATTCGTGACGCCTTCATCATTACAGAGGCATCACCCGTATCACCGTCACGGTTGTCGTCATCATGTTCGAGCTCACAGGAGCTTTGACCTACATCCTTCCGACGATGGTACGTGCAAACAAACGCCCAATCCTTGACTTCAGTGCGATACGCTGATTTCAATACATTGAATCCCACTCGACTCGACTCGACTACGAACACCCTTAGATCGTCGTGATGGTGACCAAAGCCGTGAGCGACCAATTCGGCAAAGGTGGGATCGCCGATCAAATGATCCGGTTCAACGGGTACCCTTTCCTCGAGAATGATGATCACGCATTCAACGTCTCCGTCTCGTCCGTCATGCGACGCGATTTGGTCTATCTGCCTGCGAGTGGTATGTCGTTGAGGCAACTGCGTGAGTCGGGAATTTGGCTTGAATTTGACTTTCTTCGGCCGTGGTGGGTCTGCTGTGGGGTGCCCAGAGTGCTGATGAAGGGTTCGGTGTGTTCGAGCTCCCCCCGTATGCAGAACAGCTCTTGGCCGACACCACTTATCAGGGCTTCCCCGTTGTCAAATCGGCGAAGAATCTGACCACTCTCGGTGATGTTGCAAGGAGAGATCTCAAAGTCGCCATCGGTAAAGGAACTTCCCGTCAATACCACCTTCCATTCGACTTCCTGCGAGTGCTGACACGTTTCTGTTCACCCTTGGCGTAACTGCAGAAAAGGCCCAACTCTCAGATATCGTCGATCCTGATGCGCAATGCATCTTCGCGCTCGACCTCCCCGACGATGACGAAGGGGTCGATATCGAGTTGGGTGGCGAATCCCCCTCGCTGTTGAGTCCGCTCGACAACGACGAAGGCGCCATCGATTTCACGTCTTTTGTCAACCAAGTCAGCCAGGACTCGACATTAAAGGGTTGAGCATGATGACTGACCACTCTGACTTTGACAATTTCTGAGAACATAGACCCCTTTGACGGTCTCGCCCAAGCAGCCGCTCGAATTTGTGATGCAGTTGTTTCAACGCATGGGGTGAGTTGGACCTTTTGAACCTCGTCGAATCCAAATCGTACAGGCAAACCTGTACTCAACGAGTTCTGCCCCCAAATCAGACCCCGAGCGATCCTCATCGAACGCGAAGGCCAACTAGCAGGCCTCATCACGGTGAAGGATTGTCTCAAAGTAGTCCTAGCTCACGAAGCTGCACACGAACGAACGAAAGATGAACGAAGTGACGATGAGTTGGAGCAGACTTTGGAGGAGATCAAGTTGTGGTTCGGGGAGACCAAGGGGTGGGTTAGGAATTGGGTGCTGGGCAGTTCGAGAAGAGGGGGTAGAGGGACGGGGTCGGGGAGAAGGGTGAGATTGCCTAGGGTGGGGGAGGACGACGAGGTGGAGGAGGACGAGGTGGAGGAGGACGAGGTGGAGATGGAGGGCAATGAGGTTGGGGATGGGGACGATACAATGAGAGAAGGGAAAGGCACGAGATGACTTCGATCGTTAGTAGAATAAAATTATAATGGGGAGTTTTTTTTGTGGTGCAATCGCATTGCGATTTGTTTTTGTCGTAATCGCGTATTACTTAGCTTTGCCTCCGCCGAGCGCCACAAGCGGCTCGATCGCTTCTTGGCTCGCTCGCTCTCATCCCACATTAGCTCCCTGGACCTCAATTCCCCCGCGGCCCCTCTGCAAATCCTCAATCATGAGTGGCATCAACAACCCTTTTGCTCCGTCACCGGCTTCGGTCGTGCAATCGACCGCGAACCGATTCCCCGACATCAGCAACGATCCGGCCCTTCAGCAGCAACAGCAGCAACAGCAGCAGCCACAGTACGGTCAACAACAAGCCTACCACTCACAGGGCCAACAACAACAACCGCAGCAGCAGCAACAACTCGGGTACTTGCAGACGCAGCAGACGGGTTACATGTCACAGCCACCGTCAGGGGGAGTTTACCCCACGTCGTCATTGCCGGCTTCCCCCTTTGGCGGAGCGCAACAGGCCTCGTACCAAGCGGCGTACAACAATGGTCAAGCGCAAGCGTACTCAGGATACTCTGCTCAACAGCAGCAACCTCCGCAACAGCAGCAACAATTCTCATCCGCGCCTCAAGTGTCCTTCTCCGTCTCCGATCTGGACCCGTACTCCCACCTCGGTACACTGCATCAATCGCAGATATCCCAACAACAACCTCCATCTCCATACTCGCAGCCACAACAACAGCAGCAGCAACAAGGAGGTGCGATGATGATGGGTCAAGATGGGAACATGACCTTGCCGAGTCATTTGGCCAACGTGCAACAGGTGCAAACCCATCCGAGGCAATACGTCCAGGAGAATAAAGCCATCGTCAGTAGTTACATAGCATGGTCGTCCTCATACACGGTCAGAATACTGACGATGATTTCTAATAGCTGATGACATGGAATGACTCGGCCGTGAGCGAATTATTTGGCTCTGAGAGGATCGTGAGAACCACCGAGCTCTGACTCAAAATTAACCCCACATCTTACCTTATGCAGTGGAAGCAACTCCTCGCTCGATTCGATGTACGTCTGACGTCGGATGAATCGTAGCCGGTCCTATTTGCTTGGCGTTGATATGCGTTGATGCGGCCTTTGTGCAGACACTGCGAGAGGCATGGGAAGCTCGAAAGTCGGCGGTGCAGCAAGTCGCTCTCCAAGGCGCGGACCCCATCGCCATCGAACGGCTGACCAAGGATGCAGAGAGCAACATTGGTGAGTTGTACGTTATCAGAGAAAATTTCGGCTGGCTTGCTAATGAACACGGTAATCGAGTCTGGGCAGACTCGATACACGCTTCCAAATTCCAGCTGGCCGAGGTCAAGGATACGTGGCGACAATCAGCTGACGCTGCATCGCAAGTCGTCTAAGCTCATGGCTTATACATACGTCTTCATGCTAACGCTTGGCTCCTCTTCCTTCCACTCTTCAGAAAAGCCCGGGTGCGCGAAGCTCTCAATGCAGGCCTCAACTCACTTCCAGGTAAGCCAGCCGTAGCCTTCCCTCGGTGGCCTGCCTACTGGTTGAACTTTGTTACCTGACTCTGAGCTCCTCCCCATTCAAAATAAGAATACCCCGCGCCGTTGTCGCCCGAACAAGTCGGCGGCGCGTTCCACCGCCGCGCCGAGGAGGAATATCGGAAGCAAACCATCATGTCTGGGTATCAACAACCGCAGATGACGGGGTACCCGCAACAGCAGCAACAACCGCAGCACCAAATGCAACCGCAGTATGGGATGCCAAGCCAGCGGACGGGGTACTATCCGCCGCAACAGCAGCAGCAAGCAGGGTACATGCAAACGCAACCAAGTGGATTTTATGGTGGTAGCGGTGGGGGGTATCAGCAAGGGTACTTTTGATTGATCCCCTTTGACGTTGTGGCCTTTGAATGAAGGACGTGTTGTAATCTATACAGGGGCTGCCCTCTTGTCTTTGACAAAGCATCACTTCACCTACCTTGTCGTGAGCTCGAGGACGCGACAGGATGAAACACGTTCGGCCGACGCGACGCGTTTCGGCGGAGGGACCTGAGCTTTGGCGTACGGTGCACAGGCCCTCCCCTATTACGCAGAGTGCGGAATCTCTTTCGAGGCGCGAACGTCGCGAACGGTTCCGCCGGAAAAAGTGGGCTACGGCACTAATGGTAACCAACGATTCTCTGAACCCACTGAAGGGTTGTTCTTCGACCTTTCACTACTTCTCAACTTCTACAACTTACACCTTGAACTTTGACTGAGCGCTTCTTGCATATCCATCTCTCCGCAAATGATGGTCACTTGCCCCCTCCTGACGGAAGGCCCTCCGACGCTCCTACCTCCCGTCGCGCTCCTGCCTCCTTTCCCCATCACGTCGCAGTCGAACCGACGGTGCGCAAGTTCGACGAGTCCACTGACGTCCCCAACCGAATCCCGATCCCCAACGCCAGAAGAACCACACCATGTCATGACCATCGCAACCGATCCCCCTCCTCGACAGATGGACGTAGCCATGACTTGCGTCGATGGTCGTGCGAGGCTCCTATTCCGCACCGTTCCGAACCACCTCGCGGAAGTACCCTTGGACGAAACACGTGACTTTGAAGCGCTCGGACCCACTCGACGCCCTTCGTCGTCGTCGAGCTCTTCTCATTCCTCGGAACACTCTCGTTCAATCTCCACGAGTCGAGATGCTAACATCACTTCCAAGAAACGACCGAATGTGCAGCAAGTCCCCGCCGGTGTGAATGACGAGTACTCCCTTCTTTCGTCCGATCCGACGTTTTCCAGTCCAAATCCCAAGAGTCGGATCGGTAAAAAAGCAAGGATCGCAAGATCGATTTCCGAGTCATATCTACAGGATATCAAGCATCTACAGGATATCAAGCTCAAACAAGAAGTGAGAGTGATACCTTCCTCACATCTGTCGGAGCGAATTTGATTGATTTACATTTACTCAATAATCTTCGCCGTCGGAGGAACAGGTCATCACGGCGACCCCAAGAAAGTCAAGCTTGAGATTGACCGCTCCATCGACCAAGATCATCGATCACCTTTCACACTTACTCTCCGAATCGCATCGATTACCTACGCCTTGGTTGACGATGCTCGACGTCTTGATCGAGGAAGGGAAACTGCATTTGCAAGCGGCGGAGCTGGACCCTCATAGTGACCATGGGGGCCACCACCAACCTTCAACGGGAAACAGGACGTTATGAGGATGCTCGAGGTGGCTTCGAGGCGAAAAAGGTTGATTTTTTGGGTGCGCCGAATAGGACGAGATAGCTATAGTACGTGAACACAGAAATTGGCAGTCGTGGTCAGGGAAGGATTGCCCAACAGGGGCTCGGCAGTCTCTGGAACTCACGGAGACGTGAATTTAGTGTAGGACAAGAGGTTGTTTAATATTGTTTCTTTTTTGGGCAGAATTCAAAAATATTACATATGCATAATGGTGGCTCAGATTCAGCAAGGAAGCCTGACATCCGAGGCTTGTGCGGTCAGATCAGAACGAGTTGCCGATCCAAATTTCGATCCGAGGTTGAAGCGAGTCGTCGAAGGGAGGTCCCGAATTCGAAATCGATCTCCGAGCCGAAGATCAAGCGAGAAGTCGCAGCTTGAAACTTCAAAGTTGCTCCCCCTCACGCCATCTCTCCTGACGATACATCTCTCCAACTACCTCGTCAACACTACTTTCATCAAAAATGAGCAACGACAAGAACATCTTCACTGCTTACGACGTGAGTTTCTCCCCACATTCAGAATTGAGATGGGTTCGGACCGGTGCGACGTATAATCGGCGGTGATTCGGTGCAGTCCCCGTCCGATCATTCTTCGTGAGTTGCTGTCCAAGATCTATGAATTAAGCAAGAAATGTTTGTGATTGAATAGAAATCGACCTACATCAACAAGCATACCCAACCTCAGGTCAGTCGCCCTTCTCTGACCGAGGAAGCCACTCGCCGGAACGCTCGGAGGGTGGGGCTCCGATATGACCTCATCGAGAAGCTGCGACTGACCATCTCATCCTCGGCCCAACATGCCTAGCCCGGCATGGACGAGAACATGAGTCCGCTCGCCGTTCACACCCAAGTCGAACGCTGGACGCGTGAGGGAGAACCCTACCTCGAAGAATACAAGGGATCGTCCAAGTTGGACGGCAAAGCCGCGATCATCACCGGAGGCGATAGTGGTATTGGAAGGACCGTCGCCATCTTCTTTGCCAGGTCAGTCGCTTCAAGGTTTGGTCACGATCTAGCCAGAAGACGATACCAAACTGATCGCCATCTGCGATGCACAATTTGGTCGACAGGGAAGGGGCTGACGTCACGATCAGTTACCTCAAGGAAGAGGAGCAAGAGTGAGTCGAGGGGTTGATAGGGGCTCAAAGGCATTGCGCCTCGAATTCGATCCTGTCGCTCTCTTGTTGACCTCTCGGCTTTGCTTGACTTGGATCATTACCCTCTACAGTGCGCAGAAGACCAAGAGTTTGGTTGAAGAGACCGGTCGTACCGCGTTGCTCGTCCCTGGAGACTTGCGCCAGCACTCGGACCGCGCCGAGCTCATCAAGAAACATCTCGACAAGTTCAAATACCTTGACATCCTCGTCAACAACGCGAGCAAGCAGTTCCAGTGTCAAGACATCGCCAACATTGAGATGGAAAAGGTCGAGGATACGTTCCAGACCAACATTGTGCAGATGATTGGTCTGTGCAAGGAGGCGGTGCCCAAGATGAAGTGCGGCTCGACGATCATCAACACCTCGTCGGTCGGCTTGTACCAAGGCAACCCCATCCTCGTAGACTACACCGCCACCAAGGGAGCGATTGCCGTGGGTGTTCCAAGTCATGCCTTGCAGCTATAGTCATTGTGCTAAAGTAGACCCCCATTTCATACCTATGCAGGCTTTCACGCGCTCGCTCGCTTCCCAATTGCTGTCCAAGGGCATTCGTGTCAACTCTGTTGCTCCTGGGCCGGTCTACACGCCCCTGCAGGTGCGTGCACTTCCACATCGCAATCATGTCATTACCCTTGACTGAATGAATTGCGTTGTTCGGTCCGACGTAGGCGGCGAGCATGCCGCCCGAGCAAATGGAGAACATGGGAGTCGAAGAAGTGCCGTAAGTGGTTCAAGTCCGCGGGTGACTCTTTGAAGGCGCAGCAGGTCGAAACATTGCTGACATCGTCGTCTTTTGATTCACTCTGTAGTCTCTATGGCAGGATTGCTCAACCCGCTGAACTCGGCGAGTCATACGTCTACCTCGCCACAAGCAACCTCTCTACGGGCACGATTCTGCACCCCAACAGCGGAGTAAGCCTTGTTTCACTGCAAGTCTTGGTTGAAATGCCGCTTTTGTGGACACTGATACCTCTTCCGCTCATATTTGGCAGAAATACTTCATTCCTTGATTGAGGACTCACTGGCTTTGATCTCGAACACGAGCAAACTTCGTTTGCTTTGGCGTGATGATGATGCATTTCGCACAATCGGAACCTTTTCTCCAGGCGGTGTCCATCTTTCAATAGAGATTTGAATTCCCAAATGCATGTACATACAGTTGTTCAAGAATCCAGTGTGTCCTACCTCGTGTAGTGAGCGGATCGCCGAGATAGCCCGAAGGCGCGACCGAGAAGGAGGAGGTCCGTGCGGGTGACGTTGACCGGTGGGAATCGTCTTGGGTCTTGGCTCGGCGGTCACTGTCTGTCTCGTCCGGCTGCTACGTGCATACACCACACACTCGGACATCAACATGAAGGGCGCGCTCAAGTCGATCAAGCGAGGTGGGTGCACAGTCCTGACTAGCCGTTCAGGTTCTTTGTGACTGACCAACTGCTTGTTACATCCTATCGAACCATCTCGGTCTCTGCGGCGTCACCTGCTTCACCGCCTCCCCCCGCCAACGGCTCGCCCACTACCAACTACAACTCATCCCGCCCCATGACCTCTGTCCGCTTGATTCAACACAGCCCCCCACTTGCTCACCTCCAAGGTGGGCATGGCGACGAGTAAGTCTTGAACGCAGCTCGATTCAGCGCAGGGGGAGGTGGTCATCGATGACGCTCTGAGGCTGGACGTGTCGCCCCTTTTTCTCGCTGCTGTGCCCTACCAAGCACGCCATGCTGACATTTGTGCTCTTCCTCGCAGAATCATCTGATGCTGAAACGGACGAGATTGTGCGCAAGTTCGCCGGTCTGGAGGGTACGTTTCAGTCCAATCCGGAGCGCAGCCCGAGCCGAATACTTGGAATGGTCGACTCATCCCTGAGCAATTGACTGGTTGCTCAACAGAATACACGGCCAAGATATTGAAGGACACGACTACCTTCCGCGACAACATCTCGAGTCAGTCTGTGTCGCTTTTGTCCCCACACGAGCGTCATCTCGCTGACGTGCTTTTGCCCCCATCAATTCCTTTTGATCACCCTACTATCCAGTCATGTTGACTTCCGGCGCTGGCTTTGCGACTGCGTTCACGACCTTGTTTCAACCCATCAATGACGAGGTCTCGTTGACGGTCAAGCACCCTGAATCCGCCACCACCCTGCGCAACATCTCGAGCTACCAGGAGCTCATGGCCGAGCTGAGGGACACGATCCAGCCCGAGCTCGAATTGATCGACTCGAGGGTCATCGCCCCGCTCAAGGAGTACCAGGATTTGCTCAAAAAGATCCGCAAGACCGTCACTAAGCGAGAACACAAGGTCTGTCCTCGAGGTCCCCGCTGTGTCTCCGCCTTTTAATGTCGATCAGTGCAGAAGATTCTGACCCTGATCCTTCCTCTGTCTCGAATTACTAGCTCGTCGACTATGACCGCTTCAACAATTCGTACAAAAAGCTGTCCGAGAAGAAGGAGAAATCGCTCTCGGATGAGAAGAACCTGTTCAAGCTCGAACAAGACCTCGAGCAAGCCACTCAGGAATACGAGCACTACAACGGGTGAGGATGAATTGTGCACTTCACGAGACGTGGAATAAGGCTAAACCCGACGTCGATGACCGTCATGCAGCATGCTCAAGAGCGACATCCCCCACTTCTTGAGGCTCACAACCGCCTTCATCTCGCCGATCTTCCAAACGTTCTACTTCATCAAGATCGGCATCCTCTGTAAGTGAATCGGTCGCCTAAAGCTGACGATGTGAGTGGGCGTCGACTCATCTTCGCAGCGAGGGTCTTTCACAGATACGATGCTGGACAAGATGCAAGCCTGGGGCTCTCAGCACTATGGCGACATGTCGATCCAAGGCATCGAGTCAATGCACTATGAGCGACTCGGCGACGCCGTCGAGCGACTTGACGCTCTGACCATTACAAAGCGCTACATGGGAAGCGGTGCGTAGCTCTCGTTGCTTCTGCTTTCCTCGTTCACAATAGCTGAAGATGTTTGTCGTCGCACAGCTCGTATGTTGCAACAACATCGAGAAGCCTCGGGCTCCGACACGGCGTCGACGTATTCACGCACCTCTCGAACCGGTTCCGTCGCGACGTCGTCGTACGCATCCAAGCCCCCCGCTCGTGCCGGATCGTATGGCACCACCAGTGCGGCAGCCGAAGATCCCGCCCCACCTTATTCTGCCGGAGGCGGTGCGAGCAGCGTCGTAGCGGGCAAACGAGCGGCGCCTCCACCACCAGCTCCTAAGCGACCTGGGGGACCGGCGGTCACTTACGTCACGGCGTTGTACGATTATGCTGCTACGGTCAGTCATGTTACCTCCACAGAGTTTCTTCACATTGGACTCTCGCTAACTCGCGCTCTGGCAACATCGACTTTAGGCCGAAGGAGATCTATCGTTCAATGCCGGCGATCGTATAGAGTTGGTGACCAAGACGGCGAGCACCGAAGATTGGTGGACGGGGAAGATCAACGGCCAGCAAGGCGTATTCCCTGGGTGAGTCTGCTTTTTACTATCTTGTTGCTCTGGGGTGCTTCGCAAGTGAGGGAAGGGAATCCTGACGCGTCCCGAGGTTCTCTCTCTCTTTCTCTTCTGCAGTAATTACGTACAGCTTTGATCGTTGGATCTTTTCGAGTAGTTGTCTTGGGTGACTTGGAAGTAGTCTGAGCCTTGGAATATGTCTTCGATCGCGCATCGTATGAGACCGTGCCCACAGATCCCTGTCGGCAAAGCGAGTGATTGCTCCTTGATGGGAGGCGCAGGGAGGACCCGATCAGATTGTGTAAGGAACTGGTATTGCACAAACAGACTTTGAAAACACACGAGCGGCGTGCGTGTGTGTGTGGACTCCCTCTATTGTATCGTAACGGGACCATCGGCTTCGACGTACCTATTCGTGTTCGAACAAGGAGTCAGAAGGATCAGCAGTGGTCCTATCGAGGGGCGAGGGGGGGGGCGGAGCGAGCTGATGAATGAGGACTGACTTGATAGCAGGGTTGGCCTCGAACTCGTCCTTGAGCGCGTCCGGCATGCTCGCGGCAAAACCTCTCATCGTCCTCGAGTTGTACAAATGCTTGATCCTATGAACGGACAGAGTCAAAAGAACGTCAGGGGTCCAGAGCGTACAAGGGCGGACCACAGAGGGGCGGGCGGGGCAGGGAGTCGCGCCCGCCCTCGGTGGGGCTCCGCCTGGGAGAAATGATCATCCCCTTGGCATAGTGTTGATGTAGCACAGGTGTATAAGTACTGACTCTCCACCTTGTTGTTCGACTCGTTTAGACAGTTCGGTAATATGGTCGTCGGTCGCGGTTGGGTGGTCTTCGGGCTTCTTGAAGGCGACCTGCATGCATGTTAGTCGAGCCGTGTTCGATGACGACGATGACGACGACGACGTTCAGGGTGGGTCACGAGCGGTGGACAGTTGCGACCGACGCGGCAGTAGACAGTAGCAGAAGAGGGACCATGTCAGCATTCACAGTGTAGGTGTCAGCTTGACAGTAGATGAAGGACCGACGATGTAAGCGTTCATGGTTGGTGTCTATTGGGAGTCGAGTGAACGCAGTGGTCGATGGGCAGGAGCGTAAATGAGTCGATTGGCACGACCCCGACCTGATCGCCTGGCCCAAAAGAGTCGAAATCCGGATTAGAAACCCTTGCTAACGCTTCAAGTGCCTCATTGCAGTGCTCTCAAAAGCGATGCTGCTTATCACCGGGCAATACCATTGACAACAGCGCATTGCTATACTATAGATATCTTGAAAGTTGTAGATAGCTTTTAAATAAGGAGAATAAGATCGTATAGAACAAATCCGGTTACATATTGGGACCCACATAAAAACAAATCCACAAACGACCCTATCCACAACCCCTCGACCCAAGAAAACACACACACACACACACATTATCTGTCAAGAAAATTCGGAATGCCCCCCCCCCGGTTACAATTCTATCGACCCACGTACTTGAGCTCGAGGTAGCGGAACACCGGGTACACGATCGCAGCGAAGCCACCCGAAAGCTCGAAACCAATGTCGCCACTGCAAGAGAGGAAAAGCAGTTCGTTCATGTCAGTTCAAAGTTCTAGGGTCTTAGTCCGGAAACCTCTCAATTCGGGACTTACCCAAACGGAGGAGGGCCGACCTTGGCGCCGATCGGACCAATGTACCATGTCTGCGACATGCCGAGGACCGCACCCGCGACACCGAAGCAGATGGCACCAATGGCCGCCAGGCCGATGGGAAGCTTCGAGGGGGTGTTGTACGCGTCGAGGTCGTAGCCCCTGGCGAACGAGCCTTTTCGGAAGATGAAGTGCTCCTCGAGGAGCACGACGCTGTACACAATAAGCCAGTAGGCGAGGATGACCAAGAGCGTGTCGAGCACGGACTCGAAGCTGTTCCTGCCACCGATCGCCAATCCGATGTAGATGACCGTGCCGATGATGACGAGGAACATGCGCGGAATCGACTGCGCGGCCTTGCCGAACGCCTGGAACGTCAAAGCGAACGAGTACATGTTGGGGATGTTGTTGGCGATGATCGATAGGCCGAGGATGACGAGCAAGAATCGGCCGAAGCCGCCCATGGGACCCACGAGCGGAGCACCGAGCAGGCCACCGAGGTGGTGCGATTCGTAAGCGGCCTCCCAGGTCGCCTTCTTCTGGAAGGTGGTCATCAACACCGCGCCCAAGCATTCGACAAAGATCAAAGGGAGGTTGAGACCGAGATAGGTCCACGCAAAGACCTTGGTGTTGGATGTCTCGGACGGCAGGTTGACGGTGTAGTCACTCGCGAGCGAAGTCCACCCGAGAGCGAATCCTGCGATCGTAGCACCAAACGAAAGCACTGAGGCCGCCGTCGCTGCGCCAGGAGGGCTCATTGCTGCCGTGACATGCGGGGCGGCCTGACCGAGCATGATGAGGAAGATGATGGCGACGGGGATAGAGGCGTAGCGTTCGAAGGTATGGACGATCTTGTACCCGAACAGGGCGACAAACAATGTCACGCTGGCGATGATGACGATGCCGGCGACGACCGGGAGGTTATGGGTATCGGATACGGCGGCAAGAGCTTGACCACCTAGATAGGGGGGGGGGCGGGCAATGTTCGAATCCAGGTCAGTAACTCGAGTTTTTCGAAAGAGTACGATGCGGTTGACTTACCGAAGATGGTGTTGACGACACTCCATCCGATGCACGCGATGCAGTTGAGTATGATGGGGATGTAGATACCGACAGTGCCGAACGAGTAGCGACCGATGATCATCTGGCGCAATCCGGTCGACTTGCCCCAGGTCGAGAAAATGGCGACCGGGATCGTACACAACAGGTTGAAGAAGACAATGGTCAAGCAAGCGTCGGTGAGCTCCAAGTACCAGATCGAGTTACCGAGTGTGCCGAGAGAGAAGGTCGAGATGGTCATGTTCGCCGACGCCCACAGAGCGCCGGCGTCGGATGGTCGTGCATGGTGTCGCTCATCCTCGGGGACGCGCTCGACACCTCGAACTTCGACACCAAAAGAGTCGGCCCATAGAACTGCGGCCCACATCTGAGTGTGTTATGGAGAGCATTGATATCGGCGGATTGTGGCACATCCAGTGGCGAGGGCGATAAGGGAGGAGGGGAGAAGAGAAGCCGGGGAGGAGGAAAAATACGCATCAGCTTAATTGCACTTCGAACCTCAGGACGAGTTGGGTTGGATGGCGCGTTGGACAGTGTCATGGTTTCGTAGATATGTGAGAAAATCCTCGAATCTTCGAAATTACCCCGTCCAGACTCCAAAGCTCTGGCAGCCTTCATGAGACTGCCTAAAGAACCATACGCGATAAGCCGTAGTCCCCGACGAGAAAGCCCATCTGGGTTCCCACGCCGCGCGCGCTCGGGCATGGGGCGACGGCAAGACCATGCGACCGAAATAGCCGTGGCCCGACAAGCTTAATTATGCACAGGCCGTGGATTACACTGTGGTGCGTGTGGGGGGAATGCGGAATCGTTCACGGTGGGTCGCAAGGTAAAACGCGCACGATGGAAAGGTGTACGACTCGCAACAAAACGATGCCACAACCAAAATTAGGTACATACCTTGCCAAGAATGCCGCCTTCTCGCTTGACGCCATCATCTGCAGCGACGATTTGCACCTTGGGCGACGCCGCACTGGTGTGACCAGCGCCCTTCTCCTCGTCTGCGAACTTGAGCGAGCCTTCAGAGCCAGTCGACATGGTGGCGAAGAGGAAGAGAGGACGAAGGAAGAGGGTTGCGAAAAGGGACAAGAACCCAGGGGGCGTAGAGGGACAAGGGTTTGCGAGCTGTCGAGGTGATAGAGAAGAGATAAAGAGTAGAAGGGCGAGAGATAGCGGGCCTTCGAGAAAAAGGAGTGGGAAAGGTGACGGGGACTTTGCGGAAAAAGATTCGTCTAGAATCGCGGACCCCGGTTTGATTGCCCGGACGGCGGAGGAGCAGCTCAAATCGTGGCACAACCCCGCATTATGATCGACTTATCAGCTGGTGATTCCAAACCAGTTTCGTCGGAGTCTTCCATGAGCCCGCGGTCGAGGCACAGACTGCAGGACCGCGAGACGATTCTGACGCGCGTCACCCCGTAACCCGGCCGAGACCCGGGCCGAGATAAGCCTTTGACCAATCAAAGTCACGCGACTGACCCACGAATGTTAAGGATCGCTGAGGCGATCGACTGACACTTTCCACTGCTCCAAGAGCTGATGAGCTGTCCAGATCCGAGCGTACGACATCCGCTTTGTCCGCTGTCGTCGTCGTCTCGAAGTCCGCGCCCGCTCGGCCGTCGCCGTTGTGGCGGCCTGGCCGGAGCCCACTCGGAGCCCCTGATCGCCCCAGCGCTAGGTACTCGATCCGCTGTCCCGCGCTTCTCCGCTTCATTCGCTCGCTAGAATTAGGCAAGTAGGTTCTTCTACTGACAAATTCAATTCCTACAACATTGAACAACTACTTCTCGGAAAAACTACCTGAGCTTGCAACTTGCATTGAATGCACTGCCTGCGGTACTGCTGAACCTTTAAGATACCTACTGCTGACCTTTCGAGAACTCCATAGCCTACCAACCGAACCCCGCACCCACTCCCACACCACCAGTCCACCCACAAGTCCTTGCGATGCAACTTGGCCCTACTACTACTCAGCTCGAATCATCTTCCACCGGTTCACCTCGTCTAGCCCGAACCCGTTTCTCCTTGTTCTTTTGTCTCAGCTCTTCCGGGGTCCTTCGAGGCGCGAAGCCCGCGAGGAGGGCGGCGTGCGGCCGAACAAGCACGACCCATCCATGTTGCCCTTTTGGTAGCAAGCAGGAGGGATCATCAGGCATATTCAGCAAGGTCATGACGAGATCGTAATGGGGTATATCACTCACGTTCGACGGGCAAGTAAACGGGGCGATAGGGAGGGAACCATTCCGGCTTGGCAGTCGGGTCCTCCTTGAGGTATTCGTGGAGCAACTTGAATCCTCGCTTCTGCAAATTCACAATCAGAGGGCTTAGGTAAGTAAGTGCGAGAGCTCATCACGGGGCGGAGAGATAGAAGAAAGTATAAGAGGCTTGCCTTTTCTAGATGGTTCATCATGCGGGATTCGCGTTTAAAGAACACTATAAATACAGGCGAGAAAAGGTTCAGCTTTGCTCAGTAGGAAGATTCGGATTCCTCGACCGATGAAGGACTCACTCATAGTCCATGTCCGGGCAAGGGGTGGGACATCTTCCAGGCCCTGAGCGCTTCGCTCCGCATTCATCTCTAGTCTATCTTCCTCAACGCGCTGCAGGAGGTGCTGGATGAGAATCGACGTCGCATCATACGTTTCACCCGTGGACCAGGGCACAACGACCGAGAGCAGCAACGAGGATGTAAAAATGTCCCATTCGGCCAGGATGAAGCCAACAACTTCCTTCCCTTCCCTGAGCACGACGCGCGGTCGACCGTCACGAGCCGGTTCGGGAGGGACGACGTTCTTCGAGCTCTTCCTCGGGTTCGGCGCACACGAGCGCATGCACAGGTATCTGCGCGTGTTTTGCGTAGCTTCGACGTCAACTTTGAGCAATGGATCGATCAGGTGCCATCCCTGGGTAGCCATCATCACGACCTCGTCGAACGTCTTGGCAATCGAGGACTGCTGTTCAATCACTTCAGGGATCGCAATGTTCCCGAGTAGCGTATTGGAGAAGATCCGTTGACCAATCTCGGACAGCTCCTCAGCCTCATGTTTGGGTATGTCGCGAATCGCCACGGCATCACTGTGTTCGCGGATGGGGTTCGTTGTCAGTCCCCCGCTGCGCATCGAGCAGGAGAGAATCCGACTCACTACAACATGTCCGACATTGCGCCTAAGCGCAAGTGGGAAAGCGAACACGTCTTGCGATTTCCGACAAAGAGTTGCTTGCACCTCCACTTGCCAACGCCCAGTCGCAATCCGCCCCCACCGCCGCAGTCAGCTGCAGAGTGCTCGTGATCCGGGTTAGTGCAATCCGGCAAAGAAATGAGGCGAAGCGTGAGCCAAGAACTGACAACATCTCTGATACATAGAGTCACAGTGGGAGCACACGACCTCGACATGAAAGTCGATGCGCTGCTTCTGATCGTTCGCGACGATCGCTCCCGAGGCGATGTCGCGCAGGCAAACGTCGCAACTCGTCGTTTCGAGACCGTCGCGCTTGTGCCGCTTCCGAAATGAAGCGCTGACTTTGACTGCGGGCTCAGGCGGCTCGCTCGCCAACGGTCGTCCAAACGTGTCGATCGTCGCTGAAGTCGAGCAACCTGGCGAAGGTGCGGCAGAAGAGGAAGAAAACGTAGACGTCGGTGTCTGAGTCGCGAGCTGGTCGGTTTCCTCTGCCCGCGCCGGCGAGCCATTCGAGGAGGATTCGTTCACACAGTTGATGCAGGTGTACGCAGCTCTGTGAGGAACCTTGAGCTCGGGTTCTGACCCACGGCAGATGACGCGAGCGACCGGTCTGGCGCACACCAAACAGAAGACGGAGATCTCCGAGGTGAGGCGCTTGCCCCCTTTCCTTCCCGACGGCGCGAGGACGACGACCGATGTGGGTTTGCCGCCGACTTCGTGGTAGTTTGTCTTCTCTTTCGTCTTAAGAGGGATCGCTTGCAGCTCTGTCTTGGGTTTCTTTGCAGGGTCTATGACCGCTGCGGCGGGCCGGGAAACAAGGTCGCCCATGCTCGAACGGGGCAAGTCAGCTCCCGCGGCGAGCTCGACCGCATCTTGGGGGAGCGCGCCGGACTTGTGGTTCGTCTGATATGTCGCTTGACTATTCGGGACGGTCGATGTCGGCGAAGGGACATGGGAGATGGGTGAATTTGAACCCGATTCGGATCGGCGTTGGTTCGAGTGCTGCATGCGACCGACGTTCTCATCGGAAACGAGAGCACCTCGACCTTCTTCACCAGACGATGCTGCTCGAGCTATCATGGACTGCATCAAGCCGATATGGGAGCAGAAAGTAACTTCAGTGAGCGCTCAAGGTACAACACATTGGCGGCAGTGTGGCGCGAGTCAAACACCAACCGAGGTCCGGGAGCTTACACTGAGGCCAACACGGGCCGCCGACGGGTGGCCCATCGCGTCGAAGTGAACAGAAGAGGAAGAGGTTGCCGTCGAGCGAAGGCTTAGGTGCGCATTCGCACCGTTCATTGCGTCGGAGGAACCATTCGCGTGCTGCGGATAGTCGACCAAGGCCGGTTGGGGTTCCCACTGCTGAAGAGGGGTCGAATACGACGCTGGCGCACGAAAGTGATCGAGCATTGAAGATGAGTCGATAAGAGTTATGTCGTGCCCGTTTGTATTGGCTTCGGATCTGTAGTGAGGTGGCATGGCTCGCGCGTGGTCTTGCAGGCTGTCAGATGTCTCAGGGTCAAGAAGCGGCGAAGGCTCGTATCGACCCAGCGCGAGGAGACGATGCCGCGGGTCCGAAGCCAGACCCGACGAATGCCTAAACAGGCCCTGTTGCTGTTGCTGCTGCTGCTGCTGTTGCTGGTACTGGATCCAGTCATTCGGATTGTCAAACTGGCTCGGATGGTACCTTTGGGCGCCCTGAGGGACCGATGGCGACATCCAGCCTGGCTGAGCTTCGACCACAGGGGTCGGATGAGGATAAGGGTATGGCACTGCGGACGGCGGGGGCATCGGGACCGCGGCATGCATCGAGTACGAGTCCGTGTGCTGTGGGTTTGCCGGAGGTGACGCATAGTTCGATGTCACGGGCGATACTGTTGATAATGACTGATTCGGGGGCCCGGCCGCATCCACCTCGGACCAGGTTAGAGCACTTCGGTTCAACCACTGGTCGGCGGCGCTCTCGTGGCTCAGATATCGCGGAGGCATTGGCCGAGGCAGTGCGGTGCCGGCGACCTCGAACTCAAGTGTAGGACGTGTAGCAAGGTACGAGTCGTAGTGAAGTGCCGCTGCCGGCTGCAGCGGTTGCGTATGGCTGTTGAATAATCTTGCACGCGGGTCGTCAAAATTCGCCGAGTCAAGGTTGGGCGACACGCCGGCATCGTACTCATGGGATCGAGTCATCGAGGGATGGAGTGCATGCCCTCGCGCAGGTCCAGAGTAGTCATGTAACGGATCGGACGGGTACGATGGTGGACCGTTTGAAGCCATGTCCAATTGATCATCGTTGTGATGATCGGGTGCGGAGTAATGCGCGGCGGTCGCAAAGGGCGTTGGCGCACTCGGCCCTCGGGGTCGGGACTCGACTTCCGACGACAGCGAGGTCGCTGGAGCGAATGAGAAGGAATCGAGATACGCCTCGGCATTAGCGATTGCTCGGGTCGAGTGACGGGCTTCAATAACCTATTTTTGGACAGTTCACGAAATCGCATGCAAAAAAAATCAAAAGTTTAGAAGCCGATTCTGGTAGGCACCATTTGGTGTATCGCAGCCGACGGCCGCTCGCCGTCGTCTTCGTCAGGAGTGACACCCGAGGACCGCGTGCCGGCTCGTCCGAAAGTGCTCTGAAGCCTCTGGTGCGCGGGACGGGTTTCGGGCATCCAGCCTGTCGTGGGGACGAAACGCCTTCGGGCGAGGACGAGTGAGAACACAGAGAGAGAGAGAAGATGTCGAGGGACACGTACAGCTTCACGGCGTTGCCTCTGCAAAACGAACACAATGCATCGAATGTTCAGTCCCCGCAGGTGGACGAAGCATTGCATTAGTGAGACGCCCTTCGGAATCGATTATCGGGACTGGTCGCGCGGCTCACCTGCTGATAGATCTCGGGCCACGAGTCAACCAGCTCGCCGACGCGGGTCCATACTTCATCGCCAGCAATGGACGAGACCGCCGCCGTCGAATTGGGATCGACGGCGCCTGTCATCCCGCTGACCTTACTCTGTAGTAGGCTGCTGCGGATGGTGCAGAGGGTCGAGGTCGGAAAGCAGGACGCGCCCGACGACGACGTCGTCGGAAGCAGGCGCAAAGGACGGCGCCGACTGAATGAGTGAGTACGCGCTCGCTCACTGTCAGTCGGTTCGGATGGCAGCCCTGAGCCCACACGGGTACGGATAGAACGTCGTCGGAAGACTGTTAGATAGCAAGGCCAAGCCTATTATGTCTCTGTTGTTCCCTTCCCCGAGAGAGAGCGTAGGGGTGTAATTGTTGGACGGTGGGGTGAAAGAGACCGGAGCCGAATCACGGGGTTGAAGTTGGACCTTTAAGCCCGCCCGATGCAGAGCCACACAGAGGCAGCGGCGGCGTCTGTGACATGGAAGACTTGGAAGCCCGCCGACGCCCTGGCGCCACGATTGCCCTTGCCCTGATTTTTTTTGATCGGCGCGTCCCGAGTCGACGGAACGTTGGCGCCGACGGGTGACTCGGGGCCTGAAATTCGATCAAGCACGGTGATCCTTGAGCATCACAAGCTGTGAGCAAGTATCATGATCGCCCAGCCCGTTTGTAAGCATCACGAGGGGGTTTTCCGTGTCACTGCCATTCACCGATGCCGGACAAAAACAAGCTCTGCGCACGGACACCGGACATTTTCAGGGCGGGCTACCGGCGAAACCGAATTCAATATAGGTGTCGCACATTCCGAGGTAGGGAGGGATCCCTTAAAGCGATGCAGATTCACAGAATCAGCTTGTCACAGTATTGCATGATACCCAACGTCCTTTCTTTGGTACATTATCGACCTTTCTGCCCGATCACAGGCAGTCGTGCGATGCAAAAGCATCAACGACCTCCAACTTCTGACCGCCGACTTGAGAGTGAGAATTTATAGATTTCAGCTAGTCTACACAGAAGCTTCTCTTCGTATTCGGATCGGCAAAGAAGGAAATCCGAAAGCTGGGGAAAAAAAGTCTCTCTCAAATCTTCCCGTCGGCAGGACGGTTCCTTAAGTTTAAACACCTCGGAGAAAGGGTTAAGGCTTTGATTTAAAGAAAGAGAGAGAGAGAAGAGGGTAAAAGAAGTGAGACTTGGAAAGGATCGGCGTCTTTCGAGCTTCGAGCCCGCGCCGCCTTCCATTGGGACGCCGACGTCGACAGCCAAAGTTCCAACCAATTGCTCGAGCGCGCTCGAGCTTCCGCATCCTGCACCGCGGATCGCCTCGCACGCGAGCGCTCGGAGGTCTTTAAGGGTCTTTGAAGCAACCAGATGATCATGAGAAACCTGTGTTTTGATGAAAATCGGTGGTTCCTACTCTCTTTCGAACCACGACTACGAAATCAGAACCTTGAAAGCGCTGCTCGGACATTGTGATCGACGAGGTGTTCATCCGACGAGTCGAGCTTTCGATGATGAGCGCTCTGTACGCTAGAAGAGTTCATGATTTCGGTGTTGGACATTTCTAGGTCGTAAGACGGAACCGATAATGACATACATTACCTCATCTACGTGACTTGAGTCAATGCCTTCCTTTTTTTACCAGAGCAAACCCAACGCCGATCGCGATTGCTGAAAGATCACCTCGGGTCAGCTATAGCTAGCTATCGGACCTTCATCGACTATCGATCTGCCTGTATTCGAGCTTCAAGCCCGCCCGCTTCAAGACCTCTTCAGATCAGTATTCAACAAAGACAGGAAAGAAATTGTTACGGAAGAGAAGGAATCAAGAAAAAACGTAGCCTCGTCCATTTTTGCCCCAAAAATCGATCGACCGTACGACCATGCACACACAGTACACAAGTTCAACTCAAAAAGATCAAAAGGGAATTAGCGACCAAATATAAATTCTACACCCACACACACAAAAAAAAAAAAAAAAAAAAAAAAAAACATCAGAAAACAACTACGCAACACCCAGCCTCACATTCCTTCCTCGACCATCGACTCCTTCTATCAAGCAGCCCAAGCATGACTGATCAAGCGTTGTGTCGCCAACAGACCATAGTACTTGACGTCCGGGTCGGCATGGTTCATCAATTCCATCACTCGTCCTTTGGCGCCTAGTGAGTCGAGAGATCTGTGCAGGATGGAGCGGTGATGAGCCTTCATCCTACAGTACTTGAGAGAAAGGTATTTTCAGCTCACTTCTTGCCTGTATCGCAGAACTTGACATATTGGGCAATATCATTGGCCGCGACGGCGAGCACGAGCGGATCCTTTGCCGTGGTGAGCACATTGACGAGCGCTCTGATTGGGAACCAATTCCCCATCGATTCAGCAACATGCGATAGAACGATATTCACCTTCTATAAACCTACTTGAGCAATTCCCGATCCTTATCATTGAGCTTGGCGGCGTTGTCACGCCAAAAGTCGTCGTTCTTATGCGGTGGTGTCCACGACAATTGCCCCGACTGCACCTCGGACTTGTACTCGTCGAACGTACTGTACCACAAAGAACCAATGTTATTAACTTCCTCGTACTTCAACTTCGCACCTAAACGACTTTTTTCGAGCCCAACTCACGTCAATTCTTCAAAGCTCTTTGTCAATTCCTCAACGAGGAACTCGACGTCTTCCTTGATCTCGTCATCGGACCATTTACGACTCGCCAACGTCTTGACGAACGGCAACAACTTGGCGACCAACATGGCCGGCAAATTCTCCGCGGGGGCTTTGGTGACCAAGTTGCGGAAGGCGGCAACGACGATGCGGATCACTTTCTCCTTCAGAGCTTGTCGCGCCAGGTCGGCGAGCAAGGGGATGATGTTGTAGCGACTGTGGCATGGGAAGACCGCTGGGAATCAGTTCCTCTATCGATTCCGAACCTTTCCTTGAACTTCGAACCCACGCATTGATCTGTTCTGCGATCGGCGTATCGAACGTCAATAGCCAGAAGCAGAACCCAAGTTGGTACTGCATCTGCGCGGACGGGTTCGTCCTCAAGAGTTGTACGAGCCTGTGACGATGACGTCATAACAAAAGCCGTTTATCAGCATCCACCAGCATCCACATCTCACTAGACCTCAGTTCCACTTCTTCCACCGACCCTTCGATAGTTTTGGATGTCTCGGCGCCTTCCTTCGCATCGGCCTGCCACGCCGCCGTTCGAACCTTCTCGATCCTCAATGCGCTGCCGAGGCATTGCACGCCGACGTCCTGTGCTTCCGAGTCTGCCGGATTACCTGTCGGAATCAATCAGCCCCATGGAATGTCAGTCCTCCGGCTTCATCTCCTGATTCGGAAGCACAAGGACGAACGGATGAGCGCCGACAGAGCAGCCAAGACTTTGGTGACGACCGCGTCCGGCGGGTTGGGATCGCCACTGATGACGGTGGAAATGACGGCCGCGGACTTGGAGCGCACGAAATCGTCTTGCGAGTCGAGGTGTCTGAAAAAGGATGGGAAACAGGGAAAGGCATGGTGGGCGGGGTGCGTCAGGGTCGGGCTCCGCATCTCGAGCGTCAGTCAAAGAGGTGCGACGCGTACTTGAGGAGAGGGGAGTAAGGGTCACTTTGGGAGAGGAATAAGGGGATTCGATCATCTTTGTCTGTAGTCGAAGAGAAATGCAATGATTTAGCAAATCGGCTTGAGGCTACAGTCGTGGTGGTGGTGGTGGGTAGATCCGGGAGTACGACTGACCGTTGAGAAAGTCGGCAACGAGTACGAGGATGTATTGCAGCGTATCGTTCCTCGACAACTTGCTTAAGAGCCTCACGTACAAATCCGCGTACGTGTCGGCCTCCTGTATAGGGCAATGTGACGAGTAGATCCGTAAGCTTCTCATTATCGCGGGGTATCGGGCGGCGGTGTTGGAGCGAGCCAGCATGGATAGCAGGCGACTCACAGCTTGCAAAGTGGACTCGGCTTGAGCTTTCCCACCTGCGACACGTTGGATCAAAGCAACGTCGTCCTGACTGAGCAAACCGGCGCGTTGGTAGCCCTGCAAGGAAGATCCAACCCCAACGACACAGGCGGTCGATGACGACGACCACCCAGCAACGACGACGACGACGGTCCGCCCCGATAGAATCGAGATGGAGTACTTGGGTCAGCTCTCGAATCATGTGGGGCGTGAGGGGGGAGATGAATGGACTTACCTCCCATGGGATCGCTTTGCTTCGGATCTTGAGTGACCGATCGCTGAGGTAGACGTTGCTGATCATCTTGCCGAGTGAGCACTGAGCGAGCAACCGGCGGAGCAAGAGCCAAAGAGCGTCGTTACGCCATTCTGCGCCGGTTAGTAGTGGTCCCGAGTCGCGCCAAAGCACCAGTACTAACTTCAATTGAGGCATCTCGACACGACTTTCACCGACAAAATGCGCAACTCAGCACTAGGCTAGTGGGACAACATGACAAGTTTGATTACCCTAACTTCGCAGGTCCAAACGTTCAAAGCTCTAAGAAACATGCATACTTCTTCTCCTCGCCAACGTAAAACCCACGACGAGCGCGGCGACGGCCATCAAAGCACTCGCATTGAACGCGGCGCGAAAGCACTCCTTGCCCAACAAACACAAATGCGAATGATCGACCTCTCCCCCTGCTCTCATGACCAAGCCCAAGGATCGGGAGAGGAGATGCGAAGTCGATCCCGATCCCAATCCGGATTCCGAGTCGTCGTGGCCTTTGGAATGGTCGACGTTGGCATCGTAGAGGATCCCGAAGAGGCCGTTGAGGAGATTCCCGAAGACCGAGGGAGCGAGGGTGAGCAAGCCATTGTTGGTCGCGAACGATCGTACGCCGAAGCGTTCGAGGCACACGATGGGCGAGAGAGCGAACATCGCACCATACGCGAAACTGAGCAGGATCCCAAACGAGAAGTCAGTCTTTGGACGGTCTCGATCGGCATGCCAAAGAAGAAACCTACCCTGTCAGAGCCGTAGGGAGCAAGAGAGATTCCACTCCGTCGGCACCTCTAGCAAAGAGCTGAGAGATGACAAACAACGACGCCGTCGGGACTAATTTTTTCAGTTCGAATCGGCGTTCGGCAGATCAGCATCTGTACCGGTCGTTCGAGACTGGAGCAGTACTGCTGATTGAACCGACTCACCATACCACCAAATCCTCTGGAATCGATACTCGAGCGCGACGTGGTGCGTAAAAAAATCCGCCGAAAATCCAGCGGCTAATCGACCGACGCAGTTGCAAATCGAAAGGAGCGAGACGAGATGTGCCTGTGCAGACAGAAATTTATCTTCGTCGTCAGTCCGTTGGCACACCCTCCGATGCGGCGAGGAAACTCACCTGAGACGCTGCGACTGTTCTTGGCTTTTCACTAATCAAGAACGTCGCCACTTGTGTTCCAATGTTGTTGATGACTGCCCAAGACGAGCCTTCATCAGTTACCCCCACATTGTCCAAACTCGAATTAAAGCAAAGAAAAAGCCCCTCTGAACTCACACATCAACCCAATCCCTGCACACAGCCCCAAATATGTGAAGCACAGCCAGAAATCTAACGTCGACAACAAGGTTCTAAAATCTGTATCGACCATGGCCGGATCACGACCGTGCTTGCCCGTCCGAGGACTACGACTCCTACTCCTACTCCGACTCCGACTCGATCCAAGCGCGCTCCTTCTCCCAACAATGGTGGGTTCATCCGTGCTAGATTCGTATTCGTCCCCCGAGGAAGAGGAAGAATCGTCCAGTTGGACGGGTGAGATGGAGCGATGGCTTGTTGCGGCGTTGGGGTGTTCGTCAAAGGAGGGAACGGGTATAGGGGCGCTGATGCCGTCAATGGGCAGGTAGTCGTTTTGCCGGGATACGGCGGGTACGACGCCGTTGCGGATGAAGAGGGTGCCCAACAGCATCGAGGATGTGCATCCTACAACGAGGACGGTCAGAAAGGACGATGTTGGGTCGGTGCTGGAGGTTAGAAAGGAGGCGTGGGAGAGGGTCGAGTCTGTGAAAGGCATCGAAGAGGTATTGTGAGTCTCTTACGGGTCAAAGATTATCCCACCACTCCAATGCGCTCGTACTCACAAAAGAAGGCACTCAAGCCAAAACAGGACACGACAGCGGCGATGGAGCTCCCTCTGCGTTGTGGTGAGAAAGCTTTGCTCGTGCCATTGACGGCACTCGACAAGCCGGCCGAGGACCCAATCCCGGTCGCCAATTCGGCGAGAGCGAGTCCCGTAATACCCAAGGAGGCGAACAGACCGCTGTCTCCGCCTGCGTAGATGGCTTTGACATAGGAATCTGTTGGGGCGCGGCGCAGGGGCTCGTCAGAGGTCCGCTAATTCAGCTTCAGTGAGGGACGAGCGGAGCTTGATACTCACATCCGACGAGCAGACAGATGGCGGCGAGGAACAAAGGCAGCCTTGGCCCTTTTCGATCGACGATGATCCCGAGGAAAGGACCACTCAGATATACACCTGCAGATGATGATCGCGTCCGTCGGCGTTAGTGGCTGGCCGGAGGTGAAGAAAGCGAGACACTCGGGGTGATTGGGCTGAGGACTGACCTGCATTACCACTGGCTCCGATGATGTTGAGCTGCTTCGAATTGAGATGCAGCCTCGAAGCGAGTTGGGGCGCATAGAGCGAGTAGATGTAGTTGGTGCCCGAGGAGAGCGACACGATCATGGCGCTGACGAGCAGCAGTCGTTGAACAGAGGCGATGGCCATGTGATGGTGGTAGTGGTGGTGGTAGCAAGTGCTCAGAGAGTGGTGATGTGTTGCACGATGCGGTTCGTCACCTGTCACTTGTCGCTTGTTCCTGGGGTTGCTCGAGGTGGACCTTTACGAGGCGCGGGATGTTGGGACGTGCCTCGACGTGACAAACGGAAACCGTCGCCGTGAAAGCGCGCGAGACACGTGGAGGCTGAGCTGAGTGGAGCTGCCTCAGTTTGAGCCTGTGCAGTCAGGAGCGGTGAGACTCCTGGCTGATGGTGGTTGTACGTCGTACGAACTCAACCTCGACCTTGAACCTCAAGCGCTGGACGTGCTCCGCAACAACAAGCCCAAGTTGAACGTAGAGCTGAAAATAGGCGCTCACTTGACTCGGGCTCTCCGCTCGGACGGCAGCCTCCTCTTCCCGAGTCGTCGTCGTCGTGGCGCGCCGCTCTCGTTTCGCTCTCCTCTCTGCAACCTTGCCGACGTTGCCCTCTTCACCTGCACACCTCCCCACGAGCCCCACCGCCGCGTCAAGTGCTCTAACCCGGATGAGGGTCGGACTAGGAGCTAGGGCACCTCCACCCGATCGACGTGTTGATGCGTTGCACACGACAAGAGCAACCCCGGTCGACCTCCTGAGGCCGGTCGCACGAGCAGCTGCCGATCCCGCTGCCGGGGCCGGTGTCGACGACCACGCCAACTTCCGCCTCCCAACCGCTGCTGAGCTCTACATCTCCGACTTGCCCGGACTACGTCAGTCAGCTCACTTTGCTCTCTAGACTGTTCGCTCCCCAGCTGATCCCGTTGAACGTGTGCCCACCAGCCTCGGACGAGACCACCAGCTTGTTCGGGGGCACTCTACCGGCCACAGCCGCGACTTCGTCGACCTCGACCGACAACCCGGATGCGCACCTCTACTTCCTCATGGCCCAACCGAGGCACATACCCAACCGACATCGACTCATCATCTGGTTCAATGGTGGGCCAGGCTGCAGTTCGTTCGATGGAGCGTCAGTCCACGAAGCAACGCCTTAAAGCCTCCCGAACTCGTGTGTCGCTCACCCTCGTGATGTTCATGCAGTTTCATTGAGAATGGTCCTTTACGAGTCAACAAGGACGGAAAGACGTTGCAGCGGGCCATGTCGAGCTGGAACGAATATGCGACTGTCATATTCCGTCAGTACCCCTTTTCTCTCAGGTTTTTCATCCCCCACATCGACTCGATTCGCGCGACGGGGCCACACGCTTCACCCATCCTCATGTGACTCAAGGATAGCAGCTGACCGATGACACTGCTGCCATGACCCACAGTCGACCAGCCGGCAGGAACAGGTTTCTCGTACGCCTCCTCCGACTTTGTCACGGAGTTCGACACCGCCGCGGACCAAGTCGTCGAATTCCTCATCAACCTCGACTCGATTTTTCCCGAGCTTTCGACCATGGACACCTATCTCGCGGGAGAATCCTACGCGGGTCAATACATCCCTTACATCGCTTCGGCAATTCTCGAAACGACGCGCATCAAGATCCCTCTCAAAGGTCTCGTCATGGGGAATGGGTGGTACTCGCCCAAGGATCAATACCCGGCTTATCTCGATTGTTTGGTCGATCGCAAGCTGATCTCCAAGGGAAGCACGGTGTACAAGAACATTGAGAAGGCAACTGAAGAATGTTTGGTCGCTTTGAAAGAGATCGAGAAAAAGGATCCGCAGATGAAAGGCTCGGCCGTGGTCGGGACTTGCGAACAAATCTTGAATGCCATCACCGAGGGGACCAAGAAGGAGTCAGTTGAAGACATCCGTGTGGTTTATTGGGTATGCCACGCTGACTTTGCTTTATTTCCCTCTCTCGGCAGTGAATTGTGTCTCAATCAGTCAGTCTCACACCTTGGACTCCTGAAGCCGACAAAGTTGCTAACAAAGGTTCGCTACACCCGCCCCAGATACGACACCTCATTGCACAACAAGTGCGGAGCGGAATGGCCCCCCGAGGTCACCCAACTTCAACGCTACTTACGAGTTGAGTCTTGATACCCTAAATCAGAAGCGAGGACCTTTCCTCAATCGGCGGATCGACTGACGTCCCCCCCTTCGCACAAACCCAAAACAGCAACCTAAAGTCGTCTCGGCTCTGCACGCCCTGAAAGGAGCAAGATGGTCGCAATGTTCGTCGGCGGTCGGGTCGAGGTTCTGGGCTTCGAAATCGGTGCCTTCGGTCGCGTTGTTGCCCAAGTTGTTGGACGAGGAGATCCCGTGGGTCTTTCTAGGACTTTGGTGGCCTCGGATGAAGCTTGAGAGGATGGGTGGTCCCGGTACTGACCAGACATTTTTGGCTCGTGCGGCCTTGTTTAGGATCCTCTTGTATTCTGGGGATAGGGATTTAATGTGTTGCGGGTTGGGTGTGGAGAGGATGATTGAAGGACTCGAATGGGGAGGATTCAAAGGCTTCGTGAGTCGGGACAGAAAAAGGCTTAGAAGATTACGGGCTTCGGAATGGCTGACTGAGTCTGTGGTATAGAACGATGCCCCAGCACTCGATTGGACGGTAGATGGACGATTAGCGGGAAGTTGGAAATCAGCGAGGGGTTTGACCTTCGTCAACGTTTTGGACGCTTCACATAGTCAGTACCCGGGTTGAAGTTGATCGAGGTTTGTGAAGGAAATAAGTAGAATGACTCATTCCGTTCCATACCCCCTTTTTTTTTTTTTTTTTTTTTTTTTTTTTGCAGTGGTCCCTCGAGATCAGCCTCTGGCGGCTCACGACATGATACGTACGTATCCTGAACAGCTCCGCAAACCAATCTATCCCATTCCCTAATTTTTCAACCCCCTTTTCAACGACGAACAGTCCGTTTTATGCGCGTCGACACCCTGCACGCCGCCGGCGCCGCCGCTCGGGTCCCCTCCCACATCCAAGGCAGCTCCGAACAGGGCGATACCGTATTAGGCGTCACGACACCCGAGGGGGAAACGCTCGTCGATGTCGTCCCCCTTGATCCTGATTCACCTTTATTGGAACGTCCTCCAGGGAGTGTAGGGAACGTCCAAGGTGGGGAAGGGGTAGGGTCGTCAGTGCCTGGAGGTTCGGGGTTAGGGGGTGCGATGGAGGGAGGGACGGCATTGGGCAAAGGTGGATTGGGGCAAGTGATGGGTGGGATTGGTGGTGGTGGTGCATTGACGGCGAAACAACATGAAGCGCTGTACGGACCTCGTAGGACGTTGGTCCTCGTCGTTTTCTTGGTCGTTGGTGGGTTAGGGATGTGGGCTTGGTTGCGGTGGAGGAGGAAGAGGAGGATAGCGCGAAGGATCGGGAAAGGCAAGGGGAGGGAAAAAAGGGGTTCGGGTGATTATGTGAGATTGGGGGAGAGGAGGAGGGGGAGAGGAGGGAGTATTAGGTTGGATGAGGAGGAGACGATGAGGGGAAGGGAATTCGAAGGGAAAAAGGAGGATCGGATTGGGTTCGGGGTACCGAGTCGGAGTAGTGGTGGTGAGGGTGCTTCTTCTTCGGAGAGGAGGCATGGAAACTTGGCGATTGATACGAGACAGGTATTTGATATTGGGGAGGAAGATGAAGAAGAGGAGGAGGAAGGAGAGGAAGGTGATGATCATGAGGAAGAGGAAGAGGTGTTGGGTGATTTGGGTGCTAGTCCCGGGAGAACGAGAAGAAGGAGGGAGTGAAAAAAGGGGAACTGGGTTGAGAACCCTGGTGAGGATATGGTCTGATCCTCTTCCTTCCTTTCCTTCCAAGAGATCGAAACAAGGCTTTCATATCATATCAGGACGGGCTGTTTTGGGGGATTTTTTTTTTCACTTGTTGTAATATCGAATGAGTCATCTAGTGTACACGATCTCGTGTAGCGTGAGCTCGGGAAGTGTTCCAACAGCGCGGTCACTTGCCTTGATCGAGATCAATGACACCCATGTTCTGGGTGTGCTCCCACCGAGGGACGAGACGACACTTTTACATAAGTTGAATGACGTTCGAAACAACCACTCCAACCCATTGTGAGCGAAACTCCTTTCCCTATGGCCTACGAGCGCGGCCACTCGCGCTCTGATCAAAAGCTTCAAACGACCCTCTCGTCTCATCCCCCCCACCTCTCTCTCTGTCTCAATCGACGCGAAAGCATAAACAAAAAACGAATAAAGCACATTTGATGGGGATTCCACACTCTTTCACACACACAAAAAAAAACAAGAAAAGAAAAGAAAAAAAAAAAAAAACCCCTTCTCCTTCTTGCCCCTCTCACTCCACTCCACTCCCCGAGTCCCACGTCCAACAATCCAATCTCACATCACTTCCAATTTCGCATCCTTGTCCTAACAACCCCCCCAAAGAAGAAACCCCACTGCACAATCCTCCAAGTCCTTCATCAACCAAAGATGTGAACTTTCCACCCTCCCCCTTTTGTTGCCCAACCCACGTTTTTCGTCGAGTCGTTTGCATTCCTCCTCATCAATCGGACCAGTCGAGGAGGTCGGTCTTGCGCGTTCCAAGGAAACAAGACATCCAAACAATCAAAAAAAGACGGCTCTACGGATCGAGGGTTTTTGTCCTCCCCCCGTGTGGTGTCGTTCTTGAAAGACGAAGGCGGAGAATAGGTGGAAACGGTTTTGGTCGGGATTCATTAGGAAGGAAAATGCATTTTCACGGGATGAAAGGTAATGGTGGTGGTTTTCTGGGGTGTGGGGTCTTGGTCGTCAAAAAAAAAGGGGGGGGAAAGGTCGGAGATGAAAGTTGTGGTTGAAAAAAGGAGGAACGAAAGCGAGACGAAAAAGAAGTCGAGGCGAGAAATTCGGAAGGGGTTTTCTTTTTTTTTCGTTGTTTTTGTTTTTGTTTTGTTTGGCTAGTAGGTGATCCACATCTTTTTTGTTTCGACTGCGTATGCGTGAAGGGGGGGTTTAACGGTTCTGTTGGGTGTTGGGTGGGGACGATGAGGTCAGCATGAGGTTATTAGAGGAGCCACCAGATGAGTCTAAGCCCTCACCTTGACGAAGCCGATTTGGTCGGAGCGTTCTCGGAAGCACTGTCGAGGGACGTAGCGTGATTGGGTTCAGGAAAATGATTGCATCTGGGATCTGGCGAAGTGGATCGAGTACTCACTTGACGGCAGATGTTGATGCCGTACTTGCGGATGAGACCGGCGGGGTGGGTGCAGACGCGGCTATTTCACCACCAAAAAAAAGAAAAAGGGGGGGGGGGGGTCATTCGCAGGTCATCATTGGAAGGAGTCAATACAGTGCGAGGGCGATGGAATGATATGGTAGCCTCTGATGTAGTCGTAGTCTTTCATAAGTCGTCGTGTGGGTCGCAGTGTAGGTATTCTGTCGTGGGTGTGCGATGGGGCGTCGAATGCGTCCTTGAGCCCATCACTTGGGCCGAGCCGAGCCAAGCCCAGCTGAGCCGACCGCTGGCTTGAGGCGCAGGTGAGCCAATCGGCCCATCGCACACCCGCACCAGCGCACGTCGCACACCACCACCCAGTATGTCCGAACCCCCTCCTCCCACGCGTCACACCTCCAAGTCCAACGGCGTGCAGCAATCGTCCAGAGGTGTATCATGTCGGATCGTAGTCGTTGGTCGTTGGCGAAGGCGTGGATGCTGCGGGGTGCAACGGGGCGTGGGCGTGCATGGCGGCGACGACTCGCGAGCGCCTCTAGCGGCGCGGGACGGGATCGTGAAGACGTAGGCCGTTCGTCGTCGATTCTCTCGCCGCCGCCTCTACGAACAAGCCTGTGCAAGCAAACACTTACCAGCCGCGCGAGCCCTTGCCGTACGTTCGCGGGTGCGAGAACCAAACAGCTGCGTGTGCCATGATGAACGTGTAGGGGGTGCAGGAGAAGGGGAAGGAGAGAGGCTTGTGCCCAAAGACGGCGGGCGGTGTCTTTTTGCCTTGCGCTGCTGGGCTTGCTGCCTGGGTGTGGGCACGCGCGTGTGGAGAGCGTAGGCGTAGGCGTAGGCGCCGGCCCACAGCCAAACGGCCCCCAAAAAACCTTGAAAAAAGGCGCGCGTGAGCGTAGGCGTAGGCTCCATCCAGCGCAGGCGCCGGCGCGGGCTTGCGATGGGCTGGGCGGCGCCCAATTTCCCGTGTGGGTGGTCGTCGAAACGGCGGGGCTCTTTTCTCTCGCCTCTTTGCACACGTCAAGCAAAAGTCAGTTCCCTTACAACCACACTCGCTGGACCTACTTGACCCCTTGTCCCCTTGGAGACTGACCCCCCCATTCATTCCTTCCTTCCTTGCCTCACCTCTTAGATGGGAATGTGAGTCACTTTCTGAGGACGGTCTTCAAACGAGGACGACGAGCTACGAGCGAGCGCGGAGGAGGAGGGGGGGGGGTGGATGATGCTGACCTCACCCTCGTTTACCTTGCATTGCAGTACACGGGATTCGCGCCACAAGCGCTCGCACACGGTAAGTTTCCAGCTTTGTTCATTACATTACATTCGTCCCAGGCGACGACGACGAGGAGGAGGAGGAGAGGAGGAGGACGTCGAGGTGTGACCGTCCGCCCTGCGAACGACGCAAATCGGCCCTGCGCTCCTGGGCCTAGCGCCTGCCTGCCTGCCTACGAGTCGCGCGAGCTGGGAGGCCTCAGTTGCGCGCGCCCACCGCCGTGCACCGACGCGGATGCTGAACACCACGCCTCTTTGGTCTCTTCTAGGGTGCCCAACGTGCGCAATACCGCAAGAAGAGAAAGTTCGAGTTGGGCCGTCAACCGGCCATGACCAAGTTGGGCGCCAAGCGCATCCACACCGTTCGCACCCGTGGCGGCAACACCAAGCACCGTGCGCTCCGTCTCGAGTCGGGCAACTTTTGTTGGCCCTCCGAGCACACGACCCGCAAGACGCGTATCATCGGTGTCGTGTACAACGCGTCCAACAACGAGCTCGTGCGCACCAACACGATCGTCAAATCCGCCATCGTCCAGATCGACGCCGCCCCCTTCCGTCAATGGTACGAGGCGCACTACGCCCAACCGGTGACCAAGAAGGGCCTCAAGAAGGACGCTTCCGGTGCGGCCGTCGTCGAAGGCGCCAAGGCCAAGACGCAATCGTCGCACGTCAAGCGTGCGTTGGCCGAACGACAAAAGCATGCCAAGATCGACCCTTTGCTCGAATCGCAGTTCCAGGCCGGTCGCCTGTACGCTTCCATCTCGTCCCGCCCCGGTCAATCCGGTCGCGCCGATGGTTACATCCTCGAGGGCAAGGAGTTGGAATTCTACATCCGAAGGTGAGCACTCACTTGTTTGAGCAGCGCGCTCTTTTTACGGGTGGCGCACCCGAGGCCGATCGCTGACCCCCCCATCATCTTGATTTGACGACCGACCCACCAGGCTCCGCGTTGGAAAGGCCAAGCACGCCGCGTAAATTGAGAAATGAGGAAGGAAGGGAAGGGGATGCTATGCAGAAGGGGGATTTTACGCAAAGCGGAACAAGATGACCATGAACGACCCACCCAGCCTACCCATCCCATCTGCACACCATCTTTCAAAACGCTCGACTTGCGTTGAGGGTTTTTCTTTTTCTTTTGTGGGCCAGGACGGGAAAGGTTTTCTACTTCTCTCCTTTTGCTTTCATTCCATCTTTGTTTTGGTTTCTTGACCTAGGGCTCCCCCGTGTGCTTCTTTTCAATGCTTCGTGTCGGCCTTTTCCCCCCCCTTTCTTTTTTGTTCCTCTTCCCTACCTTGCAATCCCAACCACGACCCAGAGATACAAAACAAAAAGGGAAAAAAGCTTTCAACTTTTGGCATTGCGAGTGAGTTAACACAACAGGATGAGAGAAAGGCTATGTGTGTTGGGTTGGTTCCGATAAAAGATGGAAAGGGGGGTTTGTTTCTCACTGTGTGGGCCCGGTCGAGACCTGTGATGGAAACGAGGTGAACAAAAGAGGGGGGATGAGCATTCTCCAAAGAGAGTGAATGGGATGGGGAAAGGGTGTTTTCGTACTGACTCGGGTAAAACACGTTTGTGGGCGGGTTGGAAGAAGAAAAAACCCTCCCCGGCCGTAGAACGTGATCATGATCCCGAGGTTCAATGGGGTCGTGTCCTTGGATGGATATACATATAGGGTAGTCCTTGGAGCGTACGAGCCTAGTCTTGACTCGTTTCTGCATTGCTGGTTGCCCCACTTGCACCGGGGGTATGCAACCACACCCCGCCCCATTCCTTCCTAGGCACCATGACCATCCCGATCGATCTGGCTTGTCGACTCGTCAAACGATGAACGGGGAAATCGCGTCGTTGCTTATGCCAACCCTGCTCCTTTTCAGAACCAGAAGCGGGGTATTCGTACGTCTCGTTCAAAACGAGGTTCCCTTGGTGGTCGAGGCAGGTGAAGGAACCGATCACGAGGCGAGCATCGGAAGCGATGAGAACGGCGATGGATTCGTTGAGCATCGAGGAGACGAGTTGGGTCGATCGGGTGGGTGTGATGGGGGGGATCGGGGGAGGTGGATGGATGGACATTCTGTGCGAGGAGGGAAACTTGTCGAGAGACAGGATGAGGCCGGGTGAGGTGAGGTGAGGCGAGGCGTGCTGATGAGGTCGCGCGCGCCGAGTGAGTGATCGAGCGCCGAGTGCTTGCTGTATCACTTGTCTTTGTTTCCCCCGCTCTCCCACCTCGCACTCTTGACCAGACTCCGTGGTCCGTATCCCCTGCTCTCGCCCAGTATGGCCCCTCGACCCCCCTCCTCCAAAATGACCCCCGTCGCTCGTCCCGTCGCCCGGTACAGGAAAGGCCAACCACTACCCGGGGCATCGACCCAACAAGCCTACCACAACGACGACGACGATGACTCGGACGAACAGGATGGCCATCGGATTGGACACGTCGAGCAACAACCATCGTGGGAACACGATCAGCTGGGAAAGCAAGGGCTGAGGTTGATGCCGAGTCGCAGTGGGATCCAGGTCGCTATCAAGGGGGTTCAAGTCGACGACAAGGGCAAGGTCAAGGTCGGAAGGGACGCTCAAGAGAACGACGATGGCGACGGTGGGAGCAGTGAGGAGGAGGACGATCCAGGTCCGTTTCGAGACGGCCAAGCACAGCGAGGTGATGGGTCTCACACCCCGTTTAGGTCATCTGACCGTGTGATTGGATTGTACATCAGATGACGGTGGACATCCACCGAGCGCGTCAACGTCCGGACCACGCCACGCCAAGCCACAGGCTCGTCCCAAGATCGAGTTCGCGCTACGATTCGGTGCGACATCTCATCGCTGATCCATCATCTTTCCGCTTTGCAGGAATCCTCAAGTGAATACGAGACCGATGACGAAGACGAAGAGGAGGAACCACAGGCCAGAGCACCCATCTACAAACCCGTCTTCGTGTCAAAGTCAGTTCCACCCCCCAAATGCCTTATTGCTTCACCAAAGGCGTTTGCATAGTCTCTCCACATCGTTCCCTCTTCCACTTTTCGGCTCACCTCGACTTGTTCTCCCTCTCTCTTCTCCCCAGACGAAATCGCGACACATTATCTACGCGCGATGCCGAATTGGACCCGGAGCTCGTCGACGCCAAGAGGGAACAAGAGCTGCGCGCGAGGAAACAACAGGCGCACGACTTGGTCGCGCAATCCATCGTCAGGGAATTGGCTCAGAGTAAGCAATTCCTTTCCCGTGTCATTTATGCGATTCAAAGGTGGACTCGTTTACTCGGAGCGCGAGCATTGTGCTCGGTGACTGAGGATCGATCTTGGCGGGGGATGGTGTCCTCCTCGTCCTTTCTGCAGAGGAAGTCCAAGCCGTCTTCCCCGACGTCGACGATACGGATGGTTTGGACCCCGAAGCCGAGTTCGAGGCATGGAAGTTGAGGGAGTTGATGAGGATCAAGAGGGACAAGGAGGCGAGGTATGCGTAAGTCATATTCGAACGATTCCGGGGTTTTTTTGTTTACGTCTAGGTGTCCCTTTGTCCGCGAGCACGCACGTGGTCGACGATGAACTGATTTTGTCTTGACCGGCTCTTTTCAATTCCTACAGTAAGGAGAAGGAGAGGGAACAAGTCGAGGCTCGACGAGCGATGCCCGAACAATTGCGCCTTAAGGAGGATCTCGACTATGCGAAAAAGACGAGGGACGAGAAGAAGAAAGGATCCCAAGGTGAGCGAGTGTCGCCCATGCGGATCGAAATACGGCGTGACAACACCTCTTTTTGATGTACACAAAACACTCACATACCCTACCCGTCTTCCCACTCCGACCCCAGTCTTTGGCCAGAAGTACCACCACAAAGGAGCCTTCTACGCCGACGCCGAAATCCTCACCAAGCACGATTTTACCGCCCCGACCGTCTCGACCGTCAAGGACATGTCGAGCTTACCGAAGGCGATGCAGAACAAGAATTTCGGCAAGATGAGTCAGAGCAAGTACACGCATTTGGCCGATCAGGATACGTCCAAGGAGGCGAAATGGGGGAGAAGCGGCGGTGGAGGGGGAAGTGGAAGTGCGGGGGGTGGATGTTTCAATTGTGGTGGACCGCATGTTGAGTCGTTCGACCGTGTTCAAGTGACCGCGGGACTTGGTGTGTTTAAGTCTTACTGACGCGGTGCTTTGTCCTGTGCCCTTTTTTGTGCAGATGAAGAAGGACTGTCCGACCGCCTCGTTCGCCGGTCCATCGGGTGCCAATACCGCTCCATCAAGGGATCAAGGATGGCCGTCCCGTGGACAACGAGGGGATGAAAGCAGGGACGAAGACCGTGATGGTGGGGGGGAGGATCGGTATGACCCGAGGCAGAGAAGAGAGGAGGAAGAGGAAGAGACCAGAAGGGAGAGTTCGTCGAGGAGGGGATACGAGGATCGAGAGAGGGACAGGGAGGGGGAGCGTTCGAGGGACCATCATTATCGGGGAAGAGATCGAGATTCATACGGCGACAGTGGAGGTGGAGGTGGAGGGGGTGGTAGTGGGTCCAATCAACGACGAAACGGTATCGGACACTCTGGATCATCACGAGACGATCGGTCTTATGACGATAAGAGGTCGAGGGATGATCATCATGGGAGGAGGGAGGACAAGTTGGACTATGATGAGAGGAGGAGAAAGGATGATCGACCTAGGGTGAGAAGTCAGAGTCCGAGAGGTCCTGAAGGGAATGATAAGAGGCGGAGGTTGGATTGATTTTCTTTCTTTTCATAGTCGGGATTAGGCTGTAGTTGGCGCTTGAGCTTGACGTGAAGGCATGACACGGATGAAAGCTAGTCTCTACCCTCGTCCACCATGACGATGAGCGAGAGATGACGCACTGACGGAGCGATCGCGCCAAACAAACAAAAACAAAACCTGCTTCCTGCCGATGTCTTCCCAAGCAAAGCAGCTCGCATACGTACTGATCAGGAGCTTGTCGAGTAGGGGAGAAAAACGAAAGAATGCATTGGGTTGCACTTTAAGATTGTCGAGTTGCCATAGTGAGAAGAGAGAAGAAGAGGTAGAAAAGAACAAAGAGAGAAACAAAAAAGACGGGTTGAATTCGGATGAAAATGGAACTACAAGTAAAATTTGCACAGCACATACACAAAAGAGATTGGAAAGAGGTAAATCGTAAAGAAAATGTGAGGCATTGAAAGAAAATGAGTATTGTGCAATGCCCAAAAGATGAGAGGGACCGGGTGTGCAAACGAATGCGAACGAGATAGGGGTAAGAACAGCAAAAGAAGCATCAAGCTCTATAAGAGAGGCAGTCGTTAAGGTGCGAGTTGAAAGTTTGCGTGCAGGAAACTTGGGGACACCGGGGTGATGTTTACAAGATGCAGGGGGGAAGAATTTGATAAGCGAGACGGAGCAATCGAGATTCAAAGAGGGTGAAGGGGTGGCTGGCTGGGACCCTGAGTTTCGGTCCTCCGAGAAGGTAACGAGAGGTCTATCTTCGACCCATTTTTGATATATGAGAGAAGGCGCGATCAAACAACTGTGCAAGAATAGAAGCGGTGGGGGTGAGTGGGAGATCGGATGACGAAAACTTGGCGCGTATAGCTCACAGAAGTGGGTAAAGAGCCTCGAGCTAGGGTGCACATCCATCTCTTCCATCTTGTACGAGTTCAGCTCCTCCTTGATCTGTTGCGCCAACGTCGGCGTCAAGCGGTTGCACGTCGCCGGTTCGGCGCGTCGATCGTAAATGGAGGCAGGCCAGGTCGTATGAACTGACAGATTGGGAGCAAAGACGATGCGACGCTTAGGCGAGACGGGGGAACGCAAGGGGGAGGCGGTGCGACCCACGCGATCGAGCACGGGAGCCGAGGCATTCGCGGCTGGGTTCGAATAAGGACTTGACGGTGCATTCATGCCACGCGGGGAAGCCGGTCGAGGCGAGTTCGATTCAGGGTTCGCCGGGGGGTGAATGAGACCGTCGAGTTGCTTCTCGGACGCGGTCATCGTAGTGATACGAGTCGCTTTGCCGCCGTTGTTGAGCTCGTTGGATTTGTGAGACGCATCGTACGAGCTCGCGCGCACTCGAGGGAATTGAGGCTTGGTCAGATCAAATTCGTCTTGTTGGTAAGAACCTGCGCCCTTGAGGATTCCTCGGGGTACAATGGGGCGCAACGGCTCGCGGCGCATACTGTGGTTGAGGCTGGGCTCGTATTCATGCTCGCTGTCCTTGCCACCGACACTATTGCCGAACAAAGGTTTATGAGACAGGACTTCGGCGCCGCCCGTGGTCGCAGTAGACTGCGTGCGGCCGTCGTTGTAAAAGTCGGCCACGCCGGTCGTCGGCGTTTTGGGCGTCGGTGTCGATCTCCCAGACGGTTCAGCCATGGGTTGGGGTGGCGGCGAAGTTGCCGAGACCGAGTTGGATCCAAAGCCAAGACTCCACTTGCGGCGAGGCTTGATGCGCTCCTTGCCGCTCTCGGACGTCGAGCTTTCTGAAGGATCAGGCGTCTTGGATCGAGCCCATCCAGCGCCAGCATATGGCGAACCACTTGTGTTTCGTTCATGGGCAGCAGCAAGTGATAGAGCCCTGAGACGATCCGCCTCGGCAGCGGCAGCGGCGGCAGCAGCTTCTTGCTCAGCGTAGTGTTGCTGTTGCCTGCGAGCAAGAGCGGCAGCGGGCGAGATTCCCCCCGAACCCGGAGACGAACTACCGCGACCCTCGTGTTCGGCCGTGGCATGCGAAACGCTCGTCGTCGCAGATCCCGTTCCGGACCCACTGCTGCGTTTCAGGTCCTTCTTGGAGATGGTCGCGGTAGCCTCATCCGTGAACGCCGACGTGGCTGACGAGCCTTCCTTGTCCTTGTCTTTGCTATTGCTCTTGAACGCCTTGGTCAGGCTCATCATGCTGCTGCGCCTCGCCGACTTGCCCAGTTGACCAATCTTGCGGATCATGACCGATGCGCTCGAGACGGTCGACGAGATCGAGAGGTTGTCCGTCGACGAGTTGAACTTGCCGCTAAAGATCCCCCTTTTGCTCGTCTGCGGTTTCGAGGTCGCCGTCGAATAACCCGTCATGACCGAGGCCGAGCTGGACGCCAACGTCGATGTACGACGACCCGAGGCGATCATGCCCGACAGCGGCAGATCGTCTGAGCTTTGGCTAGCCCGAGGCATGGCGATGATCTTGGGTCCTCGCCCGTCAAGTTCGGCCTCAGTCAAGCCAAGGCTCGAGCTCGAGGGGGAGACGCCAAACGCCTTCTTGAACTTGTGGCCCATCCCCTTCTTAATTTGGACAGGAGCACGCATCGCGGCGGTCGTGTCGTCCGATTCCTCTTCGTCGTCGCAGAGAAAAGCGAAGGACGTGGTGGATCGGAACTGCTCTTCGGACTGCTTGCGCCCCAGCGGGCTCGGCTTCTTGTGCGCGGCCGATGCATGGAGCGTTTGGACAGGCGTCGCTGATCGTGCCGTGTCGAACGATTCCCGCGCGTTGTGCGTCGGTGTCGTTCCACCCGAGCCCGAGGCGTTGCTGTTGGGCACTCTCGAAGACGCCGTAGACTTTGACGACATCTGGGAGTCGGTTCGGGGGCGAAGAGAGGCTCCCAGTTCGTTGGTGGAAGAGTTCTGCCGGGGAATCGAAGACACGGAGGTGGTTGATCTATTCGGCAGCGACTGCAATGCATTGGGGACGACGACACTCGTCGAGCTGTTCTTGGCCGACGAGTTGGCGGTGTAGATCGAAGACGCCGAAGTCGTCGCACCTTGCGTGGTAGGGTGCGAAGACGACGAGAACGACCCGGACGAAGCGGACGAATGGCCCGGTGTACGGGGATGCGACGGCGAGCGACGATACGGATGGTGCAACTCCCGCCCACTTCCTCCGCCTCCGCTGCTGCCGCCTGATGTCCCCTCGGTGCTTCCTGGCGATGTCGGATAAGCGCTAGGGCCAATTGGATGGATCCCCGATTGGAAATCGGGCATGGCTCCAGCCAAGTCATAGGGCAGGAATTGTGCCAAGGACGATGTTGGCGATGATGGATAGGTCTGAGAGGGATTAAAGGGCTTGTTCGATGAAGAGGGGCCCGACTGGGTACGTTGCCGAGAAGATGCTGCAGAGGGAGAAATTTGGTGGGGGAAGCGATGAAGCAGTTGAGCGCGTCAGTCATGGTGTGTATCACAGATTGACGACAGGAATGTGCATTTTTAAACCAAAACGCGAGATCGCAGCCTGTGCCGATCTAGGCGAAACAGTGCAAAATGGCATCCATCCCTTCGCAAGTGCGATCTCCTCGGGCAGTCGGATTCGAAGTGCTCCCGAGCGTCCCACAACGTCATTCCGGTAGTATGGCGCTGCATATCTGACGATCCATGACACCATGCCAAAAGCTCCGTCCCGCCCGCAACATGCGCGGGGTCGCAATAACCTGAGGCTCCGATGGGGTTGCGCGTGAATGGGACACTGCGCCCGTCGATTTGCCGATTCGGGGCAACGCGGTACACAGCACCTGCGCACGGCCTGAAAGCACGACGACCCTGTTCTGGAGTTCAAAGCACGCGCGGAGGGGGATGAAATGAAACTGAAAACTCACCCAGTAGCTGCTGATTTTGTTGGTAGTGATCATGTAGCTGCTGTTGTTGGTGTTGTTTTTGTTGCTGCTGCTGCTGTTGTTGTTGTTGTTGGTGGTGCACCGTAGCGTTCCTGATCATCTCCATCTGCCATTGGTGTTGCTGCAAGTGGGCGTGGTGCATCAACATCTGCTGGTGGTGCTGCTGCTGCGCGGCCGAAACGGCGGGATCGTGGGGTCCGGCGAACCCGGAGGACTGCGGGTGTGGGTGCGGCGAGGGGATGAAGGGGTATTGCGGGTGCGGGAACGCATGTACGGCGTGGGGATACGGTCCTGAGGAGAAAGCTGGGAAGTGATGGCCGGCTAACCCTGACCCTGGATTGGGACCGAGCGGCATCGACGACCTCGAAGGTGACGCTGAAGCTGAGGCTGAAGCCGAGCCCGACGGGCGGTTCGCAGCGATCGTCTGGCTGCCGTGGTGAGCTGGCGCGGGCTGCTGTGCCTGTCGGTGCGGCGAGCCCGCAGTCGCTCCGTACGGGCTCGTTGAGCTGGTCGATCCGGACGTGAGGTGACCCAAAGACCGTCTCTGTGACAATGTGGGCGTCGAGGACGCATTCGCTGTCGAGTTGACTGAGGCCGGTTGAGGACGCGAGCCGGACGGCTTGGACGAGCTGCTCGTGAGGGACATGGCGCTCGGCTGCTGCGGTGACGTGGGCTTCGAACCCGACCCACTGCCCCTGCTCGAGGTCGGGTGGAGATCGACGAACGCAGGCGATGGCGGGGTCCACGGAATCGTGGGTGCGGCCGAATAAGCCATGTCGGAAGGGTCGGATCGAGGGGACGCGGCTGCTGATGACGAGGTCGAGGTCACTGCGGCTGTCGCGCGAGGGCTAACGCGGGTCGTCGCTGCTGAGGCTGATGCAGGCGACGAGGCACGATGGTGAGGGTGACCGAACGAAGGCGAGCTGATGATGGCTGGAGGTGGCAACGTCGAGACCAAAGCCATTCCCACGCTCTTGTGTGTCTCTCGGTGGGATCGTCCGCTACGAGCGATGAATGGACCTACAGCTTGAGGCGGTGAATTCGCTCGCTCGGTCGGTCGGTCGCACGCGCTAAGCCCGCCTGCCTCAAAGGGACGTGTAGCAGAACGAGCTTGGGCAGTCCAAAGGCGGAGGCTGAGACGGCAGCTGTGGAGGTACGCAGAGGAGCAGGAAGTGGACGAGAGCAAGGGTCAGCAACAAGGGGACCCACAAGCCACGACCACCAACCCCCCGTCCCCCCCCACCCCCAAGGATGCCATCGTATTGTCATCAACCCGCCCCGATTCGCCTTCGCGCTCGAGCCAGTCTCTCCACCAACAAAAGAGCGATCCATCGACTCACCTCGTCAATCGATCGACCTTCTAAATTCAAATACACACAAACACGCCAAGGCTGGAGCGGAAACGAATGGATGGGGGGCGACCAACACTTTGATCGACGAATCCGACGACGACGACGACGAGGCGGTCCGGGGGTTGGGAGAGGGGGAAGCGGCGAATGTAACCGATCGTACGCGGCCCATGCAGCGCGGCATTTCACTTTGCGCGCGCGCCCCTTCCTGCAGAGCCGATGCCTGCCGTACCATAACCCTGCCATCAAGCAACCCGCCTTCACCTTGTGTAGACTAGCTGGAATTTAAAATTCTCGTTCTCATTTACGGGGACACCAAACGTCGTCACCCTGAATGCTGCTGGCGGTGCAGTGCAGAGCTAGTCTGGGTCTATCAGACGACTGCATGTCAGGAAGAGGTATTGCGTACGTCATTCACGTACGCGGAACAGAAGGTCCTCTCAGAAAGAAAGGGCAGCACTCTTATGCATCTACTCAGGTGCGTCACTTTTCAAGGGGGAGGGCCAGGATTTTCACTTCCAAAGCTCCGGCGACTCGGAGGAACCAACCTGCGCCTAGACTTCCAGCATACTTTCTCCCTTCTCATCAAATCAAGGCCGAAACTCTTCTCACAATGCTTACAGCTTCGATTCAACGCCAAACGTCTAGGTAATCGAGGTATCGGCCACACCCAAAAAAAGAAGCTAGCTGGCCAGTCGTCGGTAGGTACCGGATACGGTGAGTCGGTGACACAGCCTGTGGAAGGAGCCCCCGGTTTTGCAATTTCCCAAATAGGCACCGTACTTCGGGGCCCTTCTCCTGTGGTTCAAAAGGGAACCGTGTTTCATTCTTTTATTTGGTTGGATCCCGCCTTGTTGTCGGAGTGAAATGATGGAAGGTTTGGTATTCGGTTGTGATGCGTCGAACCATGTGTGTTGGCGATCGGCCCTCTTCTCTAAGTCCGAGTTCTTGAACGGCCGGCCGAATAACGTCGCGGCGAACCTGGTGGTGGAATTCGGAGGAAGTTGGCGAGCAGACAGAGAGATGGGACCGGCCACCGAAGAACGTCATCACCGTCTTGACAAGTGCTGAATGGTGATGCCACTACCGAATATCCGAGAAAGGAGCCGGGCCACTCGATCAATCGGATTCAAAAAAGTTATAAGCATCGCCATTACAAAAGAAAGGTTGGCGAACGAAAATGTAAAATCTGCTTGGCGAAAAAAAAAAAAAGACGAATGCTGGATTCGATAGAAAGGAGAGAAAGAATGAAGACGAAATCGCAATGTCGTGCATGTGGTTCGTAAACAAGATGATATCGTGCAAGTCAGCGGCAAGACAATGCGAGAAAAAAAAGGCCGAGAGAGACGTTGGGTGATGCGAACAGGTCTAGCGTGTGCAGAATACATGCGAAAAAATCAGAGAGAGCGTATTTGAACATGTGCCGAGAGGGCGACGTTGGGTAAGGTATGTAGGTATGTGGGTGCGGAACTGCACAACGTGCCGAAATCAAGTGAAAAGGGGACGAAAACGGGGGCGCGGGCCTCAAGAGACGTCGGGGTGAATGAATCAGAGTGCTTGAGCGCGGACGACAACGGCTTCTTTCTGCAAGTAGAGGACGTAATCGAGCAAGAAGGCAACCTGGATCGGGGTCTCGATCGATTTGATACTATTTGAACCAACAAAGGTGGGAAGCCGTGAGTCCAAGATATCCAGGATCGGAAGCCGGGCAAAAAAACCCAAGCTATTTCTCACCTTCGCCGTTTCCGAACGACCTCGATGACCTTCTCGACGATACTCATCGGATCAGACTCTTCGAAACGTTTAGCATCGCCGCTGATAAAGCCCATCTTGAGCATCCAGCACGTCGCGACGAGCCCAGCCCGGCCGATTCCTCCACGGCAGTGGGCCAAGACAGATTCGCCTCGGAGGGTGTGGTCGCGGATGATCCGACCTAGTTGGGCGTCAAGCGATTCCGGCGATGATGGCGCAAAGCCTTCGATCATCGGGATACGGATAACGGACAGACCAAGCTCATCGCAGGCTCGGGAATATTCGTTCCAAGGAGAACCAAGAAAGGCTAGCTCTGTAACGCGCAACAGGCGCAAGCCCGCAAGCCGCCGTGTGAGCCAACGGCGTCCAAGCTGGAAGAGCAGGAAGTGGACCTACCGGCATCATCGAGGCAACAAATCACGATCCCGACCCCTTCATCTTTGGCCCGTTGGAGATCCAAGACCACGTCGCGACAGATTGCGCTCCTACCCCCAGAGCCTTGCGCGACTCCGTCCATGCGCACTTTTTTACCGGGGCAACTGCTCAGCATGAAGTTGCCCAATCGCGGGTCTGGGGAGATCAAGCCGAGCGCACTCTTCTTGTTTTCGGTAGGAGACGGATGGCCGTGGCCGGTCGAGGCAGCAGACGAAACAGCGCCAGGTCCATGTATGACCCATCTCCAAAAATCGCCATTTGAAGGCAGCTCCAAGATGAACGGGGGCGTCACAGATTCGCACGGCTTCGAATTAATGCGAAGCGATGATGACGGCGTAAGTGGGGAACGAGACTTGGTTGAGGGCATGGGCTGGCCGAAGATGGAGGTGGCTAACGAAGGGATCGCTTCGGGCGGGATCAAGGCCGATATACTGTGGGTCAAAGGGTGTCCAAAGAGGGTAAGTCAGCAAGGGACGTGCGAATGAACCCCTAGGGCCGACGCAACCGCTTAAAAAGCGCCGTAATGCCACTCACTTCATCGGATGCGATACACTCGTCTTTACAGCAACGCCATTGATCATCCTCATTCCTGGCATGAGACCATCTCCGACGCTAGGTGGCATCGAAGGCAAGGCCGGAAGCGGAAGCTCCTCGTCGGGGAGTATGGTGGCCTGCTGGACAATTGACCTATCGAGACGCAGTTCCCTCGACTCGGGTGGAGATGTGATCGTAGGTGTTGGACAGCGCTCGTGATTGACTCTCTTGGCAGCTGCGTTGCGAGTGGTTTGCGCCATGTCGGACGCTGCGAGTCCAAGGCCGGTCACACGCGACGACTGCGGCGCTGTCGCCGGATTGTTCGCTGTGACTTGCTCATAACGAGTCTGCGAGGTTGCGTAGCCCCCGTCTATCGATATGTGCGAATCTTGTTGAATGGAGCTCGAGCTCCAATGCGATGTTGTTGCCGCCCTCGTCAACTCGGGTCGCGCGGGGGCGGCGAAGGTAGTCAGCCTCGACCAAGGGCCTCGGGTGGCGATGCCGACAGGAGCCGCGATCGACGAGGGACGAGCATACAATGTCGGAGACATCGATGCGATCGAGGTCGAGGGTGGAGACGAGAAGGAGCGTGTGAGCGTGGCTGATTGTGTCGACCTCGAGGCTTGGTGGTGGTGGAGGTGGGACAAAGGAGGCGGGTTTGCGGAGGGAGCCGAGAAGGCGGCCACCGTTCGTTTGAGAACATTGTATTCGCTCAGCCTGAACAACGCGGACAGCGCGAGGGAGATCTTTGGTGTGAATACTTTGCTCGATCCACTGCCCAGGTTTGTGTACGCAATTACTTACACGTGCTGACTCGACAGACGAGCGAGGGCCTGGTTGAGGTCATGCGGCATGCGATTGAAGTGAGTTTGCTGTTCCTCGGCGCTTGGGGCGGAAGCTCCTGGTGAGGCGGTCAGTCGTGCTCGCGTGGTGGAGCTGGGCGAGTGAGCCACATCCTGATCTCCGACGGGCGTTGAACTTGTCTCGACTGAAATGTCCGATGGCTCGAACCCGTTCGTCTCGGTTGACCTGTTGGTGAAATCGATCCGCGAGAGCGTCGGAGCCTTCGTCTGCAAGCCGCTGGCGTGGCCGAACTCGCCATAGCCGCCGCCGCCGACATCGTCATCCTCGTCACCCTGGTCTCGAACCGAGGTTGTCGACAGCTTCTGACGCAGGACTCGAGTTTCCCCGTCGTTGCTGCTACCGGTGGGCTCGTGGTAGTCGGGCAGCATGCGAGACGACGACGACGGTGGTGGTGGTGACACATGCGTCAGAGAGCGTTTGGTCGGAGACTGCAAGTGACGATTTGGACTCGACGAGGTCGGGTTCGAAGTCCAAGTCGAAGTCGGATTAGTGCCGCTGTGCGACGCGCCGGTTCCGCCGTTCGCGGCTCTGGCAGCAGCGACGGACGATCGCGTCGACACGTGGGTCGTTGATCGGCCTGAGATAGGGATTGGTGAGGAACTTGTCATGGGGCCACGAATGACCAGATGCCTCCAAAAAGGAGTCGCACGAACGAGGAACTGCGGCGTCGACCTCGCTGAGACGGACGTGGCACTAGACGAACCCGTTCGCGCGTCGACACTTCCGGTCGATGATCAAATAAATGTTCCTGGACGCGCGAGAGTAGGCGGAACAGCGAAGAGAGACGGTGCAAGGCTTGAGGAACAGAGCCAAGAGGGAATGGAAATGCTTGAGCTGTGCTGTGATCGTTATCAACGTTCAAGCGGACCCCGCCGGACGTGGACACGGCGGTTTGTGGAAATTGTGGTCTGGCCAGAAGTCGAGTCTACCAGGGACGACCGAGCCCGACGAGCGCGAGCAACTCTGTTTCATTTTTAGCTCGTAAAAATGAGATCACAGCTTTATTGATGGTGGTGCGCAAGAGATGATGTATCGTGCGGAGCAACAGCTCTCTGAGAAATTGGAGCATTCAGGAGGTAGATGAAAGAATGGCCAGTGCTGTCGGCATCGAAGAGTGCACCAGTGAATGAGAGGCTCTCTCTCCTGCGAAAGAAAGGCGGCCCGTGTGGCACTTCTCGGAGCTCAAAACTGCACCAGAGGAATATCGACCAGCACAGTCAAAGACATCATCTGTGAGTTCTCAGAACGCCGTCAAAACGGTATCTTCATGCTTGTAGCGATTTGCTCAGACCAAGGGACCCCCCGAGCTGGTCTTTCACCGACCCCTATCAGATCCTTCATCCGCTGCCAGGCGAGGCCGAGAGCTCTATTGGCAGCGGGGCCTAGTCTCGTTCGCCAGTATTGCGCGAGCCCGACTTCAGCTATTGGAAACAAAGAAAAAAAGACCGGGTTCGTCAAAGCAAGGTGGTAGCTAATACACGGGCCTCAAACCGTTGAGGCGGAAACCATCGTCTCCGGCTAAATTGTGTGCGGATTCGATGACGATATTGGAATAAGCACTAGGGTAACTTGAGGAATGACGGACTATCATACAAAAACACTGACCTTGACTTGACATGACAAGCGGTTGTGACTTTAAACTTGCAGGTAAATAGTGTCCGGGCCGGCGAACTACACCGTATAGATCTGCGTGTGCCGTGCAGCCTGCCAGCAGGGTTAGATCCCCACACTGTCAGTCGCTTGTCAGCCGAGTTTTGATGGATCGACCAGCGACCTTGTCCGGCTCACCACCGCACAAGATCTCGAGACTAAGTGGACCTGCACCACCTTATCGCAGCACCCACGCATCTACTATGTCCTCATCGCCCACCAAAGCCGGGCCACCCTCGTCATCGCCGCTGTCGTCGTCGCCGCTGTCGTCGTCGCCGCAGGTGACTCCATCGAGTTCGGCGTCGACGGCGCCGGTCGCACGCAAGCGTTTGGGACTTACCACAGGCTTGGAGAAGGCGACAGTCAAGAAACTGGTGCTCAAAGCGACGCGTGAGTAGTAGCCATCTCATCTTCTTCGTAGTGCACGCACTGCATTGCTTACTCCGATGCTGCCGTTCCCGTCCGATCGAGCAGCTCGCGCGACACCCCCACCCGACCCCTCGATCCGCATCTCCCAGGCGATCGTCGCCTTGACCCGCGCTGCACGAGCGATCCTGACCGTCCAGCCCACGCCCGAATCACTGCAAGCACTCTATGGTCTCTGCCAGCAAGTCGTCATCGGTGGAGCATCGTACGCGCAGGAGTTGTACGATAGGCTCAAGCTCGAGCTCGAACGAGGCTCCGGGCAGTTGAGGCGTGACTTGCTGCAGATCGTCACTCCTGCGACATCGCTCAAGGACGAGGATGTGCTCGCCCAGATTGAGGAACGACTAAAGAAATTCCTCGACCAGACTCTCTTGATTCGCTCCGTCTTCCTCTATCTCGATCGAGCCTACGTACTGCCCTTGCCGACCCTGCTCGGCATTTGGTGAGTGGCGTCGATCGAAGAGTGCTTTCGCTTATGACACCCTGCTACGATGACTGATCGTGGATATGGCGTCCTCTTTCCCGCTTCTTTCCAGGGAGCTCGGGTTGGACATCTTGCGGCACTCGGTCCTCTCCGACGAAGCGATCGCCGAGCGTATCACCTCGGCGCTCATCAACCTCATCGTTCGTGAAAGGTTCGTCTGAGCCTGAACCCCTCTGAATACCTTTGGCTTCGCACTTACAGCAATTGAACATTAACCTTACTTCCCCAGAGATGGCGAAGCTATTCCACGAGCCCTCGTTCAATCGGTGGTAAACGTGCTCTCGACCATCTCGACTCAATCCCATTTGACCCTTTTCGTTACACCCTTCCTCGCCTCTTCGCGCGCCTACTACCAAGCCGAAGGCGTAAAGCTGTCCTCCGAACTCGATGCGTCGTCCTATCTGCGCCGAGTCAACCAGAGATTGACGGAGGAATCCGAGCGCTGTGACTCGGGCATAGTGGGTCTGGCGCTCAAGGACGATGTTCTCAGAGTCGTGCTCGATGAGATGGTTAAGGACCACGTCGAGGAGATCGCGACGAAGCAAGTCGGGGTCATGGTCGCAGAGGATCGGACAACCGATCTGTCGAGTCTTTATTCTCTTCTGTCCCGAATCAGCGCTTTGCCCGTGCTACGAAACGCTTTCCTCGAGCACTTCAAATCGACTGGTCTGGCGATCGTCCTGGACAAGGAACAGGACGAGAAGATGGTGCTCAACCTTATCGCACTCCGGAATAGCGGTGCCAACATCGTCGAGCACTGCTTTGCGAGAGAACAGCAGTTCTCGCAAGCAATTTCCTCCGCGTTCGAGTTCTTCATTAACAAGCGTGAGAACAAACCGGCCGAGATGATTGGTGAGCCCTGGTGCTCGGCACTCTTGCTTTCTTTAGGACAGTGGTGTCTGACGCCTCAAATACTCTCTATCTTTCCAGCCAAATTCTTAGATGCCAATTTGCGCTCGGGCAACAAAAGTATGGACGATGCCGAGTTTGAAAAGCTGCTCAACGATGTCTTGTTCCTCTTCCGGTTCACTCAAGGTGGGTGACCTTCTCTGCGCCCGCTCGGCTTCACGATCCCAGCCCGCACTAACTCTGTGATCTGCGATGAGAGGTAACAGGCAAGGACATTTTTGAAGCGTTCTATAAGCGGGATCTTGCAAAACGTTTGCTACTGAACAAATCCGCCTCCTTTGATGCTGAGAGGAGCATGCTGCTTAAGCTCAAAGATGGTTAGTTGTGCGGCTCATTCGAGCTTGACCCCGCTGTAGCTCACTCAGGCCCTTGACAAACCATCCCTTGCAGAGTGTGGGGCGGGTTTCACGCAAAAGCTCGAGCTCATGTTTAAAGGTTGGTCATTGTGCGGGAATCGGTCCCTAGAAGCACGCACTGATCTGCCTTTTTCGTGGACCCAGACATCGAGCTGTCAGAGGACATCATGCGAGCCTACGCTGGGTCTTCGGCTGCGCAGTCGTGTCCGTTCGACCTGTCTGTCAACGTCCTCAGTACAGGAAACTGGCCCACCTACCCTCCCACAACGGTCACACTCCCTTCGGACATGGCCTCAGCGCTCGACAAGTTCAAGGTCTTCTACCAGTCCAAACACCAAGGGCGCGCTCTAACTTGGGCACACGCGTTGGATTACTGCTCGGTTCGCGCCAAGTTCCCCAAGGGTGGTAGGAAGGAGTTGAGCGTATCGCTTTTCCAAACTGTAATCTTGTTGTTGTTTAACGACGTCGCCGATGGCGCAAAGCTCGGGTTCAATGAAATTGTCGAAGCGACCAGATTAGGTGAGTGGTTCGTACTGGCCATTTGAATGCGAAGGAAGCACACCAACTGATCCTGGGGACATTCTCGAACTTCCTTAATTCCTCAATTAGATCCGAAAGAGGCGGCAAGAACGCTGCAGTCACTTGCTTGTGGTAAAGTCCGGGTGCTGCAGAAGCACCCCAGGGGTCGCGATGTCAGCCCGACGGACCAGTTCTCATTCAACAAGGTCGGTTCGCCCAAAGACGTGTTGCGTCAACGAGATGCATGGTACTGAACCAATGAATCAATTGTACTGCACCTGTAGGAGTTCAAAGATGATCACATCAAGATCAAGATCAACCAGATCCAGCAGAAGGAAACGGTCCGTATGCCTTCTTGGATTGTTCGGTTCGAATTTTTACTGACTGAAAAAACCCAAATTTCGTGCACAGGCCGAAGAGAACAAGTCGACTACAGATCGAGTCTTTACGGACCGCTCGTCGCACTTGCAACTGGCAATTGTGCGAATCATGAAGGCTCGCAAGACGCTCAAGTACACGGAGCTGTGAGTCAGCAAAAGCATTCCCGTTGGGGTGACATGGTGCTTGAGAACTTACATGTTCCTTGTACGTTACTAGTGTGATGGAAGTGGTGACGCAGATTGGATCGCGATTCAAGGTTGAAACGAGCGAGATCAAAAAGGTTCGTCCGCCGATTCTCGCGTCTGCATTGCAAACACGCACGGTCCACGTCGATTGACGCACTTGTTTCATTTTTGATTCCCTCGGATCCAAACTGGACAGGCTATCAGCTCGTTGATGGATCGAGAATACATGCGGCGAAGCGAGACTGAGCAGAACGTATTTGAGTATGTCGCTTGATTCCAGCTGAGCTCGCCCCCAAGCCCAAGGGGCGGAGCTCCCCCACATCTCCCCACATCGGCCGGCGGCCCTCCTCTAGCTTTGTGCTCGGCCGGGCGCGCCCGGCGGTAGATGTCGCACTTGGTACCGCAAGTTCGGGCATTTTTTTGGCTGTATGATACGTTTGCACAGCAGTTGGAATGTGTAGCACTTGTTCGAAACCCTACTGCACCTTTGTTGAACCTTATCTCGTTCGTGTACTGTATGTGACCCCAACCTGAAGACTGAAGAAGACAATGGCGTTGAGTGGCACCACGCGGAGCACCCCGCCCGGCGGTCGGACGCTGGGCCGCTGGGAACGCGCTAATCCTGACCCGAGGGATGGCGTCGCGCGGCGTGGACGACGTCGGTCCCTTGTCGCCTGTTGCTCGATGCCTTTGCACACAGCATCATCCCACCACCGCAACAGCCATCCACGTCTCGCTACTTGGTCAGTCCACACATTCCACCTTCCTCTTCGTGGCCTGACCTCCCTCAACCGTCCCCAGGCTTGTCGTTCTCCGGTTACGTAGAGCGTCCTCGGTTTCAGTCACTTCCGCCGCGGTCGCTTGATCAGTCTTCGACGTCGACGCCTTCTTCAGCCGGCCTCATCGCCACGTTCGGCACTTTGCACCATGTCACAAGCCCGTGCGAACGGCACAACGACTTCTCGTACCCCTATTACTTCCTCTCTCAACGGGAAAAGCCACACCGTCGTCGGTGCGGTGCGCAACAAACGCAAAGGCATTCCTTCACGAGCGCCGCGATCGGCGACGACGACATCGACGGGCGCCTCATCCTCCTCTTCGTCGTCATCGTCGTCATCCTCGAGCACTTCGGCGACCCCGCGCGTACACAACGCCGTCAATGTGTCGGCATTGCTTCGAGCGCTGCTCCGGGAATCCGAGCGTAGCGGTTACCATCTCGACCTACCGCGTTACGTCGCCCCCATCTCGCCGACCTCGTCCGCCGCCGCCGCCGCGGCGAGCGCGCATTCGAAGCCCAAGAAGGAACGCGATATCGTCGCCGCAAGCGACCCCAACTACGGCCGAGGCAAGCGTGCGGCCAGTCAAGCGTTGCGAGACGATCACCACAACGACCATGGTCTGACTGTGCCCGCGACGTCCAAGAAGCAGCAGCGTGAGGCGAGCCCCATCATCGGGGGGCACTCGTTGCGACGCCAGCCCAGCCAATCCGCGCTGGCCTTGGCCGAAGCGGCGGCTTCGGGACGGCGCGACCCGAGGGCGAGAGGTCACTCGACCGAACCGGCGGGTGCGACGGGCACCGCATCGAATGGCGTACCGGCGTCCAAGTCGATGGCTCGTGCCTCATCATTAGGTCCGACTCATCAGCAACACCACCCTCACCACCACCATCATCACCACCCTTATGCTCGCGGCGTGGCGGCGAATGGCAACGGCCTCATCGTCTCCGAGGCCCTGCCTGCCCATTCGTCACCGCTGGCCAAAAGTTGGGTCACCCCACCCGAGACCATCGGTAATAACGCCGCGCTGGCCACAACCACCTCGGTTGCGACAACAAGCACGACAACAAGTACGAGCAATAAAGATACCTTGGCTGCTTTATCAGGGAGAGAAAGAGGGGCACCGAAAGCTTTGCAGTGAGTTACCCCTGGTGCACCGCGCGCGCGACTGAACTCCGAGGGGGAAGACGTTCGCACTGACAGTGCGCGCTTCCTTCGGTCAGAGATTATGATATGCACTTTGTCCCTGCATGACCGCGTCGACAAAACCCCGCTTCATGACTGTCCCATCATCACCGCCCTGTTCGCATAGATGTCACTGTTCGTAGGAATAGATGGATGTTTCTCATGCTCATCAACTACTTAGTTCTCTCAATACTGGAACATATGCATTGTTTGCCTTTTTTCCTTGTGTTCTGGCCGTGAAGTAATGAATTGCGACGTGCATCAGTGCTCCCACCTAATAATGGGCCGCCTCATTAGCGCTGTCGCGAATGGCCTAATCGCAATTGACGTGTTTTGTGACGAACGTTCCGTCGCGTCTCCATGCTTGCCGCGCGCGCCCTCCCTCCCCCTCCCACTCGTACCACCTCCTCACCATACCATACCATCGCATCGCATCGCTCGGGGATAAGCACCGTCATGGACCCCTCTTTCGGATTTCCCGGCTCACCCGGCTCTAACAAGCGACCTTTCGAAAGCGACGCGACGAGCATGACTGACGCCGCAGCTGCGCCTGCACCAGCATCGGCATCGGCACCGCCAGCCCAGTCGTCGTACGGGTCCAGCTCGACCGAAGCCACGGCGGCTCAACCTGCAACTCCTGCTGCTGCGTCGACGCCGAGTGGTGATGCATCAAAACGGCCTCGATTTGACACGGGCAGTGGCTCGGATGTGATCATGCTCGAAGGCGGACTCGCGACCAACGACACCCACGACGACCCGCACGCCATGGCCAAGCTCGCGACTACCCTCAACCCCGCCCCTCCTGCCCTCGGCAAAGATGGCAAACCCAACCCCGACGACCCTCTCTCGGTCGCCAAGCGACTCACTACAGCGCGTCGTTACCTCGCTGCGCAGACCCAGGCCGTCATCATCCCGTCCTACTCGTCCTGGTTCGACCTCTCGACGATCCACCCCATCGAGCGCCGTTCCCTGCCCGAGTTCTTCAACGGCAAGAACAGGTCCAAGACCCCGAGCATCTACAAGGACTACAGGGATTTCATGATCCACACCTACCGTCTCAACCCGAGCGAGTACCTCACCGTCACCGCGTGCAGGAGGAACCTCGCTGGCGATGTGTGCGCCATCATGAGGGTTCATGCGCTGTTGGAGCAATGGGGGTTGATCAACTACCAGGTGCGTCGATGGGGGTTTGGTACTGCTTTAAAATGTGGTGCCAATGGATTACTGACATCACGCGCTCCGCATCCACACAGATTGACGCCGACACGCGACCGGCTTCATTGGCTCCTCCGTTCACAGGCCACTTTCGAATCCTGCTCGACACTCCGCGAGGGTTAGCGCCTTTGCACCCCGGATCTTACCATTCGATTCGATCCGATACCATCTCGACGAGCGGAGCGACGACGGGCCGTCCCGACGTGCGACTTTCGAATGCCGAAGCGATCCAGACCTCCTCGGAGGCCGTCGATGCCTCGACTGCCGCAACCAACGGGACTGACGCGTCTTCGGCCGCAGCTCAAGCACCAGTACCGCCGTGTCAGACATGCGGCACCTCCGCCTCGGCAACCCACTACACCTCCCTGTCGACGCGGGGCCAGGTGGTGCTTTGCGCGCCGTGCTACACCGAAGGGCGTTTCCCCTCGTCGTTACACTCCGGTGATTTCATCAAACTCGAACGATCCCCCTTTGCCCACTCGTCGCGCTCCGAATGGACCGACCAAGAGACGCTGAAGCTGTTGGAAGGATTGGAGATGTTCGACGACGATTGGGACGCCGTCGCGCTCCACGTCGGCACGAGGACCAAGGAGCAGTGCATCATCAAATTCGTCGGGTTACCGATCGAGGACCCTTACCTTGAAACGACGCAAAAGGAACTCGGTGCGTTGAAGTACGATAGGAGGGAGTTGCCGTTGAGCAAAGAGGACAACCCGGTGATGAGCGTGATGGCTTATCTGGTCGACAAGGTCGATCGGGACGTGGTCAAGAAGATGACGGGGCAAGGGATCGAAGAGCTCGAACGCAAGTTGAAGGAGGAGACGACGACAACGGCCAAAGAAGGCGAGAGCGCATCGTCGGACATGCAAGTCGACGTTACGTCAACGTCGGAGGAGAAGGGCGCCGCCTCGAAGACCGCACCGTCGAGCCTCGCCAAAGCTTCGGCCATTGCCTTGTCTTCAGCAGCGGTGAAGGCTCACTCTCTTGCGATGGTCGAAGACGCTTCGCTACACCAGCTCGTTACTTCAGTCGTCGAGACCCAAGTGCAGAAGCTTCAGCTCAAGTTGCAGCATTTTGAACAACTCGAGCGCCTGCTTGAGGTCGAAAAGCGTGGCGTCGAAGCGGCGAAGCAACAGCTCTTCGAGGAACGCATGGATCTCGCGAGGAAGGCCGAGGTCGTCAGAGAGGTATATGAGAAGGCCAAGAAGGATGCCAAGACCGTGACCGAAGTGGACGTCGAAAAGGTCGTCGAAGCGACGGGTGTGGGTGCAGTTGAAAAACAGGCCGACGGTGAACCGACACGGTTGGTCGAGGATGCTGGTTCGGCACCCGTTATTCCAGAAGAAGCGACGGCGCAATTGTCCTAGAAATGACTTATCGTTTGGACGAAGTGATGAATCCCGCCATTGTGTTTGTTTGGATCCTTCGATTGGGTGTCACGTAGGGTCAGAACTTGTTTGTACTCAATGCTACTTTGTCTCTGAGATCATCCTTCTCTCTACCGTTCTCAGCGTCGATGTGTCTTAAAGAATCAAAAGATACGGGAGGAAAAGCATATCTCTGTCCGTTGATTATTCCAACTGTTGCACCTCTATCGACAAGATGGTATCCAGGAACACGAGCTGCAACCACGCAGGATCGTCAAGATCCCAAAAGCAAGATAGGTGGCGACGCTTTCAATCATCGGCGGCATCAAGGAACAACTTGACTGCCGACGAGGTATCACCGGAGGCATCAGCGATACGATAGTTGATTCCGGTCTTGAGGAGATTGAACTATACAGCACGTTGAATGCGTGATGTGAAGTCAGTACGATGCCCATTTGGAAGTGTTCTGCACCGGCGGCGCATCAGTCCCTGCTCACCCAAGTAACGGCGATGAAGAAGGGCAATTGTGCCTTGGTCTCGGGGGAGAGGATGTGTTTCAACCAATTCATTCGCTCCCTCATACTGACCCTTGAACCCGGTCCCGTCTCCCCAATGGCGAAATAGGGGCCCGACTCCTTGCAATACTTGTCGTGCAACGGTTTCATGACGGCGACGAAATTGGCCGTGCTAAGGACTTTTGGGTAATAGTCAATCCCGATGAGATGCACGGTCGAATGATCGTCGGGGTAGTACCGGTCGTACTCCTCCAAAGTTGCGACGTTGGGGGTGAACCACATCTTGACGTGAGGAGCGATCTGCTTGCACGCCGCGGCGACGACGCTCCAGCCCTCTTTGAAATCGCGGACGCTCCCTTCGTAAGTTCCGTCGCGTTGGTACCAGTTAGCTTCGTGCGCGAAACGAAGCCACACTTCCACGTTCTTGTCGGTGAAGCCTGCGGCACGGATTTGGGTCAGTATGCGCCAAAGTCTGAGGAACAACCACGACCGCAGCCTTCCCACACCAGCGTGTATAACGAAGATGGAAGAACCTACGCTTCATTACATTGCAGATCGCCACAGCCTGCCGATTGTCCTTCCAGGTCAACCCTGCCCATCCACCTTCGCGCCGGACAAGAGGGAAAAAAAGCCAAACGGAGGTGGGACATCAGTTCTATCCAGCATCCCCTTGTTCCCGACGCGGAACGAAATTCCTCCGTAGAACACCAATGGGACTCACCGATGGGCATGACCGAAGCTTGAAATACCCCTCCGTTCCTGACGATCTGGTCCATCTTGGATAACAACTGCCACCCGTCGAAATGTCGGCCTGCAAATACTTGGGCGTAGTACCCTTGTGCTGACACGCGTTGGCCAATCATCAAATTAATCTCGTCGACGGTTTGACGCGTGCCGCCACCCGAGCCTAGGAGAAGGGAATTGTGGTAGTGTCAAGTCCGTGAAAGATGTAATGGATGACACTACCACGCCTGGCCACGAGTGCCGTCGGACGCGCCCAAAGGCGTGAGTGATGAGATAGGAGCGTTGATCACTTGCGCCTGAGCACGTTGACCGCTGCGAACTTGGGCGCTCGAGCTTTTGGTGCAAAATGACTTACCATCGTCAGGGATGACACCGAGCGCGATTCCCTGTTTTCTGACACCGTCAAGCCCCCATCCGACACTTGCAGGAGACGTGATTGCCGTAGATTGCTTCGTGTTCAGATTTGGGCGGAACGAGGGAACTGATGAACCGCTCGAGGGCGGCGATGATCCAGGGGTCGTCGCGAGACTGAGGTACGGACCATCCACTTTTGGAGTAGACGAGGGGACAGCTGGGTGGTTGAACGTCGCTTGAATCTTGGTGTGGTGGCGGCGATGACTGCATCGGGCCGCTGCAAAACCGGTGAGCAGTGACCAAGCCAGCAATATCTTAAGGCGGCTCATAGCAGCTTTGACAATGTTGGATTGTCGATCGGCGCGTAGAAAGGGAGACGGCGCCACTGTGAGGCAGGCGTAGAGATTTAAAATTGGTCGTCGTCTTCGTCTGGCGAGTTGTTCACGATTGAACACTTTGTCTTCACCGTCCAGCGATGAGTAGGGAGTCAAACTGGAAGAGGGCCGTGTAATGTCGCAACCGGGTCGAGAACCTGGGGCGAATCGATCCACCAGAGCAGAAGAGAAGAACGTGCTATGAGACAGATGTTGACTGGATGATCGAGATTGAGGCAAGGGGGGGAAGAGGCAATAGCCGTCGAAGCCGGTACAACAATGGAAAGAGGAAAACGCGGCTACCAGGAAAGGAGCGTTTCTTGTTTTGTCCGCCCCACCGCCGCTCAGGGGTCGAATCGCTCGATCGACAGTGGACGTCCGAGGGGCAACGGTCGACAGCTTAGAACGGGGTACCTGCATCGAGCATGCGAATATACCACGTTATAGAAGGGCCTGCCAATAGGCCAATCGAAGCATTCGGTGTGCACATCGTCCAGCTCTGTCAGACTCAAAAGACGACATAGTAATTGCCTCGGTGATGAGTTGCTTCAACATCATAAGCTCCTGATTCTGACCAGATCAATGGGAAAATGATCGGGTGATTCGGGGTGATTCGGGTCAGCTGATGAGTGACGCGTGACGAATCGACGATTGAGGCCACAGCGTGTACGCACTGTACGGCCTTTGCGGGGACCTCATCATCTGCCCGCACTCGGTCTCAAAAAGGAGGTGGGTTGTCTTTCCCTTCTCACGGGTCAAGTTGGTCGGTGCTTCTTCAAAAAAAAGTAGTCGGCTCACTCAACACGTGAATTCGAATTTCGTGATGAAAAAGAGGGGTGATTTGCAAGACATGAGACTGGCTCCGAATGTAAAAGCAAAACAAGAATGAAGATCCGGTAGCCGGTAGCCGGTACCGAAGAATGACGAACCCGGACGCTGCAGCGCCCGAGCGTCGACAAGGAATCATTAGCTGGCCCTTGCAAAGAGCTCGAACCGACCCGTCGAAGAAGGTAAGGAACCAGGGTGTGAACAAAGGAAAGCAAATAAACAAAATGATGGTGAGTACCTGGGTGGGAACGTTACATGTGGTGATAGACAAATCGGCAGCAGGCCCGAAAGATGTGACCAAGGAAGAAATGGAAGGATTGAACTGATACTGCGTCGTCGTCTTCGTCGTGAGTCGTTAAAGGGGGGAAAGTTGCGTTACACTGTAGTTTGCCATGCGAGGTGAGAGGGAAAGATCGCCTTGTGATGCCCCAGGAAGATCAAGAGTCGGTCGGAGAAGGAACCAGCGAAGATGTTGTGCGCAAGCTCGTAAGATCAATGTATCTTTGCGTCGAGAGCTGTGGGCTTACGGCCAAGGATTATGCAAAGTAGGACTTGATGACCGAGTCGCCTTCAACAGCGGCAATTCGGAAATCGTAACCCTGTGCCCGGCACCAAGTCGGAGTCTAGAGTTAGTGTCTGCCGCCAAGCAACAAATGTAGCGCAACGACACCACATACCTTGTAGTAGTTGAACTGTTGAATCGCGAAGGAAGAGCAAGGAATTTGATGTCAGTAAGAGCACTGATCGTTGGTCACGGATGCCGAGGTGCACTAACCCAAGAGCAAGCGATGAATTGGGGCATCTGCGACTTCGTGTCGGTCGACATGATGTTTTGGAGCCAGGCAAGTCGTTGGGCCATGTTGGTCGACACACCGTTGCCGATCTCACCGATGGCGAAGTAGGGCCCGTTTGGCGTGGTGTACTTGTCGTGGAAGGGCTTCATGAAGCTAACGAAGTCGTAGCCGGAGGTCTCCTTGGGGTAGAAGTCGATGCCGATGAGGTCGACAGTCGAAGGATCATCAGGGTAATACTCGTCGTATTGGGACTCGTCGGCAATGTCTGAGCGAAAGGGTAAGAGGTATTCCTATGGGTCAGCATTCGTTCGAGATGACCTTTCCAGGTGAGTCGATGAACTGACTGGGTGTGTACCACATTTTAACAGCGGGTGCGATCTGCTTGCAAGCGGCAGAAACGGCGGCCCAGCCGGCCTTGAAGTCGCTGACGTCACCTTGGTACGTGCCATCTTCTTGGTAGTAGTTGACTTCGTGAGCAAAGCGAAGCCATACTTCGATACCCTCATCGGTGAACTCTGCGGATCGTGGGCGAGGCACGATCGGTCAGTGTGTCCAAGCTCTGGTCGCCGTCGTTAGGTCGCTCGGACTGATGTACAGCTCGCCACCAGGCAAAGCACAGCAGACCGCAAAAGAGCTCAACTTACTCTTCATGACGTTGCAGATGGCGACAGCTTGTTGGTTATCACTCGCGGTAAGACCCCACCATCCGCCTAGAAGTGTGAAAAGCGTCAATAGAAGCGCGCGAGGTCAGCCAACCGCAACAATACCCGATACTACTCGGAAGCGATAGAGACGCACCGGTCGGCATGACAGCAGGCTGGAAGACTCCGCCCGTCTTGATCTGGTCCATGCGCCACAGCAATTGGTTGCCGTCAAAGAGGGTGCCCGACTGGGCCTGAGCGTACCACCCCTGTGTCGAGGTTTGTTGGCCCATGGCAGACTCGATTTGTTGGATCGTTTGCGAGGTTCCACCTCCCGAACCTGCGTACGAAATCATAGTGCATGCGATGTCAGTCAAACCGCAAGTTTTACCGTCGACACATTGCAGATGTGGGATCGCCTGACGCAAGCGCAGCCAACGCCCCTCGGAACAAAGGAGCTCTTTCGATCGACGCGATGGGAAATGCACAGCAACAAAACATAAAAGATCAAGCGTAACGGCAGGGCGGTGCAGAAAAGACTGATGCTAGCAGAAAGGAGTAATGGCTGTATGACTTACCATCATCGGGCAACCACCCGAAAGCGATGCTGTTCTTCGTCATGCCCTTGAGGCCCCAGCCGATGCTCGACGAGCTCGAGCTCGAAGTGGAAGTGGACGAGGCGGCGCTCGCAGTCGAAGTGGATTGCTTCTTGGCGACGAGGTTGGCATTGACACCTGACGAGCCAGTCGAGGAGGTCGAGGTGGATGCAGCAGCCGAGGCCGAGATGGACGCCGCGACCTTGGCGTGGTGGCGTCGATGGCCCGAGCAAGCGGCCGAGGCGACCGAGGCGAGCAAAGGCAGCGCGACGAAGGATTTTAGTGAGACCATGATGAAAATGCGTTCGAGGGGATGGTAAGATCGGATACGAAGGGACGAGGGAGGAGAAAGGAATGCGGATGGCTAGCTACTGGGTGAGCTATTCGAGGATGTGAGGACGCGACGGGGCCAAGGGTTTCGCAAGCTGGACCGGCAGCTGAGCAGAAGGCGACGAGGGCGTGAGTTGAACGAAGGGAGGGGTCGGGCGATGGAGGAGACCCGAGCAGAAGGAGGACAAGCTACACGAGCGCAAGAGACTGAGAAACGACGACGAACGGGACGAGACGAGATGAAGGTGACGAGCAGAGAGGAAGAAGGGGGAACCCAGCGCTCTCAAAGAGGTGCAAGCTCTGGCACACCGAGCCTTGGTCAGGTCGAGCCGCTCCTGATCGCGTCCCGAAGAGCACGCGCCGCCTGACGCGACTGCGCAGCGCGGCGCACGCGTCCGTCCTCGCGGCGGCCCGCGGCAGTGGCCAAGTCGAATCGAATTTGGCAGCTTTTGGCATGGCTTCCTATTCGCACTTATACCTACCCTATGTTCAGATCAATCAAGATTCACTGGCTCAATCTGAGGTGCACATCAGTGTAGTCGATCTGTAACATCCGAACCTGGTAATGGTTGAGAAGCGAGGAAGGTATCCGTGCGCAGTCAACGTGTTCGAAGCCGTGAGCTTGAAGGGCTTATACCCATCGCTAGGTTTTCCATTTCCCTCATTAGAAAGGCAACAAAATCTGTTCTTACCCAAATTCTTGAAAGTGTAATCACCGAGATCACAGTCGGTTCTTCGGGAGCGCGAAAAAAAAGGTGGCGGTGCTTGACCTACACGACACGCGCTCCAAATTGAACATGAACGCGAAAAGTCGCTGAGCTGAGTCCTGGCTGACCGAAGCAGGAGAGCCCGAGGGGCCGTGCGTGCACCGCGTCCCGCGAGACGCGTTTGGAATGTTCGTCGCGCGCGCAAATCGAACCCAAATTGAAGAATCGGCGTGCCGGATCGGCAGCTGATGAGCTTTGCGCCGATTCCTCGTGGCAGCCAAGTGGGAGTCTAGTGCTGTTTGATGGACACCGTGAGCACTTGGAAGCTGGTACAGGCCATAAGTGATCGCTGTCAAGGCATGCATCTTGTCGCGATCGCAAATTGCTCGGCACGAATGGCAGCCGGTCAGCCTTCAAGCTTCAAGATGAAAAGCTCGCAAAGCCCCTATTTGCCCGCCGTCCCAGTTTGCCAGCGTGCAAAATGTTTGCGGCATTTGACTGAATCGATGGATAACGATTTCGGATTGAATAAAGCATTGCTACGCTGAATTGCCTGTCTGCCCATTTTCTTCCCTTTATCTCTTGTTTTCCTCCCTTTATCTCTTGTCATCGATGGCACGCTCCTTTGGCCTGTGACCATCAGCGAGCCAAGCTCACGCGCGGCGGAGGGTTGGGCTCGGCATTGAGAGTGAGGGGAACCGAGCACAGAACCTGGGCTACCTACGCTCTCTACACCGTAGTCGTCACAAATCGGTCACTTTTCTCGATTGCAACGGAAGGATGGGTTTCAATTTCATTTACACTAGAAGATACCAAGTCAACGGCCGTGAGTGAGTACAAGCTCGGGCGAGACCCAATTTCGTTGGAAGTGGAGCACGCACGAGCTCGGTGACAACACTGACGAGGTTTATGGCGTCAACAAAGTAAGAGGAGACATAAGAAAGTGCATAAAGGAGTCCAAAGAGGAAAACGATATCGGTTAGGAACGCATCATGCCAAGGCTCCCATCGGGTCCCAGGGAGGAAGGACGGTGCGGTTGTCGTCCTCGAAGATCTTGACGAGTTCTTTGGGCACCATGGATCGATCGGCAACGACCTGGAAGACGTGTTCGGAGAACCTGGTGTAACAAGAGTGATTCTCGAGTTGAGCGATGAAACGGACGTTCGAGACAAGACAGGACCGAAGCTTACCAGTCGTCTGTCATGAGCATGTAACCTTTAGTGCAAGACTCTTTCGACCAGCTGTTCTCGACCCTCCTGCAAACATCCCAGCATGTTTCGCTTATCATTAGTGCATCGTTCTCCCCAACAAAGAGAACAGTCCGACCGCAGTCAATACTCACCATCGGACGGGCTTGCCACTCGCATCGAGATGAACGGCGGTCAAGACCATGGCGTGGGTCATGGCCGAGTCGCCGGTGCTCAAGCGTTGCGCCTTGGTCATGCCCAACGAAGTCGAGAAAGCCTCTTCGAGATCGAACAAGTTCGTGTCCATGATACCGACCTGCGAGCTGGACGACTTGCCGACATCGCAACCAAACCAGACTGGGGTGTCGTTCTTGAGCAGCTTGATCGCGACGTTCTTGAGGTTCTCAATCTCCGTGTTGACGTAGAGCTGTAAGAGAAATTGCACACTTAGTATCTCTCATGCGTAATCATGGCTAAAGAACGACTTTCACGTCTTTGAGCGAAACTTACAACAGGTCGGCCTCCCACGACGTTACCGAGCCGATCAACGGTATACAATCCCGGCTTGTTGCGAGGGTCATGGATGAGCGAGATCGCTTTGGACACGTCCACGAGAGCGTAGTCCTTGGCGAACGCCTTGGGCGTGCTCGTCACGCTGTGGTACTTCTTCTTGTTGTCATAGTACTCCCACGTGAACTCCTCGTCGGGCTTGGGTGGTGTGCCAAGCGTGATGGCGAGGATTCGGTAGATCTCCTCCATCTGTCCCTCCTTGCGCTTGCGCGCCGATTGCGCGGCCAAAGCTTTCTTCTCACCGTGCGACTTGGTGCTGATGTTGCCGAGGCAATCCATCGCGTTGGCGTGGAGTTCACGCAGCTCGAGCGCGTATTCGCGCAGCTTCGTGGTCAGGAGAGCATCAAGTTTTCCCGTCGAGGACGAGTTGAAAGACTCGGGGTAGACGGTTTGGGGCACAAGTCCGAAGTGTTGGACCAAGTTGACGGCCATGTCCCATTGACCACCATCGTTCTCGGGAGCCTCCATCAGGTATTGGATGGTGCGGTCATTGAGATCCTCCTCGGCAAGGTCGAGCATTTGCTCTAGGAACCAGTTGGCCTTGGACAGCGAGTCGTAGAAGAACAGGTACGACTGGGACAGTTCGAACTCTTCGAGGTTGTATTTGCGCTGCATCGCCAGACGGATGACGTTGCAGAGCGCAAAGCACCAGCACCTGCCGCTGGACTTTTGATTCGCGCTGGATTGGTCAAGATAGATCGAGGCCGGGTCAGAATCCAGATGATGACAAAACATGATCAATGACGTGGAACTTACACAGTCGAGTTCTCGGAGGAGAGCGCAACATTGAAGACTGTTTTGTAGTGCAAGGCGATTTGGACGAGGCATGCGATGGTCAGCATCAGCAGAGCTGTCTCTCTTGCAGGGCGACCTCCGGCATAAGCGCTCTCATGGACACCCGGGCCGGTCAAAGCCCCGAGGTCCATGCTGACCATAGGAGACCCTCTCTGAAGGTGAAGATGGAGCGTACCTTGTTGATCGCTGACGACAGCCTTGCGTTGGACCATGGCAGTATTTATATCGCTCTTGTGCATGAACGTCGCCGCCAATTTCTGCAGTGCATCGAGGAGGGGTTCGTCAGTGGCAGCACACCACGCGGGAATAGGGATCGCCTGGAATCGACCACGGGCGGTCCCAGCGGCCGATATCCGGTCGGACGTGGATAGGAGACGTACATGCTTGGGGTTGGACTCGAACGCCTTCTCCCATGACCTCAGACCGTCGATCGACATCATCGCCGTCGCTGGCTTGGACTTTGAGCCACCGCCAAGTGAGTGCTGGGCGAGCAGCTGTTGAGCATCCGTCGTCGTTGTTCGGCGACGCGACGACTCGGGGGACGAGCACTTCTCGTTCATGGCAGATGGCGCCGCAGCAAGCGGGACGGAGGATGCAGATCCCATGATTACTGGTGGTGTAAGGTTGATGATACCTAAATCGGATGCGTTGAGTTGGGTTGGACGTCACGCGTTGTGAAGGAAGGGAGGAAGGAGAGCGCGAGTGGTCGCCTGATTCATGCTAAGCGCCTGCGCGCTTCGCCCGATAAGGACGTCTGCACGAGCTATAAATGTGGGGTAGACGCCCCCGATCACCGACCTGAGTGTGGGGCCGCCGCCGAAAATGAGTCCAAGACTTCGAGCAGTGGATCAGTGACGTGTCTGGCTTGATTGTCCCCCAAGGGGTTTTATCTCTCCAACCTAGGTACTTGAAGCGACAACCAACCTCGCGCAGTGGTACCTATATCCCAGCCAGAGCCGGACCGTCTATATGATGGGCGGCCCGGGCGGGCGGCACGGACGGCACTATCGCCGTGGGCTCGACCACGCGGTCATCTCAGGCAGCTTTAAATCGCGAACGAGTCGAGCAGAGGCTACGCATGTGGGATCCTGGTTAGGTGCCGATACCCATAACCGACACGGCCTCACAGCGGCCGATCTGTTTCCCTACGCTAGATTTCATGATGCGTTCTCATTTCAGTGTCGTCCTGCAGAAGGCATCCGTCACCTTCGCCCAAACAAGTTTCCGAAGCTCCATCCGCTCTTCTTGACTTCGACAGGTTTCTCTTTCTCTTTCTCTTCCTCCTCCTCATCGAGCTCTTCATCCTCGTCCTCGTCCTCGTCCATAGTGTCCGCAGCGGGACTAGTCACTTCCTCCTCCACAGGTCCGAGCAATCCAGCTCGTCGCGCAATCTCGTCCATATCGTAAGCGGTGACGTAGTTGAACGCGACGTCATAGAACGGCGTCTTCTTCTTCTTTGGAATCTTGCGCTTCTTCGACATCTTGGACGCTCCACCACTCGAAGCCTCGAGCGACATGGCCGCCACGGGGAGATCCTCGGGATCGTGGATCCTGCCTCCCGTCGCATTGAACCAATCCTTGGCGAAGCGGTCATAGTCGTGGTTGAGCGACGAGTCAAGCGCGGTGAAGTCCGACTCGTGCAAGGGCAAAGAATCGGCAATGAAGTCGATTTCATCGACGTATTCCATGTCCTCGCCGTCGAGCGTCGCCAAGGTCGAGCGCGCCTGTCGTGCGTACAGTTTGGATCGAGCGTTGAGCGCCAGTGCCGATGCGAATTCGTTGATCAACGCGTACGTCCGAGACAAGTATAAGCATCTGCACATCAAGAAGAACAAACCAGTTCCCCCATCGGCTACACGCCAACTGAATGATCATCCAGACCCACCTGGAAGCTCGCACAAACGCAATCTGAGCCTCGACCTTGGTCGCGAGCTGTCCATCTCGCTCGACATCCTCCAGATCCCTGACCTGCTCGAGACTGTAAATGATACCATCATAGATCTTGACTAGACTCGGGTACACTTTGGTCCTTCGCTTGCGAATCTTCTGATCGGCCTTGTGCACGTTGCGCCCGCCCGTGCGCTCGATAAAGTCCCGCTCCTTTCGATGCATCTTGGCCTCGTGCGTAGCGAGTTTCAAAGAGCTCTCTTTGATGAGTAGCAAGTCACGCTGGGTGCGAACGGAAAGGAGTTGGTAAACAATGTAGGAGTGCGCGAGCTGAAGTGGCGATGATGATGCCTCGAATCGAGGTGATTGCGATTTGGAAAGCGCAACCTGTAGGAAACAACATCGAGCGCTGCTCAGGACTGTCCGCCAATACGCATTCACGTCAGCCAGTTCGCACTAACCTTGTTGTCCTCTATAGCCTGCCTGGCGATTCCTTCAGCATCACTCATGACCAACAAGGCCTTGTCGAACGCGCCCATTCTCCTCGTACCAATGGCATCTTTCTTGTGCGACTTGGCTCTCTTCAACTCGGAAGACGTCGCTTGCCCAGCTTGCACCTTCCTCTGTTTCCTTTTCGACCCCTTGAGCGAGTCATCCTGCAAAATCTTGATCGCCGATTGAACCTTGAGCATCGCCTCGACCAAGTCGGGACTTCTGCATTCAATCTTGTTCCCCCTCCAGCTCAAATCGATCTTTTCTCTCTCCGACTGGCCAGCCTCCTTCTTGACCTCTTCGATCAAGCCCATGTAGCCGGGCACGAAGCGAGCTTTGAGTTGCTCAGTTGCGGTCTTTTGAGCGATAACAGCAACACCTTTGCTCGTGTCGAGTTGGAGCGAGTAGGCGCAGAACCTCAACATCGGCTCGACGTCGTCGATCTTCTCGTTCGTCAAGGCCTCGTCGGTCGCCGTTGTGGCATTGTTCGCTAGATCGTTCAACAGGGCCCAAGCAACAGAGAGCGTCTCCAAGCCTTGGGAATGGTTTTGCTTAATGAAGGCGAGTTGGCCTTGGAGTACGAGGTGGTAGGCGATCACCTGAGCTCGTTGAGTGGCCGAGATGCGCGATGCGAGCGACGACTCGACTAGGGAGACGAGATGGGCGGCGCGAAGGATCGAACGCGACAGTCGCTTGAGGAGGTGATGCTTGGTCGTCGCGGGGCTGGTCGATTGTGACAAGGTCGATTGGATGTGCTGCGACTGGGCCCACGCTCGCTCGGCATCAAAGAGCACGAGTTGGAGGTGTCTGGTCGGGCCGGAAATGGAATCAGCTCGTGAGCTTGCCAGGAAGCCTCCGGTGCAACGTGATGGTAGACTCGTGTACTCACTTTGAGTCGGTGACAATCTCGGACGTAACATCCCTTTTAGTGTACTTCTTTTGCCTGCCCGCGACCTGGGTCAATCCGAGCGCCTTGCGCAGATGATGCACCTTGGTCGAGCAATGCGATCTACGCGAGGGAGAACGCGATGAGTCAGTCGACTGAGGGGTCACAATGCCTACCTCTCGCGTTGAGACTCGACTGGTATCGATCAAAGTCCTGGTGACGAAGGCCATATGTCGAGCGAGCATCGTTGATGATTTTCAGCACTGAGAGCCCGACCGCCGACCCAACGCACACAAAGCGTACAGCACAACAAATTCGAGTTCAGCTGATGCATCAACCTTGGATGTCATACGAAATCATACTCACCTGGAAAGTCGATCGGTGCCGAGTCGGCCATGTTGCTCTTCGGTCCTTCGTGGGCGGCGAAACCAAGCGCCGCCAAGAGCTTGAAAGATCAAAAAGTGCTCAGGTGCTCGCGTGACCGCCCACCAATTTCGACCAACTTCTTGACCAAGTCTCGGCCAACTCGTTGTTCAACAAACAAGAAAGCACTTTTTCACATTACAACAGTCAAACATGATGACAATACTGCTGTCACTCCCTCGTAAAAGATAAGCCTATAATGTAAGTCTCACAGTGAACCCCAATCCATAGAAGCAAATTGGTCCAATTCGTCCGAATCTGCAAAGGAAGCCATCGTTTTTCACGGTGTGTCAGCCGTTTTGAAAGAGGAAAGAGATTTGAATTCGTTTCGTGTACTTACAGTTGGCACCCATCCCAAAGAAGCTAGGGTTCACCTCGGTCAGGATCGATCTCAACGCCTCGCCTGGTTCTTGCGTCGCATCGCCCGGAGCCGTCGGGATCAGCAGCGCCCCACCTGAGACGGGCAGATTCGGTGCCGACAGATCGAACAGACAGGAATCGAGGCTTGGGGTATTGTCCTGAACGTTCGGTAAAGTTGTCGGCAACAGGCTGCCGGTGTTGGTCTTGATCGCCGCTGCCACAGGAGGCACGTCACGAGCTGGGGCGGCCGAACGAGAAGCCGTCGTTGGTAGGTTGACCGAGGCCGTCGAATTCGGCGAGGTCGTCGACGCCGGTGATTTCGTCGCCGTCCCTGCCAAAGAATGTTCACCCAAGCCAGTCTTCAGGATCATGTGGAGCAAGATGGCGTGCTTGCGAGCAGGATGCTGCGGGCTCGGCGAGATGGCTCGGAGGAAGTTGGCGCCGAGCTCAAGCAGGATCGGCAACTTGTCCCCACTGGTCAGCGGCTTCGGTGTATCGAGATCAGCGCCAGCTTCGTAGTCGGAGCGGCGGCATACGAGATTGCTCGAGATGAGCCCCGCGCTCGCCATCCTGACCAGCAGAATCAGCGAGTAGACGAACGACTGCGGGTGTAGTGGGTGGGGGAACAGTGCGAGATTTCGTCAGCTCATCACGCACAATACAAAGAGGATTTCATATGAACTCACGATGCACGTCGACGTATCAAGTGCGGTCCTGTAGTCGTCCACAGTCACCAGGTCGAGTGTTAGAGGCTTTCGCACGCCATTCACCGAGTCGGCCCATCTGCAAGTTCGGAGAGGGTCCCCACCTGCTCTCGACTCGACCGACAGAGCAAAGATGGTCTTCATCGCCGAATCGGTTGCTCTTTGGAGATCTGTAAGGCAGAGAGAAGTGTTTTAGCTATCTGCCTTGCGCTGTAACAGGGCGTGCGATGCTCACTCACGAGCCCAGTCACTCGTCGTAAGGACAGGTCTGCCATTCCCACCACTATCGAGAGATCTCTGTCTCTCGATCGACCACCGCGTGAATGTCGCCGAGTTGGCGATAAACGTCACAAAGTTGGCCGCTCCTTGGAAGAGCGTATACGCCAAGAGATCGCCGCTGTTCTGCAGCGGCGTCAAGATCGGCCGCCAGTAGCTTTCCCAGCTGTCGAGTTCGTCGTTGATGCGACCGAGCTGTGCGAGACGCAGCTTGAAAGGGTGTTGCCCTCGCGGAGTGCGGACGATGGCGTAGAGCTCGAGTTGAGCCGCCATCCTCGCATCCATCGGGCTCGAAAGCAGCGAGGCAAACGCTCGCGTCGTCTCGAGGGCTGCCGTCGGGTCGGTTGCGGCTACCCGTCCGGACTGCAGGGAACCGTGAACATCAGCAATACAAAGCGCATAGTGCGTTCGCAACCTGCACAGCACTTCGTTGTCGATAGGAGGTGCTCCTGGCAGCCTCGAAGCGTCCAAGGCCGCAAGGAAAGCATGGGGTGCCCTCGGCAGGCCGATCGCTTCGGCTGTGCGGTGTATGATGCCGTGTATCATGATCGACGACCAGTGGTTAACCTTGGACGAATGCGTGGCTCGACCAACATCCGTAATCCCTCGAGCAGCATAAGCTACATGCTGGACCTGGTGAGCGAGATGAAAAGTTCAGGTCAGCTTGTTGAGTTTTGGTGCTTGCCAAGCCAGAGCTTATATCAACTTGCTGGTTTGTAATAGATGATGAGCAGCAAGCCACGGATGAAGTCGGGACCGATCAAATTGGGGTCTGCGGCCAGGATCTGATGGGCCAGGATCAGGTTCACAAGTTCCGTCAGGCCGCGATACACTTCACGTGCTCGCTCCGACGTTGCTTGGTTGTAGTAGTTGGTCACGCAAAGCACGACGTGGAAGAAGAAAGGGGAGCGACTCTGGACGCCGAGTGCAGATTGATCGGCAGCATCTCCAAAAATCGGTATCCAAGGCGCAATCCTGTCGTGAAAGAATGCGAACGCAGCGTCCGCATCCTCGACTGAGATCAGACCCCTTGCAATCGCATCCGGTTTGCTCGTGTTCGGCGTGTCTTGGATCATCTTCTCTTCGCTCGTCACCCATTCATTCACCGAGGCCTCCGCGTTTGAGAGCGCTTCGATCTTGTCGACAGTTTGGAGCAGGATATGCAACGGCATCGACTCTGGCGGCGGGTCGACGTCCAGCAATCGGGAGTTCGAGCTCGGAACGGTGCTCGTAGCACGTTGTGCACTCCCGGGTGCGTTGGGCGAGGTCGAAGGAGCGGCGTTTCGAACTCGACGATCGGCCTCGAGGCCATTCTCGATTTGACGGAGTCGATCCTGAATCTCGCGCAGACTTTTTTTGCAGGGAAGCGAAGAGGAAGTGTAGGTTCGTGAGCTCGAGCAGTAGTTCAAGAGAGATGATCGTTTCTTGGCCCCAGCAACTTACGTTGACGCGAGTGCACTCGAGTCGGTGCCATTCGCCACATTGAGACTGCCGGAAGCGGCCGAGATGGGAGGCAAGTCGAGCAACTGGGCTTCAGGACGGCCTGCATACGGGCTCAAGCTAGGCATAGTGATGGATGCTGCGGCCTTGTGATTGGGTGTGCCATTCGATGAGTTGGCGGCCGTCAAAGGAGCATCGCACTCGAGGTTGTACAGTTCACATCGCCGACAGGGGTGCCGAATGGCAGCGTCACATTTCTGATAGATCACGAGGTGGGTCATGAGGAAGAAGATCGTGTCAGTACATAGTGAATATGAACCGGTCTCCGGAATAAGAGTGCTCTGGTCTTGTCGAACAGCGTCGTCGCCGGAGCCAAGACTTTGAGCGTATGAACCGACGACGATCGAGCTGAGGAGGGTGGAGATGCGCGGTCGAATGCTCGCGTAGAGCGCGTCTGCAACGGCCACGAGTTCCCTGGTCAACGCGTCATTATGGCTGGCTGTGATTCACCTGCTTATTGGCACGGCATGCCGAACAAGCGGCTCGGCTGCGTCCCGGTTTGGCTTTGATGGGTCCCGTGGCTGGCTCTCGCTGGGTAGGTACGCTCGAGTCGGCGCCGTCACTGCCGTGGCCGTGGTCACCTGGACCATCCGAGTCCATCGATGACTTGCGCTTGGGTACGGATGAGCTCATGCCCGTAGACGGTTGAGAGCTGACTCCCGCGTCCCACGGTGCCGCCTTGTGAGCTCGAGTGCGAGTTCAAGTGCGAGGCGCGACGTTGAAAGTCGGGCCGGGACCCCCGAGAGGCTCACTGCAAGTGCACATAACGCCAAGGTGCACACACATAGCAACACAAACACATAAATAAATAAAAGCTACAACCAAACAACCCAAGACCAACCAACACTCCTGATGAACATCAGTAGTGCCGATGATCCAGGCGGCACCCCCCGCCTGGTGTACTCGTTCCATCGTCGCCGCCGGGTAGACGCATCCCTCAACAAGATGCGTCCTCCGCAAACCTCATCCGACCGGTCAAGTCCGCCTCAGTCGTCACCTCTGCAATGGCAGCCACAGCTGCTCACGAGCTGACGATGCAGCAACAGCAACAACAAGCCGACCTCATCGCTCGCTTCTACAAGGAGCTTAACATCGTCCCCGGCCCCAACGCGGGTCGAATGCTTCACGTCTACTACCACCACTCCTCGTATTTACCCAACTCGGCCCTGGCGATGAAGGACGCCTCGAGGAAGATGAAAGGCTCTGCAACCGATTACCGTGACGAAGTCCAACCCCAAACGATCCGTATCACCCTCAGTCTGGCAACTCACAAATCACTTCCCCGCGCCGACGTCGAGACGGCGCTCATCTCACATTTTGACACGGCCAAGCCCCAGGCGATGTGCCTCTTCACCATTCCCACTTCTAAAAAGCTCGGATCCGAGTTTGACCATCTCCTCTCCGATATTTCCGGTATTTCGTCTCGCGTCATCCCTGCAGACCCGACCAAAGGTTGCATCCACGCCGTGCACACGTACGACATCCACTTCCGAAACGGCGAGGCCTTCACCCGTGCCTCGACACTTCCGCCCTTCAAGTTCAGGGGCTTGACGACGGTGATGACGCTCCCCCATTCTCCCATCGACAGGCTTGTCGAGATCAGGCTCCACTGTCAGGCTGACGGAACCGACCCTGACTACTGGCTAAACGGCATGCGCGTTGCTCTCCACAAGAGTGCCGAGGCTTACAACAAAACCTGGGGAACGAAGATCGCCACCCCGGAGATCCTACACTTCCAGCGCAATCTTGAGGTTGTGGCTGGCACTCCGGACAAGCTCGTGTTCAAGGGCGATTACTGGTGTTACGTGCAACTCCCGGAGGAAGCGATGACCGACGTTGACTTCAACACCTTTTTGCCGGTCCACCTCACCACCAAGAATGGAGCAGTGGTCGCACTCAACAATGATCTTCAGGTGGGCTTCTGCGGCTACTGTCGCCGTCCAGGTCACGTTCGATCCGCGTGTCCGATCTTCCAGGCCAAGACTCAACGACAGGTTGTCGGTCTTAATCGCGCGGCCGCCTCAAACCCAAAAGCAAATGATGGGTGGGCGATGGCTACCCACGGGAAGAAGCACCGACTCGATGACAACCGCAGTCCTGCTACGGGTCCCAACGTGGTGACCCTCTCAAACGCTTTTGCTGGATTGGAAGACGAAAGTCTGGAAGAGGAGGATAAGGAGGAGGAAGCAGGGGACGAGCTTGAGCAAAGGGACGGTGATAGGGTGCGGGCCGAGAAGGAGGACAACGGCGAGGACGAGGAGGCGGCAGAAGCAATGGAAGTAGAGCAGGGGCTGGTGTCCGGTTCGAGCCCTGCACCATCAAGGGAGCCCAAGGCCACTAATTCCAACAGCAATGGATTGGGGGTGGCCCTATCGACACCGTCATCGTCGCACTCGGGCTCGTCAGATCTCACTTCTGGTTCATCGTCAACATCCCTTCTCCCAGGCGTGCTGCGCCTTACGAACGTCCGATGTCTCGGCCCTTGAAGGCTGGCGCCCTCCCCCTTGTCCTCTGGTTCAGTGTCCTTGATGGACACCAATTAAGTACTACCCAAAATGATTGTACCACCACCTCGACCTGCTGTGATCCAGCTCCATCTCCTCACTTTCAATGTAAACTCTATTGCTGACTCAGCCCTCCAGGAGCGTTTCCTAGTCTACCTCGCTTCCCTTTCTCCACCTCCTTCCATTGTATTTGTACAGGAACACGGGCTGAAGAGTCAATCACGACGGGAGCGCTTCGAGCGATGTTGGAAAAGGCGGGTGTTCTTCAGAGACCTCGTTGCTACCCTCATCCCGGAGCGCTCCCGCCTGTACGACCTTCCTACCACTGTCCGAAACTGTCCCGATCCTCGGATACTTACTATCGACTACTTGTTGGATTCGCAGAAATATCAGTTCGTGAACTACTATGCCCCCGCGAGGCCGATGGAACGAATGGCCCACTTCAGCACTTTCTCGCTCAACCGGGAACCCGATACGACCATCAGGATCATCGCTGGAGACTTGAACGACTGCCCGAACCTTGCCGTCGATCGGAAGTCGGTGTCTCCTGGACCACGCCCCGCGTCCCACGCCACCCACTGGCGTACTCTCATCGGGCGGATCCCCTACTCTGTGATTGATACCATCCGGTACCTGCATCCCCACGTGAGACAATTCAGCTGGCCGCATCGGCAGAAGGGCGTCATCAAGTCCTGGTCGCGAATTGATCACATTCTCCTGTCGGAACAGCATGCTCATCTGCTGGTCTCGGGGACTACTTTCGTCGATGCGCCACTCTCAGACCATCGACCCGTGTCTGTGACGATTGCTTGCCCATCCGATGAAAGCTCCACGGCCGTTCCTTCGCTCCCGGAAACGTCTTCCCAACTTTTTCGGGTCAACACCCGAGTCTATGCGGACGAGGCCTTTGCAGCTCGCATTCCCTTCATCATCGACGCATCGCGCAGGTCTCACCCACTTGATCCGCTTGCTGCCTTCGAGGAAGCGATGGCTTGACTCAAAATTGCCTCAAGCGACCATGCCCGCCACCTGAATCGCCAGTTCTTGACGATGAAGGCGGCACTCGAACGTCGAACCCACGAGCTGGAGGCACTCCCTGTACTTGATGATCAAAAGCAAGCGGAATGGCAAGATTCGGTCTCCATGAACAAGCGATTGATCCTCGAACGAGCCCGCCAATTAAGGATTCGCCCACACATTCCAGAACTCAGCTCGGAGGAGCCGCTCTCGCACACTGTCTACGCCCGTCTTGCTGGACGAAGAACGACCATCAAGATTGATGCACTCCGCCTAGCGGATGAGTCGATCTCAACGGATCTTGTCAAGTGTCTGGAACATATTCAAACCCATTTCCAAAGCCACCACACGCCGGATGATCGGGACGTCGCCCAAGTCGAAGATGCTCGCTCTACCCTTCTTCATCCTGTGCAATCCGCCTGACCGCGGTCAACCAAGCACTCCGACTCGAGGTTCATGAGGCCGATGACTCAGCGGCACTCAAAGCTGCTCGAGGAGCCCTTCACCGCTGACGAATTCGTGGAGGCAATAGGCAAAACCGACAAGGGCCGAAGTCCGGGGGCAAGTGGCCTTCCGTACGAGATGTATCAATCCTCTCCGACCGTCTTTGCGGAGCTGCTAGCGTCAACTTGCAACGAGGCGTGGACGAAAGGCGCTCTGCCTGACTCGATGACATCCGGGATCGTCCGCCTGCTCAAGAAGCCAAAGCCCGACGCTGACTACACAAACCTCAAGTACTATCGTCCAAGCACGCTTCGCGAGTGCTCGTACAAGCTGATGTCCAAGGTCCTCGTGGCAAGGCTGAACAAGGTGCTGCCATCCGTTCTTCCGCCCTCGCAACATGCTTTCATGCCTGGTCGAAAGGCTTCAGATGCGGGAAGTCATTTGTCCCTGCTACTTAAACAAATCCGTACTCTTGACCTTGCTGACTCGGCTCTTCTGTCGCTTGATCAAGAAAGCGCTTACGATCTGGTTGATCATGACTGGATTATCAGCCTTTTTCGAGCGATAGGAGCGCCGGAACGCTTCCTAGGTCTCCTTGGCGTTATCTACGGATCAGTGTCGCTTCGCTACATCATCAATGGATACCTCACGGGCGTCGTGCACATGCTTTGTGGCCTTGGTCAGGGAGACCCGGTGAGTTGCCCTATCTGGAACGTGTGTTTTCAACCCTATCTCGACGCTCTGGTGAGGAGGAAAATTGCCCTTGATCTGTGTGCAGTTCTTCTTCCGACCCGGGCTACAATCCTCACCCATCTGGCCTTTGCGGACGATGCGATTGTGCTCGTCTCGTCGCCGGCCGCCCTCGGTCTACTGTCTGGTCTCGCCGTCGACTGGCGCTTGGCTACGAACGGGCGCTCGAACACCGCCAAGACAACCGCCCTTCCCCTCGGCCCGGGATGGGCCCAAGACGAAAGGACAAACGTGGTCGCTACCGTTCGCGGTGGTGAGGGCATGACTTGGGCTGGTTATCCTGTTTCCATCGACGGCGATCTCTCGCTCTTCTGGAGCTCGACACTCAATCGGGCGAAGGCTCGCCTTGCGGCTGCATCGGCACGACATGTTCCCCCTCGAGCTCGAGCAATGTACGCAAACTCGTATGTCACTTCGAAGGTCATTCACCTGCTCTCTTTCGACATCCCGCCTATCACGTTCGTCGACGCCTTTGAGCAAGCTCTCATCTCCTTCGTTTGGCAAAGCGAGTCATTTCGACCTGTCACGGAGAAGGCGGTTTTTCTCCGCCGCGACCTGGGAGGACTGGGTTTGCTGAGTATTGAGGACATTGTCCGCTCGATGGCGATTCGCTTTTGGGACTGCGTCGCACATGGCTTTGAGCCAATCTGGGCCGACCTCGCACGACTCAGCTGGAGACAGACCTATCCGGATGAAACGTCTACTTGGTCGACATTGATTGCTTCGCCGCGCCGTGCACGCCATGCGAGGTGGACGAAGGTTATCAATGTCGCTCGACAGAACCTGCCCCATGTGTTCCCAGAGCTCCTCCAGTCGAACGAAGTGATGGTCATCCCGCCCACCTTGCCTTCAATTCACCCCCATGGGTTGTCAGACGAGGTGCGCAAGCAGCTCAAAAAATATGGGGCAATCATCGACCTTTACTGGAGACCGCAAACGACTGGGGAACCTGTGCATCCTCGACCACAACCAGACACCGTTGGGGAGGTTGTGGGCGGCTGTGAGCGCTCGCTCTCCCATAGCGCCTCTCCTGCCTCAGCCCGCCCCGGTCCGAACCATCATTGTCGACAGCCAATTTCCTCGACCCTGCACATATTCGTTCCTTGGAACGACTCGCCCTTACACGATCAAAGCCCTTCACCGCTTCATCAACGAGAATCGCTACCCTTCGATGGATGACGGTACCGGACTCAAATGGCCGACAGATCTGACGAAGGCGCAGAAGCATCAGTTCTGGCTCTGGTTGAACAGTCAATGGGCGACAGCGGACGAAAAGGACGTACACTGGAAGTTGATCTTTGGTGCGACCCCAACTTGCGTTCTTCAATGGCATCATGGTCACGCTACTTCGGATGGATGTCCACACTGTGGGCAACGAGACACCTTCATGCATTTCTTCTTCGAATGTGAACATTCACTTGAGTACTGGAGTCTGGTCTTGCAGCTACTGAGAGTTTCACTCGGTCAGGCAGACGAATTCCAGTCGGGCACAGTTGACTCTCCGCAGATCATGCTTGGTCTTCCTCGCGTGCGTGGCGGAGATCGCAACTCTCGGACCTACATCGTTGTTCGGGTCGTTCTCGCAATCGCTTTCAACAAGCTCTACCTTGCGCGCTGGCATCGGCACAAAAATCAGATTCCTCTACCGACTCCCTACTTGCTTGCTCGCGAGGTCTACTCGCATCTCAAATTCCGACTTCGACGTCTGCCAGACGGCGAGCTTCTGGAACAGTTGATGTGACCTTTCTCCCAAGTTTGTCTTCACATCGGAGTTTTCTTTCTGGACTTCTCCTCTTTTCCCCATCTCTCCCCTTCCTTTCTTCTCCTGTCCCCACAAATCTCTCTCTCTCTCTCTCTTTGCCTATTCTACTACTTAGGAATAGGAAGGGTAGTTGATACTTGCCTCTTGGACCCACATCGTTGGTGGTTCTGTGAAGGTGAGGGCTGCTTGGAGCTAGTGGCTTTGACTTTGTAAAAGTCCAACTCCCCTTTTCAAGAAACAGTGATTTTGCGTAGATAAACCGAATATGTGAAATCTAATCAGGCTAGATACAAAAAAAAAAAAAAAAAAAAACGCCCCCGCGCTCGGTCCATGCTCCGGATTTTGATGGAAAAGTTGTCGTTGAATCGGGCAAAGATGACGCGTCGGAATCGTGGCAATCCCTTTTTCCCGGGTTGAATAACTCGAGAAGGGCTGACATCGAAGAGCAAAAACGCCAACAAAGGGGTCGCTTCGCGTCGTGGAGGGAAATCATGTAGAGATGTTCCACATGATGCCCTCCCTAGGTTTACGTTATTTCAGAGCGAAATGTACTTGACTGCAGCACCCGCTATTCCCAGTTTCAGACTCCGTGTCGTTGTTGCCTCAACCTCGGCGAGTACCGAGTCCGTTGCAAATCCACCAGGTTCAGGACCGAACCCACCAGAAAACTTGCTGCGGTCAAGGCAGTAAATGCCAGCGCAAGGTTATACAGATTGCTGCCATCAAAGAAGTCAACTTCAGCGTACTGCTGGTCTGATCAAGCCACTGGCCAATCGAGTGGCATATCGGCGGAATTATGAGAGACGACAACTCACCAATATCCTTCCATCGTTCCTGGTGTACATCTTTCACCGAACCCAATTGACCAAATACCGACGCCGGACCAGAGAACGCCTAAGCATGCTTGGACTAAGGTGACTTTCTTCGCCCAACTCCGCGCCGCTTTCCACCTCTCCTCCAATATTACGACCGATAGGAGTGCTTTTCTCGACGTTTTGCTTGCTCGGCGTTCCGAAGCCGACCATGCGTCCGACGACGAGCCCGTGTCCGACTCGTCCAAACTAGTCGCAGATGATGAAGATATCAAATCTTCTCCCTCCCGGTCTTGTTCCGCCTTCTTCCGTTTATGCCGGCGGCGGCGCTCGCGTTCACGTCTTGTTCGCCGGTGTTTGCCGCCCGAGCCATCTTGTAGCTTCGAAGCGGACTCAGCGAGATCGGCCAAGCGGGTGGGATCGACGAACACGATGGGTTGCTGTAACATTCTTCTGGACCCTTTCCCACCTTGCAAGCTTTTGGACAACCATCCGCCACCGCCGGCCCGACCATTTTTGCCATTGTATCGAGCAGGACCTCGAGCGTTGTCGGGGCTACCTCGCAGTACAGGGAGCACCATTTCCGCAAAGGCTGCGACGGGTTCTGATGGGATCGAAGACCGAGCATGTCGACGGTATACGATCGGGCGAAACACGAAGAGGTATATTGTTGATGCAACCGAGACGAAAGGGAGGAAGAAGAGCGCATACAAGGGCGCCCTTCCTCGAGGTGGCGGGGTCGAGATTGGATGAGTTAGCTGTGGAACCCAGTGAGGATTAGTGCGGCAATAAAAGTCTATCGGCCTGTAACTCAGGTTTTTGCTCCTCACCGTAGTTGCTCCAATACTCCCAAACCCAACGATCACCGCACCGATGGCTTGACTCCACTTGAGGGCCATCCTCTTGTTCGGACCCGAAACGATAAGTTGACCATTCACATCAACCCCACTCCGAAACTCCAGTTCATCCTTTTGTCGAGCTTTCTCCCCCTTTGCAGCGGCGATTCTCTCTTTGATCGAAGACGGGGTCATTGCTCGCGAGCCATCACCTTCGCCACAGCTTCCCAGGATTCGTCCGAACTTTCTTTCCAAACGACGGATCCTCCGCGCCTTTCTCGCGTCGGACATTTTGGGCCAGGGAGTATGTCGGTCGTACCCGACTCCATGTTGGAACCGATTTTCGTCCCCCATCCCATCACCCGCAGCCCGATACCCGCGCGAAGCAGCACTGCTTGGCTCCGGGGGATCCTCACGCATTCCTATTCGACAGAAATCTTCCTCCGCAGTTCCGTCATACTCTTCGTACAGCTCTTGCTGGAATCGAGACCGATCTGGATTCGACGACACAGTCGAATTTACGCCTTGAAACTCGGTAAAGGGCGGGGCCGATACCTGAGACGAAGGATAACCTGTTCTTCGGAGAGAGTATGTCGGGTGGTGCGAGACGGCGGGCAGCCTGGGGAACGTCGGTGCAGGAGGAAACGACAAATGAGTGGAAGTAGGACAGAAAATTCCTGAGTTGCTTGATCGAGAAAGGTCTTGCGTGGTCGTTGTCATTCGTCGGAGACCGTCCAGCGATGGTTGCGTCGCCGAACGCGCAGCTATCGTCGCAGGTAAAGTCAAGTCCAGAAAGTGGGATGGGTGCGAGTCCTGGGGGTGTTCATATTCTATTGAACCTCCAGACTTATGGTGCTGAATCCTCGCCACCTCCGCCAAATCCAATCGGGACGAGAAATAGTCCGCGACTCCCAGGGCATCCTGAGCTCCAGCCAGTTGCGGGTCGATCAAGTCACCGAGATGATGCGTGACATAGGTCGAAGTGGAGGACAAGTCACGCTCGTGCATGTCTTCGAGTACAGTGAGGGTGGAAGCGGGTGACTAGGTAGTTTGACAAGGATGAGGTGTCGTCAAGTGCAAAAGGCGGGGATCGCACCGCGCACGAGCCCCTGAACAGTTCCTCGTCCCTGATCCGAACGGGCAAGCGTCCCGAGCACAAACCTCGCGACCTCGGCACAGACCGTCTGCACTAGATCAGCATTGAAAGTGTTTCCTGGTTACCCACGGCAAGCTGCCCACTCAACATGGCATGCACCGGACCGCATAGACCACGTCACGCTGCTGGAGATCTCTCAACGTCGTCTCAACAGAGGATTTCAATGGGTTATCATTCAACCGTATTGGACACACCACGCATCTACAAACACACGACAAAAGCAAGCACACACGCAACACTCTTCGTCCACCAAATCGCGCCGCACCATCAAATCAGCGACCTGCGAGACTTCTTGGCGACCGGAGGAGCAGGCGTTGATGCTCGCGACGTGTTGGTCGAAGTGACCGTCGCCTCGTCCTCGACCCCAGCGGCGATCGAGCCACGCTTCTTGCCACCACGAGAAGCTCGTCCACCGCCTCGACCCTGGCCTTTGCGCGGGATCGACTCGTCGTGGTCCAAGCCAACCTCCTTCTCGACGAGCGCAACGAGCGTCGTGCATCGTCGACCGATCTCTTGCGGCGTTCGCGACTTGATGAACCAGTCGAACAGGAACAAGGGGTTTTGGTTGATGTCGTACTTGATCTTTTCCGGTGTGTCCTCCTTGCCTACGCCGTACTTGGCCAACTCGCACAGCAAGTAGCGGTCTTCCTCGTCCGAGTATGACTTGCCCTTGGTCTGGTTCTGATACACGATCTTCATGTTCTGCAGCGGGAAGGGCGTCGAGGCAACCTTCTCCTTGATGATGCCCCAAAGGCGATCCTCATGGTTGCGACGCATCTCGGCATCGTCGATACGCTTGATCAGACGTTCGTGATCGTCGATCTCGGTGTAGCGATCCCAGAACACTTGAGCGTACTCGCGGATCTCGTCCGTCGTCTTGGTCGGCACCTCCGTTTGGATGAGCTCGTAAGCATCACTGTCATTGGGCAAGAAACAGCAATTGCTCTGTCAGTGTTCAGCATAGTCATCATGCGCCTTCCCAGAACACGAAGGACTCACCGGCCGTAGTTTTCACAACCGCGAATGAACTGCTGGAACTCTCGTTTGCTCCAGTGGGAGAAGCCGAGTTCGGCCAGCTCTTCCTTCTCGTTCTTCTCCTCCTCGGTCAGCGGTTCGGCCGTGTGGACCGCTTCCTGTTCGGCCGCGCGTTCGGCCTCAAGCTCCTCCGGGCCAGCTTCGGGATCATCGCGCAAGGGGACAACGTACGACTGCGTCCTCTTGAAGTACAGGGCCTCACGTTCCTGCAGCTCGATGAGGCGTGGCGGGAAGAACTTGTAGTCGTCGGCCGAGATTTGTCGAGGGCCACGAGGACCGCGGGGACCTGTGCGATGATTCTGCTTCATGGCATCGCGGTAATAGCTGTCGACCGAGTAGTTGGACTTGCGCTCACGCTTGGAAGGCTCGATCCAAGTCAGACCAATCTTCTTCTGTCGCCCGTACTCTTCGCCCTCCCAGTTCGTCGTCGTCTCGGACTTGAACACTTGGAGGTCGTCAAAGTTGAGCGACTCGTACTTGGAGTTGAGCTCCGCGGTCCTCTCTTCACCGCGTTTGATGATGTCGTCAATGTCGTCGTCGATCAGCATTGACTCGCTCGAGTTGATGATTTTGTCGGCTCCGTGTTGAATCATCTCGACGAGCTCGTCCTTGTTCGCCAGCTTGCTGCTGTTGTGCGTGCGACCTTGCTGGATAACCAACTGGTCAAGTCGAAGCTTTTGCGCAGCACGTTCCAGGACCTTCTCCTCGACAGCATTCTCGGTGACAAAACGGAACACGTAGACTTGCTTCGTCTGACCAATGCGATGGGCTCGATCCATGGCCTGCAAATCGGCTTGAGGGTTCCAATCCGAATCGTACAGCACGACAATGTCGGCCGACACGAGGTTGATACCAAGACCACCGGCACGCGTCGTCAACAAGAAGATGAACTTTTCGGATCCGGGCTTGTTGTAGGCGTCGATCGCGTTCATGCGGTCCTCGTGCGCGGTTCCACCGTCGAGTCGGCAGTACTTGTACTCGCGGAACATGCAGTAGTCTTCGAGGATGTCGAGCACGCGACTCATCTGCGAGAAGATGAGCACTCGCGAGCCCTTGGCCTTCATGCTCTTGAGGAGTCGGTCGAGGATGACCATTTTGCCCGAAGCCTCGACGAGGTGCTCGTCGGTTGTGAAAGGCGGACCAGGCTCGGCGCCATCGAAGAGATACGGGTGGTTGCAGCACTTGCGCAGCTGCATGACGATGTTTTGCAAGCGCGTCTTGCCTTCTTTCTTGCCGCCGGCTCCGTTGACGGCGTCAATGTCCTTTTCGAGGATCATCTTGTACCACTTGCGCTGCAGCTCGGTCATACCGACGTATACGTTGATCTCTTTCTTGGGCAGCAGTGCCTTTTCGACATCGGCCTTGACACGTCGAAGCAAGAAGGGCCGCAAGACGGCGTGCAGTTGCTTCACAATGGCGTTCGAGCCTTCTCCCTCGGCGCCGTCGCCCTTGGCCCCGGCGGTGCCCTCGTCTTGCTTTTTGAACCAGGCGTCGAAGTCCTCGACGCTCGAGAAGACGTCGGGCAGGAGGAAGTTGAGCAAGGCCCACAGCTCGTGCAGGTTGTTCTGCAAGGGCGTGCCCGTGATCAAGAGCCTAGCACGAGAATCGAAAATGCGCACGCATTGCGAGAGCATCGAATCGACGTTCTTGATGCGGTGCGCCTCGTCAATCATGATGTACTCCCAGGCCAATTTCTTGAGCGACGACTGCTCTCGAAGGCACAGTTCGTACGACGTGATGAGAACCTCGAAGTTTTGTGGCAGTATCTCCTTCGTCAAAGTCTCGTGGCGCTCCTCGGGTCCACCACGCAGCATGGAGACCTTGAAGCCAGGAACCCAGTGCGCGAACTCCCGAGCCCAGTTGTCCAGAGTCGACTTTGGCACGATGACGAGATGGGGCCCTGCGATACCACGGTGGAATTTGAGGAAGCCAAGGAAGGAGATCGTTTGCAAAGTTTTTCCGAGACCCTGTGAGCGCGTAATCGATTAGCAATGCAACCAAGTAATGAAAGTAAAGGATGCGAATGGTGACGCACCATTTCGTCGGCAAGAATGCCGTTGATACCGTTGTGGTGCAAGCCACACATCCAGTTGAGACCTTGCACCTGATAATCGCGCATCTTGCCCCCTTTGACGTATGCCGGCGACTCGGTAAAGACGAACGGGCCGTTGGACACGCCCTCGCCGTCCTCATCCTTGGTCTCGGCGAGCAACTCCTCGTCTTCTTCCTTCTCCGTCTTTCTGCCGCGCGATTGGTTCTTGCCCTTCTTGCCCGAGCCCTTGCCCTTGGTCAGAGCCTTCTCCGACTCGGCAAGCATCTTCGCGAACTCGGGGTCGCGCTGGGCCTGATGGAGATGAGAAGGCAAAGACTGCGTCAATACGGCTTTCCACTGCGGACCGCGGTCAATGGAAACATGCGCAACCGACCTTGAGATCGCAGAAGTGGCGGAAGAGGTCGGTCTGACCGAGGAGGTAAGAGAAGCGTTTGATCGAATCGGCCGACTTGAGACCGGCTTGGGTCTGACGCCTCGAGGTCAACTGAGAGCAGAGCGCATCGTGCGACCCGTATGGTCGAGTCAGCTCTATCGAAGTGAGAGGGGACAGTTACCACATTCATAAAACGCACCTGCTGCTTGACCTGTTGCCTGTCATCCTTCCTCTGCTGCGCTTGTTTCGCCTTGGCAAGCTTTTTCTGCTCGCTCTTCTTGATCGATGCGCCCGGTGCGGCCTTCTTGCCACTGGCGGTCACGTCGTTGTCATCGTCTTCGTCGACCTCCATCTCGTCGATCTCGTCCTGGTGTCCCTCATCGTCGTCGCCAACGGAAGGGACGCGGGAAGCGACGCGCGAGATCTCGTTCGAGTTGGGCACGTAGTCGCTCAGCTTATCCGCGTCGTCGCCAGGCAGCGCCAATTGCGGGTTGGGCGCGAAACCCGCCGACGAAGATGAGGATGACTGCAGCAGGAAAGGAATCTGGGGTCAGTTCGTCTTGTGGACGGCTTCCTATACCTGGGTGAGCAGCCTGAGCCGGATTTGCCATCCATTGGTCACGGCGCGTGACCAAGCACACCGACACAGTCGCCACTGCTGTCCCAGAGACGCGATGAGATGGAAAATGGATGCCAGCTTCACGTTGCCAGGTTCGAAAAGGACATCTTCCACTCGATGATAATGGCTCCATGCTATTGGTGCTTCATAGCCGACGCGGACGGGTGACCGGCAACGCGACGGGAGGCAGAAGCTACCGAACATGACGATAGCCAGAGTCACGCCATCCATCGCAAGGGGACGGCACTGGCTGATGAAAAAACAATCTTGCATAGGCATGGACGGGGTACTCACAGCCATAGCGGTGACAAAGAGTGCGGGTCGAAGGAGCTGAGCTCGGGAAACGCAGGTGAACGCGCGCGGGTGACCGACAGCTACAAGGGCGAGACAATGCCCAGATGAGGTGTAGGTGGGCACAACGATGAACTTGTTCGGATAAAGAACGCCTGACGACTCCGAGTGCGTGGGTTACTTGGCGACGTGCGGGTGTGCGCATGGGCGAAAGCAAGGATGCGCGAAGCGCGTTGGACGTGCAGATTGCCCAATTCCCTCGCCGTCACAAGTCTTCACAGCTTCACAGGCCGTCGTTGGCACGGGCGATATTGTAAGCATCTTGCGTCGCATGTCAATTGCTCGATCGCTTCACCCCCGAACGCAGACTCATGTTGTCAGCTAGGGTTAAAGTTGCATGCTCTAGTCGCAGGACACGCAGTGCAAATGTGTGGCAGAGAGAGCCCCTGTCTTGACAGTGGCCGCAGCGCGCACACCTGACGCGACGGGAGATTGACTGGCAAGTGTCGAACGTGCATCTGACTCAGGGCCTCAGGAAACGTTTGATGTCGACCGTCAAGACATTCGACGCCTCATTTCACGTAGGTATGTTGATCTAAGCCAGCTGGCCCACAAACAGCTTTTCGGTACTATCTAGTCAGAATATTGGGGCGCCCTTGTGTTTGTTCATTGCACCGAATCAGGACACATGTGTGCACGGAAGTAGAAGATGAGAAGAAGCGACACCGCACTATGCGGACAAAGGTTGCAAGGGGAGCAGGCAAAGACAGGGGACTTGTGGTCAAGACAGATCAGACCGTGAAATGTACCCAATGTAGCACCAAACGTAAACAGTGTCAATCTATCAAAATTCGTCAATCGTTAGTATATGCAGTGTCGACTCGAGATCAGCTACTATTGCCAGGGAACTGGATCGGACAAGGCACGTTCTCGATCGAGACAGGGGCGGTGTGGCGGGTTCCTATGAGTCCTACGAGGGTCGATCTCACCGACATGGTGAGGTTCAAACCTGGGCGCGTCGTGGTCGGATAGATAGGTTGACATGCTTGGCGAACGGTTTTGACTGCGGGAGAGGAGCGTCGATCGAGGGAGGTCAGCATAGTACTAGAGCGGCGAGGCCCTCGTCGACGGAGTCCGACAGGCCAACGAATTTGGACTCACATGTGGGATCAGAGACCGAGAAATTGCCAGACCACGTTAAGGGAATCTATTGGGTACGAGAGCGACCGAAAGCTGTCAGAAAGGAGACATAACCGGTGATGACATACTCAAACTCACCTGGTAGATCGTCGAGGTTTTGCCGTTGACCTTGAGTCCCGTTCGTGGTCCTTGAGCAATGACGCGTCCCGTCTCTTCCAAAGATAGCTGGACTTGAAACATCAAGAAAATGATCGGGATGTAGCTCGCTGAAGCATCGACTGCCAAAGGGTCGACAGCGATGTCAGTCTTGTTTGGCATTCCAGTTTCTCCAACCAGGCCCCAGCAGACTCGAAAGCACTCACTGTTGATCAGCAGATCCGAGGTGAAGTAGAAGAAGGCAGGGCTGGAGGACGTCTGTGCCAGCGTACTCGTCTTTATGACCGGATTCGATCCCTCAAAGTCAACCGCGGGCACTCGAGGAAGGAGGAAGTAGAGCATCAAGGCGACCCTATGAGAAGAGTTTTCGCAGCTTGGCATCAGCATTCTTTACCCACCACAGGAGAAACCGCCTAGATAGATACGACCGAGCCGACTCACACCACGATCAATGCAAGGACGATGACAAGTAACCACTTCCAATGCCTGACCACGAAGCTTTTCGCTCGCTTCGCTTTGGCCTTGAGCGGTGGGTCAGGGCGGCGCGATTTTTCGCCTCGGCTCGGACCATGCTTGCCCCAGTCCGTTCGCTCTTCTCCTATTGTCCAGTCGTGCGTGGCCAAGATGGGTTGTTGGACCGTTTCGAGTACATTCGTCTTGGATGTTGATCTGTACAAGTCATCCGAAATAACACAAGGAACGACCGAATCGGTGTCAGTTCGATGGAGCAACGGGCGAAGAAACTCGGCGAACGCTAGTAGTGATACGGCGGCTCGATAGTAGCGCCAAGCAAGTGCTTGCCGAGTGTATTCGATCGCGAGCGACCTCAGAACTGCCTCTCCCTGACCGTGAAAGGGAAACGTACGAAGCGAGGTGGGTGAGCCCAGGTTGATACATCGTACTTGCTCGACGTGGGTTAAAGTCATCGTAGGTCGTGGTCCAGCCACCCCCATCTTCGTCATCATCATCATCATCGTCATCCTCGTTGCCTTGAACTCGGGTCGTCGCCGCCGTCGTCGCTCCAGATTGCCCTAGTCGAGCTCCCGGCGAAGGATCCAGCGACCTCGAGCCACCGCTGCCACTGCCACCGTCGAGCTCAGCGTCCGATTTCTCGTTAACCAACGCGTACACGTCAGCGGAAGAGTATTCACGTGACAAGTGGGACGAAGTTGGTCGTATCGTTCGTTTGTCGTAAGAAGGTCGTGACATCGGTCGTGAGAGAATCCGCAGAAGACCCAAGGGAAAGTATCTTGCACGGAGACGTTGGCGAAGCAGGCAATGAAGGCGAACCGAAGCCATAGTCACGGTCGCACGAGGAACGTTCGAACTGAAACAGCCACTAGATATGCGATCGGAGGCCCGAGCAATTGGTCCAACAATCATAAACATCATTAGATAAACTCTCAAAGGTCTCATGAGGATTCATCTAATGGTCTCATGAGGATTCAGCTAATGATGTTGATATCTGAAAATCAGCGAAAATTTTGCGTTGCAATCACAATTACCAGTTCGCGTCACTGATCCTGCTCGACTGTGCTCATCGGCTGGAGCCCCTTTCTCCGTTCCATCTCCTCGGACTAACGCCTCTCTACCTGTCAGCAACTCGAAAGCGCTCAAGCACCTCAACAACCATTACACCATTACGACTTCAACATGTCGTGGCCCCAATTTTTCAACGAGCGATACGCTTTGGTTTCAGTCAATTCGTCCTTGCTCTTGCTGTCCTTCATCTTGCCCTCTTGCGCGAGATGGCGAGCACAGTAAGCGCAGACCTAATCAAGGCCGAGAGGTAGACTTGAACCTTTGAGTCTTCCTTGGATTGCTGGAAGCAGTTCAAGAAGTCGGTTCAATCCCACAATGCTCACCTTGCGCATATGGGCCAATTCTTCCTCCGAAGGGTTCTGAGGATCGGATCGAAGGATCTTGACCTACCCGCAGTGGGCCACCCCACACCAACACATCCATCCCAATCAGTAACTCTACAAACAACCACCAACACCAATCAGAATCCCATCGAATAATACTCACAATCTTCCTCCCCGAATCATGACCGACCGATTCCCCACCGCCATCATTGGTCCAACCCGATCCTTTCGATTCGTCCGTCTCGAGCCATGCTTCCACTTCCTCCGGCGTCATGTTGACGTACTCTGTTGATGGGAGTCGTGAAGGATGGGGAAGTCATGGTCAGTGACATATTATTGCCAAACATTTTCTCGTTTCCACTCTTAAGACAATGCTCCTCTCTGAGCTCCACCGAGGTAGGAAGCATGAAATGATTCCAAACGGTATGACCGAACCCCAAACCCCCACATCAACGTCGCGGGAGGCCGACGGTGGTCCCACCGTGCACGGGCGCAAGTTCCTGAAATTGCCAACCACTCACTCTGGAACTCCTCGATGACTTGTTCATCCGATTTTCCCATTTCGAGCGTGGTTTGGTTGAAAGCTGTTGGTTGATGTGATCCGTAGCAGGAAGAGGGAGATCAAGCCGTGTCACACCTCAATGCTAAGCTCGGAGCGAATCGAGGTTCCCTCGCCGCGATGAGAATCGGCATCATCATCAACATCATCGTTGATCGTGCGTTTCGGCATCGGAACCCACGCGAGCTCCGGTCTAATTGCCCGATCTCTCGCCTTCATTCTTTGACGCGTTCTATTGTAAAAAATGGACAGGGATTTGTCGAACAACAAAACGTCTTGGATTGTACTACCCACGTATCACCTCCAATGACTCTAATTGGCCAGCCGCGCAAAGAAGAGAACACGAAGGCTTCGTTACAGTTGCTGATAATGATGAGAAAACGCGAGCTAAAACAGACAAATCAAGCGACAGAACGGGATTGGAACGCGCTTAAAAAGGAGAGAGAAGAAGGATTGATACAAACATTAAAAGAGGCAGAAGGAGAAAAACCACCCTATATAAGTCGTCATGAGTGAGAACAGAGCTGCAGCGAGGGCGGAGGCGTTCATCGAAGAAAGTGTCTTTGTCGGATGGGGACGAGAATCGACGCTCGAGAATCATGTTCGGGGTATGTTGATAATCTAGTACTGTCCATATTGATTCCCTTGTCCTCCATAGCCACCCTTTTGAGGCAAAGGAGGGACGGGGGGATCTGTTGGATCAAAGCCAAACGTCCCACGTAATCAGTCCCGGCGCTCACTCGATTGGCCCACATTAATCTACACGACACGACAGACTTACACCCTTGGGTGTTGAACGTCTGATGCCCTTGAGCCCCGTACGCGCCGTATCCACCCGGGGTGCTGGCCAACACGTCCTCGTCATTGTCGCCCCTCAATAAGCTCTCCTTGACCTCCCACACGGCCTGCTTGGACCCGACCGAGAACTCAAGGTCCTCCTTGGTGATCGAGTCCCAGTACTTGTACACCATCATCACGGCAAACAAGGTGCACAGCGTCGAGAAGAAGAGGCCGTCGATGTAGTGCGACACGGCGTCGCAGATCGTCACGGAGAAGCCGTAGAGCAACGCTTGACCGATGACGAAGAAGGCCGTGCCGAAAAGGATGTCGCCGATCGGCCAGCGATCGTCGAGGGTGCGAATGACGAGGATGAGCTGCAGCACGATGTAGATGATGAGGCAGGCGAGGTTAAAGATGAACTCGACGATCCAGAGCGCCGTCGGTTTCGAGCGCGAGAAGGACGCCAGCCCTTTGAAGGTTGCGATCGCGATGAAGCCCGAGACGAAGAAGATGCCCAAACATGACAAGCGGAGTGACTGCAGTATCGGGGAACGAAACATGAGAGTTTAGATCGCTGCATCGTCTCGGACCTTCCGTCTTTGGTGCGACTGACCCAGAGCGAGAGCGGTGTGCCATCCTCCCACAGCTGAAAGCCGACAAATCCATTCCACAAGAGGGACCAGAATGTGGCGCAGATCAGCCCGAGATGAATGGCCGCGAACCACTGTGATCAAAAAAAGGAAGGCGAGTTAGTGAAAAAGGCTACATGCGAAACGCGTGGTGGCGGAGACGCGTCGCTTCGCTCTGAAGGGGAAACTGACGGGGTAAACGTTGGACGAAGAAGGTATGATGCCCGAGTCGAGAAAGATGGATAGGAGTTCTACGACAAAGTAGAGGTAGAAGAAAGTGACGATCTCCTTCCTTCCGACGGCCGTGTACTTTGCGCGAATGTGGAGGATCATGACCGCGACCATACCGAGCGCGGTGATGTGCAAGAAGCTCGTGGCTGTTGGAAGTGGGAGGGGGGTGGCCATCGCTTTCGTCAGTCAGCTTCGCTCGTCGACGTGTGGGGGCTGTTCACAGAAGGCCGTACATACCCGGTTGGAATATGAGGGTGGTACCAATCTCGACATTGCGCGCATAGCACGTTGGCGAGATGCCATAACCGCCCGAGGTGGAGCTGCCCACGAGCGGACAAACGACCAGGGCGGCCTGGGTGCAGATCCAGTCGTACGAGCCAAAGCTCAACGAGGTCTCAATCGTCGCTGTTGACATGACGCCGATCGTGTTCGTCTTTCAGATGTCGGTGGGCGTGATGGAGGGGATGTCAAGGAGCGGAGACGTCGCCGTGCTCAGAGCTCAGTTGGAGCGTCGATTTGTGTCGGTCGTACGCGGACGCGCGTTGAGAGGTGGGTGATGGTCGATGCTCGTAAGTGATCGTCGCGACAATCCACAGGGTTTGATATCGGGGGACAGATGAACACGCCGGGTGTGTCGTAAAGAGTCGAGGTCGAGGTTTACAGGGACAGGTGTGTTGTTGGTGTTGGGTGACAGGTATGTGCACGGTGTGTAGCTGCGTTGAGGCAGCGGAGACTTCGGACCGGGTAGCACCCCGTGGGTTTCGCACCTGCGGGAGCGGCTTCGATCGATCGTCTTTTGGCTCTCGGCTTGCGCTTGGGCCCGTCACTGGCTGTCGCTGGCTGTCGCTAGGCCCAAAGCGATCAGAAAGGAGAGACGACGCGTTCCAACGACGAACCCCACGCGCAGCTCCTCTTTCGGGAGGACGATAGTGGCCGTGAAAACCGATATCTGATTGGGCACTGGGCACTGGGCAGGGACACGGGTCTCTGACGGCCGAGCGCGTGTCCGGGGAAGACGGTGACGAAAGGGGCCGTGTCGCAGCCGGCAGTCCCGACAGGGATGAACAGAGCGATGACAGTCTGCGCGACTTCATGATCAGTTCAGTAGTTAATTGGTCTGCAATGCATTGTTACCAAATGCTCGGCGTCGAAAACACGAGCGCCTGAGCGGTACACATGCGATACATGGGGACCCTGTCCTTGAACCGCGTCATTGATAAAACACCAAAGAGTGTCTACACCAAGACCTAGCGCGATACATTGAATATTGAAGAAATCGAAAATCGAGGGTCACATTTGCAACTCGTGACGCGTGACGCCTGACGTTTCGGGTGAAGGTCATATTTGCAGCTTCCAAACCTTTTGGGGGTCATTTCTGTGGTTTTCCCTAGGATTATCGTTGTTAGTAGGTTTGTGGCTCCACGTGAGGGTGCCGCTTGCCTTCGCACCATTCGTCAGCATCCCTGCGAGATGCATGGTCACATCGAAGTCGATCTGGATGCTTTGGACCACCCTCAGTACGATGTAGTCCTACCACCTTTGAAACGGCCTAAGCCTCCTATCGTCTCTTCGGACAGCAGCGCGACTGGGGGCGACGCGACGTGGCTCGTCTGGGACCTTCACGGGGCAAGCGACAGTCGTGGGCACTACATTCGTTGCACCCTCTGTCCCTACCTCAAGAGGGTCTCTGACAACTCCCGATCAAAGCAACTCGAGGGGATTCGCGAGCTGAAGAGGCATTACCAGACCAAACATCACAAGATGTTCCCGAAATCGGCTCGACCGCTGCATCAATGGTGTCAACCAGAGTGGGGAATACCGGATGACGAAATCGAGGTAGGTTGATAGACGCAGTGAGTACTTTTGCATCATCCGAGTACTGAGACCCTCGCGATCTCCACCTATAGATGTTTGGGATGTACTATCGATCGAGTCGTCATGTCGCGGGGAAGCGGGCGCACATGCGCCTTGTGGAGCAAAAGTTCATGGCTCCGAACGCGGCCAGAGCGGCGGCTTATGAGACCTGGTGTACGGACCCTCCAACCCTAGAGTCCATAGCTAGAGGGCAACTCCTCGATTGGGATTCGGAAGCGCTGCGGAGGTACTGGGTCGATAGGGACGATTGGGATCGTGATCTGCCACGAATATTCTGCCTCGGCCTCCTGCTCGTCTGGCGTGACCACGTCTTGAGTGTCGCAAAATACGTGGTCGAGGGCGCTGCGGAAAACAACGATGCTTCACAGAACTCGGCATCGTTCTGGCACAATGAGGTTCGCAAGTTCGATGACGCGTTTTTGGCATTGCTTAGGGCGGGCGACGCTGCCTGGACGCGAGGGTCACGCGCATTCTACTGCAAGACGATCATTCCGAAGCTGCGCACTGCGATAGGTGGGGACGGTGACGGTGACATTTCAAGACCTGATAACGTGGAGTTCTGCGCCCAAGCTCTGGAGATAAAAGAAAGATTCGCCTACGTGGATTCCGTCCTCACGTCGCGCAAGTGGAAACCGCCAGGTTTCATTGAGGCGTTGGAGGCTGAAGAGTGCTGGGTAAGGGCGGCTCTAAAGGCTTCACCTCTTGCCCAGATCGACAATCCTCCTCCAAGACCATGGACGCAGCAGGAGCTGAAGGCCAAGATCGGGAGGTACGAAGCTGCTTACGGGGCAAAGGTGGCGGAGGAATGGAAGGCCCTCGAATGGGAAGAGGTCGAAGTTTGGAGGGCCCGCTGGCAGTCGAAAACGATAGCACGACGGCAGCAGAAGCTGAAGCGCTGAAGGGCCAGGCGGTACGTCACGGAGGACCAAGGTTGAGTGGCGAGCAATCACGTCGCACCGTCTCAACTCCCAAAGTCAGTCCACCCTCTTTTCATCCATGGCCGTGATGTGGATACGAACGATCGAGAAGCAACTTGGAAACATGATGACGTCTTTTGATTATCATCCTTGTACGTCGATGAATGGGCCGGTTCCCAACTTCGAGCGTGCAAGGTGGACACACCTCTACCGACCGCTCTTTGTGTTGGGATTAGGCGCCAATCGAATGAGCGAGAAACCTCTAGACCGGCCAAATAACAATACTGACCAACATCCAATGAAGGGAGATGGAAACGGGTCGAATGAAGATGTCGTCTGCTGGCTCACGGCAGCTTGCTGCGTCCAGTAGTCACCGTTAGGCAATCCTCCCCCAACACGTCTTACCTTCTTTGGGTGTTGGCAAACGACTGATTTTCTCAATCTTGCTTTGAATTCTCGACGCGTCATTCCAAGTATCAACATGAGCTCGTGTTTGATTCGAACGCTGACATTGCCATCTTTGCTACTGGTTCGACAGGCTTCACGATGATGTACTCGTTGCTCATTCACTCGGAACGACCCGTTCGTTAAGTGCCTGCTGCAATCGAGCCAAACTCTCCTCCTTACCCAACATCAGAACCGTCATAGGGACACCCGCACCGACCTGAGAGAGACGCACAAAGAAATTGATCAGCCATTTATCACCTGTATGAAAGCATCAAGTAAAAAAATCACCCACCTTGGTCCCAGTCAAGGCATGCCTGAGCGACATCATCACATTCTTGCTGTTCCCTCCAGGTTCGACTAGACTGTTGAGCGTGTCGACCATCTTTTGATGCGCCTCTGAGCACCAGTGCCAATCTTCCTCCAATAAAGATTGCAGTAACTTCGTCGTGGAGGATAGGGTTTCGCCTGAGTTAAGAGCATACAGAGCTGAGATGAGCCACGACCCGAGGGTGAGTGAGGAGCGAAAGGCTTGGAACGCACGATAGATCTGTGAGGGGACGTTCTTGGCCATCTGTCGTGCTAGTTTGGTCGTATAGTCAGGGGGAGAGAAGAAGTAGTGCCCCAATTTGGGGATGTCGTGAAGGGTGTGCAGCCGTTCCTATAGAATCGATGGCTTATCCATGATTAGCGATTTCCCCCAGTTCGAATGAGGTGAGACATTCTCACCTTCAACGCCTCGATCACCTGCGCCAAGTAAACCGAATCGTCCGTCCTCCTCCTACACACAAAACCAAAACAAAAAAATCAGCACATCATCCCATCATCCTCGACAACTATCTTCTCGCCGACTCACGCATCCTTGATCTCCCTCTCCACAACCCCTCTCAACCTCTCGACCATTTCTTGCCTGCCTTCCTGATCAAGCAATTTCAACTTGACATGTTCTCGATTGAGGTAATCCAACTTGCTTAGATTCATGGTCGATCGATTTCTATTGACGCCTTCTAACGAAAACTATACATACGAGACATGACGGACCATTAGATCTTGTGACGGTTGCACATGAAAGATCGTGACGTACGCGTTGAATCATCTCATCCATTGTGAGGACATGACCTTCTTCACCCGATGCATCGACATTGGTCGACGTCGTCGCTTGTGGTGACCATCCCATCAAAGCGACAAAATTCAACAAAGCTTCAGGTTCATACCCCTTTTCCTATCGAGGCCATGCAAACAAATTCGTACCAAGTTAGCTTGACCCTGCCCTTGCCCGTGATATGTATGATGAAGAGGTCCGAACGTACGATATATTCTTCTACTCGAACATCACCAGCTCGTTTGGAGAGTTTGGACCGGTCTTGATTGACCAACAAGGGGAGGTGAGCGAAGAGAGGTGGGTCGAGACCCAAGGCCGAGTAGAGGGAGAGGTGTTTGGGCGTTGAGGGAAGCCATTCCTATTTCGATGAGTCGGGTCGGGAATCAGATCAGAGACGATCTGACGAAAATCAAAACCAACGGATCATGATACGATTGGTCTCACCTCTCCACGCAATACATGAGTAATACCCATGGAATGATCATCGACGACGTTGGCGAAATGATAGGTCGGCAACCCGTCGGACTTGCGAAGGACGAAATCTTCGATCGGGAGAGAGGGGTAGGTGATGGTATCGTACACGAGGTCATGTTGGGTCATGCCATCGCTTGAGCTCTGGGAGAGAATAAGCGGGGTTATTGAGCTCAGCCATCGCTTGATGGCCACGCTAAGGATGAATCGCACCGACCTTGAACCGAACCACACTCGCTTCGCCTCGATCCAGCTTCGCTCGTACTTCCTCCTTGCTCAATCCTAGGCATTTGCGATCATACGTTGCATTGTTGCCCTGCTTCTGTAATATCTTGCGCGTCGAGGCGAGTCGTTCGGCTGAACAAAAGCAGTGGTAGGCCTTGCCTGACTGGGAAGCGAATTTCATCAGTCAGGCCTGGGGTCGATCAGGTTCCGAGCTATGACTGTGCGAGGGCGTACCTCGATCAAAGGTTGCAAGAAAGCATCGTATATATGTCTTCGTTGCGATTGATGATACGGTCCATTCCCGCCCTCTCGATGCGGTCCTATCGAGGGGTCGATTGACACGAAATAAGCTTTCATGGTCCAATCTCGGGCAAAAGTTTTTTCTCTCTCTCTCGGGACTGACCTTCATCGTAGTGCAACTTGGCCCATTGAAGCGTCTTGATCAAGCTTTCGACAGCACCTTGGACGAACCTCGTCTGTTTGTTGGAGAAATGCCAAGTGAACGCTCTACTCGGCCATTTTATTCGCATGTTTGTTTGGACCGAAAAAAGTCTCGGGGAACACGAACCTGATCGGTATCCTCGATCCTCAGGGCCCAAGTTGCGCCGAGTGTTTTGGCGAGCAAGTGGTTGTAGAGTACGGTTCGGAGACCTCCTAGATGGAGATAACCCGTTGGGGAAGGGGCGAAGCGGAGTTTGGTCGGTTTGGGTGGGGTCGAAGACGACGACGAGGAGGAGCAGCAAGTGGTGTTTGAGCCATGACGATGTCCCGTAAGTGAGGGGACGGAGCGAGGAGCGGTGGATCGACTGGCGAGGCATGATTGAGACAGTTCGAGGACGGTCACGGGTAACCTGTGCCATTTGATCATCGACATGTCGGTCGCCCGCACACACGAGTACCAGAAAGGCGCGTTCTCGCGGCGGGAAGGAGAAGAGAGCAAAGGGGGCACGAATTCGCTGCTACGGCCCGCCGGGCTTAGTGGCGCGCGGCGGCGGCGGCGGCTGCGGCTGTCACGCTCTTGTCCTTGCTCCTTCTGCACCGCTTACCTCGCACCGACGACTTTGCTGTCGTTTGTGTTGTCGTACTTGGCATAGACCCCTCGGACGATCTGTGCGAACGGTGTGTTGGTTCTCTCTCTCGACGCCTCTGGTCGGCGTGCGCGTTGTACCCTCTCGGCTGGGACAACATTCCCTGCGCTTGACCACACTCACTCGACGCTCGACCTAGGCCGCATCGACACGATCGACCCGGTGCAATCCGTCCGTTGAGGGCTTGTCGACACGCTGCTCGTTGGACGTACACCACACCCAGCGACGACGCCGAGTCAGCAACCTGCACCAACCCAAACCCCCCCCCAAGTCACCCTTGGAAATCGGTCTACGCCGACCCGCCTCGATCCGACTACATCCCATCCACCCTTGATCGATCCCTTCATCCGTGTCCGTCATGAGCAACGGTCTCGCTCATTCAGAGGCGTAAGTGCAGGCATCCTCGCCACCGTGCAGCATCGTCGCCCTGGGATCGCCCACGCCCTCGCCCACGGCCGGCGCGCGCCTTCCTTCGACCACCCGGCCAACATGCACCACCCGCCGCACTCAACAAGCACCACGCCTGCCAGTCGACCGACTGCGCGCGCTCCCTCTCCGCATCAACTGACCCTCTCTCTCCCTCCCGCTCCGCTCCATTGTGAACCCATACAGTCCTGTGCGAAAGGCCCACACGATCCAGTTCGGCATCCTCAGCCCCGAAGAGATCAAGGCCTACTCGGTATGCAAGGTCGAATACCCCGAGACGTACGAGGAAGGCACTCAACGTCCCGTAAGCTTGACCTTTCTATTCCCTGTCGTGCTGGTCACCACATCGAATTGGGCTTAGCACATTGTCTTGTGTTTCCGCTTCTTTTTTGGGGGGGTTATATTGTTCACGCTGTCCTCGGCGATGTGATTCTTTCGCAATCAAACGACACCTCGAATTCAGAAACCGGGTGGATTGTCGGATTCGCGCATGGGAACGATCGATCGCAACTTCAAGTGCGCGACATGTGGCGAAGGCATGGCCGACTGCCCCGGTCATTTTGGTCACATCGAGTTGAGCAAGGCCGTGTTCCATGTCGGTACGTCCTCATCACCCCTCTCCTCATTCGTTCCCGTGTTGTGGCCGGTGATCACCGCTGACCTGATCCTCATGCGCCCTGTTCCCACCAGGCTTCATCAACAAGTGCAAAAAGATCACCGAATCCATCTGCGTTCTGTGCGGTAAACTCAAGTCGTCGCCCCACCTCGACCCTCGGTTGGCCGAAGTCGTGCGCTTCGTGCGCGACCCCAAAAAGCGCCTCGCGATCGTGCACTCGCTCGTCAAGACCAAGAACGTGTGCGAGATGGACGCCGCGATCGATCCGAGTGAAGCGGTACCGGAAGGGGGGGAACCTGTCAAAGGTCATGGAGGGTGTGGGCACCAACAGCCGCAGATCAGGAGGGAGGGCTTGAAGTTGATCATGGTGTACTCCAAAGGGAAAGACGAGGTGCGGCATTGCCTAGAGCCTTGTCGTTGGAGCATCTGTAACCAGGCTGACTCCTTGCGCGCACCGTGAATCCAATGTTAGGACGGCAATCCGATGCAACCGGACCGAAAACCTCTGACACCCACAATGGCCAACGCCCTGTTCCGAAAGATCCCCGCCGAGGACCTCAAGGTCATGGGCCTGAACCCGCTCGAGGCGCACCCAGCATGGATGATCCTGACCGTGCTGCCCGTCCCACCACCACCCGTCCGACCCTCGATCGCCGTCGATGGAGGTGCCATGCGAGGCGAGGACGATTTGACCTACAAGCTGGCCGAAATCATCCGAGCGAACCAGGTCCTGCGCAAGTTTGAGGAGGAAGGCGCGCCGAACCACGTCATTTCCGAGTTCGAGACGCTGCTGCAATGGCACGTCGCGACCTACATGGACAACGATATTGCGGGGCAACCACAGGCGATGCAGAAGTCGGGACGACCGGTCAAGTCGATCCGTGCGCGACTGAAGGGCAAGGAAGGACGATTGCGAGGCAACTTGATGGGCAAGCGTGTTGATTTTTCGGCACGAACGGTCATTACGGGTGATCCCAACTTGGCGCTTGACGAGGTCGGCGTGCCCTTTTCGATCGCACGGAATTTGACCTACCCGGAACGCGTGACGCCGTACAACATCTCGTACCTGCAAGAGCTCGTGCGGAATGGGCCCAATGAGTACCCGGGTGCGCGTTACATCGTGCGCGATACGGGCGATCGCATCGACCTGCGGTACAACAAGCGCGCCGATACGGCGCTGCAGTTTGGTTGGATCGTTGAGCGCCATCTCAAAGACGGCGACTTGGTCCTGTTCAACCGACAGCCGAGTTTGCACAAAATGTCCATGATGGCCCATCGGGTCAAGTTGATGCCGTTCTCGACCTTCCGTCTTAATCTTTCCGTCACTGTGAGTGCCGGAGGTCCTACTGAATGCGGCTCAAGCCTGCTGCTGACCAGTTGATTATCTCTATGTGTCACAGTCACCTTACAATGCCGAGTGAGCCCGTTTGGTGAAAGGCACCTGTCGTGAGACTGCGTCGAAGCTGACAGGACGGTGTGTTTTCAACTCGCAGTTTCGACGGTGACGAAATGAACTTGCACGTCCCACAATCCGAAGAGACGCGAGCCGAATTGATGCAGATCTGCGCCGTCCCCCGCAACATCATCTCGCCACAAGCCAACAAGCCCGTCATGGGTATCGTGCAAGACACGCTGTGCGGTGTGCGCAAGTTCACCCTGCGCGATTGCTTCATGGATCGCGATTTTATCCAAAATATCCTGTTGTGGGTCCCCGAGTGGGATGGCATCATTCCTCCGCCGGCCATCCTCAAGCCGAAGCAGTTGTGGACGGGCAAGCAAATCCTATCGATGTGCATCCCCAAAGGAATCAACTTGTACCGCGCCCCCGATCCAGCGAGTCCGAACCCCGTCGAAGACAACGGCATGTGGATCGAAGATGGCGAGATCATCTATGGTATCGTCGATAAGAAGACCGTCGGCGCGTCGCAAGGTGGTATCATCCATATCATTTTCCGTGAAAAGGGCCACGAGGTGTGCCGTGATTTCTTCTCGGGCGTCCAAAAAGTCGTCAACTATTGGTTGTTGCACAACGGGTTCTCGATCGGAATCGGAGATACCGTTCCTGACAAGGGAACGATGGAGGCTATCACGGGTTTCATCGACGCGGCCAAGAACAAGGTCGCAGAGATCATCCAGATGGCACAAGAGGACAAGCTCGAACCCGAGCCGGGTATGTCGATTCGAGAGTCGTTCGAGAGCAAAGTCAACAAGGCGCTCAACTCGGCGCGTGACTCGTCCGGTCGATCGGCCGAGAAGTCGCTCAAGGGGGATAACAACGTCAAGCAGATGGTCGTGGCGGGTTCAAAAGGATCCTTCATCAACATCTCGCAAATGTCGGCTTGTGTCGGTCAGCAGATCGTCGAGGGTAAACGTGTGCCCTTTGGGTTCAAGCATCGCACTTTGCCGCACTTCACCAAGGACGATTACTCGCCCGAAGCGCGGGGGTTCGTTGAGAACTCGTACTTGCGAGGTCTGACGCCGCAAGAGTTTTTTTTCCACGCCATGGCTGGACGAGAAGGATTGATCGATACCGCCGTCAAGACGGCCGAGACAGGGTACATCCAACGCCGCCTCGTCAAGGCGCTCGAAGATGTCATGGTCGCTTACGATGGTACGGTGCGCAACTCGCTCGGCGACGTCGTGCAGTTCGTGTACGGTGAAGACGGTATGGATGGTGCCTTCATCGAGGAGCAGGTCATTGACCCGATCCGGTTGTCGGACGAGCGCTTCGAGAAGCGGTACCGCCTCGATGTCATGGATCGCAAGTGGACGTTCCGCCCGGGTGCCTTGCAGGTCGGCCTGATCGATCAGGACGACTACGAGCAGGTACAGACGTTGCTCGATGATGAGTACGAGCAGTTGAAGGAGGATCGCAGGATGCTGCGCGAGTTCATCTTCCCCAACGGTGACGCGACCGTCTTCTTGCCCGTCAACGTGCGCCGCACGATCCAGAACGCTCAGCAGATCTTCCACATTGACTTCCGGAAACCGAGCGACTTGCATCCCGAGGTCATCTTGCGGGACGTCGCGGCGTTGCTCGAGCGGTTGGTCGTCGTGCGTGGTTCGGGTCGTTTGGTCGAAGAGGCGCAAGCGAACGCGACCTTGTTGTTCAACATCTTCTTGCGGTCCAACTTTGCCGTTCGACGCGTCATCGAGGAACATCATCTGAACCAAGAGGCGTTCCAATGGGTGCTCGGTGAGGTCGAGTCCAAGTTCAAGGCCTCGCTCGCGGCGCCGGGTGAGATGTGCGGTACGCTCGCGGCGCAGTCGATCGGTGAGCCAGCGACGCAGATGACGCTCAACACGTTCCATTACGCCGGTGTGTCGTCCAAGAACGTGACGCTCGGTGTGCCGCGTCTCAAGGAAATCATCAACGTCGCCGTCAACCTCAAGACGCCGTCGATGACGGTCTACCTGCAGCCCGAGATCGCTCGCGAGATCGACCTCGCCAAGGAGGTGCAGACGATGCTGTCTTACACGACGCTCAAGACGATCACGGCCTCGACCGAGATCATCTACGACCCCGAAGTCAACACGACCGTCATCACCGACGACATTGAGTTCGTCGAGGCCTTCTTTGCGATCCCCGATGAGGACGTCGAAGCGAACTTGCATCGTCAGTCGCCGTGGCTGCTCAGGTTCGAGCTCGACCGTGCCAAGATGCTCGACAAGAAGCTCGAGATGTCGTTCGTCGCAGGCAAGATTGCCGAGGTGTTTGAACAAGACTTGTTCGTTATCTGGTCCGAAGATAACGCCGAGAAGCTCGTCATTCGTTGCCGAGCGTTGAACGAGGAAGGTCGGGACAAGGAGGATGGAGCCGAAGAGGCCGAGGACGCGGAGGAAGACATCTTCCTGAAACAGCTCGAGGCGTCGATGTTGTCGACGATCTCGTTGCGAGGTGTCGAGGGCATCGAGCGTGTGTTCATGTTGCAGCACAAGCGCAACGTCATCACCGAATCGGGCGAGTTCGACAACCCGATCGAGTGGGTGCTCGAAACCGACGGTATCAACTTGCGCAAGGTCCTGTGCGTCGATGGGGTCGACCCTACACGGACGGTGTCCAACTCATGCGTTGAGGTATTGCAAGTGCTCGGTATCGAAGCCGCTCGCGCCTCGGTCCTTCGCGAGTTGCGCAATGTCATCGAGTTCGATGGTTCTCGTGTCAACTACCGACACTTGAGCATGTTGACCGACATCATGACAAACCGAGGCTCGCTCATGGCCATCACGCGTCACGGTATCAACCGATCCGACACGGGTGCGCTCATGCGTTGCTCGTTCGAAGAGACGGTCGAGATCTTGTTCGAAGCCGCAGCGACTGGTGAGATTGATTACTGCACGGGTGTGGCTGAGAACATCTTGCTCGGTCAAGTCGCGCCGATGGGCACGGGAGCGTTCGAGCTCTCGCTCGACATGGAGATGCTCAAGGAGGTCGTCATCGATCATCGACTGCCCATGGCTGGCATGAACGCCTACGCCAACGACGGTGGCCTGACGCCTGGTGGAGGAGGCATGACGCCGTACGCGGACGCGAACGACAGTCGAACGCCGATGCACGTCCCGATGGATGGTCTGGCCAACTTCTCGCCTCTATACGACTCGTCGGCTGGTTACGACCAAGGTGGAGGATTGACGCCGATTTACGGTGGCGCATCTCCTGCTTACGGAGGCGCGTCGCCCTTTGGTGGTGGAGCATCGCCTGGGTACTCGCCTTCTTCTCCGTTCCCCGGATACTCGCCCGTCTCGCCAGGCTACAACCCTCGCTCGCCGGGTGGAGCGCTCGGTCGGTCGCCCGCTGGGTATGCGCCTCAGTCGCCTTGGGTCGACCGGCTTGCGGGAGGGGGGGCCACGTCGCCCTCGTACTCGCCTACGTCGCCGATGATCAACATGTCTCCGGCTTCACCGCGTTTCTCGCCCGCATCTCCGGCCTGGAGTCCGTCGTCGCCTTCGTTCTCGCCTGCAAGCCCGTCCTTCTCCCCGGCTTCGCCTTCCTTCAGCCCTTCGTCGCCATCGTTCAGCCCTGCCTCGCCGAGGTATTCACCGACGAGCCCTTCTTTCTCCCCTTCGAGTCCAAAGTATTCACCTGTGAGTAGTGATGCTTCGTTGGCGTCGCTCGTTAGTGTATCACTGCTGACACTAGCCCCCCCCCCTTTGCTCTCACAGACCTCGCCCCAATACTCTCCAGTGCGCTTTCTTCGCTCGAAATGTGACCTGTTTGCGACTTTAGTCGCTGACGCGTTCAGCATTCTTTCTCGCAGACCTCTCCTCGTTACTCCCCCACGAGCCCGACCTATTTTCCCGCTTCGCCCGCTTACAGTCCCGTGAGTGTGACTTCCGTGTGAGATGCTCGCCCCGTCGTTCAGAGCGCTAATTCCGCGAATCTTCCGTATCTGCCCCCCACCCAGACGAGCCCCAAGTATTCGCCAACGTCGCCGCAGTACTCGCCGACGTCACCTCAATACAGTCAGTCATTGCTAGCGTCTGATTGGTCGTTCACACGCTCCGACGTGGCCTCGCTGACCTTCTCATGTCCGATCTCAGGCCCTGCTTCCCCTTCTTACAGCCCCACGTCCCCGGCTGCTGCACGCCCCGGCAACGCCCCCTCCGGATCGAGCTCGTCCAACGCCAACGCGAGCACCTCGGCGTCGCGTTATTCGAGCAAGTCGAGTTGGCAGCGATGAATCTTTGGTCACTGCCTGCTGGCACGGTGTCCCTCCCTTCCCTCTCTCCTCTCCCGTTCGCCCCTCGCCGCGCCTGTCGAAGCTTTAGCAAAAGTGCGGAAAATGGTGATGCCCTTTGTCTCTGCAGCGATTGGCCGCTCCGTCTACTCCTCCTCCTCCTCGGAATATCTTGTTCTTTTTTTGCAATGCCCTTGCGAATGTATTGTCATCAAAAATATAAACGAAGCAGCTCCTATCTACTTGAACCGGTGCAAAGATCGCCCGCGGGGTTAAATTCAGCCGTACTTGAATTCAGAGGTTAGGGGCGTGTTCGGCTTCACTTTCAGGACGCACTTTAAGCACTTTTCAAGCGATTTTCAGTTCTTCTGAAGGTGTCCATGAAAGTGTAAAAGTGTCGCGTTCGGCGCCGTCCACATAACCAGAAACGGACCGCCCAATCGATTCGTCAGACCCCTCGGACCAGTTCAGAGCGATCCCAGACCGGATCAGAGCGTTTCAGACCGAAGCTAGACCATTCCTGCCGAGCTCACACTGTCGGGAAATGTGCTCGACTGATGACTGTATGTACACCGGATGAGAGGGGCGCGACCATTCATCATTCACGCGTTCTGCTGCAGCTTGGTTGAACGAATCACAGATGATATTGAATGCCGGAAAAATCGACCCGGTTGTTCAATGTTGCTACAGCTCCCTTGAACACGAGGGCTGAGGATTTTGACAGGACTCCGAATACGCCCTAGCTCCTCCGATCCGTTCCCGGCGTTGACGTCGACCACGCTGCTGCCCCTGTTGCCAGTCAAGCCTCCAGCCTGATGCGCCCTTTTTGCCTGGCATGAGTGGTGACCCGAGTGCGATGGACCCTCGACTTTTACCACCTGGATGGATGACGCAGTGGAATGAACAATCTGAGTGCCACGCGACCACGGCTTAGTCCAGTCAAAACCATTCGTTATTCCGGGAGCTAGCTGCTAACTTGCCCTCTTCTGGCATTCGCCGGTGCTCGAATGCTACCCACTCTATTTCTCTCTCTCTCTTTACGGGATAGACCGAACGTGGTTTTACATCAACACCAATGTCGACCCCCCAGCTTCGGCTTGGGAGCATCCCGCGGATACGACAAAGGCTGGCTCGGAAGTTGAGAGACGGCCCGTGAATCTCAACGACGACGATGGCGATGTGCCACAGTTCCGGCGAGATGAACACGACGACAACCTGCAGCTGCTGCCATCCGGCCTCGGCGTCGCCAGCAGCTCGCTACTCGATCTCCATCAGCAACAATCGAGACTGGAGACACATCCGTAGCCCATCATGATGCTCTTTGAACCTGGTTAATCAGTGCAGCGAGCTCCTCCGGTTTCGACGCTTCAACACGGTTGCCTGCCCCCAGCTGTGTCCCCGGACCTTTTCGGAATCTCGGCGGGCTCGAGCGCGCAGCCGTCCCCCTGTCTTGAACATCCCCCCTGTCCCCCTCCCTCTCGGTACCCGGAAGTTACTTTGGCTCTTGGCCATTGGTGTCGCCTTCCCTTGGGATAAGATCATTTTTTCCCCACCTTAAACGCTGGTACGAACTCCTGCTGCAAGCCGTTGCAGATCAGGATCGCCGAGTGCCATCGGGCAACGTCAAGCTTGGTCACAGACCTAGGGTTGTCGAAGCAACTCCGAGACTCATACATTTTGTTGCAATTGCAACCCATCCGTCCTATGTTCTTGATTATCCCGATCTTTATACACTGTCACCTCACCAACTCGGTAGACTACAAACCCAAGTCGCATTATACCATCAGCAGCAGCAGCAGCAGCAACAACACGCACTAGGCTTTCTCGCCTTTCTCCCCACATCGATCCCGGGTTCAACCCAATCAACGACAGCGGCGATCACGCGCACGACGCACGCACCATCGTCGCGCGCTCCACCTGACGCATCAGCCTGGGACGCCGGCGACGCTAGGTTTTCGTCCCGAGCATCATCCGCTCGTCGGGGGATCGTTGGTGGGGACGTATCTTTTGGACGAGGCGATGATTGGGGTGGAATCGACACACGAATTTGATGATGCACAACTACGGCATCATCATGACCTTTTGATTGGACAAGTACACGTTGGAGTTCCGAGAACGTTCGGCAGTTCAAGCGGCGGGGCGGATTAGCCCTATTCAGAAGACGCAGGGACGTAGTACGTCAGGGGTAATATCATCGATGCATTGTTTGACTTTTATATATACCTTTGTTTCTGGAGTATGCGAGCTGTAAGGAGCTAGTTCTTTCTTTGCTTGTTTTCGAACCGAGCCGGAGCTGGGCGTCAATCGAGTCAAGAGCGCTCGCGAGGTGAGCTAGCCAGCGCTTCAGTCTTGGCTACGTCCTCGCACTCGCTGCACCCGTGTGCTCGGCTTGTTTGCTCTTGGAATCTCGACAAGTGATTGACCAGCTTATCAACTAATTTCAGGAAGTTCCGGTCTCTTCTCGTCTCGACCAAAGGTTGACCCACCCACAAGAACCCATCTGCCGCCGGACGGTAACTCCGCATTCATCCGCCGACCACGAAACCTCGCAGCGATCACCCATCCACAGCGATGCCGACAAGACTCTACATCATCGCCATCGGCGGTCCAACATGTTCAGGTACGGATTGTCCTGCCCCCTTACCCCGCTCGTTTTCCCCTCTGCTCGCACAATCATCGCACGTCCTAACACCCTATCCCTTCCATGCTTGCTCCAGGCAAAACCACTCTCGCCAAACACCTAGCTCGGATCCTACCCAACTCGACCAGTTTGTTCCAAGACGATTTCGCTCCCCCGGCGGAGAAGGTGCCGATACACCCCGTTTATGGCGTGCAGGATTGGGATGATCCGGATGGGGCGTGAGTCTGGCTTGAACTTTTTGGGCTCTTTGCGCTTTGATACGGGTGTGCTAACGAGATAGTGATTCTTTGGGGAGGCTTTTGCAGTATCGAATGGGAACGACAGAGGGAGACGTTGAAGTACATCAGGGAACATGACGGCGAGTTCCCGGCGGCGCATTATTCGCACGATTCGTTCAACGTTCAAATCCCCGTACCGATAGAGGAGACGACACGACGAACATGGGTCGACAAGTTCACGCGATTGCAAAACAAATTGGAGGGAGAGGAAGGGGAAGGGAACGGCGCGGTCAAGTACATTATTGCGGATGGGTTCTTGATGCTCGTTGATGAGGAGTCGGTCAGGCAGTTTGATGTGAGGATCTTCGTGAGGGAGTGGTATGAAACGCTCAAGAAGAGGAGGGAGGAGAGGAATGGTTATGTGAGTTGGAACATCATGAGGGGGTGTCGTCAGATTTCAGTCACTGACACTGCATTCTCTGCTTGTTTTGCGTGGGTCCGAGCAGCACACTGCAGGTGAGCCGGAGAAAACCTTGCCCCCCCCCCCCCCCCCCGGACGCGACTGGCTCCTTTGCTCCGAGCCTGAATCTGATGGCTCGCGGTGCTTGTTGTTGATGCTTTAATTTGCTGACACTCAGTTGAATCCGAACCAGAGGGAACATTATGGACAGTGAGTTTCTTATGCCTTCGGAATTTGCTCGTAGAATTTGGAGGTATGGGAAAGTTAGGACGCTGACTCGGGAAAAACCCGTCTCGTTCCCTAGGACCCACCGGGGTATTGGGTACGTCTGATCTGATCGAGTCCTATCCCGTATCTGAAGACTGATCTCAAATTCTGGGCTTATCTATCAACAGGATCAAATCGTCTGGCCCGCGTACGAGAAGGCGCACAAGAAACTGTTCACGAACGGCGACGTCAACGCAGGGACGATCGACTCCAACGTCACCTCCGGGATTCACCTTTTGGAAGCGAGTGAATCATCGATGACGCAGTTGGTCCAACAGAGTTGTGAGGCCATTTATGAGATGGTCAAGGCGGGAAGAACGGCCAAGGATTGGGAGAAGCCTTAATGGGGGGCTGGGGACGGAGGTGGTGGTTCGAGAAATGGTTTAGGGAGGAGGGGAGGAGTAGAAGTATTCTAAGGGATCGTTCGGTAGAGAGTATTTGAGGTCATAGAACCAGTGTCGTACTGCATTTCATATCAAGTGAACGTCAAGGGGACTTGGCGACCATAATTAATTGCACGAATATGATCTCGACCGATCTCGCCGAGGCGCGGACGTGAGCTCACGTGACCCGATCCCGCTCCCCGATCCCAGATCCCAGACGCGCCTCGGTGGTTGCGCTCACTCCCTCTCCGTCGCCCATTCGAGAGGTCTGGCCACGCCCTCGTCCCCTCCATGCCGCTCTTTGGTACACGACCGAATGACGACGATTTCCTTCTGTCCCACATCGGGGACAAAGGGATGTATTCGGCCCATGCATCACGCTTCGGTCTCCCTCTCCCTCTTCCCACGACGCGCTCAGCCGGCTTGTCCCAAGACGACTTTCAAGCATTGGCCTTTCGATTACCTGTTCTAGACCTTGGAGCGGGAGCAGCTGCTTCGTTCGAGGATGTGATTGTCAAGAATGTCGTCTTCAAGCAGAAGCAGGATCAGCAACGAGCATTCGAGGCTGGGCAGGAACACGTGCTGAGCGTTGGGAGACAGGGGTTGGATACCACACCACCGCTCGAGGGGGAGGTGGATGATGATGCCACTGGTCCATCGACATACCGCGACGTATGGAGCGAGGTTGCGTCGAGTGAGGTACCAAAGGTGCGTCGGTAGGAGACCAGATCAGTGGCCGCAATGGACCTAATCTCTGGCTTGGCCGCATCGCGTACAGACTGCGCCGCAGTTGTCGACTTGGGACAACCTCGACCGACCAGACAAGTCCTACGCGTCACCCTTTTTCAGTGAAGCGCCTGCTCGAGTGTGGGAGGCCGAAATGTACGTCCCAGCTGGGGTGCAGACCCGTCCATACGACGGACTAAGCATTTTTGTCCTCTCTTTTCGACAGCTCGCTCAACTCGGACCGGACGTCCCGTGCCCCAGCTTATGCCCACGGCGTCGTCCTCGACAACCTGATGACCATTGTCCGTGGCCTTGATTCCGTATTGCTCGCTTGGGACACGGAAAAGGAACGCTACGTCTGGCGTGCAGATCTCAAAGGCAAGGCCAAATCCGGACTTGAGAACCGAGGAAGATTGGTAGGCATCTCACTCGAGGCATCGCATAGGTCGGTCAGAGGAGTCACTGTACAAGTAGACTTGGACTCGAGGCTGACAAAGGATTCCTTCGCTGGACAGCTACGTCCAAAGGTTCCTCTTCCTCGCCACTTCCTTGGTCCGGCTGGACACGGTCGCCCAATCCCTTGTTGAACCGTCGTCGAACCCGTCGACCACAGCTCACGCGGTCTCGTCGTCGCTGTCCGCCTTCGTCGCTTGGGCACAAGAGGAAGTTGTCAAATCATGCCCTACTCAACTTGACGATGCCACCGATCCAAGTTCTCGCGATGGTCTCGTCGTCGTTTGGTCCAAGCTGTCGAATCTCGCCCGAGTAGTCGAGTCCATCTCGACCATCTTCAATCGCCAATACCGCATGGTCCCGCCTTTAGCACCCATACCCCGGACGACAGCCTATCTGCTTACCTTATTGCACGACCACTTGAACCACCACTTGGCCTATTCCTTGACGCCTCCGCTGTTGGAGCAAACGACTGCGGCCTGGCTCTTGGACCAAGCTCTGACGGCATGGTGGACAGGGTGGGAAGATTGGGTCGGGATTGCCGAGGGTTTGCATCATGAGAGTGAAAAGGCGTGGGCTGACTTGGGGATAGAAGTTGAGCTTACGAAGAGGGAGATGGCGTTGCTTCAGGTTCGGAGTGCGAGCTTGGCATTGGAAGAGCTTTTACGCATTCGGTACAGGGTGAGTCGAATAGGAGAGCTTCACAGGACTGCTTCACTTGTTCCGGCGCTGAGTTGGCTTTCGCGAACGTTCTTCAGCTACACTTGTCACGAATACCAACGTTCTTCCCTCGAAATGTCGCGATCGAGCTGTTCGAAGCCGGTCGAGCACTGCGTCTGCTGCGCCGAGCAAAACCGGACCATCCGCTCTCTCGATCTCAGAGGATACAGGATTCGGGTCGAGGGGTTCGGTGGGATGTCGGAGATGACGAGAGGTGAGTTTCAAGGCGAAGTGGGTGGTACGAACGGCCTGGCTAATCCACAGGGGTCGCTATGCAAAGATTTTTTCAAGCAGTTCGGACGCGGGTCGCTCAGCTTCGAAACGACATGAGGGCTTGGCAGGATGGCACCTACGCTGCTAGCGCTCAAACAGACAACGCATCCTCGACAAGACTCGATGTACATACCTCTGCCTCGTCATTGAAGTACCCCGCCGAGCTGGACGACCTTTTCAGCCGCTTCACCGCTCTGTCGGTCGCAAATGCCTTGACCGCCCCACATTGGTCGACGGACACGGTTATCGGTTCGTTCCTCGACCATCGGATCGAGTCCTCTACCTTCTCAATTCTTCCACCCTCAAGACCTTCATTGAACATCCTCCTTTCGACATCACTGTATCGACCGCTCTCCACCTTTGGTCGACTACCCTCCGCTGCGCTACTCACGCTCTTCTTCACCGATCTGGCCCTGACGTCCCACCTCGACATCCTACATTCGTTCTTCCTCTTCGGCGACGCGTTTTTCGTCCAACGCTTCCGCGATGCCTTGTTCGCCCCTCCCGAGGAAAGGGAAGGCATTTCGATCCAACGCCGTCGAGCACGAGATGCCAACGTCTGGGGTGCCCAAGATCAAGGCGAACTCGGTGCCGAGAGGGAAGGTTGGGGGATCGGGATTGGCATTCGAGGCATGACGGATCAAACGAGTTGGCCCCCTGGGGGTGCGGAATTGGCACTTGCGCTTCGAGCGGCTTTGGCTGAGTCGATTCAACAACGGATTGAGGCTGTGGATCGGAAGATGGTGGAGGACGAAGGGAAGGAGGATAAAGCCAAGCTCAATGACGCTCAAGTTTGGCGCTCGGTCGACTCGAGACTCTCCTTCGCTTTTCGTCACGACGACGTCGAGATGGATCCCAACTCGCTCACGGCGTTCAACTTCCTCTACCTCGATTACAAGACACCGTCGCCGCTCGATCTCGTCATCACCCCTTCGGTACAACTCAAGTACCAACAAATCTTCACCCACCTGCTCAAATTGATGAGGATCGAAGCCGTGATGCGAAACATGACACTCGACATCACCAAACCCGTCGTGTTCAGTCTCACGCGTAATGGCAGGTTGGGTGAACGATCAGAGAATCCCAGGCCTTCGCTGCTCTTGGACTTGGAGACATTCGATCCTCGAGCGCGCAAGGCCTTGATCGTGCTTTGTTACGAACTGCGCACGCTCGTCAATAGTATCACGGGGCATGCGTACCATTCCGCGATCGATCCCAACGTATCGATATTTAGAGCCTCCTTGCAAACGATCGAACACGCGCTGCATCAACAGATCCACCCAACACCACGATCGAATGACGAAGAGGAAGACGACTCGGATGCCGCCGTGTGGAATCTCGAAACCCTAGAACTCGTGCATCATCAATTCCTCGACCGCATCCTCCTTTCCCTCTTGTTACAAAAGCGTCAACGCCCTTTGATGCGCGTCGTCACCGAAGGTATTTTTCAAGTCGTCCTGGACCTGGGTCGTTCAATCAAACGGTGGAAACGATACCAAGCGACCGATACGTGGCCACCTCGTGCTGAGATGGGGATCCTGAATGAGATCCTCGTGATGCATAAACAATTGACAAGTCAAGCGAATACGCTCGTCAAAGTTCTACAAGCTTTGGATGATCGAGGATCATCGTCGACGAGGAAATCGTCGTCGTCGAGTTCGGGTTTGGGTTTGGGTTTGGGCAAGTCTTGGTCGTTCAAGGGTCAGAGAGGGAGGAAGATCTTGGAAGAGATGGAGCTCGGTCTCGAGGCCAAGAGTGCGGGTTATTTGAGTGAATGGGTTTTCGCTTTGGATTCGAATAGGTACTATGCTGGACTGACCGTGGCTTGAGGAGAATTTCAAAAAGCGGAGACCTGTCTCTTCTTGATTTCTACACGATTTTTTATTATCGTTTCAGACTAAAGCGTTTGGGGAACAGACTACGAAGAGAATAAACACAAGGGGTCATCATTTACTAAAAGAGAGATTGTGTCTGTGACAGGCATCAAGATAATATTCAGGCATTGATTCGTACACACAGCATTCACATTGACCCCGCACTCTCCGACCTGCTCAAACCCTCGAAACGATCGACGCCCATGTCCGAGCTTGAGGTTGGACCCTCGGGCCGGCCGCGACCTTATCATCCATGCCCAACAGTTCCCAATCCTCGTCCTCCTCCGAAGCCGACGAGTTGCCCGCGTCCGAACCTTGACGAGGGGGGTGTAGGAACGAAGACGGGCCTCCTCCACCGCCGATGGAAAGCGCCGAAGTGCCGGGGGAGGTCATAACGTCTTCGGGTAATGTGATGACTCTGGCGTGGGGTTGGATCACTTCATAGTCGTGGGTCAGATCTGGAAGTGTGAAAGATATGTATATTGTTGAATGTCAGCACAAATGCCGTCATGATTGTAAAGCCGTTGGCTCCTGCGCCGAATTCGGAGTATTGCTCCCCTCCCGGCCGGCGCGGTATGTGGCCCAATCGCGTTGCCGATAACGGGACTGATAAACACTGGAGAAGGCGCGTCGGCGTCGCCCGCCCGCCGCCGCCGCCGCCGATTACCGCCGCCGGTTATCGTTGCGCGATCGCGCCGGGCGGTACTGTGATGACACTGTTGAATACGATGGGAAGCGAACTTACCCCTTCTAGGTGGTTTATGAACCATGACTTGATCCACTCGAAAACTGGTTACTCGTTTCACCGCCGCGCCTTGATCGTCTTCGGCGTCGTGCAGACCCGTAGTCACTAGGGCGCCTTCGGTGTTCGTTGCGGCCCCACTTGGCGGTGGCGACGACGACATCATCGAGCCACTTGCACCGACGTGACCATGCGCGATCATGACCTCATCCTGCAACGCCGCTTGACTCCTAGCATTACCCCTGACCTTGTAATCATTCGAAGGCTTAGTCCCATGATGGAGTCCATGCAAGGAACGTCGAGGAACAGCACTACCAGGGGCATTCAGGGGGCCGTTACCGTCGGTCGTCGTCGTCGTCGTCGAACCGGGATGGCCGAAACTGCCGTGTCGGAAACGCGCTTGGGCGTGTAGACCCAACGATCTTTGACGTTGTACTTCTCGCATCGATTTGAGGGAAGCTGTTCCTGGGACCATGGTGTGAGGTAGTTCGTTTGAGATCGGGTGGGATTTGTGTGGATGGGAGTGATTGAGTGACTGAGTGAGTCAAAAGGGTAAGGACTCTGCAGGACAGAAAAAGCGCCGACGCTTGGACCGAGCGCATCACGCGCCGCCGCCAAATGCAGGCGCATACAAACACGTTTCTCACGCACTTCTCCCCGATCAGTGACGCGCGCGCGCGCTCGCTCGACCGAGCTACGTTTCCTTCCTTGGCAAGCCATGAAGGAGGCACTTCGTTCGTGACCGATGGTGATTCACTGACTCCGATCGACGCTGTTTCCTAGTTCACACCCCATCTGTGGGTAGTTCCTACCTGATGACCCTTTCCTTCACAACACGACGTGTCCCCTAACCCTATCCGTCCGGTCCAGCCACGTCGACGCTCTCTCCTCCTCTCAAGCAACGAACCCCCACTCTTGTGTTGTGAGATTATGACTCAGAAACCGAACTTTGTTCTCTTGCGATTGCGGAAAGCAACAGGAAACGAAAGTTACGCCAAAAAGACCCAAAGGAAACAACGTTTATTCCTTGACCTTGACGGAACCTCGGAGCAAACCAGTTCGTCGGGCGGCGATCAGACCAGCCTGAGCGGAGGGACGAAAAAAAAAATTGGGATCAGACTTTGTCAAGGCTGATGAAGCTGGTTGAGCAATGGGCCTTACCTTTTGTCCGGAAACAGCGTGACGGTTGATCGTCGAAGCTTTACCGATGTGTTGATGGTTCTGTTATCGGACAAAGGCGAGTCAGTCTCCGACGAGAGCAGCGCGACACCCGCAGTGCTGAGGGACAGTAAAGGCCCAAAAACTTACACCTCCACCGTGAGGGTGATCAACGGGGTTCATCTGAAAGGGTGAACGAAAGGAAAATGCGTGTTAGTGCCCAAGAATCCACTGTGCGGTGAAAGCGAAGGGGGGCATATACGCACGGCAACACCACGAGTCTTGGGCCAGTTGTTCTTCTTAGCCTTGGCGGCGTGGTAAGCTCGGCCGGCCTTGAGCATCGGCTTATCAATCCTTCCACCACCAGCGACGATACCGATCGTGGCGCGACTGAGGGAGTTGATGGACTTCTTGGCGCCCGAGGGCAAACGGACGCGGGTGCGGCCGGCGTCGGGGTCGTGGCCGATCACGGTGGCGTAGTTACCTGAAGTACGGGCGAGCGTACCACGGTCTCCCGGCTGCTCCTCGACGTTGCAGACGATTGTACCTTCGGGGAGGGCGGCGAGGGGGATGACGTTGCCAACGTTGAGGGTGGCCTTCTTGCCGCAGTAGACAAAGGCGCCGGTGGAGAGGCCCTCGGTGGCGATGAAGGTCTCGGTGCGCATCTTGTAGCGGTAAGGATCACGGAATACGACTCGGGCGAGGGGGGCACCACTGTAGTAAAAAGAGGGGGCGCCATCGTGTCAGCTCGTCGTCGTCTTGGTGCGCGTGCGTGCGAAATGCAATCTGCCTCCCGTCTTGGCCTTTCCACCCCATTCGACATTCTCCACCCATAACCTCTTGTACTCTTCCACGTCGTCGCTCTGCCCTGACTCCCCGCAGCGTCCTTTTCATTTCCCCCACCCCCGATCCCGATCCCGCGAGGCACAAGTCGCTCATCTCATCCCATCCCCTAAAAAACGAATGCCCACAACTCACCGTCCAGAGTCATGAAGGATGTCTTTGACCACACCACGGACGTAACCATTGCGTTCGGCAAAGTCGAGGGCGCGGAGCTTGGCCGGCGCGACACGGTGGTGCGTGTGCGATCGGAAGATGCCTCCCGACTTCCTTTGGTTGCGAATGACTAGAATTGGAGATGACACGGGGGTTGAGATGAGTGGGTCGGACTCAATTGTATGACGTTCTGTACGTGATTACTTACCACGCCCCATCGCGACTGTGTGTGGTGTAAGGAGTGAAAGGAATGGGCGGTAGACGTTGGCAGGCGCGGAGGGCGAGCAAGGCAGCAGGCAGGCAGGCGAATTGAGGCGCGGGCCACGCCAGAGCAGGCAAGGCGGAGCGAACGACACAGCGACGGCGACGAGCGAACGACACGGGAGAGAGAGCGGGCAAAAAGTCAGCAGTCGGATCTCGAGCACCTCGCTGACCAAATAAACCCATGCAAAGCCCCTCCATCTCGTTTCAATCTCATTCCCAACAAAGCCCTTGTGACATCCCCACTCTCGTCGTTGCGAAAGAGGCATGTAAGGCCCTTCCAAACGCTGGCGAATCGAGGGTCGTTTTGCGTCGTGCGAATGAATGCGCGGGCTGGGCGGGCGTCGCCCAAGCCAGACGGATTCAATTGCCCCCCCCCCCCCCCCCTTCCCCTCCACTCAATTCGCACATCCCTTCACACCACCTCAATCCACGGTACATTCCTCTTTCCCAACACGTTCGTCCAGGTCCTCCTCGGGGGCACAAGGGGTGTGTGTTGCGGTAGAGCTTACCTTGTTGGACAGGTGAATCGAGTAGGTCGAGTGGAGTCCAACTGGGAGACAAGCCCACTCCACAGTGCGCGCGCGAAGAGTGTAGCGCCAGGGCCCCGAAATTTGGCTCAGGGATTTTATTCCGGGTCAAAAGAAGCCAGAGCCCATTTTGGACACCCAGACGTCAGGACTATGACCCCGGCTTGTAGTAGAGAGGTGAATTATGCGTCGGGCACGTCGTTACTTTTTGAACGTCATGTAGAAAAACAAGGTCTTGGGGGTGTTGATGAGCTACTACAACCATTGCGAGGTGGGTTCTCTATCTACTCGACGCTTCAAATGCAAAACACAGGGGTAATAACATATTTCACCACCCCGCCGGCCTCAAGCACACCTCGCCCTCCTTGAATACGGTCCTATGCGGGCTCCTGGGATCGCCACCATGGAAGCCATGGCCATTCTTAGGAGGGGACAAGGTCGTCTCGATCCCTTGCGCATCACTCGCCATCTCCCCCCTCCATTCCTTCGAACTAGGCGGAGGGATGTTGACCGCTGCCCTCCCATTGCTTTCGAACGGTACTTCCTTCCCTTCCTCCCCACCCACTTCTTTGACATGCCTCCCCAACTCGGTCAAGATGTCCCTCCCACCTCGCGCGATCAATTCCCTCGCCACGTCCGCACCGAGCGCTTCGGCATCTTGGATCGAATGAACCGTACGAGTGATCGAGAACTCGACGGCTTTCGTTCCAGCCAGAGAGGTGATCGTCCCCGTCAATGTCAGCGATGCGGTATGAGGATCGTCGACATGAGGATACGCATGTCCAGCATGGTGGCCGTTCGTCGTCGTTGCGATACCCTCGTCGACGGAGTCCGAGGAGGCCAACCCTGGGGCTGAACCCATCTGGGACCCATTCGTTCGAGCCGAACGTGGACTCGACGACGAAGAAAGTTCGACGATCTCACTCTCACACCCGACAGGGACCGAGCAACCACCCTCAAGGACATGAAGCATGCTTCGTTCGGCCCTCGTACGCCACCCCGTCTGCCAATGCTCGATCGAGCCGACGATCTCGTGCGCGCGTTCATCGCCTTGACGGCATTCAATCCCAATCGCACCTTGTCCGACGGCGTGGTACAGCGTCGGGGAGGTGACGGATGCAGTGATGCGGTCAGCTAGACCGAGTCGAATCAGACCTGCCGACGCGAGGATCAAGGCCGTGTATTGCGATTCTGGATCATCGAGTTTGCGTAGTCGGGTTTGGACCAGTCCACGCTGTTGTACAAGTAAATGTAAAGATTAGCATCCGAACAAATGGCTGGAACATGCCAGCATGCCACACGACGTACGACATCGGCGAATTTGAGCCAGGGAAATCTTCTCCTCAACTGTGCGACGCGGCGCACGCTACTCGTGCCAATGACACTCCCATGCGGAAACTGCTCGAGCGAAGTGTATGGAAGTCCCTTCTTGACGCAGAGGGCATCGCTCGGGTCCTCTCGTTCGAGTACGGCGCCGAGTTCGCAGCCTTGGGGGAACTCGGTGGGGACGTCTTTGAGCGAATGCACGATGGCGTCGACGGAGCCGTCCATCAAGGCGACTTCGAGCTCTTTTGTCCAGAGGGCTATTGAGGGGATCGATCGATCGTGGATTAGCTTCTAGGATGTGACCTGGTATGAGGCGATGCTCGGGTAGGTGAAGGAGGAGAACGGACCTTTGCCGCCGAGCAGGTACAGGGGTTGAGATTGGTTCTTGTCACCAGCTGTTGTCTGTCCGAGTCACAGGCGGTGAAGTGTGTCAACGAAATAGGTTCGAAAGATGATTGCATGTGTGTCGAGCTTGGAGTAGAGAACCAGTGCGGGCCAATTGCGAAGGCCGTGAATCGTTCGATCGAACGACGGCCGCGGGGCGCCCGGAGTAAGAAGCCGGGTCGTACGAGGAAAGGGCAGACCCTTGGAAATAGGATTCGAGTGATGCACCACGACAAACCACCTTGGACAAACGAGTCCACCCCAACACGACTGACCATTCCATAGATACGAATCTCTGTGCCCGGCCACAGCCTGTCCAAGTTCTGCTTAACGAGGTTGGTCTGCACCATCGCCAACTTGCTCATCCTCGTACCGAGGGTAAAGATGCCTCCTCCGATCGAGGACCGAGATTGTCGTTTGGACCTTTCACGAAGCGCTTCGAATTCGGCGAGACGTTCGGCTTCCCTTGCGCCGGCCGAGGTGGACATGACGGGACAGACTTCGCCGGGGATGTCTTTGGAGATGGGAGGGTGACCGGGGGGTAAGAGACCTTGTTCCATCGTGGGCGAGCGGGTGGTGAAGTGGTGGGTAGTGAAGGAGGAGAGTAGGGGCGGATCGAGACGAGGTGACCTGAGCTGCGATGCAAGTGGGAATGGGAATGGGAATGGGACGAGAGGGAGGGTGAGGGGGAGGAAGTCAGAAGGATCGGCTCATGCTCGCCTTTGATCAAAAGTCCGGCCGGCGCTGTCATGGCATGGCGCTCGCATCGCATCAGGCGATCGGGACCAAATTAGCCGTGCTCTCATTCGTCAATCGATTCGAAAAAAAAGTCGGGCACGCCATACAACTCCATCTTGGCACCGATCGAGCTTGTTGGAGACGATTTGTCATTCCTTTTTACGCATCCTGTTTTTGAGCACCAGGTTTTTTCGGATCGTGTTTAGGGGATGCAAGAGTTCGACGCTGCAGCTGGTCCGGCTCCCGAGTCCTCGGCGATTGCGCAAGCTCGCCTTCCTCGCGCCGATCCGCGCAAGTTTCTGTGCGGCGAATGGCACTCGTACGACATCGTACCACAATATCAAACGGCGTGTCCTTCTCGGTAGTTGCTTCAGGGAGTTTTGCCTGGTGAATGCTAAAGCCAGCCTCCTAGCGATAGTCGCAAAATCCTATGCAAAAACTTGAAGCCGGTAACGCAGCTCCGCTTGGAGCACGTCCAGCGGCATTGTCGCGGCGACCACGGCTTGGGACAGCCGCACTTCAGTAGAGGGTTGTAAGAGATGAAAAAAACAAGTCACTCCGGGAAGGGGACAAGCCTGCGCGACTCAAAACTGGAGAGTCAAAATTTTCGAAAAGGATGCGCCAATCGGGTACTACTCGTCGAGCTCACGAGCCGAACAGATGTGTGCCTGCGCACTCTCCGTTTTCTGCTGAAGATGGGACACACACACCAGCCTGACGAGTGTCGTTCACAAGAGCCCTCCTGGCCGGCACCGAGCATTACCTTGGAGACGAAGGCGGGCCACGCGCTCAGGGGCTAGCATCTCCATGAAAGATCCCGTGACCCTGATCGCCTCGTACAAGTGTACCAAGTGTAGTTGATGTTACAGGTGCGACGTTCCTGATCCTCTCCTTCTACGCAACAACCTCCCTATACCACGGATCCTCCACTACGAGTGCGTGATCCCTTCCCCTGCGAGATCGTTTGTCCTCCTCACGTCCACAACGATGTCTGGTGTGTTGTTGTTCAGTGCTTTTGGTCCCACGGATGAGCTCCCTGGGTTGAATAAAGGAGAAGAGTGAGGTATACGTCAGATGAAGCGAACAGCGAGCCGAGTGTGGAGCTTGGTGAGCTGACGAGGAGTACGGCGCCGTCTTGTCGTGCTCGGTAGAAGATGAAGAACCACATCGAAGCACCTATCACAGTTCCAAAGCATACAGAGTCAGTCAATGTCATCGTAAGTCGAGTGCAGTCGTACAGGAGCTTACCCAACAACTTGGCGCCGAGTCGGTAACCCATTCCTGTGCGTACGTGCGCGCCAAGGGTGTTAATTTCCAACTCTGTCAAGTCGTAGGTCACAAGGGGGACGTACCTGGCAAGTGAGGGTGGAATGCGCCTGCTGGTCGCGGTCCTGCTGCGTGTCCTGCCATGATTTCGGTGTGGATCGCCTTGGGGTGGGGTGGCGGAAGCACGAGCACGAGCCGGGTGGCAGCGCGCGGGGGAAGGTGCAGGCCCGCAAGGGGGGACCAATTAGTAATAGTTGGGAATTGAGGGCGCTCATTAGCAATGCCCGTGAATTGTGCCACACTTCGCACGACTTGCTCCGCTCTCCACCTGCTCGGGCTTCCAGTCTCCCACAGCTCGCAGCTCGCAGCTCGCAGCTCGCAGCTTCCGGTATCCGACTCGAAAGGCTCAAAAGTTTTCGCCTGACTGGGTCGTTCCCAACATGAGATCCCTGACATTACTCGATGTGGTCTCGCATCCGATTGTCGGCTCATCTGGCTCATCGTCATCCTCGAGCTCGACACCTTCGACGTCGGCCATTGATTCAACACCGACCTCGGTCGCAGCCGTGACTTTGGATGCAGCGACCCGAACACTCTACGTCGTTGCTGAGACTACGACACCGCAAGCATGCAGCCAACTGTGCGTCTATCGCCTTGAAAACGGCCGACATTCGAACGAGGTCAGTTCCATAGAGAGCTCTCTCTCAGGTGTTCCGAGACCCCAGAACCAAGTCTGACCGCTGTCGATTTGCACCCGCAGTTCCCTCAACCCATTATCAGTTGGACGACCGACCTCGTGTCCCCTTTACCCAATATCCCACTCGTCGTCGCGTTCAAGTACTTGCCCGAGTCGGACTCGCTCGTGCTCGTGCTTTCGAATGGTGACGTCGAGCAGATCACCGACTCTTCAGAGTTGATGGGCTCAGATGCCACGGTCAGTGGTTGCACGTTGTAGTTTGAAAAAGTTCAACTATCAGACTGACCTGGGAATCACTCCAAGCAGAGAGAGAATGTCGGTACTTTTGATTCGGGCATCAAAGCCGCCGCCTGGGCCCCGGACGAAGAATTGTTGGCCATCGTCACCGGTCAGTCCGTCAAGGTCACTGCGCAAGCATTCAAACGCCTTAGCGTAGCTGACATGAACGTCCACTTCTAATCTCCAGGCGACGACCTCTTGCTGTCCATGACTGCGACTTTTGACGTCCTCTCTGAAGGACCCCTAACGACCACCTCTTTTGGCGTCGATGCCCCCGTCAACGTCGGCTGGGGTGACAAGTCGACCCAATTCCACGGATCCCTTGGCAAATCCGCGGCCAAACAGCCTTCGATCCCCACGACCCAAACGCTCGCATCCCCCAACGACGACGATCGAATTCGGATCAGTTGGCGAGGTGACTCGGCTTGGTTCTCCGTCACCAAGTTCGAGCGCACCCCGACAGGAGATACGCGACGAGTCCTCAGGGTTTATTCGAGGTTGGGGGAATTGAGTTCGACGGGGGAGGCATGCATGGGGATGGAAGGTGGGTTGAGTTGGCAACCTAGTGGCAGTTTGATTGCGGCGAATCAGAGGGAGGGGGGTCAACAGAATGTCGTCTTCTTTGAGAGGAATGGGTTGAGAAGGTACGCGTTTGCGTTGAGGGAGCCCGAGGCGGCGACCGTCAAGGAGTTGAGTTGGAATTCAGAGTCGAATCTGTTGGGCATTTGGTTGAGCAGGGAGGATGGGGATGCCGGTCAGTCGTGGAATCGATGTGGTGCTTGAGGATAGGACCAGATTGTACTGACCCCTCCTCGATATGTGCCCCGTTAGTCCAACTGTGGAACCGCAACAACTACTGCTGGACGCTCAAACAAGAACTCGCACCTCGATCGCGCATCACATCTCTTTTCTGGCACCCTGAAGAACCCCTCTCGCTTTACCTCACGACCCGAAAAGGGATCCAACACTTCTGCCTCGCATGGGATACGTTCATCTCCTCTCGCAAAGCACCCAAAGATTCAGGATCGGTCGCCGTTGTCGATGGAACGACGCTGAAACTGACCCCTTTCAGATTGGTCAACATACCTCCCCCTATGGCGGCGATAGTGCTTCACCTTGGTGCAGGGATCACCAAGACTCCCGTTCATGTCTCGTTCGCCAAGGAGGAGAATGGCTTCGTCGTCTTGTTCGATGATGGCTTGGTTCAGAGTTGGGCTTGGGAGTTGGACCTCAAGACCAAACGGAATAAACCTAGGAGCGAGATCAAGGGACCTGTTTTGGCTTGGTCTATGAAGGTCGAGGGGGATGGTTACTGTAAGCAATGTGCGGTGGTTGGGAGAGGGGAGGAGAAGAAGGTCGCGGTATTGAGGTGTACGGGTACGGTTGGGACCGAGGTTGTACTTCTTGGGAAGAAAGGCGGTCAGGAGGTCGTCAAGGCCGAAGAAGGGGCTTGGAAGATCGAGGGCGTGGAAGGTGGCTTTGTGTTGGAGTCCAAGGATGGGATGCTGCTTGAAGGTAAGCCGTACTTTACTTCATTTACTCTTTCAGGGAATCACAAGCTGAGAAGGATGCCGTGCCTACAGTCTCTCCACAAGCCACATCCGACGACATCCTCCCCTCGAACCACCTATTGCCTCTCCCCGAATTCTGTCCCGACATCCGCACTCTCACCCTCTCGACGACCCGCCTCGTCCTCGGTCTCTCCCTCTCAGGTCGTCTCTACTCCAATTCGAGACTGCTCGCCTCAGACGCGACCTCTTTCATCTGCACCCACGATTTCCTCATCTACACCACCTTCACCCACGAAGCCAAATTCATACCCCTCTTTTCTCTCGAATCGGGCAAACAGAACGATTTTGTCACGCACATCGAGAACGTTCGCAAAGCCGCCAATGACGAGGAATCGAGTGGGTCGAATTTGGTCAAAAGTGGGGGTATGGGGATTAGGAGGGCTGTGGAAAGGGGTTCGAGGATCGTTACTGTTGTTGAAAGTTCGACGACGCTAGTGTTGCAGATGCCGAGGGGGAATTTGGAAACGATTTGTCCGAGGCCTTTGGTGTTGAGGATCGTAAGACACGAGTTGGATCGGTATGTTGGCGCACTTGCGTTCACCGTTCTGATGCTCAGTCAAAGCTCATTGCGCTTGCTGTCGAGCAGATGTCATTACCGCACCGCGTTCCTGACATGTCGTCGTCATCGAATCGACCTCAACATTCTTTACGACCATAAACCCTCGACCTTCCGTGCCCAGCTCTCTGATTTTGTCACCCAAGTCAAAGAAGTCGATTATCTCAACCTGTTCCTCTCCGGACTCAAAGATGAAGACGTCACCAAGACGATGTACAAACCCCTCATGATCCTCGGCCCAACCCCATCTACGTGGACCGCTTTGGCTGTGGAAGGGGATGAGTCGGATGTGATCGAAGGCAAGGTCAATGAGGTGTGCGATTTGGTTAGGGAGGAGTTGGAAAAGAGGGACGTGTTCGAGTATGCGAATTCGGTGCTCACGGCTTATGTGAGGAAGAAGCCGGCGGATTATGAATCAGCGCTCAGGGTTTTGGTCGATTTGAAAGGTAGGTTCTCAACTCTGTGTGAGGAAAAGGTCTCTCAGTTCTGATGGAGCTGATGCTGATGCTCGGTTGACGTACACAGCCAAAGATTCCGAACGAGCCCAAGACGCGGTCAAATACATCATCTTCCTCTCGGACGCCAATAAGCTCTACGACCTCGCCTTGGGGATGTACGATTTCGGGCTCGTGCTCCTCATCGCGCAAGAATCGCAAAAAGACCCTCGAGAATACCTCCCCTTCCTTCGAGAACTTCGTCAACTCGATACCTACCTTCAACGACACCGCATCGACGATCATCTAGAGCGCTACGACTCGGCGTTGAGGAATTTGGCTAAAGCTGGGGAAGAGAGGTTCGACGAGGTGTTGGAGTACACGAAGAAGCATGGTTTGTTCAAGACGGCTTTGGAGGCTTATAAGGCCGATTCGGCGAGGTATAAGGTTGTTGTGGAGGCGAATGCGGATTATTTGATGGAGAATCGAAAGTATGCTGAGGCTGGATTGCGTGAGTTGGCTTTCTTCCTTCTTTGTGTGTTGCCCCAAGACTGAATACTGAGGTACTTGTTTTTCACCCATGCACAGTCTACTCCATCGCTTCGCAACCCACCAAAGCGATGGCAGCGTATCAAAGCGCCAACGCATGGCAAGAACTCTTCACCATCGCGCTGTCCCCCGCTTCCCCCGAGATGCCCAAGAAACCCGCCAGTGAGATCAAGGCGTTGGCCGTGGAGGTCGCCGAGGCTTTGAGAGGGAAGAGAAGGTTCAGTGAGGCTGGACGGGTGTTGTTGGAGTATGGGAGGGATATTGAAGCGGCTGTGCATGTGCTCGTTGAGGGGAATGAGTTTGCCGAGTGTTTGAGGATCGTGAGTTTTTGTCATTGCCGGAGATGATGAAGCCGAAAACCAGAGGATCGAGCTCACCATTGCGTGTTATTTGACAGAGCACCTTGTACAATCGACGAGATCTGATCGAGACTCACGTCAAAGCGAGTACGCTCGAGGCACAGTCCAAGTTGATCGACGACTTTGGCGAGTTGAAGGAACAGATCGAGAAGCAGGTCGAACGGTTGGACGAGCTGAAGAAGAGGAGGGATGCGAATCCGAGTGAGTGACAGCACATTCCCTGTCAAAAGGTCGCTAACGATCGCGGTTTACTGAGATTAGCGTTCGTCATCTCACTCAGATCAATTCTTCTGCATCGACGATCCCTCCGCAGGGCCGGACGATATCGACGTTCAACCCGATGGTGAATCCGATGCCGGCACTGCCTTCACACGCTACACCGCCGCGGCACCCACAACGCTTGGTGGAGGTAGTCGCATCAGTTCGACGCGTTCGAGTCGTTCTCGACGACGGGCGGGGTTGAAGAAGGCCGCGGGCAAGAAGGGCAGTATTTATGAGGAGACGTATCTGCTCAACTCGTTCAAGAAGAGCGTCGAGACGAGGTTGGCCGAGTTGCAGAGTGAGTCAAACCTTGCTCCATTTTTTTGGGGGTGCGAGAGGTTTGTCAGAATGCTGATGTGGGGGCTCTAAACACCTCTTTCTTCTCTCCGACAGCCGAAACGGGAGCACTCCTTTCGGCACTGCTACTCCTCCATTCGACGAACCATCGTTCCGCCGCGGCAGCGTTGCAGGCTGAGCTCACTTCACTTGAAGAGTTTCTCCGAGCTTCGCTCGATCATGTCTGGTCATGGAGGGAGAAGGAATGGGCGACCGAGAAGCACGAAGAAGTGCGGCTCAAGGAAAGGGGGGAATGGGTCGAAAAACCCAAGCCCGAGGAAGGGACGGAGAAAGTCGAGAGCCCCAAGATGGCGAGGGAGAAGTGGAAGATTGGCTTGTTGGATGTGTTGTAGATTTTTGTTCTAGCTTGCACCGCATTGAGAATTAAGTTCATCTACTGATCATACCCAGGTATCCAGGGAAGTTATATCGGCTAGTACGAGAAGATAGAGAAGTGGATGCACAGCTAGGGATCATCTCTTTTGAGCGCCTCAAGTCTCGATGATCCCTGGTGATCCATCCGATCGACCAGCGCCAGTCAGGCGTCATGCCACCCCACTTGCCTCCTCGCTCCTTCCGACGCCCCACCACGCTCGGCTTGTTCACCGAATGCTCACGGCGCTTCTTCGCACTAGTACACCTCGACCGACCAGCTTGTTCACCCGTACTTTTCCCCGTTCGTTCCTCACCACTCGACTCAACATGGCACCTCAACGCGTCGAAATCAACATTGAGCCTTTGGCCGATGGCACCATGTCAGTTCGAAGCAATCCCGAGCTGACGATGAGCAAGCAGCTCAGGAGGCACCACGTTCCTCACCTCTCCTGCAAGATCACCGCTGACCATATCTATACCCAAACCTCAACAGGAAAGAAGTGCCCTTCCCCAACGCCGATTCCGAATCCAAGATCCTCATCTCTAAGGTATGTAGCATGCTCGATGGCTCGTGCTCACTCGGTCGTAGCCGGCCCCCGTCTGATTCTCGCCTGCGCCGCCGCCCGTTTTCGCACGAGAGCGACGATGACGCTGCTGCTGGCTTGCTCCGACGCCGAAGCGCTCGATCGACCGATTTGCTCGATCGCTGATTGGTCATTCTCTTTTGCCCCAATATTTCCCCGCTCCTCCTCGGTCTCTGGCGAACAATGCAACAAATAGGTTCAAGGCTGCTACTATGCCACCTCGGCCAAGTGTACACATTACGGTGCACCCCTTGCCAAAGGTGTCCTCACCTCCGACGGGCGCGTGAGTAGGACACGGTCAGCTCCTCTCGAAAGCCTCCCACCGCCGAGACAAGGCACTTCTTCCCTGCTCGTCCATGCATCTTCAGATTGTCTGTCCTTGGCACGGTGCCGCCATGTCGTGCAAGACGGGAGATATCGAGGACGCACCCGGACTCGACAACCTCGCGACGTTCAAGATCGAGTCCGAAGGGGACAAGCTTTTCGTCACCCCTCCCGAGAACGGCGACGTCACCGCGACGCGCCAACCCACCGCAAGCTCAGGCTCCAAGGGGCAGAGTGGAGTCGTCATCGTGGGTGGTGGTGCTGGTGCGGCTCATGCCGTCGAGGCCTTAAGGCAGGAAGGTTACAAGGGTCACATCAAGGTCATCTCCAAGGAGCCTTATCTCCCCATCGACCGGTCAGTCGCAGAGCACTTTCGCAGATAGATCGCTTGAGCTCGGGAATGCTTACACCGAAGCGTTGCTTCTTACAGAACCAAGCTCAGCAAAGCACTCATCGCGGACCCGAGCAAGGTCGCGTTGCGCTCGCAAGAGTTTTACGACAAGCTCGGCGCTGAGTTCCAACTGAACACCGTGCGTCCCGTCGTCAGAACACCGAGAGGCCTCCGAAACTCGAAGCTGACCCGGATTTCCACCCACAACGGTCTTGCAGGAAGTCGAGTCGATCGAATTCGAGAAGTCTTTGGTCAAGGTTGCAGGTGGGGAGTCCGTCTCGTACGAGAAGCTCATCCTCGCAACGGGCTCGAACCCGAACCGCATCCCCGTCGATGGCTCCAAACTCGGCAATATCTTCGTTCTCCGCACGATCGAGGACACGAAGCAGATCAACGAGGCGCTCGGTGGCGAAGATGGCCCTAAGAAAAATGTCGTCGTCATCGGCTCGTCCTTCATCGGCATGGAAGCTGCCCTCGCCGCCGCTGGCAAGGCCAACGTCACCGTGGTCGGTATGGAGAACGCGCCATTCGAGGCGATTCTCGGCAAGGCGATTGGAAACGGGATCCGCAAGTTCCACGAGTCCAAGGGTACCAAGTTCTACCTCCCCGGCGCGCTTTCGCACTTTTCGGCCAGCTCGTCGGACTCGAGCAAGGTTGGGTCGGTCGAGCTCAAGGATGGTACTTCGATCTCGGCCGACTTGGTCGTTCTCGGTGTCGGAGTCAAGCCCGCCACTGCGTTCCTCAAAGCCAGCGGAGTCGAGCTCGAGAAGGATGACAGCGTTGTTGTCGACGAGTACTTGAAGCTGCAGGGCAAAGAGAACGTCTTTGCCGTCGGTGATATCGCGACCTACAAGGACTTCAAGACGGGAAAGAACACGCGAGTCGAACACTGGAACGTCGCTTCGAACCACGCACGCAACGTCGCTGCCACGATCGCCGGCAAGAGCTCGACGCCGTTCGAGAAGATCTCCGTGTTCTGGTCCGCTCAGGGACAACAACTTCGTTACGCTGGGACGTCGCGAGCCAAGACGTGGGAGGATGTCATCGTTCAGGGGTCGCCCGAGGATCTCAAGTTTGTCGCTTACTACACCGCGGGCGACAACGTCGTTGCCGTGGCGTCGATGCAGAACGACCCGATCGTGACCCACTGCTCCGAGTTGATGAGGTTGGACAAGATGCTGAGCGTCAAGGACATCAAGGATGGCAAATCGCCATTTGATGTCAAGTTGGCATGAGATGAGGCGGTCGAGGTTGAGCCGGCGCCGACCATGTCCCGGCTTCAGGCTCGATTGTAGAAAATACAGTTCCGAAAGACTTTGTTGGTTTCTTGGCTTTTCGTTTCGTTTCTTGCAATCACATTTGGTCAGATAAGCAAGTGCAGATGTTGTACGGGAGCGCTGGCGAGCGGTGAAGAATCGGTCTCAGACGGTCTGCGCCGCCGAAATTAGTCATAGCCGAAGACCTTCTGGCCGGAGCCCGAAGTCGGACAACCACACCGAGGGCGCTCACGCTTCTCTTTGTCCCTCAGCTCAAAGCCTCGACTCCGTAGCGTGGGTACGATGGCCGGTCTCGTGATCTATGGGGTGACGTACCTCGTCGTAAGAACCGTCGATGTGATCAAAACCCGTCGCTCACCGATCGTTCCGATCCCACACATCTCGGACCTCGCGACGACCCGTGACCGCAGTTGCAGTGGTGGTGGCGATTCGAGCTCGGGCAGTCTACTGATGACAGAGGTCGACACGGTACCTCAGAACGGCGCGAGACGAGAGACGAAACAACGACCTTTTACTGAGCGACAACTCAAAGGTGTGTAGCACCTCATTTCGCTCTTGTTGCGCGGTTTGATGTGGAAGCGGTGCTGAGTCGAGATTGGCGATTGCCTCCAGGGTTGTACCGATGTTGGAAGCATCGAGCCGACATGCTGTGGTCCAAGCAGAAGGGGTTGGAGTATGCGATTGCTCGTGGTTGGGACGTATGCTGGGCCGGAAGGTAAGTTTGAATCTAAACCAAGACCTCGTGTGATCTGCGGGGATCCGTGACTGATCCCCGGAAACGATATGCCGCCCCCCTTACCTTTCGGCAGGGCGACCGAGTTCTCGACGATCCGACGCGCTCGATCAGAGGCCCAATTCATCGTCGACCAACTAGCTTTAGCCATCGCATGGTGTCGATCTCAACAAGTGCCCAAAACGTCCTTCGTCTCGTCCCTCGAACCACGAGCCAAGAAACGTCGGCATTCTCGCTCGGCGCATGCGATCTGTCCACCGAGCTTGTTGGAACTACCGTGGCCTCTCCCTTTACCACCTGGGGAGAGGGAGTATGGAGCTGTGATCGAACGGGTACCGAGGTTCACGACCGAGAGCGGGGAGGCGTTGCCGACCTATTCGCCCGCGTTGGATGAGGATCGAGGGGAGCAAAGATTGGAGTTCACTCCCATCGCCGAGGGAGAGGAGAGGAGGCGCTCGACCACTTCCTAGTCGAGGGAGGGTATAGTGGTGATGTCAAGTTGGGGCGAGCTTTGTTTGTAAATTATGTATCAGTGCTTCGCGGTTCTTGTTGTTATCTGTCGGATCACTGCTTTGTAGCTTTTCCGGGAGTGGGCTGGTCACATTTTTTTCGTTCTTCTGTGCTTCTTTCCGCATCTTTTCATCCCCTCATCCCCGATTTTGGACTAAACACTCAAACTCTTTGCAACCAACTTGGACTGCTCCATCAGAGTTGAAAACACGGTTCATCGGAGGGCGCAAAAGGGAAGGTAGATTGGGACGCTTCCGAATGCGATAAATTACAACATACTTCTGGCGTGCGCCGCTCTCCCAAAACCGCACCACTACGAGCTCGTACCAAATGCTGTCTAATTGTTCAACCTTGTTTGATGACCACATCGCTCGCACGAGTAGAAGACCGTAGCTGAGCAAAAGACATTTATCGAGTCAGCCAAAGCTTTCCTTCGTCTTGGGAAGAATCGGGAGGGGTTTTGGACTTGGGAACTGACCTCCTTCATCGGCCGAACGAAGTTGCATCGTCTTGACCGACATGCGTTCATTGCCGCACTTTTCGCACATCTCGTCGACCTGTGGGTGAGTCAAGATCGAGTGCACGAGATGAGATGAGGAGGTCTCGAATCGAAAAACCTTTTCGAGCCCGGACATCGCCGAGTGTGAAAGAGCGACTTTGCGTCCGGGTAAACCGAGAGGTTACTCAAGAAAGATACAAAAGCCCGAACTTACGTATACTTTCTTCTTCTCGACATCGCCGGTATGCTTGACCAACGAGGTCTTCTTCTGCCTCAACGAACTCGGGAACGCGGCGGGGTGGGATCGGGTCGTAATCGTTTGGTTCTCGTAGGCTGTTGGGGGGGGGGGGAAGGGAAAGCAACGCATGGGCGGTTTAAGAAAGCACGTTCGATCTACCAGAACATGTTGGGCCTTGATATAACTGACCAGCAGCATCCTCGACCTGTCCACACGCATCGCAAACGATCTCGTCGTCGTCGCCGGGCAAAGCGAGCAGATCACCGCATCGCGAACAGAAGAGCAAGGAACCGAAATGGTTCTTTGATGAGACGGGTGTCACGGAGGTAGATTTTGGTGTTGTTGTTGGTGCCATTTACGCGAGGTCGAGCGTTGCTCGGGATGAGCGGTGGGTTCGACAGTCGAGGAAAGGCTCTCGAGGATGGGGCCCGGGGTTGCAATTGCTGTTGTGTGCGAGCGTCTGATGTTCCGTATACCTGGTTCAATGGCCTCTAGCAATGAGGTTGATGAGAAACAGGTGGGTGATCAGTCCGGGTTGGAGGAGTATGAGCGGCAAGAACTAAAGCGCAGCAATCCCGAATGTCGTCTGCGAAGCGCGAGTGATGCGAGACAAGGTCCGGTGGCGGGCTTAAATCCAGAGAGTTCGAAATTGAATAGCTACTTCAATAGTAAACTTGGGGTTCTCTCGAATACATCACTCAAGATTAAAGTGTGAATTATTTTTCGTGATTTTGTAAAGGTGAAAAGTTGATGTACCGAGTCATGCTTCGCGGTCCAAAGTTGCCGGAGGAGGCCCCAAAATTCGACTTAGGTGACTTAAACTCCAAGGCGCGGGGCCGACCTAATTGGTTTTGAGATGACTAAAGGCAGCATTGAATGCTGTAATTGAAATCTATCAAAAAAAAAAAAAAAAAAAAAAAAAAAAAAAAAAAAAAAAAAAAAAGGTAATCGACATTGGTATATACCGCCATCACGCGTTATCGGCATCGACGTCCTCCTGTGTTCAGTCACCACTCCTGTTCGTGCGCGTGGGGCCAAGCAACACTTGCATGTCATCAATGTACTATGGCCCTGGCCCCTGCGTAACACGAAAGGAGGAAACTCGTCTGGACATTGAGCGACCGACCGCAGGAGCGCAGGACAACCGTCAAAGGATGTAGCACGTGGATTGGGATCTTTTCAGGCTGCCAAGCTCAGGACTGCAACGTCAACAAGATGTGAATGGGTTCGCGAGTGTAAGCCTGTTAGGAGCATCATCTTCCAGGCTGATCCGTTCTTGCATCCTCGACAGAATCATCACACGCATCACCAAAAAATCCTTTTAACGTGCCTCGTACCATCTCCAAAGTTAATGATCGAGATTGACAATCTCTACAATGCGGTGCGTCTTGTGTCTTGATACACGGTTGACTCGCTTTGACATCTATGCTGACCAAGCACGCTCCTTCAGGTCTTCGACAAAGCTGCTTCACACCATCAACGAAATCGCTACGGCCGACCGTGAATCTGTTCTCAGATCCATTTTGAGTCTTCAAACGCAATACTCAGCATTTCAACACTCGCTACGACGGTGAACCTGTTGCTACCGACGCCGAAACGAAGACTTCAGCAAGCTCGTTTCATTACAACTCGCCGACGGACGATGGGTGTGCAGGCGCCGATGTCCGATTCGAAACCCTCCAGGTCCGACCACTCAAAGCTCCAAATTTTGGCCAGGTTACCAACTCAAATGTACACTCAAAGCAAGGTTCCGCTGGTGTGTGCTATTACTCGAAGAAGCAAGTCTCCAAATTCTGCAGCGCAGTGCAGAAAGCGTTGGAGCTGCCGATCAAGCGAGCCGAGCGTGCTTGCGTCATTTGTAGATCGGTGGCCCAAATCAATCCTTGCTACACTCCGCACGTGTGAAACCGAGTTCTTATTCAAGGTTGAGTTGGAATCAGTGGGCGCAGCTTGTGTCCGCAACTTCTATTCAGTGAACGCTCATGCTCAGAGATTGGACGGGGAGGAATGAAATGCATTGCTTTGTACCTCATGCACGCTTTGGTGCGCATGGCTTTTAGATACTTAACAACATTCATACAGTCTGTAACAAAATCGAAAACCGAAAGTGCAAGGATGCTTGACATAAAGGGAACCGTCAGGGGATGTGTGCTCAAGCCGCGCAAAGCGTGGCTGTGGCTTGGCCGCGCAGAAGTTACCGTACCGTCACGTGCACCCGCCAGCGCAGCCCAGCACCCACTGGGCCAAATGTCTAAGTGCTACAGTGCACATATCGCGTCAACGAGACCACCGTTGGGATCTATAATCAGGTCTCTTTCCAAGCATGGTCTACTTGAGTCGATACATCACATATTGGGTGAAAGATACCCCTTTCAAGGTTTTTCGGGGATCTACTTAACCTCTTTTCGAACAATTCAAGATGTACCAGGAGTCCCACGGAGCCCACATTTCGAGGGGAGCATTGGAAAGGTATGCGAATCATATACTGAGAAGGAACACTCTCTATACCCCTTTTTTTTCCATCAACTTGATATTTTTTCATCAAGAGCGACCCGCGGACATAGTCCAGGAGCCAATTGACCTCGGCAATATCGCCGGCCCAAAAGTCAGTTTCTGAATCCGAAGACCCTGACGAATTCGCACCCTCCACTTGAGCGTTGTGCACAGACGCTCCGCTTCATCGTATGATGTGCTCGTTTCGAAGTCGAAAGCAACTGAGCCGTCCTCGTTGTGAAAATTGGTGGCATGGTGATTTCGGGAATGTGGAACTCGATCGGGTGTAAATGTTGAGACATTTGGAGTGTGTCGACGGACCTGACCCAACCCCTGAGAGGTATCGTACTAACCTTGAGCCGAAATCTGCGGTGAACGTTAAGGGGGTCCGACGTCGAGACGCCGACGTGGAAGTGTAGGACCTGCCAGCGATTCCACACGCATTGGTCATCTCAGCCCTAGGTATGTCTAGTAGCACGTGGGACCTATTTTCATTTTTGCCGCCTAACGTTCCCTTCTTCCTCGCCGTCAGTTCCAGACCCAGTCGACGTAGAATCTGCGAATATGTCGAAGTGGTAGGGCTGCGAGGACGACAGCCGCAAGTCGACTCGACGGCAAGTGTCAACTTCCAACAGAAGCACCGCTCGTTGAACCTTGGAGCGTTGACGGATGATGATTGAACGGGAAAGATGCCAACTAGGGTCATGGCGCATTCGTGGCGGTCAAGAGTGATATGTGCACCGCTCAATCGGAGAGTGTCAGTCGCACCGCCCAACGTTCAGTTTTGACTTTGCACCGCATACTCGCCGAATTGATCGCAATCGTGACGGTAAGTTTGCACTCCAAGACGTCAAAATCGGACTTCGCTACACGATCATCCGGCTTGAGGCGCATTCAAACTTCCGTCCTGGTGCCCCTGTTCGGCAGTTTCGCGATCGCCGGCTCGACGGCCAACTTCATGCTCTTGGCAGAGTAGATGCCCATGTCTTGAACATTGGCTTGCATACCTGGAGAGTGGTTGGAGATAGCGTTGGGCGTTGTCGTAGCGATTCAGTATTGGACCGAGGCCGCGCGCGTGTCACTAGGCGCCAATTCTTCGACCCGTGATGTCGATGTCGACGAAGGCGATGCCAAAGGCTTGAAACATTCCTCGCCTCGTACTGAGCCGTCGTCATTTGGTTCTGATGATTATATCATCGCCAAATCACTAAGTGGGTTCATCTGCACCAGGCCGGGTTGCTTCGGTTCTTCCGCTTGCAATTGCTGCGCAATCAGCCGACCTTGCCGCTTTACGTCATCCGGGGTCGAGTAAGGTAGACTTTGTGATCGTGGAAATTGATCTTCTATGAACATATCGGATGTTTCTGATGGGTAGAAACTGCTTGCGTCGGAGAGTGGTGTTGAAGATGAAACTGTCCTGTCGTGGACTCGCCGTCGAGTGTGCGATCGATTTGCTTGCCTTGGGGTGAAGAGGAAGGCGATGATGGGAGCCATCGGATGAGGACAGGTGGTCAAGCTTGACGGAGCTGACTCGGATGTCGTACGTAGCATTCTCTATTAAGGTACCTGGAACGAGTGAGAGCAGTGAGTCTACCTTGGCCTCTGAAGCGCTGCCCAAGTTTGTTCGTCCGATGATGCAGAGGCTCATAGCCTGGACATCCACAGTCGCGATGACCGCACGATTAGGCGATCAGCGTCCCTGGAGCGATGGCCATGCCGAGCCTTGGTGGGGTTGCCTCACTGACCGGGGCTGATGCCAGTCGAAGTGGGGGTGGGTGAGCGCAGCTGCTGGTGAGCAGGTTCGAGTAGGATTTTTGGCGAAGATGGCCCGCGCCGGGGCCAGCGGCTTTGGCGAGTGAGGCGGCATTAGAACGCGCAAATGGAGAGAAATTGCATTGTCGTCGAGTGTGCCCAGATGGAAAGCTACTTCAAGGCATCGACAACGCACCTGAGCTTCAGAGTCAATCCAATGATCAATGCCACCTCGTTGATGAACTTCGGGTCGGACGGAACCCGGCTCAGCTGAGCGGACCGCCGCGCACTGCCAGACTAGTTGGCCAATAACAGTCGAGGATTTAGATCTCGGGTAACAAAATGCTGTTGAGTCATGATCAAGTGATCTCATGGTCACAGTCAAAGGTCCAGCGTGCATGCGATGTGGAGCAGAATTATGACTTGGTCCGAGCACCCGGGGGCGGCCGAGTGGCGACCGGCGAGGCGGCTTGAGTAGGCGCGTTGCAGTTAGGCGCGCGTTGCTGTTTGACTTGTGCCACCCGACTGCAGAGCTGCACTCGACCCGAATTCGCTCCCCGCAGACCACCGAGACCATCCTCCGGAGATGTCCGAAGCCACTTCGCCCGAAGCGATGCCGTCGCCGGCTCCCGTCACGACTGGCAAGGCCGAAAAGGTGTACGAGACCGTCTCAGACCCTCAGAAGCTGTGGCCCGTCCCCGGTACCCGATGGGACTCGCCCAAGGACCTGCTGCTCGTGATGCAGCTCGCAACCCTCGCCGCGGGCTACTCTGCGACCGCCAACCTCGCCTCGCGTGTGACCCCGACCGCGACCGCGCATGCCTTCATCCGATGCATCGAAGCCAAGACGCCCAACTCGGGTGGATGCCAGTCGACGCTCGCCGTGCTGCAGTACGCCAACGCCAAGAACCCGCACGGCACCTGTCGCGTGCAACTGCCCCCCAAGGCCGGCAAGTCCGCCAAACCGAGTCTCAAGGACCACCACTCGCATCCCGACTCGGGCCATCTCAAAGTCGGCGATGTCATTCAGGTCAGTCGAGTACCTGCCTATCACCACCAGTCACAATCATGGACCCGTTCAGGAAGGCCCGATGCGACTGACGGACGGGCTAGCGCAATCACGAACGCGCTATGCTTGCACGACGCGATCCCACCATCGATTGGATCATGAATGGGCATTCGAATTTCCAAGTACTGACCCCCTGTTGACGCTCTGACCACCACAGCCGAATGAAAAGCCCATGTCGCTAGAGGTCGGCCCAACCGTCTACACGCTCGCCGACATCAACAAGCTCGAGGCGTACGCGCGCGCCGATTCGCGCCGCGACCCACACAACGCCGTCATCACCGTCGTACGCTCCAAGGACATCCTCTTCAAGTGCCGCGGCAAGAACGAGAACGACGACGCGTGTCTGTGGCAGATCCGTCTCACCCCGACCTCGGCCGGCGCCAAGACGTACACGTGCAAGGAGATCGAGCCCGACCACACCTGCGAACCGGCCCACCCTGCTCCGTCGGCCCATCTCAACACTGTTCTCGACTACTTTGTGAGTCCTATCGAGTTAACACATATGTCAGCACTATGGACGCTAATGCCTTGCCTCTTGGGACCACCCCGTAGCCGAGCTTGTATCTCAAGCAAGGCTTGATCGGGAAGTCAAAACTGCAACAGTCGCGCAAGATCCAAAAGCAGCAGCAGGCAAAAGTAAGAGCACTTTCCAATCCAAGATCAAAGTATGAGTACGTGGTGGGCTGACAACTGCTGCTTCGCGTGTACGCACGCCCCTGGTACCAGGCACCTCGCAAGCGTGCACCGGTGGAAGTTTCCGACGATGAGGACGAGGACGAGGAGGGTGTACTGTCGGATGCTGGGCTGCAACAACTGTGTGACAAACTCGTAAGTTAGAGCCCTTTGATGAGTGCGTCGGGACTTCTCGCAACAAGTGCTGACTCGAGGTTGCTCGTCGCGTCAGATCGTGTTCTGTCCTCCGGTACCGATCAAGTCGCTCGGAGGTCAACCTGCTAAACGCTTACGCTCTTCAGCATCCCCTGGCTCCCTTTCGGATCTCTCAGATGCGGATGCTCATTCTACTGGAGGGGATCCCTTGGCCTCGGCATAATGCATTCTTCGTTCGAGAGCTTGTTCGCTCGTTCGAAACCGAAAAAGCTTTGCGCAAGCCGACTGCAACTTTCTCCCTAGAAGTTTCTCATCTCTTTTTCCCTCGTCTCGTTCGGACTGTGGTTTGTTACTTCCTGTCTTTGCTTGTACTTGTAGAAGGTGGTTGCTGTGCAGTCAGATGATGATACCTACCTACCTCTTGTCGAAGCTCGAGTTTCGAGAGTAACCGGTGGTTAGCTCGAACCTAAATGCACCGATCGCTTGGCGTTCGGATCCGCAGTGTTGGCCGGAGAGTTCTTTCGAGGCCGTGAGCTAGCCTTTCACTCACGCCACGATGGTAGGAGCATCATTGATACAAACAACTCGAATGCTGAAGAGAGAACGTCTCAAGTCGCGCTAGTAAAAGTGACTCGAATTCAGTCTCGGCTGGTCGATGTCACTTTTTCCGACGTGCTTGCTGCCCAGCTTCGCGCGGGAGTCATTTTCGGGGAGCTGTCGCAACTCCGATCAGTCTAGATGCACACAGCCCCCGGTCCCCGACGATTACACCGTTCTGTTAAATGTTGTAGGTACTGCGCAACCTGGACAAATCAGACAATCAGACCTATAAGGAGGTAGCTGACTTATATCACGAGTCATTTTATTTGGTAGCCGAATGAAAGACAGTCTCGAGTGCAAACTTGGCCCGAGGCACGGAGATGGACGAGAGGAGTTTGCGACGATCTGGATACGATAAAAAAAATCCGAAAAACAAACATCCGGATGTTCGTCTGGGTGCGATGTAGCTTGAGATATACTTTTTTTGATCAAGGCGTATAGCTAGCGACGATGGGCGACGAAGAACGAGTCCCAACTGCCCACTCGGAACTCGAACCAGCTGGAACCAGCTCCGCCTCACACGAGCTGATCGCCTGATCTCTTTCTCTCTCGAACATCAACCCCTCATCCTCTTTCTACATACACCGCCAACCCGGCCGGGTCGGACGACGGGCTTTGTCCACACAGGAGTACTCGACAGTCGTCTTTGGACTGTCGTGCACTTGAGTAGGAAGCTCAGGTCGAGGACTGATCGCCACATCAACTCTCGGGCTCAAGTGCACCTCTTGCACTCGTCGTTTCGGGGAAGCTGACCGACCAGACCAGCCTTGAAGGCCCTTTGGCGACCACACGAGCCGAGTAGCACCTACGTGAACGGGTACGGCGAGAGGGACAACGTCAAAGACCTACCTACAGTTCATCTCTCTGTTTACGGAGAGCTCGTACAGCCGACGTGGGCTCGGACGGATCCCCGCCGCTTTGACCGCCGCCTCGCGGTTCGACCACCGAAGGGAACGACGGACCAGCACCACCTGTCGTTGCGAGATCGAGCCGCAGAGAAGAGGTTGGAATGGGCTCCTCGTCCAAGACGCAGGTGTACAGCTCGACCCAAGCTCACGGCGGCGTGTCGGGCTCATCACCATCGACAATGTCGTCGTCCGTCGGCAGCCTGCTTCGGCGTGCTGGCTCTGCGAGTGGGACCGTGGGCGCTGGCAGCTCGTCGAGGCACCAGGCCCGTTTGGGCGTCACGACTGATTACGTCGACCTGAGCCTGCATTCCGCGTGTGCGAATGGCAACGTTGGTACGTTTCTCAGACTCTTCTCTTAGGTTCAGGTCCTTGCGTAGGTTCGCGTGCTCGACAATCTCTCGGGGGCCCTCATCGTTCTGTTGGTGGGGGCTACGACATGCCCTCCGGCCGGCTTCAAAACGATCAAGACAATCGATCGCTTCTGTTTTAGCTGGCTGCTGAGCGCTGAGCCTCGGCCCCATTCGCTCCGACTACGCGCCCGACCGCGTGCCCTCCCCACGGCCCCACGCCCAACTTGGATGACGCGCGCCCGGAACATACCGTTCGATCGTTTCGGACTTCCGTCGTCGGACCTTGATCGGTTCCGGCGTATCACCACTCCCCACGACTCCTGACTCACCGATCACAACCACGTGTTCTCCTACAATGAGTTGGCTGCCCCAATGTCGACTGATCATCCTCGTCCGCGCTCGTGCATGCTGGGGCGGTCCTTCGGCGGGCCACCGATCCCGATCGAGCCTCACTCAGCACTCAGCTCACGTTTAAGAACGAGCGCTGACCGCTTCTTCCTTCCGTGCGCGCTCCTCGTCCAGGCCTCGTCAAGTACGCTTTACAGCATGGCCAACCCGTCAACTCGGTGCTCAATGGCGTACTGCCCTTGCATGCCGCTGCGAGTTCGGGTAACGAGCAAATCGTTCGGATGCTCATTGCAGCTGGCGCCGATGTCAACTCACCAAGGTCAGCCTTTTCGCGCAAGATCCGTCGCATCTGATTTAAGACCTTGCTGACCATTCTCCCTTTCTCCTGGAACAGGCTTCCACGACGGTACAGCAACGAAAAGACTCGAGCGTCCGGCATTGCGGTTGGCACGGCCGGGTCGATACCTTTGCACTTTGCCGCCGCGAATGGCCACGCGGACGTCATCAAAATTCTGTTGCAGTACGGCGCCAAGCCGAACGCACTCGAAAAGTACGACCTTACACCTGAAATGATCGCTGAACAGAAAGGCCACCTCGAGGCGGCGCAACTGCTGCGCGAACGGTCCGAAGGGTTCGAGGACGATGCTTCTTCCATCAATCAGGGTAGGGCATCGTCGTCGTCGAGTCTGAGATTGAGTCTGAGCAAGAAACGATTACATCCAAGACGGAGCCTGGACGCGCTCGCCGTGAGCTTGCAGCAGCACGCATCGAACCCACATCTGTTGCTGGCGCAGCGGTCACCCAACGCCGTCGCGTCGACTTCGCTGCATTCGATCGGTCAAAGCATTACCTCTCCTGGCGCGAGCGGCGAAGTGTCTGGACCATCGACGAACAAGATGTTGCTCACAAATCACCCCGTACATGAGGCACACTCGGCGAGGCGGCCGAGCCTACCGAGCGTGTTCGAGAAAGCCGCTCGTCCGACGGCGGCGCTCAAGCATGCCTTCGGGCTCGGTCACAGGGGCTCTTCTGACGGGCCTTCGGGTCGTGTGCTTCGCAAGAGCAGTAGCAAGAGCAGTCTCTCGGCCTCGGTATGGGGGAAAGATCCACATGGAGACTTTGTTGAGGACGAAGAAGACCTTTACGGGTACGGGACGGAAGCCGACGAGCTCGAAGATGAGGACCTGCCGATACGGAGGAAGAGTGAAGAGATCACCAGGTCCAATTCGAAGCGCGATTCCGTGGGGAGTCTAACGAGCATCAGAGAAACGCCATCGACTGCGCCTCCTACCAAGACGACGTTCGCTCCAGATCATTCGATGGGACCCCCACCGCCACCTGCGTCGCTCTCGAGATCAGGTTCAATCTCCGCTGCGAGTGCGGCGTCCTTCTATCGACCTCGGAACTCTTCCCAACTCAGTGGTCGGGTCGTCTCATCGACGCCTCAGTCGCCTCAGTCGCCTCAGTCGCCGTCTTCCAACGTTCAAGTTTTCATCGATGACGAGGACGAAGCCACGCCGGTCAATTCGACGCTGAGGCAGCGAACTCTCACTGCGGGCTCCCCATCGAGTCGAGCATCCCCACTCGTCGCACCAGGGTGGCGGCGCGAAACGAGCGCGACGAGCAGTCAATTTTCGCCACACACACCTGCTCAATCCCAGCTACCCTCGGGGATCGTCACGCCCGACTCGATGCTCACTTCTTCGAGAGCGACGAGCGACGATGGTGCGAGTGGCAGTCACTCGAGCCGCACGAGGAGTAGGGGCGAGACGCACGTCCCCTCGAGCATTGGGTCGAGGACGACGGTTGAGCCGGCACGCCGCGGAGCTGGATTCGTTGTACGCAATCGAACCGACAGCGCGAGCTCGACCGCATCTTCGGCCTTGTCGCGTCGCCATTTGTCGATCAAAATTGCCGGGTTGAACGTCAACGAAGGGCAGCGTCGGACTGTGTCGACATCACCTGCTCTCTTGCCCGAGCCAGTTGTCAAGAAGGCGGAAACACGAACAAGCCGCAGCAATTCGGCTGGTACGGACGGTCGCTTCTCGTCCAGTCCCGCTTCTTCTTATTCCGGCCTGGGTACGCTATCGACATATGCGCCCTCGACGAACTCAACAACCCCGACTTCGATTGCGACGAGCAAGTCATCGCACAATGCCTCGCCGGTCCCGCAGTACCATGCCCGGTTGCCTGGGCTCTCGCCGTTGTACGAATCGTCGCCTAATTCTTCGCCCTCGACAAACAACACCAAGTCTCGTCAGCACCTCCAGTCCGGTGGTCACATCACGACCAGTGCAGAGGCGAGGACACGGGTCAAGAAGGTCGAGCAGGAGCTCTTGGAATTTGCCGCCAGCGCCTCGAGTGCCTCAGGCGCATCGACGACCAAGAATACGGCTGGTGCGGCGGCGGTACCGATGAGCCTGACCGACAAACTCGCGGCTTATGGGCAAGGACTAGCTCTTGAGCGTCGGCTCAAAGCGATCGAGAAGAATGGCGGAGCGACCCCACCTCCGGGCGCGAGCGGAGGATTCCGATTCGAGACGATCGGGACGAGCTCGAGCAAAGCCGCTGGGTCGACATCAGAGGTCGAGGGTTGTGACAGCGCTTCGCCCACGTCCACGACGACTGCCTCGAAGCTGACGGTGCCGGTTCCACAATGGAGAGCAATCCCACCCGTCGACCGCCTCATGCCTCCCGCGGCTGCTGCCGCTTCGGGACGCCGCAGCGTCAGTCCCGTCAGTGGGTTGTCGCACGGTACAGCAACACACTCGCCGACGATGCCGGTTCCGTCACGCAAAAGCTCCAAAGACAGCGAGTCGACGCAGGGCATCACGTTCGTTCCGATCGCCGCCTCGACGAACGCGGGCTCGGGCTCTTCCACGGCACCGCCGACGCGCGCCTCGTCGCCTTCTTCGAGTCGATCGGCAAAATCGCAGACTCATACTTTGCGCAACACAGTGGCCTCCTCATCGCACCACCAGCATGGTCACCATCCTCACCACCACCACCACTCCAGCCATCCTTCGACCTCGAGTGCCTCCGCGTCGATGCCGGTCCAAATCCACCAACCGCAGGCGATCCTAGGGATTGGCGACAAAGGGGTTTCCTACGTCGAAGCTGTCGTGCCTCCCTCGTCCTCGCCCGCCACATCACACCATCGAAGTTCTATGCCCAAAAATGAGACCCTTGCGGTGAACCGGTCGTCGAGAGGCGGTGGATCGTCGGTGAAGAGCGTCCAGGAGCAGGTCGACTCGGAGGCGTTGGAACAGGCTCGGCTGGCCGCGATCTTCCCCGTTGCTCCCATCACGAGGCCCAAGAAGCGAAGAGGATTTGCCAACAAGTTGTTCGGCAAGTAGGTCGTTTCGATCCAAAAATCGCGGACTCTTTACACTGTAGTATATATATGTCGTCGCCTTTTTTTCTTTTCTTTCGAAGGCGTCGCATTGTGTGTCTGTCCCCCCTAGTTTTGTTTCCGCATTCGTTCCTTCGAACGGTCCATGTTTTGTTTTTTTTGTGTGTGTGTGTGTGTGTGTGTGTACGCAGTTCTCGTCTTTCTTTTTTCTTCCTTCTTCTTTTGGGCATCTCATTCAGGTGTTGTTGTCGTAGAAGTTTCATTTTTGGGCGATCGGCGGCGATAATGTGGCGAGGGTGGGCAGGAGTAACGAACAGGAGTTAAGCCATATCATCTCAATGCGAAAAATTGGGACGAGAACGTAGAGAGATAAGGTGCTACAGGGTCATTTTAAGAGGTTCTTGTGCTCATTTTTCAATCCATCTGAAACATCCAATTTTGCTCATTACAGGTTCGTGTCAAGAGAAAGAGACCCCCATGGTCGTGATGAGGAAAAACGTTGATCAATGAATGAAGACGTCCAACCGAGTCAGTTGGGAGTAAGTCTCGCTCGTCAAGCGATACCTCAGCTGTTGAAAGACCGACCCATCCCAATGAATCAGTCCAAAGTCGAGACCCCTTGGGTCCGCATCTCGCAAAAAAAAAAAAAAAAAAAAAAAAAAAAAAAAAAAAAAAAAAAAAAAAAAAAAAGGGAGTGACTTACCATTCCAGCGAACATCATCAAACTCCTCGCCTTTTGCCTCAACTCGACCATGGTCTGTTGCCTCGCCGCATCGCCAAAAGGACTGGCCTTGAGCGCCTGGTGGATCTTGTAAATCAACTGCATCGTCGTCAACAGGATCGTATCGAAATTGCGAACCAACGTCTCGTCCAAGGATTTGAACTCCTCGGCCGCTCGAATGATAGCGACGAGATCGCCATGCAAAGGCACAAGATTGACATCTTGGATCGTTTGCAACGCCTTTTCGAATTGACCTTGTTCGTTGAGGGTCATGGCTTCCTTGAGACGTAAGAGGACATGACAGGTGTCCCTGTTCTTGCGCGAGATGCGACCGCCGGCACCACCGGATTGTCGATCGTAGTGTTGGAGGATCGAGCGAGCGATTTGAGCAATATCCTCTTGACCTGCTGCCAATCCAACGGTCGCGTTCGACTTGGCAAAGTATTCTTCGTGACCTCCTCGACTTGACCCATCGACCCCTTTGACGTTGATCGAAGGTTTGGTCAACGACTGACCCAATTCGGCATTGAGGACAGCGATCACGCTATCCCATTCATCCGCGAGGTTGTACAACAAGATGGCCTCGGAAAACCTCTTCTCCTGATCGGCCCTAGTCGCGGCACTCTTGACGATTTCCAAAAGGTAACTCCTCTCATCCTTGAGATGGATCAACTTGAGATCGCGTTCGATCAAGCCGGGCACTTTGGTGCCGTCGTTCTTGACGTCGCCTAGGAGTTGGGAATAGTTGCGCGTCTCCATGACGAGTTGACGGATGTGGTCGTGGCATGATTTGATTTGGTTCGGCCCGAGCGGGGGAGGGAGGTCGGCGTTGAGGCAGATGAGGTAGAGGTAGTTCAAAGCCTCTTCCGTGTCGGCTTGGGCGAACGAGCGCGTGTAGCGGTGCAAGAGGCGTGCGAAGTGAATCGATGCGAGGTCGTAGCCCGAGGCGTCTTGTTCGATCACCACTGTGAGAGCGAGGAAGGATCTAATCAGTGCGTCTGCCTCGGGACGGCAAAAAATCCGGGGGCTGTGTGCTTACAAAGGTCGACCTCCGAGGTGCGCGGTGCAAAGGGGATGCGAAGAAGACCATAGTACTCCAAAGCGATGGCGAAATGAACGGCGTCGACATGGAATTGCGAGTGTTGGTGAAGGAAGGCAATGGCCTGAAGGGACCAGGTGGAAAAAGGGAGGAGGATCAGTGACTACCCATCTCCAGCCGGACCGCCGTCATGCTAATTCACCCTTTCGAATTGACCACTCAACAACAACACCTGGAAGTACAACATCGGCCGATTCCCCTTGGGATCGAAATGCGCCTCTCCAAACTTGACCAAGACCTTGGCCAGATCCCTCAACCCATACCTCTCATGCGGTGCCTCAGTGCCAATGGTCCCACCCACATCGGCCTCCCTCACGAGCGACAGTTGGAACCACAACCAATCCTCGGTCGTCTGCGTCACCCCGGGCAAGTTCCTGCGATTGATCTCGACCCTCCCAATGAGCTTGTACAGCGCATGCTTGTAAGGATCGGACGTATCGGTCAAGTACCGAATCCTCTGGTTGTATTCGGAGAGGAACCGATCGCGCAAGAGTTTGGGCAACCTTTGGTCCGGACTGTCGAGCCATGCTTTGAGGTACGCGACGAAACTCTTTTCGAGTTTTTGGATCTGCGCTTCGTTCTCCGTCGCAAAGGCGAGGGCTTCTTTAGGGTGTCCGGCTCGAAGGAGGTAGTAGATCCGCGCCCAGACGGGGGTGTTGTTGGCGATCTGTGCAAGGTAAGCTTGGGGGGGTGAGCTTTCAAGTTTGGCCTCGTTGGCAGCGATGCAACTTACTTCGAGGTTTGAGTTGGTCCACTGGCCATTCTTTTGGTACTTGACGTCGAGGAAGGCGCGGATCTTGTTTTGCAACGAAGGCACACCTCCCAACCCAGCTTCGGTCGGTCTCGAGGCCAGAAGCTTCTCAACATAAGTCATGAATCTGATGAGCAACAGGTCATCAGAGGTTAGAACGCAGGAACAGGCAAAAAAACCCGAGAAAAAGACGATGGTCTGCAACTTGCTGCTCTTCCAGATGCTGCTTGGCCCCCTCGGCGACCATCTTTCTCAACTGAGCGCCTTGAACGGCATCCTGATCGAGGTTGAGATACGCCGCGGCGTACTGACGTTCCTGCAAAGCCTTGCGCTGGAACTCGCCGTTCAAGACATCGCGTTCCTGGACCAGATGAGCTAGCAAGCGCCACGTCTCGGTCGTCTGAGTCGCTTTCGCATCGGCCGAATGGCCACCGATGGCGCCATTGTGGCTCGATCCGACGCCGATACTGGCTTCGCCGAATGCGGATACGAGTGCGAATGCGAAGCCTTGCTTGCGAAAGTCATTGAGGCGGCGTACGACTCGGTCGTAGCGCATCATGCGGGAGTGCATCTGCAGTGAGCCGGTCGGGTTGTTGGCCGTCGTCGAGGACGAGGGCAAGGGGGCGAGGGGGGACTAGGTCCACGTGATGGATGTTCAGTACAGCGACGTCTGCTGCCATGAGATCTGCATTTTGACTCACCGCTCGCTCAAGGACGAATGCTGCGGCGGGGCCTCGCTTGGGAGTCGAGGTCGTCGCGCCGGCTGCGACGTTCGCGGATGACGAGGAGCTGGAGGCGTACCGGGGTTGATGGCGGCCCAACTCGTCAAAGAGGTTCTCCTTTTGCCGTTCCCAGTCGTTGCGCATCGACGCGTCGAGAGAGCGGTAAAAATCGGCGGTCGTTTGGCGCCGACCTTGTTCGATCGAGGCGATGATGGTTTGCTCGTGGGTGTGGGTCAGAAAGCCCTGGGAGAAGAGTGGTACGGTTCGAGTGTTCCTTCCAACGGTGTCATGGTTCAAGGATGTGCTCACCTGCACGTCGGTGTCATTGAGGGGCAGCAAAGGTTCAAAGGTGCCGGTGAGCTTGACGTGGTCGACGCTCGCCTGGAGTTGGTCGGCGTTGACTCCGGCGTGGGCCAAGAGGAAGGCGCTGGCAGGAGGGAGAGCGGTTACGAAGGTGAGTGAGGACCGACCACATACGGGTGCCGCGGTTGAAGCAAAGGAACATACGCATTGCCGTTGCGATGGGTTCTGCCGGCTTGCCTGTCCTTGATGCTCTTGGCGGCGATCCTCCTCGACTGTGCCTCGATCTGGTCCAGGCCGAGTTGGATCGTGGGTAGTCGACCATCGTGGGGGAGCGCCGAATGGGTGTGGTGGTGCAAGGAGGAAGGGGTGTCGGCCGCAAAGTGCGGAGTAGCAGCAGCAGCAGCAGCAGCGGAGATGGGGTGGAGTGACAGGGTCGACGAGAGCTGGTTCGACTCGAGTCGCTGCGACTGTTGGAGCAAGGACTGCAGTGTGGTGGTCATCCCGAGAGGAATCCACAGCGGGTTGATCACCGCCGTCTTGAGACCCGATGAAAGAGTGGGAGGAGCGCGAGCCGCATAGCCCCGCAGCATCATCCACCCGCGCGAGCGCAGCGTTCACCCTCGTTCACGCGTTCCTCCTTGCCCCCTGTCTTTTTCTTTCCCGTGCTCGTGCTCCGCTTGGTCTTTTCTCGCCTCTCGCCGGTCGTGTCTGTAAAGAGCGCACTTCGCCCCCTGCACGCCCGAGGCTAAACGTCGCCATGTCCATCTCGGTCGATGCTCCCCCGCCGACCCACTCGTTGGCCCAACCTTCGCCTTTGACGTCGTCCAACTCCCATGCGCTCACCACTTCATCCTCGCCCAACACGACCACCACACCAACACCCTCCTCCTCCGCCGCGACCACCACCACCACCACCACTCAAGATGACCCCCTTTCCAACGCAGCCAAGCTCATCGACGACCGTCTGCTCAGGGACGAGCAATGGATTCCCGTCGGTGACCGTCTAGGCTGTACGTTCGCAGCGTATCGCCTCCGCCCATGACCGAAGCTGACACAACCACTCCTTTCCCCGACAGTCGGAGCATCGTACGACTATGTACCCCCTCCCCACCCGGCCTGGGCACCGTTCGTCAAGAGACGGACCGTCGCACTCCCCGACCGCTTGTTCGACGAGTACACCTGTGCGTCCGTCTCTAACGACTTGGGTGTACAACCAGCACTTCCACTGATACACCCGTTCCCCTACCCCCCGACAGCCACCGCGCACTGCACCATGGGCCTCTCGACCGAGATCGAACGCGCGTGGGTCACCATCGACCATCGTCTGCTCCTCTGGGACTGGGCCGACGGATCGTCCTTTGCAACCTTTGACCAACTCGACGACGTCATCATCGGCGTCGCACTCGTCAAACCGAGGCCGAACGTGTTCGTCGACGCCATAACCTACCTGCTCGTACTCGCGACCTCGACCGACATCACCCTCGTTGGATTGGGCTACGCCCCGACCGAGACCTCGACCGAGACCCCACCCGAGATCACCTTTTACCTCACCGGACTCTCGGTCCCGTCCGAGGGGCTCCCCTTCACCCACATCCGAGGCACATCAACCGGCCGCATATTCCTCTCGACCTCACCCGAAGCCGTACTCCCCAACGGTCGCCCCGGCGACGGATCCCTCTACGAACTCGTGTACCAGGCCTCCGAGGGATGGTTCGTCAAACGCTGCTCGTTGCACAACCTCACCTCGCGTTCCCTCACTCAGTCCCTGGTCCCGTCCTTCCTGAGGAACTTGGCCGCCGTGAACCCGAACGAGTGGGTCATCAGTTTCGAGCTCGACAACGAACGCGGACTGCTCTACACCCTCTTGAGGAACGGCACGATCGAGATGTACGAACTCCCTTCCTCTTCCGCCTCGGCTCGCTTCGACGGACCGCCCAACAAGGTCGCTCGAACGCGCGATGTCCTTCGTGCCGCACGAGAAGTATGCAAGTCCCCCGCACTCGAAGGCACCTCGTTCCGCATCGTCGCGTTGCAAATCATCGGCGTCAAGGAAAGCGAAAAGGACAAGGTCGCATTGGTCGCCATCACCAACACGGGGGTGCGCCTCTACTTTACCCATCAACGAAGGTACCCTTCGTATGCGCAAACCTCGATCCGCGCGTTGGAACTGTTCCACGTTCGACCACCGCCCCTCATCCCGACCCCACCACCGGGGCCTCAACCCACCCCTGCGTTCTACGGTGCCCCACCGACGCAACAGCAGCAGCAGCAACAGCAGCAGCAACCCGTCACTTCGGCTTCGTCGGCGCCGTCTGAGTTCGCATTCAAAGCCATCAACCAAGCCAACTATGCGAGTGGTGGCCTCCTCGTCGCGGCCAACAACCGTTCCGAAGAAGTCGGCGTCTTGTTCCTCGCTGCTCCCGACAACGCAGCGGCATCGCAACAGGCCAACCTCAGTGGTCCTTCGTCGTCCTCTTCGACGACGATCACGAGCATGACCAACAACGGACCGGGATCAATATCGACGGCAGGGGGTCAACAACGCTTCTCCGAAATCGCATCGACGATCGAAATTGGTGGACAAACGTGGGAAATGGCCGAGATTCAAGATCGCAACTCGACTTCAGCGATGATGCCGGGTGGAAAGACGGCGTTGAACGAATTGGCGACGCAGGTTGGGTTACCGAGGAGGGAATGGGTCGTCTTGACCGATATGGGGGCCAATGTCGTTGCGAGGCAGAGACCGATCGATACGTTGGTGGATGTGTTGGAGGCGGCTTCAGGGCTGGGTGGGAATCAGGCCCATGGGAGTGTCGCCATCTTTTTCAATGCGTCAGTTCTTCAGCCCCTTGTTTTGTGACTGTGGATATGGAGGAAGCTCACCCGCAACTTTGATCTTTCACAGCTTTGGCTTGAATCAGAGTTGCGCCATGTTGCTCGCCATTGCAGCTGGCAACTCCCGCTTGACCACGACCGTCTCGGACCCGTCTTCGCCCTCAACCCACATGAACGGGTCCATGTACGCCTCCAGCTCACGCAACCCGACCAGCGCAGTCGAGAATGCCAAAGCGTTCTTCTTCGAACACGGCGGCAGACCCGTCGCTGTCGATCGTGGAGGCTTCGGATCGCAACCACACACTTCGAACGCTGCGTCGGGTGGCCAGGTCATCTTTTCTGGCAAGCACGAAGGCTTGGCATTCTACCTCGCTCGCCTGTTGAGGCCCCTCTGGTCCGCCAAAGTGACCAAAGCCGTGCCCGGAGGAGCTTCTTCATCCACGGCTGGGGCATCCCCGCGTCAAGTTTCGAACGTGCCCGAAAACATCTTGACCCAAGTCCAACGCGACCTCGCCTCGTTGCGTACTTTCATCGAAGCCGAATCGCGCCTCTTTGCCCTCCCTTCGAACCTCACCCAAGCGCCTCACCTCACCTACGCATACCAAACCGAACAAACCTCCCTCGAAGCTTTACGATCGCTTCTCGTCCAATCCGTCGAGGCCATCTCGTTCGTTCTCCTTTTGATCGATTATCAAATATCGGACCTCGTCGCCATGTGCGATCAGGAGACTCAGAAGAGTTTGTTGGAGATGAGTTGGCAGGACCTATTGACCAAGAAGGTGGGGAGGGAGGTCGCGAGGAAGTTGGTCAGTGCGGTCATCAATCAGCAGATTGGGAGACAGTTGAGTGTGAGTTTGTTCGATCTCAGGGAAAGTGATTGGGGATGATGAGGTGGAAGGATACTGATGCTCGTTTATACGCTGGACGTCGTATAGGTCGATGCGATCAGTGAGACGTTGCAACAGAGGTGTGGGTCGTTCTGCAGTGCCGATGATGTGCTGCTGTACAAGGTTCGTTCCGTACTGACTTGGTAACCCCCGCTCAACGATGCTGATTGTCAATCCACATTGGAAATCCATAGGCGATCGAAGCGACGCGCCGAGCCAAGGATACGACCGACCGTTCGGAGCGCACCGAGTCCCTTCGCGAATCTCTTCGTCTCTTCATCAAAGCCTCGAAGCAACTCTCGTTCGAACGCGCCAGTGAAGTCTGCCACGAGTACATCGACCTGAGATACTACCTCGGCGCGATCGAACTCGCCGTCGCGTGTGCTCATGAATGGGATCCGACCGATCGAGCCTTATCGTTCGCCTTCGAAGGTGAACCCTCCAACGATCCTCGAAGAGCGATCTTCCAACTGCGTCAAAAATGCAACCAACTCGTGTTCCAAACGTTGCAAAGCACCGACGAGCTGTTGAACGAAGCGATGAACTCGAACAACCACCCACAAGCGATCTCGTACGCCGAGGCCGACAGTCTTCGCTCTAATGCCTACGACAAGGTGCTTTCAATCAAGGACCAGTTCCTCCATTTCGAGCTGTACGCATGGTACCTATCGCAAGGTCGAACCGACGCATTGCTCGAAGCTCGAACGCCGTACCTCGAGGCGTACCTGGCCCAAGAACCGACGACGTTGGAAAAAACGGATCTGTTGTGGCGCTTGTACGCTCGTACATCGCGCTACGACCTCGCCGCGGGTGTCTTGGCCCATCTCGCGGAGACGACCCGGTTCCCTCTGTCGATCTACAAACGCGTCGAATACCTCTCCCTCGCCGTCGCCAACGCCAAATCCCAGTTCCCTAGCACGCAAGCCCAAGCCGTCCAATTCCTAACCGACGTCGAAGAGAAACTCGAAGTCGCCCAAGTCCAAGTCGAGATCTATCGAGCGATTGAAGGACTGTATCACGATGAGATGAACGAGGACGAACGGAGACAATGGTTGGACCGCGTCGAGGATCGCTTGTACACCATCTCGGAGCTATATTCCGAGTTCGCGGAACCGTTGAGGTTGTTGGAGATCGTGTTGCTCATCTTCCACGTCTCGGATCATCGAGATCCTTATTTGGTCGCGGCGACCTGGGAGGCCATACTGGCTCAGGGTGAGTTTAGGTTGGGTCATGCAGAGTATGTCGGTTCATTTACTGATCTGACCCCACTTTTTTGCTTTCATAGCTCGGGAAGATGTCACAGATCCGGACCAGGCGATCGATCTCTTGACCGTCAAGATCACCGAGCTCGGGCGACGATTCCACAGCTCGGACGTCGCTTTCCCTCTTCGTACGTAGGCGACAACTCTCACAAAGTCCCAATCATATTGGAAGCCCACTAGAGTTTCGTTTTTTTACCTTTTTTTTTCCACTCCGCAACAGCCGCCCTCGCAACGATGTTTGAACGGTTCAGCTACGACAACAAACTCGCGTCTCGAGCTGGATGGGTGCCTCTGGCCTTCAGGGATGCGGGTATTCCTTCCCAGACCATCTTCGCGACGTACGATGAATTGATCTCGGCCAAAGTGAGCCCAGCAAGCTCCCGCAACGAATGCAGGAGGGGGACTAACATTTTTCTTTCTTTCTTTCCTTTTTTTTTGCTTCCCTTCCTCCTCTAGGTCCCGCCATGGCATACCTCGCAAGGGCTTCTCTTCCTCATCACCTCCGCCACCGTCTTGCTCGAACATTGGTTACAAGAATCGACCAACTCGATCAAGGCGTCTTCGTCGACCTCGATGAGGAGGGACGACGAGTCGACCCTTTTCCCCGCCGCGGACGTAACGACCGCCGTTGGTAAATGGTTGATGGCTTTAGGTTCGGTCGCGGGAGCTAAAGATATGGTGGCGAGGTTGAATGAGGTGCAAAGGGAGATCAGGAGGAGGTTCTAGAGAGGGGAAAGGGAAGGGACGTTCAACCGTGTTTTTGTATATATCTCCTTTCCAGCTCAATGAATTGGATAGGCTTCAGTGTAACGAGGATGAAAGGGATTTGACAATTTCAACAACATGGGCCATCGCATCCTTGATGCAACATATCCCACCTCTCGAGATGTCCAGGTGGGTCAAACTGTGGCCGAAAGACATCGGCGATTGCTGCGCAGTTCTTTTTGCCTCGGCTCAGCCGACCGGCGCGGCGTTGATCAGGTTCGAGAGTGATAAGCCTGGTCTTCGGCACCCACGATAGGAGCAAACATGGCTCCAGTGTTGCAACAGTGGTGATTGGACTGTAATCCAGATGGGGGTAATGGTACTGATGGACAACGCGTAAAATGTGTACAAGAAGCAAACACTGACGACAGTTAGGAAGATAGAAAGAGATCCTCAATGATAACTAGACTGAACAAGCGAGCTGGAATCCAGGGAGCATTGAAAATAGAGGGGCTCGGACGTTCTACATGTTGATTGATACGGTTGCGAGCCATCGCATCGAGAGGACGGCGCGAGATGAGAATCAGATTCGGGTAGTGGTGGATGGCTGTCGATGTTGGCGTAGCGACCTTTGATGAGTCGCAATGGGGGCAAGGAACTGGAGGTGGGACTGGATAACCTGGTACCAGGGTAGCAAGATGGAGAAATGCTGTATTGAGAGTCGAGCGCGGTCATCATATCTGAGTCGGACGTGCTTCGGCAACCTTGAAGGTTGGCCTCGACGATGGGAAGAGGCCAACATTCATCGCGTTCGCTGCGCTGCGAGCTCGACGAACCGGATCGTCGCAAGCTGCACATCGTTACGTGTGAGATCATAAATCAGTAAGTGGCTCATAATTGAACGGACAAGTGACGTACCTGGGAACGGCTCGGGTTGACCCGCGAGTGGGTGACCCGGTGAGTAGAATAGCTTGGGTCGACGCTCCTCGTCTTGGTCGAGTACACTCGAGTTGCGAAAGTGCGTAATGAGCCCCGCTTTACCCTGACAAATCCAACTTACACGAATGTCTTAATAATGAAAGCAGAGACCGTGCCACCAGGCGCCTTTCAAACTTGCCTGGATGTTCGCGTACGAGGCCTGCCCAGCGCAAAACATTATTGGAAGTGAGAAGCTTGCAACAAACATTAGTGAGCTGCTATTTTCCTTTGGCAACGCACCACACATATCTTGTCTGAATTTGCGAGGTTCCAGCGAGTTCCAACTCGAGCTCGGACAAAGCGGGCCAGATCCTCTACCTGTGACTTTCACACGGCAACAATATCAGCTGGGAATCTCAGGGTTCGAATTGAACTTGAGAAAACTGATTGAGACTTGCCGAATTGAAGTCAACAAAACCGTAGCCCACGTTGCATCCACTGGACCAATCGAGACGGATGTATAGGAACTGATAACAGCGTCCAACCGATTCGTCAATGAACTTCATCACATCGATGTCCTTGAGCTTGTTCGGGATGTTCTTGAGCATCAAGGTCGTGCGGAGATCCAGCCCCTGCTTGATCCTCTCGAGGTCTATGACGTTGTTGCGTGGAATGCGCTCGTCCCGATAGATACCGTGGGTCAGGGGGAGGGATGCGGGAGAGGTGGTTGAAGAAGCGGCTGGGTAACTTGGAGGCGTGACCGATTTCGAAGTAGGGGACGTCAGAGACAGTCGGCGATGCGATGTGGACTGCCCGGCAGACCATGAATAGTCGGTCCCATCAGTATCACCAATACCGTAGTCCCAGATTTGGGGGGCTCTCACCTCTGAAGCTGCACCATCTGATCTGGCCAAAGCACCACCGATGTCATACTCCGAGTGTCGGCGACCTCGAGGGCAACCTTCTGCACGATCTAGTGATCCGGCTCCCGCGACAGGCTGGGTAGAACCTTCGCCGATGGATCTAAGCGGGATGAAGCTCGGAGCGAGAGGGGAGATTGGAGCTGCATAGCTGTCGCGGGACGACACATTTGTGCTTGGGGTGGAGGTATATCTCCAACTGGTTGGATTCTTTCCAAATGCGTAAAGGTGCATGGCATTCTGAGCACGGGGTTTAGGCGGTCAGAATTGGAGACAAATCCGTTCACGAAGCGGCTGCTTGGCTAACTCACGGTCATGGTAGGCTCGAAGGTGCACTGGAACCTGATTCCATCATGGACCCGTCCATCTAGCTCCCTTCTCGCCGTTTCGGCACTTCGGTCGTCGTTGTATTCGCACAGGACGATGCCGACATCGACGATCGAGAACGAGCGCAAGGAGCCCATCGAGGACAGCAACGTGAGCACTGACGATTCACGTAGCTGCGAAGGGGCGTTGCAGGTGATCGCGAGTACACCTTCCGAGGGGGAAAGCAAGCCTTGTTCGAGCATCGGATCGGCATCAAGCATCTGCTGCGCCCCGCATTGATGAGCATCTCGGTTCCATGGGACCAAGACAGAAACGATAATGAGTCACGAACCTCTTCGAACATCTTGCGACTGATGGGGCAACCGGAGACACGGCTCGACTTGAGGAGCGACTCGATCAAAGCGACAAACTCGTGGGCACCACGGACGTCGTGAAAGACAACGATGATGCCTCTTGTCGAGGTTCTGCACCAACCTTTGTACGACGGGATGTTCTTCTGCACTCGTTTGGAAAAACATTCAAGTATCAGAAGCTGTATCTACTTTGGAACTCCGATGGATGCTGACCACGTCGAACACACCGCTTTGACGATGATTTCCTGCAGTCGAGCTGCGCGCGCATCCTCTGAGACTGCGGCGCTCACACGAACATAGCGAGAGAACTGCGAGGTTTGTGGCTCAAGCTCACCATCTTCCCGATGAGAGTGAACCGAAGTCACTGAGGATGTCTCTATACCAGGTAGCGCTCGCCTCAGAACATCAAGGTCCAAGGTCCTAGGAGTCGAGTCGCTACTGGCCGGATCGCGATAGCCAGCCGCCCCGGTCGTCGTCTTGGAAGGAACAGGCCAGCTCCACTTGGTATGGGGGAGGACGGTGTAATCGTCGATGAGCGAGTTTGAGACACCTTCAGGGTTTCCAGGGGCCGAGCAAATGGTTTGTCTCGGTCCCAAAGAGCGAGAGCAGTTGCTCAATGTCGACACGAGGGCTTCGGATCGATCGGCACCGAAGGATGACTGCGAGGCCTGGAACGCTGCCAGTGATGACCTGGTCGACACAGATTGAACGGGGAGGCTGGAGCGACGTGCAGGGGACCCCACCACGGGTGAGAATCCATGATGCAAAACATCTGGATGTGGGGGCGTCATCGGGGACTTTGGCGGTGACGGTGACGCGCTCGAGCCCACGGCCGACGCGGCTCGCAATGCGAAAGGGGCTGCGGACTGCCACGAGAAAGGCGTGTGCGGCGTCAGAGGAGGCGTGTCGAGTCCTAGGCGGTCAATTTCCCGCCATTGTGGGCCAGATGATTCACTCTCGAGCGAGAGTCGCAAGGGATCGAACAAGAACTCTGCGCGAAATAAGGGGCAAACCGCCGAGGAGGCCCCGTCAGTCCGAAGCGAGAGGAGCTCGATCGCTTTAGGTGCCGAGCGCGAGCCACGGCCGGCCGGAGGACGGTGTCGTCACTCCTGGCGGAGGCACGGAAGGCTGAGGCCGCCGATCGTGGCCGGCCGGTGCGACGAACTTACGATTCGCATGCTGCTGTAATGGATCAAAACCTGGGTGCACTCGACGAGTCGTCGGGCCTGAATCATGCCCATCATGGTCGCCTGGACCATGGGTCGCTTCAGATGATGCCGCATCAACGCCGCCGCCGTCGGAGCCAACAGCGGCGTCGAGCCACAGCGCATGCTGAGCCGGCGCGGAGGCGGTCGAGTCGCTGAGGGTCACCGCGGTAGTCGAACGCGGCAGGTTCGCTGCATCGGCATCGTTGTCGGCATCGTCCGATTCGAGGTCGAGGTAGCTGCTGTCAAGGCTAGCATGCGAACGCTGGGTCAAAAGACGGGCTTGAGAAGACTCAATGGGGGAGAAGGGCGCGAAGATGTCGGGGTGCTCGGATGAAGAGACGCCATCGCCGTCGTTCCAACGACTCATGACCCCCCCTTGAAGAGAAGAAGGACGGACGACGAAAAAAGAAAGGATGAGGGGGATTACAGTTACAGAAATTTGACTTTGAACAAGAGCGTCTGAAGAGTAGGATGGGAGCAAAGAGGCAAGCGAAGGGCCAGTAAAGCCGACGTGAACCGGATCGAAGTTAGAAAGCGACGAGAGATCGCGGTGTGCTCGCCGAGACACTCGCGCCCCACTCAGACTCGCGCCCCACTCAGGAGCAACTTTCTAGTTTGCGCTCAGGACCCAGGAGCTACTTCTTGTCAATGTCAATACATGGCGGCGGGCTCCTCCATATATCTCGCACTCCGTCTCATAGGTCACACTACTCAATTCACCTTTGTTCTCTGCAAAAGAAGATTACATGACTTCGCAGCTGATGATTGAGACGGTCACTGCGCGGCCGACTCGGAGCACAATGTTGTTGATATGCTGAGTGCGAACTGCCATCTGGGACAGGAAGTCAGCTGACAGCCGAGCACACAACTCGAATTCGAACGATGGGACTGCATGTGCATGTCGATCCCGCAATGCTCGGTACATTCGTCAGAGCATGGCATTCGGCTCGGCTGCAGAGGGGTTTGATCTGGTCGGCCTCGACCCCGGGCCTGCACAACTATAAAAAAGAAGAAAAGAAATGCTGTCTCAGGCTGGCGACAGTGCGAGCGCTGAGCCTCACCGGCCGCCGCGCCCGCCAACGCTGCACAAACCATGGCCCGAAGTTACTGTTCAGTTCCTGTTTGGGAAAGAGCCGCCGCATGACTCGCCATCGGCCCAGATGAACGATTGAGTATGGCATGTGAGGCGGTAATACTACAGGGGAGAATTGGCTAGTGCATGCTTTTACTGCCAGCACAGTCACTGCAGAGATCGACCCCGGGGCCCGTGCACTGGTGCGCGATTGGCGGTGACTGCATCGATCATTCTGGATTTTGGCCGGCGGCGGCCGCTCTCGACGCTCTGAATGGCGCACGCACGCGCTCCGACGCGTCCAGAAGCGTTCTTCCGGAGCCCGAACGCGTGTGCGGCTTCGTTCTCCCCCCTCCCTTCTCCTGCCCAACCTCCAAAGCGCGACCGCTCGAACTCGGTGTACGCGCTCGCACATCCAGCTTCGTGTCGTTCTTGGATCGTGTTTGACTTGCTTCCGCTGCACCGCCCCTCGTTCACACTTTTAGGACGGCTGCGGGTTCAGCTTGCGCAGTCTCGGTCCTCGCGCGACGGCTCAGATTGCAGGCCCGCTCTGAGCCCTCCGCTTCCACCATCTCATCGACCGGCGTCTGCACCCATCTTTTACCGGCCACAGATCCAGAAAAGATCGGCAACACAATGTCGTACAACCCGCGGTTTCTGGCCAACCCCACATACATCCGCCAGAGCTCGTTCGATGATCACTCGTCCGCGTCCTCCCCATCGTCGTCTCGGCATGCGTCACCCCTCGTTCCACCACCGCCGGTACCTCCCCCTAGCGGAGCCTCGCACGTGCAACCGAATCGCGGGGGGCGAGGTGCACAATGGGGAGCGGCAAGGGACGATGGCGATTGGAACGATGAGCGCATGCGAAGGCGGCAGACCGTTCGAGGCGTGATCCCGGGCACAGTGCGGGAAGCGGGCGTCGATCCGCGCGCTTCGTTTGTTCCCAATCGCACCATGATGCGAGGCAAGACGTTGACACGACCCGAACGGTTCGTCGCGCCCGCACCATTAATCAACCCGAATCCAACAAACACCGGTGGAAAAGTCAAAACAGCTCTCATCGACGGCGTGCCAACGCTCAAGACTGAAGAGGCGTGGTACAGTCCCTGGCGGCTTTTTGTGGAGGTGTCGACGATTTGGGCACCGCGCTGGCTCCTGTCAGCATGTGGCCTTACCGACCGGGCCAAGCAACGAGCGTGGAAGGAAAAGTGTGCTCTGTGCGAGATCTCGTTGGTTATGATGGGCGCTATCGGGTTCCTTACGCTCGGTCTCACGCGAACTTTGTGCCCGAGCAACGCCGTTTCCCATTTTCAACGACTTGGAGAAGCGCCTGGTGAGTGATTGCGATCTGCATTGGAGGAGTGCAGAGTCAGGGAATCAGGCTCATTCCGACTCACCTAATCCGCTTGTTACTCTGTTTTCGCCTACCTTTTGCAGGCTTTGTCGGCATCGCTGGTCGCAGCTACAAAGTGTCTGGAACGGCGCCCTCCACGATCTCTGCCGCGGCCAATGCGCTCGGCGGGTCAGACGTGACGGATCTGTTCGACCGCAGCGCGATCAAGACACCGGCTTGCGATGGCATTACGGGCGCTTACGCGACAAAAAACCTGTGCAGCAACTCGACTAGCAATTCATCGTGCATTCTGGGAGCGTACACCGATACTCTGGTCACCCAGCTCGGACTCACAAAGACGGACCTACTCGTCGGCTACGATTGGAACCAGTTGGAAAAGTTCCCCAACTACCTCGTTCTCGACGGAAGTGTGCTCAACCTTGACCCTTACATGCTTGCGCACACGAATCCGGTTGCAAACGACACCGTTGATACCGCAATCCGCTTTGTGCTCAAGAAGATGAACGGCAGCGGTGGCAAGGATGCGACGCGCATCTTCTACAACCTTAACGAGCTCCGCAGGTCCAGCAAATGCCTTCAAGAGCGCTATTACGCCGGACATATCGACAAGGTCACGCCCGGATGCTTCGTTTCGGACCTCGTGCTGTACACCTCGTTGTGCTTGATCATGACTATCATCTTGACTCGCTTCTTCATGGCGTGCATCTTCCACTGGTGGTTGTCGGCCAAACTCGTCCGACCGCCCAAGAACCTCAAACGGCACGCGATTTCGCCGGCTGTCATGCCCGAGGGCGCCAACATTGATATTGACAACAAGACCGGAGCGGCACCTTGGACGCAGACCGAGATGCAGCGCCGAGAGACGCAGCGGCTGAAGAAGACGGACCGAGGCGGTGGCCGCCGAGGTGCCCACAACGCTGGAACTTCGCCGTCCGAGAAGGAGAATCCGTTCCTTGAAAAGTCGCTGCCTGCGAGTGGTCGTGGCCGCACCCCCTCGCCCAACTCAAAGTCACGCAAGATCACAAAGACCGCCCCGGCTGTGCGATCCGATGGTATGATCAACCTCGCATCGATCGGGGCCGAGCTCTTTGTCGCATGCCTCGTCACCTGCTACTCCGAAGGCGCAGCTGGGATCAAGTCGACGCTCGACTCGATTGCTGGAACGACGTACTCGGACGCTCGCAAGTTGCTCTTTGTTGTGTGCGACGGTATGATCACGGGTCACGGCGAAAAGCAATCGACACCCGACATCTGCGTTTCGTTGCTTGAAGCCGACCCCCGGTTCGGAGAGCCTCAACAACCGATGAGTTACATCGCCATTGGTGACGGGTCCAAGGCGCACAACCACGCCCTCGTCTACGCCGGCCACTACACGAGCGTCCGGGGCCACCGCACGCCGACGATCATCGTTGTCAAGTGCGGCACCCCTGACGAGGCGACTGACAAGAAACCGGGCAATCGAGGCAAGCGCGACTCGCAGATGGTCTTGATGAATTTCTTTTCTCGTGTCACATACAACGACCGCATGACCCCACTCGACTTTGACCTGTTCCGCAAAATGCAGTCGCTCATGGGCGTCACTCCGGACTTTTTCGAGACGGTGCTCATGGTCGACGCCGACACCAGGGTGTACCCCGACTCGCTTTCTATGCTCGTGCGCACGATGCAAAACGACTCGATGATCATGGGTGTGTGCGGAGAGACACGCGTTGCCAACAAGAGGCAGTCGTGGGTGACGATGATTCAAGTCTTCGAGTGAGTGGGCGCACTTGCCTCAACCTCTTTGACGTTTCCGATCCGCTGACGCTGCCCAACGCTGCTTCGCACAGATACTACATCAGCCATCACTTATCAAAGTCGTTCGAATCCGTCTTTGGCGGTGTCACCTGCCTACCCGGTTGCTTCTCCATGTATCGACTCAAGGCGCGCAAGGAAGACGAGGGGGACTGGTTCCCCGTGCTAGTGCAGCCTCAGATCGTCTCGCAATATTCGCAGTCGGTCGTCACGACGCTCCACCAGAAGAATTTGTTGCTGCTCGGTGAAGATCGATTCCTTACGACCCTGCTGCTGCGCACATTCCCGAATCGAAAAATGATGTTCTGTCCCCAGGCACGCTGCCGAACGGTCGCGCCCGACACATTTTCAGTATTGCTGTCCCAACGTCGTCGATGGATCAACTCGACAATCCACAACTTGATGGAGCTGGTTCGCGTGCCCAACCTGTGCGGAACGTTCTGCTTCTCCATGCAGTTCATGGTCCTGGTTGATTTGATCGGAACGGTCGTGCTGCCGATCGCCATTTGTCTTACTTATACCCTCATCATCACCTACGTGAGTAATCTGCCGTGGCGATTCGAGGGTCGGGACACTCTGACTAAAGATGTGTGTTCTCGATGTCACACAGATTTTCCACCCTCCAAACTCTTTCTCGGATGCCATTCCGCTCCTCCTCCTCGGTGCCGTGCTTGGTCTTCCCGCCGTTCTCATTCTCATTTCCACATTCAAAGTTGTCTACGTTGGCTGGATGCTGCTCTACCTCGTGGCGCTACCTATCTGTGAGTCATAATCGCGCCGTGCGAGCTGCTCTTTCCGGTTACTCACACTAGTCAACTTTGGGTGCGCAGGGAACTTTGTTCTTCCCGTATACGCCTTTTCCAAGTTCGACGACTTCTCTTGGGGCGAGACGCGCAAGGTCATTGGCGAAATCAAGGGCGACGATGGCCATGGCGTTGGTGGTGTGGCGGCCAAAGTCCCCATGCGTCGCTGGGAAGACTGGGAGAAAACACGTCTCCGCAAGATCAAGCGTGACGAGAGACGGCGACACGAGTTTGAGCGCCAATTCGGCTCTCGACTCACGCATGGGAGCTCCAACAGTCTTTACGACGACAGCACCGCTCCCTCGGAGACCGCTTCCTCGTACGGCGGTGACGAGGATCGATGGGGAATGGACATCGGTGGCTACATCGAGGATGGCCCATCGGCGCTGCCGCCGCCCGTCGGCCTGTTCAGCATCGACGCCGAATCTGAGGAAGGTGATACGTCGACGCTGGATGCACGTGAGCTCGAACTCGTGCTCGACCAGGGGTGGGGCGACGAGGAGATGCAGAGAGGGTACTCGTCCTCGCAATCCCACGGATATGCTAGCCCGCCTGTGCGTGGGGGCGGAGGGAGAGGCAGCCCCCCTGCACCGCCAAGGCTGTACTCACTGTCGGACGGTCCATCGTCAGCGCAAGCTTGGACGAACCCTTCGTTTGAACCGCTCAAGTCGGCGAGCCCGACCTCGATCTACGGGCCTCTCGACGACGGCAACTATGTCTCGTACGGTACGGCCCATGCTTCTACGCTCTACTCGGATCCGGATCCGAGCAGAGGCAACATTGCGCTGAGCTCAAGTGTGGAACGATCGACCGGCCATGCGAAACGACGGAGTCTCGGGTCGTCATCTCAGCCCCCGAGCCCCGAAGCGAGTCGACAAGATGCGAGGGACCCGAGTCCCCCGCATCACGGCTACGGTCGAAAAATCGTATAGGCCTCCTAGGCACCCGCAAAGACTTCATTCTCCTTCAGGACCTTTCTTGTGTGCTCTACTTTCCATCGCTTTCCCACCCGCCTGTTTGTTATCGACGCCAGCGTTTTAATCACGCTGATGCGCACTGTAGCATCGATAATTATTGCCACAATAATTACCCATCATTCGCAACCCGATCCGCGCTGCCGCACGGTGATCTGCCGGAAAACGAGTGAGCACCCTCGGAAGGGTGACCGTTGACAACTCCTGCTACCCATGTTGTCGAACCTGTTCAACCGCACATCATGGTAAAGGGTAGACGCTGGGTCACTAGCTGCCCTCTCGAGCATTGCCTTCGCGCTCCTATTCCAAAGGAGCGCCTAGGCTTCGCTCGCCTCGCCTGCCGAAGGCGGTGCAGAAGACCCAAAAGCGCGCACGGACCTAGGCTAGATTGCCGACAAGTACGATAGGTACCTCAACCTAGCTAAAGATAAGGGCGTAGGTTTGTAGGTTCCACCTAACTTGGGGCAGGTTGGTGTAGGTACCTCATCTACACGTGACATGTATTCGTGAATCGTCAGCTCAATTCGCCCGCCGCAAGTTGTCAAGCCGGACCAATTTGAGCTCCAGTTATTTTTAGCAGCCCCTGACGGCGACGTCGCTTGCGGGATTTCAGCCTTGAGTGCGAGTTGAGCGGATCCACCCCTCGATCAATCAATAATCAGAATCGTCGTCAGAAAACCTCCACCTGCAAGGAAAACTTGACCTGGCCAACGGGCCAACCCCAGAAAGGCATAGCCAGTGTGCTTAATGCATTTCCTCCGACTTTTCCGAAGATTTCTAGGTACTATTATAATTGTGCTGTAATTGAAATCTAACCCCCCCCCCCCCCAAAAAAAAAAAAAGGGGTTGGCACGAGCAACCTCAAGATCATGATTCTAGGCCCGCCCGACGGCTGCAGCTGCATGCGATGGCGCGCGCTGTGCGCTGCAGTGGCCCGGGCGCCCACCGAAGCGCTCGCCGGCACGTGAATGAAAATCCCTCAAGTGCGAAACCGCAAGGAAAAGCAGCTACGTCTTGAGCGAGTTTTTTAATTGCCTAGGTAAAGTTCACACGTTTGTGCGACAAGTTGGTAATTACTTACCCAGCCACTGGGGAGCACATCCTTCCTTCTCCGCCATCACCTCCATTGAATCTTCGCAACAGCTGAGCTCGTATTTCCTCCGAGCAGACGGCTGCGGTCCTCGTACGTTGCGCGCCAATTCGCCGATCTCGAGATATCCCCGACATGACTGCGCCAAACCCCAGCTCGGGCCTCCCGACCACGTTCGATGAGCAGGCGCCCACGCCCGCACGTCGCTTGTCCACGTCGTCAGCGGCTGATTCGGAGCTCAAGAACGAAGGTCTCCAGTCGACTGGTGTCACTTTCCCAGACACTCCCTTGAAACGCATTCAAACGATTCCAAGGACGAATACGCTCGGTGTTCGTCGCGAGCTCACTCTGAATCGCGAGCTCACTCAAGAAGTCAAGGACCGCGCCGCCGCTGGATACCAACATGCGAACGAGAAGACCAAAGAGAGCGCTTTGCAGTTCATTGAAATTGTGAGTTCCGAGTTTCTGCCTCATGACATCGATGATGTCTTTCAGCGCCCGAGTCATCCCAAGTCATGTGCTGACCCCCTGGCACGCCTTGACCCCCTTTTTGCCACATGATTCCCCCGTCTCCGAGCTCACCCCCCAGGTCGATCATCATCTGACCTTCGCGGAGGTGGCAACCAAGTTCGAAACTTCTTTCGACGTCGAGAATCCCGCCAATTCAAAGGGACTCACCTCCGCGGTCGCCGCAGAGCGACTCGGGAGAAATGGTCCGAACGCGCTGACGCCGCCCGCGCGAAAATCGGGCCTTCGCAAATACCTCGAGTCCGTCAGCTCGCTCTTCAACATCTTGCTCATCGTGGCCGGTATCTTGGAATACATCCTGCTCGGGGTCGATTACGAGAGCAACAAGGCGAACGAGTACATCGGAGGGATTCTGATCGCTGTCGCCTTCGTCAATGCCGGTATCGACTACTACCAGACCGTCAAGGCCGAAGCCGTGCTAGCCGGATTCTTGTCTCTCGTCCCCGCCACCTGCACCGTCATTCGTGACGGTCAGATCAGCCAAATCCCGGCCGCCGACCTTGTTCTGGGCGATTGCGTCCTCATTCGAATGGGTGACAAGACACCCGCCGATGTCTTCATCTTTTCCGCAGTGAGCTGCTCCGTCGACAATAGTTCCCTCACGGGAGAAGCTGAGCCGCAGAAGCGCGTCGTCGTGCCCGAGGGCGAAAAGTCCAAACGTGCGGCCGAGGCTCAAAATCTGCTCTTTAACACTACGCTGGTCGTCTCTGGAGAAGCTTGGGGAGTCTGCATCCGAACGGGCGATAACACCTTCATCGGCTCGATCGCGTCGCTTACGTCAAACCAAAGCGAGAAGAAGTCACCTCTTGCCACCGAAATCGATCGCTTCGTAAAGCTCTTGAGTTCGGTAGCCATCTTTACCGCTATCCTGTTCTTCATCGTTGGCATCACCACCGTATACAAAGGCCAAGCCGCGGCAACGGTCACATTTGCGATCACTATCTTGGTCGCCTGGATTCCAGAAGGACTGCCCGCCACCGTCACGCTCTTGTTGTCGATCGCTGCGCAACGGATGGCCAAGCGACAGGTGCTCGTCAAGGATTTGCAGGGTGTAGAGGTCAGTCCTGTGAAAGCCCGACGAGTTCGCTGGAAGCGAGAGCTGACGAAGTTGTGTGGGCTCACCTGCCTCCCTTGACAGACGCTTGGGTCTCTGACGATGCTCGCGACAGACAAGACGGGCACTCTCACCCGCAATCAGATGACGGTCACGAATGTTTGGACAGGAGAGGTGTTCTACACCGACAATGCCGTCCACGCCGAGTCAACAGAGCGTGCTCTCGTACCTCAAGACGTCGGCATCGCTGAGACGATCTCGATCTGCGCGCTTAACTCCAAGATCAAGTTCAACAGGACCGACGTCCCCTTCTCCGAGCGCGAGCTGCTCGGCGATGCCACTGAGACGGGCCTCACTCGATTCTCGGCCAAGCACTTGGCTTCGTACGACGACACCCGCGCCGAGTTCCCCCAAGTTTTTACCATCCCGTTCAACTCGACCGACAAGGCCGCCACGGTCGTCGTCAAGAAGCAACACGCCACCGGTCGCTTGACCCTGTACTTGAAGGGAGCGCCGGAGCGAGTTCTTGCGCGCTGCTCAACCTACCTCGGGTCCGATGGCTCACTTCGACAAGTCGATGATGCCTTCAAGGCAGCTTACACGGTGTCTTACGACGCGATGGCGCATAAAGGACATCGAGTCATTGGCTGCGCTCAGCTCCAATTTGCTGACGCCGATGTCCCCGAGGGTTTCGACTTCGAGGAGAACAAGAGTATGTTTGCCAATGGTCTCACTTTCGTCAGTCTCGTCTCGCTCGAGGATCCTCCCAAACACGGTGTGCGTGAAGCGGTCGGAACATTGCGCCGCGCTGGCATCCAAGTTATGATGGTCACGGGTGACCATCCCGCTACTGCCGAAGCCATTGCCCGCAAGATCAACCTCATCTCGGGTGAGACTAAAGCCGACGTCGCCAAGAGGACTGGTCGACCCGTCGACTCGATCGACGAAGACGAATACGATGCGGTCGTCGTTCATGGTGACGACATTGACGGACTCCAGGGATACCAGTACGTTGTTTTACCTTCTCATCTCAAAGGAGTGGGACTGATCATCGTCGCGACACCTGTTCTCCTATAGGTGGGATCAAACCTTCAGTCATTCGGAAATCGTCTTTGCTCGTACTTCGCCCCAGCACAAACTCGCGATCGTGCGACACGCTCAAGATCTTGGACACATTGTCGGATGCAGTGAGTGGACCCGATTACCTGTCAATACGCTCGGACGAGAGTCGATGAGCTGATGGCTTCCACCCCTTTCTTCTACAGCGGGTGATGGTGTCAATGACGCTCCAGCCCTGAAGCAAGCTGACCTTGGAATCGCGATGAACATTTCGGGTTCAGACGTTAGCAAGGAAAGCAGTAAAATGATTCTCCTGGACGACAACTTTGCCTCCATCACGAGCGGTGTCGAAGAAGGACGTCTTATCTTCCAGAACTTGAAGCGCTCGATTCGCTACACAGTCACGCACTCGATCCCCGAAGTCATCCCTCAAATTCTCTACGTCCTTGTCCCTGTCCCGTTGCCCTTGTCCGCATTGCTCATCTTGGTACGTGGTATCCGCTCCATGACTTGCGAATCAAGCGTCGCATGGCTGACATTGCGACCACCTCTTCTGCAGTTGATCGATCTTGGCTTTGAACTTGCAGTCGCGCTCAGTTTCGCATTCGACCCTGCCGAATCGGCCGACGCCATCATGCGCGCCGCCCCTCGAAAGCCCGTTTCGGACGCCTCGATCGGCCGGCTAAAAGGCCGCGCGTTGCGACGAATCAAGACACGCAACGTCGACCCCGAGACGAACCAAGTCATCGCGCCGACGCGCATGAGAAAGTACATTAGCGCCACCAAAGCGCCGTTCACGCGCCAGTACTGGGCAGACGCCTTTGAGCCGTCGGACGACGAAACGCTCGTTGATCGCAACCTCCTGTCCTACTCGTATCTCGAAGCGGGTATGATCGAGCTCATCGGCGCCTTGACGGGCTACTTTGTCGTCTTCTACAAGTCTGGTTTCACCCCTCGAGATCTGTGCCTTGCTCAAAAGTCGGCCAACCCCAAGTACTTCCTCGACAACTCGCCCAACTACATCTCGGTCTCGGGTCGTGTGCTCACCGCTTCGGAGCAAGTCGACGCTTGGGCCAAGGCGACGAGTATCATGTACCTGTCCATCTTCTTCATCCAATGCTTCAACATCTTCGCATCCAAGGCGAAGTTCCTTCCTCCCTTCGGCAAACACGTCGTTTCGAACTACTATAACTTTGCCGGTATTTTCGGGGGTGCGGTCGTCGCCATGTTCGTCATCTACACCCCGCCTCTGCACGCCGCGTTCGGTGGGTCGTACAAGCTCTCGCCCTTGTACTGGCTCATCCCCATCGCTTTCGGATGTCTGCTCCTCGCTTGGTCGACGGCGCGCGTTTACCTGACCCGACGGGTATTGGAAAAGACTCACGTCAAGGCGCTGCCCAAGTTGATGATGCACCCGACCGTCTACTCGACCGGCGGCGGCAAGTAGGTCCATTGGGCCTTGTATTCGAGCATTCATTCAGTAACCCCTTGCATTAGATACAAAAATAGCAGTTGATAGATCGGGAAACATATAGCATGATCTTGGGCACTTGATCTCGTTCTTCCTTGTGCTTGGGGCCTTGTCGGGTCGTTCTATGGAGCTTGGGTCAGACTAGCAATCGCACACGCAGCTGGCACACCAACTTTGATCTCCAAGGCGTGTCTCGCTCGGAAAAGGCTACAACATGATCAACTCTTTAGCATTTCATTGAGTGTCTGACTGATCCTCAATCCCAGCTCCTTGGCTCTAGCCCGGGTGTCTTGATCTTCTATCCGAGCCGTCAATCGGTCGAATCGATCGGGGTGATAAGCGAGTACAGCGGTCCTCAGCGTCGACTTTCGCGCATCCTTGTCCTTGATGTGCGACAAGAGGAACCTGTCGACCTGAAGGGGTGTGATGTCGTTCGTCGACGGCCACGAGAGCGGTGGGAAAGGAACGGGAGGAAAAATTGGCCAAGGGATGTCGCTGAATCGGAGGTTCGCCTCGGTCGAGGTCGCGGTGATGCTGCTCCACTTGGCGGCATAGGCTTCCCTTTGATCCTTTTCCATCTGTCTATCCTTTTTGATGGTCCTTTCCTCGAGCTTGCGGATGCGTTCCTTTTCCTTCTTTTCGAACACCTCGTGTTCGATTCGATCCTTCTCCTCTTTGGCCTTCTTGGCCTTGTCCAACCTCACACGGCGTAGTATCTCCTCCTTGTTCTGGATGCGCCACATGCCCGCTCGGATGTACTCGGCGTACTCTTCCTCGTCCATCATCAAGGTCGCACCCTTCTGCGCTTCAGCGTGCCCCATCGCGGCTCGTACGGAAGAACCATAGTGGAAGCTGGCGGCGTTCCTCGCGAGTTCCCTCTCGTACAGCAGTTGCTCGTAGTACCCAACGCCTTGGTCCTCGTGCTCCGCCGATCGAAGCTTGTCCTGGAACCGACGCTCCTCGTCGTCTTCGTCGTAGGAGCGTGAGCGCTTGTAGGCATGGGCAGGCGGTAACGACGACTGATCAAACTCGTCGCCATCCAAGTCATGGTCGTGCTCGAGCGTACGTTTGGACGTCGACGCCCTCGATCTAGGAGGGGTCAATGATTCCGATCGATCACGGTCACGATGGGGTACTTCTTGAGCAGCAGTAGTAGTTCTAGTAGTTGCAGATGATCGATGAGGATGATGATGACGTCGTTTATGGCTCTGCTTGGATGCTCGTCGAGTGGCGTCGAGCACGGCTTGTTCGGTCGAGGACGACAGCGACGAATCTTTCATTCGCAAGCGGGTCATCTCGGTGGCATGGTCAGGTCAGGTCAGGCAGATGAGCAGCCGTGGATGTGCTCTCGTACAATCCGGGGGGGAGGAGAGCCGTGGGGTCGAATACTGAATAGACGATGTTGAGGGAAGAAGCACAGAGAAGCACAAGACAGTGGCGCAGAACGGCTCGCACGGCTTGACCCTGGGCCCCCTGCCTCACTCGCCCACTCACCGCTGCCCGCTGCCCCTTTTGCTGGATCGCATACGAGCAATCATGTCGACGAACGCGCCGATAGGACCTCAACTACTGTCGCTACTGAACCAGTATCAGACCTTGACCCTCAACCTCTTCTCATCGCTGTCGACGCTCTCGCAACTCGCTCCACCCACCTCCACCGACTCGTCGACCGGCGCCTCGTCCTCGTCCTCGACATCGCTCTACACCCAACTCTCAGCCCTCTCGCACGAGTTCGAAGCCCTTCTCGCACTCGTACACCAGCACACGGCCCAAAAAGGGCTCATTCACGCACTGCTCTCGCAACTCTCCTTGCTCGACCAAACCTGGACCGAGTCCCTGGTCTCCATTTCGTCGCTCGAGTCCTCGTTACAACCACTCATCACCCAGGGCAAACTCGATCGTTCGCAGATCAAGTCGACCTCCTCCGCCCAATTGCTGACGTGCTCCAACGTTCTAACTTACGCGAGAATGGTCGCGCCCTTCACCTCGGCCCCACCGAGTCAGGATCCGACCCAGTCCGCCTTCACCTCGGGAGCGTCCCTCTTGGCTTCGACCCAACAGATGGCGACCAACTCGGCCGGTGGCGGCGGAGGCGTATTCTTGCCCTTCCCGACCGAACACGCCATGAGGAGGGGGAGGCTGCAGTTGGATTCGGCGGGCGGAGCTACCGGTTCCAAGGAAGGCCAGGACGACGACGACGACGACGACGGTGTCGCTGTCGTCGGTGAAGTGGGCTCGGTCGGCATGGTGGTCAAAATAGGTGTGTTGTGACTACCTTGCATTGTCTTTTTCCGATCGTGAACTAAGCCCCGACACCATTTTTCACTACTCAGCACCCGCAACGAAAACCTCGACCGAGACGGACGCTTCCACGAAACTGATCAGCCTGGCCAAGCTCGACAAGGAACATCGCCATCGACCGCCACCCCATGGCTACGACGACGACGAGTTTACCTTCGATTTAGATCTGAACCCAGACATGTAGTCGCTCTCTTATCTGAGTGTGTATGTGTGCGTGTGGAATACTGTGAGCCGAGGCATAGATCGAGATCGGCGCCGGCTCGATCGGAGAGGAGTTCATGACGAGGGATATCTTACCAGAGAGATTCATGTCAGCAGCGATCATAGGAGTCAATCTTCTTGGGCATCTGTGAAAAGTCGCACGCATTGACCCCTGAGTACTGGTTAGTGGTTACGACATGTGCAACCATCTAAAACATTCACCGCAGCCGATCAGCGAAGTTACGGAGGCCGCCCTCTGCGCCGAAATTCGCCGCCTTCAGCCGCCGGTCGGCGGTTACGAGTACGCCCGTCCCAGCTGGCGCACTTGCGGTACCGGATTATGTGATGAAAGCGTTTATGGACTCTTGCAGCCCGAGTCAACTTCATAATGGGCGTTCGTTCTCCAAGGACCTCTTTGGAAAGGGACGTCATAAACTTCTTCTGGAATCGACCAATGCAAGTTGCCAAATCTGGTTTTATTGGTCTGCAGTGCTGGGGTTTTGGAGCAGTGCATCGAGATCGAGTGTCTCAGCTCGTGAGCGCGTGAGCCCTGAGCAGGCTCGATGCGATCACCGGCTCAGGCGCCGAGGCTCACAAAGCTTCAGCGCTTCAGCTTCACCGATCTCACCAGCGACGGGAAAACACCGATCTTCTTGACGCGCATGCCCGGCCGAGCGATCACCTTTGAAGCTTCCATCGACGTCCTGTATCCTACTCAACCACCAAACCACCTACTCAAAAGTCCAATCCCCTCTTCTGCCCCTCCCCTCCCCTCCCCTCCCCTCTCCTCTTCCCCCCTCCCTCCCTCTCCCCTCCTTGCCCCCCCCTCTACCGCTCTTTTCGCCTCCGTAGGGCGGCCGTCGTCACTACGTCATGTCGTCGCCGTCTCAGAACGCGGACAGGCGCACCTCGTCGACGACCATGTCGCCGCCCAACTCGACTGGCTCGAACTCGACCGCCTCGAGCTCGTCATCACCGCATCGACCTCAACTGTCGCCCAAGGACTTGAATCGAGGAGCCGGGTCCAATGAATACTTTGGATTGTGCTCGTCGTCGGGCCGTCGAACGTCACCGCCGCTCGCGCCGTCAGCCAACGCGCCATTCACCTTCGAGTCGTCCTCGCACTCGCAGCCGTACCACCCGTCCCAGCAGCGCACCGAGTCTATGTCGCATTCGTTCGAGGCTGCCTTCGCGAGCCAGAACCCGCCATCGAGTTTGTCGTTCATGTTCAACCTCCCAGGTGCGACGTCGCAAGCGCAGCAGCAGCAGCAGCAGCAGCAGCAACAGCAGCCATCACGATCGCCTTTGGTGTTCCCGCCAGCAGGTGCGCCGTCGTCGACATCGTCCTCATCGTCGTCATCGGCAGCCGCCTCAGCCGCCGTCGCGCTGTCCGACACGAGACGTGACTCGTCCACACCACGATCACCATCTCCCTCGAAATCTCACAAGTGTGCCTCGAGTCAGGGCCCACCAGGCTGGCCTCAATCCAATGCGACACCGACACCCAACGTTCGTTCGGCTTCCAACGAAGGCTTCAACTTTGGTGCGTCCACGGCGTCGTCGTCATCTACGGGGTCGTCATCGTCGTCGCTGAGGCTACAAAGGACGGGCTTCGACTCGATCCGAGGGCCTTCACCTTCAGCAACGAGTGCAGAAGCGGCGAATCCTATGGGTCAACCCTCGGGGCCATCACCCTTCTTCGACGCCCCGACGTCCGCATCCTCGGCGAACGCGTTACCTTCGACCTCGAGTTCGGGCGCAAACTTCACCATAAACGCGCCTCCGATGTCCTTTGCCCTGCGGCGGCCAACCTCATCGACATCGTCCTCCACGTCCTCAGTCGCTTCTTCTTCGATCTCTTCATCTGGTGGCCCCTCCTTGCTGTCCCAGTCGACCGGACCAACGTCGGCGGGGCCAGCAGCCCCATCCAAGCTCACGTCCGTCTCGCCGAGCGCGCTGCTTGACATGATCGTCGCAGACGAGTCCTCGGTTCTTGTGCTCGACATGCGCACTCACACGACCTACCTGAGCGTACACCTGCGGCCTTCGGTCAACATCTGCATCCCTTCGACTTTGCTGCGACGGCCAGCCTATGGCATCGATCGAGTCAGTGAGGGTCTCCCGCCGAACGACCAATCCGCTTTCGCAAGATGGTCGGCCGTCGCTACGATCGCCGCCTTTGACGCCGACTCGAATGCTCGGCCCGACGCGTCCCCCATGACGAGCCTCCTCAATAAGTTCGACAAGACGGGGACGTCGGCTCAGTTGCTGTGGGTCAAGGGCGGATGGGCCGGGTTGAAGAAAGAGATCGTCGCCAGGGGGCTGCAGGATTCGTTGCTCGAGTATGGGCCGAGCGATCGACCGACCTCACCCGCATCAGAAGCTGGTGCAGAAAGCGAGGGAAGAACTCCTACTAGCCGTGGAGGAGCGATGGAGTTCTCGAGTCCAGGATCAAAGAAACATGCTCGATCGGTTTTGCAGGTCCGCGACCTGCCAATCGCCGCTTTCCAACAGTCGTCGACGCAAGCTTTCGTCCAGTCTGGCGGCGCGGGCATGATTGGAGGGCGACCGACGGCCGAGTCGAATACGCAGAATGACAGTGGCTCCGAGCATGGTCGACACAGCCGTTCTGAGAGTCAAGGACCTGGAGTCATCAAGCGCATGAAGAGTGGGTATGCGCCGTATAGCAGCTCGTCGAGCAATAATGGGTGGGAAGGAAGCTCCGAGCAAGGATCGAGCTCGACCGATAGTGGCGCCGATCGACGGGTGGCAACGAACCCTTTTTTTGACAACATTCGCCAGAACAGTGAAGTGAGTTCTTAAGATTCCGAGATGTACAGATAAAAATGCGAGGCTGATTTGAATGCGATCTACAGGCCCTGTCGCTCACTCGGATGCTCGAGAACCTCTCGCCCATCGAGTTCGATGCCATTCCGGCCCACCTGCGACCTCATCTCCCGCCGTTTCTCTCGGCCTTGATCGCTTTACCACCTTTTGAACGCGCCCGTGTTCTGGCATACCAGTTCTACGAGCTCGAGTCGGCCGAACGCAAGCGATTACAAGGCGCTCTCAATTGGCATGCGAACGTGCAGGGCAAGGACGGCGAGCACGGCCACGAGTCGGCAAAGTATCAAAAGTTTGGCATCTCGGCTGGGGTTGAGTTGGGTGGTTTGAATCGTTTCAAGAACATATTCCCTGTAAGATCTGTGCATGGTGCTAGTGAAAGGTCGGAACGGGGTTACTGATTATATATGTGTGCGTTGGTGAACGATGTAGTACGAGCACGCTCGAGTCAAGTTGGACCGGCATGCTTCAGGCGCGACCGATTACGTTAACGCTTCGCACATTCAACTCGCCGGGTCAAAACGACGTTTCATTGCCTCGCAAGGCCCGCTTCCTTCGACCTATGCCGATTTTTGGCAGACATGCGAGCAGCACCATGTCGGCGTCGTCGTCATGTTGACCAACCTGGTTGAGAACGGGCGAGAGAAGTGTGGGCGGTATTGGGGGCCGCAGTCCGACGATGGCTGGGTCGTCGAAGCGAGTGGCGGAGGACAAGCGGACAAGGACGACCTCACTGAGAACAATCCTGCTTCCGACGGGGGCTTCTTCGCCATGTCCAACGCGGAGGAGACCAAAGTCAAGGACAATGTGAAAGGGGAATCGACAGTGCGACGTACCATTTTGGTTCGACGTAAATCGGCGGTCGAGGCGGCGAAACCTCCGCGCAAGGTCCGGCATATCCATTACCGCGCTTGGCCCGACTTTGATATCCCTGCCTCCCCTTACGAACTTGTCGACTTGGTGCACGAGGTCGAAGACGCGCAGGAAGCGTACAAGCGCGAAGTGGGCTGGCCAGCCGATCACGACGACCCTCCGATCGTTGTCAACTGTGCTGCGGGCTGTGGTCGCACGGGTGTATTCATCATCATCTCGACGATGCTCGATGCGCTGAGGCAGAGTCGCAAGAAGAAAGCCCAAAACGGTCCAGTAGGCCAAGCTCGTGTTCCCTCCAAGGATCGAATGGAAGTCGACACCTCGCCGCTCGCGACCCCCACGCCCACGCCCGGTGCTCAGGCCTTGAATCTAAGCTCGTCGAGCTTCGACTTCCGAGGTCGCACGCAACAGCGTCCTCAGATTTTTCTGCCTGTCTCGACACCGAGTTCCTTGATCCCCGAAACGGCTTCCTTGTCGCTCAATTCACCGGGAATGGTCATCCCCGCTCCGACTTCCGGCATTCCGAGCGCGTTCGACTTTTCCTCACCTTCGGCGTCGACAAATGCTGCTCCGAACCCTCCATCCCAGCCTCAGCAATCGATGAGTCAAAACACGGCAGGCCCTGTTCTCCCTCTGACATTGCCCGATTCGCCGGGGTACCACGAACCGGCGCTCGAGTCGTTCGACCCCATTTTTGCCGGCGTCAACGAGATGCGCGTGCAGCGCATGTCGATGGTCGCCAACTACCGCCAATTCGTTTGCGTGCACGAATGCGTTCTCGTTGGGGTCATCAAGGAGATGCAGAAGGAGATTTAAGTGAATTGAAGGACAGCCTCTTGCATCGTAGAATAGCAGAGCATCGTCTACGTGTTTGTCTATGCACTTGAATTGTTTATCGTGCCTTTCGCGCTTGTGCTCCTCTTCTCTGCCGCTCCTTGGAGGTTACCGATTCCTTCCTTCGTCGAACTGGAGCCTGGCCTTCACTGGGAGAAGCGGGAAGGCTTGCCTTAGTCGGGGTTTCAACTTCCGGACTCGAGTTACACCGCTCGAGATTGCGCCTCAAAGCGTGTGCTCTCGTGACTGGTGGGGACGTCATGGGGGGGTGAGTTACTGCAGATCAAGCTCGAGTCCTCGCTCCGAGCGTCGTGAAACTCACAGCGCAATGCGGCGCGGTGTGCTCGCGTCAACAAATGTTCACCCGCAATCGAAGTCGATGGAGAAGGATCGTCCCGTCGACGCTTGGTAGCTCGTGTCTCGGCGACCCTCGATGGATCAGGTTTTTGTCGTTGACGATCGAGCACGGGTGACTCGGGTGCCGCGGCGAGTTGGGCGTTGACGTCGTCTATTTGGCGGAGGAGCTTCTCGTACGCGATGTAGTAATCGCGCATGGTTTTGATGTTGTCCAAAAGCTGCTTGTGACGCGATTCGGCGTACCATCTTGCGTGTTCACGCATGCGCTCCCGGATGACACGTTTGGTCTCCGCTTTTGCTGCCGTCCATTGGGCGAACGCCTCCGCTCTTTCCACCGCGCGTTCTAGCTTGGCAACTTTGGCATTCCACGACGTTATAGATTTCCATGCTTCCAACGAAGACGAATCTGAGTTCGAAGAATCGCTTGACTCGGACGAGGACCATGACCACTCGGATGACGAGCTCGAAATCGAACTCTCCGAGGACTCCATGAGGATCATGGTGTCATGGTACATCACAAGCAAGAGAGCGGTGTGGCCCTGGTTGGCTTGCGCCTGGAGTTGGTCCTTACGGCGTTGGAGGTCGGTTCTTCTTCCCATGCTTCTTCAGTCTCGATTTGATTTGTTGGATGCGTCAAAGGATAGGGAAGAGAGGTGAAAGAGGAGATGAGGACCAGATTGAACGCGTCGCGTCGCGTCGCGCCCGACGAACCCCTTCCCTCCACAAGGGCCACTGCAAGCGCGGCCCACTGAATCCATGCTTCTGCCAGTACGTTCCAACTCGCAGGCGACGGCCATTTCCTTCTCTCCTCCAAGACCCACCATGTCCTCAAGAGGACGCAATCTTGGACTGTACGAGCGTTTCTCTCTGGCTCGGACCAACGTCGGCGTCGCACCCTCGGTCGTGCTGCATGCGTCGTTCAAGAAGGCCACGATGTCAGCAACCACCGGCACTAGCGGGCAAGCTTCCGTGCGGGTAGCTCTCGAGCGAGCTATTGGCGACTTGTTGGACGAGTTTCCTCTGCTACGAGGTCGGATTGAGGGTCGATACACTACGACTCCCTCTTACGTCGAGCGCGGTACGACGAGCGTTTCGGATATCTTGGAGGTCGTCGGCGAGCAGTCATCGACGGGCACCGAGGGGTCGCCGAGCCCAGACGACGTCTTGAGGACGAGGTTGGAAGCTGGCTTGTATCAAGCAAACGAGATGGACATTTCCGTTGGACCACTATGGAAGGTCGTGCATTACGATTGGAAAGAAGAGCAGGCCATCGTGCTCGTGGTCCACCACACTCTGTCTGACGGGCTCGGATCGAAGAATTTGTTCGCTCAGCTCATTCAGCGGGTGACACGGCCCGATGAAACCCGACTTCAAAACTCCTCATCGCGTACCCCGTTCGAAGGCATCCCAAAATCACAAGAAGAAACGGTTCCGGGCCTAAAGAGGATGCGTTGGTCGTTTTGGGCCGGTATGATTTGGTCCGAGCTCGTCCGCCCATCCTGGCCGCTCTCTTTGATCACATTGCAAAAGAGCAGGGTCCTACTCAACGCACCACTTGTGCCCCCTTACCAACAACGGACTACGCTTCGTGTTGCTCGTGTGCCGAACGAACTCATGGCATACCTTAAGGGTCGAGCTCGGGCGAACGGGGTGTCGACTTTGCACCCCATCCTGCACACTGCGCTGTTTGCCTCGTTGCTCTCATGTCGGACCCTCAGCAAAGACGCGAGCGACCCATCGAAGAACGAAATCCTTCTGGAAACGGCCATGTCGTTGCGCGACGCGACTTTGGGCCATCCCAACATCACGGGCAATTACGTCGCTTCGGTCTCCTCGCCACCATCCTTCAAGACCGCCTCGCTTGCAACACCCTTCTATAGCCTCACCCGATCTTGTGCTTCCCATCTCTCCTCACCCGCTGAGCGTACTCGAGCCGAACAGATGATGCTCTCCCTTTCGCTCATCCCCGAACGTTCCCCTTCGGTCGGAGCTCCTGTCGAGCAAGACACGGGGTGGGAGAGGTGGTTGAGGCAGAAGATGACCAACGAGGTCGATACGTGGGCCTGTACGATCGACGCAAGTAACTTGGGCGTCTTTCCGGTCCATAAAGACGTCGCCGAAGAAATTGAAAATCTTGGTTGGGCTCAGCCTGGGAGCGCGATGGGGGCTGCGATCGGATTCAATGTTCGTTCTGTCTCGCCTCATCACCGCCATCCCAAGTGTATGTGCTGACCGGTGATTTGGGACGATATAGATCATGTCAAGTCTAGCGAATAGGGGTGAAATGGTCGTTACGTTCGCGTATCGCCGTGGTACAATCAGAGATGCTCTGCTTGACCATATCTGTGGCACCTTCTCGCAAGTGCTGGAAAGACTCGGTCGCTCGGATAACGCGGACGAGGGTGTCACATTGGCCGACCTCACGGAATGACTATCCTTCGTCGTAATTGCAACCCGTTCGCTTATTCAATTAAAGCAAGCCTCTTCTCGCCTTTTTTAATCCGAGTATTAACTCATGATGGGCTCGACCTCAACGACTCGATGGATGTCGTGACAACCCCAATTTTCCGCCTTGCGCTTCCCGGCCGCAGTCAAGCGCTCCAACTTTCTTTCAGTCCACGGTGCTCGAGAAGAGAGCTGTTCACTTTTTTTTGAATGAGGCGAAACTTGACGGCCACACGAACACTTGTCCGTCAACCGACGTGCTCGGCGAACGGGCCTACGTTTTTTACTGCACGGGCACCTGAGCCGGGACCCCTCTGAGTGGTCAGCGTTTTGGCCTTTCATGATGTGGCATCGATGTCGGGCTCGTTGAGAGAACCATTCCAACTTGCCTTGTTACCCTCACTTTATTTGAGAACCTCGAGCACCTCGTTTCCGACCCAAGCATTTGCATATCTTCAGCACGAAAGCTCGGCGCCTTCTCCGCAGCCATTTCGTTGTTCTTGGTGTCGGTGGGTTCAATTTCCCAGCTGGGGCGAAGACCTCTCCCACCGCATGGGCGCTAATTCGACTCGGTTGCTCCTCGCTAGTACCCTCCCACGTTGTATCACCATGGTTCACCTTTACCTGCCAGCACTGCTCATCCTAGGCACTCTCTTGGCATTGGTTGGCGCGTCAAGCGACATCGCCCCCATCGAACCCAAGCACCAGGTCCGATACCTCAGAGAGCATGCGTTTGGCCCCTTGTACATGGCCGTGAACCAAGGCCTCGAATTAAGTCCCAGCGGAATCTTGGTCGGCGGTTTTGGTGGGCTTGAAAACCTCTTAGGCGATGGCCACTGCCTGAACCATGGGCTCAACAAGTATCGAAGATGCCCGTTGACGTTCAAGTGTGATGGTCAGTCGGCAATGCATGTCGGACGCTCTGCGGGGTGCTCAGTTGAAACGTCATTGATTCCTGACACCACGCTATGTATCACAAGGCTCCGGACGAGATGGGTACATGTACGATATCAACGGGTATCCGGTGCCCTTCTTCTTCCCTATCAGCTGGCGCTACTTTGGACCGTGAGCCGGTCACCTCGGCGTTCTCTCACACCAGTCGAACTCCAAGTCGATGCTGACTGCTCTCCTTCTTTGCCTGCAACATCCGAAAGAGACGTGGGATGGCAACCTCCGGCCAAATTTTCTTGTAAAGCGAACTGGACTTTGCCCTCGCAGTGGCTGGATTCGGCTCATCTCGCGACGTGGTGGACTTCGGGACCGCCGGCGGCTTTGAAAGCCCCGCCGGGCTTCGCTTGCCCGTCCTTCTGGACATGCTCAGCTTGTGAACGGACTACCATACCGACTCCACCTTGAAGGCAGTCCTCATAAGCTTCGACTCGCGACAGTGCGGAGTCCGATGGGCACAAAGGCTTGAGGGCTAAATGACTGGTGAATGTCATTCACATTCAGAAAAGCAAGAACTGTCACTAAAGCTCTTAAATCCCCAAGCTGCAAACGGGTGGTGCTAGGCATGCATGACTAAGCCGGGTGCGTTAAGACCAAGGTGACGCTGTAATGAACGGCTAGAATGCTGGTTCGTGCAAGAAGAAGCCAAGTGAAAAGCATCTCAAGACATCATGTAGTCTGGCAAGCGAAGGAGGATTCGCCTATCAGTCTCTAGACTCGACGAAAGAGAGGATAGGACACGAGCGGGTCTTTGACTCACCATCCAGCATCATTGATGAATGTATAAAGTCCATCTCGTGGCCGCTCGCGCTCTTTGCCATGTCCGAACTCAGGGCGTGCTGGTTCGGCGTGGTAGGCCAGACGGGTGCGCTCGAGCTGACCTGCATCGGCGTCGAGGACAACCCACGCAAGTTCGCTGGACTGTCGGAAGCAGCCGAGGGTGAAGGCGAGAAAGGATAGCCGGGAGGCTTTTCGATAATCGGGGCCGGGGCTAGCACCGACTCCGGATGAAGCCAGGAGGACGACGAAGGCGCGCGTCGGTGACTATTCGACCGAACGTGCTGTCGGGCCGAGAATGGGGTCGACGGCGTCCGGTGGTGGCCCAGTGCCGATTGGTGTGATGCGGACGAAGAGTAGCTCGACGATGTCTGCCCTGCGAAAGCAGGAAGATGCTGGTGGGTCTGCGTCGGCGAGGTCGCGCTGAACAGACGTTGGGCGACATGAGAAGCCATCGTCGCGCTGAAGGCTCCATTCGAAGGGACACGCTCGTGATGCAGAGCACCGAGGAAGTCTTGCGAGGCCGATGTCGCACCCATGAGCGCGACACCGGAAGGCACACGTGAACGGCGCCCTGAAGCGTTTGGTGACAGCATCGTTTCGGCCCAGCTGAACGATGAGGACGAGCCGAGGGCTCGAGTTGGCGTCAACGTCAAATCGTGCCATTCGTCCTCCTCGCTGGACTGGAACGAGATGGCGGGGAAGCTGTTGGGGTCCTCGTAGCCAGAGTTGGTGCCGTCCCAGCCTGCAGTCCAGCCGCCGGTCGCGTGATGGGCTTGGCTGGGATCCTCGAACTGGCCGCTCATCATACGCATTCGAGCGCTGCGGTAGAACAACGGCGATCGAGGCGAGTAGTCGGCACGCGGCTGATTGAATTGCGGAGTGACGGGAACCGATACGGTTGGGTTCGTGGGACTGTGAGGGTGCGAAGGCTGCGAGCGTCGACGAGGTGAAGGCGAAGCTTGCGGCGATGGCGCCAGCGCCATGTCGGGACCAGAGCTGAGGAAGTAGTGCGTTGGGCGAGGCGAAAGAGACGAGGCGCTAAACATTGGCTCTGAGCGCGAAAGCGTTGGCGTTTTTGGAGGTCGACCAAAAACGGCGGCGGCGGTGGCGTCTCGAGTGGGACAAACATCGGTATGTGCCTCGTCTTCGCAATCACACGACGCTTCTACCGCGCGACGCTTGCCCTTGCTCGATCGAGACTTGCTGGGCTCGTCGACCAGCTCGTCAGAGGCTTCGTCGTCCGCCGGTGCGTCGTTGCCGTCCTCGTCCTCCTGCACTCGTCGTTTCTTGCTCACAAGCAAAGCGGTGATGTTCTTTCCTCCGACACGCACTCGAAGTTGCTCAACTTCCGCGGAAGAGTCGTCAGCATCGGACTCTTGCACGGTTCGCACCTCGATCTCTGGCTCCAGGCGTTTAGAGATGAGTGCCTCTCGACCGATCCCGTGAGGCTCGATGTCCCAGTCGTCGGCCTTGCGAGGCAGACCGGACCAAGCCACGGCCTCGACATTCTCGACGTCCTCTTCATCGTCGCTCTCAAGCCAAGACTTGACTTTGCCGATGCGGGCGTCGACCTTGTGCGCGCCCATCTTGCCTCCGCCGCGCCTCGGAACGAATGACGGTGATCGCCGTCGACCAGGTGCTGCCGGTCGAAAAGCTTGGAACTCGATCGGATCACCCAGAGCCTCGGCGCCCTTGCCGAACTTGAGGGGTGGCAGCTCCTCCGTCGGAGAAGCCGCATTCGCCGAGTTGGCCGCGGCGGCGGCAATCGCGCGCTCGGCCGTCCTCGAACCAAAGTGCTCGAACAGGATGTCGCGAGAGAGCGCAACACGGCCCATCCCTTCGACATGAGCAGCAACGAGGCTCGATTTGTCTTTGAACGAGCGCTGCGTGCCCGAGCTACTGCCGACACCGATGTCGTGGAGCGCTGGCATCAGCTCAGGAACGAACGATGTCGACGAGCGGGGGTTTGAAAAGGCGAGCAGCCGAACGTTCTGCTGCGACGACGGCGTCGAAGGACCGGCCTTGGACCTCGAGGCAGCACTTGCAACCGAAAATGAGCCGTCCCTCGAGGGCGGTGTCGAAGGAGGTGGTAATTGGGTCGAGCAAGACGAAGCCGGACTGGGCATGACCGTCGTCGCGGTGGTGGTGGTGGTGGTGGTGGTGGTCGAGGTCGAGGTCGAGGACTGTCGCCGGTGGCTGCGAGCTCGGGTGGTGGCATATGTCGGCGTCGAAGGGGATTCGAGAGTTAAGAAAGGGCTCTTCGTGCTCAAAGACACAAACGTAAGTGCGGCGTGGTCGGTGGTGGTGATCTCGAGGTGAGGCGGGGCGGAGCGTATCGGTAGCGAGCGACGGCCGAGGGTCTCTCCACCCCCAGTCGAGCTCGTGGGGGCAACACGTTGCAGCGATGGCGGGGCTTGCTGTGTGAGAGTGGAGGTTTCGGTGCTGGCAACTGAACCAGACTGGCCAACATCTCCACTGTCAAATGAATCATAACGGGAACAGAGCAAAGACAGAAGTCAATTTTCGGTTGAATCGCCATGCGGCTGTGGCCCGATGCGCCCGCAGGCCCAGCGGCGGGCTCGTAGCCCCAGGGAGTCGGCGGAGCTCAGGCCCGGTGGGTGGTAGGGGGGCAGACCTGGGATCCACTCGGAAGGAGCATCGCATCCACTAGAGGGGAGAGTGATGTATGAACATACAGAGCGTGCTTGCCAGATGAACGAGTGGATATTCTAGTCGTTGATGTAGAGGCGAGCGACTGGGGATGGGCGTCGGTCAAAGTGTGCTGCTCCTCGAGTGCTTGGTGCGATTGCAATCGTGGCTGCTGCGGTGATGCATGCTCGTCGCTCCACCCTTGCGCCTTGCCCGATCCCGTCGGCAGCTGCTCTACGACAGGCGATGTTCCTGCTTGGACTTGATCTATTTCGGGTGTACTTCGGGTCGACCTAGCGGACCTTCGTGTCTTGGCTGCGATCGACTTGGGTGTGGCCGTAGCCTTGGTAGAGCCCATCACACTGTCCGAACTGGCCGGTGCGACCGCCGCTAGTTGCTTCGGCTTGGGCGACGACGACGAGGCTTTGATGGTCTTGAGGTGATCCGAAATGCGAGTCTGGCGAGTGCGAGGTAGCGACGACGTAGAAGCTGCTGGTGCACTGTCTCTGGACATGGCCCACTCGAGCGTAACCGTCCGAGCCGGGGTAGATGACGGGAGCGGGAGAGGACAAGTGGGAATCGACGAAGACCGCGCGGCCCACAAAGGCAGGAGGCGCACGGCCGACGATGAATTTCGTCGATTATTCGAATGCGCAGACTGCAGTGCGATCATCGGCGCAGCGACGGTACTACTACTCGGAACAGCGAATCCGAACACGCCCTCCATCGGGTTGTGAGCGTAAGGTGATGTCGACATGCAGGGTTTAAACATGTACAGAGGAAGTCAAAGATGTTCGTTGAATCGGGACAGGCGTCGCTTGTTTGTAGCCCACTCGCGAGCCTAGGGACGGGGTTCGTTCTCTCCTATTACGTCGTCGGAGATGGGATCTTGAGGGCTTCAAGACTTGAGCAGGTTGGATCACCTGAGCTTCCGACGCTTTTCAGAACTTTCGATGGACCCAGATCTGATCAGAACTTTGTCGATAGGTAGCGAACGAGCGGAGTGCAGGGGAAGTGGAACAAAGGATCACGGCCGCCTTGAAGAGCTTTTGCCGACTATCATCTGCCCGGACGATATAAGAGCACGGCTCGAACGAAACCTTCTATTTAATGAGAAAGTGGACCAGTTGCTTAATGCGATGATCGCTTGGTCTTTAAAGCTGCTACCTACCGGCTACGTCGGCATCGAATAATCGCTCCCCGAATCGAAGTTCCATGCGTCTCGCCCGCCCGGCCGTGGCTGTGGCGCCTTTCGCTCCCGATCACATTTCACCACCCCCGATCATCACACAAAGTTCTGCATACATCCAGCTTGCACTGGGGAAGCGGAACTTTATGGGCTCGATCAAACGCGCACAGACGTCCTGAAACAATTCATTCTGCCTACGCGATCTGATACGGCTCTCTTTCTGTCTGGCCTCGAACAACTGCGTTCGGGGGTCATATTTTTCGCTAGGTTCGACCCGTGTCCCGTTTTTCCTGCAGTGGTGCCCGTCGAACCTTTGTGCCATGATCTCTACCCTGAACGGGCTATACGTCCAATCAATCCCTCACGCTTCACGTGACACCGTTTCCCAGGCTCTGCTGCCGCTTTGACTTTTGCAAAATTCTTTCTTCGTTTTCGACGCGTCGCGACGCGTCATTATGAGAAGAGACGCGCGCGATGAGGTTGTCTGCCCGCGCGAACACTAGCCAATAGGAGGCACAAACTCGCTGCCGTTTCAGAGTGATCTGAACACCACACATCATGCCGACGATGGGAGTCGTTCGTCATTTGCTAGAGACGCTCGTGATGGGAGTCGTTCGTCTTTGCTAGAGACGCTCATCTGCTTTTATGTAGTTGCGGTCCGCAACCTCCAGTGACAGAGGGGCAACCGTGCACCGCCGGCGGAACACCTCTGATCGGTCGATTATGTACAACAGCTTACTGCAAAGCCACAAAATCCAGACCAACTAAAAGATCTCGTTCAAAGTGAATGCGGTCAAGATGACGGAAGAAAATACAAAGATGATGTACTGCGTATCGGGGAGCGGCAGTAGCGTGGCCAGCGATCAGGTCAGTACGTGCCGCAGGCTGCTCGGGTCCAAGAATCCGCTCGATGACAGAATAAGACACGGACCTGAACGATAAGGTAAGACGCCAACACATCCGAGTTGCTCTCGCCGTCTTCTGGTGCAAAAATCTGTAGTGCCGTCAAGGAGGTGGGTAGGTATCGCTCAGTGACAGACTCTTCAGGAATCTGTTGCCAAACGACCGACGGCAGCCCACCTGAGTGAGAGCGACCTGGGTGGTGGCTGCCGGTACGACACTGAAGTAGGTCAAGACTGTGCAGAAAATGTACAGTGATCAGGAATAAATAAGCTTGCTGGTGCGGTACGGGGTGGCGCCGTGTTTCTCACCAAAGCGCAACACCACCTGGTCCTGCCTGACGAGGCGCGTACGCCGAACCAGCGCCTGGACAAAAAAGAATCCAAAAATGGGGAGGATCACAAGCTTGGCCACCGCTAGAGCCGTGATACTTGCAAATGGAAGGCGCGAGATGGGTCGAGGTAGTCTCATACGCTGGAGTGCCGAGCCCAACACTATGAGACCCAATGGGACCGAGGCGTTACCGAGGAAAACAGCAGTGTCGAGGATGATGGCGAGCGGCGGCAGACCATCGGGGGCTGTCGGGTGAAACGGGTAGCTCGTAACAACGAAAAGCTGTGGTGTAAGTAGAACGAGGTTTAGCCGGCAGGAATGCGCTGGGACGGTCACGAGCAAAATCAACTCACCGCCTTGACTGGTTTGACCAAAGCACAGACGAGCGCAAAGACGAGCGAGATCGTCGGTGGTGTGATGCACGACGCCACAAAACTCCTGAGCTCTTTACAGAAATGCACCCATTTCCCGTCTTGACGGACGTCCGAAGGAGACTCGTGCTCGACCGAGGGGCTCACTTTCTCGAAGGATGCACCACCGTTCGTATGCCTCACATGGCCATCCGATTCGGACAAAACCGTGTCGTCCCCATAGACGGATTGCGCAGGCGATGCCATGATCGTCTTAAGTCGTTCTCGCTCGTTCTGGGCAGCTTGAAGCTGCGCTCGGCCGAACGACCATTTGCGGTTGTGTTCTGAAGTGTCGTCGACCGCTGCGGCTTGAGCCGTACTGGCCAATTCCCGGATGGAATGCGAGTCGATTGAACGCGAGGTCGTTTGTCGTCTGCAGGCACGTACAAAAGGTTGAGACTCTGAAGTCTAAGAAGGCGAAGAAGGAAATGGCTCACCTGAGTTCCGAGAATGAAGCCATCTGCCGAGTCGGGTCGACGGTCCTCTCCGTCGCCAGGGGCTTTCCCTCTTCAGTTGCCTGTGTCGTTTCAGCTTCGACCTTTGTCGACCGGGCGTCACCTCTCCTATGGATTAAGCGAATCACCTTTTCCCTTGTCCCGGCCCAGCCTCCCGTTGTTGCGCCTACACCCTCTTCCTCGTCCTCGCTCGAGTGCTTGACCCTGGTGTAGTCGGCTTGGATGAACCACGTTCCCCTCATGGGGAATAGGGTGATGTAAAAGATGAGGATGAAAATAGCTGTATTGAGATTATCCCCGATATTAGTCAAGCTCGCGCAAGAAGTGTCGTATCACCCTTGCTTACCAACATATGCGACTGCCAAGCGTCATCATCGATCGCGGTCAGCGCCATGTACGGTCGAGCGCAGTCAACCTTCTGCACTTACTAGCCAAATCGGCATCCGCCTGACCTGCGAAGGGAGCTGATAAGCAAACGGTCTGTACGACCGACGTCGGCAGATCGCCCCAGTTACTGGAGGTGCAATCATGATCACAGTGGCAAATTAAGTTCATGACAGACACAGTCGGGCTCGCAGCTCGCACTGTACTCACCTCCAGGCAGCGGCAGCCAAGATACCATAGCGAAAGTTCTTGGGTGAAGGGAACAGTTGCAAGATGATGAAGCCCATCAGAAAGGAGAAGCCCATGTACACGAGGCCAACGAGGAAGATCGGACCGATCGCTTGCACATTCTCCGACGTGAACGACGGCACAATCTTCGCGAACATCAGGGCTGGCAATGGTGGGTGGGCAGGACGATGACGCGTCAGCCTGGGTATGCGAGGAAGATGAAGGAGGCGACGGACCTGGAAGGGTGACATTGAGAATGATGTGGGAAGCCGCCCTTGATCCAGCGACTGGGAATAGACCCGAGCGGGAGAGACAATATCCTGCCGCAGATGGAAGTGCAAGCTGTGACAAGTAAAGAGTCAACTTGATCAATGACTCCTTATCCAACGAGCGAAGTGATGTACGTGTCCAACTCATGACACGGACCTTGATGATGGGCTTGACCGCGAGCCAGATCAACACGTTGATCGTTGGTGTTGTTGATTCACTATAGCGGAAAAAGAGGAGAACATCCGCATGGTTGGGTAAGCTCCAGAACTCAAAGTATTGATCAAAGTCATTTGCGTTGCTTTCCAGACCAGGGCTAGCGCGACGCGATAGGGGTCGACGGGACATGCCACCAGCTCGCAACCGCGGGTAGACAGCTGAGGGAGCTTCAATGCAACCACAACCATGTCCCATCATTGAGAATGAAAAGCAGAAGTGACCCACCTCATTGTAGATCAATGGTCTGGACGCCCATGCAATCCCAGTATCGAACGACGTCTGTACCGCTGTTGAAAGATCTGCCGGCTGACTGCCGCGCAATAACTCCGGAGCTGCGGAGCGCCGCCGGCAGAGGGAACTTGGTCACGCGGGATGTCCCGGACACCGATGGCGAGGATACGACGTATACGCTGGTTGTAAGTCTGGGCTTCGTCCTGTCGACTCTGACTACGAGACTCGCGCTCGCGCTAGATGCTTGAGGGCTCGGATGTTGAGTCGAGGACGAGAGTTGTGGGGCCAATTGAATTCAAGACCGACGGCGAGCGGTAGCGAGCGGGCCGTGCTCCGCGCCGCCGTCGACCTCCGTCGATGTTCGTTCGCTCAAGCCGAGACAAATGTCTCGGCATTCGTCGGCGCCACTTGTCTAGCTGAGACTGGCTCGCGCCCGCCTTCGATGCTCTCATAATCTTCTGTCGTCAGAAGGGAAAAACGCGTATCGTCAAAAACAGGAGTCGAAAACAATTACAGCAAAGTTTCTGATTCAAACAAGACTCCCGGAATCAGAAACGAGTCTAAAAATTACTAGCGCTATTAGATAAGCCCGCGCGCGCGCCCCCATTCCTCAGTCGCAAACATGGGAAGGTAGGTTAAGCACGTAGGTACATGAGAGTCAGATCAAATTACTTCTTGAGGGAAGAAGCCGTCTTTGCCTTGATCGTCTCAACAACATCGGGTTCGGCCAAGGTCGACAAGTCGCCGAGCTGGTCGCCCTCGCCGGCGGCGACCTTGCGCAAGATGCGGCGCATGATCTGGAGAAAGAAGGGGTGCAAAGGAACGAGCCAGGTCAGCGGAGAGATCACAGCACATATGTGAGCCAGACAGGAGGAGAATCTCACCTTTCCGGATCGGGTCTTGGGCAAGTCGCCCAAGAGGATCAAGTGTTTCGGTGCCGAGAAGGGACCGATCGACCTCCGGACTTGAAGAACCAGCTCCTTGGACAAGGACGCTTCGTCGGTGTCATTCATGTTGAAGTCGGGCTTCATCGTCACGTAGGCGACAATCGATTGACCCGTGACCTCGTCGGGAATGCCGACCACGGCAGCCTCGGCGACACCAGGATGCTGGATCAGAGCCGACTCGATTTCAGCGGTCGAGAGACGATGGCCCGAAACATTGATGACATCGTCGACTCGGCCTCGGATCCAATAGTAGCCATCGTGATCACGTCCAGCACCGTCACCCGTGAAGTAGTAGCCAGGGTAAGGCTTGAGGTATGTCTCGAGGTATCGCTTGTGGTCGCCGTAGACCGTGCGGGCGATCGAGGGCCATGGCTGCGCAACCGCGAGCACACCTTCCTTCTCGTTGCCTTCAACGACCTTGCCCGTGGTAGGATCGAGCAAGACGGGCTTGATGCCGAAGAAGGGAAGAGTCGCGGATCCGGGCTTGGTCTTGGTAGCTCCGGGCAAAGGGCTAGAAGTATCGAGAGAGAAGGTCAGCCACTGGCGATCGCACCAAATAAGTCCCTAGAACTGTAACACTCACGTGATGATGATCGAACCAGTCTCGGTTTGCCAGTAGGTGTCGACGACTTGGCACTCCTTCTTGCCGACGTGTTCGTGGTACCATTCCCACGCCTCGGGGTTGATGGGCTCTCCGACCGAACCGATCGTGCGCAACGTACTAAGATCGTGACCCTCGACGTGCTTCTCGCCCAAGCGGCGCAACAAACGGATGGCGGTCGGGGCGGTGTAGAACTGCGTAAGCTTGTGCTTGGCGACGACTTCCCAGAATCGCGAAGGGGTGGGATACACGGGAGTCGACTCGAAAATCGTTGTGGTGACACCGTTGGCGAGGGGACCGTAAACGATGTAAGTGTGGCCCGTGATCCATCCAACGTCAGCCATGCAGGCGTACTTGTCGTCGGGGTGCACATCGAACACGTATTTGAGCGTCATAAAGGCGCCAAGGAGATAGCCACCGCTCGAGTGGACGACACCCTTGGGCTGTGAAAAGAATTGTTGCACGGATGAGTCAGCATCTATCAGACCGTGCAACCCCTGTGGGATTGAGGACGTACCTTGCCGGTGGAACCGGAAGTGTAGAGGATGAAGAGAGGGTCCTCCGAGTTGACGATCTCGGGCGAGCAGTAAGGCTGGACGGCCTCCTTGGCCTCGTGCCACCAAACATCACGGCCCTCGGTCCACTTGACCTTGCCACCGGTTCGTTTGAGGACGAGGACGTGTTCGACATCGGGGCACTCGCTCAGCGCGGCGTCGACGATCGACTTGGTCGCGATCGTCTTGCCACCACGCTTGCCTTCGTCGGTCGTGATGACAACGCGCGACTTGGCGTCCTGCACACGATCGCGGAGGGACTCGGCGGAGAAGCCGGCGAAGACGACGGAGTGGACGGCACCGAGACGGGCGCAAGCAAGGAAAGCGATGGCAGCCTCGGGGACCCTGTTCATCGACAATTCGACAAGGAGGGTCAGCAAAGTGCGCGCTTCTGCAGCGGTCCATGCTAGATTGATAAGACTTACATGGGCAAGTAGATGGCTACAGTCTGAGTGTGATTCGACCACAGGAAGATCATTAGCTCGGGGGACGAGGAGAAAAGCTGACGCTGCCCCCAAAAAGCTTTTTCGAATACTTACATCACCCTTCTTGACACCCATGTTTTTCAAAATGCCGGCCGTTCGGCACACCTCTTGGAGGAGTTGCGAGTAGGTGAGCTCGACATGTTCTCCGGGCTCATCAGCTTCCCAGATGATGGCGGTCTATGCGGAAAGGTTAACGACGTGCGGCGGAGAGCATGGCACGAGAGGATCAGCGGCGGGTTCTAGGGGTCCAAAAAAAAGTCAGACACTATCAAAAACTGACCTTGTTGGGGTGCTTGTAGGCCCATCGGTCGACGCAGTTGTAGGAAACGTTCAGACCGCCTTCGGGGAACCACTGCACGTCACCGGACTCGAACGAGCCGGCCATGACCGTCGAGTAAGGGCGATGCCAGTACAGGTGCTCCTTGGCCATCTGAGGTCATGGAGGGGATGAGAGAACGTTAGCAAGATTGCTCAAGAGCCTTGTGAGCATGATGAAACTGTGTGAAGGCGACAGGGCAGATGCCGCCGGTCGCAAAAGGGATATCTGGAGCGCGGTCGATCCCGAGTTGCGGGGCACCGGGAGGGACCCGAAATCCAGCTTTGCTTTAGCGCCTATCAACCCTAGCACCACCAAGTAAAAAGAGCCAAGATGCCACAACTGATGCCAACTAGGACACATCCAAGTCCAGCTCGAACGAAACATCTAAGCCATAACAAATAGTATGCGTAGAGAATCGGAAGCGCCACTTTTCCCCTCAGCCACCGTGGGCTCCCGTCCTCCCTCCTGGTGGGTGGGTCATCGGGAGGGAGGACAGCTCGAAAAAGGGGGATGCCGCAACACGAACAAGACCCCTACGTGAGGCAGAAGAAGGAGGTCATGTAGAGAGAGAGCCAAAGACTGACCTTGTCCCAGAAGACACTGGGCTGCTCGATCGACTCCTTGTACATGCGCTCATACTCGGCGGTGTCGGCGTGGGGCTTCTTGTACTCGCTCGACTTGCCGTTCGTGCGCTTCGAGATCTCGTGCGTCGGGGCAGAACGATAGTCGTGTTGGTCTGCCATGGCTTGGTATGGGTATGGGTGTGCTCAAGAGGATGCGAGGGAAAGATCGCCGGGGGAAGGTAGAGAAATGAGGGGAAGAAGAGAAAGGAGAGGGAGGAGAGGAGAGTCGGAGCTAGCACCAGGCGCGCGCTTCCCCACATCGAAGATCCTGCTCCGAGGTCGGCGCATCACCTAATTCCGGCCCATTGTCCCCTCCTCGCAACCATGGCTAGGTCTCTAGGAAAGGATCCTCCCATACGTATCACCTCGTGGTCTAGCCATCCCTGTAGATGTTGCATAGTATTGCAATGGTACTTGTCTTCGTGCGACATAATTTTACCCACGCTGCGGCACTTCAACGTCTGCGATCCGCTGCCGAGAGCCCGTCAAGTTTTTAACCGAACGCGCTAGCGGGGCTGACCTCATGCCCCGTGCTCTTCACACCAAGAGCAAAGACATTGTTCATAGGTGGGTCTGCCTTACAATATCTGACTCAAAGTCCTGTGCCTAGAGCGAGGGAGGACCTTTGTACTGATTCCGAGAAATCTAAGCCTGCGGGAAGTCAGGCCGCTTGCAGTGGAGTCTCGGCGTGGATCGGATGTCTTTGCGACCCCTCCGCGTTTCAGCCGACCGCGAAAGTGCTCACGGAGCGCGGAACGGAAGCGACGGGTCGCGAAAGCTCAGAAAGACTAATTGGTGGCAATTCAAACGGAAGATTGTACAACAAGAAGCGATAGGTAGACAGTTGGAAGTTCGGAAATCTACAAACTCTGTTCAGCCCGTGATTAGCGCGCAAGCCCCGCGCCTACTGGCTGGATTCTGCTGTGGCAAGACCACCAATCATCCGGCTCCTAGTAGAGCCTCTAGTGCGATCGTTCAATGACACTCATTCTGTCATACTGTATCGTCGTGATAGGCGAATCGAGCGTCTTTCGGCGATTTGGGGGCGTTCCGAACCTGGGCGAAATGGTGGTGGGGTTCGGTCAAGGAGAATCCCGAGCAAAATCATCAGCGGGCTGCGCGAGTTTCTCCGAGGTGCAAGAGCGCCGGGCTCCCTTGCGGCTCCACGGACAGTTCAATATTTATTTGTTTTGCCCGCGGTACTTACGTAGCGATCTTGAGAACGCATGCAAGACGTGTTTGGTGATATGAAGGACATATTGAGTGTGCGCAATGTTCAGAGTGATGTACACAAGTCCACATAGTTCGCGGTACAGCGAACGAGCATCTCGGTTCCGCAAAATATGCACTCACCGTTGTCGGAAGGAAGCTCTTTCTGCTTGCACGACGCCAGCATCGACTGCAGTGTCAACAAAAGAGCCTGGACATTGAGCACGGGCGACCATCCCGATCCCTGCAATAGGTGTGATACAGTAAGGGGAGGGAAAGAGGTGCCACCAAAAACTGTCCCCTGGCCGCCGCGACCGAAAGAGACCCGAGGGCACTTGCGGAAGTAACATACCAGTACACTGGCACATATATGTCCGTTAGAATAAACGTGTGGATGGCAAGGTGCGGACCAGCCATCCGAGACGAGAAATGTGACTGAGTGTGCGACCCCTGAGAGTCAGCATTCAGCATCCCGAGTCCCGAGAAGTCCCAGAACAGAGAAAGCTGCCCGAGCGATCGATGCAAGGGGTAGGAGCTGCATGATGAAAGTTGCCCTGCAAGACGCACCCTCAGGACTCTGTGTGGAAACAAGAGAAGGAAGCGTATGTGAGTTAGTCTCTCGGGGCGCTTCAGTCTTCGAATCGAGGCACACTGACATCAATGGGATAGGACGAGCCGAACCGGAATCTCTGAGTGACATCCCGTGGTACATGTTGTATATTGTGTCGGCTTGAATGACTCCTGCCTGCTAGTGATCATGGGTGAGGGTGACTGACCAGGGCGAATTTCTCTGCAGTGTGGGGGTTGGCCAAGTTGATCAGTCAAGGGAGTTCCTCACCACTGCTGTGCAACAGAGATGAAGATCGGTGTCTCACCTCCATGGTATACAGTCTCATCCCCCAACACTTGTATGCTGAATATCCACTCTGCAAGGTCGTCTGCTTGCAATAGCTCGCAGCCTGCGCCAGACAGGGGAACGGGGGCGAAGGGCAAGAAGTGGGGGTGTGAGCATGCCAGTTGTGCCCTCCCCGTCGGCCACACTCGTGACTTGAACACGCCTTTACCTGCTGGTGCACCTGATGTTCGAATCTAATAGGTCGAGAGAGACAGCAACCATGAGCGATCACAATCTCGGCCATCGTCCTCCACCTCAGTCGGGATGGCGGGATGGTGTGCACCTACATCGGTGATCTCCTACGAAGAGGCAGAAGGGGTGAGCCGAGAGTCAATCACTGGAGGGCTGGGTTGGATGAAGGGTGACCACATACCTTTTGCAGTCGCTTGGCCTGGATGCGAGACATGTTTGCTCTGGCACCGCAGCGTGGCACGGCTCACCGCGGCAAGACCCGAGTCGAGCGGTGATACCGTCTTGAGCTCTACTCTCTTCCGGTCGCCAAGTTGTGCTTAGGCTCGAGTTTGAATACGAGATACTTCGTGTGCTATGCCAGTGTGTGGGTATATGGCGCTGGGCAACACTCGTCGCGAGCCGATCAGCAGCGCGGTGCAGCAACGCCACAAGAGGGGCATTGGCAGGCTTGGCATTCGGATTACAGCAGATTACAACCGGCGCGGTCGCTGATTACGAATGCGCCGGCCTGTGCTTCGCCGTGCTCTTCCCTCTCTCTTGCACACTCGATCGACGGCCTCTTCGCCACCCATGTCATCTCGATCACTCGCAACCTCGCTCCTAAGGTGCAGCCGTGTGGCAGCCACCAAGCCAGTGGGATCCATCTCGACGTGGCAACGCTCCATCACGACCGTCTCGCTGCCGTCATCGGGTCGACTTCCTAGTCGTCGACCTCGTATCACGGAGTGCACTGCGACGAGCGTCTATTCACGACATGGTCAGTCCTATTCCGTTTTCTGACCCTGTTCATGTGATTGACCCTGGTGCCTTACTTTCTCCTGCGCCGCCACTCATTTCCTTCGCCTGGCTCACTGCTCACGTCATCATCATGCGAAACCCTTTCTCGTCGCCTCCGCTCTCGCCTTCGCCCTCCTCCACCGCCGTCCTTGTCCACAGTCCAACGAAGGACCATGTTCATCCAAACCGAGACAACCCCCAACGCCGACTCGCTCAAGTTCATTCCGGGCTCCCCTGTGTCGACCTCGGGCACCCATGAATTCCTCGACGCCGGTTCGGCTTCGTCGTCCCCTCTCGCCGATCGACTCTTCCACCTCCCCGGCGTAAAGACCCTCTTCTTCGGACCCGACTTCATCTCGGTCAACAAGCACCCCGACGCGTCCTGGGCCGACGTCAAGCCCGAGGTTTACTCCATCATCATGGAGCACTTCACCTCGGGCACGCCGCTGTTCCGAGACGGCCGCGACGAGTCCGGCCCCGAGGACACGAGGATCCTCGATTCCGATTCCGATTCCGAGGTCGTCGCCATGATCAAGGAGTTGCTGGACACCAGGGTGCGACCGGCGATTCAGGAGGATGGAGGCGATATCGAGTACAGGGGGTTCGACGAAGAGGCGGGCAGGGTCGAGCTCAGTCTCAAGGGGAGTTGCCGAGGGTGCGATTCGAGTACGGTCACGCTCAAGAACGGTATCGAGAGGATGTTGATGCATTACGTACCAGGTCAGCCCTTTTTTTGCACCCTTTCTTAAATTTCCTACTCAACGTGTGTCTCCTGGGTTGGGCACAGAGGTTAAGGAGGTTTTACAGGTCCTCGGGCCAGAGGAGGAGGTCGCCATCGACGAGTTTGCCAAGTTTGAACGTGAGTGAACGAGATCGGTACACGAACGCTCAAGACGTGATGCGTCTGACTGGGTTGACTCTGACCTCCACAGAACGACTACGAGGGGAAGGCAAGACCGTAGAGATTTGAGAAGCGATCGAAGATAACTAACAGCTAGCATGCAGGAAGCTTTCATAGCATTTGTCATCTCAGAGTGTATCATATTCATCCAGCTCCACGACGACGGGTGCATCTTCCCCCTCTTCCAACTCGTCATCATCGTCCCACCCAAGCTGGGCATTCTCCATCCCTCTCGGCACACGACCGACGCTGTCCTCGATCAGATTGCTCCCCATCAACATGCCCCCTCGGATGGCCGCGACTTCCCACCCAAAGCGTTCCATCACGTCCGCGGTCAATCGATCCCATCTCTTGACAACCTCTTGCCAAATGACGAACGCGCTCGTTCCTATTTCTCGTAACCATGTCTGAGAAACGTCAGAGAGGTTCTTTTGAAGATCTTGCAGCGATTTGGTCAGTGTCGTCGAGAGGGAAGGGAGATGGAGGGAGAAGAATTCGTCGTCCAGCGAGAGGAGTTGATAGCGTAGAATCGAGAGGTGGGATGCCAGCATGGGGAGGGAGGAGGAGGATGAAGCGTGGTCGGGAGAGTAGATTGACGAAGATTGGCTGATAAGTTGGATCAGGGAGGTGTAGATGGGGAGAGAAGAGAAGTTGTGCAGTTGCGTAAAGAGGAGGAAGCTGAGCTGTAATTCGCCGAGCAGGGATTTGAAGTCTATTGTTGGATGTGCAGTGATCTCGGTCAAATCGGAGTGTGTATTAGGATGGACATCGAGGATACGGCGTGACCCACCTCCTTTCAAGTGTTTCTGCACGGCCTCGTTCATCGCCCAACTCTTGTCGCGACTCCAGATGCTCAACTCGTGACCTATGGCACCCTCAGGCCAACTCTTCTTGAGGTCAAACTCGACAAACATCAACCTCTCATCATCATCTCGTAGCTTGCTTGCGTCGCTCTCAACGACGTCTTCCTCGGTCTCTTGCCTCTGTTTGCCCCACTGTCGTTTCCCGACCTTCTCCTCGGCAGCTCGCAGTTCTTTTTCGTCCATATTCGAGGGCATGGTGGCATCGACGATCGCACACCCTTGTTCATCCACTCCAATAACCCTCGCCAACGTATCTTCGGTGATGCAATCGACCAATACGGACCACTGCTCCAGCAACCCGTCCTCGAAGGGCGCCAGCCCCCGATCCAAACTTTTCAAATACTCGTCCGAAACGATCGTCGTCGTCGGACTCGTCGTCGTCGGACTCGTCGTCGCATCAGCGGAGGAAATGTTTCGTCGTTTCGTGGGATGGAAATTCTTGAGTGCGCTTGCTCTGTGATCCCATTCCTTGACGATCGTTTCGGGTGTTCGATCGGGGAGGTAGAACCTCAAGAGACCTGAGCGAAGGCCGAGACCGTTGGTGGGATCTCCAGAGGGTGTGGCGTCCCCTGAATCGGGATCGTTGCTCGATGTAGAGATTGAAGGGTTTGAGGAGAACACGAAGAAGTGAAGTCCTGGTGGAAGGAACTTGACGCCCTGTGAGAATGGGACGCGGGAGACGAGGCGCCAGAGAGTGAGCCCCTGTTCATCCACCAACGGTGGCCTAAGATGCTTGACACCTCAAAATCAAGTTCAAGCTTACTGAAAAGTGATTGACCTGCCATATCTTGCCATCGATGCCAAACTCGCTGCCCGGGGTCAATCCAGTGAGGATGAAGAAAGACGACGAGCTGAAGCGCTCCAGTGCTGCTTCTTGAGACATCGGTTGCGATGTCATGCTCGCCATGGTGTCTTCAAGAGTTTGGATGAGCTGTACTCGTCGAGCACTGAGGTAGAGCGCTGGCTGGAGCCGGGATCAGAGGCGAAAAAGACGGAGGAGGGAGCACAGCGGAGCGCACCGCAAGTTCGTCAGAGCGAGTTTCAGCAAGTCATGTGAGCAAGTCACGTGCCGTGGCGAATGCCAAGGGAGTCTCTGATCCGCCGCCGCCGAGTTCATCGCTTTTAGAAAAGCGCATTCACCAAAAATCTCTTTGACAAAAATGTATGACAATGACCTAGAGCATATTGAACTCGTAATGTGCCCGAGGTGCACCAAGCCACGATGGAGCTGAAATTGCCGGCGTGTGATTCGTCAGTCCGTCCGCTTGGACCGAGTCGATCAAAAATGTCGTTGTCGCAGGCGTGTAGCAGTCGTGTCGCAGCCGCCTTGTCCGCGATCTCTCCCGGGGCGCGCTCTCTGAACGGTTACGGCTTTGGACTTCTTCACGCCTCGACCCATCATCTACCGTCACCAGTGTCTCACCAAGATGACGGTCCTGACCCGCTCGATCCCACGGAGCCACATCGTACGCCGTCCGTTGGCGACGCATGCCTCGGCGCCGGCCAAGAACTACCCGTCGATCACGCCGCCGTACGCTCATCTGCTCAAGCAACTCGCGCTCACCAACAAGGTGCTCAACGACCGACCCCTGACCTTGGCCGAGAAGATTGTGTACTCGCATCTGGACAATGTCGAAGAGGCGCTCACTGGTGGGAACCCCGTCCGAGGCGAGAAGTACCTCAAGTTGAGGCCCGACCGAGTTGCGATGCAGGGTCAGTCACTTCCTCTCGGGTCATTGAAATGGGCATGGGCCAGCGGGTAGCTGCTGCAAGGTGCATTCCACTGACGCATTTCTCTCTCTCACACACACATACAACAGACGCCTCGGCTCAAATGGCGCTGTTGCAATTCTCGACCTGCGACCGACCGACCACAGCCGTGCCGACCTCGATCCACTGCGATCATCTCATCTCGGCCTACCAAGGCGCCGAAGCAGATCTCAAGGTAGATATAGGCAGAGAATAATTATGGAGATCAGTCTGGTCGCTAATGCGGAACCCACCTCGCGACACTCGCAGAGAGCCATCGTGAGCAACAAGGAGGTCTTTGACTTTCTCGAATCCGCAGCCAAAAAGTATGGCATCGAATTCTGGGGACCCGGATCGGGCATCATTCATCAGATCGTGTTGGAGAGTGAGTGGAGAAAGAGCCAAGCGCCCACACCGAGATTTTGACACGCTCACCGGACGGTCCTGTACACCCGACAGACTACTCGGCACCCGGCCTTTTGATGCTCGGAACTGACTCACACACCCCCAATGCCGGAGGTCTCGGAGCGATCGCGATCGGTGTAGGAGGAGCTGATGCGGTCGATGCCATGACGTACACGCCGTGGGAGCTCAAGGCACCCAAGATCATTGGTGTCGAGCTCAAGGGCAAGCTCTCGGGATGGTGCTCGGCCAAGGACGTCATCCTCGAAGTCGTCGGCCGATTGACCGTCCGAGGTGGAACGGGCCACATCATCGAGTATTTTGGTGAAGGCGTCGAGAGCCAGTCCGCGACGGGTTTGGCCACGATCGCCAACATGGGTGCCGAGATGGGCGCCACGACCTCGACCTTCCCTTACACCGCCGCGATGCGCTCCTACCTCCACGCGACGAACCGAGGTCCCGTCGCTGATGCGGCCGACAAAGCCCAAGCCCAGGGCTTCTTGTCAGCCGATAAGGGTGCTCAGTACGACCAGCACATCGTCATCGACCTTTCGACGCTCGAACCCAAACTTAACGGACCCAACACTCCCGACCTCTCTACCCCTCTCAGCAAATTCGGCTCCTTCATCCAGGAAAAGGGATGGAAGGATGAGATCTCGGCGAGCTTGATTGGATCGTGCACCAACTCAAGTTACGAGGATATGTCCCGTGTCGCGAGCATTGCTAGGCAGGCCAAGGCCAAGGGCTTAAAGACCAAGACTCCGTTCATGATCACCCCTGGGTAGGCGTCGCATCGGCCAATCCGCAGCATTCATGGAGCGAAGCACTGACGGCCGTTCCTTGCACAGCTCGGAGCTCATCAACGCGACAATCGAACGAGATGGCATCAAGGCCGACCTCGAGGCCGTCGGTGGTGTTGTCTTGGCCAACGCATGTGGCCCCTGCATTGGGCAATGGGACCGCAAGGAGATGAAGGGCGAGGAGAATGCGATCCTGACCTCGTTCAACCGCAACTTCCGCGCGCGTAATGACGGCAACCGCGACACGATGAACTTCCTCACTTCGCCCGACATCGTCACCGCCATGGCCTTCTCAGGCAAACTCTCGTTCGATCCCCGCCACAACGAGCTGCTCGATTCCGAGGGCAAGCCCTTCAAGTTCGACCCCCCGACAGGTGACAAGCTCCCTTCCTCCGGCTTCACGGCCGGTAACACCTCTTACCTCCCCAGCCCCTTGCCCGAACCCGAACCCGAAACCGAATTGGCGATTTCGCCCAGCTCGACCCGACTCGAATTGCTCGCGCCCTTCGACCCTCATTTCTCGAAGTCCGAGTTCGACGACGCGTCCAAGAAGCTCGAGTTCAAGGATCTCAGGTGCTTGATGAGGATACGTGGCAAGTGTACGACGGATGAGATCTCGGCCGCTGGGGCATGGCTCAAGTACAAGGGGCACTTGTCCAACCTGAGGTGAGCCCTATGACTTTCGTTATGACACCTCACCCCCGCATGTCCTGACGATGCGCCCTCCCCAAAGTGAAAACACCTTGATTGGTGCTACGAACGATGAGAATGGCAAGATCAACTCCGCTTTCGACTACCAAGAAGGTTCCGAAGGCACCTTCCCCGAGATCGCCAAGAGGTACAAGGCACGGTCGCAGCCTTGGATGATCGTCACTGATGTGAGCCAGAGACTGAATACGTTACCAAGCCAACGAACGACGAAGCTAATGGACATTCTCTTTGCTCAGCACAACTATGGAGAGGGCTCGGCGCGAGAACATGCGAGTCTCCAACCTCGCTTCCTCAACTGCAAGGTCATCTTGGCGTACGTTGGTCCATCTCAGTTGGGCATGAAAGGGGGAAAGCTGACACTTATTTGCATCTTCTCGCAGTCGCTCTTTCGCCCGCATTCACCGAACGAATCTGACCAAGCAAGGTGTCTTGCCATTGACCTTCGTCGACGAGGCTGACTACGCGCTCATCTCGGCCGGCGACAAGGTTTCGACGACCGGCTTGGACGCTCTGTTGCGAGGCGAACTCTCGGCCGAGATCAAGGTCATCGTCGAGAACAAGAATGGGGAGAAGAAGGAGATCAGGACCGACCATTCGTTATCCAAGGATCAGGTGGAATGGATCGCCGCGGGGTCAGCATTGAATGTGATCAAGGCCAAGGCCAAGGCCGAGGCTGCGAAGTCATCCTAGACTTGGGTATGGTATGTCCTTAGACGGGAGCGTGTAATATCATGAGTTATGAACAGCAACAATGGTGTGCTCACACCTCGAGGTCTTGGCGACATCTATGCCATCGATCGACCGAGCACGGGCCCCCTTTCCCGAAAGCTCCCTCGGCCTCGATTAGGGCTCCAGACCGGTTCTCGCTTCGGTCTTTTCTTGTCCCTCGCTCTCGATCGTCGGACCCCGATGGCTACCAAACCCGAAGATGGTGGTTGGTCATTCCCCGACGACGACATCTGCGACTACTCACTTGACAGTGAAGCTGCGGCTGCTTTCCTCGACGCATCGCTCTTCTCGATGCTCAACTTCTCGCATCCCACGCAGCAGCGCGTCCCCACTTGCTCACGCGCGAGCAGCACCTCCTTGGCGCGAAGCACAATGGTCGACCCCGTCCCACATGTCCGCGCAGATTTCGTTGCGCCATCGATGAGCCACGCTGGAGATTATTCCCGTTCTCCCACCGTTCCAGAAGATCAAGACCACCTCGAACTGGGGCAATGGATCGTCGGCCCCGCGATCGGTATCGGCGAAAGTAGCAAAGTGCGCCTCGTTCGTCATCGGTCCCGTTCCGACGAATTGGGCGCGCTCAAGATGGTGCGCAAGTTTTGGCCAAGCGATCAGAAACCTCGTGACATCTTTCGCGAGATAGAGATCCTCAAAGTTGTGCATCATCCTCATATCATCGCGTTGAGGGATGTCATGGAGTCAGCGAACCATCTGTAAGTTTCAACTCGGTCCCGACGAAGATCTGCTGCCCGCACGTTCCAATGACGCCATCAATATTATTACGTAGATACATAGTAACCGATTACTGTGAGCGTGGCTCGTTGTTCGACCACATGCGAGACAACGGTGTGCTCGGCCCAACCGAAATCAGACGATATTTCTCACAGCTCATCTCGGCAGTGAGTATTCCTCTAGATCCGAGTTCGTCCCGCGCCAGTCTGCGCTCAAGCTTGGAAATCTCCCAACCCTAAGCTTTCTCATCTCAAGATCTTGTCGATCGCGCATCGAGACATCAAGGTGAGCTCATTGCATCCGCCATGGGTCTCCAGCGATAGGAGCTAAGCCCCCGCGTCCTCATTCCGCGACGTCAGCTCGAGAACTTGTTCCTGTTCGAAGACCAGTGGGGGTTGCCGAGCCTCAAACTTGGCGATCTCGGGATGTCGACATTTGTCGCGTCGGGTACAATGCTCGAGACGTCTTGTGGTTCCCCTCACTACGCCGCTCCCGAAGTCATTGCAGTGAGTGAAACAGTGCCTTAACCGGTTCAGGTAGGCTATCTAATAACCGGGCCTAATCATTGACATCTCAGGGTGATCAATACGATGGAAGCGCCGCTGATATATGGTCGAGTGGGGTGGTGCTGTACGGGCTGATGTAGGTCAACAATTGACTCCCGTTATCCCGCAGTCGATTGTCAATGCTGACCACTGCGCAACTGCTTTAGCGCACGAACACTCCCCTTCAACAACGATAACATCCCCACGTTGCTGAATCTCATCAAATTGGGAGATTACAAGATGCACAATGCGATACAAGGTGAAGCAAGAGACCTTGTACAACAAATGGTCATGAAGGACACCAGCAAACGAATTTCGGTGAGCACCAATACTTGAGCGATCACTGCATCCGAGACTTTGGCGCCATTGTTTTGAATTTTTTAACTGTCTTGTAGGTGGAGGATATACGACGACATCCGTTTGTCGACCAGTCGCTGCTCTCGAACGATCAGCAGGACACCCAGTTTGCGCCGAGTCGCGCCGAGCTCGACATCGAAGTCATGGGCAGCATGACTTCCCTTCTTGGCCTACCCACGATGCAAGAAGTTGCACAGGCGATATTGGATCCAAGGTGACCTTATTTTCTCCTCTGTACCAATCGGTTTATGTAGCGAGCTCATTCGACCTTCTTGATGCGCAGCATTCCAAACCGCGCGCGATACATCTATCTTTCTCTACTAAACATGCAGCACGATCCCCACGAGCGTCGTCGCGAGTCAATCCTATCTCTTCCGACTACTTCAACCACATTCTCGAGTCTTCGACGACCTCCTTCCGCTCCAGGGAGTCTTGGCGACATCCGATCGAGCCCTGCGTCGTCCAAGAAACTGCGTCGTGTGGTCAGCATGCACGAGTCGTCGTCTGGGTCTCCACCAGAGTCGTTCAGACAAGGTGACAGCCCGAGTAGCTATTCCGTGAATCACCGATACTCCTTGACCAGTGATGATGGAGATCTACCCTCTTCGAAAACGGCACGTCCAGTGCTGAAGAAGCGGTCCACCTCGATCTCGCTTCTCGCTCGTCGATTCAGTCTTGGTTTGCGAAGCTCCATGGACGGGTTTCCCCGACCTCCCAGCTCGTCTCATCGCGACTCCGGTCATTCCAGTTTCACAGCTGCGCCGATGAAAGGCGCTACCCAGTCCGGGTCTGACACCGTTCCGCTTCGCCCCGGGGTGTTTCAGCGCTCGCTCCGCTATACCTCCTTCAGTCGCGCGATGGCAGGTAAAGCTCCCCCCGAGTCACCGACCACCGTGGTCACGGCCTCTCCACTTCTGTCTCCTGAAGGCTGGGCCCACTCGGTTGGTGTCGACCCCTCCCACGCCAGTGCTCGAGGAAAGGGAGTGCTTCCTCGCAAGCGCAGCTGGCTTCTCGGAAGCGGTGCTCGTAGGCTGTCCTCTCTGTTCACCGGCAGTGATTCGCAGGCAAGTTCGAGCGCCCCCGATCTCAACACCACGTCTATGAATGCGACCTCGCGTGCGGGAAAGATGGGAATGCCGCCGTCTCTGAGTTCACGACTCGACGCCGCCAACCCCAAGCGTCGACCAACCCCCCTGTCTTTGGGCCACTCGAGCAGCACCGCAATCCTTCGCACTTCACCTTCCGCTCTTTCCCCGCGCGATCCGAGAACGATCTTCACGCCTCCCTCGTGTATCCCCCCAATGACGCCAAGGACCCCGCTCGCACCTGTGGGCCGTTCCATCCGAGGCAATGCCCCACCCCCTAGCGCTGGACCGCACTCCGCACCTCCAGCCTTCAGCCCCACAATCATCGGTATTCCTCCAACTCCCAAGGCTACCTCTTACAGTTGGGTTAACTCGCACAACCACGTTGCGTCATTCCGACCGGAAGAACATCACCTCTTCCCCTCGCGCAGCCGATCCAAAGAAGGGCAAGGCTTGGGCATCGATTCGATCGAATTGGCGAGTATCGACATCGACGACCGTTTGCAGGACGAAAACCGAGCGCTCAAATTGGAAAATGCTTTACTCAAATGCGCGGTCGAATTCAAGGATGCCGAGTTGGCGAAGGCGTTGAAGGAGAGCAGGATGTACAGAGCGAGGATGATGGAGGCTTCGATGAAGGAACGTCGCCGTCCAGCGTTGCCTCGATGAAGACTACGATCATTGATACCCCACTTGAGATTTTCATTTTTGATCAAAGCTATCTACAGACATTACACAGTTCCGTTGCCGATTATCATATGTGCCAAACCCTGCCTCTTGCTAAAAAGATCCGCGTATGTAATTCCTACAAACAACAATAAGTGTACCCCAAATCTTTATCCACTGCGGTCTAGAGGGTCCACGGATTTATGCCAGTCATTACCGTCGACATTTCTGAGACGACGGGGGCATTCCCCATTCGTCCAGATCATCCTCCTCTCCGCCATCCTCCTCAAGATCCAGGTTTCTCGACTGCGCATCCTCGAATGCCAAAGGTGACGAAGACGACAACACGACCATCTCGATCTTGGTCCCCTCTTTCTCCTTTATCAACACCTTCGGCGGCGGAAGTCTTGGTAGAGGCTCAGTCGGTGCTGCTGAAGCTGGAGGAAGGTCATGACAGGTCTCGAACGCCGAGGGATGGTTCAAGCTGCGCCTCGGGATGCTCTTCTTCGTCTCCTTTGACCATTCTTGCTGCATGATTTCGCTATCTTCGTCGAAAATGACTGTTCTTGCGACTTTATTCGCATAATGATCCATTACCGAGCTTTGCGTCTATAGTACAACGTTATCAGGTTCAGCACGTATCCGAAAGCCGCCCAAGCGCCATGCATGATGACCAGTACCTCGGCAAAGATAGGAGCCGCGAACTCGGCCTCCCTCAGCCTCTTGCCGCACCGAACGGATTCGATCGCCCATTGCACCGTCACATATTTGAGCCTGTTGCATTTCTTGGTCAAAATGCGGTGGAGCTTGGAGGCCGAGAGGTTCGAGACGAAAGCGTGAGTCACGGCTGCGGATTCGACGAGTCTGTCACGTGGGTCAAGTATGAAATTTGATCAGCGAGTGTCGACATGGGAAATGGGCGAGGTGTGTGACAAACTTCATCGTTCCTCCGTTCTCGTATATCAGCCTTTTTAACTGTTGGTTTGTAATGCTCTTGCCTATACATCTCCGGAGGCGAGAAAGGGATCAGAAATTTTCGTCAGATGAAAAAGCAAGTGGCGCGGAGGAAGCCACAGTGCAGGGACTGACCCGTCAGCCCGTTGATGTAAAAAACGAGACCTTTGAACAGATCACTCTCTGCGTCTGGTTCTTGGTTCTTGAGTTTGGTGTTGCGATGAACCATCCACTTTGTCGTCCCACCTGGCCTCCCACCGCCGGATTGATGACCCGAAGCGACACTCTGTCATATCCAGAGCGGATGATGAGCTTAGTCACGTTTCGATCAAAGAGGAACAACGCGCACACCGGACTCGCCTGAACATGCAAAGTGCGACTGTACGAGGTCGAGTTGGTGATGGCGGATTGCTCGGTGCCGAGCTGTTTCAACAGCGGCGCGTTCGTGGCCCTGATCCCGCCAGCGAGCAAAGGGTTCGACTCGATGCTGCTGGCGCTCACATGCGCTGCGGATGTCGAGGCTTGAGCAGTAGTACCAGCAGCCACGGTGGGCCGCCCTTCGAGCTGTCTTTGCTTGGGACGTTTCTTCCGAGATGGATTGGAGCTGTGTAGGAAGATCACCCTAATCAGTCACTCAGACTCGGGTCATACTGGAATTCCGATCCCAGATCGCGATCGGAAAGGCGTGTGAGATGCAAATCAACACGGTTGGAACGTACGTCGACTCGGTTGCGGCCAAAGAGGCTTTGCTCTTGGTCAAATACGTGTCCATCCCCTAACCATCGACCAAGGTGTGTTGCTGTGGAAGAGGCGAGGCGAGGCTCGAAGCTGGTGATTGATGATCTGGAAAAGCGATGGGGAGTCGACGAGATTGAAGATCGCTCAACGTTCAACGTTCAACTCGGGCGCGTCACACATGTAGAGCTGCTAGTCTTGTCGCCAACGCGAAGTCAATGAGGGTGAATTTGATGAATGACATACTTGGAGGCTGATTCGGTGATTTCAAAGTAAATAATTTTTATAGTCACCCCCTTTTTCCGAAACTCAAGTGCCTAGCTCTATTACACGAAAATGGTCGGATGTTCGCTGGCTTGGCGTGGCAGGTGAGGCAGGCCCTGGGAGGTCCGTGCGCGCATTTTGGGCACGAGAGCACTGCCGCCATTGTGCTTCAGTACTTCAGTCGTGCCAATTCAACACCCGACAGCCTCGCTACAACCAACCACTTTGTACCGTCAACCTCATCGCCCTCGGCTCACACGAAGCAGTCTCACCCACAGCCGCCTAACCTCTACCTGCTCTGCCTTGCTCTGCACCCATCGAAGCGTGTCGCACAACATCGCCCCTCAGCTCACCTCGGCTGTGCGACATTCATCCCGATCTCCGACTTGTGACTGAACGCCCTACCAACCACCGCCATGTACGCAATCCATTTCACCCCATTCAGCTGTGGCCAAGGACCAGTGAACTCACTCTCGATGGATGGCATGACTGCACAGGGTCTCCCTTCGCCTCAACAACTCACCCCGAGTGCCCTCGTTCGCGGGTCCGATCGCGCTCGCAGCCGGTTCGTCGCTCCGTCCCACAGAGCACAGACTGGACACCGCGTCCTATGCAGGTCCAGCACATCGGCTAAGACTTTTCAACTGTATTTCTCGTACAGGCTTGCTCTCGGTTATCTGCTTCTCTGAGCCCTTCTGGTGCGTTCATCGTCACATCGTATCGCATCGCATCGGTTGCATCGTCGCATCGCGCCGCAGCGGGCAAACACTCGGCGCGCCAACACACCACGGACCCACCGACCCACCGTTCGCGCCGTCCCGCGAGCCACGAACCTCCGAGCGTGTGGAGGCTGACCTCTCGACTGTCCTTGGCTCATCATCACAAACAGGCAAAACTTTTACATCCTCAGGTGCGATACCCTCAACGTCACGATGAAGGCCGGGGCATGGGGCGTATGCACAAAGCTGAGGGTCAGTCATCCGGACCCCCCGTCACACATTCGACCACTCGGGTACTCGGTGACGTCAGAGGACCAGGGCTGACATGATGATGGGCATCATATCTCTGCAGAACTCGACTGGAATCATTGGTCCTGATGGATGGGTAAGTGAAGCGTCGGGCTCGGATCCACAGGTCCGAGCGCCGTCACGTGCCCGAGATTGACCATCAAATGCCTGGCTGCGACACCCGATCCGCAGTGCACCTCCAAGACGTCCGGTTACACCCTCAACTTTGTGACCAACTCATCGGGCGTCAACAACTGGGTCAGTGCCAGGTTACCGGATCGCGCTTCAACTCAGAAGAACCTGCGCATTGAAATCTCTTTTCCTTCACTTCCCGTCCCCGCTCAGCCGACCTTTTTGCAAAACCCCAACGTGTCGACCGTCACCCCCATCGATGACAACGTCTTGTTTGGAACGGCAGGTAATGGAGGAGTCACCGTCTTGACCTCGGGCCAGACCCGTTTGCTGTGGCTCCAAGTCGTCGGTCAGTACTTTCGTCTCCATAGCCGTCCTCCTCGTCGTTATCCCTTCGCATGTTATCCCTTCGCATGTTATCCCTTCGCATGTTATCCCTTCGCATTGTCTCACACGAACGACTGCTCACGCCTTCCTTCGTCTCTTCTTTTTACGAATTGACAGCTGCCATCTCGACCGTCGCGACCGTCGCTTCGCTCGCATGCCCTCCTTCCTACCTCGGCTCGCCCCAATCGCGATTGTTCGCTTTCCAGAAGTCGGGTATCCTGCCGATCGTGCTCGCCCTCACGGCGTTCATTTTGGCTTTCATCACCTTTTGCGTCACACTTTCCATCTCGATGTCGGCGAGAAATCGACTGAATGCTATCGGTGGTGGCGTCAACGCCGGATTGGTCAGTCGATGAGACTGCTTTCTAGCGGTTAAGAATTCTCCAGTTGACCGTATCCTCTCTCTGGCTTTCGTGCAGGGCAACACCGTGTGGTTCACAATGGCGTCGAGCATTGTGATGCTTCCTGCCATCTGCTCCGTTGTGAGTACCTACTGGCTTGGCTAGTCTTGCCGCTCAAAAGTTCTGAGCTCACCGTGTGCGGATGTTTTCTTCCAACCACCCTTCAGCTGATGCGTTCGTCGCCGAACGAGTACCAAGATCTCGTAAGCTTACGAGCAAAGCTGATGCCATTTTATTATGTGCTTCTGCCATTCTGATCGAGGATTGCCTCTCCTTCTGCAGTGATCATTGTGTGTGATTTACCTCCCCGTTCGTTCCGAGCCAAGTCGATTTCTCGTTTCTCGCAATGGTCTTACCTGCATCGAAGACCACACGGACAATGTTTTGCCTTTCCTCTTTTCTTGATTGCGTATTCTTTGCCTTCGCACAATGTCACAAGTAGATAGGATCTCCCCCGTCGCTCTTCCCTTTGGGCTAGATTTTTCCACTCCATCGATTGGTTTGGATTGCGGTTTTCTGCATTCTCGTTCGCTTCCCTTGTTTGTCTACAATTCTTCTTCCCCTTACATCTTGCAAAACGAACCCCAACAGACCTACGATATTCAAACATCAACCTCTTGGCCCTGCACAATTGCGATTGGGCCAGACTGAACATCGGCGACAGCGGTTTCTCCGAGAGGACTTGGCCGTTTCGACCTCGCTCTCGCTCACACTCTTCACCGCATCATCGTGCTCGAGCTGACAAATCGTCTTGACGACCACGACCATGGCCTCGAAACGGGATTCGTCGGCGTCTTTGTCGATTCGCGACTCGATCACGTCGGCCTCGCGCTTCTCGTCGTTGCTGTCGCCTTCATCGACGTCGAGTCTCAACACGATCAGCTCGTCCTCGACCGCGACGGCGGGGGGTGGGGGCCTCGTCGCGGGTGGTTCATCGAGCAACGGCGGTTCATCACGCGTCACCTCCCTGTCCGGCAACACGAGTGGTGGTCTGTCTTCCTTCGCCCTCGGTCTTCCATCATTACCGTCTGTCCCAGGTCTCGGTAGCTCCTCCTCGTCGAACCTCAACGGATCCAGCTCGATGAACCAAGCAGGAGCAGCTGGCTACGGTTCGAGTGGTAGTCCAGTTACGACGACACGCCGGATGACGCTCATCTACGATCGACCGATCACCAAAAGTCGAGGGAACGAGATCAGCCTTGGCGCATGGAGCTATCTGTTGGCCGAGATCGTTCAGTATACCCAGAAGCGGGTCAGTGGCATCGGCGAGTTCGAAAAGAGGCGAGTCACTTCTCGCCTGCATGACGATGTGTGGGGTTGGGGTCACCAAACTTATTGTGGGGAAGGTGTACTTTACAGACTCAACATTCTGGGGTATCGGGTCGGCGTGCGACTGCTCGAACTGTTGCCATTACGAGACCAGCTGCACCCACTGTCCTCTCTCCGTTCGCCACCCCCTCCCTCTCGGACCCTTCGCCTGCTCCCGATCCTCACCTACGTGCATTCGACCGTCTACCGCTACTTGTTCAACCGCGCGGCGGACTCGTTGGAACGTTCGACCGAGAACGCCGACGAGTACATGATCGGCGACAACGACATGGTCCTGACCAGGAACATCGAGGTGCCCAAAGAGATGAGCGAATTGAGTTGTGCCGCTTTGGTCGCCGGCATCGTCGAGGCCGTGTTGGATGGTGCTGGGTTTGTGAGTTTTGCACCAAAAAAAAAAAAAAAAAAAAAAAAAAAAAAAAAAAAAAAAAAAAAAAAAAAAAAAAAAAAACGTGCGAGGAGGATTACATGAAAACGTGATTGTGCTGATGTCGTTAGCGCCTGTCATGTACATCCTCCCCACTCAGCCGTCAAGAGTGACCGCTCATTCGGTTCCGACTTTGGCCCATCCGAGAAAGACGGTAATTCTCATCAAGCTCGCACCCGAGGTCTTGAAAAGGGAAGCGGCGTTGGATGGCAAGTAGTAGTAGTAGAGCCCTTGTTTTTCGACGTAGTGCCGATTTTATGTACAACCAGCGAGATGTGGGGAATTAGCGCCGAGTCGAGAGCAGGGTGGTTTCTCACCCCTGGTGCTGTGTCCCTGTCGCTTCAAGAACATTCAGGGCGGACCATACTCCAACTTGAGCCCTCACGGGTTTTGTTTCGTGCACATAGTGGCAGGATTGCTCAAAGACGAAGAGTACCATCGCTTTGCTAGGTCAATCGGAGCCGCCAAAAGGCGGTCTCGGCAGAACGTGACAGGAGCCGGCGTCGCAGGGGATTGGCATGTGAGATTTTGGGTCTCGATTCCATATGATACAACACAGACCAGTTCGCCCAAAGCACGCAAGAATTCATAACGAAGACGATCACGCCCTCTTGCGCCTAATGATCCCCACTGGTCGATCTGTACTTGTCGGTCATGAGCTCCATCCCACCGACGCCTCCTTCGCCTCGGTTCAAATCCCAGGGTTGGGGGGATGTGGGATCGAGTTTGGATCCTTCCGAGGTTTCGGCTAAACGAGCGCGTAAGGCCAGACGGGATTGTTGGGCTTGGTGGAGGTAGATGGATAACGAGTGGCCTGTCATGAGGTAGCTGGTGACGGTGACGATGACGATGAGAAAGGGGTGATGGGGTTAGCTCTTTCGCCCCTGCTCGGTTGGATAAGCGGTGGTGCCATCCAATGTGCACCTACCCTACGCCTACTCCAGCACTGTGCAGACACAAGGTTGACAGTTCAGATCGTCGTCGTCCTCAAGCTGGAATCAGATCCAAAGCCCCCACGACCCCCCAAAAGCCACACCGAATTCAGATCGACGCGCTCGGCGCTCAAGTGGGGGTTGGACCAGACCTCGCCTGCCCAGTGACAGACTCACATCAACCCACTCAAGAGGCCAGCATTCCTGCCCTGCTTGAGCAACCTGGTCGAGAATTGCCCGGCCAAGAAGGCCGCTGCTGCGCCTGAAACAATTCCCTGTAAACCCCCCAAGGTAACGGGTGCAATCGTGTGGTGAGAGAGGAGGTTCGACGCTGGAGCCTGCTGCTGTGCTCGGGTTGGACGTACATCGATCTGCGCGCGACGGTTGGCATCGCCGAGTTCGTCAAAGTTGAGCTTGTTGGGGTCTTGGGGTACAGGAGGGTCGATTGTGGGAGTCGAATTGGGCTTGGTTGCTGAGGGGTGTGGTGATGACATGGCGTTCGCGTATTGAAAGTCAGTAGAAGAGAGGCGACCCATATCAAGTCATACTAGTGGCCATGACCCGTGCCGATCGCGGCCTTGCTTGAGCTCGGACCGCCGCCGCTGCACGACATCGCAGCCGACGGACGCGAGCGCTCGCCCGCTCAGCTCGGTCACCACCACGCACGACTCGACCGTGCGACGGATGTTGGCGCGATCCAGATCGACACTGCAGCACAGACGATGCTCGCGATGTATCGCTGCTTCGGCTGCTTCTTCGCGAGCAGCCTACCATCCATCACTGCCTCGCTCCCAAGCGTGAGTCGATCGACGGCTAGCTAGCAAGCTCTGCGATCATCGTCGTGCGAAGCCGCTCATCGTCGCGAACCGAGCTGACTCCACCCGTTCTTGCTCTACAGCGATGACCACGATGGAGACGACTCATCATCGAACTCGGCTTACGTATTCACAAAACTGACCGATGCTCTGCCATCAACGACCACCACCTCGACCTCGCCGGCGACACCCTCCACCCCCTCAACCTCCAACACTTCGATTTCGACCTCGACCGCACAGTCGACCTCATCGTCGCTCTTCACCGAACCTCTAAACAGGTCCTCCATCCGATCGATCGTACCCTCACAGTCAAGAAGACCGCAACGACAGACTCTCACCTCGACTGAAGCAGCCACCTTTGCCGACTTGCTCTCCCAACTCTTGCCGATCTCGGTCTCCTCATCCTCAACAGCAAAGGCGAACAAGACTAGACCTAGACCGTCGACCTCGGCTCCTTCTCCTCTTCCTCCTCCTCCTGCTGCCCAGTCGACTTCACCTTTTGCGAGTGTCCTCAATCGAACCCAATCCAAGCCCATAGACCAAAACGCCGAGGGAGATGGCAGTAGTGGCGGCCTGCAAGCTGTTCGGGATGCTTTGGATCGCAAGACGGCCAAAAGGATCGCCTCATGGGAACGCCGAGCTCGATCCTCGTTCGAAACGGGAGCCTCCTCGTCCGCGGGCTTGGGCGCGCTCTCGATCGGAGACTACGATCGGCTCGACCAGATGAAGGAAGAACTCTCGACGACATGCTCGAACGAGTACCAGGTTTGGGCGTGGGGCGAGGACAAAGTTTGGGGGCCTCAAGTCGTCGACTCGATGAGTTCGACCCCTTTGTACGCCCACCTCGTCCTGCTCATCTTCAAGACCCTGCGTGAACAATACGACAGCCCTTTCACGGCCTTGCAAGTCTTTCACCGCGTATCGACGATCTCGCCCCTCTCGTTCGTGCGAGGCTGTGGTGCCGATCTGTTCAACCACGTCCTGGAAACCCAGTGGGTGTGCTCGCAAGGGGACATCGCGCTCGTCGCCAAGACGCTGGAAAGGATGCGGTCTTCGGGCGTCCTGATGGACCATAGGACGAGGGACCTCGTCGCTCAGATCGGTGAAGTGGTCAGGATCGATGGCGAGCGAGCTGAAGCGAGGGTCAGGACGGGCCGGTTCCAATCGACGGCGGCGACGTTGACCCCTGTTGAGCGCATCAACTTGGTCGATGAGATCATGGACGACGAGACGTACCTCATCGAACACAAGGCCCGCTACTTTGATGCGGAACGGATCGAGCAATGGAACAAGATGGAAAGGATCGTCGAGGAGAACTTGAAAGAGGTCGAAGAGAAGCGAAGAAGGGTCGAAGATGAAAAGTGGGAAGCGAGGGAACGGTCGAGGATGCGCCACCAGGCGCGGGAGATTGAGCAAGCCGAGAGGGAGAGTCCAAATTTGTTGGGGAGGAGGGGTGCTGTTGGTCGGAAAGATGATGGGGGTTGGTCGGAAGAGTTTTGGAAAGGTGAGATTGTCGGTGGGGGACACAGGGGCAAGGCGGTACGACCTCCAACCAGGGGCCTCCTTTGAATGTAATGCGTGAGATGGTCTAGTGCTCTGTATGAGCTCATACTTGTCAGTGTTCTTGGACCTTATCTTACTGGGATCCTCTCGGCTCATTGACCTGGGATTCGCTGGTACAAGTGGAGGATTGAATGATCAAAAATCTTAATCGCACTGCTACAACAATCAAGGGCGTCGAATATACACGGAGAAAACACCAATCCCAATCCCATATATGCCTCAAAGACCAAAATCAATCCTGACACTTGAGGCATCCGTCTTGCCCAATCGAATGACATAGCTCTTTTTGAGCCAAGTCATCCGGCTCCACATGGTGGCCAAGGTCGATTTGGGCAGGAGCATGCGAGATAGATGCGCACTGGGCGAGGACGAGGGAGTGACCGACGTCTTCGAAGTCGACGATTCGACGAGCTCTTGGGTTGCGTTCGTCATCGAAGTGGTCATGTTGCTCGTCATGGTCGTGTTGGTCATCAAGGAGGACAGAGGATTGAACACGTCCCCGCCGTTCATCGACAACCAGCAGCGGCAATGCTCGATCATCGACCGACCATTCGCAGCCGTCGTATAGGTGGTTCCCAAGTTGACGAAACAACTAGCCATGACTACAGCACCGTCGTCGTATAGGACACAAGGGGAGAGAAGGGAACTCGAGTTAGTCGATGACCGTTTCAGATAGCTCGTCGTCATCATCTGCTTCACTGAGATATGCAGCAGGGCAGCGTTACTCACACAGCGAGACGAGGAGAGCGGTACAGTAGACGCATGTCCGATTCGCAGCGAGCATTGACACGAGGTACAGGAGCTGCCATAGTGGCGAGGCCGTAGGGAACGGCAGCAGCGGTAGGAAGGCCCAATACCGCAGACCTGCGAAGAGCCGGGTGAGTTGGCCATGAGTCACCGAAGACGACGTCAGTCCGGCTCGCTGGCAGACGGTGGTGGAGCCGGAGCCTCGTGGATCGAGACTTACACCACATTGTACGGCACCGAGGTCGCTTGGAGGTCGCAATTAACCCGTCGATGAGGAAAGGTTACCCTACTTGAGCGGCACGTGATCCGAAGGTGCGGAAGAGGCAGTAGCCCATCCGACTCCCGCCGCTGAGCGCTGCTGAGACGATCATCAGAGACAGGTGAGCGAGCGCGAGCGGCACGCGAGAGTTTCTAGGCTTTCTTTTTCGGAGTCGGGGCCTCGTCGGCCGCAGCTGGCCCACTGGTGCCGGCATTACAGTAGTAACCTTGTACGTTTCCTACCAGGAAGTGGTATGTATGCAGATCAAACTGATGAACTTGCAGGGCTAAAAGTTTGGAGCGAAGCAAGACATTCAAAAGTTGGTTGCATCCATCACGGATGCTGGGTCGGTGAGCGTCGGTCTTGTGTAAGTACCTACTACTTTATAAGGCCCGATCGATAATACGCGGCGAGGGCGATTCGTGTGCTCGGCGCGCAGATCACCTTGACCCCTAATCAAAAAATGTCGTACTCCAGCGCGCAAGACGGAGGGGTCACCTTGTGTACTCGAGTATGCTCTCTACAGCGGTGATCCTTGGAGTCTGCCCATGACTCGGAGTAGCAAGGTATCGAGCCGATCCGCCGTTTTCTTCTTTTTTCTTTTTCGGATCGCGTTAACGCGTCGGGAGAACTTGAAGTCAGCGAGGGGCTCAGCAAAACCCGGTGCAAGTTTACCCAGAATGCTCGAGGAGCTCCCCTCATCATGATGTTCCGTTAGGAGAGAGTGTACATGTCGGTGGGGGTTGAGTGTGCACAGTGCTTTGCTCTAGACTTTTATCGACTCGTGAGTCGGCGGCACCTTCGTTATTCGCTCCTGTGAACTCTCGCCGGGAGCTCGGACGCGGAGCTCGGAGCAGCAAAGATTCGGCCGACGTCCAGACGCAACACCCGCGGCAAGCGTCGTTTGGACTACCTCTCTGGATCGCTTTGTGGTTTTTCCTTCTTCTTTTTTTTCTTTCTTCTTCTTTCCGTCGCCCCAAGTGATAAATGCCACGACCTGTTGCTTCCGATACTTTGTCCTGTAGCACAAGTGTCGTTGCATCGATCGCCGTGACCGTGGTGTCAGGGCCTTTTTTTTTGAAAACCAGGAACCCCCAAAGATCTGAACGCTGAGCGCTGAGCTGAGCGCTGAGCTGAGCGCTGAGCCGTCCGAATCTCGCGGACGGTCGCACACTCGTTCAATCGCTGTGGTCCGTCTTCTCCTGCTGCCAGTCCCATCTAATCCCTTCACCACGGTCGTTGATGATTGCGCACTGACGCCTCCATCAACTGTTGGCAGTCGTTCTTTCCCCTTTCTTCTTCATTTACTTTCGATCTTCAAGAAGACTTCACTCGAGCGCGATCTGCTCCCTCCCCCACGCCGTGTCTCCTCTCTTCATTGCTGCTCTCTACATCATCAGTCCGAGTCCACCACCGGCCAGGCCGCCGTTGCGCGTCGGGTGATCGACCCTCGATCGAATGCTCAGCTACTACGGCGGTCCAGCAGCAGCTGATGCATCGAGCTCCAACTCGATCGGCTCGACCAGTGGCTACCACAACTTAGCGGCAGGCTCGGCGAGCGGTAGCAGTACTGCCAGGGCGACGACCACGATCACGACGGCGCCGACGACGACGAAGGCGACGACAACTTGGACTCCAGAGGACGATGTACGCCTTCGCTACGAGCTCGATCTCGCTGGAGGCAAAGTCAAGTGGTCCCAGGTGGCGCTGCTGGCTTTCCCAGACGGTCGACACGACAAGGCGGATTGTCAAGAGGTCAGTTGGTTTGGGCTTGAATAGATGCGTTCCTCCATCGCCGCTTTGTGTGTCGATGCGAGTAGGCGCAATCGGCCGCTCCCCCCCTCCGTTCCCCTGTGCCTTCCCCGGCCAACGCCGCGGCGAGCGCTTGAGCTGGCAAGCGCTCACGTTCACCGAGATGGCTCGGGTTCAGCTTATGGCTCAGGCTCAGCTTCAGGCTCGGGCTCAGGCTTCACTGGACGGCGCCCACCGGCGATGGTGTTTGATATGGGTGGGCGGCGCCCCCGGACGCGTCGTCGCGCGTGTAAGGCCGTAGTCGGCGGACGCTGACTAGTGTGGGCCGACCTACGTACAGCGCTGGCGCAATATGACGGTCGAGAAACCCAAGCTACGCGGACCATGGGCTAAGGAAGAGGATGACAAGCTTGAAGCCCTCGTGCAGCAGTACGGGTCCGAGAAATGGGTAAGTATCCCGACGAAGTTGTTTGCTTCGCTGCACCTCCACTCCACTCCACTCCACTCCACCCAACTCCTGTCGTCCGGTTGCCCTCTCCTATCGTTCGGCGGCTCAGTTCCCCTTCAGACGGACACCCGCTGATGGTGAACATTGGGCTTCTGAATGATTATTTTAATAGGTTGCAATTGCACAAGAGATGGGAACTCGATCGGGCAAGCAGTGCCGCGAGCGGTGGCACAACCATCTCGATCCGTCAAGTGAGTTTGTCCCCGCCTCAAACGTTATTTGGTCGCCTGGACCCTGAAGCGGCGCCGCTCCTCTGCCTCACAGTCAACAAGGGCGATTGGACTCCCGAGGAGGAAGAGCTCATCAAAACAATGTACATGAAGATCGGCTCGAGGTGGGCGGAAATGGCAAAGTACCTCCCCGGCCGGCCCGACAATGCGATCAAGAATCACTTCAACGCGTCAGTCTACTCAATAAAGATTGTGCTACGATCAGGTCGATTTGAACTCATGTGGTTTTGAGTCTTTCGAATCCTACAGCTCGATCGGCCGTCCGCGGAAACGCGGATCTAGCATCAGTTCAATGACTTGTGCCCTCGACCTCTCCGACTCTTCCCATGGTGCTGCGATGTCTCGTACGGCGTCCAACAGTTCTCTAGCAAGCTCAGGCTCGGCATCCGGGTCGGCATCGGGGTCGGGGTCGGGTTTCGGCCGATATGCCCCTTATCATCGCTCGTCCTCATCCCTCTCGTCGACGGGGGTCGCGAAGGGTCGCAGCGACTCGATCTCCTCGGCCCATGACCCCTTCGTTCTTCCTGGGTATCCTGCGCCTACGGATTACGCACCGCAATTCACCTACGGTCAGCAGGGAATGACTCGGGACGGAGGGGCACCCATGATGTACGCGACGACGACTGCGCCCCATGTGCACCACGCCCATTCGATGTCGCTTCCCCATGCACCCTTGTCGCGCGGCACCTATTCGTCCTCAGCAAGCGGCTACAGCAGCTCCGAAGAATCGACAGCGATGACACCCGACATAATGAGGGCGCCGCTACCTACAGCTGGACCCTCGGATCGCTCCGTCCGGCCAGAGGTGTATGCACGGCCCTACTCGAATTCGTCGCCTTCGATCGCAAGTGGTTTCGCCTATCCACCCTTTCCCCCGGGCCGCGAGCCTTCCCCGCTCGAGTCGGATGCGTATGCCCCAGGCCTGCAGATCGAAGCGGATGGCTCTGCGATTTGGAATCAGCATCAACCCCAAGCCGGCTACGCTTCTTCGTCGACGTCGAGCGCCTCCTCGTCCTCGTCGTCATCGAATTCGCCGAATCCTAACGGCGTTGCATCGCTTCGCAATTGCCCCCATCTGGGTTTCGACCCCAACTCTCATGTCGGATTCGACCCGAACGTAGGGTTTGCGGGCCCGATCGAGGTGGAGCAGTCGCAGTATGGATTGTATCCGGACGAGGCCGCCGCTCAGGCCCACCAGCAGATGTTCGCGTCCGCCGATCGATCGATGTACCCATCGGTGTCGGGGCATTACCACACTCCATCGGACACTGGCTACGACCATGTCGCACCGTTTTCTGCACCGCAGCAATTCTCCGCCCGACCGCCTCTGCAGCACTCGACGTCGCATGACTCCTTCGCGCTGCAACAGCCCGTCTACGAGCAAACGCTGCAGGCACATGAGCAACAGCAGCAACCACCCCAGCAGCAACAGCAGCCCCCCTTCTACGTGCATCCCGGACACATGGTCACACCCGATCCCTCGACGGGTTCATACACGTTCAATCCCCTATCCAAACGATCCGACTGGGGAGGTTTGGCCCCGGAGGATGCACGGCACCAGTCTTCTCCCATTGGCCAGCCAGGGCGGTCGACTGGCCTTGCTGGTGCCTCTACCATCTACGCCGCACCTGTCGAAAGCTCTGCTGCGCCGTTCGTGTCGCAAGCGCCTGCACCGCTACCCCCGTTCGGCCTCGACTCTACGATGAAACAGCCCAGGATTCAGAGCTATCACGATCCGGCATTCGACAGCCATCCTTCCCCGGCATCCTCCGACACTTCGTCCGATTCGGGCCAATCGAGCTATTCGTTCGCGCCTTCGACGAGGATGCTCGACTCGTCGTCTCTGGGCTCTCATGCTTCCCCCGCCTCTACGGCCAGTGACAGCGATCTTCCTGGCATCCCGGGCGCGCTCTCGGCCCAGAGCCCCATTCTGGGTCAGGCCCAGGATCAAGGCGGGGCTGTGCTCGGTATCCCCTCACGACGCAACAGGGCTCGACCGCAGTCCCTGCAGATTGTGGCGACTGGGGGTGGCAGTCTGGCCATTGCCGGAACCACCGCACCTGCTTCTACTCGCGGGGCACTCGCCGCGGTCATAGCCGATGCGATCGACCTCGACGTTCCGACACCGCGCGCGGCGACGATGCAGAAAGGTTTTTCTTCTCCAGGAGGATCGCGAGCGATGGATGCTTTGAGAGCGCGACAGGTCGAGGAGGGTCGCACCCCGACGACTGCGGGCGAAGCCCTGCAAGATCAGCAGCAGCGGTACAAGAAGACGGCCAACGCTCGTTCACCTGTGCCCCTGAGCCCCAACCAAACATCTTCGATCTTCCACCCGACCAGCGACTGGATGGCGACGGACTCGATGGGTCGAGCCAGCTTGCCGGGAAGCATCGGCAAATGACTGGGCATCGCTGTGTTCTGATCTTGTTCCTTCGCTGTCGCCCCATTTTGCCTTTTCCCTCGCTTGACCGACACCGTCCGCGTGCCGTATCACGAGCGTCCTCTTCAGTATTCAAGTCCTACGAAGTCGTCTGCCAAGACTGGCACCACATTCATTACAAAACATACCGACGATCCCCCGCTCTTTCTTGACCTCTTGGGGACCTGTATCGAGGGTGGCTTCCAATCATTCCCGCCAGCTTCGCTGACGCCGGACATTCTTGAAACGACCTACCCGACTTCCCACACGCTCGCTTGAATCGAGTCTCTACTATTCCCGCTCTATCTGTCTGGAGACACACACGACACCTTGCACACTCTCCCCCTTCCTCTCTCTTCGATCTCTCTCTCGTGATCTGTTGGGGTATTCTTCCACTTGAAGTGCGTATTCTGCCATCTGTTTTATAACTCAATCTCTTGTATTTGGGTGAACACTATTGCAACGATGTGATTTGCTGGTCGTATTCTTATCAGACTGTTTGGTATGTACATCTGCCTCCACAACCGCGCTCGAGAGATAGAGAGAGACACGCCTGCGGATTGTGATTTCTTCCAGATTGCACCGCCCAATGACCGCCCAGCAGGCCGCTTGATGCGTCGCGACGCGCGCAGCCACAGTTGGCTCAACTGACGTCGACGACGGTTGACTTGGCCTCTTTTAACCACCCACGCCCACCTACACACCAGAAAATGTCACCCGTAGCAACCGCACATCAACCCCTGGTGGAATCACTGCTTGATCTCGTCCCTCGACAGGCTCCGTCCTTCGTCGCTGTCGCGGACTCGGACGCAGCGACGACAAGGCCCGTGAACACCGCAGCAGCCCGCGAGGGATTCGTGAGGGAGAGGAAGCGCACCTCTCGGCGATCGAACCAGGACGAAGGTTCAAAGGCAAGATGGGCAACCACAATCCACTTGACCGCGGAGAACTGGCCACCATACGTATACCCCACCCTCCTCCGCCGCGCCCTCCCGTCAGAACCTGGCTCGAAGCCCATGCTCATGCGGCGCAATCTGAGCTTGGACCCGACTGATACTCAGAAGGCTACTCTTGGAGTGAGTTATTTCATCCACCCGGGATTGGGACCATTCTGTGATAACTGATGTTTGAAGATTGATGATGCGCTCCCAGGTCATCGCTGCAGTGAGTTGGTCGGTCTGGCTCGGGTCAACTCCCGAGCGATTCGCTTCAGGAGTTTCGAGCACGCATGGGCCACGGCCCTGACGCACCTTCGTCGGCGGCACCCTGCAAGTAACCCGTCTGTACCGGGCTGATCGAAACCCACTTTCTTCTCCCATTTCCACCAGTATGTCGTCATAATTGCCGTCTTGTGGCATGTACCAGTCCGTAAGTCTCCGTTTCCACTCCTCGTCGGAAGATGTTCCGGAGCCGCGGTATAATCGCGATATTTTCTTGCTGACATGACTCGGAGTGCTCTCCATGACAGTCAAATGGATTTTGTACCCCCTCAAGATGCTCACGATTGCTTTCCATGAAGTAGGCAATCCTTGCGGCGTAGTATACCTCTGGGATCAGGGGCTCTGGGCTGACACTTTGCCCTACTTTGCACTAAATTGCCTTCCGCAGTTTGGCCAGTGAGTTGGCACGATGAAACCGGTGGTACTTCTTCCGGGGTATCGATTCCGAGTATTTACTAAGCATGATCGCTCTCCAGCGCTGCAACCGGATGTTGTACGGGAGCAAGGATCAAAAGCATAACTCTCGATCCACGAGAAGGCGGCTGCACAACGAGTGAGTGAGCTAATGCCACCTTTGCGCAACAAAACCATCACTCACAGTCTTGAACGGTCGTATAACTGGCGTTTTACTGCCTACCCAGTGTCCGGTGGTATTTCCGCCATCACGCTCCCAGCGGGCTATCTTGGATCCTCGTTGGTAGGAGCGCTTCTAATTTTCTGCGGATTCGACATCGTCGCATCCAAAATCGCCTCCTTCGTGCTTGCTACCGCCTTCATGATCATTCTCTGGTGGGGGCGGAAGGATTGGTTGACGATCGTGACGATCTTGGTTTCGATCGGCCTCTTGGTTGCGGGGTGGTTCATCGCCCACAGTGCTGCGGTGAGTTGGTTTATCTCCCCGGACAGCTCGAGAGGAGAAAGTTGCAGCTGACGACGTCGAAACCGGACGGGGTGTGGGGATAGCTGCGCTACGAAGTGCTTTTTATTGGTGTGATGTCAGCCTTATACTCGGTGTGGGACATTGTGAGTCGACCGCACACACCTTTCTTGTAGAAGCTGCTTTTACTAATCTGATCGTTCTCGCTCGTCATCTTTGCCTAGTTCGACGATGTACGTAGCCGGCCCTTGGATACGAATGCACTCTCGAGCCTCAGCTCGATGACAGGCTGATGTACTGCCATGGACCCTACAGCTCATCTTCCGCAAGGTCAACGAATCCGATGCTTCGGTCTTCGCAAAGCGCTACGGTGGTTCGTCAGCTTGCTGGGGAGTTCTCTGGGCGATCGTATCCATCGTCTTCATGGTGGCTGGAATCCTGGTGAGTCATTTGTGATCGAGAAAGACCCAGGGTTAAAGGAGCTCAACCGGATGGTTTATGTTTTCCTTCATCCCGCAGTGTGGTGTCCTGGCTTTTAAAGACTCCTTCTCCCAACAAGCCGCCGACAGTGCAAAGTTCTTGCCTACCCGATTGCTCTTTTAGCCCACCTAGCTATCCATACTCGGCCCATGACGTGTCTCCGCATTAAGTTCCTCATCAGACACTCTGTTCAGTTCTTGTACCCGGCCTTTCTTGAAAATGTCACATTTTCGCATCCTTGTTCTAGTCTTGCATTCACAAGTCCGAATATCGACGAAAACCTGCTTTCTAGACTGAGTGAGGAGTCGGGCGTCCGGCGCGCTGGGAGGTCTCTATAGTGCTTCCCCCCAGCCTTCTCTTTCGAGGGCCCACTTGACACCTTCCTGTTCACATGGAGAGACAATAGGTAGGTGCGTCAGCTCATGCATTCGCCAACCCCCAGTCCTGCATTCGCAAGGGGGCTTGCTCAAGACTTACCCAAACATCGTCCTTTACGATCGTCGGTCGATGTTGCAAATCTTCGACATCCCCTCTGAACACACCCGTCCTGACCAACACGCTCTCCCACCCGAACGCATTTGCTCCCGCGATATCCGAAGCCGGATTGTCCCCCAGCATATAAACGTTCGCTTTGATCGGCGCCGCGTCCGAGTTCACGACGGCTTGATGGAGAGATTCGGAGGAGGAATGGGTGTGTGAGTTCGTGAGAGATCGGATGTGGTGGGATAGGAGAGAAGAGGCGTAGTTGTATGTATGTGAAGTGGGTTTTCCACCCGTCGTTCTGTGAGAATGGCCCAGTAGCGAGGCCATCAGTTCCAAATATGCCATGATACCCCAGACTCGCGTAGACCGGCTGCGCACCTAATCAGGTCCTTGTTGTAGGTGCGCTTCCAAACCGCAGCCACACTTTCTTGGAAAGCGCCTTGCCCAAACCGAGGTTGCGAGAATTCGTTGCCCCACAGTAGATCAGGGTTGGAGAAATGCACAGGTAGTTGAGGAGAGCTTTCCCATTCGGATGCGGACTTGCTCGTGCCCAACACGCCTTGGGACGAGGACAGAACGTCGCATATTAGCTGTACGTCTCGACCCCAGTTGAACGAGTCGTGGAAGACTAGGACGCCGGCGAAGGAGATTTTGGAGAAGTCGATGTTGGGCTGAACACGGTTGGAGATAGGTCCGGATCAGGCTGAGTCCCGAACGAAGGATGAGTTCTCGGCTCGTACCTTGACGTAGGCGAGTTCCTTGTCGCTCAGCTTCTGGAAGGGCCATACACTTGCTTGCCAGTGGAGTATGTCCTCGGGGATATAAACATGCCGGAACCCATAGCTGTACCATCCCCCGGCACAGGATCTCCGTGTCAGTTTGACACTGCTTAGTCCGCAGTTCTGAACCAACCACCCGCGAGGTACTCAACTGTTCGGCCACGTTTCGACAATGGTCCTTGACCCCTCCGATGACCAAGACGGGCTTGTTGTCGAATTGTGACACCAAGGACCTGAAGACGGTATGGCTCTGTACGACTTGTCCTTCGCCGATCTCGACGCCGAGTTCGCGAGACAATCTTTGCGCGCGAGCAGCCTCGATGGATCCGCCTCCGTTGGTGAGGCAGATGAAGGGAAACTTCTGCGAGAGTGGGTTCTGGCCCGAGAGGATTGCGAGAGCCCGTTTGGCCTGCGGAAGTACGTGGGATCCTTGTTTCAAGACGCCGTCCTACAAGTCAGTAAGAGGGTTGAGCGGTGAGGTCACGATGTCAGGTGGGGCAGCCAAGGTCGAGCGACGATACAGGGTCTCGAGGCACGTACAATGTCGAATGCGAACGCAACAGGTCTTCTCGACGCGGACGAGGCTGGAAGAATTGAATGCACTCGACCGAGGTCATCTTGGGGGTCAGAACGAGAGCGGTCGAGAAAAAGGGGTGCGGAGAGAGGTTGGCCCAACTGACTGTTGAGTTGCCGTCGGGTTGATGACCTAGCGCAGGCCAGAGACGGTCGCCGTAGACACCCTAGTACCAGGGGTGAAATGCTTGGTACAGCCACAGACATGGCTGGGATTGCCAAGCAGGTATGTGCACAGACGACCACGGCGCGGGTGAGAAACGCTGAAAGAGGGTGAAAGTCACAAAAGACAAGGAAGCCCGGGCGCGGATCGTCGCGAAATGCTCTTGCGCTCCTACATGGCATCTCGTGGCATCGCATTGCTCAGCACTCCGCGACATGCCACAAGCCGGTACGTCAAGTCAATTTGCGATCATCTGTGCTCGCCCACCTCGCTCATTCTCAGCCAGTTTGTCCCCGTAGGTCCTCAGTTGCCTCCCCACCTCGCCTCAGCTTCGTCGTCGTCGTCGTCGTCCTCATCGACGTCAGCTGCGGGCCCCCGACTACCTCCGCACCTCACAGGGGCCCCGTCCCGACCAAGTACACACATCGTAGGACCTAGCCTTCCTCCATCACACCACCCGGCAGCTGCACCTACCCTGCCCGTGCCCGTGCAGGATGACGACGACTCGGACGACGATTATGGCCCTTCGCTTCCACCCGATCTAGCAGCAGCGCGTACCGCCACCTCGTCAAACATCGAGCTTGGCCCATCAGCAGTTGCAGCTTCACCTCCAAAAAGGGTTCTAGGACCCACGCTACCATCCGACTACCCGCCGTCGGCTTCGGTGCCGGGGCCGTCGATTTCCGCTGCCTCTCCACCGCAACCATACAAGACGGGAACACCTCTTTCGAACCTGTACTCGGACGATGACGACGACGCGTTCGGACCTATGCCCCTACCAGCGGGTGCATCCGGTGACTCGGAAGAGAACGAAGGCGTACGCTTGGTCCGAGAGCGAGAAGAGAGGCAGAGGGAACGCGAGAGGGAGGCTGAGAGGAAGAAGAATGAAAAGCCTAAACGAGAGGATTGGATGATGGTCCCTCCCAAAGATATGGATCTCATGTCATGCAAGTTAGCCAGGGCCAAGTTCTCGGATAGGCAGATGCACGTGCTGATCATTCAAGGCTTTCGCTTTCACCTCACTCTCAGCGATGGATCCGACCAAACTCAAATCACGAGGGTTCCAGCAGATGGCCGGCAAAGGCATGGCGCACGGGAGTGCCGGCAAACCGAACCCCGAAGACGTCAATCTGTGGACTGAAACGCCACAAGAGAGGCAGAAACGGCTCGAGGACGAGATGATGGGCAGGAAGCGCAAGGCCGAGATCTCGAACGGGGGCGGGGGTGCCGGTCAGCCCGAAGAAACGGACGAGCAAAGGAGGAAGAGGATGAGGGACCAGCAGCTGCGTGACGAAGTCGATAGACACAATGTGAGTTGGGAGACCATGGACCGAAACGGAATGGGTTGGTACTGTTGCCGTATGGAGGCGCGCAGTCACCGACGTCCAGCTCCCATTGCGACCTGAGGTCACTACTAAGCACGCCTTTCTGTATTCTGTTCGGCAGAAAACTTCGCGCAATGCAACATTGCTTGATCAACATGCCAAGTCGTTCAAATCCAAAGAAAAGGACGACAAAGCGCCGCCGGGGATATGGGACCATGACCGTGACATGAGCGTCGGTGGACGACTCCTTGATGACTCGAAGCGTTCCGACATGATCAAGAACGCTCGAGATTTGGGTGGACGGTTCGGAGGTGGAAGATACTTGTGAAACCCGTTTAAAGGAAACTGTTCCTGGGATTACAAGCCCTGTTGTAGGCTAGAATGAAATTGATTCGCAAGCTTGCTTCTTCGGGCTCTTGAAAGAGCACCCCCTGTTTGCAAGCTCGGTCTCGCACCGTAACCTGCCGTGACGCCGGCGCTCGGGCTCTCCTGCCGTAGCTGATCGCCACTCGGGGAACATCGAACCTCCCTTACCTTTGCCGCCGCTTTGACGGCAGACACGCACACAAGCCGTCGACTTGCGCAAAGATTCCGAACTTGGGAACACGACGCACTCGTACTCGCTGTAGCGCATATTCCCCCGTACCCACCGATCCCCGCCCTTTCCCCAAGCTTGCAACTCCCCCCCCCCACCCCCACTTGGACGGCGCTGTGTGGACTGTCCACGAACCCAGCAGCAGGTGCAGCCAAGCGTGTCGAGCTTCGCGCCTCTTCCGAGCTGTTCGAAACACAGTTACACCGACCGCAAACCCCAAGTACCCACCCCTGCGCGTTTCTCCCATCTCGTATGACATCACCGGTGAGTGATCAATTCAACTTGTGCCCTGCCGCCTTGTCAAGTGTATGGCATTGCAGAAGGCGCTCCGGTTGGACAGGCCAATAGTGCAGCGGTGCTGGCACGTGAGCGCCTGACCTCGGGCTCTTCGAAGCTTTAACTGACGCTCACTCGTGACTCGACACTTCAACACGGGCAGGTGAATGCCTCGGGCGTAGAGTCGTTTGATCATACTGTCATTTGGTCCAGGGTGAGTTTGGAAAGATTGTCGTTGTACCTGTTTTGATCAGATTGCGTGATCTGCATCACTGCACCGTGAAGGCTTTCGTCGGCGTCGACTGGCGGGCCTCGATGTCCGGCACCCAGCGGCCCCGTCCGTGCCCGCGTCGAAGCCCGTCAGCGGGTTCGCCGGAGCCCAGCCCACAGAGGCCCCAGCGCTCAGCCTGCAAGTGACCCAGTCCCAGTGAGCTGACTCCTCGAATGGGCTCCCCATCCTTGCCCTCCTCGCGCGTTCTCCCACCCAAATCCAACCCCCGGATCCGACCCCCGAACCTGTCGTTTGATTTCGGTGTCGACACGGATCTGTCGCCTTCTTCGTAGGTCCCCAACGAGTCGACGCGGGCGTCTGCACGACCACCAGCGACGACGAAACGGGAGCCGAGTTCATCCCCGGTTCGACCCCACGACCACGACGAGAGCGGGCGATCACCCCGCTCCTCAGTCTCGTCGTCCACGTCCTTTTCGAACACCACTGCCACCTCCTCCAACGTCTCGCCCTCTCATCCCCCTCAGGCAAATTTACCGTCCCACTTTCAATCGCATCACATTCATACCTTTGACGCTTTGACGACCACCTGGTCAACGGCATCGCCCAAACTACCTTCGCTGAGCGGTGCTGGCTCTCCGCCGAATTCGCCGGCTTTGACCGCCTTGCATACGTCTGGCATCCCGTGTGCGCCCTCTTCAGGAGTCGTACTTGACCATTTAAAGTCTTGCTCAGCGAGTGATCACGACAAAGAGCGAGACGACTGCGGTGAACGACGTTCCATCAAGCTCAGTGCTCAAGGCGACGCTCGAGGCGTCCCGACGGCAGGTCAGTCCTCATTTCGCAGGTACAGAAATCCCTCGTGAGCTCGCCTCCGCGCAATAGGCTGACTCGAACAAGTACGCCATGCGCGGCATGTCTTGCTACTACAGCACTCTTGTCACCTCCCATCGGATCTGAACCCGAAAGCGAGCACACCCAAGCCGCGCTCGCCGAGATCTTTGGCGGTCACGTCCGACCCTACTACCGACCGATACCTCCGCTTCTCGACTCCCGAGCGCCGCTCTCTCCATCGCCTGCATCACCTCCGAGGAGCTACTTCTCTCCACCGCCCTTGTCGTCTCCATCACACCCGCCGCCGCCGCCGTCCCTTCCCAAACCTCGCTCGCGATCCTATTCCTCTGCTTCAGCACTCTCTGACGTAGCATCTGTGCCCCAAACCTTGGCACCGTCGGACGGCACATATTTCGGGATGAATCACTCGACGAATGATGCCTATGGTTTTCATCCATCAGGATCCCAAAACCCTCATTTTTCGACCTCGCTACCCGCGAATCCGATCCGAATCGGCCAGACTACACCAAGCCTGACGTCGCCCAGCGGCGGACATGATGCAGACGAGCAAGCAGCTTCTCGACCTGGCCTTGGAGCATTCTCCGGTGTACAATCGTTTTCGGGGGGCGTCGGATTCGGTCGCGGCACTCAAACGGGTTGGCGTAGCTCTTCGGCGACTCGAGCTTCGTCTTTCGGATGGGAGGATGCCGACCGGGAAGGGCGGTCTAGGCTGCGCACCGAGAGCGAAGGGCCCTGGGCAAGCGATGTCACAACGAGTGGGATCGGCTTGAGCAACATGTCGCCCTTCTCACGCGATGGGAGTCGGCTGCTCTTCGAGCCCCCTGGCGAAACGAGGGGTATAGGTACTGGCGCGGGGACGTACAAAGCTCGAAGGGACCACTCGCTTGGCGCAGTCGGAAGCGGAAGAAAAAGAGAAGATTTTGTTTGGGGTCGCTCTGAGCGTACCTTGAACGAAGCCGAGAATGAAGATGACGACTCGTTCGCCCCTCCGACCAAATCCGGCGCGACCTCGCGACGACATTCCTTTGCCGCCTTCAACCCGCCGAGTCGATCGCAGATCGGCTTTCACCTTCCCGAGGAAGAGCGATCGTCGCCGAGTCAGCATAACCAAGGCTTTGGCTCCATGGCGCTCAGCAGCAACGACAGTGATGGTCGCTTTGGCCTTGGAAGTTCGGCCATCAACGACGACGACCTCGCGGCGGATTTGAACTCGCTGCACCTCAACCTGGAGGCCCATGCTGCCGTGGTCGGACACACGGCGTCTTCGACCTCACCTTCGAGCCTTGGAGCTCTGGGCCATGTAGGGTCGATGCCCGCCAACTTCCCTCCGACACGCTCGAGCCGCCATTTCAGCGACGCCGAATCGTCTCGATCGCCCCCTCCTGTACGATCCTCGGGCGTCGCTTCGTCAACGCCGACTGCGGTCAGCTCCAACTCCGGCGATGATTCATCAAGGGCGACAAAGGCGTTCTTCTTGCCCCAGCCCTCCGCACCGACCACTTCGCTGTCACCTTCGACTGCGCAGCGCGTGACATCGCGCTTCGAGTTTGGTGGCACGTCGCCGGGGAAAACGGCTAGCAATTTCGGTCCAACGCATCCGTTCGCTTCCGGTGCCCCTGACCTCGGTCTTGGAGCCTTCCGACCGTCCACGACGACCCAGCAATCCATGCCGCAGGCCCCTCCCCAGCAGCGATCCGGGTTCATGCCCAACTTTATGGGCCAAATCCCACCACCGCCACCCCGTCCGGGCGCTCCCGTTTCGGGATACGCTGGGATGTATGCGCAAGGCGCCCCGAATTTCGGCAACTACGGAGCACTGCCCCCGTCTCCACCACCACCGCAGATCTCGATAGGCCCTGGCAGTGCGGTGCCGCAGCACTCGGTACAACACGACTTCGGCGTGCCTCCACCTCAACCATTCTATCCTGGGCAGGGGCAGGGGAAGGGGCAAGGTCTTGCCCCTCGTCCTCGAGCTGGACCTCCTACCAATGGTGGGACCCCACTGAGGGGCGCGCCACAAGGTGGTACAAATCCGACGGGCAATACTGGGACAGGGAGCAATGGGTCGAACGGCGACTTGTCGAGCCTCGGTCGCGGCATTCCCCTGCACAGCGTCCCGGCAAACGCCCCCTTGTACATCGTCGAGTTCAAAGCCGGACGCAAGGACCTTTTCTTCGTCGATGATCCAAACATGCAATTACGCCAAGGCGATCTCGTGATTGTCGAAGCCGATCGTGGCAAGGACATTGGCAAGTTCTTCAAGCCTTGTTCGTTGGATGAAGTCCAGGCGTTTCAGCAACGACTTGTCGAGATGGCTCTGGGCCAACTTGCGCACAATGGCGGCGGCAGCGGCATGGACACGAAGGGTGGGGGAGGGGCTGCAAACGCTGGTGGACCGCCCAACGCAGCTACGCTGGCGAGAATGACGAAGGAGTTTGCCCCCAAAAGGTTGTTTGGGAAAGCCAGCGCTTCGGACACGCACCAGTTGTTGCGCAAGGCGCAGGATGAAGTCAACGCGTTGGCGTTGGTGAGGCAGAAGGTGGCACAGCGAAGTCAGTGTATTCCACCCGACACCAAATCTATCGCGACATTCTAAGATGCTGATCCTTTGCAACTGCGACATGTGTGCGCTGACGTAGGCCTTCCCATGGAAGTCTTTGATGCCGAGTGGCAATGGGATCGCCGCAAGTTGACGTTCTACTACACCGCCGACACTCGCGTCGATTTTCGCGAACTCGTACGAGAACTCTTCAGGGTATACAAGACGCGTGTTTGGATGTGAGTTTTGCGACGAACGGTTGTTTCTGCGCGTGGTTGAATGGGACACTGACCATATTCCTTTCGCCTTCCGCCTTCCGCAGGTGCTGTCTCGACGCGACTTCTTCCGAGGCGTGGAGCTTCGCTTGATCCCATGAGCGCTCAAAATGACGACTCTGCGTCTAACACTGCTGCTGTTACCGCTACACCTCGTCAAGACCAAATTTGTATCGCGGATTCAAACTCGATATAAGATTCAACCCTATATACACCTCTCAAATCAATCGTAAAGTCGCTATCTTTCTTTTTTTTGCTCCAACGAAATCGTAGATCGTAATTAGCTTGTGACAAAAGTTAGACCTTGCCCTTCTTTGTGTACTTGTAGCTGTAGCTCTCTTCTTTCTTCTTCCTTCGCTGTGAAAAGCGTGGGGGGCGAGGAGAAGATAGATGAAATCAACCCGGCATGTTCTTGCACATGGTGTGGACGGACTGAGGTTCTGGCAAGAGAAATGTTTTGATACAACAACACAAACGCGAGCTGACTAACAAATACAGAAAGAATATGTACGCAAAGACGAAGTTCGTTCTCATAGGTACTCAAGATGGGTGGTCCGGGTAGTAGTGTGTTTTCATCGCGGGGCCGGGATCGCTCGGGGGAAGGCTCGGATCGTTCCTCCCGTTGTCGCAGTCTGATCGCTCTTGCCCATACTTTGGCCAACCGATCGACCAAACTCGTTCATACTCGACGTCGAAGGTGAGGGGAGTACGTTCCCTCGAGGGGTCGGTGCCCCTCCTCCCGTGGGTCCTCCGCCGTACCGAGGTGTGATCGTTCGATCGTCGATTCGTTCATTGTTCGTCGGCGCTGAAGTCGGACTCGAGCCCGGTCGACTCTCTTCGGCGGCTCCCCCCATGGCCGGTGTAGGAGGCACGACGGGGGAATCAAAAAAGTAATCCGAAGTTTGGTCACTGAAAGGTGTATCCCCACCATCCCTCGAATGAGGTCGTTGAGATCCTTCACCTCCCCCATACCTTCTGTTCGATCGATGCCCATCCGAGTAAATGGAGCCGCGGAACCCTCCCTTTCGGCTAGAGATGTTGATGCGGTTCATCGTCGACGCCGAGGACGAGTGGCTAAAAAAAGGTGGTCGATTGGCTTCGCCCTCTTCGTCGCGATACGAAAGAGGTGATCTTCTCGGGTGGTGGTTCGAGCGAAGAGATTTGAGCAAGTTCTCCACTAGGAGTTGTCGATCGTCGGCTGTGAGGACCGAGGCGAGCACGGAGAACAATTGTCGACGTCGTGGGGTGACGATGCTCGATGAGGATGAGGGCGAGGAAGAGGCGAAGGTGACGTTCCTCCCGTTCGAGGCGTAGCCCGTTTTCGTATTGGGCCGACTTTGCCTCGACTCGCTGGGGGAGGAAGACCCATCTGGGCCCTCTTCCCCCTCCTGTTGTCGTCGTCGCACTCCCTGAGATCGTGACTGTCCCTCATCCTCCTCATTCGTAGGAGACCCATTTTGAAAGAGCCTTAACAGCCTCGCTTCCTCGGGCAAGATGACCTGGTCCCTGAAGCTGATGATGGCGAACTTGCGAATGTCGATCCTACCTTCGCCGTGTCGAGTCCTGCCTCCTTGGAGGCGATCGAACCCATCGCCACCGACGGCGGCCTTCAACCTCTCGTCGCATCGCAAGGGCCAGAATATGGCTTCGAGGTTGGGCAAGAGGCCGGACCAGAAGAAAGCCCAGGTCTCGTCGAGCCTGTGGAGGAATTTGTCGTCGGCAAGTGGGGCGTTCGGGGGCGAGAGTTTGGACGAGAGGGTGAGGAACCCCGTGGTGAGCAGATCGGTCAAATCTTCGACGAGAAGGCCCGTGACGAGCGAAGAGAGGTTCGATGAGGGCGTATGGGACGCCGCCGGTCGCGACGAGGTGCGCGCAAAGGTGCGTTGAATGCGCGAGATGACGAGGTCGTTGAGGTCTTCGACGTGGCCTCGTATCCCTTCTCCGTTACTGCTCGCGAGAGAAAAAGCTCGTAAGGGAGGAACGTGGGTCATGTAAAGTACAAGTCGTACGAACAAGACTGACAATAGAGGGAGCACGCGCACGCAAAGGGACTGCCACGCATCGTCGATGTGCCTGAGGGCGTCAGGGGTCGAATGGTCGAGCGCGGCGGCGACGTTCCTGAGGTTGTACGACTCGAGCGCCTTGAGCGTCGGCAACGAAGTCAGACTCGCCGTCGCACTCGCACTCGCACTCGCACTCGCAGTTGGGGTGGCCGAGGTGGGAGTGGAAGCGAGTAGCGGGCTCTTGGACAGGATGCCGCCGGGGGTCGCTGCCCCACTTGAATGGTGCGAGGATCGGATCCAGCTCGACCTCGTGGACGGTGCGGGGGAGGATTGACCCGAGTGCAGCAGCGATGTCGCCTTGCCCGGCGAGGGAAGGGCGCCTCTTTGGTTGACCGACGATGCGCGCGAGAGTTGGAGTTGGGATTGCAGCTGACCGCCTGTAGTGGACGCAGTGGACGCGGTGGACGCGGTGGACGCAGCAGCAGCAGCGGCGGCGGCGGCGGCGGCGCGTCGAAGACCGCCGAGGGTCGTCATCGAACTGGCGCGTGAACGAGCACGGATCGTCGGCGAGTCATCCTGCCAGGTCGTCGTTGGCTGATGGTCGGCATCCATCGTGCTGGCCTTCTGTGGCCCCCGGGATCGAGATGTGGAGGAGGGTGAAAGCAGTCCTGGAGGGGGGGCTCGGCGATCCTCTTGCCTCGTACTCGGGCGCTTCTGGGCGGCGCTTTCCTCTTGACTTGCCCTTGTGTTCATGCCCACCACCGCTCGACAAGCAAGCACACGTGTCGAGGAGCGCATTGCATGAGATAGCCACTCTTGGTCGGCCATGGTCAAAGCTGTCAAGGGTCAGTCGGTCCTCTCCTCCTTCTCGTCTCCGTTCGAAGAATGCTCACTGACATCATCACTCGACAAGGCACCCTCGTCACCTGGTAGGCCACAGATATGGACACCTTGCAGGACATCAATAAGAGGTTCCTCACTTACCGCAGTGACGGTTTGACTCATTGACCAGTGACCCAGCGGCGCGAGAGATCCTGCTACAGCTCGACGACCTCGAGGCATCCCACGGCGGCCAACGCTTCGTCGTCCAAAAGCTCGACGAGACCCACATCCTCATCGCGACCGACAGCGTCGAGACCGTGTTGCAACAGCTGCAGCTCGAACTCGAGAAGAACAACTATGTCAGCTTGGATCTCTAGAGCTCGGCCTCACCGTGGCGGATGCTGGGAGTCTAGGCGAGATGCAAGGCAAAATTCTGCACGGGATCGATGACTTTGTTGTAATGCATGGAATGTTCTACGCGGTAATTCGGCAAGACACTTGATTGCAAGTCAGGAGAGCCCGACATCCTATCAGAGCTCTCCTGACCGGAACTGGTGCCCGTCAACATGTCACACCACCGATGCGCCACAGCCGACCAACCCCCCACACCGCCGACCTGGAGTTGCCCCTCTCTCTCTCTCCCGCGCTGTGCCGCTCGCTCTGCTCTCATCACGCCTCTCAGGCCAATAAAGGCCGGCCACGCCACCCAGATGCAAGTCTTTGGCCTTCTTCTCCTGTCACTGTTTCCGAGTCGTCACCGCTGCTGCTCGCAATCACGAGCCGTCGCATGTCGTGGCAATCTAATCGCTCGCTCGCATGACCATGTCCACGACCACCAACAGTAGCCTGTTGGGCTGCCAAAAGAGTGACCACAACTCACCAGACGCAGCTCAGCAATCCAAATTCCAACAGCGTCACGCGCAACACTGAGCTAACCCTCGTACATCTCACCCGCAACAGGGCTCCCAAGCAAGGGCTGGTCGGGCTGGTCGTGACCGTCGCGCCGTCCTCGTCAGCCTTCTTCGCCGGCGAACTCTTTGAATGCACCATCACCTTCGCCAACCCGGCACCCCCTCCCCATCCCAACACGAACGGAGCAACCTCGACCTCGTCCCACCCTTACGAATCCCACTCCCACTCAGTCCCGACCTCGGCCTCGAGATTGCTCCCTCCCGGCCGCCGTCGACCCCCCTCCGCGAGTCATCTGGGCCTCGCCGAGTACGACTCGAGGCACCTCGACTCGGATGAGATGCCGCCCTCGCCCTTTGTCGAGTTATCGAGGGACGCGTCTGCCTCGTGGGGCACATCCATCCCCGCCGCGGGTGCACACAGTCGTTCAACCTCGGTCGCTTCGACCGTTCGAAACCCCAGCTCGGGAACAATAGGTGGGGCCCGGCCTTCTTACGCCAACAGACCCACCCATCACAAGCGCCCGAGTTTTTCGGCAAATCACAACATCGCCAACAACCTCTCGTCCAGTCAAGGTACCAGTTCGAGTGCGAATCCGAACCTCGGTGGCTTCTCTGCACCGCCGCAGCCGCCATGGGCCGTCAATCATCGCTCGAGTTCGGGCCTCAACATGAGCAACACCTTGTCGCGATCAGCCTCGAACCCATCGGGCGTAAACCTGCCTACCCGGAAGGGATTGATCGGCAAAGCTCCAGCCCCGAATCCACCCCCTCCATCTCGCGGAATCTACTCGAATGGGCCTCGGAGACCGGGACAAGGCCCGTCAAGGTCGAGCCACGGGAGGACCATGTCGATGGCCGTGTCGAGTTCGAACCTATTCGCAATGTCGAACGTCGATCTGACACCGCAACCTTCGCGCCATTCCACTCCCTTGAACGGCCCCTTCGATCATCAACCTCCAACCCCACCTCATGAGCGCACCTCGTCGCTTCGGAGAATCGATCCCGCGGCACCCCCATCTGTGTCGCCCCTGTACGATACCTCAGCGCAGGCCGGATACATCCCAGGCGGTGACCCAGCGCCGAGACCCATATCGCCCGAGCATCCTTACTTGAAACGCATCTCTTCTGCCGCAGCCTCGGCCGCAGCGGCTGCATCGACAGCGACCGATCGAGACTCGGACGAGGACTCGAACTATGATCCGAGCGACTCGCGCTCGACACTGCCCAGTCATGGCTTCTACGGCATGGGAAGGAACGAAACGATGGACAACCTCGTCAAACAGGACTTGGAAGCGGCTTATGCGAGGGAGGTGTCAGCTTCGCAGACGTATCATCTGCCGAATGGCAGCAATAGCTCCGTCTCGTTGTCGAACAGCCCTGCTCCGACCCCTCTGAGGACCGTCGATGGCGTTGTCGTGCCACCGCCTCCGAGAACAGGAACCGTCCATTTGAAACGAACCCTCCCAGGTACTACAGCGTCCGTTTCGCGACCGACACCAGCCTCGGTATCCCCGTCGTCTCCCTTCACCTATCCACCCGAGACAGTCTCGCTGCTGTGGTCGTTTGCGCACCTCGAAGGCACTTTCGAAGTCGACGAAGCCTTGGTCAAACCTGGCGAGTTCACGTTGTTGAAACAGGAGTTGACGTCGGGTCCTGGTGCGGTCGTGGGTGGGGGAACCTTGAACGATTCGACGCAGGGGAAGGGAAGTCGGGGAAGTGGGTGGACGTCGTGGATATGGGGAGGTGGGAACAATGGCGCTTCATCGGGACCAGATAACGCGCAGACCAAGCTGGTCGGTGCGGGTGGGGGCGGGCTCATCAGCCAAGCCGGCTCGTTGGGACAAGGTCCGCAGACGTTGGAAGAGAGGAAAGAGAAGAGCTTAAAGGAGAAGACGATCCCAACGTTCTCGAGCCCGCCAAGCATCTTGGGCGTCGATCTCGTGCTTGAACCGGGAGAATTCAAGAGCTGTGAGTGTAAAGAGCGTTGCTCTTCATTCGAGGACGTGTCAGCTGATCTCGAGGATTGTGGTTGTGGTGGGCATCAGACACTTTTTCGATTCGGATCCCTGCCGATCTACCTCCCTCATTCCGAGGAAAATCGATCAAGTTCTCTTACCACCTCGCCGTCGGAACGAATTGGACCAAGATTGGTGGGATCAACTCGATGGCGGCCAAGTTTGGGGCGGCGAGGAACGCGACCAGTCGGGTCATCAAAGTGCCCGTTAGGGTCTACAACCACGTTGGAGGTGAGTTGGGCAATTGACACGGATTTTTTCTGGTCTTGAGGCTGACATCACTTCGGTGATTGGCCGCAAAGTGACTGGAGCTCGACCCTTCTACGACTTGACGAATCCGATCGTGTACCACCGTGACGAAGCGACAGTCCAACCGGTTGTTCCAGCATCCGAGCAATCGGCATCCGTCTCTAAACCAGCACTCGTGAGAACGACGACCAAGACCGAAACCGTCATCGAAGCCAAGAACCGCCGACGGCTGTCCATCGGTCGACGCGAATTCGAAGCCTATGCGACCACCTTGCTCGATTCCGTTCGACTCGCTTCCCCGGAACTGGTCTCGAATGCGAGCTTGTCGCCTACGTTGAGACCTACGCGAGCGTTGGGTGAGGTCACGATGGAGGGCTCGCCGGCTCTGAGACCCGAGCGGTTGGATCGACATGGAAGTTCTCGCGGAGTAACGACAACGGGTGCGACTAAAGAGAATGGGGGTGCGTTGGGGATGTCGGGCATCGTCCCGCATACCGGGGCTTTGGCGAGTGTCGGGATGGGAGAGGAGGATGAGACTGCGGGGTGTAAGGCCGCCGTCGAAATTGTGACGAGGAACTCTCAGAAAGGTGAGTTAAACTTACTGCGATACCTCGGAGGAGACGCTGACTCTGTTTCGTTGTTGGATAGTCTCTTACGACATCAATAAGGACGGCTTCATGGTCGCGCAATTAACGCTCGTCAAATCGGCGTACCGACTCGGCGAGACCGTCAATGGATCGGTCGTCATCAACTCGAGCGAAGGACGTGTGTTGCGCATCTCGGCACGACTTGAGACCCACGAACTGATCGAGACGTCGATTACGACCAAGCCTGCACCTCAAGTGCGAGCACTGACACGAAGGCTTCATTCGGAGCACCACCAAATGACGTTGGACTGCGCTCGAGTCGGGTTCGCCCTCGCCATCCCTTCAGGAGCGACGCCCGATTTCGGCACGTCCGGAGTCAAGCTCCAATGGTCTGTTCGCCTGTCGTTCCTCGTCGTTCCCCCCTCCCCGGACGCGAAACCGGCGACGCAGTCCCAGGGGCATGCGAGGAGGGGATCCACCTTTTTGGGTCGCGGAGCTCCGCATGCGCCACCGCCGCCACCACCCTCTGGTCTTCAAGGAGGGGCAGGACGATCTCATGCTCGGTCCAAGTCGTTCGCCTATGGCTTTGAACCGACCGTCCCGCTGACGCTTCCAGCTGCACCGGCGATCTTGCCGACCGGAGCTGCGCACCTCATGCCCGTGCTCGGACCGCGGGACACTTCAGCCTCGCACGTCTCGTACCGCGCCGTCCCCGACCTAGGATTCGCCCCTGTCCTGTACTCCACCAATACACCCGAAGCCGCTCCCACTCCCGGTCCATTGCAACGCACGGCGAGTGGAAAGGCGTTACATTTTCGCAGTCACTCACGCAGCTCGTCGAGCCTGTCGCATCCGAGGGGGACGCAGGTCGTGGCGGTGCAACAGACGAGTGTCGTGTTGGTACCCGCGAAGTACGAGATGGTTGAATGTTCGATCCCTATCAAGGTTTACCCCGGGTGAGTACATTGGAGTGAGGTGGGGCCCAAGGGCGTGGACAGGTCTGACCTCTTGATTCGTGCGTTTCTCCCATAGGAATACACCGTTCCGACCAACGCTTAGCATGTTCGCGGCCTGAACACTCACTTTAGATACGATTAGTACCACGGATGTAATGAGAACGAATTGACGGATGAAGGTAGTTTCGTCCTGTCAGTCCACCTCGCACTTTCGTACTCTGAAGGCCTGAACCCGAGCGGACACGACGGGCAGAACTTGGAGAAAGGGATCGCAAACCCAACCTCTCTTGAGCCCGGTCCCAACAAGTGTTGTCAAGTGAGACGAAAAGTTGTCGAGGCAAAAATGCCCGCCGTACCAAGTCGCTCTGTCCGTCGGCTCGGTTGGAAAGTTCGCGCGCGCATATGAGCGCGTGCCCTCACATACCGCAGCGTACCCCACTGGGATTGACCAGCTTCCCCCACATCGATCAGCTCATTACCCACGCCCATCTTCTACTCTATTCGCCTTTTGCATTGACAGCCATGGTCTAGTGAGCCACGAGTCTGAGAATTGTCTGTATTAAACAGTGGACCGGAGCGGAGCTGAGTACACTTGCCGACTACATCCAGTACCATCATCGTTCACCTCAAAGCCAAGGACTTGGACAGTGCGGAGAAGATCGCATGGAAACTCGTCGACGCTGCCACCGTATCCCGCAAGGGTACGCACATGCGAGTGAGACTTGAGCAGTATATATTCTCTTGTTATATTGATCGTAGCTCCTTTCGTCCCCCGCCTCTAGACAAGGAGCAGCTGTGAGCGCTTCGCAAACCGGCTGGCTCAAACTTGATCCAGCATCTACTACTCAGTACTGAGCCCTTGCGATCGGGCCATGTGGACCTTCGTTGCTTTTCTTTCAAGTGGATGGTTGGTGCACCGGTACGTATATTCACTGCACTACCTTTGTGGGGAGTCAGAGCTGACCGGGCTGCTCGTCTCGTCTGCCGTGCACACGTCGATCGGTTCGGCGGTTCATCCTTCCGTCGACTTGACTTGTTCGCTGCCCAATGGACCTTCTCCCACACAGTAATCCCAAGGACCCCTTGAAATTTGCCATTGTCGAGCGATTCGTCAACGAAGCATCGCAAAAATACCATCTCGAGGTTCGTGCTTTATTATCCGCCGACGAAATTTTTCAGAGCGTACTCGCTGGCGATCGATCATCACGGGCCCACGTTATGGGCTTTTTACAACAGTGATTGACTGACCGTCGTGATGAGATCGCACAGAACCCTTACTGGCTTACGTTCGACCCTTTCGTGATCCCGCTGTCGGACGGCGACCTGGATCTGACGCGGTGGGAGGAGTTGCCCGTGCCCGAGCCGAACCAACACTCGTTCGAGGCTGGGCGAAAAGCCCTGCAAAGGCGGGAAGAAACCAAGTCATCCAGGCGTGAATGCAGTGAAAGACGTGAAACTTGTCTCGAAATTTTGGTCACGCGAGTGCCTCGTGTCTCCGTGCTCGTTCATCACTTCAGCCGAGAGGGGTTAATGCATCCCTTACTTGAAACCCCGCGGCGGTGCTTTCGAGCAGAGATTTCGGCGCCGACTCAATGATTGCAATGAAGGAAGAGTAATACCGCGCTCGTTCCGATACCTTGCAAATCGCGATGTTCGTTCTTGGAGCAGGATTTTGAGAGGCGTTTGCATGCATCGAATGGGATATTCCGGAAGGGTCGAGCATTCGTGCATGTGGTCATCGAGGTTTAGGTCTCGGGATTACCCCCTCGACGCCTCGACTCGCCGGCGCCACATTCGGCAACCGCCTCTCTGTCTTCCCAAGCCCTTCCTTCAGCTTCAGACCACGCACAACTGCTGGCACTGAGTTCTGTCTCGGGTGTTTGAGGAGTGGATCCACTCAACACCAACAGTGAGTGGGACGAATCACCGCTGCCGGAGCTCGACACTGCCACAAAGCACGTTGCAAGTCGGGACGACCGCCGACGACTTTCGACAACGTTTCCCCGCTCTCTTGCCCGCCAGTGCGCGTTGGCGCGCGAGCAAGCCCTCAGCGCCTCAGCCGGAGCAGACCTCTCGCGATTCGGCGTGCGAGCCGTCGGCTGAGCCTGGCTGAACCCAATCGCGGTGGTGGGGAGTGGAGTCTTCTCCTCGATCTGAACCGCTGTCCCTACGGTCAGCTTGGCCCCTCAGAGCTCACTTGACTGCACCTTCCCTTACGTCCAGCTCGACTCGGCTCCCACGCACGGCATCACCCCACACCAGGCCCAACCGGGCGGGGGTTTCGGGGTCTCTCGAATGGCTCTGTTGGACGGCGGCACGAGCTCGTCGCTAGTCGCAGTGGGCCCGACACCAAATGGACGACCGCCTCGGCGCGCGATTGCGCTCAAGCTGTCCGAGGAGACGCTCGCGCAACTCATGGCACTCGCGAGCCGAGGGAAGCAACCCGACAAGGGGACCTTGCAAATCGACTTGGGCTCCAATCCGGTCAGTCCAACTACAGCTGCTGCTGCTGCTGCTCTTGTTGCACTTAAGCTGGTCATCCCAGGGCCCTCCCGAGGGAGCTTGGCGATTGAGAGATGTGCTCCATCCCTTCACGTCGCCTTCTCGCGCCTCGATCGCGGTTGCCCTTGATTGCCCGCCCACAATGGGGAGGCAGCGAAGCCGTTCGCGGTCTGGCCGTCGTATCTCACCGGCGCTGAGATTTCCACTGACACTGCGATCTCCTCCTTGCAGACATTCATGTTCAATGGCGCATCATACCCCGTCACTCTGCTCGAAGAGGCGCCCCATACCGAACTGCTGTGCTATACCCGCGCAAAGACCGGATCATCGGCGACGACGGCCTCGGACCCGACCACGACGCCGCGTCGACTCGAACGATTCGCCGACGTCTCGCACAAGGCGACGCTCAAGCCATCGACCAACCTCGACCGGGTCAGCCAGGCACTACGCGAACAACGGTCCGTGGCAGAGAAGGAAAAGCAAGGGAAAAGGTGAGCATGCCACCCTCGCCCTTTCTCGTTCTTGCCCCTGCTTCCCCTCGATCCTCGATTCTCGGCCGGTCCGAGCTCGCCGATCGCAACTTGCACTCTCCTATTCCCCGATTGTACACACCCCCACTGAACACGATCAATGTTGTCGAGCCATCCGCAACGTCGAACGCGAAGCATGCAATCTCGAAAGTATGACAGAGCTGATCACGACCTTTTGCATATCCTTGCAGAGCCGTCTTGATCGAGAGTGCCCCGACGTCGCGATCGAATTCGAAGAATCGGCACCCGACGTCCACCACCAGCGCGGCTCCCATGCCGCTGCACCCCATCGCTTCGACCTCGGCGTCCTCTTCCATGACGACGCCACCCGCGATCCGACAACCTTCGAGGCTGATTGCGGTTGCGCAGAGAGCGACACCGGCTCAAGTCGCGGCCGCAGCGGCGAAGCAGTCCCCACCCGAGCAATTCGTCCCTCTGGCGGCTGTTTCACCACCTTCCACGGTCCTCACCCCCACGACGACGACCCATCCTTCCCCTCCGCATGCCTTTTCTCCTGCACGCCAGCACTCGTCGGCTTCCTCCGAGTCATCAATCACGAGCTCGTCTTCGCTGCTGCAGCACTCGACCGCGAGCACCAGCACGAGCGCCAGCACGAGCATGAGCACGGGCACGAGCGCCCAAAAGAGTCGGGCATCCTTGTCCTCGGCCGAATCGCCTGCGGCTGCTACCGAGCCACCAAATGCTTCGGCATCCAAGCCCATCGACGCGGGAGGTGGAGGCGTGGTGAAAGGCAAGGACTCGTTGAAGAAGGAGAAACGGCAACGGCGGAAGGACGGAGTCGCCGAAGCCGTGTGGATCGCGTCCAAGTCTCGCCCTGATCATAACGAACCGCTCCCCTTTTCTCCGCTGCTGATGCAGGAGGAAGACGACAATGACGACAATGACGACAATGACGACGAAGATGCCGAGGGGGAAGTCGACGAGGAAGTGACCGCGGTGGCGCAGCAAGAACCAAGTTCTTTGCTCAAAAAGAAGCGGAGAGTGACGATAGCAGGGGGCGAGGTCGGATCCGATGCCTCGACGTCAAAGAGTTCACGGTCTCGGGTCGCCACACCCACACCCTCGAGCTCGACCCCGTCCACGACGAAGAAGCGCAAGCGCGCCCTCGCCAAATCCGAACGGTGGTACTCATCTTCGTCCGAGTCCGAGGGCGAGGCAAGCCAAACGCCGACGTTGGCGTCGAAAGCCGCGGCAGGGACAAGCAGCGATGCCTCGAGCCGATCCAAAGGGCTGTCGGTTCCTCCTCCGACCAAGAATGGAAGTCTGGTCAAACGGCGACGGACCGTCTCGGGCAGCGATCTTTCGCTGCCGACCGCAGACTCTGATCCGGAGCGAGGTCGACAGAATTCTGACGCGGCGTCTCTATCCGCGCCTTCTCGAGCAAGCTCGACGTCAAACCACAAATCCCAGCCCGTCAGATCGTCGTCGCTCTCCCAAGTCGTTGCCGCTTCGACCTCGATCACGACCTCGACCGCGACCGATCCGTCCGCTCGGTCACCCGGTTTGAACGGCACGAACGACGCTTCCGATCGCTACGTCACCATCACCTCGTCGGCCTCGTTCGAACGGCACCGACAACTGTTTGAAGAGGCCTACCCGTCCTATCGAGCGCTGTACGACACCTTGATGCAGGAACGGCAGATCTTGGCGAGCAAGGAGGGAGCTCGGTCCCAGGGGCGGTACACGCTCGACGAGATCAGAAAGCTGGTCAAACGGTTGGAAACGAACCGGGACGAATTGGAGAGGATCAAGTTGGGCTTGAAAAAGTATGCCATGACGGCGGGGATACCCCTCGTCTTGAACGGCACCACGCGATGAAACGGAGGAGTCGCCAAGTTGTTCCTTCTTGATCGGACGAGAGGGGCGGGGAAGCGGTCCCCTGCTCTCGGAAAGAATGATGGAGGCAGCGGTACATCGGACCTTGCTGCGTTCGAGGCGCTGCTGCGCTCTTGCTTCTACATGATCCTGTGCTTGTTTTCATTATGCATTTCTCCGCTTGGGGTTTGTCCTGGACCCGTGCCTAACGATTTTGTATGTCTGTATAACCTCCATGTGTCATCATTATTCAGTCGTTCTTCTCCCCGAATCTTTGTGTCGTTTGGGTCCCCGAAGCCTCGTTGCAAGATTGTACTTCAAGTTGAGAAGAAAGGTGACGAGGATTGAGCAAAAGCAAAAAAAGAAAAAGAAGATGGATGGTGGGGGGTGGACTTGATGATTAGGAGCAAGCAGAGAAAAGGCCTAGAGACGTAGCGACCCATGGATGATGCACTTTGGAACAAAAAAGAAAAAAAGGAGAGAGAATACCACACTACATCTGATCAGACGGCAGAGAGACAAGAGAGAGGGAGAGAGAGAGGGGGGGAGGGAAATTGGGAAAGCGGGGCCGACTTGAGAATACTTCACTGGGGTCGACCGCCTTGGTGATGAGGCGGCTGTTGCGCGTGTTGCTGTTGGGTCTGGTAGTGTTGGTGTTGCAACGCCGCCTGCTGCTGCATGTAGGCCGCGTACTGGGCACCATACTGGGCTTGCCACGCCGCCATCGCTGCAGCCGCCGCTGCCGGGTCCTGAGGCGCTTGCTGCTGCTGGTGTTGCTGGGGTTGTTGTTGGGGTTGCGGCTGAGCAGAGTAGGTGCCATAGGGCTGTTGCGCCTGCGCGTACGGTTGTTGCGCGTACATGTACGGCTGCTGCGCGAGCCCCGGTTGTGGTCGTGCTTGTTGGTACGGTTGAGGGCTTCCGATATGGGCCGGGGAAGCGCTCCCAGCCGACCCACCAAACCCAGGGCCACCCTCACTCTTGTCCTTGCCCCACGAACACCTCAACGGTCGGCCGTGGACGTTCGTTCCGGTCAAGTTGATGATGGCCTTGGCGGCATTTTCGTGCGTGTCAAGTTTGACGAACGCGAAGCCTCGATCGGCTTGCATGCGGATCTCGACGATGTAGCCAAAGCCTTGGAAGAGGGGGATGAGGTCGGCTTGGGAGGCGAAAGGGACGAGGTTCCCAACGTAGATGGTCGAGTTGAAAGACGGGGCCTGGCTGACGACTTGGTCGTACTGCTTGGGGTGGGGGCATATTCTCAGCCTACTTTTCATCCAATGTGACCCCACTTGCAAGGAACTTACCGAGGCAGGTGCCGATGTCGCACCATGAGATGCACCCATTGGTGAGGCACTGGGAGCACCGGGCTGGCCCTGGGAGGATTATTTCGTGGGTCAGAGGATCCAATGTCAGTACGCGATGTTCAAGAGCAAAGCCTTCGCGCGCGCTTGGGCACTCACGCCGTTCTTCGAGTTGGCCCAGTTGACCCTGATCGCCTTGGTACCTAGCCATTCGCCATTCATGGTCGCGATCGCCTGCTCGGCATCGGTCTTGTCCCTGAACGCCAAAAAGCCATAGCCCCTCGATTTGCCCGTGTTCATGTCCCACATACACCTCGCGTCCGAGAGCGAGCCGAAAGCGACAAAGGCCTTGCGCAAGACCTCGTCCGTGACCTCGGGGGACAAGTCGCCGCAAAAGACGTGGTAGTGGCCGGCGAGATCCTCCTTGGGCGCCGAGGCTTGGTTCTGGTAGGCCCACATGACCTTGATCTCGTTGTCGAAGATCTTGCGGCCGTTCAACGTCTGGAGCGCCGTCTCGGCCGATCGCAACTCTTGGAACTCTACGAACCTGTGCGAGATGGAATTGACCTCAGCATCCTCCTCGTTCGATGCTCGTTCGTACGTCCAAGCGTCCATGCGTTGCTCACCCGTAGTTTGCTCCGCCGTGTTGAAAGTTTCGATCGGGGATGATTTTGACTCCGATGACAGGGCCTGTAAGGGAGGCACAAAAAGGCTATCAGTCTTCCCGCAGCAGGTTGGGGCAAAGTCTTACGACCCATGAGATTGACTGACCGGCAACACCAAAGATTTCCTTCGAGGTGGCGAAGGTGATCTCATGGGGTCAGTCTTCGAGAGCGAGCCGACACGGTCGAGGTCGAGGTCGAGGTGGGCTCAACTGACCTGAAGCATGTACTCGGTCACGCGAGGCGAGATGCCTCCGACGTAAAGATGGGCCCTGTTTGTGGGAAGCGAAAGATGGGGTGTTAGCCCTTGATTGGTTCGTGGTGGCGAGTGCGGGTAGTATGCTCTGTGCACTCACCTCTTGGGTTGCTCGCCGTTCAGGTACGCCGCCGAGTTGGGTGCGCCACGGATCGGAGCCTGCTGAGGAAATTCGTCCATGGGTGTTGATACCTGGGAGAGGTCACTACAGATTTGTTGGGATGCGAGATCGTGGGTAGAGACGGGGAACAAGCGACGAAAGCCAAAGTTGAGGGGAAGGGAAGACGGTGGAAGAGCTCTAGTGGAGGGGACAAGTTGCTATGCACTGAAAGGGCGAGAGGGACACACACACAAGCGAGGCGAGAGAGAGAGAGAGAGAGAGAAAGAAAGTTGAACCCAGTCGTCTACAAGAGCAGGAGAAGGGAGGAAAAGAGGTGGCGCGGAGAGCGAGTGAGCAGCCGGTCGAGGTCGGTCGTACAGGGAGCGAATTTGAGACCCGGCCAGAGGAGCTCATCAGTGCTCGCTGGGACAGATCGAGCCAGGTTTTGAGCACGGACCCATGCGAGCTTGCGCTGGGGAGCGCTCAGCCTGCAGTCGGTCCCTTGCACTGCTTCCCATCTCGACCTCACCTAAGCTCAGCTCAGCTCACTCAGGCCCACTAACCACGACGGTCGACATGGCCTCCAGCGTAGCCTCGGCATCGCACTCCCACCACGCTGATCGTGCATCGCGTCCGACAGCCTCGAACACGACTCGAACACCCTCGTCCTCCTCCTCGCTCGGCCCCGGCCCTGCTCCCGACCTAACCGAACGCTTCAAGCTCAAAGCCAAGTACCTCGACCTGCAACGAGACTACTTTAGAGCATTAGAGGTCCGCAACCCACCGTGTTTGTCTGGCCACTCAACCCTTCGTGCTCATCATCATTCTCGCTCCGACACTCGACAGATCCGAAAGGACCTAACCATCGAGGTCAAGGAGAAGCAGGACAAGATGCAGTCGTTGCAGGACGAGGTCGAGTAGGTCCTTCTACGTCTTTTTCTGTAAACACCACCGGCTCACTCGCCCTCCTCCTTGCCTCCTCCACCTCGCAGCCTCTTGATTGATCAAATCTTCGACTCGGACTATGCTCAACTCCAACCCAGCGAGGACGACTTGTTCTCCCCATCCGAGGATGAGCATGACGGAGTTCCAGAGCAGGCCGTAAAGGACAAACAGCCAAGACCGGCGCCGAGCCTTGAACCGAGTGCGAGTGCGGGTGGAGTCGCATGGACGGGGAGTCATGGGGTCATACGAAAGGTGAGCTTGCTGCTCACGTGGCGTGCGACAAGGTCATGACCATGGCTCATGCGACATCTTTTAACGTCCCATAGGACCCACCCAATGCCGACTCTGGTAACGCAGATGATTCCCGTCCGTTGGCAAAACGTGCGCGAGTCGATGAGTCGGGATCTCATCACGGCGAGTCTTCCATTCCGAACGGTCGTCGAGTCGAGGATTGAACCGGTGTGGCAGTCCAGTACTTGTGCTCCTTCGGTCTGTGTACATTGCTTGTTGACATGAATTAAGTGGATTTGAACGAAAGGTTTGCTTGCTTGGCACTGCGAGGAAGATCGTGGTCGCTTCCACGCTCACGGTGCCGACGTGGGGAAGGCCATGCGTATTGTCGGAGGGCATGCTAGACATGCTATCAACTCATGGTCACACCTCCAGGTATCGATCATCGTTGTGGTCAGCTACATGGAGCAGAGGAAGGAGCTATACCAAGGCTAGGGTTAATGTGCCTTGTGTGACAACGTGCCAAGTCGAGTCCAATTAGAAACTTTTCCTGCACGACAAATCCTAACTCTGAAGAATGACAGATGGTAGTGGCAGAACCCCGAGATCGTCATATTGCATCTCGAGTGGACAGCCTTCTTGATGCCCGAGTATAGCATGCACCCGGCCCGTACTGTCCCGTAGAAAGCACGTGATTTCGAGATAGGTACCTGAAACTGCCTACGGACTACGGAGGTAGGTAAGTAGGTAGGTAGCAGCTACCTAGGTATGAGCTGTGGCTACTGTAGGGTTGACACCGGCCGGGAATTCTTCCTCCAAAAATTTTGATCGACAATAGAACGATCGAATCCGGTACGGGTGCCGGCTGGGCCAAACCACGATATCAATTGAGTGAGGCTCGGACGATGTTCTGCCAAGCCCAAGCGCGCAGACTTGGGCAGACTCGCGTTAACTTGGGTCGAGTCTGGGCGAACGGGCTCCCTCGCGGTGCCAGAGGGCGAGCGCCGAGGATCTGTCTTCCCTGTTTTCCCTATACCTCACCTCCCATCATCACTCGCCATCGTTCAAGAAAAGCTCTGCACAGGACGCTGATTGCATCGCCTCTTCTCGTTCATCCTACCGAGCGCTGCTAGGCTCCCGTCAGCACGGGCTCCCGCAGAGACTCATCGCGCAACACCGCATACCCGTGATAGCAGCGACCCCGCCCTGTGAACTCTGCCCGCAGACGCCATGCCTTCCTACCCGTACGGGGACAACAACAACTACGGATCGGTTCCTCATGGATCGACCGACCAATTGTACGTACTCTCCCACGCGCGATCCACTCACGTGAATCCCTGGCTCCCTCTTGCGGAGCGTGTCGGGGCCGGGCGTTCTCTCTGCCCCGGCCGAGGCGCGTCGATCGGAGTCGTGCGACGGTCGCGCGCGGTCTCATGTGCTTGCTCCCTTCCCCTGAGAGATTCGATGTGACGGCGAACATAGCTGCTCACACACCGATGGCTCGTGTTTTCTTGCACTACAGCCCCCCTTCCGCGTCGAACGCACACTTGAGCCCGCGTGGTGAAAAACCCTATGAATACAACTACGACGCGCCCGTGCCACAAAAGCGTGGCGTGTCCAAGTGGATCAAGTTCGGAATCCCTCTCCTGTTGCTTGTCATCGCCGGAGCCGTCGTCGGCGGCATTTTCGGCTCGCGCGTGGCCAACGACAGCAAGTCTAGGGCTAACGCGAATGCGGCCGCTCAGGGGGGAAGCTCGTCGGCTTCATCAGGATCGGGAACCTCGTCACAGGCGACTGGGACCTCTGGGACCTCGTCGTCCCCCAGTCGCACTTCGTCGTCGACACCTTCAGCGACGTGAGTCAGCTTTTGCTTCCGCGGCTTGAGGTCGCGCAGTAGTCTAACGCCGAGCTGAAACTTTTGACGTAGCCCAACCACGGTTCCCGGCCAGTACACCGTCACCAACCGCCCTGCATGGGACTGGTCCCAGGACAAGAGCATTGGCATGTGCTTGGGCAATTGGCTTATTCTAGAGCGATGGATGAACGAGGACTGGTTCATCCAAGTCGCGGGCAATTCTTCGCTGGACGAGTGGACGCTCTCGCAAGTGCTCGGCGACAAGCTGCCATCCGTCATGCAGGAGCATTATAATACATGGATCACCGAGTCCGACTTTGATATCATGGCCCAAAGTGGAGTGAACCTAATCAGGATTCCCACAGGGTTTTGGGCGTTTATCCCGACCGTTTCGGGCGAGCCGTATTACAACAACATTACGGAGTTGCAGTTCCAACTCAACAAGGTCCTCGGCTGGGCCTACGCGCGCAACATGTACGCCGTGATCGATCTTCACGGCCTCCCCGGCTCGCAGAACGGCGAGCAGTCGTCCGGCCATCTCACAACCTCACCCGCATGGTTCGGCAACACGGTCAACCAAGGACGATCGGATGCGACCGTTACGGCTGTGACCGACTTCATTGAAGCGTCTGCCTTCCGTTCCATTCTCGCCGGCATTGAGGTCATCAACGAGCCGCGCCCCTACACCGAGGCGCAGAACCAGGAGCTCATGGCGTATTACGAACGTTCCTACAAGACCATCCAGGCCTCTGCATGGCCCGTGACGACCTTCATCCACGATGGCTATGTCGCAACTGGCTTCGAATATTGGAGGAGCTTTGCTGCAGCTCATGCAACGAACCCGCCGTCGATGGTAATCGAGGACCACCCCTACCCCGGCAATTTCCCCCCGCAGAACAGCAGCTCCAATATCCTGGCTCAAGTCTGCGCGGCCGCGAAGCGTTACCTCAACTACCCGATACCCGTCGTCGTCACAGAATGGAGTCTGTACACCGGCGTCAAGTCGTTGGCTTTCGAAAAGCAATTCTACGAATCGCAACTCGTCACGTGGGCCTGGAGCAGCGGAGGCATGTATTGGTCGTACAAGCTCGTGCCCAGTCAAGATCAGTTGGCCCAAGGACTCGACTATAGCCAATATTCCTTCATCTACCTTGTCAATCAGGGCGCCATCACCAACCCTGGCGATGTCGGCGTGGCCAACACGAATACGCGATCGAACGCGCAGAAATATCTCGACTCTCTCTCCGGCAACTGTGGAACCCCCCCCAACAATGTGGCACCGTATCCCGCCGCAACGGTGACATGGTCGGCCGAGATTGCGGCTCGTACAGCTGCTGGAACCGGCAACTACACTGCCACCTCTGTTACGGACACGAACTTGGGCGCTGATGCCCCGAGTGCGACTGCTTCGTCCGGGTCCTCCTCTCGCAGGGTCAAGAGGGCGTTGTACTAAAATCGTTTATTAGCTATCAGTTCCTGCCTGGTTGTGACTTGTTTATGTGACCGAGCTGCGCCTCTGCAGGTGTTAGCTATTGAACACCAGGGCTGTCACCTTCTTGGACACTTTTTTTGTTATTATGCCCGATGCCTGATGCCTGATATAATGATCTTGTTTATATTTCGCTTCCTCTCTATCTCTAGTGCAGAGAAAGCACGATTCATCTACGGGGGATCATGATTGTTCGCGAGCTTGCAGATGAGGAGCACTTGTTCGCAGCTGAGCGCTGAGCGCTGATCGCCCGAGTCCCGAGTCCCGACTGCGGCAAAGATCAGCAACAGCTGGCTGGCGCGCAACACGTCGCAACTCGTTGGTCCGTGTTCAACTCTCTTGCCCTCCCCTCGCGAGCGCCATCGAATGCATTCGACATCATGACGCAGTCGAGTGGCGAGCTGGACTCATCAGACACGTGGGTGACGCCGCACTCGAGCCCCGACATGGCTTGCATCGACGAAGGCCGGTTCGAGTCAGACCCGTTATCCGTGAGCTCCCCCGCGTCGCAGTCGCAGGCTCAGCCACATGCTACGTCAGTGGTCTCCCACGGTGCCACAAGCTCGGGATCGAAGGAACCGACGCAGCTTGTCGTAACACAAGACATGGAACGATGGCTGGATGCTGGGTCATCTTCACCATGTCAATCGCTCTTCACCGAGCTGTTGCAAGTTGATGAACCCATCCCTTCGCAGCAGGAACTCGAGGTCAGTCGCCGACACTCCACAGCCAGCCTCAGGCGCCACGGCGGCCAATCAGCGCCGCTGGGGCCTTGTCTTATTTCGGAAACCCGAACCGCAGCTGACATGATACTGGCTACGACACCAAATAGGATGCAGGCGTTTTCGACCTGGAAGCTACATCCCAACGGCTGGCAGAGTGGAGAGGTGAACATCGCCAATCGCTAGCCGTAGCGCAAGCACACGGCTCGAGCAGCCCTTCCGGTCGCGGTGCAAAATGTTCCTCCTGTGCCCAAGATGTGACCAACTCATCGGAAAAATGCAATACTGTGTCATCTTCGTTCAGCTGGGAGGTGGTCGACGATTCGGAACAAGCCTTCTGCACTAGCCCGTCGACCTCACCCCGAATGTTGGCATTTGCCTTCGTTCGAAAAGCCATCCGACCAGGCAAACCCGTTCGAACGCAATCGACGCCCGTCTTTTCCGACCATACCAACACGCCTTTCCTATCGCCTATAGTGTCCAGTGCAACCGCAACCAACCCGTGGGAGCAGTCTCTAGCGCGTCATCGGCCCACTAGCAGTGGGTACAATGGCGCATCGTGCGACGTCAGCTCGACCGCATCCACTTTGAAGGGCGCCGTTGCGGTCAATGGACCCTCCAAACCCAACAGGCTCCGGAAATCGAGGCCCCCCGGCCTCACCATTCGTCTTGACGTCGACCACCCGAACGCACCTGCATCCTCGACAGCCATGCCCACTCGCTCGCCGAACCCCTCCTTGTTATCGAACTCGCCCAAGTCTCCCTCATCGATCAAAAGGCAATGGCGCCGATCGCTTCCATTTCTTCTAACATCCCCCATACGGGCGCAATCTGACATTCTTGACGCATCCGGATATATCCCGAACCGCTCACCCTCGTCGCCCGGACCGACCTCTCCTGCTGCTGCGCATCCTCTAAGTCGTCGTGGATCGTCGAGGAAGAAGCGCGGATCCGTCTCTTCCTCGGACGAGGGGCATCTCGGAGATGCCGAAGAGGTTGCTGCTGCTCGAAGCGGTAGAGATGGATCGCGCGAGTCGGCGCTCTCATCGTCGAGTCTGTGGGGGCTCAGACTCGGTCGCGCCTCAGCGTCAAACGCTCATCTGCGAGTACCGAACGGGGAGCGCTCACGGATGGTACCAGAACGTCGAGTAGAGGGCGAGGGCGGTGCTGATCCTAACGAGTTAGGGGGATCACCCACCAAGCGATCGTTCGAGGTTCTGCATCGACCCACAGTGGGTCGCAGTCGTTCGGCGAATGCCGTCTTTGGCGAGCGACACGACCTTTCGAATCGCCCCAAGAGCATCGGCGGCGTGCTGTCAGAAGCGGCTTCGACGTCGTCGCCCAACCTGAGCAAGATTGACGAGGAGGAGAACGGTAGTCTATTCAGCCTTACTGCATCGGCATCGAAGCGATCGCCGTCGTTGCGCCTCGGCAGGAATCGTCCGGATTCTTCCGACGATGAGTCCACCGAGTATCCTAGCACGCGCACACGACCTTCCAGCATCGTCTTAAGACCAACTTCGAGGACGCATAGCCCAGTTCCTAGCTCGCACCTGCACCACGTCGTCTCATGCGATTCCTCTTTGGACTCGGATGAAGACGATGACCCTCGCCGCGCCACGTACCAGACGTTCCCAGCCGCTGGAGCTCGAAACCCGTCTGTGCACGAGCATGACGGTCATACAAGGGTCTCGTCCTCGTTTACGAGCAATCGACCTCGATCTTTGCACCATCTTTCGAATGGAGGTGACTTGTTGAGTGAATCCGACTCGTCGACCCTTACGTCGTCGTCGAACTGGGAACATGATCAAGACGAGGGTAACGATACCCCTGCTTCGTCGGCGCAGTTGGGCGAGAGCGACTTGGAAACCGATGACGACTTTGGAGCTTTCGTCATCGATGCCAAGCGGCTTGAATCGATCCCCATCGAGGGTGGCGAAGTCATTGGGTGGCAGTGAAATTTCGGCTTTCCCAACCTTGCAATCCCTGTCCGACCTCTATGATGACCTTCGACTTTCTTAACTTATCGATATTATATAACGAAACGTATTGTACTTTTCCTACTCACGTGAGACTTGATCATACCTCAGCGAGACTGCGAGTTGCCGCGCTGCCTGGTCGTGCATCGGCGGATCCAAAGCTGTCACCAATGAGGGTTCATGTTGATGGAAAAACATCTCGCCTTGGTAAATCATTTCAGTGCCACACTCCCGAGTACCTTCCACTCCTCTGGTCTGCCCTCACACATGACGACGAGGACGTGTTCAACTTGAAAACCTTGCGCCGACGCCGCACTGACCCCACCTTCAAAGCCATTGCCTTCTTTCCTCATCCGCTCCATCACCTCTTCTACATTCCTCCCCCCTTCTATATCGGTTCCATAAACAAGTGAGGCATGGGGGAAGTAGTCTTGTACTTTCTCCACCTCCCGACCTGTTTGCGGATCGTCGCGCCGCAAACCATCCTTTTCCAACCCTTCTTGGATTTTGGTCCTGACTCGGAGCAACCCTTCGTTGTCCTTGTTGACGACGATGAAGAGGTACTGGAAGTATCGATGATGAGTTCCAATACCCGTGAAGTCGATTCGGAATTTTTTGAGGTGCGAAGCATCAATGGATCGTTCGAGACTCGAGATGATGAGATCCAACGGAGTCGAGGTGGGGAGACCGGAGAGGAGCGTAACATGTGGATCGAAAGGTGGGGTGGATAAGGAGGAAAAAAGTTTCTTGATCAGGGATTGCAAGTGCTCATGTTGGGGTGAGGTACGCGGTGGAGATAACCAGAGTGCGATGCCTGAGAAGGTTCCGACAGGCGGAGGTGCTGCAGAGGATCAGCGAGGTGAGTCTCGAGGTCAGGGGTGTGTGAAGTATCACTTGATGTAAATGTCACATACCCATTGATCAGAAAGGGAATGAACGTGTGGTAAGAGAGACCGCCGAGGCGAGAGCTCGACTGGAGGAGCGCAAGAGAAAGAACGAGTGGGCCAAAGTGGGGGCGGGGGCCACGGTTCAGACAGTTGACTCAGTCCGACGCGTGCTCAGTCGCGAAAGGACCCGGGGTGCATGAAAGCATGGGTTTGACAATGAGGGTTCGATAGATACATGCATTGCGGTGGGTAAAAACAAACTATTGCAGGTGCGAGCGAATCACACGCCCACAGAAAATTCCCTGCTCATCGACGATGGGGAAGAATATGCACCTCTAGAAGTTCCAGGGCACGAACATCAGAGACTAATATCGATCCCGAGTACAGGATAGGACGTGCCCAAGTCCTGGTACCTCGCCTTGCGCATCGGATCGACCCTCTTGAGTGTATTCAGCATCTCCAGGTTCGACGCGTTCAGCTCGTCACGCTCTGAAACCTCGTCGTCTCCGAGGAGTGAGTGTAAGAGCCGTTGGTAGTAGACAAGGGACTCGAGACACCCTGAAACATCACGAGTTGAATGGGTCGGTTAAGTCGAAGCGATGACGTTCGGGACACCCTCACTCACATCGAGAGTCTGGTTCTTCCTCGAGCAGTTCTTTAATCCCGGCAATCTCTCGCCGGACGATTACTGGCGCTCCTGTGCGGTTAAAGATCACCTCTCACATACATCAGCATTTATCCGTCAGCAAGCGAGCAGTGCTTTATGGGCACCTTTCCTAACCAGCCATCGATGGTATAGCCAAGCGCTTTGATCGTTGGGATCGGACCAAATCGCCTGCTTGACCAATTCAAACTCTGCGTTAACAGCGTCGAAAACGACATTCAGCGTTCTCATCCTGTTGTCTGAACATGTGGCATCGCGACCCGACCTTCATCGACCTGCTTCACTCTCTGCTCACTTCCTTCGTCCCACCCTTGTTCCTCCCATAGCTTGGGCAGCAGCTTGGACCGATAGTGCCATGCCGAAAAGTTGCTAAAGTTCTCGGCGATCTTTCGTTTTGAGTAAGCGAGCTCACTGGCGGTCGTTGGTCGTGGTCGTTTAGGATTGGGAGTCGATGCTTGGCAACCCGCTCCAGAATCGTTCGCCTTTGCATGTTCCTTGGCATGCAACTCCAGCAAAGATGCGACGATGTATCTCCGATAATCCCAACTGTGGACTGTTCAATGTGGGGGGAAGGTGGGGGCGAGTCAGTTCTTGATGAAGCGCCACTGCCTTCTCAACCCAAACCCAACGACGCACAGTTGCGACCATCCTTCTCCAAGTAGGCCTCGACCATCTTCATCTCGAACACCCAGTTGGCGTCGGGCATGGTCTCCAAGACCCATTTGCGGTGTTCCCACGTCGAATAGTTCTTGGGGTTCTGTCGAAGTGCCGAGTTGGTGAGGTCGAGATCGGCTTCGAGGATCGTTTGCTGCGTCGCTTCGTCACTGCAAGAGCGAGTTCGAACATTGCCTTGTCAGAGATGCGAGTCTCACCCCAATATCAAAGCTGGTGATGTAACTGACGCCTGAGCGAGCGGCCCTCGGAGCAAGACCCTTCGACGGATCGACCACCCCGTCTGATACTCGGGGTTGAGTTGCAGCACCTTGGTACTCAGATGCACCGTCGTTTGAGAGTAATCCTCGGCTTTACTCTGTGCCCGCACAGAACCGCATCGTAATCATGCTGAACCTAGTCAGCGCTCCGCCTCTCCTTTGAAAGCCAGGGACCACCGAATGCGAGCTCGACCAAGCACATTCACCTACGACGATGATCGCCTTACCTTGGCCACCAGCTCCTCTGTCAGTCTTGTGTATTCTTGTATCTTCTGTTGCTCCTTCTCGTGCTTCTTGCGTGCGACGTCGGCCGTGTCCGGTACGGGCGGGATGCGAGATCGCTTCACGCCGTGCTGTAGGACGGGCAGCGTAACAAGATGAGCTTGGCGCCGAGTCCAGTAGGAGTAGGAGTTATTCAGTCGTACTGACCATAATTGATTTCGTCGGTCAGATCAGAGTCCGTTAGGATGAGAAGGACAAAGATGAACAGACGTGGCATGCGCGGCTCCACATGGGGTGATAGTGATTTGAGTTTTCGGATCACATCCTTCTCTCGTCGAGGTCATTTTCTGGCAATTTTGATAAATGAGATCCAGCCTGCACTGTGATTTTACGTGAACCAAGTCACTCATACTGAAAACAAGATCTCTACAGCAACTGCGCACGGGCCTCTTCGAGCGTCAAAACGTTCATCTTGGACGGCTTCTCGTCTCCATTCTGTGAACGCGCGTAAGGGTTGAATCAGCTCATGAGGTAAGCATTGGGGTGAGGTGTACACACTTACAAGCTTGTGGAAGTCGAGTTGCCTGGCCAAATGAGGCAGATCGATCGGCAGCTTGGATGGAGCGCAGAGCACCTGCCATTCGTCAAGGTCAAAAGCTCAGCAGCTCACTCGTGCACATTCTCCACGCAATGTGATCGACTCACATGAACAGCCTGCTTGAACCCAAAGCCTCGCTCCTTCCACCTACTCGCCAACTCCTCAGCCGCTGCCATCGCCACTTCGATCTCGGCCTTCTTGCCTCGGCACATCGCAGGCACGACGATCCAATGTTCGGCGAAACCCCCATCGACGAGCGAGACGTGGTGCTTGGGCAGATCGATCGGTTCAATGCGTCGGATCGAGCTCGTCGATTCAAACGCGATCACCGAGACGGGTGGAGGGAGCAAAGGGCGGAAGCGCCAGTAGTAGCTCGACGCAATCTCGAGGCCGTCCAGGCCGTGCCAAAAGTAAGCCGTCTCCTTGCCTTGCTGCAAGACCGTCACCTGGCGACCGTCGGCGATCGATTCCGCGAACTCGAAGCAAGCCTCTTGCTCCTGCGCGTTGCTGGCTACGCCCATCCAAGCATACACCTCGCCGACGATCGAGAAAACGGTGCAATGGCCCGAACAGATGCTTCGGGATGTCTACGAGACAGGACGCGAAGGTATGAGTCAGTGAGTACACACTAACGTCGGTCACGTGATCGGTT